>CM076240.1:1080500-3480500 GCA_038380155.1 Pseudococcus jackbeardsleyi
GTATCAGTTTTTGAAATTCGAGCGATTTTCGACCGAGTTACGGGCATTTCTCTGCGGCGCGGCGGCGGCGCCGGACCATACATCGACCTTCCGACTCAACTTTTGTTCTAATGCTCCGATTTGGATCGTGAAAAAACCATTCGATTCGTCTCGACGAGAGGATTCCAAACATGTATTAGTTTTTGAAATTCGAGCGATTTTCGACCGAGTTACGGGCATTTCTCTGCGGCGCGGCGGCGGCGCCGGACCATACATCGACCTTCCGACTCAACTTTTGTTCTAATGCTCCGATTTGGATCGTGAAAAAACCATTCGATTCGTCTCGACGAGAGGATTCCAAAAATGTATTAGTTTTTGAAATTCGAGCGATTTTCGACCGAGTTACGGGCATTTCTCTGCGGCGCGGCGGCGGCGCCGGACCATACATCGACCTTCCGACTCAACTTTTGTTCTAATGCTCCGATTTGGATCGTGAAAAAACCATTCGATTCGTCTCGACGAGAGGATTCCAAAAATGTATTAGTTTTTGAAATTCGAGCGATTTTCGACCGAGTTACGGGCATTTCTTTGCGGCGCGGCGGCGGCGCCGGACCATACATCGACCTTCCGACTCAACTTTCGTTCTAATGCTCCGATTTGGATCGTGAAAAAACCATTCGATTCGTCTCGACGAGAGGATTCCAAAAATGTATAAGTTTTTGAAATTCGAGCGATTTTCGACCGAGTTACGGGCATTTCTCTGCGGCGCGGCGGCGGCGCCGGACCATACATCGACCTTCCGACTCAACTTTTGTTCTAATGCTCCGATTTGGATCGTGAAAAAACCATTCGATTCGTCTCGACGAGAGGATTCCAAAAATGTATTAGTTTTTGAAATTCGAGCGATTTTCGACCGAGTTACGGGCATTTCTCTGCGGCGCGGCGGCGGCGCCGGACCATACATCGACCTTCCGACTCAACTTTTGTTCTAATGCTCCGATTTGGATCGTGAAAAAACCATTCGATTCGTCTCGACGAGAGGATTCCAAAAATGTATAAGTTTTTGAAATTCGAGCGATTTTCGACCGAGTTACGGGCATTTCTCTGCGGCGCGGCGGCGGCGCCGGACCATACATCGACCTTCCGACTCAACTTTTGTTCTAATGCTCCGATTTGGATCGTGAAAAAACCATTCGATTCGTCTCGACGAGAGGATTCCAAAAATGTATAAGTTTTTGAAATTCGAGCGATTTTCGACCGAGTTACGGGCATTTCTCTGCGGCGCGGCGGCGGCGCCGGACCATACATCGACCTTCCGACTCAACTTTTGTTCTAATGCTCCGATTTGGATCGTGAAAAAACCATTCGATTCGTCTCGACGAGAGGATTCCAAAAATGTATAAGTTTTGAAATTCGAGCGATTTTCGACCGAGTTACGGGCATTTCTCTGCGGCGCGGCGGCGGCGCCGGACCATACATCGACCTTCCGACTCAACTTTTGTTCTAATGCTCCGATTTGGATCGTGAAAAAACCATTCGATTCGTCTCGACGAGAGGATTCCAAAAATGTATTAGTTTTTGAAATTCGAGCGATTTTCGACCGAGTTACGGGCATTTCTCTGCGGCGCGGCGGCGGCGCCGGACCATACATCGACCTTCCGACTCAACTTTTGTTCTAATGCTCCGATTTGGATCGTGAAAAAACCATTCGATTCGTCTCGACGAGAGGCGTCCAACACTGGAGGAGATTATGAAAGTCGAGCGATTTTCGACCGAGTTACGGGCATTTCTCTGCGGCGCGGCGGCGGCGCCGGACCATACATCGACCTTCCGACTCAACTTTTGTTCTAATGCTCCGATTTGGATCGTGAAAAAACCATTCGATTCGTCTCGACGAGAGGATTCCAAAAATGTATTCGTTATTGAAATTCGAGCGATTTTCGACCGAGTTACGGGCATTTCTCTGCGGCGCGGCGGCGGCGCCGGACCATACATCGACCTTCCGACTCAACTTTTGTTCTAATGCTCCGATTTGGATCGTGAAAAAACCATTCGATTCGTCTCGACGAGAGGATTCCAAAAATGTATTAGTTTTTGAAATTCGAGCGATTTTCGACCGAGTTACGGGCATTTCTCTGCGGCGCGGCGGCGGCGCCGGACCATACATCGACCTTCCGACTCAACTTTCGTTCTAATGCTCCGATTTGGATCGTGAAAAAACCATTCGATTCGTCTCGACGAGAGGATTCCAAAAATGTATTAGTTATTGAAATTCGAGCGATTTTCGACCGAGTTACGGGCATTTCTCTGCGGCGCGGCGGCGGCGCCGGACCATACATCGACCTTCCGACTCAACTTTTGTTCTAATGCTCCGATTTGGATCGTGAAAAAACCATTCGATTCGTCTCGACGAGAGGATTCCAAAAATGTATTAGTTTTTGAAATTCGAGCGATTTTCGACCGAGTTACGGGCATTTCTCTGCGGCGCGGCGGCGGCGCCGGACCATACATCGACCTTCCGACTCAACTTTTGTTCTAATGCTCCGATTTGGATCGTGAAAAAACCATTCGATTCGTCTCGACGAGAGGATTCCAAAAATGTATAAGTTTTTGAAATTCGAGCGATTTTCGACCGAGTTACGGGCATTTCTCTGCGGCGCGGCGGCGGCGCCGGACCATACATCGACCTTCCGACTCAACTTTTGTTCTAATGCTCCGATTTGGATCGTGAAAAAACCATTCGATTCGTCTCGACGAGAGGATTCCAAAAATGTATAAGTTTTTGAAATTCGAGCGATTTTCGACCGAGTTACGGGCATTTCTCTGCGGCGCGGCGGCGGCGCCGGACCATACATCGACCTTCCGACTCAACTTTTGTTCTAATGCTCCGATTTGGATCGTGAAAAAACCATTCGATTCGTCTCGACGAGAGGATTCCAAAAATGTATTAGTTTTTGAAATTCGAGCGATTTTCGACCGAGTTACGGGCATTTCTCTGCGGCGCGGCGGCGGCGCCGGACCATACATCGACCTTCCGACTCAACTTTTGTTCTAATGCTCCGATTTGGATCGTGAAAAAACCATTCGATTCGTCTCGACGAGAGGATTCCAAAAATGTATAAGTTTTTGAAATTCGAGCGATTTTCGACCGAGTTACGGGCATTTCTCTGCGGCGCGGCGGCGGCGCCGGACCATACATCGACCTTCCGACTCAACTTTTGTTCTAATGCTCCGATTTGGATCGTGAAAAAACCATTCGATTCGTCTCGACGAGAGGATTCCAAAAATGTATAAGTTTTTGAAATTCGAGCGATTTTCGACCGAGTTACGGGCATTTCTCTGCGGCGCGGCGGCGGCGCCGGACCATACATCGACCTTCCGACTCAACTTTTGTTCTAATGCTCCGATTTGGATCGTGAAAAAACCATTCGATTCGTCTCGACGAGAGGATTCCAAAAATGTATAAGTTTTTGAAATTCGAGCGATTTTCGACCGAGTTACGGGCATTTCTCTGCGGCGCGGCGGCGGCGCCGGACCATACATCGACCTTCCGACTCAACTTTTGTTCTAATGCTCCGATTTGGATCGTGAAAAAACCATTCGATTCGTCTCGACGAGAGGATTCCAAAAATGTATTAGTTTTTGAAATTCGAGCGATTTTCGACCGAGTTACGGGCATTTCTCTGCGGCGCGGCGGCGGCGCCGGACCATACATCGACCTTCCGACTCAACTTTTGTTCTAATGCTCCGATTTGGATCGTGAAAAAACCATTCGATTCGTCTCGACGAGAGGATTCCAAAATTGTATAAGTTTTTGAAATTCGAGCGATTTTCGACCGAGTTACGGGCATTTCTCTGCGGCGCGGCGGCGGCGCCGGACCATACATCGACCTTCCGACTCAACTTTTGTTCTAATGCTCCGATTTGGATCGTGAAAAAACCATTCGATTCGTCTCGACGAGAGGATTCCAAAAATGTATTAGTTATTGAAATTCGAGCGATTTTCGACCGAGTTACGGGCATTTCTCTGCGGCGCGGCGGCGGCGCCGGACCATACATCGACCTTCCGACTCAACTTTTGTTCTAATGCTCCGATTTGGATCGTGAAAAAACCATTCGATTCGTCTCGACGAGAGGATTCCAAAAATGTATTAGTTTTTGAAATTCGAGCGATTTTCGACCGAGTTACGGGCATTTCTCTGCGGCGCGGCGGCGGCGCCGGACCATACATCGACCTTCCGACTCAACTTTTGTTCTAATGCTCCAATTTGGATCGTGAAAAAACCATTCGATTCGTCTCGACGAGAGGATTCCAAAAATGTATTAGTTTTTGAAATTCGAGCGATTTTCGACCGAGTTACGTGCATTTCTCTGCGGCGCGGCGGCGGCGCCGGACCATACATCGACCTTCCGACTCAACTTTTGTTCTAATGCTCCGATTTGGATCGTGAAAAAACCATTCGATTCGTCTCGACGAGAGGATTCCAAAAATGTATTAGTTATTGAAATTCGAGCGATTTTCGACCGAGTTACGGGCATTTCTCTGCGGCGCGGCGGCGGCGCCGGACCATACATCGACCTTCCGACTCAACTTTTTGTTCTAATGCTCCGATTTGGATCGTGAAAAAACCATTCGATTCGTCTCGACGAGAGGATTCCAAACATGTATTAGTTTTGAAATTCGAGCGATTTTCGACCGAGTTACGGGCATTTCTCTGCGGCGCGGCGGCGGCGCCGGACCATACATCGACCTTCCGACTCAACTTTTGTTCTAATGCTCCGATTTGGATCGTGAAAAAACCATTCGATTCGTCTCGACGAGAGGATTCCAAAAATGTATTAGTTTTTGAAATTCGAGCGATTTTCGACCGAGTTACGGGCATTTCTCTGCGGCGCGGCGGCGGCGCCGGACCATACATCGACCTTCCGACTCAACTTTTGTTCTAATGCTCCAATTTGGATCGTGAAAAAACCATTCGATTCGTCTCGACGAGAGGATTCCAAAAATGTATTAGTTTTTGAAATTCGAGCGATTTTCGACCGAGTTACGGGCATTTCTCTGCGGCGCGGCGGCGGCGCCGGACCATACATCGACCTTCCGACTCAACTTTTGTTCTAATGCTCCGATTTGGATCGTGAAAAAACCATTCGATTCGTCTCGACGAGAGGATTCCAACAATGTAGTCGTTATTGGAATTCGAGCGATTTTCGACCGAGTTACGGGCATTTCTCTGCGGCGCGGCGGCGGCGCCGGACCATACATCGACCTTCCGACTCAACTTTTGTTCTAATGCTCCGATTTGGATCGTGAAAAAACCATTCGATTCGTCTCGACGAGAGGATTCCAAAATGTATTAGTTTTTGAAATTCGAGCGATTTTCGACCGAGTTACGGGCATTTCTCTGCGGCGCGGCGGCGGCGCCGGACCATACATCGACCTTCCGACTCAACTTTTGTTCTAATGCTCCGATTTGGATCGTGAAAAAACCATTCGATTCGTCTCGACGAGAGGATTCCAAAATGGTATTAGTTTTTGAAATTCGAGCGATTTTCGACCGAGTTACGGGCATTTCTTTGCGGCGCGGCGGCGGCGCCGGACCATACATCGACCTTCCGACTCAACTTTTGTTCTAATGCTCCGATTTGGATCGTGAAAAAACCATTCGATTCGTCTCGACGAGAGGATTCCAAAAATGTATTAGTTTTTGAAATTCGAGCGATTTTCGACCGAGTTACGGGCATTTCTCTGCGGCGCGGCGGCGCCGACCATACATCGACCTTCCGACTCAACTTTTGTTCTAATGCTCCGATTTGGATCGTGAAAAAACCATTCGATTCGTCTCGACGAGAGGATTCCAAAAATGTATTAGTTTTTGAAATTCGAGCGATTTTCGACCGAGTTACGGGCATTTCTCTGCGGCGCGGCGGCGGCGCCGGACCATACATCGACCTTCCGACTCAACTTTTGTTCTAATGCTCCGATTTGGATCGTGAAAAAACCATTCGATTCGTCTCGACGAGAGGATTCCAAAAATGTATTAGTTTTTGAAATTCGAGCGATTTTCGACCGAGTTACGGGCATTTCTCTGCGGCGCGGCGGCGGCGCCGGACCATACATCGACCTTCCGACTCAACTTTTTGTTCTAATGCTCCGATTTGGATCGTGAAAAAACCATTCGATTCGTCTCGACGAGAGGATTCCAAAAATGTATTAGTTTTTGAAATTCGAGCGATTTTCGACCGAGTTACGGGCATTTCTCTGCGGCGCGGCGGCGGCGCCGGACCATACATCGACCTTCCGACTCAACTTTTGTTCTAATGCTCCGATTTGGATCGTGAAAAAACCATTCGATTCGTCTCGACGAGAGGATTCCAAAAATGTATTAGTTTTTGAAATTCGAGCGATTTTCGACCGAGTTACGGGCATTTCTCTGCGGCGCGGCGGCGGCGCCGGACCATACATCGACCTTCCGACTCAACTTTTGTTCTAATGCTCCGATTTGGATCGTGAAAAAACCATTCGATTCGTCTCGACGAGAGGATTCCAAAAATGTATAAGTTTTTGAAATTCGAGCGATTTTCGACCGAGTTACGGGCATTTCTCTGCGGCGCGGCGGCGGCGCCGGACCATACATCGACCTTCCGACTCAACTTTTGTTCTAATGCTCCGATTTGGATCGTGAAAAACCATTCGATTCGTCTCGACGAGAGGATTCCAAAAATGTATAAGTTTTTGAAATTCGAGCGATTTTCGACCGAGTTACGGGCATTTCTCTGCGGCGCGGCGGCGGCGCCGGACCATACATCGACCTTCCGACTCAACTTTTGTTCTAATGCTCCGATTTGGATCGTGAAAAAACCATTCGATTCGTCTCGACGAGAGGATTCCAAAAATGTATAAGTTTTTGAAATTCGAGCGATTTTCGACCGAGTTACGGGCATTTCTCTGCGGCGCGGCGGCGGCGCCGGACCATACATCGACCTTCCGACTCAACTTTTTGTTCTAATGCTCCGATTTGGATCGTGAAAAAACCATTCGATTCGTCTCGACGAGAGGATTCCAAAATGTATTAGTTTTTGAAATTCGAGCGATTTTCGACCGAGTTACGGGCATTTCTCTGCGGCGCGGCGGCGGCGCCGGACCATACATCGACCTTCCGACTCAACTTTTGTTCTAATGCTCCGATTTGGATCGTGAAAAAACCATTCGATTCGTCTCGACGAGAGGATTCCAAAAATGTATTAGTTTTTGAAATTCGAGCGATTTTCGACCGAGTTACGGGCATTTCTCTGCGGCGGCGCGGCGCCGGACCATACATCGACCTTCCGACTCAACTTTTGTTCTAATGCTCCGATTTGGATCGTGAAAAAACCATTCGATTCGTCTCGACGAGAGGATTCCAACACGGTATTAGTTTTTGAAATTCGAGCGATTTTCGACCGAGTTACGGGCATTTCTCTGCGGCGCGGCGGCGGCGCCGGACCATACATCGACCTTCCGACTCAACTTTTGTTCTAATGCTCCGATTTGGATCGTGAAAAAACCATTCGATTCGTCTCGACGAGAGGATTCCAAAAATGTATTAGTTTTTGAAATTCGAGCGATTTTCGACCGAGTTACGGGCATTTCTCTGCGGCGCGGCGGCGGCGCCGGACCATACATCGACCTTCCGACTCAACTTTTGTTCTAATGCTCCGATTTGGATCGTGAAAAAACCATTCGATTCGTCTCGACGAGAGGATTCCAAAAATGTATTAGTTTTTGAAATTCGAGCGATTTTCGACCGAGTTACGGGCATTTCTCTGCGGCGCGGCGGCGGCGCCGGACCATACATCGACCTTCCGACTCAACTTTTGTTCTAATGCTCCGATTTGGATCGTGAAAAACCATTCGATTCGTCTCGACGAGAGGATTCCAAAAATGTATTAGTTTTTGAAATTCGAGCGATTTTCGACCGAGTTACGGGCATTTCTCTGCGGCGCGGCGGCGGCGCCGGACCATACATCGACCTTCCGACTCAACTTTTTGTTCTAATGCTCCGATTTGGATCGTGAAAAAACCATTCGATTCGTCTCGACGAGAGGATTCCAAAAATGTATAAGTTTTGAAATTCGAGCGATTTTCGACCGAGTTACGGGCATTTCTCTGCGGCGCGGCGGCGGCGCCGGACCATACATCGACCTTCCGACTCAACTTTTGTTCTAATGCTCCGATTTGGATCGTGAAAAAACCATTCGATTCGTCTCGACGAGAGGATTCCAAAAATGTATAAGTTTTTGAAATTCGAGCGATTTTCGACCGAGTTACGGGCATTTCTCTGCGGCGCGGCGGCGGCGCCGGACCATACATCGACCTTCCGACTCAACTTTTGTTCTAATGCTCCGATTTGGATCGTGAAAAAACCATTCGATTCGTCTCGACGAGAGGATTCCAAAAATGTATTAGTTTTTGAAATTCGAGCGATTTTCGACCGAGTTACGGGCATTTCTCTGCGGCGCGGCGGCGGCGCCGGACCATACATCGACCTTCCGACTCAACTTTTGTTCTAATGCTCCGATTTGGATCGTGAAAAAACCATTCGATTCGTCTCGACGAGAGGATTCCAAAAATGTATAAGTTTTTGAAATTCGAGCGATTTTCGACCGAGTTACGGGCATTTCTCTGCGGCGCGGCGGCGGCGCCGGACCATACATCGACCTTCCGACTCAACTTTTGTTCTAATGCTCCGATTTGGATCGTGAAAAAACCATTCGATTCGTCTCGACGAGAGGATTCCAAAAATGTATTAGTTTTTGAAATTCGAGCGATTTTCGACCGAGTTACGGGCATTTCTCTGCGGCGCGGCAGCGGCGCCGGACCATACATCGACCTTCCGACTCAACTTTTTTTCTAATGCTCCGATTTGGATCGTGAAAAAACCATTCGATTCGTCTCGACGAGAGGATTCCAAAAATGTATTAGTTTTTGAAATTCGAGCGATTTTCGACCGAGTTACGGGCATTTCTCTGCGGCGCGGCGGCGGCGCCGGACCATACATCGACCTTCCGACTCAACTTTTGTTCTAATGCTCCGATTTGGATCGTGAAAAAACCATTCGATTCGTCTCGACGAGAGGATTCCAAAAATGTATTAGTTTTTGAAATTCGAGCGATTTTCGACCGAGTTACGGGCATTTCTCTGCGGCGCGGCGGCGGCGCCGGACCATACATCGACCTTCCGACTCAACTTTTGTTCTAATGCTCCGATTTGGATCGTGAAAAAACCATTCGATTCGTCTCGACGAGAGGATTCCAAAAATGTATTAGTTTTTGAAATTCGAGCGATTTTCGACCGAGTTACGGGCATTTCTCTGCGGCGCGGCGGCGGCGCCGGACCATACATCGACCTTCCGACTCAACTTTTGTTCTAATGCTCCGATTTGGATCGTGAAAAAACCATTCGATTCGTCTCGACGAGAGGATTCCAAAAATGTATTAGTTATTGAAATTCGAGCGATTTTCGACCGAGTTACGGGCATTTCTCTGCGGCGCGGCGGCGGCGCCGGACCATACATCGACCTTCCGACTCAACTTTTGTTCTAATGCTCCGATTTGGATCGTGAAAAAACCATTCGATTCGTCTCGACGAGAGGATTCCAAAAATGTATTAGGTTTTGAAATTCGAGCGATTTTCGACCGAGTTACGGGCATTTCTCTGCGGCGCGGCGGCGGCGCCGGACCATACATCGACCTTCCGACTCAACTTTTGTTCTAATGCTCCGATTTGGATCGTGAAAAAACCATTCGATTCGTCTCGACGAGAGGATTCCAAAAATGTATTAGTTTTTGAAATTCGAGCGATTTTCGACCGAGTTACGGGCATTTCTCTGCGGCGCGGCGGCGGCGCCGGACCATACATCGACCTTCCGACTCAACTTTTGTTCTAATGCTCCGATTTGGATCGTGAAAAAACCATTCGATTCGTCTCGACGAGAGGATTCCAAAAATGTATTAGTTATTGAAATTCGAGCGATTTTCGACCGAGTTACGGGCATTTCTCTGCGGCGCGGCGGCGGCGCCGGACCATACATCGACCTTCCGACTCAACTTTTGTT
Organism: Pseudococcus jackbeardsleyi; assembly: GCA_038380155.1. Lineage (NCBI taxonomy): Eukaryota > Metazoa > Arthropoda > Insecta > Hemiptera > Pseudococcidae > Pseudococcus > Pseudococcus jackbeardsleyi. Next base: position 1,090,574 of record CM076240.1, read on the forward strand.
CTAATGCTCCGATTTGGATCGTGAAAAAACCATTCGATTCGTCTCGACGAGAGGATTCCAAAAATGTATTAGTTTTTGAAATTCGAGCGATTTTCGACCGAGTTACGGGCATTTCTCTGCGGCGCGGCGGCGGCGCCGGACCATACATCGACCTTCCGACTCAACTTTTGTTCTAATGCTCCGATTTGGATCGTGAAAAAACCATTCGATTCGTCTCGACGAGAGGATTCCAAAAATGTATTAGTTTTTGAAATTCGAGCGATTTTCGACCGAGTTACGGGCATTTCTCTGCGGCGCGGCGGCGGCGCCGGACCATACATCGACCTTCCGACTCAACTTTTGTTCTAATGCTCCGATTTGGATCGTGAAAAAACCATTCGATTCGTCTCGACGAGAGGATTCCAAAAATGTATAAGTTTTTGAAATTCGAGCGATTTTCGACCGAGTTACGGGCATTTCTCTGCGGCGCGGCGGCGGCGCCGGACCATACATCGACCTTCCGACTCAACTTTTGTTCTAATGCTCCGATTTGGATCGTGAAAAAACCATTCGATTCGTCTCGACGAGAGGATTCCAAAAATGTATAAGTTTTTGAAATTCGAGCGATTTTCGACCGAGTTACGGGCATTTCTCTGCGGCGCGGCGGCGGCGCCGGACCATACATCGACCTTCCGACTCAACTTTTGTTCTAATGCTCCGATTTGGATCGTGAAAAAACCATTCGATTCGTCTCGACGAGAGGATTCCAAAAATGTATTAGTTATTGAAATTCGAGCGATTTTCGACCGAGTTACGGGCATTTCTCTGCGGCGCGGCGGCGGCGCCGGACCATACATCGACCTTCCGACTCAACTTTTGTTCTAATGCTCCGATTTGGATCGTGAAAAAACCATTCGATTCGTCTCGACGAGAGGATTCCAAAAATGTATTAGTTTTTGAAATTCGAGCGATTTTCGACCGAGTTACGGGCATTTCTCTGCGGCGCGGCGGCGGCGCCGGACCATACATCGACCTTCCGACTCAACTTTTGTTCTAATGCTCCAATTTGGATCGTGAAAAAACCATTCGATTCGTCTCGACGAGAGGATTCCAAAAATGTATTAGTTTTTGAAATTCGAGCGATTTTCGACCGAGTTACGTGCATTTCTCTGCGGCGCGGCGGCGGCGCCGGACCATACATCGACCTTCCGACTCAACTTTTGTTCTAATGCTCCGATTTGGATCGTGAAAAAACCATTCGATTCGTCTCGACGAGAGGATTCCAAAAATGTATTAGTTATTGAAATTCGAGCGATTTTCGACCGAGTTACGGGCATTTCTCTGCGGCGCGGCGGCGGCGCCGGACCATACATCGACCTTCCGACTCAACTTTTGTTCTAATGCTCCGATTTGGATCGTGAAAAACCATTCGATTCGTCTCGACGAGAGGATTCCAAACATGTATTAGTTTTTGAAATTCGAGCGATTTTCGACCGAGTTACGGGCATTTCTTTGCGGCGCGGCGGTGGCGCCGGACCATACATCGACCTTCCGACTCAACTTTTTGTTCTAATGCTCCAATTTGGATCGTGAAAAAACCATTCGATTCGTCTCGACGAGAGGATTCCAAAAATGTATCAGTTTTTGAAATTCGAGCGATTTTCGACCGAGTTACGGGCATTTCTCTGCGGCGCGGCGGCGGCGCCGGACCATACATCGACCTTCCGACTCAACTTTTGTTCTAATGCTCCGATTTGGATCGTGAAAAAACCATTCGATTCGTCTCGACGAGAGGATTCCAAACATGTATTAGTTTTTGAAATTCGAGCGATTTTCGACCGAGTTACGGGCATTTCTCTGCGGCGCGGCGGCGGCGCCGGACCATACATCGACCTTCCGACTCAACTTTTGTTCTAATGCTCCGATTTGGATCGTGAAAAAACCATTCGATTCGTCTCGACGAGAGGATTCCAAAACTGTATGAGTTTTTGAAATTCGAGCGATTTTCGACCGAGTTACGGGCATTTCTCTGCGGCGCGGCGGCGGCGCCGGACCATACATCGACCTTCCGACTCAACTTTTGTTCTAATGCTCCGATTTGGATCGTGAAAAAACCATTCGATTCGTCTCGACGAGAGGATTCCAAAAATGTATTAGTTTTTGAAATTCGAGCGATTTTCGACCGAGTTACGGGCATTTCTTTGCGGCGCGGCGGCGGCGCCGGACCATACATCGACCTTCCGACTCAACTTTCGTTCTAATGCTCCGATTTGGATCGTGAAAAAACCATTCGATTCGTCTCGACGAGAGGATTCCAAACATGTATTAGTTATTGAAATTCGAGCGATTTTCGACCGAGTTACGGGCATTTCTCTGCGGCGCGGCGGCGGCGCCGGACCATACATCGACCTTCCGACTCAACTTTCGTTCTAATGCTCCGATTTGGATCGTGAAAAAACCATTCGATTCGTCTCGACGAGAGGATTCCAAACATGTATTAGTTTTTGAAATTCGAGCGATTTTCGACCGAGTTACGGGCATTTCTTTGCGGCGCGGCGGTGGCGCCGGACCATACATCGACCTTCCGACTCAACTTTTGTTCTAATGCTCCAATTTGGATCGTGAAAAAACCATTCGATTCGTCTCGACGAGAGGATTCCAAAATGTATCAGTTTTTGAAATTCGAGCGATTTTCGACCGAGTTACGGGCATTTCTCTGCGGCGCGGCGGCGGCGCCGGACCATACATCGACCTTCCGACTCAACTTTTGTTCTAATGCTCCGATTTGGATCGTGAAAAAACCATTCGATTCGTCTCGACGAGAGGATTCCAAACATGTATTAGTTTTTGAAATTCGAGCGATTTTCGACCGAGTTACGGGCATTTCTCTGCGGCGCGGCGGCGGCGCCGGACCATACATCGACCTTCCGACTCAACTTTTGTTCTAATGCTCCGATTTGGATCGTGAAAAAACCATTCGATTCGTCTCGACGAGAGGATTCCAAAATGTTAATAGTTTTGAAATTCGAGCGATTTTCGACCGAGTTACGGGCATTTCTTTGCGGCGCGGCGGCGGCGCCGGACCATACATCGACCTTCCGACTCAACTTTCGTTCTAATGCTCCGATTTGGATCGTGAAAAAACCATTCGATTCGTCTCGACGAGAGGATTCCAAAAATGTATTAGTTATTGAAATTCGAGCGATTTTCGACCGAGTTACGGGCATTTCTCTGCGGCGCGGCGGCGGCGCCGGACCATACATCGACCTTCCGACTCAACTTTTGTTCTAATGCTCCGATTTGGATCGTGAAAAAACCATTCGATTCGTCTCGACGAGAGGATTCCAAAAATGTATTAGTTTTTGAAATTCGAGCGATTTTCGACCGAGTTACGGGCATTTCTCTGCGGCGCGGCGGCGGCGCCGGACCATACATCGACCTTCCGACTCAACTTTTGTTCTAATGCTCCGATTTGGATCGTGAAAAAACCATTCGATTCGTCTCGACGAGAGGATTCCAAAAATGTATAAGTTTTTGAAATTCGAGCGATTTTCGACCGAGTTACGGGCATTTCTCTGCGGCGCGGCGGCGGCGCCGGACCATACATCGACCTTCCGACTCAACTTTTGTTCTAATGCTCCGATTTGGATCGTGAAAAAACCATTCGATTCGTCTCGACGAGAGGATTCCAAAAATGTATAAGTTTTTGAAATTCGAGCGATTTTCGACCGAGTTACGGGCATTTCTCTGCGGCGCGGCGGCGGCGCCGGACCATACATCGACCTTCCGACTCAACTTTTGTTCTAATGCTCCGATTTGGATCGTGAAAAACCATTCGATTCGTCTCGACGAGAGGATTCCAAAAATGTATTAGTTTTTGAAATTCGAGCGATTTTCGACCGAGTTACGGGCATTTCTCTGCGGCGCGGCGGCGGCGCCGGACCATACATCGACCTTCCGACTCAACTTTTGTTCTAATGCTCCGATTTGGATCGTGAAAAAACCATTCGATTCGTCTCGACGAGAGGATTCCAAAAATGTATAAGTTTTTGAAATTCGAGCGATTTTCGACCGAGTTACGGGCATTTCTCTGCGGCGCGGCGGCGGCGCCGGACCATACATCGACCTTCCGACTCAACTTTTGTTCTAATGCTCCGATTTGGATCGTGAAAAAACCATTCGATTCGTCTCGACGAGAGGATTCCAAAAATGTATAAGTTTTTGAAATTCGAGCGATTTTCGACCGAGTTACGGGCATTTCTCTGCGGCGCGGCGGCGGCGCCGGACCATACATCGACCTTCCGACTCAACTTTTGTTCTAATGCTCCGATTTGGATCGTGAAAAAAACCATTCGATTCGTCTCGACGAGAGGATTCCAAAAATGTATAAGTTTTTGAATTTCGAGCGATTTTCGACCGAGTTACGGGCATTTCTCTGCGGCGCGGCGGCGGCGCCGGACCATACATCGACCTTCCGACTCAACTTTTGTTCTAATGCTCCGATTTGGATCGTGAAAAAACCATTCGATTCGTCTCGACGAGAGGATTCCAAAAATGTATTAGTTTTTGAAATTCGAGCGATTTTCGACCGAGTTACGGGCATTTCTCTGCGGCGCGGCGCCGGACCATACATCGACCTTCCGACTCAACTTTTGTTCTAATGCTCCGATTTGGATCGTGAAAAAACCATTCGATTCGTCTCGACGAGAGGATTCCAAAAATGTATAAGTTTTTGAAATTCGAGCGATTTTCGACCGAGTTACAGGCATTTCTCTGCGGCGCGGCGGCGGCGCCGGACCATACATCGACCTTCCGACTCAACTTTTGTTCTAATGCTCCGATTTGGATCGTGAAAAAACCATTCGATTCGTCTCGACGAGAGGATTCCAAAAATGTATTAGTTATTGAAATTCGAGCGATTTTCGACCGAGTTACGGGCATTTCTCTGCGGCGCGGCGGCGGCGCCGGACCATACATCGACCTTCCGACTCAACTTTTTGTTCTAATGCTCCTATTTGGATCGTGAAAAAACCATTCGATTCGTCTCGACGAGAGGATTCCAAAAATGTATTAGTTTTTGAAATTCGAGCGATTTTCGACCGAGTTACGGGCATTTCTCTGCGGCGCGGCGGCGGCGCCGGACCATACATCGACCTTCCGACTCAACTTTTGTTCTAATGCTCCGATTTGGATCGTGAAAAAACCATTCGATTCGTCTCGACGAGAGGATTCCAAAATGTATTAGTTTTTGAAATTCGAGCGATTTTCGACCGAGTTACGGGCATTTCTTTGCGGCGCGGCGGCGGCGCCGGACCATACATCGACCTTCCGACTCAACTTTCGTTCTAATGCTCCGATTTGGATCGTGAAAAAACCATTCGATTCGTCTCGACGAGAGGATTCCAAAAATGTATTAGTTATTGAAATTCGAGCGATTTTCGACCGAGTTACGGGCATTTCTCTGCGGCGCGGCGGCGGCGCCGGACCATACATCGACCTTCCGACTCAACTTTTGTTCTAATGCTCCGATTTGGATCGTGAAAAAACCATTCGATTCGTCTCGACGAGAGGATTCCAAAAATGTATTAGTTTTTGAAATTCGAGCGATTTTCGACCGAGTTACGGGCATTTCTCTGCGGCGCGGTGGCGGCGCCGGACCATACATCGACCTTCCGACTCAACTTTTGTTCTAATGCTCCGATTTGGATCGTGAAAAAACCATTCGATTCGTCTCGACGAGAGGATTCCAAAAATGTATAAGTTTTTGAAATTCGAGCGATTTTCGACCGAGTTACGTGCATTTCTCTGCAGCGCGGCGGCGGCGGCGCCGGACCATACATCGACCTTCCGACTCAACTTTTGTTCTAATGCTCCGATTTGGATCGTGAAAAAACCATTCGATTCGTCTCGACGAGAGGATTCCAAAAATGTATAAGTTTTTGAAATTCGAGCGATTTTCGACCGAGTTACGGGCATTTCTCTGCGGCGCGGCGGCGGCGCCGGACCATACATCGACCTTCCGACTCAACTTTTGTTCTAATGCTCCGATTTGGATCGTGAAAAAACCATTCGATTCGTCTCGACGAGAGGATTCCAAAAATGTATTAGTTTTTGAAATTCGAGCGATTTTCGACCGAGTTACGGGCATTTCTCTGCGGCGCGGCGGCGGCGCCGGACCATACATCGACCTTCCGACTCAACTTTTGTTCTAATGCTCCGATTTGGATCGTGAAAAAACCATTCGATTCGTCTCGACGAGAGGATTCCAAAAATGTATAAGTTTTTGAAATTCGAGCGATTTTCGACCGAGTTACGGGCATTTCTCTGCGGCGCGGCGGCGGCGCCGGACCATACATCGACCTTCCGACTCAACTTTTGTTCTAATGCTCCGATTTGGATCGTGAAAAAACCATTCGATTCGTCTCGACGAGAGGATTCCAAAAATGTATAAGTTTTTGAAATTCGAGCGATTTTCGACCGAGTTACGGGCATTTCTCTGCGGCGCGGCGGCGGCGCCGGACCATACATCGACCTTCCGACTCAACTTTTGTTCTAATGCTCCGATTTGGATCGTGAAAAAACCATTCGATTCGTCTCGACGAGAGGATTCCAAAAATGTATTAGTTATTGAAATTCGAGCGATTTTCGACCGAGTTACGGGCATTTCTCTGCGGCGCGGCGGCGGCGCCGGACCATACATCGACCTTCCGACTCAACTTTTGTTCTAATGCTCCGATTTGGATCGTGAAAAAACCATTCGATTCGTCTCGACGAGAGGATTCCAAAAATGTATTAGTTTTTGAAATTCGAGCGATTTTCGACCGAGTTACGGGCATTTCTCTGCGGCGCGGCGGCGGCGCCGGACCATACATCGACCTTCCGACTCAACTTTTGTTCTAATGCTCCAATTTGGATCGTGAAAAAACCATTCGATTCGTCTCGACGAGAGGATTCCAAAAATGTATTAGTTTTTGAAATTCGAGCGATTTTCGACCGAGTTACGTGCATTTCTCTGCGGCGCGGCGGCGGCGCCGGACCATACATCGACCTTCCGACTCAACTTTTGTTCTAATGCTCCGATTTGGATCGTGAAAAAACCATTCGATTCGTCTCGACGAGAGGATTCCAAAAATGTATTAGTTATTGAAATTCGAGCGATTTTCGACCGAGTTACGGGCATTTCTCTGCGGCGCGGCGGCGGCGCCGGACCATACATCGACCTTCCGACTCAACTTTTGTTCTAATGCTCCGATTTGGATCGTGAAAAAACCATTCGATTCGTCTCGACGAGAGGATTCCAAACATGTATTAGTTTTTGAAATTCGAGCGATTTTCGACCGAGTTACGGGCATTTCTTTGCGGCGCGGCGGTGGCGCCGGACCATACATCGACCTTCCGACTCAACTTTTGTTCTAATGCTCCAATTTGGATCGTGAAAAAACCATTCGATTCGTCTCGACGAGAGGATTCCAAAAATGTATCAGTTTTTGAAATTCGAGCGATTTTCGACCGAGTTACGGGCATTTCTCTGCGGCGCGGCGGCGGCGCCGGACCATACATCGACCTTCCGACTCAACTTTTGTTCTAATGCTCCAATTTGGATCGTGAATAAACCATTCGATTCGTCTCGACGAGAGGATTCCAAAAATGTATTAGTTTTTGAAATTCGAGCGATTTTCGACCGAGTTACGGGCATTTCTTTGCGGCGCGGCGGCGGCGCCGGACCATACATCGACCTTCCGACTCAACTTTCGTTCTAATGCTCCAAAATTTTTCGTAAAAAACCATTCGATTCGTCTCGACGAGAGGATTCCAAAAATGTATTAGTTATTGAAATTCGAGCGATTTTCGACCGAGTTACGGGCATTTCTCTGCGGCGCGGCGGCGGCGCCGGACCATACATCGACCTTCCGACTCAACTTTTGTTCTAATGCTCCGATTTGGATCGTGAAAAAACCATTCGATTCGTCTCGACGAGAGGATTCCAAAAATGTATTAGTTTTTGAAATTCGAGCGATTTTCGACCGAGTTACGGGCATTTCTCTGCGGCGCGGCGGCGGCGCCGGACCATACATCGACCTTCCGACTCAACTTTTGTTCTAATGCTCCAATTTGGATCGTGAAAAAACCATTCGATTCGTCTCGACGAGAGGATTCCAAAAATGTATTAGTTTTTGAAATTCGAGCGATTTTCGACCGAGTTACGTGCATTTCTCTGCGGCGCGGCGGCGGCGCCGGACCATACATCGACCTTCCGACTCAACTTTTGTTCTAATGCTCCGATTTGGATCGTGAAAAAACCATTCGATTCGTCTCGACGAGAGGATTCCAAAAATGTATTAGTTTTTGAAATTCGAGCGATTTTCGACCGAGTTACGGGCATTTCTCTGCAGCGCGGCGGCGGCGGCGGCGGACCATACATCGACCTTCCGACTCAACTTTTGTTCTAATGCTCCGATTTGGATCGTGAAAAAACCATTCGATTCGTCTCGACGAGAGGATTCCAAAAATGTATTAGTTTTTGAAATTCGAGCGATTTTCGACCGAGTTACGGGCATTTCTCTGCGGCGCGGCGGCGGCGCCGGACCATACATCGACCTTCCGACTCAACTTTTGTTCTAATGCTCCGATTTGGATCGTGAAAAAACCATTCGATTCGTCTCGACGAGAGGATTCCAAAAATGTATTAGTTTTTGAAATTCGAGCGATTTTCGACCGAGTTACGGGCATTTCTCTGCGGCGCGGCGGCGGCGCCGGACCATACATCGACCTTCCGACTCAACTTTTGTTCTAATGCTCCGATTTGGATCGTGAAAAACCATTCGATTCGTCTCGACGAGAGGATTCCAAAATGTATAAGTTTTTGAAATTCGAGCGATTTTCGACCGAGTTACGGGCATTTCTCTGCGGCGCGGCGGCGGCGCCGGACCATACATCGACCTTCCGACTCAACTTTTGTTCTAATGCTCCGATTTGGATCGTGAAAAAACCATTCGATTCGTCTCGACGAGAGGATTCCAAAAATGTATTAGTTATTGAAATTCGAGCGATTTTCGACCGAGTTACGGGCATTTCTCTGCGGCGCGGCGGCGCCGGACCATACATCGACCTTCCGACTCAACTTTTGTTCTAATGCTCCAATTTGGATCGTGAAAAAACCATTCGATTCGTCTCGACGAGAGGATTCCAAAAATGTATTAGTTTTTGAAATTCGAGCGATTTTCGACCGAGTTACGTGCATTTCTCTGCGGCGCGGCGGCGGCGCCGGACCATACATCGACCTTCCGACTCAACTTTTGTTCTAATGCTCCGATTTGGATCGTGAAAAAACCATTCGATTCGTCTCGACGAGAGGATTCCAAGCATGTATTAGTTTTTGAAATTCGAGCGATTTTCGACCGAGTTACGGGCATTTCTCTGCGGCGCGGCGGCGGCGCCGGACCATACATCGACCTTCCGACTCAACTTTTGTTCTAATGCTCCGATTTGGATCGTGAAAAAACCATTCGATTCGTCTCGACGAGAGGATTCCAAACATGTATTAGTTTTTGAAATTCGAGCGATTTTCGACCGAGTTACGGGCATTTCTTTGCGGCGCGGCGGTGGCGCCGGACCATACATCGACCTTCCGACTCAACTTTTGTTCTAATGCTCCAATTTGGATCGTGAAAAAACCATTCGATTCGTCTCGACGAGAGGATTCCAAAAATGTATCAGTTTTTGAAATTCGAGCGATTTTCGACCGAGTTACGGGCATTTCTCTGCGGCGCGGCGGCGGCGCCGGACCATACATCGACCTTCCGACTCAACTTTTGTTCTAATGCTCCAATTTGGATCGTGAAAAAACCATTCGATTCGTCTCGACGAGAGGATTCCAAAAATGTATTAGTTTTTGAAATTCGAGCGATTTTCGACCGAGTTACGGGTATTTCTCTGCGGCGCGGCGGCGGCGCCGGACCATACATCGACCTTCCGACTCAACTTTTGTTCTAATGCTCCGATTTGGATCGTGAAAAAACCATTCGATTCGTCTCGACGAGAGGATTCCAAAAATGTATTAGTTTTTGAAATTCGAGCGGTTTTCGACCGAGTTACGGGCATTTCTCCGCGGCGCGGCGGCGCCGACCATACATCGACCTTCCGACTCAACTTTTGTTCTGATGCTCCGATTTGGATCGTGAAAAAACCATTCGATTCGTCTCGACGAGAGGATTCCAAAAATGTATTAGTTTTTGAAATTCGAGCGATTTTCGACCGAGTTACGGGCATTTCTCTGCGGCGCGGCGGCGGCGCCGGACCATACATCGACCTTCCGACTCAACTTTTGTTCTAATGCTCCGATTTGGATCGTGAAAAAACCATTCGATTCGTCTCGACGAGAGGATTCCAAACATGTATTAGTTTTTGAAATTCGAGCGATTTTCGACCGAGTTACGGGCATTTCTCTGCGGCGCGGCGGCGGCGCCGGACCATACATCGACCTTCCGACTCAACTTTTGTTCTAATGCTCCGATTTGGATCGTGAAATACCATTCGATTCGTCTCGACGAGAGGATTCCAAAAATGTATTAGTTTTTGAAATTCGAGCGATTTTCGACCGAGTTACGGGCATTTCTCTGCAGCGCGGCGGCGGCGGCGCCGGACCATACATCGACCTTCCGACTCAACTTTTGTTCTAATGCTCCGATTTGAATCGTGAAAAACCCATTCGATTCGTCTCGACGAGAGGATTCCAAAAATGTATTAGTTTTTGAAATTCGAGCGATTTTCGACCGAGTTACGGGCATTTCTCTGCGGCGCGGCGGCGGCGCCGGACCATACATCGACCTTCCGACTCAACTTTTGTTCTAATGCTCCGATTTGGATCGTGAAAAAACCATTCGATTCGTCTCGACGAGAGGATTCCAAAAATGTATTAGTTTTTGAAATTCGAGCGATTTTCGACCGAGTTACGGGCATTTCTCTGCAGCGCGGCGGCGGCGCCGGACCATACATCGACCTTCCGACTCAACTTTTGTTCTAATGCTCCGATTTGGATCGTGAAAAAACCATTCGATTCGTCTCGACGAGAGGATTCCAAACATGTATTAGTTTTTGAAATTCGAGCGATTTTCGACCGAGTTACGGGCATTTCTTTGCGGCGCGGCGGCGGCGCCGGACCAAACATCGACCTTCCGACTCAACTTTTGTTCTAATGCTCCGATTTGGATCGTGAAAAAACCATTCGATTCGTCTCGACGAGAGGATTCCAAAAATGTATTAGTTTTTGAAATTCGAGCGATTTTCGACCGAGTTACGGGCATTTCTCTGCGGCGGCGGCGGCGCCGGACCATACATCGACCTTCCGACTCAACTTTTGTTCTAATGCTCCGATTTGGATCGTGAAAAAACCATTCGATTCGTCTCGACGAGAGGATTCCAAAAATGTATTAGTTTTTGAAATTCGAGCGATTTTCGACCGAGTTACGGGCATTTCTTTGCGGCGCGGCGGCGGCGCCGGACCATACATCGACCTTCCGACTCAACTTTTGTTCTAATGCTCCGATTTGGATCGTGAAAAAACCATTCGATTCGTCTCGACGAGAGGATTCCAAAAATGTATTAGTTTTTGAAATTCGAGCGATTTTCGACCGAGTTACGGGCATTTCTCTGCGGCGCGGCGGCGGCGCCGGACCATACATCGACCTTCCGACTCAACTTTTGTTCTAATGCTCCGATTTGGATCGTTAATTTTTAGACCCTCATGTTCAGTATAATTTTGGCAGCCGAGCAAGAAGGATGGTGCATTGTGATTTAGGATTAAAATGTTCACGTGTGATTTAATTGTGACAATTTTTTGTTGACTGATAAATTGCTTATATTTATAGTTCTTTTCTGTGTATTTATTTTTTAAACGTTTGATTTATTATGAAGTGAATTTTTTTCGTTGTAATTTCAGCTGCATACTGTTTCTACGATTCAGTCAATGACAAAATATTGTACCCCACCAACTATGAAATTGTCGTGTGTAATGCTACTTCGAAATATTCAGAGATGGACAACTCTGATCAGCGAAGCTACAAGGTAAGATAATTTGCTACTCATTTTAATTTTCGATAATTGAATTTCTTTCGTATTTTTTTTTTTTGATTTTTAATGTAGTTTTGATTGTGACTTTTTACAGATTAAAGAAATTCGTTTCTCTAATCGTGGTTTTCGAGGATCAGCTAATTATTTCGCGTCGGATATTGCGATATTGATTGTAGCCGGAAAAATGAACTCTAGTGTTACTGTTCTACCTGCCTGTGTTGATTGGACGTACACAGATATGTTTCATCCTCCAGAAGATACCCAAGGAAAAGTGAGTGTTTTTTTCAACCGAAAGTATTATTTATAGTTTTTTTTTTTTTGGAAATGAGGTACTGAAATATGAGCTTTTTCTATGAATTTTTAACCCCTTTCACAATTCGAAAAGCAATTTTTCAACTTTTTCTCGCTATTTTAATTATTTTTTATGCCGAAAATCTTATTTTTTCTCTGATTTTGTTCGAAATTTTGGCAGATTGTTGGATGGTACGAAGGTCGCCATTTTTTACAAACTGATACCTTTGCCTTTATCAGTCGTTCTCGATGTTTCAACTCGACCTCTCGTGATTTGTATCCCTTCATTACATCGGATAAATTCTGCGCTCGTATAAACGATGGTAATTAATAATACTCGTCTGCATAAAATTGTTCGTACCTAGGCGATTTATTTAATATTTTTTTAATCTCGTTTTCAAGGTCGTATCATATCTGGAGGTCCAGGTGAACCTCCAAGTAATAGTGGAACCGGTTTAGTTTTTTGGGACGGTTTTGCGTATTATCTTAGAGGCATCCTTAGCCAGTTTCCTTTGCATGGCGATGTATCATTGTTCATCGATTTGGCTGCTCATATCGATTGGATTCTATCAGTCCGTAATGAAGTCGAAGAAAATGTGATTGAAAAACAAATCACTGTTAAATTGAAGAATAAAAGCGGATGATGTGTATTCTGCGACCTGTGACTTATTTCAAATTTGTCCATTGTCAAGTCACTTTTTTCAATTATGCATTTCTCTATAATTATTTTAGTTTCTGTTGATAATACTTTTGAATTCAGTTTTATTGTTTTCCTGCCACGGTTTGGACTTTTTGCTCGTCAATCTTCCTTCCAATTTCTCTAATTAGGTTCACGTTTTTTTCAAATGGCGTTTTCAACTTCTTCACAGTATATTACACCGGTCGACACGATTTTTGTTTCTGGGTCCTACTTGTGAAATTTGGGTCACTTTTATGTAACTAATGAACGAAAAAATATTTTTTTTGACCAAAGTTTGCTTTGGGGGTGGGGGCCCAAAAAACTGATTTTTCGAGGGCAATAAGCCTGAGAATTACAAAAAAATTTGAAAAAAAATTTTTTTGGACCAATCTTATAGAAAATTTTACGGCGAATCCAATGCCGCAAACCGCAGACCTCCATCTCTTTTAGAAAAAAAGTTACAGCTCATTCTTTCCAAAATTTTGTGAAAAAATCGTATTTTTTGGGGTATTTTTCGCAAAAAAGTGAAATTTGAGAGAAAAGTAAGGGCTTTAAGGCCATACTGACCATAATGAGAGTTGTAGAAAATTTCACGGCGAATCGAATGCCGCAAACCGCAAACCTCTATCTCTTTTAGAAAAAAAGTTACAGCTCATTCTTTCAAAAATTCTGTGAAAAAATCTTATTCCATTTTTTCATAAGAAAGGCACAAACATGTGATTTTTATCACAGAATTTTGGAAAGAATGAGCTGTAACTTTTTTTCTAAAAGAGATAGAGGTTCGCGGTTTGCGGCATTCGATTCGCCGTGAAATTTTCTACAACTCTCATAATGGTCAGTATTTAATTAAATCCCTTACTTTTATCTAAAATTTAACTTTTTTGCGAAAAATACCCCAAAAAATACGATTTTTTCACAAAATTTTGGAAAGAATGAGCTGCAACTTTTTTTCTAAAAGAGATGGAGGTCTGCGGTTTGCGGCATTGGATTCGCCGTAAAATTTTCTATAAGATTGGTCCAAAAAAAATTTTTTTCAAATTTTTTTGTAATTCGCAGGCTTATTGCCCTCGAAAAATCAGTTTTTTGGGCCCCCCGCCCCCCAAAGCAAACTTTGGAAGCCAGGATTCCGCAAGGTGATGTATTTTGATGTCTAGAAACAGAATTTTGGCATGAGAACCCAGAAACAGAACATTTTTTTTTTTTTGTCGACCTGTGTTATTCATTTTGTGAGACTTCACAGACAGTAATGAAATTTTCTAGGAAACAAGTTTTTGGATTTGTGTTCATTTTAGTATTCTGAAAGACTTTTACCAATTTCGAATTACGATGATTCCTTAAATTTTCATTTTGGAAGCCTGGTATTTTCCTTTGATTTTTTTTCTTGCAAATCCAACTGGTCAACTACTAATTATTTCCTATAAAAGAAGTGAAAGTGGTAAAAAATTGAAAGAGTCTGGATTTTCTTCTAATTGAATTTGAATTCTATTTCGTTGGTTTGTTTTTTTAATGAGAAAAATATTGGAAACCTAGGTACCAAACGTAAAATCCTAACTTGAAATTTTTTTAAAATTTTGTGTATTGGATTATTTTTTGGACAAAAAAAAACAGTAATCAGTTTTTTCTTTTAATTTTTGTGTATTGGATTACTTTTTGGACCAAAAAAAAAGTCATCAGCAAAAATTTTAATTTTTTTGCTGTGAAATGCAACATTTTACTATTTTATGCTCTTCCTTAAATTTTTAAACAGAGGAACAAAGGATGAAAATGTGAATTGTTTTCAGGGAAATTAAAATTGTGGTTTATGTATTTACATCTGAATTATTAATTCAATAGGTAAGAATTTTGACTCAAATGGATCTTTCAATTATCACAACTAGCCAATTTGAATTCCCCTAAAATTTGTTTTTTAAAATGATGGAACTTCCTTGTCTTTCTATTTTATTCAAATCTCAACACTCTTGCTCAGTTATATTTACGTAATTTTTTGTCTGCCCATAGCCTTTGAAGAAAGCCTTGAAATTCAAAGTAGCTAAATTTTTCTCGAGTTACAAAGTGCCAATTTTCATATTTTTTTCCTTTAATTTTTACTGCTTGAATTTGAATTGTGGTCTAATTGTTCTTTGCTTTGTTTTAGAAATTTCAATTATTTTTAGTCAATTTCTTTAGAATGATCTGAAAGGAAAGGGATATTCGATCCAACATTTCTATGAATTTTTTTTTTTTCATTGACTTCTCAATGCGTCATGTTTTCAGGCTAAAATTCTGTATTATGTATTTTGAGGGAGGCATGAGCATCAAAAATTGAAAAATTTTATTAGAAAACGGGTATAATTTAGAATGCTTTTTCTTTTCTTGAGACTTTAATTTTGAAGTAGCTACCAACGCTTCCAAGAAATTTTAGGCATTCTTTACAGATTTCAATTTTTAACATTTCGCTGATTTCTTGAAATATTTCACTTCAATTTTCATTGCTTCATTAGATTTTGAAATAAAATAATTAAAAATAAAAAATTAAATTTATAAAAGATCATTTTCAATTTTTAGTCATTTTTACTTGATATTAAAATAAAGAATTTTTTGTCATTCGTTTTTTCAGCATTGGCACCCCTTGAGAACTTGAATTCAGAATTTTCATCATATTGGAAAACAATGTGAAAAAATAGAATTTTATTTTGAAAAAATTAACAAATTAACAACCATTTACCTCTTGTAAATTCAAGGTACATGATGTATCACGTAAGCCAAAGAATTAGCGAGCTTTCATTTTCATAAAGTAATGAAAATTCTCAATATTTTTTAGCCAATTAAATAATTAGGAAGATTACGCATATTACCTTAATTATTTCTGCTGTTTTACACGCAAACGTATTAATATTTGTCTCGCGTTAGTATTTTAACTTCCTACCTAATGATTACATATCCACATTTTAATGCGGAAATCGAGGAATTCATTGAATTTTTCATCACCCAAGTTACCTCGAGTTTGTAAAATTTGTACATTTCCTATGAAAAAAACATTTTGGAAAATTGTTAAGTATAGCCTTTTTAAGTATCTCAAAGAAGCATTCTTCTTTTTCATCGGGAGCAGATTAATTTTTCGTCATAAAAGTCAACTAAGAAGGTATGTTTATAGAGAGATTGGCATGAACGATTTTTCAGTTATTTTCTGAATTCGGTATCCTCAAGAAATTGGAAGTTGGTAGGCAATAGGCATCGCACTTCTCCGAAATTCAAATTTAATTTTTTTAGATTTTACCAGGTCATTAAATCTCCTGATTACTTTGCTTTTTCAGGCTTCAGAAGTATTCATATCAGATAAAGAAGGTGCGAATTTTAACTGCACCAAGGCACGATGGCTTTTGCGGAATTCGTTAAGTTAGATTTATGGTACAAACCAGTCGTATCAATAATGAGCGGACCTTCGATGGCATGTTCCATAATCCATCTCTACAAATTCGTCCGAAGCAAGCCTCAAAATCTGGCCAGCAGGAATCTTGCTCTATACTGTTTCATTTTACTCATAAACAACATTATCAACTTTGTAGACATGTGGACATACTCGCAGGAGTTCTATTCCTTTAAGGACGTCAATATTTTGTCATATTTCCAGATTTATTTTTTATCGGCTACAACATTTTATAAAACCATTATTACCTTGGAATTATGCCTATGTTTTCGAAACATAGCGTTATATTTGCTGAAACCATCGTCGAGTCCTCAAAACACGAAATTTTTCATTTGTTGTACTTTAGGTCTTTGGGTACCGTTGGTGCATGTTGTAATTTCGTTTTACTTTTTGGAAGATTTGATAATCAATACACTGAGATTTTTAGCGATTGTTCGATTCGCACGGTTGGTTCCCGTTTTAGGTGCTTTCTGGTATTTGAGATTAGCTAGTATTGATAAAAATGAGCTATGGACTAGATTTTCATTACATATGCGCCTTCTTTTGATGATTGGTGGAATTTCTGCTATGTTTGGTATTGTAGAAATAATTGCGGTTAAGTTTATTTTCAGAAGGAACAATGAAGGCAAAATCGAGGTAGGTCATGGTTGTTTCATAGCGCATAATATAGGTGCATTGCTGGAAGGAGTTCTAATTGGAATACTGTTTACGTTCAAGAAGAATACATTCAAGTCTGGCCATGGTTAAAGAATAATCGACAATATTTTTGATTTTTTTTTTCGCATAAAATTGGCCAAAAAAAATTGGCAAAAGAAGAGTGAATTATGCCCGAAATAATTTCATTTCATCGATCCCTCCTTGTCACAGTTGAAATTAGGCCTTTTTATGATTAATTCACTACTTGGATTGCACCTTTCGTATTGATTTTTTAAAATTACCTTGCAATTTTTTCGAATAAATCATACAAATTGGTATGTTGCAAATGAGTGATTATTTTTGAGTACCTACTTACTTGATTTTAAATTTAGGTAGGTATTGAATATTGTAATATTGAAAATTTCATCAGCCTTCCTCTTATTTTCCCTTTGGCAATAATTTCATTTCCTTGCATATATTTTTCAAAAAAAAAAACTTCAATTCCCGTTTAGGAAATTTAATTTATTTGTAAAATGATATGACAGGTTCTTTTTTTTTTTGTAAAAAAATGAGTTCTATATCCTTTCATAAAAAAATTGGTCAACTTTTTCATTTTCTTAAAATTGATTTTTTCATTTCACATTTCAAAAAAAAACTTTTTTTAAAAAAGTTTAATCTTTAAAAAACCAATTTATATTTAAAATTTTAAAATCATCAAGTTTTTTCGTACTTACTTACATTTTTTAATGGATAAATTTTTTTCTCGGTGAAAATATTCAAGTTGATCGATTTTTCATGAAATTTATTTGACTACACATATTTTTCAAAAGGAGTGGGCAAATTGAGTACTTCTTTTTTTGACCCCTGCTGTGAATTGTGTGAATTCCCAAGTCGGAATTTTGAAATATCTCAGAAGTTGATTTTATTGCTGTTATTTTTCTGCCTGCCTGTGAATTTCGGTTTGGATTTGATTTATGGCTCCGGAAAAGTTGAAAGGGGAGTGACGGAAATTGTTTCTGACCTTGCTGACCTTAGTGCGTTCTTGAATTACTCCGCTTGAATGTTCAGTCTTGTTTTGCTTCTCTTACAGTGAGAAGGTGATCGAAATGCTCGTACATTTATTTTCGTGTGGTTGAGTTATTTTTCGAATCTGTCAGAATTAGTTGAGTGTTTTTGTTTCGTGATTGAAAATTTCATATTGAGGAGTTGCTGCTACTTATTGTAGGTAAGTGTTTATCAATTCTAATACCAGGATGAAGTGTACCTATTCCAAAAATTGTTGGACTTTCGTAATTTATTTTACTTCTAGTTTTTCCGAAAAACCACTAATTTACGACTAATATTTGTATTTTTCCGTAAAGGGATTTGAACTGTTAGTTTTTTTCTCTTTCCACAGCAATGAAGCTTCTTTTTTTTTTTGATGTTTGATGTGCTTTCATTTTTCATCTATTTACTTAAAAGTTGAAATCTTTTTCGAAATGAGCTAGATGGGTAGAGAGGGATTTTTTTCATTGCTTATTTTTTTGAATGGATCGAAATTCGGAATATCTGTGATCATCTTGGGAAATAGTCGTCCAGATTTTCATCAATATATTTTATTCACCTTATTTTGCAGATCAGATCGTTGATTTATTGAACCTTGGAGTTTTCTATCAGCTGTCTGAATTTATTCCAAGTATTGAATTCGCTTTCTCTCCTAAACCTTCCTTCTGAATTCGATTGTTATGTTCAAAATTATTACATTTCAATTGAATTTAAATTCGAGTTCTTCAAGGTCGCTGATATTACATTCATTTGGTCTTTTTTGGTCAATAACTTGAACGAATCGGTGTTGAAAATTTTATTAGCGAACGAAAGTTACGATGAAACAAATATAACGAATGGAAATGTAAATACGTAGGAAAATCATACGATTATTTCAATTTACATCAAAAATGCATTTCATTACACGCAATAACCAAATTACAACTACGTAGGGAAAAAAAAGTTCAAAAAATCCAACGAAACCGTATTTCGTTCTTTTTTCGTTTTTTCACTTCATTTACGGCAAACAGAATAGGCAATTTTATCAACACGAATAATATCGCTGTACTCCTCGTTACTGTATTTACGGCAAACACGATAGGCAATTTTATTAACACGATACACGAACGATGAAGAATAAGCAATGATAAAAAGCAGACTTTTTATTGAATTTAATTGGATATTTATTTTTGCCTTCATTTTACATCATTCATGCAAGAGTAAAAGTGATCAATTCACTCAAAAATTGAAAAAAATTATGGTATTTCTGGCATAAAATGGTTTTTTGGAGTAAAGCGAAATGTCAAGTTTTCACTCGAACGAAATTTTTTTCCTCATTTGAGAAGAAATAATTTTTTTTCTACTTTGATTTTGATTTTTTTTTTCGTTCTACGAACCTTCCTCTTCAACGTAGAAGAACAAATAAAAAAATCGATTAAATCTTATTTTTTAAAATTTGTTTTACCTTGTAAAGGAAGGTTCGTAGAACGAAAAAAAAAATCAAAATCAAAGTAGAAAAAAATAATTTATTTTCCCCGATAACCCCCTTTTTAGGATCACCATCTCATTTGGTCACTTTTATTCATTTTATTCTCAGGATCGTAATTATCTGTGCAACTAAAGTTCTGGTTGAAAAATTGAGAGTCGGTTTTTATTTTATTTGGTAAATTAAGCAGGTGCTTAGCTGCTTACCTATTTTTGATTCGTTTGGTTTTCAATTCTTTTATTGCTTTTATGGAATTTTTTTGCTATTGCTTTAATATACTCAGTTCCTGAATTTTTTAAGGGTCTTTTGAGGAATGGGAAGGGGTTTGAAGTAGCGTCCAAATTAAGCTACTCGAATAGCAGTTTCCATTTATCCCTGAAACCCTAGACTAGTTGAGATTGTGGTTGATTGACTGATTTCGGTTACCTAATCAGTTTTTATAATTTACTCCAACTGGAGACTTCAGTCTCAGTCTCCTGCTAGCTTTCGAAGGATGAACATGTCTCCTCTTTCTAAAATGAAATTTACATTTTTTTACCGTTCAATTTTTTCATGAATTGCGTGTTGCTTTGTATTCGATTTCAATTTTTTTTTTCATCAGATCGACCTAAAAATTCTTCTGTTGCTTTTGTTTTTTATTGAATACGTAATTATTATTTCTGGATTTTCTCTAGAAGCCAAACAAAAAAACACATTTCTCATTTCTTAATCAACATCTTTCATTGCTTCATTTTTTTCAATGTGTTGTGTTGCTTGTGATGCTGGCGAGACCGTGACTTCAGTTCAGTCTCTACCTGACTCTCCAAGAGTAAACATGTCTCCTGCTTATGGAAACCAACGTCTATATTTTTTTAGCTTTTTAAATTCATTTTAAATGTAAATTTTTTCATTTCCGCGAGACGTTTTAGTTTAATTTTTTTGTTAGGATGGATTGTGTTTTAAATTTAACCATATTTTATTTCATTTACCAATAGTAACTAAAGTGTGTTGTGTTTTTTGCAGTTCGAGAATTCCTGAGGACAACGAATCGATGTCTCGCCAGGTGAGTGTTTTCGTAATTCGTATTATTTTACCTAGGTAATTTTAACATAGTACGTAAATAGAGCAATAATTAAATTTTTTGGTGATAAAAATTTAAATTTTGAGAAAAAGCTTGCATTTTTAGAAAAAATTAAAATTTAAAGAGAAAATGTCGGAATTGAAAAATTTTAAGAAAAATATCGCGTTAAAAAATAATTTAAAAATTTTCAACACTTTTAAAAATTTTGCGAAACAATTTCACGGTTGGAAAAAATCTGAGAACAAAAAATTTAGGAGTCTGACAAAATTTCAGGGAGGGGGAAGGATAATTAATTTTAGCAATGCGGTAACGGATTCAGATTTTGGGAAAAACTGGAAAATAGGACTTGATCCTCAAAGAATTAGGTTTCTCTGCATTTCTCATGTAGGTACTTAATGTAATTTTTTAGGTACTTACCTTTCATTTTATAATTTATATGTATATTACTACAAATACCTTTTATTTTTTCAGTGTTTCAATGCCGTCCAGCCAAGCAGGAAGTCGAAAAGAATAAAAATAACAACACATAGGAGTAATATATTGATTTCTACTTCAAGAATGCTTCGTAAGTATATTATTTTCGTTTCAGACTAATTTTTACTCATAGATTTCATTTTCGTTAATTTTACTCAGTTCAATTTTTTGTTTTCATTCATTTTTCAGGGTTTAATTGCACTTTTGCACGTCGACGAGAAGAAACATGGTGTAAAAAAGAGACAAATGAAATAAGTATGCAGGAAAAATTCGTTTATTTTGCAGATTGGAGTTCAATTACATCAACATAACAAGTATGTACAATTCTTTAGTTCATTTTTAAATATCGATTATTTTTTTTTTACAATTCACCCGAAGTATTCTTAATCTATAATTATTTATCATTGTAGATATAATGAAAGGGTCTTAAATGGGAGCAGGATCACCTTTCTGCTCCAACTCATAGACCTTTTCTTTACCAAATTTTCGAGCAAAATTTCGACTTTGAAATTTTTTACCGCGATTCGTTTTTAATGTTTAAAAATTGTTCATATTTTTCGGGTTAAAAAAATTAATCTCGAGCTCGAAATTTTTCATGCGAATTTTTTTTTTCATCAAAGTTCAACACAAATGTCAAGATTGAGATGAGAAAATGGCCCCTAAACGGGAACAGGATCAGGTCCTTGTTCCAACTCCTAGTCGCACGTCCACGTCGTGGGGGCCGGGACCTCACCGTAATCCGGTGTGCTAACGCGACAGGGGGGCGTGTCTGGCACGCTGCCTTTCGATCTAAAAATTCATTGAAATTTTGGCTTTTGGGTGCGGGAGAAAATTCGGTTATTTTGGTCCAGGGCTAAATTGGTGAAGCGGGTAAGTTGTCTCATGCAGGGTCACCCTATTTTCAGAATCGGGTTACCCTGCATGAATTGATTCGGTGAGTGAATGTGACGTCATCGGTTCCTGCTGCGGATATTTCCAATGCAGGGCCTTTGCCGAAGCATTTTATCTCACCGGATCATGGCGTAGTCGCCATTGTAGTTGTAGGACTTTCTTGTGACCTGCGTAATGCGCGAAATCTTGTGGCTTTGTCGAGGGTCTTTGATCCCCATATCTATCTTGGCAAATCCGGGATGGAGGGCATTACGTGGCTCGTTGCGCAGCAGGTGTCTGGTCTTTTTCATCGTGAATAGCAAAATTTGAAGATGGTCGGACCCGGACGGTCTTTTTAGTATCTTAAATTTTCGAAAAATCCTCTATTGTACTTTTGGCGATTTTTGGATTTTTTACGGTACTAAAAAGACCGTCCGGGTCCGACCATCTTCAAATTTTGCTATTCACGATGAAAAAGACCAGACACCTGCTGCGCAACGAGCCACGTAATGCCCTCCATCCCGGATTTGCCAAGATAGATATGGGGATCAAAGACCCTCGACAAAGCCACAAGATTTCGCGCATTACGCAGGTCACAAGAAAGTCCTACAACTACAATGGCGACTACGCCATGATCCGGTGAGATAAAATGCTCCGGCAAAGGCCCTGCATTGGAAATATCCGCAGCAGGAACCGATGACGTCACATTCACTCACCGAATCAATTCATGCAGGGTAACCCGATTCTGAAAATAGGGTGACCCTGCATGAGACAACTTACCCGCTTCACCAATTTAGCCCTGGACCAAAATAACCGAATTTTCTCCCGCACCCAAAAGCCAAAATTTCAATGAATTTTTAGATCGAAAGGCAGCGTGCCAGACACGCCCCCCTGTCGCGTTAGCACACCGGACTACGGTGAGGTCCCGGCCCCCACGACGTGGACGTGCGACTAGGAGTTGGAGCAGGAGTCTGGCCCTGCTCCCATTCAGGGGCCTCTTTTAAAACTAACCAAATATACGAGTTTTTCGAATCTTTCGTTTTCAGATAATTTTTTACTTTACAGATAAAGCTTGTCCAATGTACAGACTTGAGAATATTCAGGAACATTCAAGTAGGTGGAAAAAAATTAGATTAAAATAAGCACAGATCTACGAAAATTTTGAAAAAAATGAGAACGTACTCATAGGCCTAAATCTTCAAATACAAAATTTTATGAAATACGGAACAATATTTTTCAATAATTTCGTTCAGGAAAAGACATAACACACGTGAAAATAAAAAAATGGCCAAGTATTTTCCGTTGATCTACTCGTTGATTTAAATTTTTGGATGTGACGTTCCACAAAGTAATTCTCTCTTCGAAAAATTTTTACAAATAAAAATCTTCAAATTATCTAGCCTCATTCGCCAAATTTTTTCAATAGCATATTTGCAAAACAAAGAATAATTTTCCTACTCCAGGCGAAAAAGGCGATAGCAACAACGTTGGCGCAACTCTAGTGTCTCTGTGGGTCTACTTTTAATGCGTGTCCTAGGTAGGTAATAGGTGTATTATCGCGCATGGACTGCTGTGGCTGTTGCAACTTTGTTTTCCAAAAGCAAGGATCGAACTGGAGTCTTGCGAAAATCTGTAAAAAAAAAATAATAATAAATGAGATAAATAATAATGATGAATCAACAAAATACATTTTCAATTAATTAAAAATACCTACAAATAATAAAAAATAAATTTAAAAATCAGGAATAGCAAACTACTTCACGGCAGTTTTATCAGTGGTTCGGCACTAAAAATGTAATACAACACAATGTATTGAAAATAGATCAGAATAATGAAAATTGACTAAGTAGAGTTGATAAATATATCCCATTGAAGCAACCTCGAAAATAAATTTTAAAAGACTCGAAAGGTTTTTGAAGCGAAACCCATTTCATGAACAAATTTTAAAAAATTCAACAAAATAGGCACCTATATCATCGAGGTATAAACAAAGAAAAAGCCGAAATACTTGCGAATCAATGCCATTATTATTTTTTTTTTTTTTTAGTATTTTTGACATTTAGTTCATTTCTTACATTTTCATTCTTTGCAATATTTTAATAGGTAAGTGTATGTAATTTTTTTTACTGTTTTTAATTCTTTACCATTTAAAATAAATCTTTGTCACTCTTTTGATGTTATTGAATGAGAAACTGAGTAAGTAAAGATATTAATAAAAATAAAATGAAAAAAAACACTCAAATACGTTGTTGTTCACATCAAACACGAGACTAGAATTGGATTTTCAAATTCTTAAGACAAAGAGGTAATTAAACAGTCCAACCACTGATTTCAAGTAGATACCTAAATGTGAAAGCAACATTAAAATTAATTTTTGAAATTTGGAAAACAGAATTGATTGGGCATAAAATATTTACCTACATGTTGATTTGAAGGTCATGTGACGAGCACAAAGGAGATAGATCGAGAAGCAATTTCGATTCGTGTGCTACGTACTTCCATTTTTTACATTTTTTAGAATTTTGACCAAAACTGAGAGCCCTGTCTGCACCCATCAAAACCAATTTTGAAATGAGCCTTCAAAATCGAGAATTTTTTCAAAAAAATTTAATCGAATGAAAATTACGACGGCTGCCGGCTACCTCGCCCCCTCCCGAAGGATTAGAATCGAAATGACGTTAATTTCTCTTCATTAAACCATCGAAAATTTCCCTAAAAAATTTCTCGAATTGACATGGAAAGAGCCTATTAAAAAAATAGATATTTTAAATATTTTCAAATTATGTGTCTACAAAAATTGAAACTCACCTCAGCAGTATTTCGATTCGACGCCAAAACTGAATTACTCAACCTAGCATTTTTCTCACGTAGATACTTTCTTGACCATTCCAACATATCGAAATGAATTGAAAATGATTTCCAAAATTTGATTGAGCACTTGAGCAAACGTTAACCGTTAACCGTTAACCTACATGAAAAAAAAAGAAAATTTTCACTCCGTACAAAATTATAGAACAAATAAGCAAAACACTTATTTCTATAATACATACCTGGGAAAATGAACACTACCTATCGACCGACGCCACAAAAAAATTGTCTCTGAAAAGTGAATGGAATACGAGGAATTAAACGTCAGCGTAATTTCACCATTGCAACAAAAAAAAATTGAAAATCACAGGAATGAATTTCTACCTTTGACTTCTGAAAAAAGATGATTAAAAGCACATGTTACGCAAATGTAGGTATTTGTACGGTGAGAACAACACGAAAAAAATATTCTTGGCCGAATTCGAAGAGTAGGTAAAAAATTCAAATTCAAGCATGCGCATAACGCAAGGCTATAAAAATGAAATTGAAAATATCAAATTCGAAGAATTAACTTACTTGCAGCATAGGTAATTATTATCCGGACCAGCAGCCAGCGCCGAGATATGAAGCAGCATCGCATCGCACTGAAATTTAAAAACTTCGCAGCATAATTATCATCCGGACCAGCAGCCAGCGTCGAAATATAAAGCAACATCGCATCGCACTGAAATTTAAAAACAATCAAATTAGACATTCTTGTTAAGTAACAAAGCCATAACAAAGCGTCGAAAAGATGGGAAACAAAGAATAGGTAAATGCAAAAAATTAACATAATTGCAAATTTTAAAAATTAAATTCTGAAAACTGTAAAAATTAGCATAAAAATATATACAGGTACCCCGCGCGAGAATCTTTAAATTACTGGAATTTTGGATACTCATTTAACCCGAGTCTTTATCGGCGACAAAAAAAAACTCATGACACATACCTACTGAACCAAATATATAGGAATTGGATTAAATTCAGAAAACTACGAGTTCCAACTCGAATTCAAAAAACCAAACTGAAACTGAAAAGAACTACCTACAATTTACCCTATGTATTTTTTAGCTACGAAAAAAATAGGTCAAAAATAAGACAAGAAGATTGGGGTATTGTTTCGAAAAAAAAGTAGGCACAATCGAGAGTAAATTCAGGAAATGGAATCAATTCATAAATATAAGAAGTAGGTAGTAGGAGGTACCATGCCCTAAATACAAATTGAAAATGATGCATATTTGAAAATGAATACTCGAACTATCTTACTCGCGTCAGATTTGATTCGATTACTTGGTGGAACTGAATTCTGGAAAATTTTAAAACTCGCTAAATATTATTAAATAGTAGGTATTCAATAAAATATTCATAAGATTGAAACAATTATTGAAAAATTTGACACTTGCCACTAATATTCTCGATCACAATAAAAAAGAAAACATCCTACGAAATCTGTAACGAAGAAAAAAACGTTAGAATAAAAACAAAAAACAAAACAGTAATAAATAAACCGTTCGTTCGTTACAAGAAAAATTAATTAAAAATAGAAATTGGAATTCACGTGATTAGAAAACACGTGGCACCTACCTCAGATACTTTTGATTAGAACCAAAAAAGTAACGGAATATTCGACCCTCATCACTGATATCCGCGATCTGGAGCAACAGAAGTCACACAGCAAAATCTGTAAAAGAAAAACAAACTTGAAATAGAAAATGGCATTCGACCAACATTATAGGTAGGTAATAAAATAGTACAAAAATATCGAACATCTAACTAAATCTATAAACAAAAAAAAAGTAAAACAATAGTTTTCATATGGATATTAAATAATTACGAATATTAAATTATCCTCCACCAGCTTGAACACCGCAAAGTAAATCTGGCCTTTAATTTTGGAATATCACTTGAAAATACAAGATAAAAAAAAACACATACTACCTACTTACTATATGGAAAAAGCACCATAAAAAAATGAAAGATGAAAAATAAGCATTTACGAAATCGATATTCAAAAACATAACATTAAATCACATAAAAATAACACCGGTAATCCAAAAACATGCAATAAAAATAACACCAACTACCATCATGGAAGAACCGATTAATATGATTAAATTTCAAACATTTACCTACCACGAACTGTCCCAATCTGAACCGAACCGAACAGAAACACCCAAGATGTCTATAACAGGAAATAAAAAATTAATCATAAAAGTATAAAGTATATCTGTGGAAAAAAATAAAAACCAAATAACTTACCCAAGAATACCAATCATTCATTTTTTAGTAGGTACCAGTAACTCGCTTACATTATCCAAATCCCAAATGTCGTGCCTGATTCTGTTCGAAATCCAATTCTCGTATGAAAATAAAGCTTCAAGCGCACTGAAAAAGAGACAAATCAATACCTATTTAAATTAGGGTAAGTATTATAATGAAAACAAAAAGACTCGGTAATTAACACCGGTCGACACGATTTTTGTTTCTGGGTCCTCACTGTGAAATTTGGATCACTTTTATGTAACTGATGAACGAAAAAATATTTTTTTGACCAAAGTTTGCTTTGGGGGGTGGGGGAGCCAAAAAACTGATTTTTCGAGGGCAATAAGCCTGAGAATTACAAAAAAAATTGAAAAAAATTTTTTTGGACTAATCTTGTAGAAAATTTTACGGCGAATCGAATGCCGCAAACCGCGGACCTCTATCTCTTTTAGAAAAAAAGTTACAGCTCATTCTTTCCAAAAATATGTGAAAAAATCGCATTTCATTTTTTCATGAGAAAAACACAAAAGTGTGATTTTTTTCACATAATTTTGGAAAGATTGAGCTGTAACTTTTTTTCTAAAAGAGATGGAGGTCTGCGGTTTGCGGCATTGGATTCGCCGTAAAACTTTCTACAAGATTAGTCCAAAAAAAATTTTTTTCAAATTTTTTTGTAATTCTCAGGCTTATTGCCCTCGAAAAATCAGTTTTTTGGCCCCTCCACCCCTTAAAGCAAACTTTGGAAGCCAGGATTCCGCAAGGTGATGTATTTTGATGTCTAGAAACAGAATTTTGGCATGAGAACCCAGAAACAGAACATTTTTTTTTTGTCGACCTGTGTAACCATTCGATTCAATACCGAAACGCTGAAATCGCCTTATTTAAAAAATGCATCAAAATTCGATTAAACCGTAAAAAGCAAAAAATAAAAACACTGGCAAAAACGCAAAGAATAAAAAATTAATATTTGTTACCAAAAAATATTTTGAATCGTTACGACTTACCGAATGTACAAATATTTAATTATAGTATCCTCCTTCCCCAGTGATTTCTTGAACGTAATTCGTGAATATAGAATGGACTTCGAAACTGCAAGTTGAAAGGAACGAAACATCGACAGAATCTGTAAATAGAAAAGAAAAAAAAACATCAAAAATGCAACTAAGTACTTCCAACGCAAAACAAAAACTAAACATCAAAATTCAAACAAATCATGAAAAGTCAATTAAAAAAATAAAAACATACAATTCAATCAAAACGTTGTATGCAATTTGAAAAAAAAAACAGCAAATTAATCAAAATGTTGAAAAGATCAATGGAAAACGCTAGAAAAAATGGAAAAAATTATGAATTAATTTTTGATTACAAGAAATTTTCAACGCTTCACGAAAATTACTCATTTTTTCAATAACGATAATGATTGATCTTCGACAAATAAAAAAGCACTAGATATCGAAAATCAATTAAAAAATTAAAAGCCAAAAGTAATGCATCAGAGTAAAAGAAATGGAAAAAATAGCACCGCTGGTAAGTACCATAATATCGATAATGTTCACAGTGGACCGGATTCCTAAAATAGATGTATTGCGATAAAGCACCTGTCAAAGTGATGGGAAAAAAGGACTTTAAAATAAATATGGATCACTGAATTCACCTTGCTAAATAATGATGTACTAGACCCGGTAATAGTATATTATGCAATGAGGAAGATAAAGTGATTTTCGACGAATCTTGAGGTTTATTGCCCGAGCGAAGCGAGGGAAATAATTCAAAATCGTCGAAAATCATTTATCTCCAGATTTGCATTCGATATTTTTCGTTGTAGTGTGAGTAAAAGGCGAGTATGAGCACTCGAGCGATTCGCGAGTGTGAGTAACCACACTGCAATGAAAATTGATTTCAGCCATTTCAGTTTTGGTAAACTTGGGTTAACTGAATAATCTGAGATTTATTACGTTAAGTGAGGGTCATATTGGGTGAAAATTTTCTAAATTGGTTCGAATTCAAAATAAAGCATTAAAATTAGTAAATTTAAGGTTATCTGGAAGAAATTTTTCGCGACGAATTCAATTTTCTGGTCGTTATTTGGGCTATCAAAAGTCAGGTTTTTAGGGTCAAGGAATCAAATTTTGGAGTTATTTTTCCGCCAGAAAATGATGCGAGTAAAGAAAAGATATGATTGAAAAAGTTGTAACAAGGATTCATTTTTCCAAAAATTGATTACTTAACCCGCCGACACCACACATGTGACAAATGTCACGGACCGGTTTTTTTCTTGCGTTACGCGGGCAGGATCGAGTGATCGGGTGGTAACGCCTCCTTGTACCTATGCGCGCTTACCCCACCGATCATTTCCGCGGATTCGCAAATTGCCTACTTTTTCATACATTTTCGTAATAAATCTGGACTGGCTCGAATTTTAATTTTTTTTTGCTCCTCAAATCAAAAGGACTGGCAAATTGTTATACACGAACGAGTAGGGCATAGATACACAAATATCTGTCGGATAGCAAATTCATCCCCTCCACTTTTCATTCAATGCAAAAAAAATGGGAATAAAAACGAAAAAAACGTATTTTTTTCTAAAATTCCTGCCCCTTCAAAAACAAAAGTAGGCAATTCGTCCAACAAGGGAGATGAAACGTTGAACATTTATGTACACCCCCTTGAAGTTATAATGCCATACCAAACTTTGGTCCAGCGCTAGAAAATTATTCGGTAAACAACTTTTTTTGAAGTGTGGTGTCGTAGGGTTAACTGTATTGTTATAAAAGTTGCTATATTTTGACCGTCTACTGAAGAGCATGAAAAAAAATCCCAAAACCGAGATTTCGGAATGAAAGTACCTCTTCCCCAAAATGGTGTGGACAAAAAATACTTAACCACTAAATTTAATTTGTAGATCCAAAAAACCTTGATTTTAATATGGCAGTCGAAATTTTTCACTCTATAAAAATTTAGTGCTGGTACTTATTCTCTGGAATGGTGTAGACAAAAAAAAATTGATTCCTTGACCCAAAAAACCCACGTTAGGCTCAAAATTCTTTAAATTTTTGCAAAATTTTGGGCTGGTCACTTCCTTTTGGAGAGGAGTAGACGTAAAATAACCCCGAAATAGGATTCCTTGACCCAAAAAATCCACGTTTCCAATTACACGTTCAAATTTTTTAAATTTTTGCAAAATTTTGGGTTGGTCCCCCTCCTCGGAGAGGTTTAGATGAAAAATAACTCCCAAAATTGAATTAATTAACCCAAAAAACCTTGCCGATTTTGATATACAAATCGAAATTTTTCAATTTTTAAAAATTTATGTACTGGTACTACTTCCCTAGAATGGTGCAGGCTAAAAATAACCCCGAAATTGGATTCCTCAAGAAGGTGATCTACGTATTGCGGGAATTAATTCTATAGCCTACCTCCAACATACAAGGCGCAAACCCGAATTTTTTTTGATTATTAAGTGATAAAATGATGGAACAACGAACGAATATGATTTTAGAACGTAGAAAGAAGAAAATAAAAGCATTTTGTCAGAGTGAATATGGCCCGACCCAAGAGAAACGACTATAGTTCCGTGGTGGTGGCAACCCTGCTAGCAAGTTGATTCGAATCCTTATATAAACTCTGCGTTAGCGGAGCAAAACTAGTTCCGATCATGGTTTCGTTTCTATAACATCTAGTTCCGAAATCTACGTTCGAGTGGGATGATGCGTTGCTGGATCGAGTTTAGGCTCGATCTGGTGCGTTTTCAACCCTCGAACGAGTCAAAATCAAGTTTCGTTTAGGCTAAGTTTCGAAGTTTCGATTTTTCCCCTAATTCGAACATTCGTGTCGTCTTAACATCTCTCGCTTCGGCTTGTACGACATCCGGCTAAGTCACCGGAATCGGACTTAGCCGGGGACGCGTAAATATCGAATCCGGCTCGATTTATTTACCCGTCATCGGAATTCACCCGCGATTCCATCTTGGTCCCTCATTTCGATGGGGGGCCCATGGGGATCCTTCAAGGTACCAGTGCACCTAGGCCTGGATAGAGACCCTGGGACCCCGGTGGAATTCGCCACTCGCGAGATCGGTTCCCTCCGCGGAGATATCCATCCGGAGATATCCTCCGCGGCGTCGTTCCTATTCCCGCCGCGCGAATTCTTCCACACGTTCAGAACAACATGATCCATCGACCCCCTTGCAGCTCCGGCGAAGTAGGGGACGATGGAGTTCAGCTCAATACGATGGCACCGATCGGGGAGGTCTATAGCTCCTTTCGCCGCCGCCTCCGCAGCCAGCGGCGTGGCGTCGGGTGAGTGTAAAATCATCTCGATCATCGCCAATTTAGATCCATCCGTAACCGTAGGTCGCGGCCGTCACTCACACACACATACAGGTACGATTAAATACGTCGTGCAAATATACGCTTGTATCTGTCAACCGTGTTTTTATTCGTTCCAACGTGCGAGACCCCAGACGGGCCCCGCGGTCCCTCGGCGAAGGGACTTCCTCCTAAATATCCTCCGGGAGGTAAGTCCGTAGAGCAAGATCGGGAACCTGGTGCGCACCAGTGTAATGGGGACAGAAGGACACAACGGCCAGAGGACTCGAGAGGAAGGGGACAACCCTACCGACCCCACACTCCCTCCAATGTCCTCCATAAACAGTCCATTTCGTTACCACCCCGTCTGGCAGAATCTTCTCTACATAATGGCGCCCGAAATAACGTGACTCTCCAGACTACGACTCCCACAGATGGCCACCTGTGCATAGGATAAAGAGGCTGGAAGCACATCGGACAAAATCCTGTATGTATATCTTCCGATTTTCCACCAATCCGCAAGTCGGAAGTATACCATATGTTCGTAAAAATCTGAAACAAGGTAAAAATTATCTATTTAGGCGTCCTAAACGCAAAATTAGGTACAAATCGCATATGGTAACGTCTATATTTATTATATCACTATTCAAAATTTTGTCCCCAAGCTCTAGGCCTCCGGACTACAAAATTTTTCGCACCTTAAGTGCATAAAAAATTAAATTTAGGCGTAACTGACACCGTAAATAGTGAAAAAATGTAACAAAAATGTTTTCCCCAACTCCATATCACGAATTACTAGTAATAATTACAGTTAAATTTCCGTGACGCGGAAATCTAGTAAATACGATATTGTAATTCCTACCAAACATCCTTAAATGTCTTCCCCACTGTAACAGTTCGTGACGGAAACGTGCGACGTACACGGCAATCTCAGTGTATCCTTAACCCATTTCCTCAGTCAAACCACAAATTCCTTCATTTTTTCTCTCCCTTTATGGCGAAATACAGCCACAAAATTTTTTACATCGTAGAAACAACACCAAAATCCCAGGGATGGCGACATGATAGATGAAGGGAACGCGGCATTTCCCCCGTTATGGTACCGGATATTGGGCCCCCCGAACGATGTGGAATCATGTGATTAGGATGTCACCTTTTCGCACCATATCACAATCACTGGCTGTAAGCATCTTAAATGCAAAAATGTCAAAAATTGCGAAATTTCAGGCCATAAAAATTCGCAAAAGAACGTCACCCAAAAATCAACTTTTTTCTATAAAAAATCCTTGACAATTATAAAAATTGTGACGTCAATTCGGAACTAGGCACCTTAAGTGCAAAATATAAATTCCTCACTTCGAAAATTTCGGACTATGTACCTTAAGTACACAAAAAAAAATAATAAAATATTAATTTCGGCCAAAAACGTGTGAAATATCAAGGTCATAAAAAAAATTCACACCAAAATACGAGTCAAAAAGTAGAAAACTACGACCCCCCCCCCTTCTGGCCATTAACGTAACGTAATTAACGTAAATAACACCTCATGCACCCGAAGTGCATAATAATAATAATAACTTACGTCATCAGAAATGATGAAAACTTCCGGATATGTAAATCTATGTATATAATCCGATATCAAATTATCAATCATAAGATCTGATAATCTGATATTTCACATTTTTATGTGAAACATAATTATAAGCCAATAGTCTCACTTTCTATAAAGTGAAAAAACCAAAAATGCACCACTTTTCATCTGCAAATGAAAATATCGGTACATTCTCGTTATAACGTAAAATCATGGCAATTTTTATTAATTCGCCAGTTGAAAATGCGACGACCACAATAATTAGGTATTTTTTGTTGCAGCAAGAAATCCTTTTATTATGCTCTACGCATTCATTATCTATTCTCTTGATACCCAAAATTTACGAACCCATTTGTGGCGAAATGAATTTATTTTTCCCACACCCTAAAAATTCAAAATGGACTAACCCACCCAAAAATTCGAAAAACTTCAGGCCCTTTTCTTCAAAGATAATACAACCACTCATTTCGAACATTTCGATCTACAAAATTAATTTCCACAACCTAGAAAATCGAAATCCAAAATTATTACTCAAAATTCATAAATACACTCATTTTCATCTCGACAATAATTTTTTCGACCTTCAAAAAATTAAAAATTACCAAATCATCATTCAAAATTCATAAACTCATTCACTTTCATTCATTTCAAGCTTCGATTAAAACAATCGATCTCACGATCTAAAAAATTTAAATCTTCTAAATTCCACTCAAGAATATCAAAATCAACATTTCGATCACCAGAACCCTACCCTCTCGCAAATGAGAAAAATCAAAATTCATAGACATAATTCTCGAACCAAATAACCCCTCTTTTACCACCTAAAAAATCAAAATTTTCAAAATTTTCAACCAAAAATCCAAAATTCACTATTTCGAATATCGAAATCCTTTTCTCAAACTGAAAATCTCAAAATTCATAATTTCACCCGAAAATTCAATGATTTACTCCGATCTATAAAATCCTTCTCATTCACAAATCTTCTCTTACGATCAAGAACATCAAAATTTCACTCAGCAAAATTTCTAATAACCATTTTCGAACTAGGTAACCCTTTTCACGACCTAAAAAAATCAAATCTGCAAATTTCCCCTAAATATTCAAAATTATCACATCGATCATCGAAATACTTTCTCAAAATCAAACATACCAAAATTCATAATTCCAAATTCTTTACAAAATTCACTAATTACTTCAAACCAACGAAAATCTTTTTCATGACATCGAAAATCAGAATTTTCAAATCTAAATCAAAAATTCAAAAATCAATTCTCTGGCCATCATATCACACTTGAACATCAGAAAATATCAAAATTCCTAATTCCCCTTTTAGAAATTCAATAATTCCTTTCGATTATCAAAATTCACACTTAAAATTCTAATAACCAATTTCAATCAACGAAATCTCTTTTTTCTTTTTTATGACATAAAAAATATCAAAATTTCCAAATCAATATTCAAAAATCAATTTAATGTTTCGATCAACAAAATTCACTTTCTCCTTTGGAAAATATCAAAAATCACAATTACATTCAAAAAATGCAGTAATTTCTTTCGATCACTATTTTCAATCATCGTAATTATTTTTTCTCATGACCTATAAAATCAAAATTCTCCGAAAAAATTTTCAAAATTCATTTATTTAATCAAGTCAAAACCCATTCATCCGATCTATATTTCGATTCGATATTAAAAATTATATTTTTCGCCGAAAATAATGGTAACCCTGTTTCCATTTTCAACCGAAAAATAAATCGTTGGCGCCAATACGATTTCCGGCCCAACATACCTATTCAGACCAAAAATCCATCGCGATCCAAATTCTCAGTTTAGATCTTCTTTTTTCCCCTTCACTAGTCCAATGCGCAAATGGTTTAGTCAATATTCACATTCAGAACAATAGGCACGATAAAGAAAAATCAATTCTTTTCAAAATATTTCACTCAGAATCATAAATCAATTCTTCACTACAAAGAATCAATTATTTTAAAATCCGTAAAGATGACAGCAACCTGTCAAATTAATTCAAATCTATTGTAAATAAAAATATTGGCGACTTTGTGAGCGCAAGCCGCCATGTACATCCGCTTCATTGCTTAAGCTTAAGGCATACTTTTTGGTACAAACGCTTTCACCCCCTTGAAATTCAAAGGACGCTTCTTCCTATTTTTAATGGTGGCGGTAAACCATTGTTTATACAAATGTATGTACATCGATGCACCTTTTTCCTCTCAAAAATACATCCGTTTACGATTTTCAAACAATACTTTTAACTCATTAAAATTCAATCTATTGAAATTACATTTCTTGGCAAAATCAAGATTTCCAACATTTTGGCACAGTTATCTTCACCCCATTATTTTCAAAAAATCGAAAAATCAATTAATCACCGACCGTTTCCTACATAATATCACAGCTTTGACAGCTCCGGAAATCAAGATTTTCACATTTTGGTACACTTACGTTCACCCCATTATATTCCAAAATCTAAAAATCGATTAATTTTTATAAATGTCATCTGGAAATTGACAGCTCCTATTGATTTCGGCAAACTTCTTTTTACCTTTTCTATTTTTTAAATGACACTATCAATTGACTTAATCAATTCTATTATCTTCATTTGTACCACAAAACTTCCTGATACTTTTACTACAAATTGACCTTCGAAATCTATGTACGTACATCGGTATATTTAGATTTAAGAAGTTCCCCATAAAAACGGAAACGACCGTATAGAAACAAAACAACAACATCGTGCGATTTCTCGAACCTAAACCAACCCAAACAACAAAAGGATCGCGTTCGCTATTCATAAAAAAGAACAATCCATTGAAATCTCAACAATAGAACTGGTCATCCCAAAATACACGACCTCACAACCGGACCAATTCTAGGCAAATCAAGCTACCCAAAAACTCAAATAAATAAAACTCCGTTTTCAAATTCGAAATCATTTAACGTCTTTCTTTTCTGCTATTTGGTTATCAGCAAAGATTGCCATTTTCAACGTTTACCAAGTACACCTAGCTATCTGGTACACTCTTTCTCTACTTTTAAACGCTGCTTTTAAAACTCGCGCTTGACTAGATCTACCTTTCCAAGGTTAATTTAGTCAATCTCGTATTTCTTTTTCTTCTGCCTTTAATTATTTTGTGAATTTAAATACTGCAACAGTACGTGGACAACGACGACCGCAGTAAATACTTTCACATTTTTACGCTTTCCAAAATTAATTAATTAATTCCGCGACTAATAATTTCGATTTTTTCATCCAAAATTTAAATTTTTGAAATTGTGGACTGCAACAGTACGTGTAAAACGACGACCGCAGCACACAATTCTATATTCTGAATTTTCGCGACCTATACATCGCGACCTACTATTTTTTGCAAATTTTCTTTTGAGCTTATAAAAGCTGTAGGAGTAAGCGCGCAACGACTGCAGTAAATAATCTCACCTTCAAAATTTCCACGAATTAATTAACGTACGACCCATTATTTTGGCAATTTTCGTTCAGTTTCATAAAAAATCAAATTTTGGAATTACAAGCTACAACAGTACGTGGACAACGACAACCGTAGCAAATAATTTCATACCACAAAATTTTTGCGAATTAAATACAGCGTCAATATTTATTTAACAATTTTCTAATCCAAATCTAAATTCATTTTGCAAAATTTAAATAACTTTTTTGGAAAAAACTCAACAATTTTCTGAAAATTGCGACAGTACGTGTACAACGACGACTGCAATTAAAGAAAATTCAAAATTTAATAGGAAATATTCGGCTAATTCCTACAATTTTCTGAAAATTGCGACAGTACGTGGACAACGACGACTGCAATTCAAGAAAATTGCATTTTCCAGATAATCTGAGAAATTAATTATCCGTTTACGTTCTCCAAAATAAAATAGGCATCAGACACGACTGGAAAACAGCGGACTTGACACCTATACCTCTCTCTTCCTGATTTTTGAGAGATCCTATAAATTTTTCCACATACCATCCTAAAATTTACCCAGCCTGAAACGAGAAGTTTATCGCCAATCGGATTAAAGGCTCTCTAAATTCTTCTCCCCCTTTCAAAGTCACATAAAAACCCCTCTCTGCTTGCAGAGTCGGTAAGGCCCAGTTGATCGGCGTGGGATTACGAATCCGACTTAGCTGATCTCTGGAATTCATCAGTTTTCCTACACCACTCCTGGTAGTGGACCATAAAAACACCTTTCTACCTCTCAAAAAATCCACACGTCTTAATCAAAAATTTCAATAATTGAAAATTTCTCAGTTATCGCAAAGTAAAATTCCGAAAAACCCCCTCTATCCAATTTCTACGACTCGTTAATTCCTCATTTTCCTCAAAACCACTCAAAATCCTTTTTAGCCGAACACGTTGGATAAAAAATTCAAAAATCTCTCACCCTTTGATTTTCTCAAAACTTCATTGAATATATTTTTTCGATCAAATTTGCACCTCTGCATATTACTCGCATAGTTTACGTCGTAAAAACTCGCTCGAATCGCCAAATACCACTGGCACTGATTCTAATTCGCCATCAATCCGCTCAACACATCTGAGCCACAAAAAATTCTAAAAAAACATTTCCTATTTC
The DNA here is from genome assembly GCA_038380155.1 of Pseudococcus jackbeardsleyi. NCBI lineage: Eukaryota > Metazoa > Arthropoda > Insecta > Hemiptera > Pseudococcidae > Pseudococcus > Pseudococcus jackbeardsleyi. The sequence continues at coordinate 1,128,168 of CM076240.1, forward strand.
GCTACTTGAATAAAACCCATATCGTCAACTCAAAATTAACAATTTTCAAGGCAATTTTATTTTAGACATCGTATAGAAAATCTCCAAATCTAAAAATTCAAGAAACTTCGATTCCACATTTAAATCAAAAAATGTCTGACGTACCTCCCAATACGCCAACCCCTCCATGCCTCCCCTCCTTAGATCAAAATTCTGACGACTCACAAAGTGTACCACAATCATTCCCAGACTCTCCATTCTTTGATACAACTCCTGAACAAATTTCTCCGCAACCTTCCACATCCAAAACCCCTCCAAAATCTCCGATTCTTGAACCCAAATCTAAAAAACGATGCAAAGGCATAGCTTCCTACATTCAAGATATAACAAACCCCTCTGAAAAAACGGAAAAATCCCCTACAGAACAAAATAAAACCGAAATTTCTGATAAAACACCCTCTCCGCAAGGCCCCCTTAACCCCCTCGAAATCTCAAAAACATCACAAAGAGAAACAGCATTCTGGAACGCTAAATTGACCCTAAATGTACTTTCGGTACCGGAAGGAAAACAAAAAGATATAAACCGAATTTTGGACATCGGGGCTCAAAACGTAGACTCAAAACTTCAAATTATCGAAAAGAATCTCGCGAATGTAATTACAAAAAATTATTCCCCCTCCCAATTTCGAAAACTAAGACAAAATGAAGCAGCTCTCAAAGCATTCCCAAATCTAAATTCAAAAACTTGCTATGTAGACGACATCCTCTTAAACGAAAGACAAGCAGAAACCATAATATTTGAAGCCGAAAAACTGCTACGTAAAAAACATCACGCATACCTAGACACCATGGTGACCGGAGACACCATGCAGTCAGTCCTTTACCAACTCATTAGGGGCTCCGAAAACGTTATAATGCGCGTCTCATATCAATTCTTACCCCACCAACGAAACTACTCTGTAGCGAATAAAGAAATGCTAAGCTTATTCCTTCATCTGCAGAGCCTTCCATCCTGGCTCAACGGACAATATATTCACGTCCGAACAGAACTAAAATCAATCGTAAATAAATACCGCTATCTTTCAAGAAACAAAACATCGAAATGGTGCGATGAAATCGCAAAATACAACCTAATTTTCGACCTAGAAACTAAAAAAGAATTATATGAAACCTCATCGCAAGATGATGAAATCGATGAGAACATAAATCGCCTCTCAAACCTTTTGGACACCCATCAAGAAAGTATGAACAAATTTGATTTTATGACAGAAAAATTAATATCATCAGCGGAAAAATACGAAAATGAAATAGATGAAGTGAAAGAAAAAATCACTGAACATCAAGAGGCAATAACGGAAACGGATTCCATTCTATATAATCACGACTACGAAATTCAAGGACTAGCGGAAGGGTTAGGAGACTTGGCGCACGAACTCGCAGACTTTAAATCAGCCACATCAAATGAAAAAATAAAAACCACCTCCGATTTAAAAGAAATCCGTGAATTAATCGATTCGAAATTTAACACCTTAAAAACTGAAATAGATAACGTAAATTCTGAAATAAAATCCATCCAGAATAAAACTCAAAATCAGGATAGCATCGACGTCGACCTAAACCTGATACATTCAAACTTTTCAACCCCTGCGCCAACTCTCAACCCTAAAGCCTCCTCATCACCCTTTGAAATTCCAAAAATCACTGATAAAATTGAAAAATGCGAGCTAGAAAATGAAAACGATTACGATATAGACTCGGATAAGGAAAATTACGACGATGAAATATTCGAGCACACAGAGGTCCCCAACCTACCCGTCAAGATTCATCAAAAATATGCTGTAGAAGACAGCGATGTACCAGAATGGCTAAAAGCCATAAAATCCAGAACATTTTTCACATTTTGGGACCCAGTAAAACAAATGGGCAAACCAAAATCATTCTTATTGAACATATCGTCCGATTCAACCTTGACTATCGAATTAAACTCCGAAGCCAACGCAAATACCATATCAAGAGGCACCCTAAATAGCATTCGCGCAACTGTTCCAGTAAAATACCATGCATCTTCAGACATAGGACTCCCATTTTCTCCACTCATACCCAGCCCTCTTTCCGAAATTGCAATAATACAGGGAATGATAGGTACCTACAACATAAAAATCCCTTTCAAAATAATCGAATCAAAAGAGCCGACGTGCTATATAAGCAAAAATGCAATAAAACAACTTCGTTTGGACCACCTAAATATTATGAATTTCGAAACCCTAAAAAATCAAAATTTTTCCCAAACCCAAAATTCGGATAATAAAAATTCTCTCGGCACTGTAAATAACTCTGAAAAAATTAACAACGATCAAACAAAAACAATCTCGGACCAATTAAAAACAGAGTCACAAAATCACGATTTTGACAAAACTGACTCCGAAATTGAGGATATTTTCTCCAATAATACTAAAACATATCACAGAAATGAGAAAATCGCCTCACCTAAAACGACAACTGATGACAGCGGACATAATCACGGCCTAGTACCCTTTACCTACCAAAATAAAATTCAAACGAAATACCTACCTCATGATGAAATTACCCTAAAAATAAATGAAATAGAAATAAAGGCAATATTAAATCCCTCAAAAGATGAAAACATCATAAGTAAATACCAATCAGATAAAATTTTGGATCAATACCCACAAAAAATTCTGACTACAAACGTAAACCACAAACCAACCGCTATCATTAGCTGTACTTTCGGCATCTCCCAACAAAAAATTCAATTCACGATTGCAAACACCTGTCTCAAATCATTTTGCATTATCGGCGACACCACAATAAAAAACTTTGGAATAACAATCGAGAACCCCGAAGAAATACCTATCATTCCACCAAAATTAAAAACGACTCCTAACATCCTATCAAAATCATCAAAAACCTCATCATCTTCAACCGAAAGCATCCACGACACATGCGATGAAATGCCAGACTTAAATGAAATGAGAAAATCAATACGCATCGCCGAATCCTCAATAGACAAGTGGAGTGAAATCGAAAAACACATAAAAAACATAAAAACCTTCTCGACCGACGTTGCCGACTGCCCAACCTATTTACAACCCACTGAAAAAATATCGTCATCAAATATCGACAATACAAACGACAATAGTAAAAATACTACGACGCCAGAAACCACAGAAATAGCGGATTCGATCCTACTAACAATTTCCAACAAAACGACTCTCATTTTGAAAACAAAACCTGAACAAACTAGAAATATTATATCCGAACACTCGCTGCAAGACATAATGCAGAATACACCACACGCGGTGGAGATAAATGTGAGGAATATCCACAAAATTATTCTACTCGAAGACCACCCAACACCTTTTCTTTCGACTCGTAAAGCTTTCATAAAAGGCACCGTAAAAGGCTACAAAATAAAAATCCCGTTTTCGATCATCCCTCTCCACCAACCGTTGTGCTATATTGGTAAAAAATCGATAAAAATACTCCAAACCGAAAATCTGAAAAAAGAGGCTCTAGAAAATCCCAAAATTATTGCTTCTGGCTCATACCCCCCTGATACGAATACGAAATCTATAAAAATTCAAACCGATTTGACTTATCTAGATACGGACGACGTAACAAAAAACCCCACCCTTAAACCAAAACCAAAAAGCAAAACCTATCGCCCATTTGACAAAATTTATTTCAAACTTGATAACACCCTTACGATACCACTAGTCATAAACCCATATACCGTGCACAACACCATTTCAAGATCAATCGTTCGAACCATTGAATTACTATTCCCCGGCGCAATAATTCGCAACGACTTTATCAAAGAAATAGAACTCACCTACGAGAATCGACCAGTCTCAATAAAATTTACGCCCTCCGATCTACAAGATATCATCGGTCACATCTCGACTCAGACTCTCGAAAAACTACAAATTCCATACATATTTCGGCGACAATTTGACTTGCAAAATGCTCAAAATTTGGAAACTCCAACAAAATCAAAATCCCTACCCGAAATCCGACGCCTTCCACTCAGCGAACTAAAATCTCGCCATGACCGGAAAATTGCATATTCGACTAAATATTACCCCAACGACTCTGATTCATCAAATTAAAAATCCTTGCGTCTCAAAAAATACAACACAAAACCAAAAATCCCAAACAAAACCCTTCAGGAACTCAAAATTAAAAAAAAAAAAAAAAAAACATTCGAACTACAAAAACCCACTTCTGGCATCACTGCAAAAAAGATAGGATAAAACCCACCTATCACAAAAACTACGCAAGTAGCACACTCTGAAAAGCCAAAAACAATATAATTTTTATTCCAAAACTACAAAGCCAATAAAAAATTTCCAAATCAATTTCAAGAAAATAAAAATACGTGCGACACCGGCTTTTAAACTTGCAATATTTTTTTCGTCACTTTCGCCATTTGTAAAACCTTTTTATTATTTTCGCTTTCGCAATATATTCTCGACTATTCGCAAACATGTCAGACACGCTCTACGATTTGGAGGTATGTACTACTCACTCATTAGATCAGCTAGCATAAAATTTAGCAAAACCTCCCTTCCAAAAATCATCCGGCGACCAAAACGCACACCTTTTCACAATCTCACGACCTCAAAATTACAAAAACATTACCTTCTCGGCCAATAAATTCCAATAATAATCACCATCAATAATTCGACCCGATCATTTTCTATCCCAAAAATATAGCACAAATTCTACTTTCAAAAAACAACCCATTCAAAACACGTTCGACCACCCTTCTCGATAGCAATCAGAAAATAAAATAGGTTAGATCTAGCACAACTTACCAAGACTTTGATAATTCATCCAACCAAAAAACATTTCGACCGCAGAAATTCAAAAACCTCCACATCCTACCTCGCCGCATCATCCAAAATTTCAACGCCTGAAACATAAAAATTAAAACAATCAGATTAAAAACATGAAAAATTCTGTTTTAGCAACGCCTGCGTCACTTAAAAAACTCAAAGAAAACAATCGAAAAAATCATTCGAGACAACGAAGAAATTGACAAAAAAATCCAATACGACATTGAATCGGTGGAGGAAGAGATAAACGAGATCAAATACTTCACACCAAAATCAAGACAGATAACAATCGGATATACGACGTTAATAATAAAAGAACATATGATTCACATCTGCATCAAACAGACCATGATCGCCGGAGATGGCCACATCAACAAAATTGCCAGATTGCTCCTACAGAACACTGAATTTGAAAACTACCTTAAGATTTCGCCAATTTATAAGGAAAAAATTTCATTGAGCGAGTTGCAAAACCAACTCCATCTCACCAACTACAACAATATCCTACTATCGGCATCAAAAGACATCGAAAATCCGGATTACGTAATTAAACACGATATACAAAAAATAAAAAACACGTTAACAACCATCGGCACTAGCAAAATCTCCTTCCTGCCACCTATTCTGGAATCAAATACCACGAAAGAAAAAATCAAGTGGGAAAAATACTCTGAGACAATAGCCGAAGACACAAAATTAATAAAATCAGTCGCCTTCTTACCCAACGACAAACCGGAAACAATCATCAAATATTTAATTACCATCGTCGACTAAAATCGTATCAAAATTTTTTTTTTTTCTCTCTTTCTTTCTTTCTCTATCTCTCTTTCTCTCTCCTTGGTTTAATCATACTTATCTGTATTATTATTATTTCTTTCTTGTCTCTCTTTTTTCTTTCGCGCTCGTTCTCGCGCTTGTATCTTACTAGATCAAATAAAATATAATTTTTTGAGTACAATAACCGATATCAACAATTATTTAAAAAAACACATCAAACAGCACATCAAAATTCAACATTCTTGGCCATTTGTATCAATCAAAATCTCAAAATGACAAAATTTTATACCACTTCAAAACCATTCGAAAACTCGCCACCTGATTGCATATGGGGCAGAATATCATTCGAAAAATTCAAAATTTCAACTCAGTTTATAATTTCGACGTCATACTCAAAAAAATTAAATCAAAATTTAACCAAAATTTCGAAATACATATGAGGTAATATTACAACGCAAATACTTGACACAAAAATCATTTCGAACTTTTCATCTCTCTCAAAAAAAAAAAAAAATAAAAATAGAATCAATACCTCAACAAATCGCTAACTAACCCTATACAAAAGGTTAGCACAAACAAATGCAAAAAAGTGGAAACAGAGAAAGCTCACGTTTCAAAAATTTCTAACATCCTATACAGAATTATCAAGAAATCAAGATACGAAGAACATGAAGATAGAGCGAATGAGAAGAAAACCAACAACTCAAAATTTAATTCAACATCTTCAAAATTCAAACGAAGTACAAATGGGGCAAAATTCCGATCAAAATTTGAAAAACTTTCTAATTACATATAGAAATTTTTTTCGAAAAATTATGAACATTTGATTCACCACGACATCGGAAATAAAATGGTAAAATGATATGCTCGAAAACATCAAGAATAGGGAACCAAAATTGGAAAATTTTAGTCCACACGAACATCAAGTTCATATGGGGCAGAATTTTCATAATAAAATTCACAAAACCAAAATTTCTTTTCTTTATTTATTTTTTTTTTACTATTTGGCAAAACAAACGAAATTACTATTTATTCAGATTTTTTCCCCTTCTTGGTATTTTCGACGTCATCAAAAATCAAAAATATTTCTGATACAAAAATCGCCCATTACCATCCCAAAATTTAAACATTAGAAAAATTCACTCGATCTCACTTTTCGAAAAACACAATCAAAATTAAAACATACATGCGCCGTAAAAAAAGTCAAGACAGGCAACCATTTCAACCTAAAATCATCCCCACGCGCATATGGGGCACGCCATAGGCGATTTTAGATTCTAAAATTCGAAAAATATTATCAAAATCGATTCTTACCTTTTCAAAATTCGAAAATAGCCCAAACGACGCTGGCATATGGGGCACTTGGACTCCAAATTTGATTATCGACACCGCCCAAATTCTGAAACAAAAAAAAAAAATTCACAAAATTATTACACCAAAGTTTCAACAATCAAAATTCGCTTTTTATTTTTTTTTATTTTTGAATATTAACCAGAAAATTTCTATTCATTTATCGGCACCAAAATACACACGACGTGTAAAAAACCTCACCTTTCACAAACTAATCAAATTTTTTACAGCAATTCATCAATTTGGAACCAAAATCAACCGGAGCCATGGAAACCTGGAACCAATAAAAAGTAACTGTATCTCAGCACAGCTGAAAAATAATAATTCATGATCTTATATGATAAAAATTCTTTCATCTTTTGCACGTCACGATTTTCCTATTAATAGGTTAAATATTACAAAATTACTAATTACCTTTCGATTTTTTAATAGTCTTTCGACACCATGTTCTGAGTAACCCATATCAACGTCGCAGAAACCACCATGAATCGGCGTGCTGAATCAACCTGTAACAAAAGTGGACATATAACACCACTATCGTCATCACGTCGATACTCACCATCCGATACCATTTTACCTTCGACCATCAACAATTCCATCGTCGGCACCTGCAAGAACAAAAATTTAAATTAATATCTGATCACATGTCGTATTATATATTTAGATTCAATGTACATACCTATACGATCGTTTCTTGCGCTGATGTCAGCAAATATGTTATTTTTACGTCTTCACATATACTCGACGGCTGCGACAAATTAATCATAAGTTTCCCTCGCTTATATATTTTTTTTATGGTTCTGTACCAAACCACGCATATACCCCCCCCCCCACCTAGCCTTAAAATTTCCCTATTCAGAGCTCTACAAAATCGAAATTTCCTCATTTTTTACTGCAAATCTCACAAAAAAATAGAAAAACATGCAAAATCAAAAAACAAAATGTAACAGAGCGCGTGAACAAAATACACAAAATGTAATAAAAATAGTAAAACAAAAAAAAAAAAATCAAAAAATATGAAATGTAACAGCGAGCGTGAACATAATTATAAGAAGAGATTTGCAATGCTTTCCCCCCATCAAAATCAAAAAATCATTTGTAAATTTTCTTTTGGATATTTTTTACGTCTCATAAATTGTAAAACCCCACTTCAAGAACCACATTAACCCTCGAGACGACAATAATGTTACACAACCCCATTTTTCTGTGTTCTGAGCTCTGAATAATTACTTAGATATAATTGTACATAATTGTATATACGTAACCCCCTAAAAAATCGTAAGCTGAACCCTGTACGTGCATGGAAGAATTCGCGTCCGAATTCCGCAAAATTTCTCGCCCTCCACACAGTGGTACCGAGACCACAACTCAAAAGTGAACAAGGGTTGAAATAGAGGAGTGAGGGACCATTTTCTCCCCAGTTTATAACCATTTAATTGTCAAAACACGAAAAACCATCAAATCAAAATTCAAAGTCTAACCAAAAATATCAATTTTCTTTTCACCATAGTTCTTACGCCGTAAATTTTATTGTCATTTCAAAATACGGCGTCAAAATTTCTGTTTAGCTTAACATTCTGTTTAGCACAATATCAAGTCATCTAGCTAGCAGCACTTTCGGCCCGTCGGCGATCCCTTTCGGCCGTTCCGAGGGTCAGCAGACCGCAAAATTTGTATCATTATTGAATTAAAATAAGCCGCACCGGAATTACCGGACCAAAATTTATTACTTAGGTTACCACCACCCACAGCAAAAGTCGAATGGGGCAGGGACCAATATCCTCTCTATGGAACTTAACTTTGACTACAGTACTAAAAGTTCGACCTTTACTATGGGAGGTCAGCTCCCCTAATACAGCTCGATGGGGCATATGTCAGAGTGAATATGGCCCGACCCAAGAGAAACGACTATAGTTCCGTGGTGGTGGCAACCCTGCTAGCAAGTTGATTCGAATCCTTATATAAACTCTGCGTTAGCGGAGCAAAACTAGTTCCGATCATGGTTTCGTTTCTATAACATCTAGTTCCGAAATCTACGTTCGAGTGGGATGATGCGTTGCTGGATCGAGTTTAGGCTCGATCTGGTGCGTTTTCAACCCTCGAACGAGTCAAAATCAAGTTTCGTTTAGGCTAAGTTTCGAAGTTTCGATTTTTCCCCTAATTCGAACATTCGTGTCGTCTTAACATCTCTCGCTTCGGCTTGTACGACATCCGGCTAAGTCACCGGAATCGGACTTAGCCGGGGACGCGTAAATATCGAATCCGGCTCGATTTATTTACCCGTCATCGGAATTCACCCGCGATTCCATCTTGGTCCCTCATTTCGATGGGGGGCCCATGGGGATCCTTCAAGGTACCAGTGCACCTAGGCCTGGATAGAGACCCTGGGACCCCGGTGGAATTCGCCACTCGCGAGATCGGTTCCCTCCGCGGAGATATCCATCCGGAGATATCCTCCGCGGCGTCGTTCCTATTCCCGCCGCGCGAATTCTTCCACACGTTCAGAACAACATGATCCATCGACCCCCTTGCAGCTCCGGCGAAGTAGGGGACGATGGAGTTCAGCTCAATACGATGGCACCGATCGGGGAGGTCTATAGCTCCTTTCGCCGCCGCCTCCGCAGCCAGCGGCGTGGCGTCGAATTGAGTGTAAAATCATCTCGATCATCGCCAATTTAGATCCATCCGTAACCGTAGGTCGCGGCCGTCACTCACACACACATACAGGTACGATTAAATACGTCGTGCAAATATACGCTTGTATCTGTCAACCGTGTTTTTATTCGTTCCAACGTGCGAGACCCCAGACGGGCCCCGCGGTCCCTCGGCGAAGGGACTTCCTCCTAAATATCCTCCGGGAGGTAAGTCCGTAGAGCAAGATCGGGAACCTGGTGCGCACCAGTGTAATGGGGACAGAAGGACACAACGGCCAGAGGACTCGAGAGGAAGGGGACAACCCTACCGACCCCACACTCCCTCCAACGTCCTCCATAAACAGTCCATTTCGTTACCACCCCGTCTGGCAGAATCTTCTCTACAATTTGGAAGTTTTAATTTCCATAATAATTTTAATTGAATTTAGAAGAAATTCAAAATTTTATGACGGTTTTTACAAGAATTCTCTGAGACTACTGAATCAATGCTTTTATTTCCTTCTTTCTGCATTCTAAAATCATATTCGTTCATTGCTTCATCATTTTATCCCTTAATAATCAAAAAAAACGAAAATTCGGGTTTGCGCCTTGTAAGTTGAAGGTAGGTCAGAATTAATTCCCGCAATACGTAGAGCACTCTCTTAATTTAAAAAAATTTCCATATCCAAATTTTTCAATTTTTTGCACAATTTTGAGTAGGTAGCATTAAAAATGACCAAGTAATTGGATTCGTCGTAAAAAAAATTACTACATATATCGACATAATTTTGTTCCAGAAAGCTATACGAAAAATTAAAAAGAATAAACGGTAAGTAATTTTACCCATCCGGTCCACTGTGTTGTGGCATTGAAAACAAATTTTAAAAATACCGGCAAAAAAATTGAAAAAATATTAAATTCACTTCAACGATAAAAAGCACTAAATATCAAAATCCAAACAAAAAGTAAAAATGAAAAACCTTTTTAAAAAATTCGTGAAAAATATGAATACACTTACCACAGTAAGTAATCCATCTAGGCCGCAAAGGAAAACATCCACGAAATCTCCAACACTTGCGCGCATTTCACAATAATTAAATTTGGAATTCGATTCACAACACCGAAAAAAGCTGCGAGAAACACTGTAATAAAAAAAAAAACACATTATTAAACACCATACTCATTAAACTCACGAAGGTAAACAATAATTAACACTTCTAATTAGCAGCACCACATTAAAAACATTAATACCAAAATGAGAATGCTACGTAGTTGTTACCGCTTCAACTGTTGCTGTAAGACTGAAGCAACAAGCTATATCGAAACTGGGTTGATTCGCTTAGTGACTCATCATCGCTATCAAAAAAAAAGGAAAAAAACAACAAAATCCATTCACCTCAATAATCGGACGTGACCAAATAAACCTCATCCGGATAAGGGCAATAAATTTCGGACCTTCGAAACATAACAATAGACTGACAGTTTTATTGCACCCTTCATTCAAACTAGTGAAGCCGAGTTAGCCGACTGTCCGAAAAAGGAGAGACTTTTCATCCTCCCAGAAAGGGCAATAAACCTGAATTTTTTTTTCAACACAATAAAATTAAATTTGGGTATTCGAGTCACGTCCCACTTGGAATTTTTTCCCCCAATTTTATTATCAGATGGTCGGGATAATAAAACCAACAAAGATAAAGCGACACAATGGGGGTTATAAATCAATCATGCAGAAATTTTATAACAGCTGACAGGTATAATAAAATTTAACAAAGGGATCCGAAATACGATCATATTTTACAAACGCCAGATGTTTTCGAAAAATTCAAAAGCAATAAAACGCCGACAAAAGGAAATAAATTCTCAAAACACCCGTCAGAGTAATAAATCTGACGAAGGGCTCAAAATAGAAAAAATTTATAAGGGCAATAAAATTTTTCAAATAAATAAAAAAAAAAAAGAGTTTTATTTTATTATGTAGCACTGAAAGATACAAATTTTACGCAGCGCAGGGTAAAATTTTTTCAAACCAAACAATGAGCAACTGAGCAAGACATATTTTAATAATTCACACTCAGAAACGCAGCACAGGTAAAACTTTCATTTCCAATGAAGCCACTGAACAAAAAAAATATAATAATAATAATAATAAACTAAGAATAAATACACTAGGATAGGGTGATTTATTTAAGCGACAAATAATCAAAAAGAATTAAATTTCGAGAACATTAAGTACCTACATGAAACAATTAACACCCTTTATTCGTCCAATTGGAAAACTTAATGCAACATAAAAAAATATACAAATGAAGTATTAATGAACTTGAACGACTCGAAAACGATGAATGATTTTGTAAAAAGTGGACGATTTTCTAATTATTAGATGACTTTTTCGAAATTTTCAGTGTTTCTTTTTTTTTTACAAAACGAAGAATTTTTTTAATAGGTAGGTACTTGAACAATTTCTTAAGAGTAAGTAGTCGTTTTCAATTTCTTCCAAGTTCAATTTTTTTCCATCCCATGATGTTTTATAAAATTTTTCTTATCTTTTATAAAATTGGATGATTTTTAAAAGATAAAAATTCTAATTATGTATAAAAAATCTCCAAAAAAAAACTTTGGAACTGAGAATGGAAATCTGTTCAGTTTTCCTTCGTTTTTGGCCCCCTGGCCGCAAAACTTTGCAAAAAAGGACAAAAAAGCAAGGAAAAGGCAGAAGAAATCGAGCCATCGCACTCTACTCATCAAAAATATTCAAACTAAAGTTCATTTCGATCACTGGAAACAAGTTTTTGAAAGATAAGAGAAGAGGAGAGGAAAGCTCATGTGGAAATTCAAGTCATGAAATATTAATGTACTTACTTTTACCTATTTCACTTCAGAACTACGCATTCGCAATAAAAAGAGGATAGACCATTTGAAGTGTTTGTAAAAAAGAAGGTCGTTGACAAAGCAGGAAAAAATCGAATGCCATTTTTTACATAAATATAAAAATGGCAATTTGAGTGATTTTCGAACGAGGAACGAGTTACGGACATTTTTCTGCGGCGCCGACCATACATCAACCTTCCGCGCCGGAAAAATATCAACTTTCGGTCTAATGCTCCAATTTTGATCGTAAAAAAACCATTCGATTCGTCTTGATATGAGGATTCCGAAAATGTATTAGTTTTTGCAATTTGAGTGATTTTCGAACGAGTTACGGGCATTTTTCCGCGCCGGAAGAAAAATCAACTTTCGATCTAATGCTCCAATTTTGATCGTAAAAAAACCATTCGATTCGCCTTGATATGAGGATTCCGAAAATGTATTAGTTTTTGCAATTTGAGTGATTTTCGAACGAGTTACGGGCATTTTTCCGCGCCGGAAGAAAAATCAACTTTCGATCTAATGCTCCAATTTTGATCGTAAAAAAACCATTCGATTCGCCTTGATATGAGGATTCCGAAAATGTATTAGTTTTTGCAATTTGAGTGATTTTCGAACGAGTTACGGACATTTTTCTGCGGCGCCGACCATACATCAACCTTCCGCGCCGGAAAAATATCAACTTTCGGTCTAATGCTCCAATTTTGATCGTAAAAAAACCATTCGATTCGCCTTGATGTGAGGATTCCGAAAATGTATTAGTTTTTGCAATTTGAGTGATTTTCGAACGAGTTACGGGCATTTTTCTGCGCGCCGACCATACATCAACCTTCCGCGCCGGAAAAAAAAAATCAACTTTCGATCTAATGCTCCAATTTTGATCGTAAAAAAACCATTCGATTCGTCTCGACGAGAGGATTTCGAAATTGTATGAATTTTTCCGTTTCTAGTGATTTTCGAACGAGTTACGGGCATTTTTCTGCGGCGCAGACCATACATTAACCTTCCGCGCCGGGAAAAAAAAACAACTTTCGTTCCAATGCTCGAAATGGGATGGTAAAAATACCACTCGTTTTTTCATGATGAGAGGAATCCAAAAATGTATTAGTTTTGGCCTTTTGGGCAATTTTTGGCCGAGTTACGGGCGTTTTCCTCCATCAACTATCCAGGCAGCAAAAAAGCTATCATTGTTCATGACGAGAGGATTCCGAAAATGCATGAGTTCTGGCGTTTTGGGTGATTTCCGAACGAGTTACGGGCATTTTTCTGCCGGGCCGACCATACATCAACCATCCGCGCCGGAAAAAAATCAACTTTCGTTCTAATGCTCCAAATTTAATCGTAAAAAAACCACGTAGGTCTAGGTACCTATACAATACACAGTAAAATATTTCTGAAAATGTTCGTCCTTTGAAAAAATCGTAAATATCAAACCCTTCCAATCCAAATAGGCGAGAGGAATAAACATCCCTAATTTCGTGCCACTCCAAAATAAATGTAGGTAGAAATTTACGTAAAATTCTCAATTACTCACCTATTTTTGGAAAAAGGTGTTTTATATTTATATGTTCGTATTTTCCTCGGTAGTTGTCCGACAAACTGTGTCCACTGACCAGAGTCAAATTATGCCCTCGTTTAACCAATTCCTCAAACAATGGTTGAAATGATTTGAAATGGCTTCGAGCCGGTAACGGCATGAAAACCAGAATATTTTCACCGTGAACGGGATGCAGATTCGTCGCCCAAATTGCAAAAATTATCAACGTTGCCCAAAACCGAAACATTTCCAATTTAGTAGGTAGGTAGGTACCTAGGTACCTAGGTACATATACTATGAGGCTTTAGTAGGTTGGTGTCGGATTTTCTGTAGATCGCGATCGTTTATCTTCTGCAATGCAAAAAAGTTTGGAAACGTGAGCAGGTAGGTACCTATTTATCGGATAAGTTTACGAGTACATAGGTACATGTCGAATTATGTTGTTGAATGCTGAAATGAGAAGTATATCATAACTGAATTGTAGGTAGGTAGTTATAGATCCGTCAAATTTTCATGATTTCTAATATTTTAGTAACATTTCGTTGGTCTTGAAAGAAAATTGAAAAATTTTGATCAATTGACATAAGTAGATAGATATTGATATGAAGTTTGTTAATTTTTATAATAATAATTTGAACTTAATAGGTACCTACCCTAGAAGATCCTGCTTTGAGTGTGATGTCTCAGATTGGACATAATGTCCCAAAGAGAACAATTTCGATACTTCAGTTAATTTGCACATGGTGTTCCAAAAAAATATGAAAAAAAAAACCAAACAATTTAGATATGGGTACCTAGTACATAGATATTTCAGGAAAAATATCACATAGGTATGTAATTTAATTTTTTGGATTTTCATTTTCAAAATTCTTTGTCAAACTTCCGAATACTAATAGGTGATGAGAAAACCTAAAAGTGTTTAAATTTAACAAACCAATGCAGTACCGGCTACCCACAAATTCACTTGCTTCTCTATTGTAATAACATCAAAAAATGCCTATTGAAGAATTACAGTTTGTTATACCTAATACGTAAGTTATCAATTACCTACCTAAGCACGGCGAGTTTGATTGTTATCGAATATTGACAGCAAGTTCGGATCATCGGAAAGACGATTTGTATCGATAATTTAGTACAAATTATCGCGATAATGGGGTATACCGCGAACGAACATGCAAACAAACCATGAATGGGATTTTGTTCATATCAGTCAACGTCCGCGTTATCGGTTATTTTTATGTCGGCTCGTATTTACTGTGCATCTATCATTTCGCAACAGTAAGGTTGATGTGTTCTTACTTCTTACGTGCGTTCGGAATAATACCTATTTCAGAGTTTCTTCGAACTCAATTTACATTATCTCTGGTCGATAAATCCATCTTAATACGTATTTACGTATTTGTTTTCACTCGAATATCGCGCTATAGATAACCGATTTTATAATAAATGCTCTTCACACATTTACAAAACAGTAGGTGCTAGGTACTTGCAAAAAAAAAAAAAAAATACACTTGAAACTCGATACTCTATAGTAGGTAAGTGTACCTACCTTAAATACCAACTTTAGGTAACTAGGTAGGTATGATTAGCCAAAAATACGCATGTAAATGTAGGTAATGAATAAATTCCTTTTTTTTTTAAAAAAAAAACTCAATTTTGCGAACAAAGTCTCTTGAATTTTGAATTTTTTAACCTAGTGCCTTGTTATAGAAAAGTTTAGAAAACAAGTAGGTACTTGAGTTGCTACATACGTAGATACTTGGAACTTTCTACGAAAATGAGTTTCTTAGGTAATAGTTTTCCATTTGGCAGGGGTGTAGCGTAGCCAGGGAGGTTGGGGTCTGGACACCCCTCCCAATCCAAGAGATCAAGAATATACGTGAAAATGCCCTTTTTGGACATTATAAAAATCAAATTTTCTCAAAGCTTTGCCCTCGCTTCACTCGGACATTGATGCAATCATAATTATAATTATTATTCTATTTGCTGTGATTGCAAAAAAAAAGTCTCTCATTTTCTCCTGTTTTGGTATTCCAAGACTCAATACCAACTTTGTACCCTTCCAAAAAGCTTCCTTTTCGGTGGAGGTAGGCAAAAAGGATTTTTTTCACTGCAAGGAAAAAAAATGACCTTTTTTGGGCATTAAATATCTAATTTTTTCAACACTTTGTCCTCGCTTCGCTCGGGCGTGAATGGAATCACAATTATATACTTGAACTAATTAAGGCTAAAGTTCGAAAAAAGGCTCTGTTACCCCCCCCCCCTCCCCGCTCGTCGCAAAAACTTTCTGGTTTTTCGTTTTTGTACAAGCTTCCGACACCACCGATTCTGACAACCCCTCGAATGTTTCTGGCTGCGCCACTGTCGTTTTGAACATGAAATTTTATTTCGATAACGCACCTAAGTACATAAGTAAATAAACATGTAGGTAGGTGAATAAGCAGATGAGTATAAGCATCAAAATTCGTTTATTCCAACACGTATGAAGATTAAGGAACAAAAAGGTTCACTTTTGCATTTCTCTACCTACTTACCTAGTGCTTGGGTGCTTAGATGAATGATAGTTAGGTATGTACTAGGTATGTATAGAAGGTACTACAAAGTAAGTACCTACCTTTGCTGCTATCTGTAATTTGACCTACACATGCCACTTAGGTAGGTACCTACCTATGTAAGATGTGAAGTACTTATAGGTACGTAAGTTTTCAATAATTTTTCAACGCGATTGGAATTTCTCAAAAATATACCATCCTCTTTAGAAAATACTTATCTAGGTACTCAAAATACTCCAAATTTTTAGCTGATTTTACTTTTGGAATGATAAATAATATTCTTGCCGTAACGGTGGAACCTTTTCGTAATATAGCGAAATGTTACCAGCATCAAAATGAGAATCAAGAGCACGAAAATCAAAACGTCGAGTAGAAAATACTGATACCATGATAAATGTCGAGAAGCTGGTCTCAAATGACGTAAATTATCTTTATGGCGTAATACGTATTCTACCCAGTACACAGCGGTATTCAGGGGCGAAACAATTCGGTCATTGAATTTTTTCGATTGACGCGCAATATTTTTATAATAAGTCGGTTCGGCCATCACTTCGTGTACAGTATTTGAGAGCTGGTTCTCGCTAAAATTGATATCCAATTGTTTTCCTATGCCGAGATACTCGACCAAAGCGAGATTGTGTTGCTGATCCGTGAAGAAAGGAACTCCGACAATGGGTACCGAATAATTGACACTTTCCAACAAGCTGTGCAGTCCTCCGTGGGTGATAAATAAACGACAGTTTGGATGCCCTAAAATGGATATGGAAAACGTGAACTTGAATTAAGTTTGAAAATTTTGATTCCAACTTGGTAGGTTGGGATCATTTTGATGCGTAATAATCTAGATAGGTATGTAGTTGTATTGTCTACGTTCAAATCGATTGGTTCACTCGTTCGCTTATCGAGTGTAGAGTTCAATCATTATTTTATGCACCTACTCAATTAAGTGCATACCTACCTACCTACCTACCTACCTACTTGAAGTTGCATCATTATCAGCAACAGCAAACAAGAACCCTTTAAATATGTACTGCATAGGTATTAGGTATATACTTATAATTGTAGGTAACTAGGTACCTACCTAGGTATCAACAGATCCTACGCCTACTCGTGAATTCAAGTTGATTTAGTAAGTACCTACGTACGTATACGTACAGTGCGTGTAATGGGCTCTTACTTAAAATAGCAGTTTGCGGCGTCCACGTTTGAATTAAAAAATTATCGGGTTTTGATGGAAATAGTTTGGGATTCCATTTAAAAATCACTTTTTGAGGCAAATGTTGTAATACTCGAATGATTGTTTTACCAATCAAATCCACATCTTCGGGCCGAATCAGCGAACCTAAGCTCACGTATATCACTCCGTCTACAGCGTTATCCATGAACGTTTGTAAATCCTACATGGAAAAGTCGCAAAGTACCTGCATTAATATCCGTATTAGGAACCTACTTGAAGGTACCTACTACCTACTCCCTAGGTGCCGGGTAGATACGTAAATAGGTAGATAAATACATGTGTAGTACCTAGGTAGCTGGGTATATATAGATATACATACGTAGGTAACTAAGCAAGTACAATTATAGGTATGCGTTAGGTACAGGTACGAGTAAGTAAATTCAAAAAGAAGGGGAACAAAATTATCAATCGACCGTAGGAAGCGGATCCGGTTCAGTTATATGTAATCCAGCAGTTTGAATAATGTGGGGCAAAAACGGCGCCGCATATTCGAAAGCAAAATGATAATTAGTCAAAACCAAAGAAATGTTTCTCATCAAATCTTCAAGTTTAGGAATACGATTGCGGTCGGAAAACGGGAAAAAAGTTTCCATGACTTTCTGGCTTCTCGGTAGCGACACGAATGCGTGATAAACACCTATAAATAGGTAAGCAATTAAGCATAGGTATCAAGCACGGATTAAAAATTACTTAACGGAAAGTAGACGTTATTGCGCTTTCGCTGGATGAATCTACTTCCACATAGATAATAAATGGTACGATGATAATTTTTTCATGGGTTTACCGATAGAAAAGGTGAAATAGGCATTCCACAGCCTTTGCGTAAACGACATTTTATCGGTAAAAGGTAGATAGACGTTTGGAATGTAGGATGGTGGCAATGGATTGCTAAACAGCCACGCGTAAAACGATATCAACGCCTGAGCGCTTAGTCCGATCACAGGAGCTTTGAAATGATACCCAAATGCTGCGTAAACGTCCATGTGGAACAGCTCGATCATCACCAAGTCGAACTTGGTATCGTTGGAAGCGAGCAAACGCTGAACTGGCAGCTCTTGCATTACCATTCTACTGTGCTCGGTGAGACGTTCGTTGCAAAATATCACGTTCTCCAGTCTACCTTGTTTTCTCATCTCGGCAAAATTTATGCCTACAGGTACAAAAGTTGGTGGAAAATTGACATTCTTGGCAAATTGAGGCTTCTCGGTTTTTCTGCCGAGTTCTAAGTACCTACTATACACGGTAGGTATAGGTACCTACCTATATAGCGATTCTAAATAAGTGGCTGTAGGTTTTACTTTATACATAGCTAGGTAGCTACCTACCTGTTTTATCGGCGGTAAGATGACCGACATTAATGTACGTGTGATTCTGCTCGAAATTTTTCGATAACTTCACGGCACTGATTATAGTTAAATTATGATTTCGTTTGATTAGCTCCTCGAATAGCGGCTGATACGACGTGAAATGGCTTCGCGAGGGTATCGGCAGCACTACCAAGATGTTAGCATTGCTGACAAGTTTCAAGTGAGATAGCCACCAGATGGTCAGTGGTACCAAAAGTCCATTCATATTGCGAAATCTAAACGAAAAAGTGCATGTGAATTTATTGAAAGATACCTATCTATTACCAACTATGCATTTATTCTAGGTAGATGTAGGTACCTATAGAGCTTTCAATTAAACGGACCCGGGTTCGATTTCTTAGAATTTTCGTAGTCAAAAAAGCTATTTATCAAATTTTTTAGCCTTCAGGTGAGAAGATAAATCATCAAAATCAAATTGAAAATTCAGTTTTAAAAAAATAATAATAGGTACATATAAAGACAGAATAATAACTAACAACTTATTATAAAAATATTTCAAATAGGTACTTGGACTCAATCGCAATAAGTAGGTAGGTCTAGGTATGTAAAATTAGAAAAATAGGCTTCAAATGGTCTGACAGTGAAGATATGTATTTTGATTTTGATCCCTGACGAACAGTGACCGTGTGTGTGTGAGGGAGGATGATATACTTTAGTAGGTATGTAATGTTGAGTATTGGAATTTGGAAACAGATCATTCGAGTGGTCGAAAAACCAGTATTTCGATCAGGCCCGTTGAAAGGGGGTACAGGGGATACATTTGTACTGGGTCCGCAATTTTTTGAGGGGTCCGCGTGCAGACTCCTGAAGGAAATTTTTCTATTACAAAAATGTAAAAATAAGTCTTGCATTTTTTGTCTTCAAACAGTATTTTTTGGAAAATTTTCGCCCTCGCTTCGTTCGGACAGTATTTTGACCATTATATTTTGAAAATTAATAATTTTTCACTGACCTTCAGTCAAAAATCACTTTTTTCAATTAATTCTTAATTTTGTCCAAAAAAAAATCAATAATTTTGATTGAAAGATCAGTGAAAAATTACTGATTTGAGTAATTCCCTATTTTCAAAATTTTCATTTAATTTTGATATGATGCAAAGATTTTAAAAATTCTTATTCCTTCTTATTTCCAAATGTCTTTTCAGATCCTTGCTCAAGTTTATTCGAGTGTAATGAAGAAAGCTTGAAAAATGGGTAGAAAAAAAAGGGGCTCACAAAAAGCTCTGTAACGCGCCCGCATTTCTTCTCGTCGGCCCTAATTTCGATGTTTTTTTTAAAATAATGTCAGAACACTTTGATTTCAAGTACTTGATGCGGTCCTCCTTACGTTCAAGATCATCGGTGGATACTTCTCAAATGAGGGGCTAAGCTAAAATAAATAACTTGAAAAATGGATTTTGAGCGTTTTCTTGATACATTGCGCATCGCTTGACAGAATCGGAAAAGTTTGATCTAGGTTCCCTTCTCATCCCGGAATTGATCACAGGTAGAAATTTTGGGTTCAGAGTACATAGGTTATGAATGGATTCTGAAAGTGAAAATACCTGAATATTGAAGATTAATTTATTTTGACCTGTTAGCCCCGTCCCGTTCCCATAGGTCACTTTAAATTGTAGGCTCTGTATTTTTGCAATAGGTAGGTAGTTAGGTACATTATTTAGGTACTAAGTAGGTACCTACAAAGTGAAGATTCAAGAAATGGTGAACACGTAAAAATACCTACAATTATGCCTACGGAATATTGGATAGGTAGGTACTTGAATAAATTTTACTTACCTTAATATCACGTTGTGTCACTTAAATTATCGTGCTGTGAGTGAATATTTCTGCGCATCATTCGCCATTCGCATGCAAGTACTTAATGCGATTTCTTCTCTTTACATTGTTGGTTTACGTATACGCAGCAGGTATGTGTACGTATATCTATGAAATTTACGTACCGAAGATCTCCAACTTACTTAATCTCGTTTCATTTGATGATAAAGAATTCGCGTCTATTGGAATCGTATTATTATTATGAGCGCTGAGCAGGTATGATAAGTGTCTCTACATATTCTTCGATCTGGCCGTTATCAAAAATTTGATAAAGATTGTATAGGTACCTATACTTGATAATATTTACTCGTTTTGGTACCTCGCAATTGAAACTACAGCGTTTAGTTTATCAGTGGCACCAATGTACCTACGTAATTTGATTGAAATTAGAATTCACATGCACATCAATCTACCAACTTTCAACTTGAGTTAATTGCAGACAGCTGAAATATGACTCTTATCGAAAAACAAATCATTCGAGTGGTCTCGAAATCTCAAATTGCACCTCCTGAACCATCGAGATTTTTTATGCTGTTCTAATGTTAAATTTTTACCGCCACTTTTTCGTACCTAATGCTGGATCCCTAGAAGTCAAAACTTGTGGACCCGGTCACTTGAAGCAGTTGGAGCGTGCTATCAATGCTCCTCTCGCCCTTTCAAATTGATGGTATTCCCATTTGTACCTAAATTTTCCTGTCCCAAAAATCACCCATTTTCTTGCAAAAAAAAAAAAAAAAAAAAAATCTGGTTTTATTCACCAAACGCGCTTTGGTTGAGTTTAAATAAGGTAGATTTTGGGTCACTGAAAACGAATCTTAGGTCGGACTTTCGATTCGACCATACCTTTGGCCAAATTTTGCAATTTAATGTAGAAATTTTCCGACTCTTCCGGGAAAATAATTATCGTCTTGAAAGAGCGACTACGAAACCGAAAACAGACGTCGGATTCGTATTCATCAACCTCATATCTACCTGTAAACTCAATCCAATGGGATTGATTAGTAATAATTTTTCAGTTTTGTTTGTTTTGGTTTTTTTTTGTGTTTTTTTTTTTGTAAGAAAATGAGCGATTTTTGGGACAGGAAACTATTTGTTCACTAAACGCGTTCGAATATGAGTTTATATGTAGATAGATTTTTGGTCGTTGAACCCAAATCCGGCGTCAGTTTTTGTTGTGGAGTTTTCGTTTTCGAGATATTCGCCCAGAAAAGCCGGAAAATTTCTAAATTAAATATTGCAAAATATGGCCAAAGGATTAGTCAAATCGAAAAGTCGACCTCAGATTCGTGTTCAGCGACCCAAAATCTACCTATAAACTCAATCAAAGTGCGTTTGGTAAATAAAAAATTTCCAGCCTTTTTTTGTAAAAAAAAAAAAAAAAAGAGTGATTTTTGGGGCAGGAAACAGGAAAATTTTTACCTATTCATAAAACGCCATTTACAAAAATATTTTACTTACAAAAGTACGTAATGAAATGATAAAATATTATAAAAAATTGGTATTAAGTACAGCAAAACGAATCTACAAATACTCGTACAGTAGGCAGGACTAGATAACTTACACCTATCCAAAAACACACGCATACGAGTGTACTCATGTGTACTAAAAGTAAGTACATCAGTAGGTATAATTATTATGACGGTACCTATTTCTGGTAGGTACCTATTTAAAATTAGTATGCCTTTGCGTAAACATAGACATGATGCAAATCCAAGTGTAGATAGGAACCTATCAGAATAAACCAGATCCATGTCTCTTACACTGTTTAAAAAATATTATGTTGATTCGTCGAACTACTCTTAAAATAGGTATACGTATACACATATAGGTAATTTCAATAAATATTAATGGCCAAGGCAAAGAGAATAGCTGATAAATTGATAGGTAATTATTACTCAGGTAGGTAGGTATAAGAATTATGTTCATTCAGTTACCTATCACACAACATAGGTAGGTATTTATGTAGCTATGTACACTAGGTATTTACCTACCTACTCCTTTACATTTAATTTAGAAATTATCACTTAGGTTGTAATTAACTAAGGAAAAATCAAATCGGAAACATAAATATACTTATCTAGGTACCTATCTTGATTTCATTATCTCGCGATAAATAGATGCTTAAGTTAATAGATACCGTACAGATAGATACAAAAGAATCATCTAATCTTTGGAACAATCGAGATAAAAAAAATTCTACTCCATTTAACCATAAAATTTGGTAAAGATAAGGAAAACACAAAAAAAACAAAACAAGAAAGATGATTAGGAAAAGAAATAGAGATTCGCAGGTTTGTATCTAATGAAAATGGTTGACTTGACTCGCATAGACAATCGACTGTAATCAATTCGCATGTTAAAAAATCGTATTTTTTCCATCAGTCAAGTACCTACTTATAGGTAATTACCCCTAATACCTACCAAGTAGGCTAGCGTCAGCGTCTACTGTATTTTTTTATTTCGATAATTATGCCGAATGACTAACGCTACAAAAGAATCGAGCTTGCGTCTCGTGAAACGTATTGTATACGCAGAAACTACAGCTAGCAAAAAAATAGCCAAGATAGCGGTCACCAATACGAAAACTATCACGTCCAACATGAAGTACTGATACCAGGTGAGTTTGGCAGCTCCAGATTTCAAATGCGGAGCTCCTTTGTTACGTATTACGTGCTCGACCCAATAAGTGGCCGTCGACAGCGGATCCACCAATCGATCCTTAAATAATCTGGAACGTTGTTGGGCATTTTTGTGGTATCTGAAAGAAAATGAAAACCCCCCGCCGGATGAGTTTACTAATAGACCTACCTACAGAAGTATAGATTAAGTGCACGCGCTCGTGTATCTCCATACCGAGACCAACAGCACGACGGCGACGACTTACTCGGGATTTTTAAAAATTTGACGAACAGCGTTTTTCAAAGGATCAATCTCCAAATCCTTGAGACCGATTCCCATTCCCATTTTTTCGGCGTTTGCAATGTTCAGTGGCTGATCGGAGAAAAAAGGCACGCCGATGATAGGCACGCCAGCGTTGATGGTTTCAATTAGGCTGTGCACGCCACCGTGCGTTATGAAGAGTTTGCAATTGCGGTGTTCTGTTGAGTGAAACGTGAACAAGAAGGTAAGTACACGTGTACACGGTACATTCTATTCAATATACCTACATATGTACATGCATACAAAGAGGAAGTAACCAGAGTCCTCTGTTTTTAATTTCAATCATCTTGCAGTTTAATACATACGTTTACGTATTACGTAATCGCACTATGATAATGATACCGATATGCTTAAGTAGGTGGGTACTTTTACTTATCGTCGTCGTGAATTCTTCTATCGGACTTACATAATATAGGTAAGTCTAAGTAGAAAAACACATGATAACTTGAAAAGCTAACTACTCAACTTACCCGCGGTAATAAAAAAATATTTGTCAAAAACTCGACGTTAATCCCCTGTAGGTATCATTCGCGGTATTCGCCGTCAAATTTTAATGCCAGTAAGCAGGTACCAGGTACATAGGTACTAGATATACCTATACTGGGTACTGGGTATACCAACAGCGAGAATAATAGGTAGGTAAGTAGATAAGTACCTGAATTTCTACACGTCGATTGTAATTACGCAATTACACAATTTGAACAGCTCGTTTTTCTACTGTACATATGTAGTATGTTATGTAGGTAGACGTAATTACACACCTGCTCAAGTACGAAGTCGAAAAATCAATAGGTATAATTAAATCTCAGTATGTAGATAGGAAAAAGGTACCTAGTTAACTGGTAAATATTTGTACTACCTACTCCGTAGCAAGAACTTGACTGAAATGAATGCCCACTGAACTACCTACCCAAGTTTTTTGGTGTTTTTTTTTAGCTGAAAGCCACCTTTCCATGAAGTTATTGCATTATGGATTGGTCGGCGCCGGCGCGGCGTTCATTAGCTTTCGGCAGAAGGGATATTGGGGTAGGGTATGTAATGTAGTATGTAATAGGTTAAACGAATATGGCTAGTCCAGACTGTGGCCTCTTTAAAAAAAAAAATAAAATAAAGTAGCTAGGTACCTACCCGATGAGTAGGTAAGCAGTCGAAAACCGAAAACCGTCGACTGCTCGTCAAAATTACCTAGGTAATCATTAATCGAAAGGGAGAGAATTCGAAAGGCGCCGCCCGAATGCATGGTTAAAAATTTGAATGCAATCCAACGACAGAGATACGTAAGTAAGTAAGTAAGTAAGTAAGTAATGACATGCCTGAATACATACAATACATAGGTACCTACCATGAGTACCAAAAAATGTCACCCAACTTACGTAAAATTTCATTCTGTGGTAACCAAGTTTGCAGCAGGAAATTGCTCGGAATATCCTCCACCATGGTAGCATTCCATTTCCATACGACTCGAAGAGGTTGATTTGCAAAAACTTTTAGAATTACATTACCCCATTTTTCAACAACTGACGGATCTACCATCGTGCCAAAGCTTATGTATACGACACCATTTACCGATTCGTCCATGAATTTTTTAATATACTGCAATGATGAAAGTCAGAATTGTTCGATCACCGGAAGTAGGTAAAGGATTACGTAGGTATACTTAAGTACCTAACATCAAAATGTAGGCAGACGCACCTGAGGTAGAGGCTTAGTTGGTTTCAAATGCATTCCCGCAACTTCGATAATGTTCGGTAAAAATGGACGAGGGTATCCCATCGTGTAATGGGTGTTTACCAAAAGTAAAGAAATATCGTTCAACATGTTTTTCAAATTTTTCTGGTTACTTTGCAAAAAATCGAAATGTCTGCAAATGTAAAGTCATTAAAAGCTTAGTAAGTACATTACTTACGTATGTATAGGAGGGTAAACATTTTCGTGTTTTATTGTAGGTTGGCTCATTCAAAATGTTTTTCCAGCTTTAAACCAGCATCAAAAGAACAAAAAAAAGTCAGCTGACGTTGTTAAGTTTGCAGAATTCAATTTTTCAAATTTTTGTACCACCAGTCACGTTAGGAAAGATTTTTTCCATCGAGGAGTAGAGAAAATTACAAACCACAACAAAAAAAACGCTAGGAAAAGAGCTTTGAAAATTAGACACATGAGACCAAAATGGAAAAATATTCAATTTTATCATGCGATCGATCGATGTTTCAGGGGTACAAGGGGTACATTGTACTTGTACCCCCTTCACAATCCCATGAAATAGACATTTTCAAAGTATAAAAACATGAGTTATTTGAGACAACATAGCAAAAAAATGCTTCTTTTCACCCCCTCCCTCGAAAATTCTTCTAGATTCTCAGCCTTGGTACTTACTCGTATTTTGTACCTTCCCAAAAAAAATCTTCCGACGCCACAGATCAAAATCCCTGTTTTTTGACTCCTTAATACATTTCTGTGTCAAAATTTCACGCTCTGGGCTGGAGTCAGACAGAAGGTTAAAAAATGAAACCTACTTGGTGGAAAATTTTCAGTTTTTGCCTCCCTCTCCTATCCTTGGAAGTCAGCTTTCACGATGGTGTAAAAGAAAATTATAAAATTTTGGATTTCGATAGGTAGGTACCTCGCAACCTCGCTGGATAAAGTTCAATCATTTTTAATTTTTTTTACACTAAGCACGAGTAAAATCAATTCTTTCCGGCAAGGTAACATATGGTACAACTCCTACTACCTACGTAATGTATTTTCAAGTCAGCGTATAAAAACCACTCTTAGCGGTCAAAAATTCGTTCCTGAATTGAGGTTTTCCATTGATTTTACTCCTTTTGAATGGCCCATAATCAGTCTCAACTCAAAAACCAATTTTTGACCCATTGGTATGATTTCTATACCCAGGCTCACATTTTGCTGCTGCAAAAAACACACCCTTATCAAAAATAAGTACCGTGCCCAACAATAGCTGCGAGATCAGAGCTCGCATTTTGATTTAGGTAGTGCAACACTCACCTGTTAACGACTTCTTGATTAGCAACGTAATACCAAATCTCATAAGCCGCCACGTGCACTATTCCAAATAACGAATTTGTCAAACGCTGAAAGAAATTCATGTCGTTTGTATAGGGTAAATACATATTGGGAATGTACGAAAAACTGATCGGATTGTTGGTCAACCAGCCGTATACTGCTGGTAAAGTTTGAGGAACCAGTCCAATGACGGGAGCGTTATATTTTTCTGCCAAAGCTAGATAGGCATCCGCGTAGTATATTTCGATCATCAGCACGTCAAAATGCGTTTCGGTATTGTGCAAAAGTTGTTGAAAGTTGTCGTCGTACAGAGCTTTATTCATAAAATTCTTCGCTATTTCGTATACGGTGATCATATTCTGTAGTCGGGTCTCACTTCTAAGGGATGTCCAAGAAGCATCTACACACAAGAAGTAAGTAGGTAAGGTACATACATTATAAATACAACACATAGATGATTAATGTTCATAAGTATGTAGGTATAAATACTCGCTTTAAGTACTTCTGGATATCTACTTTTTATGCCTAAAAAACTCGGATACGCGAGTACCATACCAGTTTACATATGTACAAAAATTCGGTCTCATGTGATGCGTCTATATTTATAGGTAGGTACTTCATATATTTCCTACCCTATTATGTTGTTAATCTAATTAAAAAGGTAATATGTCGCTATAAAATTCGACAACACTGCTCGGTAAAAATCACATAATTACCTACATAAACATGAAAGTTCAAAATAAACTAGCCTGCATTCAAGTATGAATGCATATGTAGTTTATATAGGTACCTAGGTACTTACGAAAATATTTTTTAGCGCCAGTCAAATCAACAAATGTGATATTCTCATGATGAGGATCGAAAGCGCTGACCACCGTTAGATTGTGTCCCCGCTCTGCCAAATCGATCATCAATGAATGGAAACACTGAAAATGGCTGGGGGTTGGGTAGGGGATGACAAACAAAATGTTCGATCCATTTGAAGGATATATCATAAAAATAAAGGCAGCGATAAAACTGAAGTGTAAGAATTGCATTTTCTGAGGAAAAAACACACGCACACACACAAGCATTAAACACACAAGTTAAATGTACGAGGCAAAATGACACTGAAGCAAGTCTCAAAAATTTAAGTATTCGTAAGTACTTATTTACCATAATAGGAAAAAAAATTTGAACCGTGTGACAAAGTTACTATAATTATATGTAACGTAGAAATAAAACCAGTTTAGGTTTTTCATATCTATTTTTGGTGCTCGAGTATAATTACAAAAATATACCTACCTAAGTGTACGTCTAAATATTTAGAAGCCAAATTTTTGTTCTATGTCTTTAGCACGCAAACTCCTTGTTAGCGAAATAAATTACAATTATTCGTTGGTATCTGGTTGGTATGTCTAATCAAAATACGCACCTATAATTACGTACTTGAGTATACTAGGTAGGTATGTCTAAAGTATATTTTCTCTATTATCTTACAATAATATTATGACATGAAATAATTCACATGTCTAAATCAAGTTTTGTTGAACAATCTATCGACATGAATAGGTAGGTACCTATGTAGACATAATTTATTTTCTTTTATGGGTAAGTACGTAAGTAGGTACCCACGCAATCGAAAAAATGAGTACCTAGACAATAAATAATACGTACCGGTTTCGCTGGAAAATCTAAATTGTGGAATGTCGTAGAAAACGCGTGGAGATTTTTATGATTTTTTTTTCAAGTCTATACTTTTCAAGTTTTTACGATAAAAAGAAAAAAAATACACATCTGATCGAGTTGGTTAGATCTAACAATTTTACCGGTGTAAGTATTATTCCTGACACCTTCAATCCAAAACATTGAATACGATATTGTACATACCTATTACCTATATGTATGTATATTGAGAATATCTCACAATTTTTTCGATTTAATCGCATATCCACCTCTTGATTAATTCCTCAAGTACCTACACATTGACGTATTACAATTAAAATTTATCGACGTAATAACATGATTTGTTGAAGTTATAATTATTGATGGGCAAGAAATTAAATTTCAGTCCACAGGTATGTATGTACTTACCTACTTATTGTAAAATGCTATAAAGTAGGTAAGTATTCGAGTACTCACATTAGTACGTATATAAACGTACTCGTCGTACTCGCTGATTGTCTACGAAGTTTAAGTAGGTACCTACAAGGGAATGAATAAGAGTATGGCGTGTTTTTGATTAAAATAGGGAGGGAATGCCTTTTTTGGACATTAAAAATCAAATTTTTCTAAAGCTTTGCCCTTGCTTCGCTCGGGCATAACAAGCATATGTAATTGAAATTAATACCCGACAAACCACTACGTGACAGTTTGGTACAAATCGACCTCGATTTAAGACGATTTTTTTTTACAAAATCGACAGAAATCGAGGTCACAAAAAGCCCGCCCCGCCTTTCTCGACTGGATTCGAGTCGAGAAAGGCGGGCTTTTTACGACATAAAAATTAAAATTAGACAAATCGATGGTGTCGATTTTTGTCTTAGTGGTTTCTCGGGTATGATGTACTGAAAAAAATCATGAGTCAAAATGATTAAATATTGGGAAATTTTGGACAAAATCGTGTTGGGCGACTTTTGGACGACTTGAAAATAAATTCTCAAATTATTGGCGATTTGATCGTCGAAAAGTCTGGCAACACTGGGCTAAGATTCAATGTTGACAGAATTTTCTGTTTTGAAATAAGAAAAAATAGCACCTCGAACTCCTCGCACCGTCGCACCCTCACTAAGAGCTAAGAACTAAAGAAGAATCTCATAATATTCTATTTTTTTCAATCTCGATGATGTAAAAAGTACTGGAGTGTAATAATAATTGAATGCTAGAAAAGTTGTCTACAAATAACTCAATGAGTTCGTTCAGACGGCTGGTATCGAGACGTGTCTCACATTGTAAATTCAATTCGTCTTGCTGTTCGACGGCGAGTAAATTCAGCACCACCACTGTCAGTAAAGCTTTTGATAACTCGAAAATCCATTCCGGTCCGGAGAAATCCACATTCATTCCTTTCAACGATATATTGAATCGTAGACGTTGCGAAGCTAGCAGAAGCGTGGTAATTCAAGTCAAAAATGATCAGTCGTACGGCAAATTATGCAGTTATTTAACGAAATATGGACCTGTGAAGAATTCGTTTTTCTATTCTCTTGGCGCGGAAAGCAACTTTGTCCTCCTTGAATTCGAAGACCGTGAATGTTTGGAAGCAGCCTTGACTCACGGACAATATTTAAAGTTGAACGAGATATTCCCGGCAAGGTCTCCTTTCCTATGGTTCAGGCTGGATACAAGATCGAATCAAGAAACATTATCAGCTCCAATCTTACAGCATGCCCGTGTGACCGATTTATCATCAACGGAGGTGCAAAATCTTCTAACCAAGTCGAAATCATTTTCTGACGATATGATCCTGTTATACAACAACATCAAACTCAACGAATTAGGAAGCAGATTACGATTTTTATCAGCGCATCAAGTGGAAACTGCTTTCAAAGGATTGTTTCCGTTTTGTTCAGTCTTACCGTTCGGATCTTCGATTAACGGTTTCGGCAAAATAAACTGTGATCTGGATTTAGTACTTACCTACGATGGTCGTGTAAAACAAGAAATCACTCCTAGTAGACTGGTCTATCACTCAAAATCGTCCGTCGGCACTTCTCGTGCGCACACACAACGACATTTAGAAATAGTTGCTGATGTTCTTCAATTCATTTTGCCTGGCTGTACTCATGTGAAAAGAATTCTACAAGCTAGAGTTCCCATTTTGAGATACAAACAAGACATTACCGGAATCGACTGTGATCTTTCTTCTACCAATTTGAGCGGTCTTTATATGTCAGAATTGCTCTACATTCTTGGTGCGTATGACTGGCGCGTTTGTCCGCTAGTTTATACCATACGATACTGGGCTAAAGAAATTGGACTCACGAATCCTGCACCGGGTCGTTGGATAACGAATTTTTCCTTAACGTTGCTCGTTTTGTTCTATCTGCAATATGAAAAAATGATACCAACTTTGAAAATGCTCGTGAATCATAAAAGACCAGAAGATACGAGATCGTTTGACGACGTCGATTGTAGTTTTTTAAGAGATATCAATATTTTACCAAAAGACTGCACTCTCGAAAACAATAGTTCATTAGTTGAATTATTATTCGGATTTTTTCAGTTCTATTCGTCGTTTGATTTTGGTTCCTACGCTATATCGTTAAACGCCGGCAGTATAATTCCAAAACCAGAATATTCGGCCGTGTATATTGTCAATCCTTTGGAAAAACATTTGAACATTAGTAAAAATATAAGTCCAGACGAATGTGAAAGAATTAGAATGCAATTTAGAGCTGCTGCTTGGAGTATGGAATGTTCATTCAACGAACTAGACAGCAAAAAATGGGGTTTGATGGATCTCATAAGTAGTCATGTTTTGCGCAAGAATTCTTCGCTTCGTAGACAAGGATCTATGAAAACTACCAGTAAATTCACCGTTCAAGAACTTTTCGAAGAAGACAACGAAACCTTAAATTGGAAAGTACCGCGTTCTAAATCTAAGAAACAACCTGTTTGATCATGTATCATTAATGAAATAAACTTTTGTTATTGAAATCATCTGGAAATGAATGTACTTGACGTATTTCACTCCACATCATAATAGATACCAAGGTGAAAAAAAATTGACGAATGAACGATTTCATCAAAAAATAAAAATCTTCGATGAGTACAACTTATTTTTATATCTTGATAAAAAAATATATATACATTTCGAATAAACGATATTAATATTCATTTAATCGATTTCTTCGATTCTCCTTTGCCCGTAGATTTCGTTTTTGCTTTCTCGTACAAAGGTATCAGCTCTTTTTCATTAGCCAAAATTTTCAATATTTCCACGATTAGCGGTAGATAATTATGTTTCCTTCTAATATTCTCAGTTTTGTAACGTTTCATTTTATTCTCCTCTTCCTCAATCAGCATATGTAATTTAGCTATTTCACCCTGCAAAGCATCGGTTTCCATGCCATTTTCCTGAAAACCGAAAAATATGCCAATAACAGATACAACCAGAAGTCAATAAGACAACAGTAAGTAAGTATATCATGAATACAGACTTGCATTTCTTGGTTTATCTCTTGAATTCGTTGTTCATACTTCGTCTTTCTATCGCTGATGATGGCCATTAAATTAAAGTGAATTTCTCCTTCTTTATACCTTTTGATTCTATTCTCTATCACTGGTTTGGCAATGTTTAACCAATCAGAATTAGGTGGAATAACTCCTAAATCTATTGGACCTGCCTTTAAGCCGTCAATTTCATACAGTCTTCCGTCGATTGGAACGTAGCTAACGAAATGATAAGTTTCTTCGTTTTTATTCTGAGATTTCGAATCGAATTCAAATAACGTCGGCCTGCAATTTAATCAAATTTACATCTATAATATTTCACAGTACCAGTGTAGGATGTAATGAATTAATTATAATAGCATACTTGGCAAACGAATTATGAACCGATCTAATGGCTTGCGAATTACTCAAGGTTAATCCTTTCATCGTAGCGTCAAATGATTGACAGAAATCTTTGAATTCTGTAAGTGTAGAGCCCAAAGTAACATCAGGATGTTTGCAATTCAATAAAATGCTGAGGATAGCCTGCGTAGCACAAGCATTTGTTATAACCTGCAAAATTTGAATTCGTAAAGCGTTGAAGTTGAAATGTTGGAATTTTTAGATCATATCATTACTTGTTGAGCAAAAAAAATTTTTTCTGCTTTAGCATCCAGTACTAATGATCCCGTAGGTTCTTCATTGGGTTCCCACTTGAACAAGAAAATTAGTCCATGAACGGGTCTATAACGAATAAAATAAGAATTACTTTGATTGTTTTCAACAAAAATGATTCAGTTGAATAAAATTTAAAAATCTCGCCTCAAATCAGCGAACTGTTCTGATTCCAAACTCCATAATTCTTCCACTTGGACACCTTTACACCCTGAAAAGTTAGTAGTTGACATAAACAATTGGCGAAAGAAATACCGGTTGATTCAAAAATTAATAATTAATATTTTATAGCTATACCGAATTCCCTGATCAGCTCTGTGAAAACTCCTGGATCACTTTCAATTAAACACCATTGACCGGCCCCGGCATCGTTTCCAGAAGTATTTTCGATCATAGTGATCGACTGATCAAATGCCTATTTCTGGATGTCAATAAGCAATCCGTTAGCGGAAATCCGATTCAATTAATTCACGTTGAACTGAAAGATACGATTGATTGATGTAAGGTACTTCGCCAGGTCGCCGGGATAATAATTACCTTATCCAAGAATTGTGTAAGTGCAACGCAAGTCACTTGAATTTTAGTTTCATTGGTTTCAAAGTACCTTAGTTTCAATAAAAATTAAAAAACTATTGAGAACAAAAACAACACACAGCTCTATCCGTAATTAGTGGGAATGAAAAATAATATGAAATGAACAAATGAAGTGAAGTGATAGGTGATAACGCTTAATAACGCTTTTAACCTTCCATTTAAAAAAAAAAAAATCCACAAAAAAAGTGAAAAAGTTGGACTTTGACCCCGGGACCGGTCAACTCAAGGTCAACCTCAAGTTTGCAATCTAGTTTTTTTCTCAAATTAATCGTTAAAATGTAGCTTATTTGATGTATTTCAATACGAAATGCTGTTTTAACTCGAAATAAATTAAAAATGTATAAGATTGTAACCATTATATTGAAAAAAGGTGGATTTATGATTGTCCACAAACTAGTCCGATATAAAATAAACAGGTAGGTACAAATTTCTCTTTTTTTACCTATTGATTATTTTAGTTATTATTTGTTTTGTTAGAATTTATTTTTAATTTTTAAATTTTTTGAGGTAAGTAAGTATTTAATAAAAATTTTGAGCAACATTTCAATCAAAAATAAGACAAAATTGACAAACTTAATGCAAAATTTAGTATTTACATATGTTTTTGTCACGTTTTGATATTATCAAGCCCCTCAAATTTTCGTATCAGACGATCGGAGGCGTATAAATTACGATATGATTACCAAATTCTAGGAGCAACATTTTTTTCACAATAATTCCCTAAATTGAAGATTATTCCATTTCTCGTATCAGACTTCTGTCAGTGAGATCTGAGATATCACGCACACTCAAGACAAAACAGGACTGAAATTCCAAATAATATATTATAACTTTTTCCAGTTTTATTCAACAAAATATCCTTTAAGCAGATCATGCTGTATTGCAACTGTTTTCGATACATTTCAACGCCGAGATCGTTGCTTGTCATCCGCAGGTTCCACGTTTTATTCGACCATTTCAAGTTTAAAATACATTTCTAAAAAAAAAAAAAAGGAAGGAAGGGAAGGAAAAGGAAAATGTATCACTCAAGTTTATTCGCGGTGTCATAAAATGGTTTATTCAAATTTGTGAAAAAATGAATTTCCCCAAACCGAAGTTGAATGTACAAGATAAGAAATTATGATACCAAAAATTAACAATAAGTACAACTACTAAACATTTTGATTAAATCTCTTCACCGAGTAATTACTTATAAAAAAATCGAAACCTGAATGCGAACATGACAAGTATTTCAATAAAAACATATTTATGAATAAAAACTAAAATCTTTATTTAAAAAAATACGTTCAACTAACAATCGTGACGTCCTGCGAAGAATTTGTATCGTTAGCTGTTTCTCTTGATTCATCGCTTTTAGTATTATTGTGCTCTACGACAGTATCACTACCTTGTTCTTGATCAGCCACAATTACCTGCGATTATTTTACAGAAAGAAAGAAAAATCGTGAGAGAGAAAAAAAGAAATTAAAAATAGAAGGGTTTTGATTTTGATAAATTCGAAAATATTACATTTTCCGAAGGCCGATTGACATCCTCTGTTTCCATAATATCTTCATCAGGATTATTACCTTCGTCACAGATACGCAATTTTTTGGACGTATCCATCAAATTTTCAGATTCAATATCCTCCAAATCTTTGGAAGCTTCAGTTTCATTCTCGGGCAAATTAGTGTTCTTGGAAATTTCTTCTTCAGAACTTCGGCTTTCATCTTTGGATGAAGAAATTTTATCTTCGTCACTATTTTGTTCAGCAGTCGTACTGATAACACACTCGACAGAAGATTCATTCAAATCTTTCTCCGAAGTTGATTTACCATTTACACTGCTCTCGTCGTCACTCAATTCCAAAACTTCATCACCGATCTGTATTGATAACGGAAATGAAATACCTTCAAAGTTATATTATTCAGCTTTCCTTTTTCACAAAAAAAAACAACTTCACCTTTTTGGTTGTTTTATCGCTATTTACTTTACTTTTCTTGACAGGTACAATATCGTCCGCATCTGGAACCTTACTTTTAGGTGAATCGCCATCATCATTCGATGATTCTTTGCAAACCAAACCTAACATTTTCAACATTCTAGGGGGTGATTTCTCGCCTAAATGAAACCAAAACTGAAATTAATCGAAATTCCCACACCGAAACACATGAAAATACAAACTCACTTATAGCGGAACGTTTCGGTTTAATATCGTCATTATCAGGAGGCTTGACTAAAGCTCTTAACCATTTGTCAGAAGCTTCGTTCGAATCTTGATCTCCGTCGTCTAAATTTACTAGCGTTGGGAAACTAGCAGACTGCATTTGAACGGAATATTGCGCCGCTTTATCCGAACTATAGTACGCGATTTTTCGTTTACAGTGTATAAGATGCGAAGCTGCATGGAGATGAAAATTTATAATAAACATTTCAGCCGTTCTTTTATTCTTTCTGAAATTTCATAAATATACATTCACCTATAGCATTCCCATCTGAGCTGGAAAAACCGCAAACGCAATGTAATGGGTTGTCCAATGGAATTTTACGTTTAATCGGCATCCTTTTTCTATTCTTCGCTTCGTGAAATTGTACAACGTGTTTGCTCATCACCACTTTACAACACGAAGCAAACATGCATTTCATACAAGTCATGAATGCCCTACACGAGAAACAAGATGACCAAAAAATGTTAACACGTGTAACTTGAATGAAAGAAACGATCTAGTTTTTTCTTTCAATTCAATCACGTTACGCCTTACGTGAAATGAGTAGCCAAGGTAACTTCAGTTTTGCATTCAACACATTTCGACGGCGGAACATCTGGGTATACTATGGTAGCATCTAACTTGAAAGTGGAGAAATTAGGAACGGGATAAGATTGCGACGGCCGGCCCTTTCGAGTCAAAGGCGGAGCAACCGAAGGTAACGGCATCAGCACCGTTGAAAGATCAGAATTTTGGTGACGTATTATACCTGCGAAATTTATTTCAGCGTTACTTTTTTGCAAGCAGAAGAAAACTACAAGTTTTACAGAGAGCGTACCAGGAATGTTTACGCATGAATTGTGATCCTTCGATAAATGATCTTTGAGTAATCCTTTATTAACGAATGATAATACACATTTTGGACATTTGCGAATTGGTTTCTTCTGGTGTCTCTGAAAAAAATAATTCTGTATTACAATATTCATCATACATTTCAAAACACTGCATTACCTTGATATGATTGAAATAAAAGTTGACATTTTGAGTCAATTTCACTTTATTGCTACCTTCGAAAGTAACTACTTTCAAACAAAATGGACATTGCACTTTTTCACCGCCATCATGAACCTGAAATGAGTCAAGTAATCTAGAAAAAATTCGATTGACTGGCCGATTTAAAAACCGTATCACCAAGTAAAATACTTACTTCGTAAAAATGATCGACAAGTTTTGTATGTTCGGATGCTCGAAATTTACAAATAGTGCACTGATACGGCAATTCCAATTCTACGTGCACAGTTTGCATATGCGTTACCAAAGCTCCTCGATGTTTGAATCGTTCATCGCAAATTAGACACATCGAATTGTACTTATTAGGAAAATGAATCTACGCGAAAGAAAACGCATTCAAATTTAATACTATCTGACTCGCCATAGCTCCTGAATTCAAAATACTAACACTGCCTAAATGATCTTCCAAGTCGTAAACTGTCGTGAAATTTTTAAAACAATATCTACACTGGTAATCGGTCGTGAAAGCACCTTCGTTTTGAGCATGACCGGATAAATGTTTCATAAACAAAATATTATTGTTGTAGGTATGACCGCATGTGAAACACTAAAATAAAAAATTTAAGAAGAAAACAAAAACCATAAACCTTTGGCGTACCACGAAGAAGGCAGGACGTTAAAAACAACATTATGTGATTTTTTACATAATGTTGTCCCGTATGCACCTCCAAAGCAATTATGTGAAAAATCACATAACATTGTCATTTATGACGAGTAAATTTACACGTTATGTGATTTTTCACATGTTGCACGTAGAAGAAACTGGTATTCGTTACACAAGTGATTTTACCTTCATGTTGAGTTCAACTTTACGCAATTTATTCACAACTACTACATCGGAGGGAAGTGTACCGTAATAAAAACTTTCCAAAGATTTCAGCACGAATTGAGGGTCCCACGGTTTACCAGTAGCATTTGTTCGATCATCACTGATTGAACCCCTAGTTCGTGATCTACGGCTGCTATTCGACGAAACTGATACATTATCGTCGTCAATCTAGAAAAAAATAGGCAAAAAGTAAACATCGCAATAACCATGGAATCACACAGAAACTTATAGAGTAGGGGAAAAGGAATCGAACCTCCGTAATGCTTGGAGGTAAATTATCGATGGATGGAACTATTGGAATATCGTCGTTAGCGTTTTCAGCGTTTGACGTAACCACACTTGATTTGGAACCTTTGGCGTAACTCTTGACATTACCCGCACCCTGAGTAACACCGCTTTTAAATCGAAGAGCCACGTTTTTCTGCTGCGATAATGATTTTACATCGTCTTCATTCTGCATCGATTCAAGTTTTATCATTAAACATCGCTGCTATCAAGTTGGTCCGAAGACGAAATAATAATAATAATGACAAAAAAGCTATATTCGTCTATCACTTACAGGGACAGTTGCTTTTTTTGCATTAGAAGTCGTCACCAGAGCGCTGTTGGATTTCCAGTATTTGAAGCTCCAATCTTTGAACGGATTTGCGGTGATACTTTTCAAGCGATTGATCAACGTGTCACCTGAAATAACTCGGAATTAATCGAAGCCTCTTTTTCAATCGGTAAAATATTTTACCGAACATTTTAGAGCAAACCTGTATCTAATTTAGTCATCTCAGATAAATGTAAAATTACATTATCGAAAGCACGAGATGGAATCGGGCCCCAACGTTCTCTCCAAACGAGTTCATCCAAAAATTGTTGAATTATCGAACGAGATAACAATGAAAGAGTGTTCTACACAGAAAATTACGATTTTCGATACATACAATCGAACGGGTTACGTTAATCAACGGCCATTCTTGAATTTCTTACTTGAAACATTCTAGGGACCACTTTTTTCAAGTACTCCATCACTGCCTGATTGTTGTCTTTACTTTGAACAGCATTCAGCTGCACTTGGAGAACCGAATTAAATCCTAGTTCGTTAAGAGTAGCCTTATCAACGGTAAAATCAGTCACGATAGTCGTTCTTTTATCGACCCAATGTTCTAACGATTCTAGAATTCTTGAAAATCGAAGCTTGTGGTTTTTTTCTGCATTCTGTCGCGTTCAAAAAATATTTCAAAGGAATAATTTTATACTAATGTTCTGTTCATGAGAGCAACAAATATTAACGCAAACCTGAACAGGATCGACAGCTCTTAAACGAATATATTTGCTAACTGGATCCATCACGCCTAGAACTTCTACTTTGACTTGTCTTACGCTACCGTTCTGCGACGTTGTTCCCAAACTTATAACACCGACCTGAAAAAATTGAAAATGCACTTTGTTCAAAATAGTTAACAAGTAAGAGGAAGAAAGCATACGTAAATGAATATAATACCAAACTTACTTCGACTTTTTTCCCAGGACCACCCATTTTGCCAAATTTCTCACAAATTGCTGCCGTACATACCGCTCGTAAATTCGTGAAAAAATTTTTAATATACAAATTATCCACTTTAACCCAGGAAATGATGTTATGCACATTTGTCTGGCAAGACCAATGATAAATCAGCTTAAGTAAAACGGTAGGGGCATGCGGTGCTCCCTCGAAAATCGAATTACAAAACACCTGCAACAGATAAATCAGATTAAAAATTATTCAAAAAGTAGACCAAATAATTCATTATTTTTCTATCAACTTACAGATACAAATTTTTGCGGGCAACAATCACTAATCCAAACGTATCCTCCACTATACGGAAATTTGCTCACATCAGAGTACATGCCGAGTTTCAACTTAATTGGAGTCAGATCAACATTTACATGAGATGAACACACTTGTTCACTGCGCACAAGTCCTTGTTGTATCAACCATTCGGTAAATTTCGTCGGTGAATTAGTCAGTATTCCCTTAACTTTTGAATCTAGAAATGAATTTAATGATTG
This sequence comes from Pseudococcus jackbeardsleyi, assembly GCA_038380155.1. NCBI lineage: Eukaryota > Metazoa > Arthropoda > Insecta > Hemiptera > Pseudococcidae > Pseudococcus > Pseudococcus jackbeardsleyi. The sequence continues at coordinate 1,167,627 of CM076240.1, forward strand.
AAAAAAATCTATCGGCCACGCCTATAAATAAAGTGGAAGAAAATTAATTGAAAATTTACCAAGCTGCGTTCTTTCAGCCGTAATCATACTACTCGTCATATCTTTTACTTTGATGTTAGGACGAGCTACCACAACCAACGATGGATAAATACGGCCAGGATATCTATTGAACGCCACTTCTCTAGAATCGGCAGCCGGTTTGCCATCATCTTCAGTGAGGTCAACAACTGTAGTCGTATTAGAACCACCTAAATGATAAGATTTTTAATTACCGAATTAAAAAATACATCAACATTCAAATTACGAATATTTTTCATCACTTTTTGTTGCAGTAAGAGTGGGTGGTTCCGGAATATTTGGTTCCGAAGAACGAGTGGCTAATTTCACTTTACTCCTGGTGGTTACAGTGTTGGAAAATGGGCTTACTTTGGCCACTTGCGGCGCTGTGTTCTTTTGCGTTGATGGATTTACAGTAATTTTAGCCGATTGAGGTTCTAGTATATTGATGAAAAAATCGATTAGTATGTAAAAATAATTGCCATCAATGAGAATGAATGAACTTACGTGTTACATTGACTAATCGTTTAGCTGGCTGGGTAGGAACAGTACCTAAACCAGGTCGGACTTGAACACGAGGGGCAGCAATAGGACGCGTTGGCTAAAGAAATAAAACATAATTCAGGAAATGTAACGCCAAGATAAACAATTGATACAATACAAACGAAATTATTACCGCTAAAGTAGGAGCTGGATTAGTCGTGTTTGTGGCTGATTGCACAGGGGGAGATGCCGCTGATGCAAAACCATATTTGTAATTATTATAGTATGATTCTTTTAAATAAGAAGAATTCTACTAAACCTGGAGTCGAAGGAGTGACTAGTAATCCCATTCTAGATCCCATAACCAACTGATAGGTATGCGGTTGTCCGGTGAACACTGCGGAACCAGACGGCGTGACTGCGCCACTCTGACAACATAATAATCTTACGTAAATTTTTTCCTTTCAAATTAAGTCCACGCGTGATGTATAAAACAACAGTAACTGTAAGAACGATATTATATATACTTGTAATAGAACTCCACTATTGGTGATCAGAGGAGGAACGTTAGTTTGAGATGTTGCTATCAACGTAGATGTAGGAGTTGGTTTCACTAACCCAGCAGAAGGAGGTACTCCAGAAGTTATCTCCTGCTGAACAACTTGAGCCGGAACTCTGAAATCGAAAGGTTCGTGTAATTTTTTCGGGATTGATCATTTTTAGTACATCAATGTCTAGCAACTACCCACTCGGGAGAACACTCGAGTTCGTAGACCGTAATATGCGTTCCTTGCTCAATTATTTCGCCTCCGCGTTTGGAAATATTTTCTTTCAGTTGCTTCATAAACTGATTGTACTCTTTTTCTACTTTATTCTTCGTTTCTATTTGAATCTCGGACAAAGGCTGCCATCCGCATTCCATGACTAGTGAGACGTCGCCGTTCCGTTGCGGTTTTCGCTTCAACCCCATAATCGTTCTACAAAAAGTAATGCAATGCTACTAAATAATTGAGGAATGACGAAAATTCGATTCTTTCAGCCCAATAAAAACAATTTATAAGGAATTTTCATCGATATTGATTAATTAGGTACAATCACATAGAGAATTATGTCCATTATGAATAAAAATGCCAAATAATAATGTGATGGTAACAGAAAATGGTCATTACCTTCAACTGTCTTCAATTTCAAAGTCACAATACGATATCGGAAACCATTAACACAATATTGAATAACTACGCGTTTATTCAACGCACTTACGATGTTAAATAAAAGAAGAAAATTAAAGCATCAAAAAGTTGTTTTATGTTTATGTATTGTTTAGCTTTTAGTTTTACAACATAGCAATTTAAGCATTTTTAGCGGCGAGATTAGGAATTTTTTCGATCTTTTTTGGGCTCCTGAGCCCTGATGAGGGGCGACGGGTGGTGGGGGTGGTAACTAAAATAACACGTCTTTTCCCACTATAAGGGATTTTTCATTTTTCTTTCGATTTCCGCACTGCATCACGGTTTTATGGTTTGTTTTTTTTTTTTGAAAAAAAGTCATTATCCATCATTATCTATCGTTCATTTCAAATTTCAATTTCATATTTTCATTATTCATTATCGCTATTATCACAAGTCAGTAGATCACAAGAATTTTTTCTCTATTATTGAATAATTGATTAAATTGATTCAATTTTTAGCATTTTCGTCGAAGTATTATTACAATAATAAAATTCGAGTAATGGTCATATGTTTTCATTAGACAGAAATCATGAAACTCTTGACTCACAATATGTTAACCTCTCGTTGTTTAAAAGGAGTTGTTACCGGGTACCCTTTAGGACTTGTGGTAATATCCATTCACTGTTTTTCTGATTCATTGCTGGAATACGTTAATTTGCAGTAAATTTGTATTTCAGGTGAAAGAAATTAAAGTACAACCTTCCGATTTCAATAAAGAATTCATTGTGAGAGTGATACCTAAATTGGACTGGAATGTATTTTGGACGACAGCTAAACAAGTGCGTGTAATTATAAAGATAAACGTATCGTTTTCATGTTGATGTTTAAATAGCGATGAATTGTTCAACCTGAAATACGTTGTACATTTTAGATTGGATACGAAGGAACTTTGACCGAACAAATAATAGAAAACTATGAAAGCAATGAAGATTTTTTACGAGACGTACACCATGCACTTGTTGAAGTAAGTATCTTCTAACTAAGAACTCAATTTTGTTCTTTTTTGGATTAATCAAAACCATAAATTGCATATATTTCAGGTTGATATATACGAAGGTTCGTTAGTATGTCCTGAAACTAACAGAAAATTTCAAATTAACGAAGGTATTCCAAATATGTTGGTGAAGGAAGACGAAGTGTGAATCTTTTTTCACTGCGTTCAAATTCCTAACTGCCATATGAATGAATAATGGAATGAATGTACATATTTTTGAAAACCACTTCAGTAACATTTTGTTTTTAACGTAAGAAATGTATAAAAATAGAGTATTATAATATTTTAATATTTAAAGATGTCAATGAAAGCCAATTCTTATATTGTCATTGTATTTTCTTACTAGAGGTCCTCAATCTGCGATCAAATGATTCATTTCGGTATTTTTTGCAAGGATAATTAAAAATTTCAATTACCAAGTTGAAATATGTTCATTTTTTTACATTCGTTTAAATATTAAGTAAATTGTTTGATTTTATTTTGGAGTAAAGTTGATCTACTTTAATAGCTCAATTAGAACGTTTTGGTTTTATGTATGTACTTACCTTGAACAATATTTTTATCGACAAGGAAAACACTCCATAAATTAGATCAGATCAGATCAAATCGAAAAACTCGTCGATGATGTTTGGAAATATTTTCCCACCTCATAAAGATTTTGCGTCAAACCAATTTTGTCTAGAATTCTAATCACTTGGACGAATCAAGTGATTTTTATAATGACGATAATGATGTATGTTTTTTGGTTTGATTCGAGTCTATATTCTCTTTGCGATACAATTGCAAATTTATGACTTCTAATGTCAACTTGTCACCGATATTCATCTTATCATCTATAGCTTCCTCTTCGATTACCCTAATTCGAAGTTATTTATTTTGATTCGAAAATGAACATTCGAACATTCAGACTTGAAGATTTACCTAAATGGATTAAATTCGAGAATTTAAAAAGCAGATAGTGATTGCTGTGTGCTTTTAGTATTCAATATCAAAGTCGCCAAGTCATTCGGCAAACATCAATTTAAGCTCCAGAAAATACAAAATTATGGATTCTTTTTCCTAGTTAAGTTATTTATTGAAATTACAACTTACTCAGTTGAAGTTTTATTCGAAAATTTCATATTATTTCATGAATAAATTAAAATGTATCGATATTATCTAAAATTGTTTTGAAAAAAATAAAAAATTAAAACAAAATATTTTTCTACACCACTAGCGCTCCAAAGTGGTTAAAAAACAAACAAAAGTCAACGTCCAATCAAAACCCAGAAAAAATTTGATTGGTATTGATTTATGTGACGTTTAGTTTACCTTACTGTTGAATGTGTTTGACTTTGAAGGTTTGAGTGTTGTGAATCATGATTCAATTCATATTCATTTCCGCCATTTGCATTATGCATTCCTTTTACTTGGCGTCTGTTTTTGCTGTTCCCTTGTTTCGTCTTTCGTCGTTTGAGATGTCTTCTCTTTCGTGCAATTTATTATTTAATTTATTATTAAATTATTCGATTCGGGTTCATTATGAATAAATAGAATTTTCTTGGTAAGTAATTCAATAATTTCGTATCCATATCATGAATTTTGGTCTTCGGTTGAAATTTAATTAATGTGTTATGTATGTCCGAATTTGTGGACCTTGTGCAGTTGTGCGTTTTGTAATTTATGAGTCTAAAGCACATCGTTGTTTGAAAATAGTTCTTATTCTAATTTCTCGAATAAATTCCGAATTTCTTATTTGGTTTCATTTTTTTTTTTTTTTACAGTGAAATGTCGTAACTATCGTAACAAAGAGTCATTCAGAAATCTCGAAACGAAATGATGAAAACGAGGACGAATATAATCGTGTGAAATTCAACTTATTCCCGCTCTGTGCAAAATTCACCGCTGAGAAATCTTCGAAAAAATTTGTATTCCAGGTAACATTGCAACGAATTTTGTTACTGTGTATGTATTAATTTAATCGTACGTTGTAATTATTTTTATTCCGAAACGTTCGAAAATCACTGCTGAAGAGTACACGATCAAGAAATCGTATAAAGTACGTATTTCGGATTTATTCATAGTTCCGGTGGAAGGTATTGATGCTATCATAATCACCTCAGATCAATCCTGGGATTTTTCAAACAGAACTGCTGGCATGCTGATTTTATGTTTGTGAACGTTTGTATCCAGCGTGATGTTGAGGAAAATTTGGCAGTTTACTTGTTATGTTCAATTTTTTCGTCCTAGAGATTATCTTCGACATAATGTTGATCGAACGTTGGCTTGTTTATTCAATTTTCGCAAGGGTTTCAGTTTCGTGACGTAAATTGTTGAATTATTACCGATTCTTGAATTTTTTTCTCCTTTGGATAATGATAATGTGTACTTACCGGTACTTACGCAATATTTCAGCTTTTTTGCTTCAATTTTGAATTTTTTTTCATCATTTTAATGAGAACACTTCTTCCAAAAGATTCATATAGGAAAGAATAGGAAACAACTAGGATAAAAATTTGCTGTTCTATTTTGCATCGTTAATTATTTCTCATACCTGATAATTATTCATAACTTCGTTGTTTTTTTTTGCAGTGGTGCAATTGGAAAAAATCAAATGCATTTTAACATGTTGCAATGCTGGGAAATCATCACCGGAGCGGTAGACCAAATTCACTGCGGAAAATTCGTTTCGAGATTAAATTACAACGGATCATATTTGGTTTGTGTGAATGTATTTTTTGTCGCGATTTTTTCGTTTGAAAATGCTCGGAACTTCGTGTTCGTATGAGAATGCGTTAGTTTTAGTGTGTAAAGGGAAACTTTGAAATAGTTTTTTTTTTAATTTATTTTGAGCGAGTATTGTTGCTAATTTTCTTTGTTCGTCGTCGCCAAGCTCGATTGAACCTTTTCAAAGGTGGCAATTTCGTATGATTGTGATTCAATTTTCAATTTCAAATTGTATCGTACTTGAATCTACAAAATCTACATAAATCTGCATTGTAATTGTAATGCTTTCTATAGTCTTCTTCAGAAATAGCATGATTTTTTTCCAACATCTCTGTGTAGGTACTTAGCACTACTTACATGGAATAGCTGAAAAAATCAGAAAATATTATTTTTTACACAAAAGAGAATTTTGATTCGAATTTTTTATGATTCTTTTTGTTTTTTGTGGTAAACTGGTGACAATTATCTATACGTGTGATTAATTTGGTAATTTTTACAGGCGATGGTTTTTTACCTATTGAGATTGATGAAAGAATTGTGTGTAATTCAACCTACTCCAGCACTGACGTGGAATACATATGATCAACGTAGCAGTAGACTGCAAATTCGACGAGTAATTCAATTACAGGTAAAATTGCAACAAATTTTGGTGATTGTTTATTTTAATTTGATCGTAAATTGTGATGAATTTTACTTCGATACGTTCTACAACTACTGAGAAGTAAATGGGTACATAATCGATAAATCGTACGATATACAAAATAAATACAAATGCAGTAGTCAGTTTCATTGAACGATGGTGATGCTAGCACAATCAGCTGAGAATATTCAACATTGAAATTTTTCAAACCAACTTACTTGCATGTTAAATTTTAATTTTTGAGATTCATATTCAACGTAATGTTGAGCGAAACTTTTTGACCCTAGAGTATCGAATTTCGTTGCGTTAATTGTAGCAAATAATGAAATGTTTGTTTTGGTAATTTTTTATAACTGGTTGTTTGCCCGCAAATTTGAGCTTTTTTCTCCTTTCACTTTTCAGTGTTTTTTTTTTAATTGTTCGGTTTGATTTCGAGTTCGTGATTCCATTTCACTATCTCAATCTTTCGTGTTTTTTTTTCGCCATCTGTAAATTTTTTATTTGATTCGACGCTTTTAATACTTATATTATTGTATCGTGTTTTGGTACCTAGTCCGTACAAAAATAAGTATTATTTTCCGCTTCGGTCACAGCGTTACATTTATTATGGGTATTGCTATTGACAAAATTGATCAATCTTGCAGAATTTTTTCCCCTTAATTACTTCCGTGATCAACTGTGCCATTATTGACTTACGTACGTGTGCGTAGCGTACTACTCTGCTTTTTTGATTTTGTGTGATGTGTATTCGTATTTCGTATTCATACTTTTTAACGTCGGCCGCGACTTGTGAAAAAGTTTGATGTTCGAAATTTTCAATAATCTTGATTATAGTTCATGTTATTTATCTATCTCTGATGGCAATGGCTTTATTTTCTCTCACGGTGGTCTTCGGTCTCAAATTCGAATATTTCGAATTATTTTTATTTTAAGAAAGAATAAAAGGTAAGGAATTTGAAAAAAAAAAATACCATTAATTTGACAAATTTTTCTTTGTTGAAGCACTATTTTTTATTCACCTAAATCGAAAAATAAATTTTCTGTAGGGAGGTATTTAGAAAAAAAAATTGAAAAAGAAAATGATGCAAATTAGTCGAAATTTTCAGTAATCTTAATTTTAGTTTAAGCTATTTATTCTGTCTCTTATGGCGATGGCTTCTTTTTTTCTTTTGTGGTCTTCTTCAATCGTTTTCATTTTAAGAAAAAATAAAATGTAAGGAATTTGAAAAAACAAATGCCAGTAATTTGATAAATTTTTCTTTGTCGAAGTACTATTTCATTCACCTAAATCGAAAAATAAATTTCATGTAGGTACGTATTTAAAAAAATAAAATTCAAAAATGAAAATGGAGCAAAATTACAAATTTGAATTAACGGTTTTAAAAAATTCGGACGTAAATAAAGTAGTTTTAGTACCCCTAACGTTGAATGTTTGTGGTAACACTGTTGCGCCAACAACAACAGCAGCAACCAACGTTCCGCGTACGTGGCGTACGCACGGCGTACGTAATACGTAAATGTACGCACTACGCAGTTGTATTGTATTTGATCAAATGGATCAAGTCATGACTCGCCCGCCGCCCGACTCGTAGTTAGAAGAATGCGAGCGAACTGTAAGGGATGAATCAACGATGAATCGGTTTACTAGTGACAGTGAGTCACGTTGAGTCTTTTGTTATTTTAAAGTTTGAATGTGTTGAATTTTCATTCTTTCATTGTGTGCTGTCGTAGACGTTAAATTTTTTTTCTTTCTTGGTTATTATTTGCTCGAATTTCGTTCGGTTTTGTTCGTTCTTCATTGCGTTGTGCATTGTGATTGAGTTTCTAACTTTTGATGCGACGCCATTGTATTTTATGCTTTCGTCATTCGTGGTTTACGTATTCTACGGCTGTAATGTAATAAAACTGTAGTGTTTCGGGGCGAAATCGAATTCGACTTCAAATTTGGTGTAATATTGTCGCTGTAAGTACGTGTCTATATTACTAGTACATTTTTCCGAGTTTTACTTTTCAAGTGCGTGAATATTTTCAATTAGAATTGTGCTTTTCGTGTTTTTAACCCTACGTAGACCACCAAAAAAAAAACACCACGTTCCAAAAACGGCACTAAAATGCATTTTTCGAAAAAAGAAACCACCTCGTGCCAAAAGCGGCACTACAATGCTAATGGGTTTTTTGGAAATGCATTGTAGTGCCGTTCTGCCGTTTTTGGCACGAGGTGGTTTTTTTTTCGAAAAATGCATTGTATTGTAGTGCCGTTTTTGGCACTGGTGGTCTATTATTGGGTAAATAGTTCAATCTGTTATGCACATTCCTCGTGCACTAAATACGTAATAGTGACTGTGTGTGTTATAGTGTGTGTAAATGTGCGAGAGAATATTCAGGGTTCTTTTTTATGCGATTTTTTATTTTTTTCCTCCGTCGACTCGAATGATCAGTTCATTTCGACTACCTAATTCATTTTGTTATTTACGTATTTTTTTTTTGAAGCTTTTTGTGTTTGTTAATGGAAAGCATGTTGAAACTTGAAACTTGAAAGTAGGTATGAGAATCTATGTTTCTTTTTTCTAAAATCGTTTGTGAATTCGATGATTTTTTGTCGCTTTGCTGTCTGTGGTAGTAAGGCACTATAGAAGTGGGTGGAATTGGCCGCCATTTTGGGTGCATGGCAAAGTAGTTTTCTATTGAAGTATATGGGAATTTAACAACTTTTCTCATCAAATAACTCGAAAAGTATTAATTCTTTTAATTTTTTGTAAAATAATTTTGAAAGAGAATGGAAACAGCTTTCGATTGATATAACTACTTTCCCATTTTCATCAAAATTTAATATTCTCAAAATTTTGTCCATTTTCACATTTTTTATCTGCTATTAAAAATATCAAAATTTAAAAAAATTATGCGAATTTTTGAAGAAATGTGTATTATAGGACAGCTTTTTTCATTTCCATCCAAAAATTCCATAATTATAGACATTATAATCATTTTTTAAAATTATATCTTTTGCACCCAAAATGGCGGACAGTTTCACCTACTTCTATAGCGCCCTAGTGGTAGTGTTGTTTATCGAGTGTATGTTCAAGTATTTCGTAACTTTCGAATGAAATAGTATAGAGAATTTTCATTATTTGATAGAATCGTGTTATTGAAATGTGCGGCTGATGTGAGAGTGAGATTTTTAATTTTTTTACTCAACGGAAATACATTCTTATAGCGCCGGATATCGTGAATTCGGATTTATTTTTATTGGTTCGTGTTTTTGGCGCGGTTTTTGTTTCAAGCTCGTGATTTAATTTCGTGGTTATGATTCCGCCATTTTGTTGTTCGTGAGTTTTGTAATTCCGCGCTTGTGTAATTTTCCATTACAATTAATATTGAAATTTAAGTTACTTATTTTAGAATTTATGGTTTATTTGAAACCAAAGTAATATAAGTACAAGTAATATCGTGTGTCTGCTGTACAATTTTTTTTTCTGTCTGTAATATCGACTCGCATCTGTAAAACAATTTTTACTCAGTTTGATCAGTTCTTCACTCTTGATTGGAAAGAAATCGTTGTGGTGGAAATAATTATCGTCTCCTTTCTGAAATTCTCTCTTTTCGGATTAATTTTCTGAGCACATTATTCTGTGTAATCAACCTTGAGTCTCTTGTCTGCGATAGAAAATTGGCTGCCGAAATGCAGGGGTCAAACTGGGTTACTTTTTAAGTAACTTGGTCACTTTTTTCGAGTTAGGTTACTAAAAGTTACTTTTTCCTTTCAGAGGTTACTATTGGTTACTATTTTCAAAATTTTTCCTCATTGGAAAAGTCCGCAAATTTTACTATTACATGTATCAAATCTGGCACACCTGCCTCCCCTTAAAACCTAAAATACCAATTAAAATGAAGAAATTCTAGTTTTAAATGAATTTTTCTTCAAAAAAATTTTCGTCCTCGCTTCGCTCGGGCTCAGTAAATTTATATAGTTATTTTTTTAAATAATATTATGCGATTCAAACTTTCTTCCTTTTCAGCCCAGAAAATTCAATATTTGCTAGTGAAAAAATCAATTCTTTTCGTGTACCTACTTATAAAAATCAAAAGAATTTTTAAAAGTATTCAACTTTTTGGAAGAAGTTTTGGTTTTTTTCCCAGAGATATTGATCGCAAACTTTTTTATATTCACCCCAAGGTTTTTGCCCATGTTTTGAGGAGAACTTTGAGTTCGGCAAATTTGTGCCCCCCCCCCCCCAACCAAAAGTAACGTTTCGCGTCTGGTATTTGAAAATTTGTAATTTATTTTTGAAGTGCTGGAAAAAGTAGAATAATGAAAATGATTCTTCCAAATGTGCAATAACTTTCAAATCTTCAAAAATTTCCAAAAATTCAATATTTTCTAAAATTGCTGAAATTTGCAGAAAAAACAAAATAAATTTTTGGGTTTTACACCCCCTTCCCTCCAAATTCCACTGAAACTCTTAAAAATTAAGGATTTTGAGGTTACTTTTTGGTTACTTTTTTCATGAAAAATGGTTACTAAAGTTACTTTTTTTTTTCAAAATTTGAGTTTGAGGCTTGCCGAAATGAAATGAAAAGCTGTTATGAATTATATAATAGTTAATTTTTTACGTTAAAAATTATGATTAATAGTGATAATTGATTAATGATTACTCATTACGTTTTGTTTAATTTTCAGATTTCCAGACACCTTGAAAAATGAATCGTGAGATTGCTCGTTATTTTCGTACCCTGTAATGGAGATATTTTCCCTCAAGAACTTGAAGAACTGGAATACCATAGCTAAATAGTGAGTTGATGTGTAATTTAATCTGTAAAATGTTCATAATACATTTAATGTGTGCTGATTTCGGTGATCTGAATATCTGTGTACACGGAAGTAAAAAACTGACACAATTTTTGAAGGAAGAGAGTGAATATTTCAACTAGGTAATTGGAATAATGAACTTTGGTAATCAGCCTACCTGTGATTGAAAGTAGGCTGCTAAATTGAAATCGAAACTTCGAAAATGATTTCAAATCATGAAGTTTTCAATTTTTATCGTTGAGAAATATGTTCGTATCTTATAACAATGACTCATTACGTTTTTTTTTTTAATTTTCAGATTTCCATCTGGAGCTTTCAAATATGAGATCGTCCATGAGTTTCGTATCCTGTAGCAGATATTTTTTTTCGAGAACTGGAACAGCATTACTAAATGGTGAGCTGATGTGTAAATAAATATGTAAAACGTAGATATTCGATGTGAATGTGTGCTATTGTCCACGATCCCAATAATTTCTGTGCAGACAGAGATCCAAAAAAAAATAGAAAATTGGAACGATTTTAGGCGATGGGTCGTCATTTCAACCAATTTAGAATCGTAGCTAAGCTGGAAAATAATTTTTTGGCAATCAATCCTGATTTTCTGTCTGGGATTGAAAATAGGCTGCCAAATTGAAATCGAAACTTCAAATTATGAAATCTTGAATTTTTACAGTTGATTAGTACCTATCTTAGAACGATGACAAATTACGTTTTGTGTAATTTTCAGAGATCCAGAAGTCCTAAAATGTGAATCGCGAGATCGTTCATAAGTTTCGTGCCTTGTAGCAGATATTTTTTCTCGAGAACTGGAATACCGTAGTTAAATGGTGAGTTGATGTGTAATTAAATTTGTAAAACTTAGATATTCAATGTTAATTTGTGTTGGAATCGACGATCTCAATAATTCCTGTGCAGACAGAGATCCAACAGGAAAAAGAAGCTAAAATTGAAACGATTTACCTAATTTAAAATAATAAGCTGGGAAATGATTTTTAAAATCATCCCGGATTCTCTGCTTACGATTGAAATAGGCTACCAAACTGAAATCGAAGCTTTAAATTGAGAAATCTCGAATTTTTACGGTTGAAAATTATGATTAGTATCTTATAACGATGACTCATTACGTTTTGTTTAATTTTCAGATTTCCATAAGCCTTTTAAATATGAATCGCAAAATCGTTCAAAAGTTTCGTGCCTTTAAGCAGATATTGTTTCTCAAGAACCTAGAATACCGCAGCCAAATGGTGAGTTGATGTGTGATTAAATTTGTTGAACGTAGGTAAAAAATATACTTTTCTGAAATATGATATATGATATTGAAAATTTTGCTCATTTAATGTGTTCTTGATGATTATTTCATTGAGAATTTTAGTGTGCTCGATGATTTGAATTCATTGAACTGGTGTTTATCATTTCTGAATTGAAAAAAAAAAAATGAGGGAATATTCTTTTTTGATACCTAATTATCGAGTTTTCAAAACTACATTGGTCTTCTTAAGCTTAGTCTTGTGTAGATCCTTCATTTTTTTATTTTTTTTGAAATGACGGACTGAGAAATTTATGTGTTTTTTTTTACAAAAAAATTTGTAATTGAAAATGCTGATCAATGAATTTTAATGCTTTGTTTAATTTTTAGATATCCTGATAAATCACTTTCGAGCTTCGAAATTTACGCAAATGCCTTCGAGTAATGACCTGTGATTGTTCAGCAGCTTCGTGACCTGAATATTTTTCCCCCTCAAGAGCTGGATGCTGGATGGCTACTGCGAAATAGTAGGTATAGATATAATTTGGTTGACCATAAATATTAAATGTGTGTTGGTGATTATGATCTTAATTTCTGCACGAGTTTGAATTTTAAAAAAGTTGATAAATAATAAAAAATTGAAATTAAAAGGAAAGAGATCGATGTTTGAGAGCTCGTTCAAATGAATATCAGTCTCTTATGGAGAAGTTGAGTATCGAATCCAAAAATTAAGATGATATTCCAACTTATTGTTCATTGTTGAAGATATGAAAGAATTTACAAAAGTGAAGGTTTATAATTATTGAAAATTGGTTCTCTAAAGAATTGTTTTTTTTTTCCTAGTTTCTTATCAATTCTAACGATATGATTTATTCGTTTTTCAGAAACCGACGACGAGTATGAAGTCAAATACCGTAATCACCAGCTTATTTTCGAAAAGCTTCGAATCGACGCGGAATTGCATACCTTATTGAATAATCAGCGATGCCGAGCAAATGATGAAATGCGACTGAACTCGGTAATTAGTGTTGATGTTTTCAAGACTCATGTTCAATTTTTTCGTGTATTTTTTTTCGTATACTGTTCGGTTGCATTTGGACGTCTAAAATTCGGTGTTAAGTTAACCTTTTCAGGTTGTCTGCTTTCTGAAAAACCTGAAAAATCAAGGAATTCTAAATTTTAAAAATCTGATAGATTTTGAGTTTTGGAAAAGAGAGGTAAATCATAAAAAAAAAATTTGCTTGATTTGTCATGAAATTTTCAAAAAATAGAATCAATGTAAACGATCATGACGTTTTAAAATTTTATTTAAGAAAAAATGTGTGGATGATATTTTGATAAGTCATTTTAGGTTTTTGCCATAAAAAATTGCTCCCACTTCTCTGGAATCTGTATTTTGTTCCTTTTTTGGGACGAGTACAAATTTTGATTTTTCAACCGTAACTTTCAAAAAATACGAACTTCGGGAAAAATTGGATTCGAAATTCGAAATACAATTCAAATTCAGCTTTTTATTATTCGCAGAAGTCGACGAATTCGGTACTTTACTTTTTATTTATTTTTTTAGATTTTGGTCAAATTTGTGGACGTAGTAATTACGTAGTTAAGGAAAGCAAAAAATTCACAAAGAATTTGTCAAATTTTGAAAATTTAGCTTTTATTATGAATGTCTAACTTTGAACTTTTCAAAATGTCATTATCAATTTTGAATATCGTTTCAATTCTCTTTCAATTCAAATTTCACCAAGTGCAATCGATTTTAAAATAACAGCCCTCAAAATTCAACAAGAAATCAACATGTAAATTACTCCACTTCTCAGCCTCCTCGAAGCAGTGGCGTCAAAACGAAGGGAGGGCTCAAAAGTCTTTCAAAATCGAATTTTTTGTTTGGAAAGTAATTTCAATCTTGACATCATATTTTTTCGGCAGTAATATTATTAACGTTAGTATATTTTTTGTATTCTGCCAAAAATTTCCTCGCTTCTTTCACGCTAAATTTGTTGATTTCCTCATTTTTAATAAAATCGAAATCTTCTCAATTTATCAACTTTTGAAATATTTTCGTACGCGAATTTTTTTTAATCTGCGGAAGTAATTTTCAGGTCTTTGGCATTTTTTGAATTTTTCCTCTTGGCTTCGCTTGGGTTTTCTTCTAGGTACTTCATAACTCAAAGTTTTTCAATCTGTAATTTTTGACCCTTGAGTTTTTTTTTTGGTGAATTTTTTTGCTCTGACTTCACTTGAGTTTATGCCTACTTTGAGATCCATCCTTTTACTTTTTTTTTTTTGAAAATAATGAACGTCGTAAGATGTATCTAGTTACCTACACCTACTACACTTGGCATTTTATTATTTCTATCCCCTCCCCCGGTTGCAGGGGGTCTGACAAGTCCTTCCGAAGTCCGTATATTGAGTGAAAAGTCCTTCCCATTTCAAATTTTGAGACTCGCCCGTCAAAAGCTAAAATAAATCACTAATATTTGAAATGTTGCTAGTGGCAACGTTGTGCGAGATGATGAAAAATGATATGGGTGCTTGAAAAAAATTCAACTTTCAAATCTATCTATTTTCTCGAAAAATTTTCGCCCTCGCTTCGATCGGGCTCAGTAAATTTACATTATTTTATTTTCAAAATGGTGGTATGAAACTTCTTTTTTTTTCAACCTAAACGATTAATAGTTTCAAGTGAAAAGAATTATCCTTCTCATTTATTAAGGGTGGTTTATAATAAAGATTTTGACTTTTTCCTTAAACTTTAAAATATGGATAAATCGAATTTTTAAGGAATAAGTAAAAATAAATTAAATTTTGATGATATATTTGTATATTAAATACTTGTTCTTAGTCAAAATTAATCACCAACTTCTTCAAATGTATTTTGACTTATTCCTTAAAATATCAATTTATCCATATTCTAAGGAATAAGTCAAAAGTCTACGTCTTAAAACTTGATTATAATCCACGCTTAAAAGGACTCGTAACCATCTCGATTGAAATTTTCAAAAATGTTTTGATTTATAGGAAGGAAATCAGGAACGAGTCCATAGATATTGTTTTTTTTTTTTTTGAAAGTAATATCTTAAACAATGAAATATTTTGAAACAGAAAAATTTGTCCCTGTAAAATGACCAAATGAGTTTGATTGGGGAGAGAGGAGTAGTACAATATCAATTTTGAAAAAGTCACGCTGAAAGTCCTTCTCGGGTCCTTTAGGTCCTTCTTTCTGAGTTTGAAAATTTGTTATACATCTTGGAATGTCTACTGCTTCAAAGGTTGGGATGAAAGTGATAACTTTGAATCTTTTCTATTTTTTTTTTTTTTTTGAAAATCAACAACCATGCTCTTGTTATTTTTACATACTTACAAATAAGTTTTATTGTGAATATTTTCATTGTTTTTAAATTTGAATTATCAATTTTTTTTAGACGCTGCTGTTACCCCGTGAAGTGATCAAAATAATTTTCCGCAAAATTATTCGACATCAAACAGCTGCTACTGGATTCCTGTACATGTCGGCTAGCCTCTGAAAATACCACTTGTACGTTATTTTGAAATATGTATGTTTAATTATTATCGGAATTGTTCTCGCGAATTTTTGCATTGTATTGTCCTACCTACTTATTTGTTTTATAAATTCACCGCAAATATCGCTCCGACAGCTCGTACTGCTCGTATGGTGGAAACAATGATACCAGGGTGTCTACCAGTCGCGAAAGTCGGAAATTCAGATTTCGGTCGCGGAAGTCGCGAATTTGTTTCCAAATTATTACCCTTTTTTTCTAATTTTGGCTTTTTGAAAGAATGCATTTTTTTAGAAAATTTTGCCCTCACTTCGCTCAGGCTAATGAATTAACATTAATCATTTTTAAATTATGAAAGTATTTTTTTTTTGAAAAAATTGGTAATTATTTGTATTTATTTTTTGAAAATTTCTAAATTTTTAGATAATTTTCATGGCCAGAGTGCGGTTGGATTTCGTCTAGGGGCTGCTTTTTGGTGGTTGAACACGAATTCGGTGTATTCCGATATTTGCCTTGGAAAAATGGAAAGGAAAATTGCACTTTGGAAGTTTCATTTTCTGGATATTCGCCAAGAAAAGTCGTAAAATTTTGACATTACATGGCCAAAGGAATCATCGAATCGAAGTACTGACGCCAGATTCGAGTTCAGCAACCCAAAATCTATCAGCAAACTCAATCCAAGCGCATTTTTTGAATGAAAATTTTCCGTGTCACTGTCTCATCGAAATTTTCGACTTTTCCTGCCGAATATCTCGAAAATTCGACTTCCAAACCGAAAACGGTCCCCGGATTCGTGTTCAGCAACCTGAAATCTACTTATAAACTCGACCCAAGCGTTTTTGATGAATATAAATTTTCCGTGTCACTGTCTCATCGAAATTTTCCGACTTCTCCGGGCGAGTATCTCGATACTTTGACTTCCAAATCGAAAATGGACGCTGCGTTTGTGTTCAGCGACCAAAAATCTATCTGTAGATTCAATCCAAGAGTATTCGGTGAATAAAAATTTTCCATGTCACTGTCTCATCGAAATTTTCCGAGCGAAAATAAAATATCAAAAACGCAACTTTGAAATTTTTATTCTTTCTCCAAATGCGTCTGGATTTGGTCGAAAAGTAAATTTTTAGTTGCTGAACACAAATCCGGTCTCGGATTTCGATTTGGAAGTCGCATTTTCCAGATATACGCCCGGAAAAGTCGGAAAAATTCGATTTTCAATTGCAAATATTGGTCAAACGAATAGCCGAATCGAAAATCCGACGCCAGATTCGTGCTCAGCAACCTAAAATCTACCTATAAACTCAATCCGAGCGTATTTGACGAATGAAAATTTTCCGTGTCACTGTCTCTTCGAAATTTTATTTTCTGACTTTTCCGGACGAGTATCTCGATAATTTGACTTCCAAATCAAAAATGGACGCTGGATTTGTGTTCAGCGACCAAAAATCTACCTATAAACTAAATCCAAGCGTATGGTGAATAAAAATTTTCGTCCTTAATCATTTCGATTTTGGAATTCTTCAATCAAACATACTTGCAAGTTGATTTTTCATTTTTGAAATTTTATATTCAACGTGATGTTGAGCAAAGCTTTTGTTTTTACTCGTAATGGTTTCAAAACTTGACTTTTTGCTCGTTTTGTTCGATTTTTTCGGGGTATCGATTTCATGATGTGAAATTGTTTGGATTTTGTTACCAATTCTAAAAAAAATTTCTCTCCGTGGGATCTGGACCTACACAATATTCTATTTTTTTACTTTGATTTTATATTTTTTATAAAACGTTAATTATTTCGTGTTTTTGTTTGCGCAGCGATGCCTTTGGAAAAAATGTTGGAGTGAAATTGAACGCGGTTGCAGTGCTGTAAAATCCTCACCGAAGCAGTTGACGAAATTTGCCGCTAAGAATTTGTTTGCAGATGATATTACGACGGATTGAGTCTGGTTCGTGTATTTAATTTTTGTTTACATGATTTTATTCGAAACTGCTCTGAATTGATTGCTGACGAATTTAATATTGGATACGCTTAAAGGCAAAGTATTCCAAGGGTTACGTAAGGAGGGGAAAAAACAAATTTATTGCGTATTCTTGGCAAAGAGGGATCAGAAAACATTTCACGTGCGATGTGATTGGAAAATACGAGAAAATCGCTGACTAATGTTTTGAATTTAGAAATTTTTGAACAAATTTTATCGTTGGGTTTTCATTTTCTATAGCTGGTATTGGAGCAGCGTGATCGAATGCAGATCGTATTTCCATAGAGCCGAAGAAAATTTTATTCGCGGTTTTCGTCGACGTCGCCTAATTTTTTCTACATCCGTATCGCGATATTTATATTTAGATACTTAATGTATTTTATATTATCTATTTTACCTAGTATTATTTTTCATTTGGTTGGTGGTACTTTTACGTTTAGGTTCTGATTCCCAAATTATTGTTTTTTTTTTTATTTATTTCAAGGGTTGATTTTCTCCCCCTCTGTGGTGTCCTGGGCGGGATTAGGAAAACAACTTTGGCAGATGTGGAGGTAGAAGGTCGGCGGATTAGTTAGAGAATGCCAATGTCGAAAGACTTGGTGAAACCTTCGGATTCTGATGGTGCCCCAGAGCTCCAAACATGGATCGAAGGTGGCTGTGGTCTCTTGATCTTTAGGCACCAGCCCTGCCTTATTGATCACAAGAGAGTCAGCGAGTATTCTTCCATGGTAGGCTTGGTACTATGGAAAGAAGCGTCTGCTGCGGGTTGAAATTTTGTTCGCGCCGGTGTCGGTATCTGTGTGAACCTGGAAACCTCACGACACCGGAAGAGACTCGGAGTTTTGTACGATGCCTGGTGCGATAGTACCGAGAACACTGAGAATATTGCAGTTTTTTTCTTAGCTCGGGTAACGCTACATGCCAGGGTCGTACCTAGCGAAGGGTATCGAGGATTTGATCAATTTCGTACCATTTTAATCGTCACCAAGCACGGTAGTAAATCGCAGATGAAAGTTGGTGGATTAGCGATCGAGTGGGCCCATGGGTGCATGTGTGTGTATATGTGAGAGGGGTAGTTAAGAGTCGAGTCTTGTAGTGTCCCGGTGCCTTTTGTCGAATTTATAAAAGTAGGATTTTCAGGGTAGGAACACCCCAGTTGGACTCCGTTGAGCTTCTTCTGGGGTGCCATTTTCGGAAAGAATTCAGAATTCTGTCCGGCAGGGCTTCGGTCGGTGGTGTTACTTGAGCTTACCGGTACGGGAATTCTCCGCAATAGAGATAAGCTGCTAACCTCGTCGTTTGCACTCAGGCCATCTAGTGATGACGGTCCCACCACCTTTGGCACACGATCCTTCCCGCCTAGCCGGGAGTCTGTTAGACGTCAGCAGCGCGACTGGCTTTGTTGCGACCGCTTTATTTTTAATTTTTTTAGTGGCAATGTCCAGGTTGCTGATGAGGGTGTCGGCCTTATCCTTGCGGATGTAGGCCGGCATCTCTGTGGACGGGAATGGCTAAATACCTTGCCACAAGGAGAAGGCCAGCCTGTGTATGAGGTCCCAATGTCGCGTTCTGGTAGGTAAGGAATTTTTGGCGCTGCCTTTGCGACATCCTGCGATTTAATATTCGTGTTTGATTGACGTTAAAATTACGATTTTGATCGGCTTTTCATTTCAACAAACGATGGCGTTTGTTACGAGTGTAAAATTACCGGCGGTGAGTGTGAGTGAATTTTAAACACCCTTGTTTCGTTGTAATGAAGATGCGTCGTCTTGTCCCCTCTCTTTAGCGTCTTATTATTTTCGTTGCGTTTTTTGAGCCATTTCTAAATTTAAAAACGTGATAAAATTTTTGGGTGTGCGAAAAGCCATATTTTTTTGAAGTTTCAATGTTTTTCTTGAAATTGGGAACTGGGTGATTTTATAAGTTGACGAAAAGTATTTAGGCTGAAATTTTGGTATTTTTTGGTAGAAATTTGGTAATTTATAGGGTTATTTTTCGATAATGTATTATTTTTATTAATCTTACGTAATTGTTTTTAAATGTATTGTTTAATTTCTAAGATTGTAATAACTGATCACGGTTTTTTCCAATGTCGAGCGGCCGGCATTGGTTTTTTTAACCCAGATCAGTTAAAACTTACCTAGATATTAGTTTGTTGTTTATTCTTTTTTTTTGCCGTTGTGTCGAAAAATACATATGAAGTTTGGTTTTTGAATTTTTTCTATCGCCGTTGAATGGTTTTCGACGAGCAATTGTACAGATTGTGCTTTCTGATGTGCTAATAATTTTAGAAGTCGATGAAAATGTTGAAAATACATCGTGCACTTGAGAAATTACATCTACGATTTTGAATAGTTACCTACGTAGAAAATGCATAATTATTTCATTGTGCAACAAAAATGCCTTCCATTTCAGGAGATAGAAGTCACTGAATAGCAAACTGGCCAACAGCTAGGAGAATATGTGCAAATGCTCTACGTTTTATTTTTCCGCAGATCGTCACCTATGAAAAACATTGCATCCGATGAGGTCCAGCATCGACGACTTCACAATGTATCCTAATTTGGTGGAATCGACAAGTTTTAATGATTAAAAACATTAATACTTAATTGCTGAAGTAATATAATCAGTTTCGAGAGAGAAACGTAAAAATTAACGCTACTAATGGAAAAAAAACGGAAAAATTGTTCTATTTTTGAAAAACGTAAGCTGAAAAGCGAAGAAACTGATTTAAAAATGAATTGCTCCTTCGAAAATTACGATATGCAACTTAAATAACACCAGTAAAAAATGATTCAAAATAAATGAAAAAAAAGTATTAGTTACGCTATCTGTGAGAAAAACCACAAAGTTTTGTTCTGTATTTAAAAAATTGATCGAAAAAAAAATCGAACGAAAGCTAGATATACACGTGGCGCTATCTCTCGGAATAATGAGAGAACTAAACGAAAAAATGACCATCTGGACGGGTTTTTGTAAACACCAGGTGCGACAATCAACCGAATTGATTCCTAATCATCAAGGTAACAAAACGGCCACCAAGAATATTTCCTAATTGTCAAGGCGACAAAACGGCACCGAGAATATTAGTTTCTTGTTATTTAGGTTGCCTATCGTGTACATTTGAAGGGGTTTTTGATATGAAATAATTACGTATTTTTTTTCTTGTTATTCAAATTGCCTATCGCGTACATTTGAAGGGGTTTTTGATATGTAATCAACACGTATTTTTTCTTTCTTGTTATTCAAGTTGCCTATCGCGTACATTTGAAGGGTGTTTTTTCATAAATGTAATTTTTTCATCGATTTCACTGTAATAAAACGCAATTCCAAAAAAATCGCAACCCATTACCACTCGTCATCGAAATAAAACGCAGATTAAATTAATTAAATAATATATTACTTCAAAACGAAATAAAAACGCAACAACAATTGTAAAAATACACTAGTGGACATGTCAAAAAAACAAAAAAACAGAAACTCCAAAACAAGGAAACGGTATTATACAAATTTACACTACAGACACTTTCATCGAAATAGAAATTACAGTACCTACATTTATAATTTGAACCAAGAAAAATTCAGAAATTGGGATAGAGAAAGAGAAAAGAAAAGAACAAAACACGAAAAAAATCGGTAAAATTCAGAGACAAATTTATTACTGTACCAAAGAATAAAGGTATTTACTTCGAATCGCTTACTTGTATTCAAAGTCTAATTAACAACGTACAGTAGGTAAATAATAGTTTTAAAAATAATAATAATAATGATGAGGAAAAAAACATCCAAAATACGCCTAAATTTGACCACAAAAAATCGATGAGATCTAAAATACAGAATTAAAATAACATAATCACAAACACATTACTGCTCTATTAGTAAAACTAAAGGAAGAAAAAAATGGTCAAAATGTACGCCTCTTTTTTTTATGCCTTGGAAACTGCGGTGACCTTTTTTTTTTCATCTTGTTGTTGGAGCTTCATAATTTGCTCCAAATTGGAAGGTGCTTACAAAGGAAAAAAATGACTGTCATCAATATTCAAATGGAAAATGAATATTTAGCTCTACAAATTTTAGAATTGAATTCGAAGTCCAAATTATAGGAAAAAAATTGTACAAGTTTCGCTATTTATGGGAAAAAAAACACGAAGTTTTTTTCGATGTTCAGAAAAGTATCCGATCTGGATTAATTTTTGTTATTGAAGTTGCCCATTTAACTAAAGTTAGAAATCGAGCCCAAATTAGGCCCCTATGGAGATAAGAAGGCTATTTTATAAATAAAGTTGATATTTTGGAACTCAATATGTCAAAGAAACCAACATACGATAAATGTTCTAGTTTATGTTTATTTCCACGCGTGTATACCGGAGGCATTTCAGTGACCTGCGAAAAATTAATTTCACGCCGGAGAAAAAAGAATTAAAAATTTTCCAAGATTGATTACCTATGGCGTAAAAATTGTCGTAATTTTCGACCAACGTTTCAAATTGACTGGAACCAAGAAAAATCCTCATAGGAAAGGAGAATAATTTTTACAGGAAGAATAATTAGCAATTGTGAAATAAACGCGGTTCAAATGGATACTTGACATCTTTTGAATAAGTATCGTGAAAGTACGTAGTTATCTGAAATTTCCTCATGTAATTCGGGCTGATATCCAGTTCCAAAGTTCCTGTGTGTTTGAACGTGATGAATCTCGTAACGAAATTGTTCATTTTTAATATTTTTTCACTTATTACGATAAACATACATACACAACTTAGACAAGTTGATGTCGATTTGTATATGATGTTTGGGCTGGAAAAAATTCCAGAAAATCACGTGTAGGTATTTTTTAGATTTGTAGTTTACTCGTAAATTTACACAATAGTTACATACATAGACATACCTACTTATCCTGAAACTGAGCAGAGAGAACAAGAAACCCCATCAAGGCAGATGTAACCCTGCCTGAAAGAAGGGACCCTGTGTAAAAAAAAATTGTCCATTTTTTTTACGTGTTTAGTGCAGATTTGATGTAGGTAATTTGGACAACAAATCGTGAAAACCATACGTAGATTTTTTCACACAGGGTCCCTTCTTTCCGGCAGGGTCAACTTGAATTGAGGTATTTTTTTGAGTGAAATCTTTCCAAAAAAAATGACTTGATTAATTTTTACAAAATGAGCCAAAAATGAGATGAGAATCGTTTTCTTCATTTCTGACAATTTCTAGTCAAAATAGGAGCAATCAATTTCAAAAGTTCTAAAGTTCCATTTAATATCTTTTCTCATCGATTTCCTCACAGCCAGATAAAATTTTCCGTTGATATCAAAAATCAATATCTACTGTTCTTTTTTCTTATAAATTTCGAGAAATGTTGAAAAACTGAAAAATCTGACATGGTTCAAAAAGCGTACTCGAAAAGCAACAAAAATTATTTTTCTCCTAAATTTTCACATACAGAAAAGTTTCCCAAAAATGACCCAAAAAATGTTCAGGATATTTTTTTTCAATAATAATGAAGATATTGTATCACGAATTAAAAAATAATAATTATTTCAAGACTGAATTGTGTCCCAAAGGCCTTGAAAAGCTTAAAATTTTGAAATTTTTGGAATACTGATTTCTCTTTATGATTTTGCTTTTAGATTGAAATTTCGAAGAAAATTTAAAAAAATTAATTAGAAAATCGGAGCTTATTCTTAATTGTCCGAGAAGGAAAATAATTCAAGAAAATTTGGGGGCTTCTCCGAATTTAGAAATTGAGAATCACAAACAAAAATTTCAAACCCAGAAAATCAAGAAAACTCACAGTTGGAATTGAAGAGGGGAATGAAAAATTTCTCACGTAAGTGGAAATTCCTCAGTTGAATAGAACTTTTTCGATTTGAATTGCATTTTTACTCGATTTTTCCATTCAAATGGAATTATTTCGACTTGAATTGCACTATTACTCGATTTTACCCATTCAAATGGAATTTTTTCATTTGAATTATAATTTTACTTTTGTTTTCAACCCAAAAAAGAAAATTTAGGGTGTTCGCTTAAAAATTTAATTTTTACGACAAACAAGACATTATTTTTTACCATCAGAAATTCAGAATACGTTGCACCCTTTTTTCTCTCGTATTCGACCCGACACTGCCAGAAAATCCATTCAGCTGTACTTGTCATAGCTGTTCATTTTTTCAGATATTCCTTTCATAATGAATTTTGATTGCTAATTTTTGTAAAAGTCGGAAGATAGGCAGAAGACAGGGAAGAATAGACTCCAATTTTTTTTCAAGGAATAATCGAAATTCATTCGCATAAAAAAATCCAAACAATTTATTCCGAATCTTCTTTTTGTAATTTAAAAAAAAAAAATCAAAAATCGAGAAACTGCGTGGAAAAAGCAATTAATTTCTTAAGTACGAAATAAAATCATGTTCGACAGTCTCAGGAATTCTTAAAATTGACCCCCAAAAAAAACCCTCAAACCAACTTTCATGAAACAAAATTTCAAATTGAATTTCAAGCTCTCGATGTTAATACACTTGAAAAAAAAACACTCATTTGGCGCAAATTATAACTTTATCGAGTTTCAGGAGTTCCTAAAATATAAGAAAGTTTCGAATATTTTCAAACCATGAAAATCATTTTAGTAAGAATCGATGAGAGAAGAGAGATAAACATGATAGAAGTTCCAAATTTTGGAAAATTTATACCCTTTCAATTTCACCCAAAAATTGCCAAAGCCCAAAAAGGTCCCTTACAATTCTTGGAAGACTTCTGCATAAGTATACGAATTTCTACATTTTGAAAAATTGAAAAAATTTCATTCGGTGGTTCCAAAATTTTTCTATCAAGGTCTACTCATATCAATGGAGCAAAATTTGGAAAACTATGACTGAAAAATGGTTAAATTGATACCAAATAACCCTCCAATTTTTTTTATCAAATCACCCTCGCTCAAACTCACCTACTTCGTCAATTTTCATAAAAATCCGATTATTTTTTCGGTCTCGAACGATTCCTTTGCCGAATTTGATCAATTCCTGAATTTGTGAAATTTCACGACAATTAATTACGATTATGTTTGTTATAATTTACAGCGTATTACTTTCGAACGTTGGATGGTGCCTGTGCAACCACCCGAATTACAGATTTTCGGACATAGAAGACACTTTATGGAGGTACGAAATATGTACCGGTTTCCCACAAATAACCGTCGGGTGTCTTTGTAGGAACGAAGATCATAGATTTGGAAATTGCAGCTGTCAAGCTGCACCAAATTTATACACGTGTGAGCTAGGCAAGTGTAATTACAAAGGTAACATTTTGACTCATATAAACGATGCCGATGCAACGCAAAACCTGTGGAACCCGGACAACAGAGACTGTTATAAGAAAACCGATTACGATGCAGCACTAGAGAGATATAACAGATCTCGTGAAGGAAATTAAGCCAGATATTGTTCATGATCATCAACGGAAAAATCTTGGAAGAATTTTCATCTTTCGGATACATCGATTTAAAAAGTTTTGACCGAAAAAATATAGATTTTTGATGATTTGGGATATGAACTGAAACACGATGAAACAATAAAATCCAAAGGTAAACTAAATGAAGTAATTTGGAAGTTTGAAAATTGACGATGTAATTAAGTAGGTGATTCAGTAATTAAATTATTTTTCATATCTGTGTTATTACTTTTTTTTCTCCGTCCGACTTTTGGAATTGATGTGAAACCAAATACATGGTTTCAGTTTCGGTTTTGCTTTTAGTTTCAATTTTGATTACTGGGTTTCAATTTTTTTTGTTTTTGACCAATTTTCAATTGAATTTTTTCCAAATTTAAAAAAAATAACCAGATCGCTTTCGGATTCGTGATATTCGATTCCATTGGAGTATTTTTTTACCAGATCTGGGCAAGATCAATTATAAAATGATCTCAGATCAGATCAAAATCAAAAAATAAAATATGATTTAGATCCAAGATCAAGATCATTTTGACACAATGATCTTCGATGTTAAGACAAAAAAAATATCGAGATTAGATCATATCAATTTTTTTTCTACATTCTTCGTAATTTAGCGAAAAAAGTGATTTTGTTTTTGTTTCTTCAACTTTTTAAACAAATTTCTTATTTTTTCAATGGGAAGAAAGTTTGATCTTTTCATTCGATTTCAGTTCTTTTCTTTTTGAGTTTCAGTATAAAAATATAAGCAGAAATGAAAAGCTGTAAAATGAAACCTCTGTTCTCTGTTGGAAATTTTTAAAAAATGAAACTTTCGGATTTATTTTTTAGCTTTCTAACTTATATGTACATTTTGCTTTTGGCTATATTTCAGATTTTTCGTCAGTTTTATTTGTAATTTTTAAAAAACCAATTTTTCCTTCCCAAATTTTTTCATTTTTCAAAATTTTATTCTAAAAATTTTAAAACTGAAAAAAAATTGGAACTGAAAAATTTCAAAAGCTGCATAAATTGAAAACTTAGAATTAAAAGCTTGGAGAAAAAATTTCACATCGAGAACAAAACATTGGCACGTGGAATCGAGGTTTTTTACCCAGAGAAACCAAAAACCCTGGCTCAATTTTTGGAGATGGGAGGAAGATGTCTTCTTTCAGAAATCATAATCATACTCATCTGCAGACCAAAATGTCAATTCTTATTTCTGTAAAATTCTCAAAGTTGAAAAAAATTTATAAATGACCAACCAAATGCTTCGTTTTTCATAAAGATCCCTCTTCGAAACTTTTACAAACTTTCAGCCTGTTAAAAAACTTGATATATCTTTAGAAACGAAAAAAGAGGGAAAACGTAAAGAGTAATGAATGAATGTTTGCATTTCATTGTCACCGTCAGAAAAACTTCAAGAATTTTATTCCGATGAATTTGAATTTTCAATAATCAGAGATCTGAGACTAATCTAACCGAAATTTTTCAATATATTTTAATGCCAAATTAAATCCAACAAAATGTAAAAAATAAAAAATTTGAAAAGGATTTTAATCAAAAATGATTAGAAAAGAGAAAAATTTGAACAATTGAAGGAATTGGAAGAAAAAGGTCAAAAATAAAAAATTTGAAAAGGATTATAATGAAAAATGATCGGAAAGAAAAAAATTTGAACAATTGAAGGAATTGGAAGAAAAAGGTCAAAAATAAAAAATTTGAAAATGATTACAATCAAAAATGATCGGAAAAGAAAAAAAAAATTTGAACAATTGAAGGAATTGGAAGAAAAAAGTCGAAAATAAAAAATTTGAAAAGGATTATAATCAAAAATGATTGGAGCAGTCTGAGACTCTCGACTTCAAAACTGTTAAGAAAAAAAAATACACTTGAGAAAGAAATCTGAATCTCAGCATACTGAAAGATCTTTTTTCGATTCACAAATTTTTCAGCAACGAAACACAGTTCTTACGAAATCTTCGCTGAATTTTCATTGAATAAAATTAGAAATTAGAAACACAACATTATTTCAAAAGGTACCAGAAAATTCGAGCTTTATAGAAGTACAAAAATTATTTTGCAAAAAATTTTTTTCTCGATTTTTGATACTTTAAAATTTTTCAAGTTGAATTTTCTTTTTTTGGGGGGGCTCAAAAAATTGTGCACGCAGTTTGAAGGTTTGATATTTCTATCAATTTGTTTCATTTTTTCAGTACACCAAGAAGTCAAAGAAAATCAGTGATTGCATAATAAAATTTCCCTTTTTTTCTTCAGTTGTGGAGGGAAAATTTTCAAGAAAATTAAACTTTGGGAAAATTAAATTTTGACGAAATCAAGTCTCAGGTCAATCCAAATAAAAAGAGCGATTTTTTCCGTCCCACTTTCACAGACTTCGGACTGTCAGACTATTTTCGAGTCTGGTGTGGTTAAAAAAATCGACCTTTCCATTTTCCATGGAATAAGGACGTCCCTACCTAAGCTTGCAATCGACAAAAAAAATGGAAAAAAATTACTCTTTAGAAAAAGGGAAATTGTTGCCATAGTTGGGAGAGAGGAATTTTAAAAAAGGTCAATTTTGGGCTACCTAGATATTTTGCGGCGGCGGAGGGGGGAATAACATAAAATAATAACCAAACCTGGATTCTTCGATGTCAGGACTGAAAAGAGAAGGAATATTTCATGTTGAGGAGGAGGATCAGGAAGGAACCTATATTCGGCGACGGAAAACAGGTTGGTGAAATATTTGTCAAGACAATACACAAGGGAAAAATATATTTGGTTAGTAAAAAAAAGCACATTATAATAAATACCAAACCTGGTCTCCGACGTTAGGACTGAAAAGAGAAGGAATATTTCTGGAATAGGAGTGAATCTGTTTAAAAATAATACTCCAATTCCGTTTTTCCGCGAGATGAAAAATTTATCCCCATGGATGAGGGGTAGTAAATTGCTTGTACTTGGGCAATTATACTGATTTTTCGCGAATTATGAAATTTCTTATAATAACGTTCATCTTGTACGACTTTGAATATTGAAATAAGGAAAAACGTTGATTGCTTAGGTAATTACGTTCATTATGAAACGATTTTTGCGGTTGCGTTCATGTTGCTTGACTTGCACAACTTCAAATCGAGATCGGTAAAAATAATACCGATTAACCTACCTTTAATAAGTATCTACTGAAATGAAAACGAAAATTGGCAGATAGGATGAAGAGAGGAAGGAGTAAACGAACACGACATAAAACTATCAGTACCTATCACTCGCTGAATTTTTAGTAATTTTACAAAGTTCGGTTTTGCAAAAAAACTGTGGCCAAATTCCGCAATTATGTCGGAATTTGGACGAAAAAATTAAGTCCAGAAGACAAGACACCTTAAGGTTATATTGAGAACATCGACAAGACTCGTTGTCGATGCAGAGCGAAAATGTCATCAATCTCACGAGCTGAGCCGGTACATCCGATGGGATCGCATCCATTGTATGATTGCCCTTCCATCCAACTGGCGTACCCGAGGGGTAAGTTGTGCAATCAAAGTTACGTTCCAACGTATCCTCCAGCCACCCAGACTGGCCGCTTGATTGAAGTCAAAACGCTCGATTTTCCCTAAAAGTGTGGTAGCAATTTTGAGATAGAAAAAAAAAAGATCCAAATAAATACGACTCCTGCACTGATAGGTACTGTGGAAATGGGAAAAAAGGATAAGAACTTTCTCTGGAGCTTAAAATCTCGTTCACAACGGTAATATTACAATAAAATTATATTTAGTATCTGGTACACTTGCAAGTACCGCAAATTATCTCAGGAGCTAAAATCTCCTTTACTACGCCAATATTAGATATAATAAAATTAGTATAAGTAGGTATCTGGTACACTTGCAACTTGCAAGTACCTCGATGATTATTATCAGCATTATACGCGTATGTGGATTATGAAACTGCCTTCAATTGTGTTTGCGTTCACGTTGCAAAAGTTTGAATAGAAATTATAAATAATAATACCTATCCACCTACCTTTGGTACTGAAAAGAAAACAAAAATTAAAGGATAGGATGAAGAGAGGAAGGAGTAAACAGACGAGAAATGAAAGAATCAGTATCGCTGAATTTCAGTAAATTTACAAAGTTTGGTTTTGAAAAAAAAAACCGTCGCCAAATTCCGCAATAATGTCGGAATTCAAATTCCGCAATCATGTCGGAATTTGGACAAAAAATTTAGTCCAGAAAAAAGAATCCTATATTGGGTTATATTGAGAACATCGACAAGACTCGTTGTCGATGCAGAGCGAAAAAATGTCATCAATCTCACGAGCTGAGCCGGTACATCCGATGGGATCGCATCCATTGTATGATTGCCCTTCCATCCAACTGGCGTACCCGAGGGGTAAGTTGTGCAATCAAAGTTACGTTCCAACGTATCCTCCAGCCACCCAGACTGGCCGCTTGATTGAAGTCAAAACGCTCGATTTTCCCTAAAAGTGTGGTAGCAATTTTGAGATAGAAAAAAAAAGATCCAACGAATGCGACTCCTACTTTGATACTGAGGAAATTTGAAAATAAAGGATAAGAATTATTCTGTAGAATAAAACTTCGGAGAAAAGATCTCCTTTACTGCGCCAATATTACAAAAAAAATAATAATAAATATCTGGTACACTTGCAAGTACCTCTTTATGAACAGCATCAGCGGTATGCAAATTCGATTCAGTTTTTACACAATATAATTAAGTATCAGGTACACTCCAAAGTACCCATAATCCGTATAGTAATTCAATTCGATATCGATTTCAGGAAACGGCGAATCAAAAATGTCGTATTGAAAAATATATACGCTACTATTATTCGCCAATGTGCAGTGATCATCCGAAAATATGTATGGTAGGTATTCATGATAAATTACATATTAAAAATGTGTGGAAAATTCGTAGATCGTGGATGAGTTGTCTTTCCAACAAATATCAAGTAACTTCTGATGAGTATGCAGTCGTTGTATCACGATAACAAATAGGTAATAATTTGGTAGCTTTTCGATATATCATAACTATTTCCAATAAATATCAATTTCTTATGAGCATGCAGTCGTAGCGTCGTAGCACCACAACGAATATTAATTTCTTATTTTTGCATCATCGGTCAACAATGGGGCTTAGTAGAGACTAGGTAGCCAAATCATAAGCCAAAATTCCAAAAATTTAAAGTCAGATTTACGTATCAAAGTTCATAAACAAAATGAGAAAGTTTGCAATGAAAAAATTCTAGAGTAAAATTGTATCAAAAATATTGAGAATAAATCGAAATTTTTTTAAAATGGCAACAATGTATCAAAACTGAGCTAGCTTTTGATGTACAAAATTTTTAAAACTTCAGCAATTCAATAAGTAAATGATTTTGAAATTAAAAAATTAAAATCAATTAATTGGCGGGGAGGGAGGGAAGGGTGAATTCACGAAAATTTGTAGTAATTACGAACATTATGAATACGCATTGCAAGCTAACGCGAATGAATAAAACATAATTGTAAAATTTCAAATCAAACTCACTCAATACGAGGATGCAAATTTTTGATGAACCGGTTCAGGAGGCAGTAATTACTGATGTTGTTCACGGCAGAGTGAGGTGGGTTCCGATCCTAAGAAAGATAAAAATGTAAAATTAAATGACGAACATGTTATGATTAAAAATCAACACAGTTAGATAAGCATTCTGCACCATTGAGATAAAAAAAAACCTAATATTACAAAATTTAAAAAATATCAATTCATAAACAAACAGGCAATGAATAAAAACCTAACAAAAAATTCCAAAATGAAATGAACGAAAAATTTTAGGCAACATTTCACCAAAAAAAATCAATACTTGATGAAAAAAAAATGTTGAAAAAAGGGATAGAAAATCATTCATATCTACCAAAAGAGTCTAGTCCAATTTCCTGAGTTTTAACAAAAAATCGAATACCATAATTCGAGAAACTTCACCAAAATAATAAGCACAATCACATTGAAAAATGGGGGGGGGGGGAATAGAAAAAATGATGCGGTATCTATTCCAAAAGAAATGATTTAGGCATTAAAAAATCGGATACATTGATTGGAGAAATTCTATCCAAAAATTAAGAATTGAAAAAAACAATCACCGAAAACCTAATGAAAAAAAATAAATAATTGATTAAAAAATTGGATAACATCCAAAAAGTTTTTGATATACTTAATTAGAATGGAAAAAAATTACATTTCGAAAATGAATTATTAAAAAAAAGGTTTAATGGGAAATGGTAATTTCGTACTTAAGACTTCACAATAGATACGTATTATAACGCTGAAATTATTTCAAAAAATCTAAATTGTAATGAAATATCTTCAAAGAATCAAAAAAATCACAGCAAACGAATTGATGAAAAAAAGAATAATTACAAAATCATAAATCTGATATCATTCGAGAAATTTTCAAAAAATGTGAATCGAAAATGTAACAAATAATCCATTAAAATGGACTGAAATTTTAAAGAAATAAAAAAACGAATTTAGTAATAAATCGAAATTTCACCAAAATAATCTGGTAGGTACATAAAAAAAAATCAAGTAAAAAAAGTCACCGAAAATGATGAAATCGAAAAATCAAATAGGTAGGAATAGAAAAATTCAAAATAAAAGAAATGGAAATGACAAAAAAATGCAAAGGCGACGAAAAAAAATTACAAAAGAAATTCAGATGAAATCAAAATTCATCATAGGTATTGAAAGATCCAAGATCTCAATTTTAGACGTTTTTATACCTGTACGATATATCTATCAAAAATAAAGAAATGCTTTCATTGAAAATAATCAATATTAAATTAAACAAGTTTTTAAAAATATGCACTCGCAAGCTCAAATGAAAAATTTGAAACAAATCCAAAAATGAAAACTCAAATTTTACCTACTTGTAGATATTAATTGAAAATAAGGCTAAAAAGTTGACAAAACGTTCAAAATTAAACAGGGCGAAAGAATTCAGGTAAAATGTTAGAAAATAAAAATCTGAAATTAAAAAAAACTCACCCAAAAAAATGATACAGAGGAATTGAAACGAAATAATTTATAA
Organism: Pseudococcus jackbeardsleyi; assembly: GCA_038380155.1. Classification (NCBI taxonomy): domain Eukaryota; kingdom Metazoa; phylum Arthropoda; class Insecta; order Hemiptera; family Pseudococcidae; genus Pseudococcus; species Pseudococcus jackbeardsleyi. The sequence goes on from CM076240.1 coordinate 1,199,789, forward strand.
ATAAAAGACGAAGTATCATTCATAATTAAAGAAATTTACGAATGTAAAAGGCACAATTGGGTACTAAAATCAAAAAGAAATCATTGGGTTAAAAAATCGGATATTTCAATTGAAGAAATTCTGGCAAAATTGACTTGAAAAATTATTTTTTAAAAATCAAAAATTGAATCATGGAAAACGAAATAATGCAAAAAAAATAAGAAAATTCATTTAAAAATTAGATAACATCGGAGAAATTTTTGAAAAAATCAGGATTAAAAAACGATTACCACTCAAAAACAAACAAAGAAAATAAATTTGATTGAATGATGAAAAATTCGCAGTGTAGACTTCGCAATCTGTGGAATGCAGTGGAATTTTTATCAAAGAAAACGTATGTAAAAAAAGAAAAATACCTAACTGACTAGTCAAAAATCCGATATCACTCGAAAATTTCATAAAAATTGACTGAATCTCAAACGAACTACAAATAGAAATTTCACACCAAAATCAATGAAAAAAAAAACAGTTCACCAAAAAATTGAGAATAAATCAAAAGAAAGCAATTTCAGAAATTTTTCTAATACAAAATATTTACCAACAATGAAGAATGCTTGTATTGAAAATAATCGATATTCAAATAAAATTAAAAACAACAAAACCTAATGGAAAGATTCCACTTACCATTAGTCTTGTTCAAGTTCTCATGCGAAAATCTTAATAATCGGTACAGCTTTTCTGCAATTTTTGTAACAGCTCGTTAATCTTCATCGTCTCAATTATTATCAATGGATATCTGCACGTCGAAACCTAAAAAAATTACACAATTGATTACATTTCTAATAAAATTACGAAAAAAAAAGAAGTAAAAAGAACTTAAAACCAAAGGGCAAAAAAAAGGAAAAAAAATTACAGGTAAAAATCCGGGATTTTGATTTGAGAATTTTGACAAAATTACCTCATGAAATTCAATTCAAAATTTAAAAAAAGCAATAATCACCTAAATCAAAGTAAATATAAATCGAAAAGAAATTAATAGAAACAATTGCGGTAGGTATGAAGAAAAAAAATTCAAAATTAAAGAAATGAAACGAAATTGACGAAAATTTACCAATAATGAAATCAAAAGAAACTAAAGAAAGCCATTAAGAAAATTTGAGTTTCGAAATAAAATAAACAACAATAATTACATAAATCAAAAAATACGAAATTAAATTTTTGAAAATAAAAGGTACGGAAGCTCACCATTTATCGTGTTGAAATTCGCATACGAAAATTTCTATAATAAACGGCACAGTCAGCTCGTTAGTCATAATCGTCTCAATTATCAACGGATATCTGCACATCTGGACCTAAAAATTACATAAAAAAGATTACATTTCTACTTTAATAACAAAAAAAAGTGCGTCGAATTAACTAACAACTGGAGGGAAATAAATCAAATCGACAAAAAAAATAGATGAGGCACATACTGAAAAAAAAAAAAAACGAAAAGAAAACTACCTACAGGTAAAAAAATCAGATAGGTATTTTGATTTTAGAATTTTTACAAAAGCTCATGAAATTTACTTCGAAAAATTGGCAATTTAAAAAAACAAAATTCACCCCGAAAAATTGACAATTAAAAAAAACATCACCAAAAACAGAATTATATCTGACTGAAATATGGAAAAATTCACAAAATGGATGGAAAAATAAACAAGAAAAATTGTATTGCTTGACACGTTGCCGAAATGATGAAAAAAATTAAAAGATCTATTATGATAATCTGGAAAATTTAGAACCAAAATAAAAAAGATCATAATCATGGAAAATCGTCGAAATCCAAATTAAATTGAAATGAAAAAACGTACGTTACCAATATTATAAATTGAAAAATTTTCGAAAGAATTCGTACCAAAAATTAAAAAAGCATAGTTCTCAATTTGAAAATAATGGATATTAAAATGACATAAAACACGACAAACTTTCGAGAGAAAAATTTGTGAAATTTTTTTTCATAATTTCATAAATCAAAAAATGCGAAAAACTGGATAAAATAAATTTTTAAAAAGTTACAGAGTGCGGAAGCTTACCATTTAATAGTATTCGAGTTCTCATACAAAAATGTTTATAAACAGCACAGCATTTTTGGATCTTTAGTGACAGCTCTTATGTAGTCATCATCGTCTAAATTATCAGCAGATATCTGCACATCTGGACCTAAAAATTCACATACAAATGAGAAATCAGATATTTCAATATGAAAATTTTGGCAACAAAAGTTTATGAAATTCATCCCAAAAAATTGAAAATTGAAAAAAAAAACAATTATCGAAAACAAAATTATACCTGAATGAAATATTAAGAAATTACATGAGAAAAATTTCCTTGCTTAACGCGGTGAAGTATGAATGTAACTTAATTAAAAATTTTCCAAAAAAATCGTCAAAATTCAAATCAAGTCGAAATAAATTTGAAAATTTTTTGGAGTAATTTTTACCAAAAATTGAAAAGTAATCATTGAATTAAAAAAAATATGATACAATCCAATAAAAAAAAAATCTGAACCAAAAATTTGAACAGAAAGAGAAAAAAATGATCATTAAAATATTTAAATTAAAATTCAAGCGATAAAAAAATACACGAAAAAAATTCAACATAGGTAAATAGAAAAAATCAAAATTACCTTTATCAAGTGTTGCCCAAAAAATTCAAAACAGCAGTTTTCATCAACTAATGATGTCGAAGTTCTTGAATAATTTGTTTCAGAAGCCAAAATTCGATGTGATTATCGCAGTCGGCAAGAAGACGCTGAAATTCAAAAATAAAATTGAAAAGAAACGAAACGAAAGAAGTAAAATAAGTTTAGGAATAATTTTAAAAAAAGAAATAATAGAAATAATAATGGATAAAAAAATAAAAAATGAAGAAATTACGAAAAATCAATGAGAAAAACGGAAAAAATCAGTCAAAAAAAGATACAATTCAGAAAATTTACCACCAAACATTTTAAAAATCATTCACTAAAATTTATCAAAATTCAAACAGAATTCGAAAAATTTTGAACCAAAAATATTCATTCATCAAAAATGAAACAAAATTGAATAAAAAAAAAAACACATAGAAAATGTGACTTTGATGATGAAAAATTGAAAATGATTTACCTACAAAATGAAGTTACGAAATTCTTCAATGAAACCAAACAGTATATCGTTCCATTTCAAAAGTTTCTCTGGATTCTGTATTTAAGGGAGCCGGCGGCCAGCAACATGACACTGAAATTCAATAATAGAATTAATGAGACGAAATAAATTAAATAATAAAAATAGTGTATAATAAATTGCAAAAATTTTGAACAGATTACCTAACAAAAAATAATTTTCTGAAAAATAGGTACAATTTTCAGATATTCATGTCACATGAATAATTAGAACTAAAAAAAAGGGGGGAAATTATACTCAAACATCCGACATCATTCGAAAAATTTTTGAAAAAAAATTATCTAAAAAAATTGAAATAAAATTTATCCATTAAAATTTACTAATGTACATAAAAAAAAGTATTCATCTACACTGAAAGAAAAGAATCCAAATCACAATTTTGAAGAAATGAAAAAAAAAAACAGTACTCACCATGATCGTAAAATTGAAGTTACGAAGAACTTGAATAAAACGCCTTGCAAACAGCTTATACATCAGTTCCATTTCGAAAATTTCTATCACAAGTATCTGGATCCAGAAATTGCGGGAGTGGTCCAACAACAACATGGCACTGAAATTCAAAAATGAAATTAAAAAGACGAAACGAACTGAATGATAAAAAAATCGCGTAGTAGAATAATTCGCAAAATTTTTGAATCAAATATCTACCAAAAAATTTTCTTGAAAAATACAAATTTCATATATTCACATAACGTAGTGAATTAGTTGGAAAAAAATCGAAACTGAATAAATTACTTCATAATTTAATGAAAAAAAAAACGAGAAAAAAATCAAAACTCAAAAATTCGACATTAAGGATTTTTTTGAAAATTTGAAACGAAATTTAAAAGACAAATTTTATGAAAAAATTCACCAGAAAAATTCAACTCGAATAAAAAAAAAGATGAAGCAAGTTTTAAAAAAATACAACAACAGTACTCACCATGTGTAATGATGTTTTTCAATCAGTGTGGATTATCCCTACCTCGAGACCTCATTAGGAAAACACTAAAAAACAAAGCATGCTCAGGCCTGTGCATTGTTCCTATACCGACAACGAAACTCAAAACACAACGAAAGGCCAAAAAATTCGAAAACTAAACAACCAACACAACGAAGGCTTCAAATTCAAAAACTAATGACCACCATAAAGAAATAAAACCAAAACCTCAAATTCGAAAACAAGCGACCAACACAAAGAACCCAAAATTCAAAAACCAATAACCAACTAACACTAAGAAATTGATTAAAGCACAGAAAAAGCCCCAAATTCGAAAACAAACGACCAACACAATAAAAGCTCCAAATTAAAAAAACCACATTGAAGTTGAGAAAAGAGAAACTATAAACGACAGAAGCCAAATAATAAATCTCGAAGCAGATCACATCGAAAATTAAAAATATCTAAGACGAAACGATCAACATCAAGAAAACCAATAACGAAAAAAATCACATCTAAAACTCTACGAATTTCTAGTAAAAGATAGGAAGATCCCTACACGAAGTTATTAGTTCGACGATAACTGAAGGACTAATTCTAAATTTGAAAATCACATAGGCATCATCACCAAAACGTAAAAGTATCTAATCTAACCATAATACCCTCTCTCCCACAAAAAATATGGACAAGAATCAAAAAAAAAAAAAATTGATGACAAATTGCCCTCTGATTGGATCCAACCCCTAATTCGCTTCTCCCACTTTCCTAAATCTTTATTCGAACATTTTGCGAAAAGAATCGAAAAAAGTGACTCATTCAACAGATATGCCAACCGAATGGAATTCTAAATTTTATCTAATTCTTTTGAACCTTTTCAGCAACATGCGTACGTAAATGATGACTCAATGACTCATTGAACAAGCACGCTGACAAAATGACGTCATATTGCAAATGACAAAAAAGACCGAAATGTGATACAAAAAAAAAAAAAAAAAGGCATTGTATTGTATGCGAGTTTCAAAATAAGACATGTTGATTGGGCCGAGGGTTGAATTCGATAGATAAAATTCCAATCCGAGACTGAGTCACTTGTTGGGTTTTTCCAGTTCTATTCAAACCTGAACACTAGTTGGAATTTTGTGCAGCCCAGCCGGTACAGGTCAAATTTTCCAAGGTTAAATTCGAAAAATAAAATTCCAATTTGGGAACCAGACTTTACAATTCTAACAACGACATGGTACCTAACAAATGATACTGATCCTGTCAAGGCAAGACCGAAACTTAATCGAATAAAGGCATTGTATTTTATCAGGATTATATTTGTACAAATGAAACGAATCGGAATTTTTGGCCGATGAGGTGATGATGAATATTTCCAAAGCTAAATTCGATGAATAAATTTTAAAATTCTCTTTAAGAAGAAAATAATCGACACAACTGGCACGAGAACTGAAATAGTGATATTGGAAAACTATAATAGGTACTTGATGAATTCCGATAATAATTTTATTTTATTATGAATTCCATCAAAATATGCTGCAAGGATATTTTTCTATCTCATTTTACTCTCTGATAAAAGTGTTTACACCAGTCGACAGAAGTTCACGATGTCGGCTTGATCAAAAATTTTCAAATGTACAATTAATTTTTCTAAAATACTTAATGAAATTGAAAAATATCAGCGCCACTTTTACACAAAAAAAATACTTAATAAAATTAATTTTCTCGAAAATGTCAATTTCACCTTATTATCTCTAATCTCTTTCACAAATCACAAATTGATCCATTAGGTAAGTACCTACTTGTCTAAAAGACTGCACTCATTGTCATTAAAATGTACTTACAAAAAATATAAATTTTAGGTTGACATAGCTTCACTTATTTTCGCAATTATTCCAATTTCCAACATTTTTTTCGAATTATCGACCTGAAAAAAATAAAGTTTAAGAAACATTAATTCAAAAAAATGAAAAAAAAGTTTAAAAATACATATGAAAGTGAGAAAATTAAGTTGAAAAATTTTGAGAAACTCTTTTAAGAACATATCCTGTTGGAAATCTTTCCTTTCCTGACTTTTTCAAATTTGTTTCAAATAAGTTTTCAAAAATATTCTTCAATTCGAAAATAGTTTCGAATAATTTCAAAATTTTTCTTCAATTTTTTTTAACTTTGAATTTTTTAAAAAATATTTCAGCCTTATGTACTTCAAAATTTCTTCCAACTCAGTCAAAAACTAATAACTATTTCAAAAATAAGTTTAAAAAATCTTTAGAAAATTTAAATTTGAAAAAATAAAATTGGATACGGTTTTCAAAAAATAAAATAAATAATAGAATTAACAAAAATCGAAAAAATTAATAGTTGAAAAAATTAGAACGTAGAATAAATTTGAACTTTGAAATCCAGTGGCAAAAATAATCAAAAATCAACGAGACTATTTTTATCCGAATTTCCCTAACTCAAATTTTTAATTCTCTTCCTAAAAAAGCCACCTATTTCTCAAATTTTCTCAACCAAAACCTACCCTTCCCGGATGAAAAATCCAATTCTGACTTCTGACGATATTTCTACGTACGTCTAGGTTACAAAAACAACACAAGGGATTATTTCGGTGCAACTTGTGGAAGATATGCGAATAGAATCGGTGCAGCTACCTTCAAGCTGGATGGCAAAACTTACAATTTAACTAAAAATGCTGGAAATAATCAACTGCACGGAGGTATCATCGGATTCGACAAGGTGATAATTTTAAACGAATTACCTACAAAAAAGTAAAAAATAATTCATCAATATTTTGTTGGAATTTTCCAATAGGTGAATTGGAACAGTTATGTGAAAAACAGCAAGGTAATTTTTACCTACTTGAGTCCAGACGGTGAAGAAGGATTTCCATCAGATTTACTATCAACTGTTACGTTTGAATTGAATGATAGCACATTGACTGTATTGTTCGAAGCGGTCAGCAATGGATCAACGGTGGTCAATTTAACAAATCATGCGTACTTCAATTTATCTGGACATGTAGGTTAATTTACACAATTTCATCATAATAAAATTGAATTCCAAAATCGTAAAATCAATAAATGAAACCGAACCCATACCTACTAAAAGCTTGGCTCCCATTTGAGTTCAAAGGTTGGGTTCTTGGGTTTCGATATTTTCCATCAAGTTGGAAAGAGCTTGATTGCTTGATCTAAGCTGTAAATTAAAAAGGCATTAACGAACTGAAATATGAACAAAGTAGGTATTTAAAATAAGTAATCTAAATATAGGTATTATTTTTCAGGGTTCTGGTCCAGGAAGTATTTATAACCATGTAGTGGCTATAAATGCAGATAATGTCATAGTCAGGACGAGTGATGAATTGATTACGACAGGTAATTTTAATACAATAAAAAAAATTACTTCAACAATCACAAGTTTTCCAACACGATAGATTTTTACAATTTTCAGGACAACTTCAGAACGTCGCCGGAACGATTTTCGATTTCAGAACACCCCAAAATCTTGGAAAAGCTATCCAAAGTATAGGAGTCGGATTTGATATTAATTACTGCCTAAATAAATTCAACACTGAAAATTAAACACCTACTTTTGCGGCCAGGTAAATTTTTATAGCAACTGTGTATTCATTTCCCATTTTGAAATTTCATTGTTGATTGAAATCATATCCAAATTGGATCACAGCTCTGCAGTCAGCCCAATTACTTGAACTTGAAGATAGATACATTGCCTGAACAAAAACAATAAAATTAAAGATTAAAGCTGGTCGAAAATTCTCGTAAAACATGATTTTTATAATTTATACAGGGTTACAGAACCAAAATCTGGCAGATATCTGGAATTATTCACGGATCAGCCTGGAGTCCAATTTTATACAGGAAACACCACCAAAGATGGAATTGGAAAAAATGGCACCAAATTCGGAAAACACTCGGCTTTTTGCTTGGAAACCCAAAAATATCCGAATAGTTTGAATTACGTAAGTAATAGTACCACGAATCAGTTAATTGTCGAATGAAGAAATATTCTATGAATTCAAAACAATTAACCGTTAATGAGAGAATTGAAAAAAAAAACATCCATAATGTAAAAATTTGGTCTCATCAACGAAAAAAACTGAAAGATATAAATCTTATTTTCGACTTCCTAAATCGATTGAAAGTGGTTTCAAGACGTTTCAAAGCCTTCAGGAATTTTCTAGCTTCTGAGATAAGCCCATAAAAATGATCCATATATGAACTTTGGCACCAATGATCGTGGATTACTCATATATTAGTGATCTTTTTGATCAATTAAAGCACAATTTTTCGAATTTTAATACATTCGAGTTCAAATCCAAATTTTTTGACAGAAAAATTTTCAAAAAATATAGTTAAGAGGTACCCTATAGTCAACCTCAGTTCATATGGACCATTTTATAGGCTTTTCTACAGTTCAGAAAAATTTCAAAATTTTCTGGAAGCTCTGGAATGTCTTGAAACAATTTAAAATCGATTTGGTGGCTCAAAAAATGTACATACCAAATTTTTGAAGTAATTTTGAAATTTTAAAAATTCGCCAAAATTGGAAAAATGAATTTTAGCACCTAAAATTTTGGATATGGAGTTTTTTTTTTAAAAAAAATATTTTTTTCATTCTCAGGAAAGAATTTAATTGGATATTTTGCTATTTGAAGTTGAACTAAATTTGAATTTTATTTTCATGATTCATTTCCAAATTCAACTTCAAGACCAGGAGAAAAATATGAACACACAGCGATTTACGTATTCGGTGTAGAATGAATACAGCTACCTATTTTAACCATTTTAATGCATGAGTCAGATGATGTAATATAAATGAACACAAAATTCTACGTATATACTACGCAAACAAAAAAACCGAAATTAAAGTCTCAAATTTTTGACTAATTAAAATTTTTAAAAAACTACTAATTAATAAAAAAAATTGAAAATCATAAAATTCAATTTTCATTTATAATATTGCACACTGTCCATTCGAAATATCCCTAGAAGGAAGTGACTCGGCAGTTTTTTTATAATTTTTTTTTGTCAATATTCTTGGTCCACTCGCCAAATTCGGATTAGGACCTTTGGCAGTGTAACGAGATCCCAATAGAGATTTGTTAGGTCCTCTCGGAAGTATTTTTGCGCAAAGTTTAATGCCAGTTTTGCTTCTGCAAATGAAATTAACATCATAGATAAAACACTTGAATAATGAATACTTTTTCAAATAAGATAGGTTCAAAAAAAAACTCACTTGGTCACATAAGTTTGAGGGATATTAGCATTCACTATGATAGGAGTTTTTGGCGTAGGAAGTGGAGTCGAAGTAATATCCTGTCGATTATGCACACCATTTTCGTGGTTCAAAATAACAGATTCTGTTTGCTCGATAGAACTAACAAAAAACAAAAATAAAATCATTTCAATTCGCAACGCTATTACCAGAAAATTGCATGAAAAATTTTAGGTACTTTGGAGTGGCGGTAGTTTTATCACCGAACGAGTCTGGCGAAACTTTCACCCATATACCGCTATCTCTAAATGACTTATTTTCGATTTTACTACTATCGGTATCATCTGGCGTTTGTTTTTGTTTCTCTTTTCTGCAAATAGATGAATAACGCAGCATTACCACTACGAAATATCTTCAGCAAAACATACATAGGTATACTAACATAATTAAGTCGCAATTTTCATTAGATGACTTCTTTTCTTCGGATGTAGCATTTAAAAATTGTTCTGCACGTTCTTCGTCGTAATCAGCAGTTTCCAACGCTAAAATAATAACTCGTTCAGCCATTCCTGGAAATTTTTCTTCCAATTTCTTCTTGACTGTTGAAAGAAATTACATTAATACAATCTTCAAGTCTAAAGAATACCTGTATAATATACTAACTGTTGGATTTTTCCTCTATAGTTTTAAACTTGGGAATTGGATCGTGAAGAGAAATGAAAATGCTATCATTTTTTAAATCTTTCTCACTGGAATACGATTCTTCTTCATTTTTCTTAATGCACTGCTTGATAGGTAGACTATCCTTTTTCAAAAATCCCATCGTCATTAGAGTTTCAGATGCCTTGTGAACATTATTTTCAGAATTGCACAACGTATCCAGCAGAACAGTCTCATCAACGACAGGAAACATCCCTTTCAAATACCTATTAAATACATAACGTCCAATCACTACACAGTGTAATCGCAATAATCTATACAGATACAAAAATCACAAACACGAATCGGTGGTATGGAAACTGGAAATATTTACAATCTGATAGCTAATATACGAGTAAGTATAATTTGGAAACTAACAAAAACGATGTTTTTAAAATTCCAATATAAAATAGTGTCTTGCAAAAATCAGTGAAGTAAGTGTAACAGTGCTCGTCGAAAAACTCGAAGAACAATATTCGGAGTCGATAATTTCCCAGTTGACTTCTACTTCTTACTCATACATCAATTTCATGGTGCTCACACTCATTCTTTTATCGCTACATCGCTATTCGCTTCGTTGGGTACTCTCATTCTCACTCTTATTCTTCATTCATTTTTTTTATTATTTCAAATTTAAAGAGATAACTTCAGTGCTTGAACTTTTAATGCAACTCCATACATTTTCAGCTAGCAAAGCTAGCAACTCCATCAATTATTTTTGTAATAACCGCAAAAATATAAAAGCCGAAACAAGCGTACACTATAAAACGGCAATCCAACCAAAGCCGAACTTATAAAACAAATAATTACAAAGGAAAACGATGAAAAAAATTTAAAAACACTAACAAAACTACATACGGAACAACATCCCATCTTGGAAAAATCTTCTAACATGCATTTTCTGTACGTCCTGGAAAAATAATACACTGTAATATTACATAAAGAAGCGCATTTGGCAAATTAAAATGAAAAAAAAAAATAAGCGAGCCGTAAATATAAAAAATAATTCGTTGGAGGCAAATCAAACGTAACAATTTCAATGATAAGATCACACCAGAAAACTTCATTCTGTCGTACATTATCAAATAATGTATAATATTATATACATACTAAAGTACACTGGCATAATTGAAATTCTAAACATACAAAAATCACAATATTTTCTTTAAAGGGCAAACATATTTTGGCGAATGCATCAGATTACTACAGCTACGGCAATACAAAAGCGCCATTTTCTATCTCACTAATGATGTTCGATAGATAAAAACCTCAATTTCATTTTTGGGGAAGAATGTGGAGTTCTTCTGGGTGAAAGATTTCGAAACGCCGATGAAAAAGAAAATCGTCCAGGGCTACCAGGGGCTGATGGTGTGATCTGAGCAATTACATGACGAGCCGCCGACAAAGGGGATGAATAAGGTCCAGGTGTAGTTAGAGGATGTTTCTCCACCTGCAATGCGCTCACCACCACCGCTTCTCGATAATGGTATCTAAAAATCACAAATTCTCAATAACTGAAAGAACGCGACGCAAGAATTTACACTTACTTGTGTAACAGCGCTTTAATATGAGTTTCACCGACAGTCGGAAAAAGTGCTTTAATTTTAGATACTGAGGTTTCTAATGTCGGATATTCGTGAGGTTTTTGAGCTAAATAATGAATCGCGTTTGAGCCCATTAATGGACTGTAAGAACGACCCATGATTGGACTAGGACGTCCGCTACTAAAATTGGCGTCTTGATGAACATGATAGAAAGGTTGAGGAGAAAAGCTTCTGATAGGAGAGCTCTGATAACTCTGAAAAAATAATATACAAAAGCAATAATGCTACGTGCTGAGTGCTGCTCTAGTTTCACTTCCAACTGGTGGCTTACCGAAAAAGCTAAGGATTCTCCAGCCTGTAATTTTTTGTACTTGATTCTTGGATCTTCTAAACTGGTATGTTTTGTAAAATGATTGATGTAATATCTATAATGAGAAAAATACAAGGGTACATTACACTTCAAGCCGACAATAATATGAACCAGTGATAAGTACGTACTATTTACCTTTTGCCGGTTTTAAAATCATATTTAGCATCCCAGCCCGGAGGCAAGGATAAGTTTTCAGAAATGTCCGACATAATTATGTATTTTTAAGAAAGTAATTTCATATAATGGATGGCTACTTTTGAAGCTTCATACAAAAAATTTCAAATTAACTTAAAAACGAACACGAACACGATAAATAGATTAATTGACGTTATTGATGTATAAACACATCATTTCTGAACAGTCTTAGCGATGAGAATCTAATAATCTATAATTTTTAACCAACCGAAACATGTTGGACATGAAAAACACGGCATAATTATAAAAATAATAAACAGCAAAACCTTTAAAGTTCTGCCGAGAACTTTAAGATAGAGGAACTTTGAACTTTCATCTTTTTCTTCAATGTTGGTAATGTTTGTGATATGAAAATCTCTGGACGCACCCAAAGACCCAAAGTCACGTTGAACGACTAAGCAATGCATTCTTTTCATTTTTCAATAAATTTCAATTTTTTAAATTAAAATCTAAGCCTTACGTGATACGTACGTTCATTTGTGATCATAATAAATTTATTATTACATTTTTCTAACAAGTAACAACAACACACGAAATAAAAAATAATTGAAAAAAAAATAATAAAAAAATTCATTCTTACGTGATACGTGATGAACGTTTGAAGGTAATAAGCGCTCCTGTCGCTCAATTACGATACTACGTATCGCTCAACAATAGCCAATCAGAGCACTGCAAATTTATCTGATTCTTTCGGATTCTTTGATTTCGGAATTGAACAAAAATTCGTGAATTGAATTGACGGCTCGATTACAAGTGGCTCCATCTATCCGATGTTGTTGCAACTACGTGCCGCTGGGGTGATACAATCATATAAAATACATTGGCTTATATGGGAGGAATAAAGTTTTTCGGATTTTTATCGAAAACGGTGGGTTTTTGTGAAATGTGCCCATGAGAAGAATTAAAGGCGACAAAATTTCCTATCGATTGATGCAAAAAGTTTTGAATTTCATTCAAAAATAAACATTTTATGGACATTTCTTTTAATTTGTTTTTTGCTCATGTCAACTTTGAATTAAAATAACTCAAAATCGAGATCGACAACACCAATTTTTCATTGCAGTAAGTTGTAGAGAATTTTATCCTCTTTCCAATGATGTATTGACGAGCTTAATCGCGTTAATATTCCAGCCGCTATTCACGTTTTAATGCGTTGAAACAGTTATCTTCATATTTGAAAACATCTGATTAGCTGATCCGTTATTTTCAAAAATGATGAATTTGTTTCAATGCATTAAACCGTGAATAGCGGCTGGAATATTAACGCGATTAAGCTCGTCGATACATCATTGGAAAGAGGATAAAATTCTCTACAACTTACTGCAATAAAAAATTAGTGTTGTCGATCTTGATTTTGAGTTATTTTAATTCAAAGTTGACATGAGCAAAAAACAAATTAAAAGAAATGTCCATAAAATGTTTATTTTTGAATGAAATTCAAAACTTTTTGCATCAATCGATAGGAAATTTTGTCGCCTTTAATTCTTCTCATGGGCACATTTCACAAAAACCCACCGTTTTCGATAAAAATCCGAAAAACCTCCTTTCTCCCATATAAGCCAATGTATTCTATCACCCCAGCGACTTTAGCGCTCCCCGTGAGCGTCGAGTTGTCAATTGAATTTGAAGTTCAATTTCAATCTGACATGGCGTCCAACTCCAAAGTAAAGTAACGAAATTACAAAATTATTATTCTTGTCTATGACATCAAAATCATATCGGTTTTAAATCAGAAGAAATTCAAGACCATATGCATTGATGGTAATGCATGCAAGGAAACTTCCCCGAATTAACGATGGGTAAGTATTACACGTTCAATGTGAATATTATCCGCTATTTATTTCAACTTGAAGCACTAATTCAATTCTATCGATATCATTTATGGCTTGTTTCAGATACTATGAAAGACATCAGCAAGGCCATTCATCGTATCAGGTAAATTTATAGCAAATCTATAGAAACACCAGTGTGTTTGGTACGTTTCGTTGACCCGACACTGGTGTACGTTATTTTTTGAAAGAGGACTAATTATGACGAGATTAGTATCACCTAGCATCGACGATACAGTGTATGATGAAATTCTTGTATTCTTCCTCGAATAGCAAGAGAAGAAAATTCGATGTTACTGGTTTTCAACCACTGCATCATTGCTTAAAACAGCCGTATCGGAAATGCGGTCTTATTTTTAAAAATAGGTTGAATTTGTTCATCTTATGTGACCTGATAGTTGAATTATTGAATGCTGTTTGAAAAATTTCATTCATTTCATAACACATCGATGTCTGTCACTCGAACTGATTTCTTTAAAAGAAGAAAGTACAGTTGTATTATTGACGACCTGTAATTGTTGTAGAACTCAAAGTACAGTTCATCGAAAAGCAGTTACCCGGATCGCTACAATCAAGAACGCCAAGATCGTTCGCGTAATTCACCGGATGGAAACACCTCAAGATCGAATACACCAGACCGTGACCAAAGTCCCAGAAATCGTTCGTATGGTAATAAAACGTGGTATCTACAGAAATTACATGAGAAAGAAAGAGATAGACCATATCGCAGTGATCAAGGGCGAGATAGACCGAATAATTTTAAGGACAAATATTATTCCTCTGGTAATTATTAATTGTAAAGTGAACATCAGTTTCCGTGGTAAAAATTTTTAAGGTGTATTTTCCTTTCAGATTACTCTCGATCTCCTAAGGATAGAAGACCTATAAACAAAGAATCTGGTTATCCCACAAATCATGACAGGAATAATACCGATGTTAGTGGTTTTCTAATTCGGTTTCAAAATTACGTAAATTGAATCATGGAATTGGAAAAAGGCCTAACTCCCAAATTCTTCAAACTGGTGTAAAATGTTTTTTTTTCTTTTCGTTGAAATGTCATCAATTGCATGTTTAATGATGTTCGATAAAGTCATGTGCTCATCCCAAACACAGAATTTCTAGTTAGAACCTTTTCAATCGGACTGTAATAGCACTGGAAGTCAGAAAGAGTGCATTTTAGAAATTGGAGTTAGGCCCTCTTCCAACTCCATGCTTCAATTTGTATTGAGTGATTTTGTTTTCTCTTTTTCAGAAAATCAGTAACACTGCGAAAAGTTCGAATTCCGCGTACGGTTCTTCCAAAGATTCTCAGCGAAAACCGGCCCATAGTAATGTATGACTCGCAACTTCTGCATTAATAACTATTTAACATAGTGTCAAATCGAAATGATTGAATTTCTACTGTTGTACTGTTGTAAAGGTTCGAGAAAAACGCGATGAACGTGAACGATTTTTGAAAGTTGGCGATTGGTCAGAGCATACAAGCTCGAGTGGTAAGAAATATTATTACAATTGCAAAACAGAAGTATCACAATGGGAGAAACCTCGAGAATGGCTGGAGAAAGAAGGCGTAATGCATTTGGTTCGTTCACAAGGGTCGTCCTCTTCGTCGTCCTCGAGATTAGGTAACTGAAATGAATTCTGTGCTCTGTTAATTTTTCCCCCAAAGTTTATAATATTCATTTTACGTTATAGCACAAGACAAACATTCCAGTGTACGTTCAAATTCCGTTATGAACAATTACCGCGGAAGCGATCACCACAAGTACTCGCAACACAGCAGTAGAGATCGCGAAAATAGTAATTCCAATTGGAGCAGTAGAGATGGAACTTCGTATAATAAAGATGAACATTATGCTGACCATAGAGTGCATGAAAATTCCTCTAATGCGACTGGTAATGAGGATTATTCACGCATTTTTGTTTTTAAAACTTCACATTTTCTTGATGGTGCAAATTCACCTGTGCGCTTTTATTTCTCAGGGATAACAGCATTAGGAAATGAATCACAAGCTCAAGATATGGAAATTTCAAGCGAAAATAGTACGCCGACCAGTGAGCATTACACTTCGATGGTTTTGCCGCAACAGCAGCCAGATGTTACGCATTTATCCTTGAATTCGTCAAGTGGACCGGGTCCGCCTGCTAGTTCGGTTATTAGTTCCAAATTGTCGCATCCTTCTCGAACTGAGGTTTATATTCTGAGAACGCCTATTGAAAATTAGTGCCTCGGTTTCACCATTATTAATTTGATTTGAGGTGTTGCAGGTCAAAACTGAACTAACGTCTTCATTCAACTCGTCTGTGACTCCAAATTCAACATCAACACCGTCGAGTAATAGTAAATCATTATCGGAGAATACTCTATCTGCTAATCAACCTAAATCTGATCCAAATGGCGCTTGTGATACTGGTGGACCTCCAACACCGACGCATTCCGAGAATCAAGACGAACCTGAACAAAAACGTAAATATTGTCTTTCATTTATTGATCGAAATTTTATCCCCTTGTATTTTGTTAATGAATGGTTGGGGCGAGCATACTATTCGCTTCATTTTGATTATCATATTTAATGTGTTCAATAGCCGGGGGCGGTTCTCCAGAAACCGCTGGTGTCAGCGCATTACACGGCATATCACTTCAAGGTTTTTATCCGATACAATTGCCTCAATTAACTCCGGGTCTCAGTCAGTACGTTAAGGATGATCTCACAGAGCATGTTCGTGGTTGGCCAGCTGAAACCTGTGAAAGACAGGTGAGTTACTCGATTTTGTCCGTTATACTGTAGTCGCCAACAAATCCATTTATACTTCCTTGTTTCAGGCTCATAAACTTGCTACGGAAGCCCACCTTATAACTAGTATGCGTATCACTGATATTTCTATTGCATTGAAGTCGGCTCGATCGAGAGTTCGTCTAAATGAAATACAGTCTACGCTTCTAGAGCAAAGGTTAGTTAATCAGAGCATTTTCTTTTTATTTAGAAGAAGTGTAGCTTGTCCTGTAAGTTCTTCTCAATACCATTAACTGTCGCAGGAGATATTTCCACAGTATTAAATTTTACATGGTGGAGATATCTATGTATGTCTGTTTTTCAACCGCAGTCTGTATACGTACAGGTGGTCGGAAATATTACAACCATTATAGACATTGCGAGACCTTGTTTATTTCGGTTGAAATTTACACCAAAACCATATCCGAATTTTTTGTTTTTATGAACTTTAAAGTATTAAACGTCGGATTGATTATTTTATTTTTCGATTTTTTTTTTTGAAAAGTCTCGCCCGTGAATATTTAGATACTTTGTGCTTCAGTGTTCAAACCTTCATTTCATAACACTTGATTAGCATTTGTTCAACACTTGGAAACTCCGAAGCAAAACTTAAAATTACTTCCGCGACATTAGCTGTTGTAACATTGTAATAATTTCCAAAATTTTTTTCTTATTTAAATGTTATTGGTTCTGAGACGAACTTCGCAAAGGTAGGTATAGGTAGTAGGTACATACAAATGCGAATATTGCATTCAATCAAATGGTTTGGATTTTGATTTTTTAGGGTAATGCTTTATCGACATGAAGTCAAATCTTTAGAGAATATGAAAACACCAACGTTATTCACATCGGATGATAACTGAAGGAGCTTCTGCAACAGGTATCGAAATTAAATTGCAACAATGATGTAGATCAGATCTCGTAATCGCCTGTATTATATTATTTAATGTTGGACGCATGATTCGATGACTGATGTGCCGGGTTCACTGCCGACATGATTTAATGCATCATTGACGAGTTGATCATCTTATTTGAAAACAAAAAGAACTAATACCATAGATAATTTTTTCAGTTTTCTTAATAGCATACCTATTATTTTATATAATATACAATTTTTATTTCTGTAAATAACTTGTAATTGGTGAATTTTTCTTGAATATGTCGGCCATATGTTTTTAAACCTTTTTTCTTCTCTAAATTGTGCAATTTTGTCGTCTTCCGAGTTTGTAATTGATACGATTCGGCGGTATTCGCACGCGCTTAGAACACAATCAGCTTGAAAATTTTCGAAATTTGTGATTTTCTTATAAGGTGAATCCTTTTTTCTTTTTTCGGTTTATTACGTTGTGCGCTAGGTAGCGTCGCGTTGTTCGCTACCAAAAAATGTTCAAAGGAATCGGAAATTTTGACACTTTTCTTTTCATAGACCTTTGTTTCAATTCAGTGTGCGAAGAATTTGATTTAATGATTCGTATTTTTTTTTTTTTTTTCATTTTTGTATTTTGGACTATTTTTCTGAACGTATGTTATTTCGACCGTATCTGTGTAAAGTAATTTTTCTGTTTTGAGTGTTGCATGATCACAATCGTTCGTTTCAGCTTCCAGTTGAGTACCGAAGATTCTACTGATTCGACTTTTGGTTTTTCACCCATAGATATTTTTAAAATTCATTCTCAGTCGGATGCAAATTTACTCAAATTTTCAATTGATATGATCTAGAAATAGATGGGTCGGTTGCTTCAAAATTTATATTGCAACTGTTATATTGTCGTTGCTTACCAAAGTTGTTGAAAATTTTCCTCAAAATGTTGATGGTGAGTTCGTATGTTTCTTCAAGTAATTTAAATTCGATAATCTATCAAATTATCCTCAGATAGTTTATTCGAGCTTTAAAGTATGTGATTCCACTATCATCGGAAGTTTTCGTTCATTTTCGTTGATTGTAATAAATTTTGCTTCAGATAAACTATTAAATGCCGAATTGATCGGTGCATTGGTAGGTGATGTATCCGTACACTGTAATAGTTGAATGTTGGGGAGATATTGAATTCGTCTTTGTTTTCATGTTTGGGTTTTCTTGTTTTTTTTTTCTGATAAAAGATTTCGCGTGGAAATAATGGTGATTAGAAGCTTAAAATTTATTTATTTTCATGGCGGTAAAAGTAGTCCAGCTCAGATTCCACGCGATTATCTTTTTTTGAAAGGGATCCAAATGAACAAACCCGTTTTACTGTAGGGTATTTTGAGAGAAAATAAGCCAGTCAAAAATCATTTTATTTCGCCATGAAATGCAAAATTCGCCTAAAGCCGCCTTGTCGCGGTTTCACAATTTCTCGACGATTTTGCTAGTTTTCAATTTACAGAGAAGAAAATGTTGAAAAGTTGAAATGGAAATTTGTTTTCTTTATGAATCAATTTCTAGTCAAATGATTAGACCTTTGTTTTGAGTAGGTAATAATAATTAGTGGGAAAATTAATGTACATAGAACTGATGTCGGGATGATTCTGATCGTGGAAGATAACGAATCTTGGTATTGTGTCGAGCGTGAAATTGTACTACCTATGTGTATAGAAATTATTCAAAGATTACAGAGTGTGTTTGAATTTTGATTTTAGAAGGTGTATTTAATTCATCAGTGTTATTTATTTGTTTATATTCAGACACAGTTCCTGTAAAGCGTGTGTAAACGAAATCATTTTCAGTTGTTTGTATAATCATTTTAGTATGCGTTTTGTAAAGAAAAAATATTTTCGCGATCATTTTCGATAATTTTTTATGGATTCGTAATTTTTTCTCTTACGAATTAATCGATTTATAAATATTATTATGCATAAAAATATTATGTACAATATTGAACATTATTCAAATACTTGTTTTTTTAATTATAAATATTACTTATCGAATGAAAGAAAAATAGCGTAGTAACGTTGTATGAAAATTGTATTATAAAATTGTACATTATTCTTCGTTATTAAATTATTTAAATCGAATTTCCATGTTGCAGGTTTTTTTTGTTCTCACGAATTTTAATTATTGGCCGCGATGTACCTTTTGTTTCATTTATTTACCTCTTCCAACTTTTCTATGCCTATTTTCCCATCAAAATGACTCAACCTTTGACACGAAAATTTTTATCGCTGAAATGAGCTTGGATTTCGGTTTGGGGTAGATGAATCCAATGTCTGATTATGCCCCGGAAGCTTCATTTTTCCGATATTCGCCATGGAAAATTGGGAAAATGCGAAGGAAAATGGCAATTTCCCGTCCTAAAAGTCGCCGGAACGAAAATCTGATGCCGGATTCGTGTTCGGTGGCCAAAAATACGCCAGTAACCGGATTCCAAGCGCGTTCCGGCAGTAAAAATTTTCCGATGAAAATTACTCAATTCTTTGACACGAAAATTTTTATCGTTGAAATGAGCTTGAATTTCGGCTAGGGGGTAGATTTCTGGTCGCTGAACACGAATTCGGTATTGGATTTTGCTCAGGAAGCCTCGTTTTTCCGATATTCGCCATGGAAAATAAGAAAAATGCAAAGGAAAATTACGATTTACCGCCATAGGAGTGGCCGAATCGAAAATTTGACGCCGGATTCGTATTCAGTGACCAAATATCTACCCCTAGCCGAAATCCAAGCTCATTTTGGTAATAAAAATTTACCGATGCTAATTTTGCGGTCAAAATGACTCAACCTTTTGACTTGAAAATTTTTATTGCTAAAATGAGTTAGGATTTCGGCTAGGGGGATTTTTGGTCGCTGAACACGAATCCGGTGTCGTATTTTGCCCCGGAAGCATCGTTTTTCCGATATTCGCTTTAAAGCACTTGAAAAAATAATTCCTCATCTTTTTCCTTCAAATATTCCATATTTTAACGTATTGCCCTCTGTTGGGTAAAAAATTATGCCATTTCTACACTAGCCGTCTTAAATTGGTTGAAAACAGTCGTATTTTTGAAAGTTTTGCGGCTCAATTGCTTTAGAATCGATAATTTTGAAACAAGATTGTCAATTTCTCTAAAATATTTCATTTCAAAAACTGGGATAAATAATGTATTTGGGAACAGGAACCTCGAATTAGTCATATATTCGGTTCTTATTTGTGCATTTGTGACTTCAAAATTGATAAACAATTGAATGAACTTGTTTTTGAAAAAAATTCAATTTTCTGAGTACGCCTAATTCCTTGCTTGTCAATTTTGTTTCAAAAACAGAACATTTTTTTCAGCCTTTTAATCAAGGTAATAACACAAAATAGGACTCACATAGGATAAATTGGAGGTGGGGGGATTACATTGTTCAAATCGGGACAAAAGACAAATGTTGAAATTGGACCGCTAATTCGAAAGGGGGATTTCGAATCCACCCTGGGCAGAATTAGAATAAAATATTATTTCATAAATGAAGGTAAAAAGAACCGTGGAACGTAAAAAAGGTAACCGTGGTCGATTTCGCCTGATATCGCTTAGATTCGGAGAAAATATTGATTTTTGTAGCAACTGCAGTTTCGAAAAAACAATAATACCTTCTTTCTTTAAAAACGATAATTTCGTACTTTAAAAAGTGTCGTTGTTGACCAAATCGGAGTCGTTGATCATGAATGTGATAACAGTTATTATGGATGCGCCCTCGATCAACGAAATTGGAGCTGAAACGTTAACTGGTCATAATAGACAACTACTTTCAAGTTCTCAATTACTCGCTTATTGAGTACATAAATTCAACGCCAAATAAAATAATTATCGCATTAAAAACTCGGCAATGTAATATTCTGCACTAATAAAATCTATACATTGATGGATACCTGAAAAATTATACAATTCTCGTACGAGATGATTTTTAAAAAAATACATATAAATGGCCTACGCCTACATGATTAACACTTGAGAGAAATTAATCATATCTGTCGATCAAATATTTCAATACAAATTTGACTAAACGTAATATGCTCGCATAATTGAAATCAGCGAAGAGAGTTGAAATTAGCTCATAAAAAACTGGCAATTTACAATCGACAAATTTAAAAAAAACAATTACTAAAACGTAACTGTAAAAATTTTTTCAAAAAATTAAGCAACTGGTTTTAAAGAAAATGATAACTTTGGCCTCGACTTATTTTTACCGAGTATTCTCTTCTGCTCTTCTTTTATACGTTTTTCTTGCTCTTTCATTAATCGTTGTT
This sequence comes from Pseudococcus jackbeardsleyi, assembly GCA_038380155.1. NCBI lineage: Eukaryota > Metazoa > Arthropoda > Insecta > Hemiptera > Pseudococcidae > Pseudococcus > Pseudococcus jackbeardsleyi. The sequence goes on from CM076240.1 coordinate 1,221,719, forward strand.
TTTCCTCTTCCATTTTACGTTGCTCTTCTACCATAGCTAAACGTTCTTCGGCCTATGAAAGTAATCAACATTAGTGCGTGATCTTGAAAATGGAAACCTGTTGCGAACAGTATCTTTCACATTTACCAATTTCTTTTGAGCTTCCTCTATTTTTCGATTATTTTCTGCCATTATCTGCTCCAATTCTTCGCGTTTTCGACGTTCTTCTTCCTGTATTAAAAAAAATACTAGATGAAGTTTAGGATGACAACAATCAGCACGTATATCTAGTTACAAGCACATTAACGTATCAAAAAACACATTATATTGATAATTTCACTATATTGAGTGACCATAAATAAGCTACACAAAGTCATGAAGATGATGTCATTTCGTCGCATTTTTAGACAATTCATCGCTATAATCGTAGGATTTTAATTAATGTCGAGAAGAGTGCTGAAACATAAACCAAGTAAACCACATTCTTACTATAAGTAAGGACATTAGGATTTCACGCTCTATTGATTTTAGAAGTCATAAATATATTTTCTTTTTTTTAAAAATCACGACGATTTTTACCAATTAAAAATAAGAAACAAAAAAACGAAATTACCAAATATAGAAACAATGAATACGAGATCTACAAGCATACCTATTATCAATAGGCCTATTATTGTGATCAGTAAACGGCTCGAAATGATCGATGTTTCGATGGTACGAAACCAAGTCCCCTGCAAATAAATATTTAAAAAAATGTTTCATAACAAAATACCTGTACTTGGCCGCATATTCACACCTGACTCATTGCTATAGCGAGAACTGTGCTGTTATTCTTTAAATTCCGTAATAAAAAATCGCCAGCATACAATGACTTCAACGAATCATATCTTCAAAGCTCGTTCATGTACTTTAAGGTACAATAGCTAAAGAAACAGGATTTATTCTACGTACACCAATTTTCCGTGTACATTATTTCATTAATCTCTAAACACTTTGAACTTACTTGCATTTGCTAAAGGAAATTAAACCCGAATAAAAGTAAGTCCTATTTTTAAAACTACTGATTTCGTAAGTACTACATATTACATAAATTTCATAATTACAAAACATGCATACATTTGATTAAATAATTTCAAAACTTTGATCATTCGTACAAAAAAGGTCTGACTATTGTTGGCAATGCGTAAGAATTCTCTCGACAATTTTTAAAGGGAAGAAAAAGGTATTTTAATAAAAATTTCTGTAGATTTCAACCCGAACGAAGTATTTGGCTCTCGATTTAGCGGATAACTTTTTCCATCGGTATTAGATAAAATACAACAAACCGGAATTCAACCATAGTTAACAGACATTCACATACGAATAATCAACGTTACATAGACATACACATTTTCAATTTATCTATAAAATATGCAATATAGGTACATATTACATATTTAAAATATACACAGCGCGTATGCATGTAACTGTGAGCGTGTTCGTGTACGTAAGGGTGTATATACATTTACAAGTTACAATAGTTTGCTGACAAAATTATTATAAATAATACGAGTAACAGTAATCTGGAAAAATATAATATCAAAGAACGAACGCCATTACTGGGCTAAAATTCATGTTACAAAAACGAACATGAGAAACATTTCCTACCTCTCGTTTTTTCTCTTCCTCTAGAAGCTGCGTTTTCCTGCGTTCCAATTCTTCCATCATTTCTTTTTCCATAACCTTTTTTGCTTCTTCGATTCGTCGAGCAACTTCTGCTTCGATTTCTTCTTTACGTTTTTCTAATTCTTCTTCGACTCTTTTAGTGACTAACTCTTCTATTCTTTTGGCTGCAGCGTCTTGTATCAACTTTTGCTCGTGTTCGCGATGTCTTCTAAAAAGAGAGAGACAAAAACACGAAATTTCATGACTAACGTGAAAACAAAACGAATGGAAATATCTCACCGTTGTCTCTCCATTTCAGCTAATCGTTCAACTTCGCTCATTTTCTTACTATCATAAGAACGTTTCTTCGAATGTGAAGAATATCTACCGCTTTCTGAACCATCGGAACTAGATGATGATGCAGAGTGAGATCTTTTTCTGTAACATTGAACATTATTCCGTTTGAAATAAGTTAGTTTTTTGATTGAGTAGTATATTTATTGAAACGTACCGTGATTTCGATCTATCTTTACTATGTTTTCTAGAATGACTTCTTTCGTGGGATTTCGATCTTTTCCTGTAATGTTTACTTTTGTGTCTTCGTTTCGGTGATTTACTTCTGCTTCTGGAGTGGCCCATAATATTCGAGCTTTGATTTTATTTAATCTACAAAAATTCAATTTATTGCGCGGAATAACTAACAATCATTAATCACACACTTCATGACTTTAATAAATAAAGAAAAAATTATTAATGAATGCTTCCAGCACAAACACAAAATTATCCGAAGAATATCAACTTTACACTTTATACGAACATAATTTATTATCATCTATTCAACCTGGATGATGCTTTTTCAAAACTTTTCGAAAAAAATCACGGACAATTGTACGGTCAAATGGATGACGAATTGACGAAGGACGAAGTCACGTGTCTCATCTCTCATGTTGTCATGTTTAAACATTCCGTGAAGATTCAAAAATTAAAAATTCTCCTTTTTTTTCGTTTTTCCCTTGGGCGAAAAATACAGTAGATCGAGATCTCTTCCGCGATCCGATATAAAAATGGGGTTCTATATTTTACGTATGGTAAAAAATTAAAAAAATAGTTATGTACACTTGTACAGATTTACAGAACCCCGTGTAATTTTCAGTATCGGATCGCGTAACAGAAACAGAATTACTGTCAATATCTCCTTTACTCTTAATTTAAGAACATAATTTTCTAGCTAAGGTCAACGTATCAACGGGTTCGACTTCAGAGACTCAGTTTTTCTTCTCTATTTAGAAAAACTGAGATCACTCAAATTTCCGCACTTCCCTACATTTGAAACTGTTTCAAATCTTCACTTGTGTTGACTTCTAGTAAGTAGTTCTTGTAGCTTTCGTCCTTTCGGATAGTCGGATTGTCGGATACTAAAATGGAATGGAATTGAACTCTCTGAAATAACTTCTCAATCACGCAGTCTGTGTAAAATGTATAAATAGCTAAAAATCTAAAATATAAAATTTTCAATTTTAAACATGATAATCATTTATAAAATGAAATTTATATTACATATATACATGAGGATAACAAAAAATCAATTTCACCATTCAATCCACATAATCAATGTTGATCGTTCATCGCTCTTATTATTACCAAAAAGAGAAAGTAATAATATATTCGAAAATAATGAAAGAGGTACATACAATGGTACAAATCAAATCTATAACGATTTTGAAAACGACGATATCGCATCGTTCAACACCAGAAACTAAACTAAGGTACTTAGTATTTGTTGAGGTAAAGTTAAATTAAAATATCAAAGTGATATATAACATGAAAGTTTTAGAAACACTTTTCCTTCGCAAAATTATCACAGATACTTCAAATTGACTAGACAATTCATAACACGATTTCACACAGATGAACTCGAAGGCGTCTTGGATTTTTGTAACGTCGATCGTTGAAGCGATGAATCTTCGCCCAATGGATCTTTTTGATTTTCTTTGGCGTGTTCATTTTCGTTATCAAGGTCTTCTTTTCTCGTATGATAATCCTTCGAACATTGAAAGAAACAATAAATTAACAAACAACTGTCAAATTACTAAAAAATGAGTGAATAAAATTTACTTGAAAGCAGGGAACAATACAAAGATTAGTACGACATTCAGGACAGTGATATTTAGTTTTGCGACGAAGTATTCTTCCATGATTATCAATTGTGTTCCAACAAAAATTACATCCTAAAGCAGGCCCGGGTCTAAGCATTGGACAATGATTGGATCTCGGCTGAAAATACATAAAAACAATATACGAGGCTCTTTGCAATCTCAAGTCTTTTTGACATTGTAAACTTATTCAACGTGTACCGATGTTACCTGCTGTAGAATAGCGCTATTTTTCAAATCGTCATCTAATGATAAAGATTCCGTATTTTCTCTTTTTGAGGGTAAAGCCGAATCAGAATTTTGTTTCATCAAATGCGAAGTTGGTACGGTGAGAAAAGAAGATTTTTCAGTTAAATCGGAAGTGATATTTTGCTGAGGTGTAGGATCCGAATATTGCCTTCCAAGGGGTCGTTTAGGTGAAGGCGGCAGCTCAATATCGCTACTTTCGTCACCGTCTGGATCTTGTTTCGAAATATTCGGTTGCCTTGTTAGTAGACGAAAACGCTTTTTAATGCCAGCAGTGATTACACTAGTACTTCCAGCACCATCTGAAAACACATGAAAAAAATAATTCCTCAAATAACAGATACTGAAATTCCCGAATCAATTTACCTTCATTTTTAATACGAGATTCGTTCAAATTTACATCGGTCGCACATGTCTGTAACAAAATATATTTCATCATCGTGCTCAATTCTGAAATTAAGAGTACACTAAAAAAAGCTGGAAGTATTTTCATTTTCATACATGGGTAACAATTTCAGGAGTAGACTGATTTCGCAAGTCATTTTGGAAATCAGACATGCTGGGTTGTTTGATATCGCTGGAATTTTCAGTTTTCAAACTACCTAGACCCAGTACTTCTATTTCTTCAACGGAACTACCAGACGCAGATCCGAACGACTCGGTCAAATGTTTTTTCAACCTCTTCCTTCTATAACTAGTTTGCGGATCGGTCGATGTTCTTTTTTCCGCTTGAAATTCAGCTTGAAGCGTAGCAATAGGCATATTTATTAAACCTTTGATATTAAGTGTTTCCGCAGTCTGTTAAAAAAAATCACACATAAAAGTCCACGTTATTGAACCGATCATAAGAATTGAAAATTTGTTTACCTTGATTACAGACTGTAGATGATCGTGGGAAACGTTAATTTCACCTAAATAAATGAAATCAACGATAGCCTTCAAGTCATTGTATGATATATCTTTCAAAATGACGATAGGGTGTTGACAAGGATTCACGCTAAATAACTCCTTTAACGATGAAATGGTTTCATAAAAATATTTGAAAAATCAATCGAGTATTACAGATATGAATATATTTACTTGAAAATAAGCGCTGCACGCAGACAACACGACTTTATGCGCTTGTAAATGTTTTCCCTCTGCTGCCAAAGTAACATCTACCAACGTTTCATTGCTCAGCAGTGATGAAAATACAGAGATGAAATTCGGCTGATGATTTTTCCAGCGTAGACAGTATTGCTGATTGGACATTTTAACGGCTGAAACAAGTTGATGAAATCAAAATGGGACAATCAAATTGAAACCTGAAACGTGAAACGACAACTGCTGTTGCACTGCAACTGATATGAGAGAGGAAGACTCCTATACTGATCAGGCGAGTAAGGATGAGATGATGCGTTGACATGGAATTAATATTGAGCGTTTCGCGTTTGATTAATAACTCAAAATCAACAAATACGTCATTGTCCTTGACCTACACAGTATTTAACCAAACTTAAAACAACCCGCCAAATTATATTTTCAAAGTTGTAGAAATATGCCAAACTCGCATATCAGAGGGTACTTACATATCCAAAAGAAAAACCACAACGATCGAATTATCGGCACCGAAAAATGTCACTTCACCGTGAAGAATTAATTTTATTCTCTAGTTAACATTAATAAATGCGTAATTAGACAAAAATACAATTTCAACTTTCCTCAACATCAACACATCAAATAAACATGAAACGAGTAGTATTCACCAGTAAAAGATATCATAGATATTACAATTACAAACACAACACTAACACACTGAAAAAAAAAATTGAAAATCTTTCATCGTGACGTCAAACAATTTTATTAACGTCACAGCACTAACAATGTAGCCAACTAGCCAAATTAAAATAATATAAGAAAAAAATTTTAATGAAGTTTAAGAAATTTTGAAGCACGTTTCGCAAAAATTTTTTTAAAAATCAGTAGTCTCCGAAACACTCAGAAAAAATTCTTCGTTTTCTTTCATCGTTCCAATCACTCTCTCATAGTAAGTATGTTGTCTAATTAAATTGAAAATAAATACATATTCTTTTCTTACGTTTCTTACCCACCTACAGAAATAATCAAAATGACGTTTATAAAATTCGATAAATCAATTAATTCCAATGTAAATATGTAAATAATTGATATTGAATTTCAACAAAAAGTGATATATTATTCCATTGAAGTAAGTACACAGGAATTTTGCAATTTTTGTGAAATATCACACAAATAGGTACTTCGTATTCGAATGACCATAAATTAGAATTTCAATTTCATATACTTATTTATTTACTTATTTACAAGAGACTATTCTCATCTATGCATTACTGTACAATTTACCCATTGTACATAATATAAACATAATATATCTACACATATTAACATATTCAGGTACCTATAAATTATTTGAAAAATATATTTATACATGCATGGAACATAGACAGCCAGATACGCAGTAAGTATGTAGGTAAGGTACGTACGTAAAAATAATAACAATGCGAGTACATCATAATAATAAAAAAAATGACGGATGTCTTGACTATCTAGAAAAAGGAACTTGAATTCTGTCCTCGTTCGAAAGATTGTTACCTAAGGAAAATTTTACGCACATTCGATGCTGATTAACACTCGAAAAAGAAAATAAATAAAAATAGGTAATCAGAAGCTAAACTGGGTAGGCTTCGATTTCGAGTTTTACAATATATTAACGTTACAGTTTCAAGGCGAAGATTTCAAACAAAAAGAAAACCGATCGGTTTTAGTTTCCTAAACCAAACGTACAAAAATGGTTCGTCCAATCATGGTTTTACCATCAAGGTGCTGAACAGCTTTTTGAGCTTCAAGAGGACTTTCAAGGCATACTCTGGCGTCACCGGTAGCTAATCCATTTTCGTTAAATCTTCTAATCACGTGTTCCTTTTGCACGTTAAATTGACTAAAGAATTGTAGTATATCATCAACTTCGGCTTTATAAGGCACATTTTCCAATGAAACAACGCAGCCGGGCTTTCCAAAGCTTTCCGGTCCCAACGGTTGTCTTGGTGGTGCTGGAGGTCCTCTGGGTAGAAAATGTCTAGGTCTGGGACCGCCGTAGGCGCCGGGCGGCGTAAATCTTGGTGCATATGGTTTCGGATTCACGGGGGGTAAATTATTGTAACGAGATTTCGAATACGGTTCTTCCGGTAACTGATTATCGGTCACTTTTAATACCTCTTCTTTCGGTACCACCTCTATCGTCACTGATTTATACTTCATTTTGGCTTCATTTTTTTTCGCGACCGCTTCGGCTGCATCCGTTTCGTTATAGAACTCGCAGAAAGCATCGCCCGTTTGCTTGTAATTCCCATCGAACATGATATGAATTTGAGACGGTATTATGTTGATATCGGAAAAAAAGTTGATGATATCGAGATCGGTAACCGGCGAAGGTAAGTGTTTCATCAGCACGCAATTTGATTTAATTTCAGTGACGTGTTCTTCAATCTCGGCACTCGCACCGCGTTGCGTCGATTTTCTCTCACTCGATTCAGCGTTGGCATTTTCATTCGTTTGCGAATCGACGTTATCGTCCAAGTTATCGTCGGACAATTGATAATCGGCCCTAGCAACGAGGAAATCTTCTTCCGAGATCGGTTCCAGTTTTACACGACTGTCGCATATCATCATCCTATCCCTATCGGCGAGCGTATTCTTCACCATTACGCTATCGGCGAACTTTACGTAGGCCACCAAAGAATCTTTATTTCTATCTTTCATTAGAATCAAATCGTCGGGTGTATGCGGAAACGCGTCCAGTAAGTGCTGTTTTTTAGCTCGTTTCGGAATGAAGCTAACTTTCAAAAATTGCTGATTTATTGAAGCGATCGTATCATCCTTGGCCGCTTCCCAGTCGGCCGATTCTACATCTGAAACGGAGACGCGGTACCCGCGTAATATTTTACCGCTGTATTTAATCGCTTGTATTTTATGACCGAAGCTCGAGAATTTCACGAAAGCGTTTCGAGCGCCACCGTCTTTGCCATCGAACTGCAGCTTGATCGCAGATTCGTATAAAGGTAACGGAGAAAAAAATCTTTTCACGTCGTCGACGACGCTATCCGCGGGCAAGTTTTCAACTTTCACACACACGCTGTTCAAGTAACCGGCCGGAAAGTTGGAATTGTTTCTGAACTCGTAACTACGGTGGCGATCGAATTCGTCTTGGTTCATGTCGTCCACGTCGTCTCGGTTCGAGGAGAAATTTCTCCTATGAAACGTTCGGCGATTGGTCGTTGCATCGTCGTACATGTTGTTTTTGCCACCAGGGTATGAATAGCTGTTATTGTCGTAGGAATTAAAATGGTCTGCTCTTCTGCCGTAGTGATTGCCGTTGTTAAAATTTCTCGTCGGATCGGCGGCGTCGTTATACGGATAACTGTTCGTTCGAACGTTGGTCGTTGATTTCTTGTGATCGTCGAAATCGCCGCGATTGTAGTCAGTTTTGTCAGTCTTGGTATCGTCGTGATTCTCTAGTCTTGGTAACTTGGTTGGCATTCCCTGTTTGTCGGAATCTGCGATGCAATGCGGCGTCTTCAACGACTGCTGATGACCACCTGTTTCGTTGCCAACAGCTGCAGCGCGTTGGTAAGGATTAAAATACGGCATCGGTACTGGAATCGAAGGCGCCGCAGCGGCCGTCATTGGAGGTGCTTGGTCGACGGCGCCTCGCACGTATGCCGGCTGCATCACGACTGGTCCGGTGGTCGGAGTAGGCGTCGGATACCCGGCAAACGGATACATGGACGGCGGTGGTGGAAATCCGGCGCCGAAAGCGAACTGCGATGGGAACATACCGAACGGCGGCATAGATAGGCCGGTGCTTTCGTTAGCCTTGGTCGCGGTTTCCGAAGGAGTTGCCAAGTTTTTACTGGCTTTCGTTTCAGTTGAGGACAGGGACGTTGCGCTACTGGCACTAACAGCTGCGGTTTGCGATATCATCCAAGGCGAGATCATTGGAGGCATGGGCACAGCGCCCATCCAACTCTTTTGCGACGCGATATCGGTTTTAGTCGCGCTCGGCGCGGGCTCGGATTTTGTCGACGTGTCGCCCGACTCGACGGTGGTCGCTTCGCGGGATTTAGAAATGGCGGCTTTGGTTTTGGCTAAAAGCTGATCGATAATGCTCGCGGTGTTATCGTTGGCCGACGGCTCGTTCGCGCCGCTAGTTTTGGTATCGCGAACCGGCGATACTTTCAAAAATGTTATCTCATTTTTACGTAATTGTTGTTGTTGTTGTTGTTTCATTTCGCCGACATCGACGCCGACCAAAGGTTTGGATTTGCCGTCCGAATTTCTTCTGGATTTATTTCTATCTCTATCGTCGTTCGTCGGCGACTTTTCTTTCTTATCGTAGGTCCTTCGTTTGTCTCTGGACTTATAAATATCGCCGCTTCGATCGTGACTCCTCCGATCTCTACTTCTACTTCGTCTTCTACACCTGTCTCTGCTACGGCTTCGGTCTTTGCTGCGGCTTCTATCGCGGCGCCACCTTCTGTCTCTAGATCTGTTGCCGCCACCGCTGCTACCGCTGCCGTATCGGTACTTGTCGCGGTACCGTCTGTCTCGCGAACGAGATCTAGAATGGCTACGCGACCGCGATCTACTTTCACTGACCGATCTAGACCTGGATCGCGATCTCGATCTTGAAGTCGATCCCGTTTTATGGTCCATTTTAGACGACGATTTACTGTCGCCAGCTTTGCTGACGCTTTTGGCCGGAAGCGCGTTAGCTTTCAGGTCTGCCGACGCGGCGGCCGATTTTAATTCTTTCATTTCGACGTTGGTCGGCGGAGCAGGTATCGTTAGCGTCGAAGCGGTGCTGGCGGGAGACGCGACCACAGACGGCAACGACGATAAGTTAGGTAACACCGACGACATTCCGGTCAACATGTTCGGTAGCATGGATAGCGGAGAAGCGCCGAATGTACTGGCAGCAGCCATAGATTGCATCAAATTTTGCAACGTCAACGCTTGCTGTCTGGCTAATTCTATTACTTTTTGCATTTCGGTGCGCGAACTCAGTAGCAGTTTTATTTTGGAGTCTTTAATTTTACCGCCGTCCAATAACATCGCTTGTCGAGCATCTTCGTCCGATCTGAGTAACAAACGGAAAAAATAAATTAACGCACAGTTAGTAGGTATTAGGTATGCAGAAGGTACGAGTACATCATCTATGTATGTCTGTGTATAAATATAAGCACAGAGTAGAGGAATATAAAGCACATTTTTCATGAAAAAGAAAGTACTTATTTTGGAAACTGTACTAGCGCATGCAATGCAAGTCTTCAAATCTGCGTTTGCCAGGTAAGAGGTATAGGTAGGTAAAATGCCTATCTAATTTATAGATATGCTTACCCAAATGCTATAAAAGCGTCGCCGTTTTCTCCGCCCACTATGTGTACGCCACCGTCGGGGATGGTAAGATTTTGGAAAAACTGTCTGATATCTGCCGCGTTTGCATTCCATGGCAGATTTTGCAGTCGAATTATAATGCTCATTGTTTTGGCGAATTTTTTTTATCCGGTCATTCGTCCGATGAATTGGTGCGAAGAGGCCTGCTGGCCAATGACCACGCTGCTTTGCGTGTCAATGATCTATCTTCCGACTAACCGCAATTGAACCTTCTTTGCTTCAAACAACAGCAAACCACCTGAAATACAACAATTCGTAAAAATTTCGTAAGTTACCTACACCTACAGCTGCCTGCAATACGTAGAAAGTACATAAGTACTGAGGTACCATATACTTACTGTAAACTATACAGTATACAGTCAAAAAATTAATTTTTAACAATAAAACTACACGTGCACCTATCTAAACATACGTTTCTTTTAAAAATGTTGCGACGCTGAACGAGTACAATGCTCCTAAGTTGAACCAATACTGTTTTCAAATGAACAGATTTTATATTAAAATTATTTAGATTTACATAGGATATAGCTTAAGACTGCACTTGATAAACGTTTTGAGAAAAAGACCATCCCATTTTATTTTCACACTTGATGAATTAGATAACTCCATAGGCGCCCAAGGGGGGCTCAGGGGGCCCGGGCCCCCCCTTAGGCCCGAAAAAATAATTTTTTGCTTCAAAAATGAGAAAAAGTCAACTTTTTTGCTCTCCAAAGTATATTTTTTCAAAAAATTTTCGCCCTCGCTTCGCTCGGGCAGTGTTTTAATACTTTCATTTCCAAACTTGACAATTTTTGATTGATTTTTCAGTCAAAAATCACAAAATTCTCAATAAATTCTCTGTTTGTCAGAAAAAATTGATGATTTTTGATTGAAATATCAGTGAAAAATGACTCAATTTGAAATTTGACCCCCTCTCCAATTCTTTTTTCAAATTCTGAGCCCCTCCCTTAATTAATTTCTGGATGCGCCACTGGGTAACTCGTCGCAATTACTTTACACTTTCAGAATAATATATTGTACCTAGATAGTAGGTACCCCTACGTCTACCTATACCTAGCTACCTAGACCTACCTACTCAAATATTTGTATGAAGCGAGATCAACTTATTTCACAAATGCAAGTCACCTACCTACTGACGATGTCTTCAACAAGAGGCCCTAGAGATGTGAGCGCAAGCGAAGATCGAAAATTCAGGAAAAAAATTTCAGAAGGAAAGCTTCATGTTATTTTCATTTTTTCATTTTTTTTTTTTTAGATCAAAATAGGTACGAAAATACTTCGTATAAAAAGTGATAAAATAAAAAGTAGAAAATTACTTGCGCGAAGCAAGGGGCAACATTTTCGAAAAATCATGGTTGTAAAACAAAAAGTAACCAATTAACCATATAAGCACTGTTTCTTCGCTGTAAATGATAGTTATATCGAAAAAAATGCTGAATTTTGACCAAATTCACAGAAGTAATATCTACCTTTTGAGCCTAAACCCATCTAAAAAATTATTGTTTCTTACATCAAAGAGGTTTGAACCTAAGAGCTTCAAAAATAAACCTTTTCTCGACTTATTTTCATTTCTTCTCATAAAATTATCCCTCCTCCCGTCAAACATTTCGCTACCGAATTGGTGCCAAAACGGTAGTTTCGCTACTATTCCTGTTTACGGTAGCAAATTAGAATTTTCGCCACTCAAATACAATGCAATTTTGATAGCCGCTACCGTTTCGCTACCAACAAAACGATGGTAGTTTTGCTACGGTAGCCGCTACCAAAAAATGTTTGACGGGCTCCCAGAAATTCTTAAAACAGCGGACCAATTAAATGTATTTCAATTTTCTTCATCTTTTGGATCTGGATCCATTAGCACCTACGTAGATTCAATAAAACTTTCTGACTTCTACAGTTTACTTTTTAGTTAGAAAATTGAAAGAACAACTTTTTTTCTTGCCGTTTCTAACGTTACTTTAAACACCACTACAAAAATCACACCCTTATGTTTTTTTTTTTTCGATAATTTTGAGGAACATGGAAAGTAATTATTTCTGAAAACTTTTCCAGTGGTCACTAAGTTCTTAATCCAAAAACATCGTTCGGTTGGTGACGATTTGTCACCGAATTAGTTTTCTTTTCTTTTAACAATGCATGAGAAATGTCATATTTCAATTTTAAAATACATTGGTACATTCAACACCTTCGTTCAACACAAGTCACCGGAACACCGGATGATTTTTTGGATAATTATAAGAATCTAAATGGTGGACGGAATTGTTTTCAGGTAGGTAAAAATAATTTCATCTTATTTTGGCCTACAATAATCTACGAAACATCTTGCGTCTGTTTTTATTGACTTTTCAGTGCCTATTTTGATCACCTTGAAAATATAGAAGTAGGTATAATGGAGAAGTTGTAAAAATCTAAGTGAAGGGTGGAAGAAAATTATTAGTCCTTTTGAAGTCTGGATGTAACTTTTAGGCCACCTCGTTCTCAGTCTTTCGAACAAAAAAAAAAAAGTCTATCTTCGAAATACGGTATAAAACACAAGATAAGTCTAAAAATGGTATCGAATAAAATTCTGTTGAGGCAGAAGAGGGGAATTTCAATTCAAAAAACTGAAAAAAACGAAAAATGGCCAACTTTGGGTACCCTAGTCCCAGCTTCAACTTCCTTCAAGGTAGGGGCTAGTATTTTTTTTTCTTTTGAGTTTTGGCACGGAAGGTATCATCTCTGTGAATTTCGTAAAAACCAGAATATTTTTGATCCACTTTTATGCCTAGGTAGTAGGTACTTCTTTATTTTTCATATGCCCACCATCCCACCTTTCAATGTACGTGTAAATAAGTACGGAGGTACTAGGGAAAGGTACACTGAAAGCAGAAACATTCATTTTCCAACGTTGAACACACATCTTATGATTTTAAAAGGTGACCTTATTATAAAATCGATTTTTTTTTAGCAATAAATCATCTATTCAATTATGAACCAACCCTAGGTACTTTTTCACCAATTTATTGTATGCAATATGCGTTAGGATGGGCCGAAAAAACAATATTTTTGATTTTCAAAAACATACCCCCCGCAAAAGTTGTCGGCTGATGAGACTTGACGAATAAAAAAAAAAAATTCAAAATCGATTCATATCTTCCGATCGCGCATTGGCGTTAAAGTTTTCAAAAATAAGCAAAAATTCAAAATTGATTAAAATTAATTTTAGAGCTTATGTAGTGACCACATAGACCAAAAAACAATTTTTTTTTGAAAAAATCAACGTTTTATAATTTTTTTTTGATTTTTCTTCATGTGAAGAAATAGCAGAAATTTAAAAAAAGCGTAAAGCATGATTTTTTTCAAAAAATTCTACTTTTTGGTTTGAATAGTCACTAGATAAGCTTTAAAACTAATCTAAATGAATTTCAAATTTTTTCAAAATTTTCTAAAATTTTTGAAAATATTGAATTTTTGCCAATTTTTGAAAATTTCAATGTCAATGCGCGATCGGAAGATATGAATTGATTTTGATTGTTTTTTTTTATTCTTCAAATCTCATCAGCCAACAACTTTTGCGGGGGGTATGTTTTTGAAAATCGAAAAAATTGTTCTTTCGGCCCACCCTAATATGCGTGCTATGAACTTGAACTTACTTCGATGGCTTTATTTGCTCTACTTTTCATGGTTCAACTTCATTTTTTCGTTTTACATTATTAGCAATTGATTACATAATTGCACGTCTAGGTAGGTAGGTCTAGGTACTTCATGTAGTGGCGCAATCATTGGATTTAAAATGATGTCAATATTGTATAATGACTGATGGGGTGATGACTCCAATGTTTAGCCCCTGTTTAGAGATTTATTCTGAGCAGCATCACTTTAGCTTGCTTTGTTATTAGCAACATTGAATAAATACCACGAAATCCGCAAATCAATCAGCAATCACATACCACATACCTGGAATCCTTGTTAGAAATCATAGCAGTGGAAGCGCGGAAGTATTTCGGGCTGTTAATTAAAACCGCAAAAAATCCTATAACTGGATTAATTCAAAAAGCAAAAATTAAAAGTGGGAGGGACATTTTTTCCACTCAAAAATGAAATTTTTAAACTTGTTCGAATAGTACCTATGTAATACCTACCTGATACAGATTATAGACTTATCCTTGCTATTGCTTATTTTTACTTTATGCCTGACCCCAATTAAAAAAGGAATCGAATCTAATAAAAACTTAAAACGATTACCGTATTGACCTCTGTAAATTTATTTTTTAAAGTTTTTATTCTTCATCAACATCAAAAATCCTAATAATATAGTCCAGTGGCAAACTGTAAGTAAACGGCAAAAAATGATAATGGCGTAAAATTTGGTATGATGAACAAGGACACCATAAGGAATTTTTTGAGCCGAGAGGCCATCGCCAGACCCCATTGGAGGAGGAGGGGGAGGTTCAAAGAAAGTTTCAGCCCCCTATTTTTCGAAATTGGGTCATCGGTCCTGTTTTGGTATCATTTCTATATAATTGAATTTGAATCCCGCTGAGTTCAAAAATGTCATCAGTTTCAAAATTCGAGGCAGAGAAGTCCCTCAATTTTGAGATTCCTCAACCTTTGTTTTCGTATTTTTGCTGTGGTAATCTACCCGTAGAGTTCGAAAATCTTGATAAAAATTTTATTGGGAGGTCGACAGGTTGTGCAAAGTTGAAAAAACGTAGATTTTAGGCGAAAACAAGGGTTGAGAAATCTCAAATTTGAGGGACTTCTCTGCCTCGAATTTCGAAACTGATGACATTTTGAACTCAGCGGGATTCAATTATATGGAAATGACACCAAAACAGGACCGATGACCCAATTTCGAAAAATGGGGGCTGAACCTTCCTTTGAACCTCCACCTCCCCCTCCTATGGGGTTTGACGATGGCCTCCCGAGCTCAAAAAATTCCTTATGGCGTTCTTGCTCATCATACCAAATTTCACGCCATTAAGATTTTATGCCGTTTATGTCCAAAAAAAATGCAATCTGCTACAGGACTATATACCTAAAGCAGAAACAAACATATTTTTTCTGATAAAGTGTAATTTGTTGTGCATATTTTTTGCATTTGAAAAAATGTATTAAAAAAGTTCTAGCTCTTACAGTTGATATGAATGTAGTGGTAGGAGGGGAGAAGAGAAAAACCTCAAATTAAAAAAATGATTTGGTATCAAAAAGTAAGTTTTTTTAGACTTCGAATACAATTCCGAAATTGTTCATTTGAAAAACGCAAAAAGAGATTTCCAGCTTTCTGATTTCTTGAAAAATGGGCGTGTTTTCGATCTAAATTTTTGGTCGAAGGATGGGGCGGGCGTTTGAAACAAATTGAACTTTGATTTAGTCATTTTTCAATTTCAAAGCTTATTCAAAAAAGTTTTCGTAAAATCGGTTTTTCAGCGAACAGTTTCCTGTCTCCTGAGAATAGTGTTGCGCTGTCTTCTTAGAAAGAGCATTTTAGTAAGTGGACGTTTGTTTCGGTAGGTAGTGGACCATTATCGACAAAAAACATTAAAAAATCAGGATTGAATCAGTAAGTATTTTGGGTTGCAATTCTAATACGGCAAGACTATTTTAAAATAATATTTGAATTAATGCACCAAAGAACCAAGTTACATGTGTCATTTCAAGGTAAAAGGTCCCACTTAAGCAAAATGGAATGAAGATCGCAACGTGTTAGAGGATGTTGATTTTTATTCAAGTAATAGCCTCCCCCCCTCCCGAGGTTGGAAAGTAGCTTTTAAATTTTTAATACGTTTTTTCATTGTAATCATAATTTTGAAACTTCAACAGTTGGAAAGATTACTGACGTCTCATCAATGTACACTGAGGAACTGTAGTCTACAGTTAGTAATTTTGAAAAATATTTCGCTGGATGAACAAAACTCAGTTACTTATTTTCAAAAAATCAAGAAAATACACATTTGATGACATACTGCATATTGAACTTCAACACTATAGATCAGCGACTTCCCGGCAATATCACGGCACACAATTTTTCCAGGAGGTGCCTCAAGATGGTCTAGTATCCCGAACCATCAATAACTCAAAAAGTCCCACTTTGAAAAAAATCGCCTAAAAATAGATTTTTCTCGAAATCTAGAAATATCAATGTGGGACCTTTTACCTTGTAATTGAATCATCTTCAAAATTTCTTCCTAATTTTTTTGGGGGAATATATAATTGCACGTCAGAAAAAAAGGTTTGCACGACGAAAATGGCATAAAAAAATCACGACAGAAAAAATAAGAATTGAACGACGAACCATGAACGACGAATGAATGAGAATGAAAGGCAATATGGAGATTGAAACTAATTCAGTCAACGACGAAATAATGTTATCACGTCGAAAAATCCCGTTTTCCCCCCTCACATTCTATTTAGATTTTGATTGTAATTGTGCAAAAAGGAAAAATTTATCCTCTTTTCCTTCAAAAAATGGATGAAATAATTGAAAAACGTCATGTTTTCCATTCTGTAATTTTTTAAATTACTTTTCAAATCTATATTTCGACAAAAGTTACATCGAGAGAAATTTTCCGCTGTTGTGTGTCTGGGTTTCAATTCAACACCCTGTATTTGTAAAATTGAAAATATTTTGGATCTATTTTGTCGAGAAGTTTTCTTTTATTCGTCGTGATGAAAACTGTCGTTATTTTTTTTTTTCAATCATGTAATAATTTTATTTGCTGTGCGATTCCTTTATTTGGCTGCTAGAATACATTTTTTTTGACGTGCATTCTCATTTACTGTCGTGCATTCATTTTATCACAGTGTTTAATTTGTTCTGTCGTTCACTGAATAGATTCGTCGCTTACATCCTCTTATTTCGTCGTGCGAACCCTCTTTTTTGTCGTGCAAATAAATGGCACCCATTTTTTTTCTCAACATTTTTTCGACTCCGGTATTCTCTCTTATGATACTTTTCACCTTCCTAAATTTTTCTCAGAATTTTTTCAACTCTAGTGAAATTTTTACATGTCTTTAAAATTTATTTTTCGAACGTTTTCTATAACGTTCAGCTACCTAAACCTACTGGTTTCCAACACAAAAATTTTTTCTCAAAATTGTGATTTTCATTTGTTTGTAAAATTTTATCAGAAGATTGTTTGAGGTCTTGAAGTTTTTTTTTCAACATTTTTTTAAAGGTAAGTACATACAAATATTTCAAATTCGATAATAATTATTGTTTTCAATTTTCGAAGTTTCTTCTCATACATAGGCACTTTTTTTCCAACTATAGCACTTCTCCAAGTACATATATTATTTTTTTGAGGTAAGTATACATCATTTTTTTAAAAAGAATATTTTTTGAATTTGAAATTTTCAGGAACCATTTTAATCAATTAGAGGTGAAAGAATTTGAAGAGAATAGTTGAAAATGTTTGAGTGGGTTGGTGAACGATTCCGATGATATAGAAATATCAGAGCTAAGAGAAATTCAAGAAGTGAAGAAATTTTGTAAAAAATTTCAGAGTTGAGAAAAATCTCTAGAGTTGAAAAAAAAAACGAGAAAAAATTGAGTGTTTCAAAATTTATTTTAAAAAAAAACACAGTTGAAAAATATAAATCTTGAGAAAGATATCAGCAGAGCTGAAAAAATTCAAAACCCCGAAGAAAAATTTTGAGGGAAATATTTCAAAGTAGAGAAAAAATCTCATTGAAATTGAAAAAAATCTAAGTACCTTACCTAAGTACTGCAGTTATTGAGAAAAGAATGGACTTGAAAAAAATCGAATTGGGTGATAAGTGAAGACTCATATTATGTGTCCAAATACTACTCATGCCTGATCACAATCAGATAATCAGAACTGCCCATGTTGAAAAAAAATTTCCCGAGTCAGATATTATGTAATTTGTATTGTAAGTGTAAGATACATTACACGTATTCATACGTACGTACGTACATATATGTACTTACTATGTAGTGCGTACTGCGTAGGTCTAGGTACCCAATTTTGCTGAATACCTATTACATTCTCATAAACGGATGAAGATTTTAGAGAAAGTAAAAAAAAACGACGTAATTTTTGTGATAAAACTGAGCAAATCTCCTCATGGTATTTCCCAGCCAACGATGATAGACTCAATACGTATCATTAAGGAATTGGTTTTACTGACCCATCTAAAATTCAAGTAGAAATTTCGAATGAAAAATCTCACGAAAAAAACTGAATACGAATTAATTTGTATCTCTATTAAAATTTATTTTAAAACGCTCTCATTCGGAGAAATACATGAATGGATGTTGCAAGAGTTAACCATAAGAAGGCATTGATTACCTACCAAAAGGATCAAATCTACCAACATAGCTTCTACTTCCTCCACAGCAACGCGTTGTATCACACACATTAAATATTATCTACCTACATATTTATTCTGGTTTATTATTTGGCACGCAAACTACATGTGCGTATTTTAGATTTGAGATATTTTATTTGTTTACGTCGCTAGCCTTTGCCTACCATCGACAGCTACGAGTATATTGTATTACCTATCAAATAGCAAGAATAAAATGATTGTGCGCACTTTTTTCCATCACTTTTCAACTTCAAAGCTATTTCAGAACTTCATTTTCTATTATTTTCCCCAGATGACTCGAAATGTTTTTCATTTCCGTGCCCAAATTCCGGTTCTTCTATATAGGTAGTTTCTCTACGATACGTAACCACCTTTCATTATTCAAAAAAAATAAAGTCATCTTTTTAAGTTTTTTAAAAAATGCTTAAGCATCAGATCTTATACGAAACAACTCCTTATCGCAAACATCATGTAGATTTACGCGAGAGGATAAAGGAAATTTGCCTTTTCCCCTAATATGGTCCAAAATGAGTGGTATAAATGTTGAAAAATTGATGAAAGTTTTTGCTTTTCGAATGTAATTTTTATAAACAATTTCACACTCGCTTCGTAAAGTAAGGTCTATGCTTCGGAGAAATTCTGCAAAAACGTATGATTTTTTACATTTTTTTAATCGCGAAAATCTCACTTATTGCCTATACTTGACATATTTCGACCCCATTCCCTCCACTTTGAAGATGTCCTTTCGTTGAATTGAAATCTTCGTAGAAAATCGAAGACATATGTAATTACGTAAGAATGTAATGTACCATACTTCGTCTTAGTTTGGGTAAAATGTTCCGTTTTCTGAGTTTCAAATCGAAATCACAAATTTCATTTCATTATAGTCGCAAAATACCGTCAACAACACCAATCAACCAACGATTTCATTCATTCATTCATTCATTCATTCATTCATTCAAAAAAAACGAGTCTCCTCAATTGATAGAACAAGACGAGTGTACTCTTTCATTCTAAATCAGTGAAAAGTCACTGATGAACAGTTGAACTTACAGCACAGGAAATATCAGTGAAATTCATTAATTTTTCAAAAGTTTTCACTAATTTTTCAGCAAAACTCAAAAATTTTACTGATTTTTTTCGTAAATTTTCATTGATTTTTCAGTGATTTTTCTCACTGATTCGTTTTTAGTGAAAATTTTTTCACTGATTTTCTCCTGTGCTACAATTCTGACTGTTTTTCAGTGATATTCGATAATTTTCACTGATTTACAAATGAGAGAGTAAAATGTTGATCATGTGACCGAAAAAACGATGCGTATACCATAATTTTAAAATTACTTTTTAAACGAAACATAACCGAAATGTTTTGTAGAGCAAAACTCAAAAATTTTGAAAATGAAAATGTAGTTTTTCAATGGTTAGTTCAAAAATTCAGAGCCCATTTCGTAGTTATGTACGTTTTGTTCCTTTTCAATTTACTTCGATGAACATAATATTTATCTTTCATATCTCTGGTCCCCTCTCTCTCTCCCACCCACTATTTCACCGATTTTTCTGATTTTTCATTTTTCCAACGAACATAACGTGGGTATTATAATTGTGAAAAATACGTAGATACTAGATAGAATAAAATTCTATTTGACTACTAGTCAAAACCAATTGTACGCGCCTTTTACAAAGTTGATGCTTTACTTACGTTTGATACCTTATACTGCTGTATGTATGTTACACTAAATTATTGCATAAATGCATACACGAACATAGTGATCGACGTAATTACACCTCAGTACTTCATTTTCTTTTTTCAAACAAACATGTAAAGGTTGATAAGTTCTCGGAGGTCTGATGGACAAAGTATCGCGAGTCAGGTAATTACAAAATGTTGTAAATACGTTACGGGGGCAGATAAGTACACCTTTTTATAATTTTAACGAAATTTTGTCCCAAGTCTACAGAGCCGGTCGATCAAACAGATACATTACCTGAGTGTCAGTACATGTAGGTAGTAGGTATAGGTACTATGTACACATAATTAGCAAATATAATCGAACGAGCAAATTCCTTCGAGAAGACGTCGTCTGCATTTTGATTACGCGACTATTTGATTTTTCATCAGTCCGTCGCACGTAGCATTTTCTTCGCCAACGCTGCTCTTGAACGCATTTATTGATTGAATGAGATGTACGTAAGTACCGCAGAAAAGTATTCAAAGTAGCGAAGAACTGCATATCAAAGGCATTTGTCGAGAATCAAGTGCAAATGTATTTCATAATAGGTAATTAATTCGCAATGGGAATATTGCCAAAGACCATCAAAATGAAAATAGGAAACTATTCTGTGGCACCGAATAGATATGTAGTTTCATTCCAATTAATAATTCAGGAACCGTTCTCCAAAAACGGGATGAAAAACGAAAAAAAAAGAAGAAAGAAACAGCCATAAATTACAAATGGCTGTCGCAGCGGACGTATCCGATCTACTAGATGTTTGAAAACATTATTATAATTAGGTAGATGTCGTTAATTAGATGGAAAATAACGAATTCTTGAAACAAATTCAAGTTCAACTAATCAATTGACCAACTTATTAAAAAAATTAATTTATCAAGTAATAGGAAGGTGCATTCAGTACGTAAGGAATGGTGCATTAGTATGTAGTAGAGCGTAGAAGATAAAGCGATAAGTACGTGGATGATACGGGACAGCGGCGAGACAGAGGAAAAGGTAGCTAGGTATTTTAATAAATCCTCGAAAAAAAAATTGATAAAACTGCGTTATGTGGAAGAGGGGATGAAGAGTGAAAATCAGTAGAGAGAAACGAAATTGTCCCAGAAAAATCAAAGTGTCACACATTTTTAGTTCTGGAAATTCAGAAATTTGTACAAACAGAAAAAAATTCGTAGCATATGTTAAAAAGAGTGCAAAGAAGACGATTATAGTCATCATAATGTATCACAATACCAACCGTTACTGATTATTGAAATAAGGTACCTATACCATACCGTAAGAAAAATTTTCTAGACTTGAAAATGTAAGAAAACTGTAGTTTTTGTAAGGTTACCTACAAGTGAAAAGCTTAATAATGTGGTGTGCGAAAACTTTGATGACTGGTCATTTTTTTCCTTTGGCTCTTTTACTTTCTTCCTTGGAATAATTTCGTTTCTTCCTGACTTTCACACAGTTAACCCTCTCATCATCTTTTTTCAACTTTTTTAAAGTGAACAAACATTCTAGTGACTTGCTGTGCATCTTACATTTGCTAACTGTGATACAGCAAGCTTCCATTTTCATTATTCACTTTACTAACATATTTGATTTTCCAATATTGCCAAAAAAAAAAAAAATGAACGTTAGAATAATTTCACGAATACGTGGCAATTAAAAATTAAGAATTGAGATACATTAAAATCATCTCAATGGATAACTGACGTAAGATATATTCAGATACATGCGTAATATTCATTCAGGTAATTCAGAGGTCAAATGAAGGTAGGTACATGCTCGTACACTCCTACGGAAAAATTTTTCGTAGACAATTTAATGGGGGAGGGGGGGAGCGAGTGAACTCTTTTTTCAAACACGTACATGAATACTCAACTTCATGAAATACAAATAAGAATGTAGTGAGAAAACATAAGTTATCAAAACTGGTCTTTCTTTCATTTTGTATACTTTCCAAAACAGAAACAATCCCCTACCCCTCCCCATTGAAAGGGCTTTCTTAAAACTGACTCAATCCTTTCTTACCAATTCGATTCGAATAAGACTTTGAATATGAAATGGTATGACATCACGACCGACAACTCTTATTTTTCAAAATTGTCACAAATTCAGCGTGTTATATAGACATAGAGGGAAATATGTGCGACTCTTCGAAGTGTACGTGTACAGCAATTTCTTTGAAAAAGCATAATTAGACTGTTTCTATCTTCACAGAACAACTAACACTCTTAAAAAAATGGGTCTTTTGAAGTGAAAGAAGAAAGAAAGACAAGATACCCATCAAAATTCCGTAGTGAAAAAACAGGACTTTGGTAAGACGTTTAAAAAAAGATTCACGATTTTCCGGGCGAGGGAGGAGAACAATAGTTCTTTCTCACACATCATAATTTTTTAATCAGATGAAAAAAAATTGATAAGAAAAATTCGATGAAGTCATTTTAAAAAGATCTAAAAAAAGAGAATAAATTAAAATTGGCCAAATTTGATTGAAAAAAAAAAGAATAGAGTGAGACAGTAGGTAGAATCATAAAAGATCGAGGATTATGAACAAGCAAAAAATATGACAAAAGCAGAACTGTTTAGGCACTTGGAAAGAATTTTTTGTGAATATGGGGAGAGAGCACTTCTCGTAAACTTGGAAAAATTATTATTGTCACCCGGCAAGGATCCATATTTTATGAAAATTTATATCGTAAAAATTTAAACAATTCAGACAATTTCATAGCTAAATTTCTCAATTTCAAATTATTTAATGTAAGTTATTGTGTGGGAAAAAAATGAAAATCGTTTCGTGACATCAAGTTTTCAATTTTCGGAGTTTGCAGAAATGAAAATTTATCATAAGTAAGGTCAATGTGTCTATTGGAGAATTGACAACACTCCAATTGAGAAAATTGTCTGAAAACTTTTGTAATATTCCGAACCTAAAAAGTTCGATTTCAATGATCTCAAGTATACATTAGAAAGTGAAAACTTTCAAAACTTTTGACTGAAAGTGATGCAGACATTTTTTATGGGTGTTCTCATTTACCCTGTTCACAAAAAGGCACAATGACCTCATTTCAAATCTCCCTTCTTTTCAGCAAAGAATATTAAAAAATATTGTATTCTGTTTTGGCAAACAAATAATTGAATTTGGAAGAATAACATTCCAATTAACGAAGATCGCAGAAATTTACGATTACAAAGCATTCGTTAGTCAATTTTAAGCAACGTAGACAGAATGTCACTGACGAAAACTTAAATGTAGCGCCAATTTCATATACCTGAATGAGCTCATTGGCAATAAAATCGTACGGCAATGATGTGTATCTGAACGCGTACCCAGGGCTTCTCCCTTGCGTGTAATAAGCCACTTTTTAGTACAGTCTGATACATTGATACGCGATACCAATCCACACATGAAGAAGAAGAAGTTGGTATATTATTTACAAATGTTAGGAATGAAAAATCCTCGGTGAATCAACAGTACAGTTGATGTCAGAGTTCAGACAAGTGCATAAGGCGATAAATTAATAACAAGCCAGTCAATTCATTAAATGGAAAAAGAATCGGTATTGTTTTTGTATAACGTCTATGTGCAACTGTACAATATCCACCACTCAGAATTGAAAAAATGAAGAAACACTGTGCAGTAATTTAACCGTCAACTTCGATTCACACAAAATAGGTACATACCTACATTTCTGGTGAAGATATTCAGTTACAATTCTTTTTGACTCGCATACACCATGATTTCTATCTCTACACTATTAATAATAATTTCAAGGGTTTCATTTAAATTAGTATTTTGGCGAAGATTGTTTAAAATATAAATTTTAACAAAATAATGCATTCTTATAGCGATTTTAGAATTATCATCACTACTTGAATATGTTTTGTGCAATCTTCAGGAGATAGATCGTTAAATTACACAGGAAAAAAAATGCAATTTTACAAATATCACGACATTGAAGTTCACGTTCCTCACTGATTTTTTTTTAACCGTATTCAAAAAATTCGATATTTTTGATTCAAATTATTCTAGAAATACGTTAGTATTTTAGATGTTGAACGACATTTCGATTTTTTCACGAATGAGAAATAAGGATTTCAATGATGCAAAACGAGCATGAAACAGCAACAAATGACAAGTGTAAGCAGTGAAATATTTAGATGATAAAGTTTTCAATTATTTCAATGAAGTTGCCATGATTATCACATTACATAACGTACGCAAGCTCATTGAATATTTACTTTTCGCTATAAATAAGATGGTTCTTTAATGAACATCAGCTGTGCAAAGAAGATCATATACGTATTGGCGTTCAAAGTTTAGTACCAACACGAATTGGTTACCACGGATTCTAATTTCACCACTTCATAAGCTCCAATACCCCTTCAATCAGCTATAATAAGAACATCAAGTTACCCTGTTTCATTCTAGAAAAATGATGATAATATGTAGACAAATTCAATTTCAATCAATTTCCAAAAATCACTAAAATCAATTTCATTAGTTCAGTATTCACATTATTTCGGGTTCAATTCGACGCTGCCGTCAATGGTTCAGTAAGAACATAAACTTGCACACGGTAGGTGATAAATAATTGATTTCACCACCAATATCGATTTTTGTTGATATTGGCAATTGCTTTGAAATATATACATCCGGGCCGGCATTTAAGTAAAACTGCAATATACGGTGCCATTGGTGTCGAAATATTGTTTCACCTCCCTTCCAACATTCCATGAAGCGTCATGTTCACATATCGACAGCGGTCAGTAAAGAATTCACAGCATACTATGATCGAAAACGGCATAAAACAATGAATATTACGTACCATCAAATCTAACAAATAATAACATTCAATACCACATATGAAAACAGGCTTGATGGCTACAGCACAGTAAACGTTAAATAGTTTCCGATTGAACATGTAATGAAGCACACTTCTTCCAGAAAATCGTAGTATACCACCAATAAGAGCATAACATCGTGAGAGAGAGGAATAGAACACCGGAATCATGTTCTATTAAAGCTCTTCAGCTCCGTGATAAAAATTTATCAAACGGGGAATTGCCTCAATAATCTGACCCCATGTTATTTTGGTGTACACGTTCGCATCGCAACGTTTGATTGTAAAATCGAGTAACTTATTAGATGAAAAATTTTGTTAACTGTCACGTTACCTTTGCTATTTTAATATCCACGGAAATACTATACTGAAGAGCGAAAGAAAATCAAGAAAAAATTTTAAAATGTATAACATTCAAATTATCATGCGATGGCCGATTAAATACACCAGAACTGAACATTTTAACCATTTCAAATCAATTTGCAAATCTGGTAGATCTGATAGCCTGATACCTGAAACATCACAAAAAATCGATTCATTAATATCTTATTCAGATTATGAAACAATTATCCATCTATCTAACACTAGGAGTGAACTGACAATAACTAGCGAATTGATTTTAGGTAGCAAAGCAAATTCATAAGGACAGATAAGTAGAATGCTGGGATATAATACAAAGTATCGACATAATATTTAAGAGTAAATTACAAAAGTATAACGTTGACGCATTATAAACTTTAACGTACGTTCTGGTATTATCACAGGAAGATCGCATTTCAAATTTGCAAGAACTATCACCGAGATTCAAAACGAACGAACACAAACATGAATTATTGAATAATTAAGAAAATCGAAAATGTAAATAACAATTAACGAGAAAACACAATTATAATTGAAGCTTCTAATTATTATTAACGAAAAATGTTCACAACATTCGCAACACCATCATGGCGAACAAAGAAAAAGAATTGAACAAAATGACCAATCGTCCAATCCAATGAGAGATTTGAATTTTCAAGGTTAACAAATTTTTTCTGTGATTTTTAGGGTTTTTATACGTTAAGCAATACTCCTAGCGGTGAAAACTATAAGCAATTAGAAAAAATGATTTTTTATTTTTTTTTTTGGGGGGGGGAGGGGATTCGACAATTTTTATTTGTAATTTTGGGTTCGTTTCGTTCAGTGATGGAAGAGCCGTCTTTGGAGCGCTCCCGCTCTTGCTCTTGCTCCGGCTCTCAGTGGTCTGGGCGTCTGGGCTCCCACTCTTTGCCCGCTCTTTTGAATATTTCAAGTAGGAGGGCTCTCGCTCTTTGTAGCTCTTACTTTTTTTATTCGGCGCTCGCTCTATGCTCCGCTCTCGCTCTTTGAATTTTCACATGCTCGCTCCCAGCTCTTGCTCTTGCTCCTGCTCTTTCAAATTATGAATAAAAATTGGACAAAAATGTAATATTATAGGTGAACTAATGAAAAGTTGTATGAAATTATCAAGTTTAGTTCAGGGATTTAAACCTGAACGAAACCTAAACCACAACCTAATAACTTTTCAAAATTCTGCAAGGAAATCAACGAATAACTTGAGCGAAATAATTATTTTGCATGAGTGTAACATAACCTAACCAAATGAAGCACTCGACCCATTTTTTTTATATGTAAAAATGCCAGATTTGAACTTAATGAGAGCATGAACCGCTAACTGAACGATTGAAATTTTTATAACGAATCAATGCATAACTAAAACAAAACAATTTTTGAAGATCTCAACATAACGCAAACTTGAGAACAAATCAAACCATTAGGTTTAAATCCCTGGTTTAGTTCGTAAAATCGCCATCAAAAAATCAAAAATGGGGGTTGAAAGTTGAAACATACTAATTCCACAACATTTTTCTCTTGTTGTCTTACAAGAGAACATTACATTTCACAAAGTAGCAAAAAAAAATTATAAAAAAGAAGAGCGGAGAGCCTGAAAAATTTGCCGGCTCTCGCTCCCGCTCTCGCTCCAGGTGAATTGATCACGCCTTAAAGTGAACGCTCTTCAAATGAGTTAGTGAGGTGTTTTTGAAAGAGCGCTCTTTTTAGTTTTAAAATTTTTCATTTTGTGGCTCTTGGCTCTCACTCTCGCTCTCTCAAAAAGTGGGCTCTTTAAGGCTCTTGCTCCCGCTCGCTCGCGGCTCTTCCATCACTGGTTTCGTTCTTCAAATTTTAACATCATTTTCCAATCAAATTTTCAAATAATTGATAAGGGGCAAGGTGTAATTAAGTAATATTGGTCGTATTTATGCGGCCGGCGGTCGGGAAGCTGAAATTGCATATGTGGCACCACACAGCCTCGTCCATGATTATTCCGTAATTTCATTGAACCTAAAGATACAAAAATTTTTCAGTCGATCTATTTTCAATCTACTTTCTTTCCTTCTTTGCATTCGGCGGTGCCATGAACAGACCTGTACTGTTGCCACGTGAAATCCGTGATCGAAAACGTCTTTACTTTCCAGTTTCCACCTCTCTCACAGAAGCCCTCATTTTGAACAAATTATTATCACTTCAGTATTCACTTCTTCAGTCACAGGAAGACGGAAGTAATAACAATAAGACACACACAATGTCTGTTTCTATCAACGACAGAAAATTCTTGCAATCACAGTACTCTACGAATACGTATACAATTAGGCATAAAAATTGGCAATTTGCTCTTAACATTTGTCAAAAAAATAG
Source organism: Pseudococcus jackbeardsleyi (assembly GCA_038380155.1). Lineage (NCBI taxonomy): Eukaryota > Metazoa > Arthropoda > Insecta > Hemiptera > Pseudococcidae > Pseudococcus > Pseudococcus jackbeardsleyi. The sequence continues at coordinate 1,249,799 of CM076240.1, forward strand.
AATAGCGTCATAAACCACAAACTCATCTTCTGTTTATTAGATTTATTGACAGCTCATATAAAAAACATTAACGATTAGATTTAGCGACACGTTCCAATTCGTCCTTCTTCTTGATAGCGTAAGAGTTGGATGAACCCTGGGAACAAAATATACATAAAATGAGTAACAACATAAGCTGACTACTTCACGTAATTATAATAGTACCTTAGCAGCATTCATCAACTCATCAGCCAAACATTCAGCAATCGTTTTAATATTTCTGAAGGCCGCTTCTCGAGCTCCGGTACACAATAACCATATAGCCTGTAATATGAACACATTAAAATAAACTATACTCAAAAACTAAACTGGGTAAAGATCCAATAATTACTTGATTCACTCTACGAAGAGGAGACACGTCGACGGCTTGTCTTCTAACAGTACCGGCACGACCAATCCTAGTGGAGTCTTCCCTCGGTCCGGAATTTATGATCGCAGTAACCAAAACTTGTAAAGGATTCTAACAGCAAAAATTCGTGACTTCATAACGTTAGATACAAAGACAAACGTAATAAGGGTACTCACTTCACCGGTCAAAAGATGAATGATTTCAAACGCATGCTTAACGATTCGAACAGCCATCAATTTTTTGGCGTTATTACGTCCGTGCATCATGAGAGAATTCGTCAATCTTTCAACAATGGGACACTGAGCTTTACGGAATCTTTTCGCCGCGTACCTTCCAGCAGAGTGAGGTAAATATTTCGCGTACTTTTCTTTTACGGCAATATAATCCTATGTTAACGAAAGGGACATTTAAAATCCTTCAAATAATATTCCAATTTCAAAAATCATCTTACTTCTAAAGACATATCAGAAATCTGAACATCGTCGCAACTCCATCGGCCAAACAACTTGATTTCAGGCATCTCTGGCACCACAGTCGCGGACTGTTCGTATGTTGTTCCCGTAACTTCGGGAGTATCCCAATTTTCTTCTGCCATGATGATAAATCTGTAAACAAAAGTAACACGTAATCAAATCAGAAAAACAATGCTATGGCTTTGTCTAAAACAAATATCAGAAGAAGATGTTGGAAACGCAAAGAAAACTGCGATAGTAATTAATCGAGACGAATAATAATCACTGATAACTTCTTCATTCGGGTATCACATTGGACGCACGTGGATTTAATGAAAACTAACGACCGGATAAAATCAAGCACGACGGACACCAATGTATTGCTAATTATTATGTATGGTATAATAAACACTTACTTGGAAATGCCTTATTTGAAATTGGGAACGAATTTACTTTAAAACATGCCGGAAAAACTCACCAACTTAGATTTTTGCTTACGAGAAACTCGAGAGAAATTTTTGATGAACGACTTCCTCGAAATGCCAAATGCCAAAATACTTTTAACACAGATAATGAATCACAGAATCAGTAACCTTTTTGGCTTTCGATTTTATCAATTTTGAAGTGAAAAATAAAAAAATAGGTACAACCATTTTAGAAATAACACTGTAATAACTGGTAATCACTGTGGTGAATTTATTTTGTTTTGAAAACAAAAAAAATATTGATAAAAATGTAATAACTGATAACACAAAAATGAAAATTTATTCGCCAATTCAATTTTCATTATTTATTTTATTCATTCATTAATTTAATTATAAATTTTTTCATAGTTTTTATGTTTTTAAATTTCTTTCTGTTCTTGAAACAATGTCCAGTTTGTAATCGTTGTCGAAAATGAAAATTAATTTAAAATCATCTGCGTGTATGAATATTGTTTTATCAACCAACCGACAGATATTCCCAATCTTGTAGATTATTATAATTTTGGAATTCATCTGTAATTTTTTTGACAAATAAAATGAGTGATTAATGGTGGGCCAACAGTACGAAACTTCTTTCAAATTTCATCCTTATCATGGCGATCGCATCACATTGTTGGAAAACAATTCGGTCGCATACCGGACCGAGGGATTTGACGATGGAGTTGTATTTAGTGATAAACAGCTTCAACCAGGTGAAATATTTGTTGTCGAAATCGAACAAAATCAAAGTCGACGTCGAGCGAGCTATCTTAGATTGGGACTAACTCAACTAAATCCTTCGGTATGTGCATCGCGCAGAATGGAATTGCCGAAACAAGCGGTGCCGGATTTAATCATGAGATTGGAAGAAAGTTCATGGATTTACGCTGTGGATGATCTATTACCGAGGAAGAGAGAAATTCCTTGGCCGTTTGTTAAAGGAGAATACAACGTTGACATTTCCGATCATTATATAGAAACTTGTCGAGGACGATACTTAAGATCGAGTCTCCGAAATATTCCTTTTATCAAAAATGCACCCAAAACAATGAGAAATATCGAAGTTGGTTTCAAAATTGGAGTTGTTTACATTCCAAAAAACGATGACATTGCTGATTTATTTTTTGTATTCAATGGTGATTTGTTTGGGCCGTACGCGTTGGAAATTCCGTACAAAGAATCTCCATTGTATGCTGCTGTTGACGTTTATGGAAGAACTCAGAAAGTTAGAATATTACAAATTCAAGCTGGTAACTTATTAAATATCATTGAGGTACCTACGTAAAGCATTATTGAACTGTAACTTATTTGCAATTTTGATTTTACAGAGCCATCTCTCAAACATTTATGCCGAATGACAATTCGTAAAACGTATGACATGAACGTGCTGAACAGTTATTCTTTACCTCAGCAAATAAAGAATTATTTGAATTCATCGTGGATACTCTAACTGCATCCTTTGAAGCAGATCATTTTTCTATTTTGGCAAGTACTAAGTGAATTTTATAAACGTCGAGAATATGATTTCGAAAACAAAATAATTTTTTGTCCGTGTGTGTACATATGTTTTATAAATTATACTTGCCGTAATTTTTTACTGATGAAAAAACTTTTACTTGATGAAAGGTTCACTTATTTCTTCAACGATGGTTAGCAAAATTTTGGAAATTTAAGAATAAATACAAGAAGCCAATGCGGACGAATTTAATGCATTTTCTCACAAAGTACTCGAATCATTCTGAGAAATTTCTGATTTCTTTTTCACCGCACGAAGCAACTTGTCTCAACATATTTTTATTCAAAGTCTTTTGTAATTGAATCGTTTTGATTTGAACTTGATTTAATTTCTTGAGTTGATTTTCCAAATCCTCTATTTTCCAATTTTGTTCTTTCAATTGATTTTCCAAATCTTCGATTTTCCAATTCTGTCCGAGAATCAAATGTACAAGTTTATCGTAATCCAACGTTTTTTTACGCAAATACTTGGCGTTTTTCTTGAGTTCTTGCGTTTCAACTTTTAATTCTTGAGCTTCGCATTTCAATTCTTGCGTTTCAACTTGAAGAGAGCGCATTTGCAATTTTAATTCTTGATTGTCGGTTTTTATATTGATGACGAAAGGTCTGATTTCTTGATTTATGACGTTTTCCATCATATTTAGCGATGCGGTAACCTGATTAATGTTACGTTCGACCAACATCACGTTTTTGTCGCATTTCAACATACCCATTTGCAAATCGATGATTTCTCTTTGAAAATATATGTTGGATTTGTAATCTTCGAAGTGAAATTTTTCGCTGCACGGAGTTTCCGGATTTATTCGCATATCGTGTTTGTGTCTATCTTCTTTATGGTACCGTTGACTGGTATTATTATCTTCTATAATTTCTTCGATGATAGCATGCTCGTTGTCTATTTCCGGTTGCGTTTCTTCCTCGTAGAATTCGAAAATATACGTGGTAGTGTTATTGCAATCTCCTTGTTCAAGGGGAGCAGTTTGATTTTCTATATCTGCCGAATTTTGCGTTTTTTCGCCCAATTCGGTTACCGAATTTTCACCTTCTCCAATCGGTGGAGGATTATCGAAATTGGAAAATATTTGCAACGTATTTTTGGAAACTTCCGCGGCTTCGACATCGTTATCGAATCGTTCATCGGCGGACGCGGCTGTCTCCTCTTGATAGTCTTCGTTCAAAATCGCTAATGGTCGTTTATTTTTAATAGGTTTACTCGCACCGACGTAGCACGGAATATTATACCTATCGAGTAAGAACTTTGGTATTTTGTGCGTCTCGCGTAACAATTCTTGAGGTATTTCGATAATATGTTCAGTGGCGCTTTGTTGGTGACCGGCGTTGCTGCCATTATACGTTAAAGCGTTATTGATGTTATTGTGCTGCACCTTGACTTTACACATGAGTTTACGCTTACGAGTGCCGTTAACATTCTTAATCGGAATCAAAGTGATCTCATTTTTACGAGTGTCGGTTTCGGCATTTGGCGCGGCCGTATCATGGTAATTAGCTAAAGACCACTCCTCTGGAAAATTTTTCGTCGGCACGTTTGTTACTATTCGGATCGTTTCGTCAGTCGAGCACATGTTGTTATCGACGACCAGCTCATCGTCGCTAATATCACTCATGAATCTCTTGGTTTCAGCTTGATATTTCTTCTCTTTCGGTATGTACGTAATTTTACTGGGTGATATCATATCGGAAAGTTTAACCTTTCCTTCGATGTAGTCTTTCAACGGAGGTCGTCTGGCTTTCCTTTGGTATTCGGTTTTCGACATGTGGTAATTGAAGGAAGTCGAATTTAAGGTGAATCGGCTTTTATTTATCGGTTTCGTATTTATTCGACTAGGATGCATCAGGCTTTGCGCACTAATCTTACCTCTGATATAATCGCCGATTTTCGATTTCACCTCATGTTTCGCTTGCGATGGTCGATGCATGTACGACATTTTACCGATTTCACGTTTCAATTACCGCCGACAGCGCAGCTACTCAAGAAGAAATGGAAAGACTGAAAATTCATCTTTCAGTCGATACGTTTTTTTTTTCGTTTGCTTAGTAAAATACTTTCTATTCGAGTTGCACATCTTCTGTTCAACAAAATGTTCGAAAATCCTTGAAAAATGACAAGCTGTCATCATAAAACGCAGACTGGGTAGATATACGTTTATCTGAAAGTAATACATAGGTAGGGAAGAGAAATGACAAGTTTATTACATTAACAAAAAATGAAAACCCATTCGTATCAACTAAGTATAAATGAAAATTAAAAAAAAATACTCAAATAATATGAAAACCTATTTTAATCTTCTTCATCTTCGGAATTTTGTTCCACAAATCTGTAAGCTAAAGAGCGAGTTGTGCATTGTCTCTGCGGTCGGCTGGCGTTTGAGACAGCTGTTGGATCATTTGGATCTAGATCACGTGCTGGAGGAATGCCGCTGCTGTCTTGATTGCGTACTATTTTACCGCTTCTTACAATTAGAACGTCTAATCTGATAATATTATTTGAAAACATAATGATATTTTTTTTTTTCATTAAATAGGAACTCTTAAGGCAAAGGGAATTTATTCCCCCTTTTTTGTGGTTCTGATTTTACAATTTAGTCCAGTCGAATTGAGATGATGCATAGCGTGAAGTGCAGTCAAATTAACAATTCAGTACATTCGAATATACGTATGTACATCTGGTTTAACCTCACACTCGGCAATCAAAACCTCGCTTTGCAGCAAATTCTACTGGACTACTTGATATACAACAAAAATGTCGAGTTTATACTTACTTCGGCGCTTTGGGCTTTTTTTTGTAGACATGTTTAACACCATCTTCCACCAGGTTATTATCTCTGATCACCATAATAAGTAAGCGTAAACAAATAAATGAATAATTAATTAATTCAAATGTGCACAAGATGCAAAATACACAGTATTAAATTGTAATATACATGCTAAACCTGCTAAACAAAAATTTGATATTTTTCCTTTCTAAATGATCACCTTCAACCTAATCGATTCGAAACTTACTTCAACAAAATTTCAAAGAAAGCAAATGTTTTATATCGACAATGATTACTTTCGTTTTTTTATTGAAAAAAAAAGTGAAAGAAACAAATTACGAATAAAAAATCCAAGGGAAAATAGATAAAATATATGTAAACGGTTAAAATAAACTTAAAAATATGCGTGATCCAGTCACACTGTATAATCACTGATCAATCATCTTAGATGAATAAATTAAAATTAAAAAATTCTCCACAGCTGCCTCGTCACAGTTTTAACTGCAAACAAAAAAAATAATGGATAGGGTTTTTTTGTAATGAGAAACAAAAAAAAGCGAAGGCAATGAACGAACATGACGTGGCAGGGACGAAAAGTGCATTTTTTGAATTTACAGTACGCTTAATAGGAAATATGTAAAAGGCAACCCGTAACCAGAAAGACAGACAGACAGACATCATGTTATATGTATAGCTCCCGTAATGAAATAAGATTAGATTAATGTGCTAGTGTGGCTTGTGGCAATGACACGCAAAAGATAAAGTACTCAGTCACTTACCCATATTCCTGATCAGAAATCTGATCTTCTTCTTCGGCCATTTCGTCGTCGGCTGTTGAAAAGTTGGACATTGTTAACAAACCATAAAGAAAAACTACATGCATAAGTAACAGACTATACTCGAATACGTACCTTCTTTCTTCTTTCTTGTATACGCTCTTCGAGCAGTCGGCAATGGCTGATCCGTTTCACCATGCAATAAACTGTTTCTATATAATAACAAAGGTTGCCAATCTTCGCCCTTACTCGAAGGCATGCCGCTAGAAATTCTTCTGTCTAGATAATTCAAACTGAAACAAGCCAAATATCATTGAAGATATTCGCAGAAGAAATAATTTTTACAATGATTATGATACTAACATCATTCTTTTATCTTGTTTCAACAGTTTATTGGTGAATTCCATCAGTATTTCTAAAAAAGGTAAATTAGGCGGAGCACTAGTTGGATCGTCCGAAGTTTCGGAAACAGCGAATAGGACTCCTTCCCTATGCAGAGCAGCGATAGCTTCACGATTTTTCAACGCGTCCAAGCCAAATGACAGAGCGAATCGTTTGGCCAATTCCTGTGAACAAAAATAATTGATACACAAATAATTTCGTACATTTTGAAGTAACTTGATAAGAAACCGGTAAACTTCGTCAACATACCTTTAAACTCGCAAATTGATTGGAGTTTCGTGAAATGATTAATCCTCCATTTTCGTCGTGAAGTTCACGGAATAACGAAATTAAGCTGGCCACCATAGTTCGAGCGCAATTTACTTTATTCAATTCTCTTGCTTTAGCAACGGTTGCTTTAATAATGTCACCGTATTCGTTATACGACTGAAACATAAATAATGTAGCCACGAATTCAAAATAATAGGAATGAATTCACACGGACTTCTTACCTTAACGTAATGTTTAAATACATCAACTGCGCAAGACGTCGGCATTATACCGTAAACGATCAATTTACAGTACGATGCTAGGAAATTACGACGTTTATGGAGAGCTTCGATTCGCGAGTGATCGTCATTTTCCTCTGCAATACAAATGATATCGAAAATTACAACACACGAAGCACTGCCTATATCGTTCACGATTGCAGCATGGTAACAGCGTTTAGTGTTACTTACCTTCTTCTTCGTAAACAAAAACGTTGCCTTGAATAAAGTCGTTTAACATTTTCTGTAGTTCTTTATCAGGTTCGTAAATTAATTCCGACAGTACTTTATAAGGATTTGTACTTAGTTGATTGCAAAATACAATTAATAAATCGCAAATAGCTACATATGCCTGAAAAAAAAATTGGAAAGATTAACAGTTTTGTACTTTTCTGAATGAGAATTTTTGGTTCCGGAAAACCTCTCCAATAACACTTACTTCCTCTCTGAAAGTTAAACTCTGATGAAGTAACATTTCTTTATAGGTCTCCATCAACTGAGAAAGTCTACTTTTAACCTCGCGAACTAAATTTTCGATATTCGCGCCGCCTCCAGTTTCTGCTAAATCTTCCAAATGATGAAGATCCCACATTGTACCGTAATAACAAGCCCAAACACTCGACTTGATAGCCTAAATCACACATTTGAGTAAGTTTGGAAAGTTTTCAATGATATAGTGACATTTCCCCCAAATAATACCTCGTCAGGTAAATATTTTTGTCCCGATATCGCATTGCGAAAATCGTTAAATACGACCAACCAGATATTCCAATGTCCTAAATTATGACAGGCGTAAAATATGGAAATTTTCTTCAAACTTGTAACTACTTGAAAAGTTTCATCGTCGTCAGGTTCTTCATTCTGAAATGATATATCCACGATAAATTATTTATAAATGTTCCCCCTTATAGCTAAATGAGAAAAAAAGGTACTCAACAGATTCTATGACGGCATTCCAATCATCCATAGCTTCGCGATACTTTTTGACGATGTTATCGATCAATGTACTTCGCTGCACGTCGCACTTGGTACAAATAATTGCGTTACTTTCGTTACACAGAACCTCTAAAGTTTTGGCACATGTTTCCAGCACATCGGTATTCTGATGCTTGTCCGCAATCAATTGCATTTTCTTCAACAACGATTCTAAATTCTGGAAAACACCATACCCAAAAAAAAGATCAGTGAAGTACAACAGCGGATTTGAAATATTCTCCAAGAACACATACCGCTTCCTGACGAGACTTGACAAACATTTCCAATTCGAAATATTGCGGAAAAGATAACAAGTTGACCAATTTATCAGCATCAGCCCTGTATTTATCCAATAAGAGCGGCAATGTTTTGATAAAATGTTCGGTCAGTTTGGCTTTATCTTCTTGCACTTGTTTGATTTCTTTTACTGAAGCAATCTGTGTAAATGTAGCCCGATAAGCAAGAACAATCAAAAACGGATGATAAAAATTATGTAGTATAATATTGTCAAATTACCTTTCTATTCGAACCTCGACCAACCGGGGCTTCACCAGTGGCGGCCTGACGAACACAGCAAGTCATTAGTTCGATCAAACTGGTTTCTTGCCGATCATCCAAGGCTTCTTCATTTGGGCCCGGTTCTTCGAGTAACAAATCGGTCATACACTCCCAATCTTTCATCATTTCGTTTGATTCGATCAAGGAATCAACCAGATAAGCTCCATGTTCGTGTAACTGTAAAAAGAAAACGCTAAAATAAAAGACAAAAAAATCTGCCTTTGAAATATTTCAACAATCATACTTCTGACTCGATGAAAAACTGAACGAGATCGCGAATCAGCGGAGTGTTGGGTAGTCGTTTTTTGCCTCTTTTCGTTCTCGTGCCTTGCATCATTTCATCCTGTACGAATAACCGTTCATTCAAGAACTCACCAGCAGCCTGGGCTACGGCTCGATGCGACGAATAAACCAATTCGTAAACGTGTTCGCAATCTTTATCAGTCAAAATATCTTTATGATGTCTGTAAAGTTAAAATAACCTGGTATACAATTCGGTGTTATCCATAAACACATCAGCACAAAATGTATAAGAACAGTTCCTACTTTAATATGCTGATAACCAATTTAACAGCTTGAACAGCTACTTCGTATTCTTTATCTAGCGTCATGGCAACGATTCGGTCCTTGAATTTACTCGTGAACAGTTCCAGTTTACCTTTCAGTTCTTCCGAAGCGTATAAAGGTTGCAACGCCTAAATGATTTAAAAAAACACGTATAATTGTAAAAAAAAAAACCGGTTCTCTAATGAGTGCTTTTTTTCTTCGAAGTACTCACCTGTAAACATTTAAGCCTCACTTCTCCGACTTTATCATGTAATGTCCAGCCAATATACTTCAGATAAGAATCATCCAAAAAATTTTGATGAAATTTTTTCATCCACACTCCAATTTCGGCCATACATATGGCTCTAATTTCAGGCAACGTATCCCTGTAACGATGTACGAAAACTGATTTGAACAAGTAAGTTAACATATTTTTGATTTCATCCATATTTTCTTCAAGTTCTTGACGTTTCGACATCAACGATTCCAATCTGTCGCTCGCTCGTTTTTCACGCCCTTTTTGACGTTCAGCTTCGTACTGTCTTTGGGTGTTATCCAAATTAATGGAAACAGTTAGAGCGACGTCTACCAAAGCGGTCATCAATTTCATAGCTGTGACAAACAAAAACTCATTAAAAAGCAAACAAAAAATAATGAAAAACTCGATAAGCCAATTCGCACATACCCGCCAAAGTTGCAGTGTGACGAAAAGCACGGACTTGCGAATCTGATAACCCAGTCAATAAGGAGATAACATTATCCATCAAGTATTGGTCGTATATAATAGAATATTGACACTGTTTCACCAAAATAGCCACAAAATCGCAAAAATTCTGACGGAATTTCTTCCACTGCGGTCCGCTCATGATTAGGGGATACTCGCCACTTTCCTATGGATATTTTAACCGAGATATAAAATAAGGCGAAGAAAAGTAAACACCGGTAAATAGTAAGAAATTACTTCATCAAATTCTTCGGTCATTTTTCGAATAATAGCAGCATGTTCCATATTAGCAGCCATTACCGAAGTAATTTTTCCTTTACACCCGGAAGCGTTTATGAAAAACTGCATCAAAGCTAATAACGCTATATCTCGATTGACTTTATATTCATCGATCCACTCATCGACCAGAGTCTGAAAGATGAAACCGTCGAGTATTCTTCAAATAATCTAATACTTACATAAAACAAGCGACACATACCGTTAAGGATGATTTTCCATTACGGATTAAATCATATAAACATGCATCCTTTGGTGTAACCGTCTCTTCATCAGTGGTTTGCTTGCGAACTGCCGGAGGCCTTCCAGGTCTTCTACCCCTTTCTTCTGGCGCTTTTCTCGAGTAGGACAACGTTGAAGTAGACGGCGCAGGTTGAGGGGCAGTATTACCACCTACAAAGAACATCAAGTATTCATGTTACATACTCGTATAATATCTCGCTTGTTCTGACAAAAAAAATATTTGTTTACCTCTGAGTCTAGAACGTGTGATTCTCACATTACCGGGAGTTTCTGGTTGATCTTGATGCATTGGTTCATTAACCATCTGAGGCATATGTTGCGATACCAAAGATTCGTCTATGTTTGCTGATGCTAGATGATCATCTTGAAATTGCATTTGATTTTCTGTCGGCATATGAAATAATCCAGTATCTTGGGGGACTTCGTGTAGTAGCATTTCCTGGTCTTGCAAAGGTGGTATTTGAGGTATGGGACTAGAGATAAACTGATCGGTTTGACTATACTGAGGCGGTTGACTGAACTGATTCGGATGTCCATAATGCTCTGTTTGAGCATTTTCGTATGTATCAGTGTACATTGTTGCACTAGAAGTAATAATAGAATATCAATAATGAAAATGACTGCAAAGATTCTATTCTGGACATTGGTTGTTTCTCTTACCCCATATTAGGATCGATACTGGGATCCGCGTTACCATACGGCATAAATGGCGAAAAACGTTCCTGGACCTCAGGCGCATAGGCTGGAGTCATATTATTGACCATATTCTCATACTCCTGAGGAGGAGGGTCATCCATACTTATACGTTTGCCGATACTTCGATGCATTTTGATAATCGTTGCTGAAAAATGAGAATCATGCCGCAAGCCGAAAATTAAAAACATATAAACAACAATACCAAGTAAAATTGATGGCGAAGAATAGATTTATTCGTGTTGCCGCGTTTTTACAAGCAGGGCTCTTTTTTCAATTCACTTACCTCACTTTCGGCGTACAAATTAGCCTATAAGTATTTCCAATCGACGCATTGCATTATTACTTTTTCAACGGAAGAAAAATAACTAATCGCCCCTGCGAACATCAATCAGTTGAATAATACATTTTAACTCGTAACCGACGCTACCGACGCGAAATATTTAATCATTTTATGGAAAGAAATTCTGTTGGTAAAATTCGTGTTTCGCTGATTTCGAAAATGTAATCTCAAGTTGTAAACAAAAATTTTCGAATTCAAACAATGGAAAAAAAATGGAGGAGTAGAGTGGAGTTTAATTATTCTAATTCTAACAGAGAGGAATTCCGCAAAAAATTTGGTGGAGCCAAAAATCGAATAAAAGTGGAGCGGAATTTTTGTAAAGCCAAAAACTTTTTTTACTCGACAATGGCAACACTGATAACACAGGTGATAAGAAAACTATTCGTGTTTTCGCAATTTTCCTTTTCCTAATTTCCTTACTAGGTACTTTTCAGTTTTCATGTATGATTAATATAATTATTATTTATCTTTCCTAACCAAAAACGGTTGTAATTACTTATTTTAACGACTCTGATACAAAATTATGTCTTATCATCTTTGAAATAAACATCTTCCGTTCTTCATCCTTAATTCGAATTGTTCTTCTTTTGAAAGTATGTCCAGTCCAACTGTTCCACATAAAAGTAATTATGTTCGATATTATTCAGTTAATTTTAGTATATTTTATCTCATTTCTCTGATTAGTTCATTTTTCTTTTAGATGTTAGTGATGAAAGTACCTCGAAATCTTTTTTAATTTTGGGAGGATTATTTTCGTTCGCCCTTCTCATATTTGTTTGTATTTACATTCATTTTCCTCAACTCGAGGAGTAAGTATTTGTGTTTCAGACCTTATTGAGATTCTGTTTTGTCAGTACTTATTGTTACAAATTTTAGTCACGAACGAGTTCATATCAAGCTACCGTTGAATTTGGAAGAAGCCAAAAAACTTGGACAAGTATTAGATCGTTATAAGGAAAAGTTCTACATCGAAGTATTATCGACGTTTTTATTTACATACATATTGTATCCTTTTCAAATCGAACTTCATCGGGATAATTGATTTTTTACGCTTTCCTTGACGATAAAAAATTCAGTTTACAAACTTTCGCGATACCAGGTTCCATATCACTATCGATCTTATCTGGATTTTTGTATCCGTATCCGTTAGCCCTAGCTTTAGTATGTTTTTGCTCAGCTACCGGGGCGTCTCTGTGTTACCTATTATCATTCAACGTTGCTAGAAAATTAATTTACAGATACTTTCCAAACCAAATTTCAGCCTATGCGAGTAAGGTGAGCATCGTAATTTACACAATGGGATTGTTGAAACATTTCTTCAAATTTAAACATCTCTCATTTGATATTTTTCGTTTTTCTCTTCTCGAAATTCATTCTTTGGCAGTTTTTAATAGATTGATGCTTGTATTGGACCCAAATCTGAAAATAATCGTCGAACATTAATTTTACAAAAAAAAAAAAAAAAAAATGCACATTTCAAACGTACTCAAACAATTTTATCTGCATTGCGTGAATAATTTTTTTATGCTTACAGGTGAAAGCACATCGAGATAATTTATTATATTACATGATATTTTTGAGGATAACGCCATTCTTTCCAAATTGGCTAATCAACATAGCTGCGCCAGTAGTAGAAGTACCTTTTCTACATTTCTGGTTGGGAACCTTCATCGGTATGGAATTACGAATAATTATCTTCTTTTTATACGCTAGTTTACTTTTTTTTCCTACATACTGTCTTAATTTTTGAAATCGTTTTAAATCTATAAAACAGGCGTCGGTCCTCCGTCGTTCGTTGCAATTCAAACGGGAAAGACGTTACATGAGATAACCGCCGAAAAAGGCACGTGGTCGTGGAATTCAATCGCTCTTTTAGCGGTCTTCGCAGTTTTTTCGCTACTACCTGTTTACTTTAAAGAGAAGTTCGCAGAAAAAGAATCTACGAAAAAAGAATGAAAATTAAATTGAAATAATATTACCCAATTCGTATTGAATTTAACATTTTTCACGCATGATTTAAAATAAAAAAGTGTGTGGTTAAATTCAAACATTCCTAATGTACTGGTTTCTAAATTACGTTGTAATTTTACTTTCCTTAAGCTCATTATGTTAAATAACATATATCATTATGCGTTGTCACGAAATTGTTTCGCTTTCTTTCGTTACCTAAAAGCCATTGTATTATAACATTGATTGTTTTTTTCCTTACCATTTTATCGAAAATAGCGAATACCTCATTCGAATTGAAGTTTTTTGTTTAAATTATAATCATTCTGGTTGTGCGAATCAACAAGTTGCTGTTTTCGACGCGATTCTTTGTTTCAGCGTTGGAAACTTGCCCGATATTATTTTTAATAAATTGAGATTACAGTCACATCTATTGTATCTTACGGCGATGTTGGTAGATTAATAATTCGCATAACCTTCGGATCGTATTTATTCGAGCCAGCGTTTTTAGAACTTGATCTATAATTAGGTATATTTAGGTATTTGTATTTATGTACGTGCGTGTTTGTGTTTGAACCAACAATATTATTGTAAAGAAGTCGCAATTGTGATATTAACTATAATAAATCGTTGGTGATTGCTTCACCCGTCTGCGTTTTGGTTCATTTTATAATTCGAAAAATGTTGGTGGTTTCCATTTTAATGGATGGAACGGATATGTGAAGGAAATTAGATATTTTTATTTGATACTCGCTTAAATTTCGGTAATTGACGAGACCTTTTTTGCTTAGATCGTGTTTTAAACGGCGCGGCGTAAGAATTTCAAATTGTGCAACAGTTAGTTCGAATTCATTAAAAGCTGAAACGATAACGCGTGGGTTTCGCAACCGTAAACCACGCATCGGCGGTTGCTCGGCATATCATTATACATACATAGTAGATTGCTTGGTCTTACTCGGTCATTTGAAACCCAATTTTTTCTGAAAAAAAAAAAAACAAAATGAGATGGGAAAATGTATAAAATACGATCCGGAATTACGAACATATTTTGCTTCCTACTCGACGAGTTTTGAAATTCGACGATCGAGTTACAAATATACGAGCAGATAAAAACATACATATCTACTATTCACTCGTTATAAGGTTAGGGAAAACGAGCCGGGGCATGCGCTAGGTGGCCAAAATTATCCGTGGAAATTCGCAATAAAATTCGCAAACGGTGCTCAATTCGTCCCATTCATAAGTACCGCAACCAATAAGGTTGAAATACTTTAATTTGATTCGCGCTAGTCGCCATGGTTCCTTTGATTTTATTGCTTACAGCGGTGATTTTTCAAGTGAGTACTTATGCAGTTTTCATTCATTATTTTATTTCGCGCGCAATGATTCCAAAGATTTTATTTCGCTTTTTATCAAAGTGTTCATTATATGTGACCTTCCAAGAAAAAACCGACCTTCTGTCCGAAAAAAAATTGAAAAAAAAAAGTGTCCCAATCAATCCAAAACCATGATTATCATTTGTTTTGGATTGATTGGGACACTTTTTTTTTTTCATTTTTTTTTCGGACAGAAGGTCGGTTTTTTCCTGGAAGGTCACATATGTATTATCCAAGTACATAGGTAGGTATAATAACGCATCAAATAGATATCAATATTACGAATAATCATCAAGCAGCTATATATAAATTAGATAGGTACCCATTTTTATATTTTTATTGTAATTTTTACCAATCAAAAAAAATGATGCTTTTCATTTCGTTTTTTTTGTTTTTGTTTTTGTTTTTTTTTAATGGAAAGAACGACAGCCAAAAAGTTTATCAAAAATGCAACCTTGTTCTAATCAAATATCTAAACTTCATATTCCTGCCATTAATTTTAGGTACCTACTTATATGAGTTCTAAGATGGGCACTTACATATTTGCGTAGGTAAATACTTATACTTACCTACGCAATACGCATATAGTAGGTAGGTACGTATAGGTTTTTGAGGCCTAATGTACTACAGAAGTAGAAAATTTCCACGTTAAAACACTCATTGGGTATCGAAAGTTACCAAAATTTCAAATTCAATTAGGCGTCGAAGTACACCTACCTATTAATGTATTGAGATATTGCATTCAATCCATTCGGTACCTAAGTAGTAAGTAAAGTACATATATACATACTTAGGTACATACATAAATATTCCGACTGACAGTGCCTGTATCATCTCCTTATTTTGCTAAACAGGTCTCGCAATGATAGTATGATCCATACTTATATATATTTTTTCAATATTTCCCATCAGGGACAAAGGTCGAATCTATTTAAGAGTACATTAGATTTGATTATAATAAACTTAGATATTGAGAGTACTTACCTAAATAAAAGTACAAAAGAGAATTCTGTGGAAAATTACCTTGTACCTATCAGACCAAATTAAAAGACGAATCTCTCAATAGATGTTTCTACGAGGTCACTGAAAAAGATATCGATCTCAAATTGAAATTCAGAGATTTCTCAAATGAATAGTAGGTACGTAGGTACGTAGGTACGTATTAAAATTGACTTCCATCAGAAGTATATTAAATATTTTTTCTCAAACAATGCGCGTGAAAACGTTCAAATTTTGAATTAATTCAAAAAAAATGAATTAAGTTAGTACCAAACTATTAACGAGATATCTATTTTAATTAAAATCAGAGAGCAGTCGCAATCGCGTTACATGCCCTGGTGGTTTTTGAATGAAAAATCATTAAAATTAAACAATTGACAGCGCGAGTTGATAAAAAACGAGCGCGCTGAGCGTATAAATCGCGCGCGAATCTGGATAGGTAGGTAGACAATTTCCACACGGATTAGGATTGTTTTAGAATTTTAGCGACAAGGCCGCAATATTCGACAACAAAAGAGTACCGAATACTGAATAGCGAATTCAAAATACAAAATGGGTGGTAGGTACCGATCTGCCAAGTACCCATCTTCACAGTACATTCGGCGGCATGGGACGCGAAGCGTGCTATAAGGTATACGGCACGCCGTCTCAATTAAACAGCGTCAATTAAATGCGAAGGAGACGCAACCCTTTAAAAGCTCTTTGCCGGTACGATTTGATAAATTAATCGAGTCGTAAAAATTCGAACAGGTGTCTTTTTTTTTTAAAGGCCTTTCAAAGAATACAAACGCGATGACGACGAGAGAAGTTTCTTGCAAAGGAAAAATCTAGGTATAGAAACGAGCTCGCGGAATTTAAAATATTACGCCAACTTCTACGTTATATTATATACGTGGGGAAAGAGACCTACGGAATAGCAGATGATCGGAGAGGCGGTGCGGCGAAGAAAAAAATATACACCGTGCATCGAATTAGATGTCGACGCGAGCATAAATTTTGTACATCGAATGAAAAATGTACTTAATCCGTACGGAATTAAAAATGCGCTCGTCTCGAGTCTCATAATCGAAAATCTTGCTGGCTGACCGAAATTTCTCATTCGCTGCCCTTCTCTCCCTCAAACTCCTTCTTTCCATTCCTTCTATATTTCCTCTTTTCCCACAGCCACTCCGAGTACTTACATTTTCTATTAAAGCGAAAAACTGCGTTCGAGTTCAGTTACATCGTTTTTATTTTTACTCTTCGAGTAGTTTCAAGTTGAAACTTTTTTTTGTTTCATTTTCATCGTCCGTGTAATTGCATTAAACTGCAATTAAAATTTCCCCCCTCCTCCCCCCCCCCCAAAAAAATCTCTCCGTCTTTTTCGGTTACAACCAACGGCGTAACGGAATTCTTCAACTACAAATATTAGTGTAGCCTAACAAAAGAATGCCAACCTATTATCACCTTCTTTTCAACGTAACAAGACTGCTGCGGGTACGGGAAGGGAGAATTACACTTTCATCCCGGCAACAACCGCGTCGAACACCTACGCGTACAATTTTTTTGCTGCTATAAGCTTTTGCAAAAATTGTGTAACTGTGTTCGATATCAATTCAACCAAAATATCAAGATTTTGATTCCGTTCAGCTTTTCCTGCTTTTTTTTCTCTCCCTCTTTAAATATATTTCTACGTTGGCATTACGCGAGGTTTTTTTTTCTTCGTTTTCTCACCGCTCTTGGCTCGGGATAAAATTGAAAAAAATTGTCTTTCGGTTTCCCTTCTCATCTCGTATTGAAACACGCTGAAATAATAACGTAAATTTTCATAACGTAAATAAGTACCTACATTGGCGGTTTCGTCAGAGTGAGGAAAATTCAATTTTACGAATAAACGACGTTTTCAGAATTACTCTCGAGTCTCGAAGTAGAGACTAATTACATCGTGGTCGTGATACTCTCTCGCTATACTTACATACTTACCAATCTAATTAGGAAAAAGAAAATTATTTTTTCCGAAGTAGGCTAGTACATATACCTACCTTTGTCTTTGAAATACAGACGAAATTAAAGATAAATCGGTTTGCCAGATCACAAGTACCTATCTACATAGGTACGTAAGCTCGATTATTTCTCAAATAGGTGGGTAATTGTTGAGACCAAGTTTCTATTGGTCTTTCGTATTTGTCCTATAATATACATATATCCACTTGTGAAATGACAAGTATCTTCCTCTATCTTCTAAAAATATAACGCCTAAATAATATGTAGGTACCTACTTATACTTACTAACTACATAATATAAAAGTATCTAAGCAGCTGCATCCTCATTTTTATAGGTAGGCAGCTGGGCACTAGACAGGTAGGTACTTACCCTACACAATGACGCTGACTCGCAAAAATACGTACAATAACGATAAGGCATGTTATCCCTAATCCAATATACGTATTACGTACTCGAATAATTCAAATTCGAATACTTAGATTCTTCATTCGCGTCCTTTATCCGCTATACGCTATACTTCGATTCACAATTGGACATCAGTACCAGTGAGTATCGCTTGGAAAGCTATATTATAGGCTACGTACGTACGCCGGCGACTGAAAGTGAATTTTTCAATTTATCTTACGATAAGACGAATTCATTTTTAAAAAGAGAAAAAAAAAGAAGAAGAAAAAAAAACTACAATAATATCGGAATAGAAATACTTATACTTATTTATCAATTTCACGGTTCAATTGATCCAATATGATGACCCGTTACAGAATGACAATGACGTATTTCGGACTCATTCATATCGCATGCTCAGATGCCTAAATAACTTCAACCTACGCGAATGGGAAAAAATATACCTACGAGTAGGTAATTAAGGATACCTACCTACCTACTCGTTGGCTGGTATGCGATATGTAGGTAGCGTAAAGGTGCCTCGCAACGGGTTAGTAGAAGACGAAGCGAAGATGAATGTAGAATTTTGTACATGGTTTGAAATTTGACGATATACTCGTACATACTACATACCTACATACGTTTACGCGAAAATACCAACTGTATTCGCGTTCGCGAGAAGAAAATCTGAGAGCAATTTAGCGTAAACGAATCACCGCGTGTTTGCAATTTTCTAAAAACAATTTCCGAGCTGAGCGCTGAGATTTTTTTCAGCTCGTCGGTTTGTATACCTAGTTTGAACCATACAATGGTACGCGTATGTCAAACGCGCGAATATGCGAATACCAACTCAAGTAGGTACCTATCTAGCCTAAGTATACCTAAGTACATCTACATATATGTATAAAATAAATACCGATACAGATACGGACAGATACCAAAACCCTTCTCATAGGGATCCGATTAGGTGTAGGTAGATAGATAGGTACTAGATACCTATAGTACCTATATAAATGCACTAAAGGCACTTGGATGTTTATTATACTTACCTACCCTACATATGTACAACGACAACAGATACGAGAATAAGATTGATTTTTCCGAGTCTTTCGTGAATCGAATACCTAAGTGTCGTTGTGTTGTGTAAGTACCATAACTCGACTTTTCACACAATATGTGAAAATTATTTCCGAAATCAAGCCTACTTCTTCGATTACCTACGTAGAACGTACCTACCTACTTTTTCATTCGTCCGTATAATTACGCTTGATGGATGCAAAATAGTTTAATTTCGATTAAATCATCGATTTTTCGATTTTCTGGACGTGATCGAGTCTGTATATTAGGTATACCTAAGTATATGGAGTTTTGCAGGAAAACGATAACTCGAGCGCCCAATCTTCCACATAAGCTGCGGGGTAAACATTGCTAATAATTTAAGAAAATTGATAGACCGCTTAGAACGTTCGAATCAGACGAGCTCCAACTTTTCTGCTATGTAAACGAGACGCCAAAATTGCCAGCAAAGTGAAAATAAGTAGATATCTATACAAACCGCCAAGCTCTCACCTTTAGTAGAAACGTCAGCGCTATCATCGAAATGAAAATTTCAATCTCCTAATCAGCGGGTCAACAGCTTCGATACTTATAAATTACCTAACTACTTAATATTAAGCATATAGGTACTGTAATGACGAAATATTCATAGGAAACAAAATCAACTCTTCTACGAATATTCTCGCATCTTTCTCTATGGAACTGATGTTAAATTAATTAAATTTTGTAGATAGCTAGGTACTTCGCAACTACCAACCAATACCGTTTCAAAATAATATTTCGTCCAAAATTTACGTTTTTCGAATTCCCTGCGAAATGCAAATAATTTTGAGGGGAAAAAAACTCGTCGTCCGCTGAATTTGATAAAATTGAAGTCTCAAAACCTGAGACCGACTTCCCTAAACTGAACGTCATCATTTTCTGTTTGTACCTACTAAAGCCATCATAATGTAGAAATTTTGATTTTTTTTTTTTATCAAAACCTACGAGAATTTACTTTAAAGCTTAAAATAGAAATTCTCATTCTTATTTTCGAGTGAAAATCAAACCTCCGTCGCGATTTCCAGCACGACACAAAATCCAACTTGAGAAAAAAATCACGTTAATAAAATTGCCTAATCGATTTGCCGTAAATACGCGATTCACTAGTTACGTATTTACGGCGAATCGGGTAGGCAATTTTATTAACGCGAATCTAAAAACTGAGCATAGCTATTGATTCGTAGGAAAATAATTTCGTTCAAAGAAGTGAAAATTATCTTGGACGTTTGACCGGTCAGTTGTATGATTCTCTTTCTTTAAAATTCATTTTCAGTCCTGAACAAGTTTCAAAATTTCGAAAAAAAAAATCAATTTTCCAAAATAAAAATTTATGAAGTTGACTGGTCCTCTACCAACTCTTGTTTTTGCTACGTCGCGTCGAATGTCACTTTTCATGACTATTTTGGAAGTTCCTTCGCGATTTTAATTTTCTTCAGTACTTTTTGAATACTTACCATCTTTAGAAATAAACTTCGAAATCATTTTGGGGGCTGAAAGTTGTGTTCATGTTTTATTTTTTCGAGTGGTTCGAAGGGAAACACTGTATCTTTATTGTGATATCTAGATGGACACTTCGAGTGTGTTTTTTGATTATTTTCATCTACACCTCCAAGTACATATAAAGTTTATTTCTTTACCTGAAATGGCCATTGACGCCCATTTTTCAAACTTACGACTTTTTTGGAGGATTTCGAAAAAAAGGTAATTTTTTTATGTTTTTTTTTTTTTAATACCTAACTTTGAAATTCAGGAAAACAATTTTTGGAGAAAATTTTTTTAAATTAAGTAAATATGATTAAGTACCTAGTCTGAAAATGTTTAAAATTATCGTTGCCAATTATTTCAAAGTTTTAATAAAACATATTTTTGGATAAAGATATTTAAGCTGAAAACTTTTTTTAGAATTCAAAATAGTTTTAAATAAATTTTTCAAAATTATTTGAACATGTTTGATTTTGAGGTCTAGTGGGGAGGAAAAAGTAAAAATGTAGAGCTAGGGAGGATAAAATTTCTATTACGTCGGATTGTCTTGAAGTCTAGACATACACAAACAGACGAAGTTATCTCCTTATTGATTCCAGAGGCATCGGATGTCTTGATTTCAGATTAAAGATTAAGCGAACCTCAATAAAGGATTCTAGAGGTCAAATAATAATTACTCGTACATACTCGTACATTCCAATACCTTACTTGAAAATTTCTCAATTACTCGTATGAGAGTCCGTTGCAATTTTTTGGGAAAAGCACTCTATGCGTAAATGAATCAAAAAAGTCACAAAAATTATGAATGTGGATATCTCACTAGAAATATTTTCAAAAATTCTCAATTTTGGTCCATTCCCCTACCTTTATGAAATCCCTATAGATTTCTTTTTGAAAAAATGATTCTACATAAAAATGAATTAGAAGAGGAGTCGAAAATCGTTGTACTTTCATAACAAATTAGATTTTTTTCACCTCAACTCCCGCCATTCGACTTTATGGGCACGGATCTGGATTTTGGGTTGAAATAACTGGGGAACTGGATTTTAAGAATTTCGAATATTCTATAGAGAACAATTTTCAGCTTATTTTTCTTCGAAAGTCAAAATTATCCGTTTTGGAATGTCCTTTTTTTTTTTAAAAAAAAAAAACAACAACAACAACAACAACAACTAAGTAATTTTCAATTCAATTTGGCTCACCCTCGCTGGAAGGCAGAATAAATCAGATAAATACCGGTAATCAGATTCAAAAAGAAAAAAAAGAAATGCAAATGCCACCAACTCAAAAAACGCCATCCTTGAATTTCCAGCTTTTTCGCGACTTTAAAATTGGACGTCACTGCCAGAAATAGTCAACCACATAAATAGGTACCTACATAAAAAATATAGGCAATGGCGTCATTGTTTAAGTAGACGGGTACGTGTTAATAAAATTGCCTACTCGATTCGCCGTAAATATGCTATCGCGTGTTGCGTATTTACGGCGAATCGTCAGTTACCTATGCAGTTTTATTAACACAATTTTTTTTCTCGACTCGAATCAATTAAAACCCTGAAAACAATACACGTCAAGTTGAGAATTGCCACTAAAAGTTTGATTTTTTTTGATCGAGTTTTTCGGAAACGTCAAGTTGATTTTTGTACCTTTTGAAGAAAATATATGTACATAGGCACTATACAAACGTTCATCGCCTATCGAAGGGCTTTGTTTCAGAAGGATTATAAATGGTCAAAAATTCAGTCGCAGGTCGTTCTAGGGACTACAATTTCACAAAGTATGGCAAACGAAATATTTTTTCAATAATGTCGCTTTCCTTGTTGAATATTAGTCGTACAATTTTTAAATTTTCGAAACTTTTCCAAAATCAAAGTATAAAACACAATTCTTCCAATTTGAGAGCCCCTAGCTCCTTTTATCTTCTCGTAGGGGGCTCAAATTTTTTTGGGTAGTCTCGGATAGTGACCCAAAAACCCCAGCGAATTTGGTTGAAATCCGAGATATGTTTTTTTTTTTTTTTCGGGTTCCACCCTATAATATTCATACAAATTTGAATTCCACTGATTTGAAACCTTTCTGGATCTTAATTTTTTTTTAACAAGATATTAATAAGTGAGTGAGCTGGGAGGGGCCAAAAATCCGAGGGTGATTGTGAGTGTATGCATAAGTGTAATGTATGTATTGTCCTATTTCTACTCCACTAAAAATCCCACTTTCTTACGAACCGAAAGCAGGTAGTACGACAACTCGAGAGATTTCGTTGCATGTATGTGGTGAGCTACTCTTCTGGTATTGTTGAATATGCGGGAATTATGGTAACCGGCTACGAACTGTAACTTGAATGCGCGATATTTCACATAAATTGATGAAAGCATTTCGTTAATACGCTGAAATACGTCGAACTCGTCGTTTCCAAAACGTCAATAGGCTACGTGTACGCGTAGACGTACTAATCACTCTTTTTAAACTAATGGAGCGATTAATAACCTCGTATTTTCGCGTTCGAGGATAGAGAGACTTTGCGAGCTTGACGGATGGCCGATGCCGTCGATGGTGTACCCACGTAATTACGTATGCCTAATTGCGTAACTACTCGTATATTGCGGTTTAGTTACGTACGCGTACGCAGGGCAGCAATAACTAGGACGTAGAAAAGCAGCTTACCTCTCCCCTCCCCTCCCTCCTGCAATGGATGACAAATTGCACTCATAGTCGAAAAGTATTTTGGTTCGAATCGAAAAGTTGCAACAAGTTTTAGCATTTTTTTGTCGGAAATTTTCCAGTCTGTTTTGATTTCGAGTCCAGCGAATCGAAAATATTAATCTGAATTCAATTTTTTCAACGAGACGAGCTGCAGCAAAACAAACCATAATTTTCGCCCTTTGAAAGTACATAAGTATACAATACATACATAATTGGTATGTACGTACGTACAAAAGTGGAACATGAAGCGCACTTAATCGAGCAGAATTAAATCGGTAATTCGTCGATTTTAAATAAAATTAATCGGCGAATGTGCGAATTTTCGGTATTTTAAATCAAAAAATGAATTAGGCGTATTACCTTTTTTTCTCTCCTCCCCGCCAATCACCATCTTCAACCATTATTGCATAGACGAAGGATTATTTGAACCTATAAAAAAATAAAAAAATAAACCATTAGTTACCTATAAGTATAATTTTTGTGGAAGAATCACAGTGAAAACGTAAAATAAAAGCGAATACTTTTTAAAAATTGAAAAATCTTTCGTACTTATTGGTTATAAGTTTTTAAGAGTACGTCGCGTCGCGTCGCGTCGCGTCGAGAGCTTAAAAGTTAAAAGTGCCGTCAACTGGATTACCTAATACCTCTTTAGCCTATACGTAAGTATACGTACCGTCATGTTTCGAAAAATGAGTGTTGCGGACGCGAGACGTTTTCACTTTTCAGTCGGGTAAAAATTTTTGAAATACGTAAAATAGAGCCAATTTGCGACCTTGCGACGTTTCAACTAAGAAATGCGATTTTCTACCGTTGGTAATGAGTACCGCGGAAATGTATTTTACTTTTAATCGAGAACAAGAAGGACATTAATTATCGTCTTTCGCCTAACGCCTAAAAACGAATGTCTATTTTCATTCCCTTACTCCATACTGAAACTATAGATATTCAACGTAGATTTTGAATTCATAATATACGCGAAAAAAAAAACTAATTAAATCAATAAATTTCATCAAAAAATATACTAAATTTTGATCAAAGAAAATTATTAACAAGCCCCAATTCAAAATCTATTCTAAAAAAATGACTATATTTATTACTTACGATAAAATTTATTATAAAAGATTGCTAAATTTTACTATATTACAGCATTCATGTTGTATGTATTGGGTCGTGTTATTATAATAGGTACTTATTATGTATATGTAGGTACCTACCTACCTACCTACTTTAATAAAATTAATTTATGTACCTATTTATTATTATGTATTATTTTTTTTAGTGTACCTATCTACTTAGGTATTCAATTTTTCCTCATCTATCTATATAGCAGATCATTTATGAAATGATCTCAGATCTGATTAAAATTAAAAAATGATCATTTTAACGCAGCGATGTTTGATTCTTCAACTTTTACGAACAAATTCATATTTTTTCAATGTGAAGAAAGTTTGATCTTTTCATCCGATTTCAGTTTATTTCTTTTAAGGGCTTTTAGTAGGTATGAAAAAATAAGCCGAGAAATTAAAAGCTTCCTATAAGGTGAAACCTCTGTTAGTTAAAAATTTTGAAATAAAATTTTTGGACTCACTTTTTAGCTTTCTGTTTCATACAGCTAGCTTTTGGTTAGCGTTCAGCTTTTTTGAGTTTCAGTTTAAAGCTATTTTTCATTAAGCTTTCGGCTTAAAACTTGCGGCTTTCACCTCAAAACTTCTGATTTAGGTACCCACAATACTGCAGCAGCTCAATCAATGGTGAAAATCATCGTCCCTGTCTGTACTATTTTCTCAATAAATTTTTTCAGTTGTCGAAATGTTTTTTACTACAATGATTTTCTTTCCCACTCCTGAAAGTTTTCTACCTACCGAAATTATTTTTGTTGCGGTTTCTTCATTTAGATAGGTACTTATTTGTGTACCTACTGATATTCATCTCAATCATCAACAATAACTGTAAAGTTCTATGAAGTATTTTGAGTTTCAACATTTTAAAAACTTGGTATTCCTTCAAATTTACTTCACTTTGTAACTTTTCCAATTTTTTTCATTTTTCAAAATTGCGACGTTCTAAAAAAATTTTACTTGGATAATAGATAGGTAGTTAGGTACCTACTTTTGAAAAAATTGAACTGAAAAATTTCAAAAACGGCATAAATTGAAATTTTAAGAAAAAAATTCGAGGGCTAAAAGCTCGGAGAAAAGATTTCATATCGAGAACAAGTTTCCAGAGTTGAAAAATGTGTATTTTGGAAAAAATACCAGAATTGAAAAAATTTTTCAACTCGAGCAGAAAAATTTGAGGAAGAAATTTCAGAGTTGATAAAAATAGGTAGAAATATACCAAAATTACAAACGAAATTACCCAGAATTACAAAGGAATACTTACAAGAATTAGAAAGTGATGTTTCTGATTTTAAAAAAAATATACCTAAGTATATATATAAGTATCTACCTAGATGAAATCAAGATCATTTTAGCACAATGATCTTTGATCTTGAGACCAAATGATATAGGCTATGCCCAACTCCGATCTATAGTTGTATTCGTACTTAAGTATACGATTACCTACACGAGGCTTGTCTAACATTTATGCTGTATGTTACGCAGGTAACCACGAACTGGATAGTGTTGAGCGACGAAGTGACCAGAAACGCGTACAACGATGAATATTACGATATGGCGAGGCTAGCAAAACGTTACCTGGGCGCACTGGCCAAAAATAAACAGCTGCCGATTGGAGTGAGCGTGCAAGAACGCAGTCTACCGCCGATGGTGTCGTCGTACGGCCAAAAAGCGTACGCTTACCAGAGCGCAGACGAGCCGGAAATGGTGGAAAGCAAGCGTTATCTGGGATCGTTGGCGAAAAGCGGCGACCTGAACTTCAGCAAGCCGCAGCAAAAGAAAAACGCCGATTTGGAAAGCGAGGAGCCGGCCGACGAATACATACAAAGCAAAGGATACCCGGACGACTTGCCCAATTTTACCGTCCTAAAGCTAGAACTGATCGACAGCCTGAAGCCGGTCATTTTGGAATACATCGAGCAACAGAAAAAAGACTACGATCCGAAAAAGGTGAACTTATTTCTAGAGAATTTGGCCAACGCCGTGTTCGATCGGAACGAAGAATTTTCGGTGGAAAATATCAAAACGCTGGTTAGGTCGGGTTATTTCCAGCCGGAGGAAAGCGACGACATGGCCTCGGCGGCCGCCGCCGCAGCCGCCATCGCCGCAGCCAAAAAAGAATTACAAAAACGCAACATTCAGTCGCTGGTGCGAGACTTTAACGTATCTTTCGGCGGTTCTCATCGCAGAGCGTCGCGAAACTTTCACGATTCCCAAGTCGACATGATTAAGCGAAATTTAGAATCTGTGATCAAAAATAAAATGTACAAACGGTACGTGGGCGCGATGGCCAAAAACGACGCTTTTCCGCATTCGCAACCCGGAAAACGATACTACAGCGGTTTCGGCTCCGATCTCGAAGAGTATTTAAAGACTTTGCAGGCCAAAAGGCACACCATGTACGATATAAACGAGCCCGACTTGACCGTCGAATATCCTTCGCAAGCTGCCGAGCAAAATGACTACACAGACTACGCCGAACAAATGGGACAAGACGCCGCCATACCGATAGGCAAACGATATATAGGTAAAATACTGACTGGCCCCTGGCCGTTGACTTCGGTAGATAGGTAGAGGTACCTGCTTACCTACCTATGTTTAGTTTATAGTAGAGTAGCAGCGGTAGTGTAGAAGTAAATTAGACGCGTACCTATGTAGTACCTATGTAGATGTACTATACCTACTCGTAGTAGGTAAGGCTAAGTACGTACCCTGCCTATTTAGACGCTTCGTCGCTATTTCTCCCGCAACTGATTTTTTCCGCGGTCGGCCTCTAGCCTCTAAGTATAAATAATGTGATAATCTCGGTAGGTACCTATTTGGCACAACTGCGGCGCGACGTAGGTACCTACACATGCAGTCAACCTACCGCGTATCTTCAAATCCACGCAGGTACCTACTACCTACTAGGTACCTAATTGAAATGAGAAATCTAATTTAGAATTAGATAGTCGACTGTGACCTGTTCTCTTTCACATGGCGCCAGGCGAGGTTGACCGTTGAGAATTTCTCTCCGAAAAATTTTTTAGACAACCATGATAACATTAATGAGTTACATATCCTGTAAAATTTCCTGACCATTGGTTCGGTTGATAATTTTCTGTGACAGTTTAAAAATTTTCAATTGCAATGGAAGGGGTTCGACGTTTGCATTAGGTAGGTACTCACTGAAAGGTAATTCAGTTTTGAAATTTCTCGAAAAATGGCTAAATAGACTTTTTGAAGCATCTAGATACTTGCATTTCAGTTGATTACTGACTCTTTGATCGTCACAAAATCCTTCGCTATTCGACTTTAGGATTTATGAAAGTGGGAATCTTACCTAGGTACGTGTTGACTGCCCTTTGTTAGTAAGTAAGTATCTGTGCCGTATATAAAATTTACGGTTACCTCTCTATACCTACCTATGTTTAAGTAGGTATCTATGTATTTATCAAGTTTCGATGCCTATATACGAGACGACGAAGAAAACTTGTTAAAAGTTTGATTTGAAGTTCTCCCAAAAAAAATCGAAATATTTCCAACTTGGTTGCTAATGCAAATAATTCGATTTAATTTTGAACGTAATCCGCGCTATAAACCGCGTACACAGCTACGTTTCTGTAATACATTTCCAACTTGTTTGTAAAATTCAATCTTCAGAAGTAGGTAGGTAGGTACCTGTTTCGTCTCAGTTTATTTAGGCTCGCTCGTCTGAAAAAATATCCAAAAATATATAGGTACTATGGAGTAAGTACATATTGTATATTGTATTTACTCATATTTATTAGGGTATGGATCGAAATCGAAATAAAACATGACCGGGACTTGGATGAAAATCGGTGACGTAATTTAGTCTGGATGGAAGACGCTTTAGAAAAAGTTTTGACCCTACTAACTCAAAAAGAGATGGAGCTAGAAAACTTGAAAGAAGATTGTAGATTTTTTTTGTTTGTTTCTTGCTAAGGACCTCGATCGAGCCTAAAAATATACGGTTCGCGGTCCTACACCTTTCTAAACTATACCTAAGTATTAACTTCTAATTTAGGTGTCACTTTTCGTTTATTACAAGAAGAAGGAGATTTAAAAGTCGCCTATTACTTAGGTATCGCGAATTAAAGTTGAAGGCGTTTTGATTTTTACCTACTCTATATTAAAATTGCTCTCTTAAACATTTCAAAATCAAGTCATTTTTTTCATCAGTCATCTAGAGTAATTTTTGATGAATTTTCAAATTTTAGAAGTCTCACCCGCCCCCTTCCCAAAGTGATGCGATTCGTTAGATTCCCAAAATTTTAGCCCTTCTAGTTGAAATAAGCGTCATACGCTGGATCCTTCTTCTTATGAAATTCAACATAGGATAACTCGCTAAAAACGAAAAGAAATTGGGAAAATTGAAGCAAAATTTTAAAAGGTATGCATTTAACTGCACGCCATAAAAATTTAGTCACACCGTCACACGCCATCCTCACGAACGCCTCAAAAAATAATGTAACGCCAAAAGAATTTTTCATCACGTCACAAAAATTAATTTACGATTTTCAAAGTTGAAAAAAAAATTGGTTTCAACATAAAAACTAAAAATTAAAATCAAATCAGGTACATTGGTTTTAAAAATTCATCATTGGAGAATTAATGCCTTCTTTGACTTCACTGGACGTCCGTCCTCTTTTGCGTTTTTGTCCTAATAGCAGATTTCTTGCTTCTGGTAGGACCTGCACCAGTTTCAGCCTAATCTTCATACCCAATGAATGCTTGCTTTCTTTTTTTTTTTTTTTGAAGAAAAAGGGAGAATGCAAGCATTCATTGGATATGAACCCGTATAGAAAAAAACTAATGGTGATTAATGGTGGCGAAAAAACCATTAGTTTTTAGTGGTAAAACTATTAGTAACGATTAATCACCATTAGTTTTACCACTAAAAACTAATGGTGATTAATCGTTACTAATAGTTTTACCACTAAAAACTAATGGTTTTTTCGCCACCATTAATCACCATTAGTTTTTTTCTATACGGGAACTATGAAGATTAAAGGCTGCAACTGGTGCAGGTCCCACTAGAAGTAAAAAATCTGCCATTAGGACAAAAACGCAAAAGAGGACGTCCAGCGAATTCAAAGGTGGCATTAGGTAATTCTCCAATGATGTATTTTTAAAACTAATGTAGGTACCTGATTTGATTCTTAGTTTTGTACGTACCTATTTAAACCTTTTTTTTTTTTCAACTTTGAAAATAATTTTTGTAACGTGCAATTAATTTATTACCATTTATTTAAAGTAGGTAATACATATTTTTTGAAAATTTGAATATTTTTATAATTTACGACTGATTTTTAGAGATGAGCTTTAAACCAGAGCGGAGGGATCTTCAAGTTGGATAAAAATGGCTAAACTGTATCATTTGAGGATCTCTATAATTTTCTTTCTAACCAATTGTAAGATGGTTCCTCGCGGGTCCAAAGTTCATCTCTACAAATCATAATTTCGAGTCATGAATTCGAATTTTTCAGACATACAGTGTTTGGAAATTTTGCATCATTTTTGCCCAAAAATATTTTCGATCTCACTATTCCAAAAATGAAAGATCACCTCTCCTCCCGCAAAAAAAAAACCACACATATAATGATTTGATGTTAGGTATTTTACACTCGTACCCACGTAATAGGTACCTATGTACTATGTACTATAGCTAGGTATGATATTCGCTTAAACGCATACCAGCTGGGGTATCTTGAAATTTTTTCCCAATAAAAAATCAGCGCTAGAGCATACGGAATGTGATTATTTCTTCTTTTTTCCTCATCACTTGAGCATTTGCATGTCAATGTAACTGCCGTGTCTTTCAGCTGACGTTTTTTATATTAGGTACATATAGATGAGAATACACATCGAAAACGTAGTGATATGCTACATATTTTTCGATGTAAGCGAAAACTTCAACGATATGAATGTGGAAGCATGATGTTCTCGTGGCTTAAACTTTACAAAGTATATTCGTAGGTACCCGTATTTGTTTATTTGCAGACATACAAGTGTGTCTGTACTCTGTAGATGTAGTCATGTACCTATACCTAACTACATACCTATGGTGGCTGCGGCTACATTGCGTAAATACAATGTATTGATGTTTTTGCTTCATTAGGTACATCATTACTTTACTGCAAATAATACTCGTAGATGATGGATATCTACATATCAAAGTGGGCTATTGCGAATTTCATTTCTTTAACCATCGAATATAGGACCCAATTCATGTTTCGCTATGAAATATTTTTGACCTATTCCAAACGTGGACTTGGAACTCGCTTTAATAAAAATACCATAATAATAGGTACATAATAATAAAAAGTATGAAGGCAGCCGATAATCAAAGTTACCTATAAAAAAACACATACGTGCGCCTAAAAATACCAAAATGGAAAGAATGTAATTCAGTTAGCCTACTTGAGTATCTCGCTGAAATGCCATATAACCCTTAACCCGTAAAACAGTTCCAATCTATTAAAAAAAAAAAAATCGTTTGAAGGCTACTACGTAGGTAGGTATTTACTTATTTACTTTCAAATCTATAGATTTGTGTGGGCCTAATCAAGCGTTGTTATACTCGTCGTAAAAATCTTCATTAATTGACTTTGTTTATAGTTTTTCTCTGGGAGAAGTTATTCACTCACTTTAAATTCTCCTCTCGATTATTTGTAAATCTACCGGTACAAAAGTAGCGAGAAAATGGTGAGGGATAAGTAATAAAAACATGAAACGAAAAAAATTCGAGGACTCGGATAGATTTTTTGTGCTCGATATAGGTGCCTATACCTATATATCTAAATAGATATGTAATGTAGGTACTTTTTGTGTCGAAAAATTGTTCGTCAGTTTTATGGACGGGATACCTATTACCTACGCAGTTAGTGGGTTTTATTTTCATTTAGGCATTTACATTTGCATAAATACCTAGGTATCTACATATCTAACTTACCTAATAAACTAACTAGGTACCTAACTACCGCACCAAATAATCACCCGGCCACCAAACTACTATACTCTTCAAGTGAGGATGTGACGAAGAGGCATTGATTGTTTTGCACTTTTTGTAGAAATTTTAAGAAAGGGCAGCAAGATAGTTGTGTTCTGACCTCATAAGATGAAAATTTCTTTCCCGACTTCAAATTCACACCACTCCGTTGCACCTTAGGATAATGTTTTCGATTTGAAGAAGAGAGCGTGTTTTATGTACATATGGTATCGAATTTCGGAACTGATTTCAAAAATTTAAGAATAATAATTGTGAATTTTCTTTAAAACACAGGGATATTTTTGAAGGGGAAAAAATAGGTAGTTTTGTGTAAAATATGGAATTGAGGTTCTCGAGGAGGTACTTACTCGTAATTATCAGTGTCTTGAAACCGAATTTCACCATTATTCTTCCAGATAGAAAACTCCAGAATTTAGAATTAGGTTCGAAATCAAATTTTGAAAACCTGAATGCGAATTATAATCTTTTTTTCAAGATCCTTAACTAACCACGAACAAAAAAAAAATCAAACATTTATTGCAATTCTTAATCCGACGCGCAAATTTCAAATCGAGATGAACGGATTCGAGCGGAAAAAAATCATGTTAATAAAATTGCCTAACCAATTCGCCGTAAATACGCGACACGCGAGAAGGGAGTTGCGTATTTACGGCGAATCGGTTATGCAATTTTATTAACGCGTACCGTACGCGTGTGGTTGATGGTTGATTACCCATCTGTTATCGCGTCAGATGCAAAAATTGACTGGAGCGCTCGGCAAGCCAATCAGATTATTCCTTTTGCATTAAGTATCAGATTTCAAAATTTCGGAAACATCTGAAGAATCGAAAATTGTGTAATTATTCGATTTTTTTTTTTACATAGCGGTGATTATTTGGCATCTTTTTTCAAAAGTTGACGAAGTGTAGCTAGGAAATTACGTCTAGCAATGCCACCTTTTGGCTCTGCGTTTAGAAATTCGCTGCTCTTCATCAGACCTTTAAATTTTCCATGTTCAGAAAATTTAAAATGGTTTTAATATGAATTTCCTTATCCAAAAATATCATTGGAAGCCATTTTTAATTTTTACTCAATTTTCTAGAATCTTTCAAAAATTTCACTTCTTTTGCGTTTCTTCTTTTTTGAAAAATATTTTTTATTATATAAAAAACATCGCCGTTGATTTCCCACATTTTTCCAATTTTTTGAAAAACATGTAAGAATGTAATGTACTTACATAATACGGGTACCTACTACATATCTAATTATCTATATTTCTCTTCAGTTTCAAAAAATAGTATGGACGGCTCGTTGATGATTTTTATGAGTTAAAATATTCATAGGTAAGTATACTAACACCATTCCAGGATTTTTATAAGTTTGATTTTTTAAATGAATATATACATTATGTATTTGAAAAAAACGCGAACAAATTTATTTTTAAGAGCCCCTAAAAATTAAACGAAAATGAAAAATGGAGGCCAGTGATATCTTTTGATTAGCTCGAGACCAGAGACTTGGCGCCGAAAACGGACACCGGATTCGGAATCGGCGACCTTAAATTAGCCGAATACCACGACTAACCTTACTATCTCGAAATTTTTGCAAATTGTCAAAAATCGAAAAAAAAAAAAAAACATGAACAAACCCCTTCTCTCATTTTTGAGCCAAAAAATTTTTTGTTCTCAACTTCCCAATCGTCTTGATGTTAAGAATTGGGTTTTCGACCACGGCGAATTCAATATGGCGGGGTTAGTTTCCTTCGATCGGTCGTCGTTTTTTGAGAAAACGGACTTTTTTGAGCCGAATTTTGAGCAAATTTAAAAGCAGATTAAGCTATTCGAATGATTTTGAGTCACTGAATCCGAATCCGGTGTCTATTTCTGGCTTCGAATGTTTGTTTTCAAGATATCGTATTTTCGAGGTAAAAATAAGTCATAATTATGTATTTCGAAAAAAAAATAATATGTACTCAAAACCAGAAATTGACATAGGTAGGATTCGGATTCAGCGATTTCAAATTAGTACATATAATACGTCAGGGCCCCTATTTTGGATATTTACTGCTTTAACAGCAGTTAAAATTACGAAATCGGTACATTTTCAAGATAAATAGGTAGAAGATGACCAGAATTATTAAAGCCGAAAAAAAGCGAAAAATACTTCAAAAATTTGTTCATCGATTTTTCAATTTTTATTTTTTGTACACAGTTAGCTTTCAAGGTCTGGGTAAAGAAGGGTGGATGGGGAATCGAAGAGTGTAATATGTATTTACTTACTTAGGTACGACTTTCTAGGTATCCCATCTTCGATTTCCGAAGATGAATGCAAAACGATCAACCCCTAGTATGAAAGATGACGTGAAAAACTGAATTTTCTAATTCAGTATCTATATACTTATATGTATGTAGGTATTCAATAAAGTACGTGTTTACGTACCATAAATCTGCATCAGTAGTAAGTATATAGATTTTTGGAATATTTTTATCAAAAATACGTATAGGTAAGCTTGTTTTTAATGTTTTCCAGTTGAAATAAGCAATCAGTTAGTGTTGTAGTATCGCTTTAGTAATTACTTAGTAGGTACAATTTGTAGGCTATTAAAAAGGTTTTTTTTTTTCACGTCGTCATGTGCAATTGCGCGTACCGTTTGCATGTAGATTGATAATTAGGTACCATGACTTGTGATCGTATCTTGCGTCATGTTTGGTGTGCTCGCAGTTGATTGTCTCGAGTATACTCGCCTAAATTGAAAACGATCCCTTTCCTATATACTTACATACATACCTATATATGCGTATTAACAACTTATAAATACATAGAAAAGAGTAGATTTGAAAACAGTTTGAAAGTTTGCAGCTTTCTCGGTACCTACCTATTCAGTTGGCAACATTATCAAATACCTAGATATCTGCCTTATTTTAACCGCGACCGAATATTCTAGGCGCATTAGCGAGAAGTGGCTGGTTACCTCGTGGATTTGCCGAACGTTCGAACAGAATGTCGTCGTCATCGCCATCATTTGAGACAAAAAGACATATCGGTGCCTTAGCAAAACTAGGATGGTTATCTTCGGTACACGATTCACCTACGTATTATTATAGAGGAGGGCGGGGACGAGATTTTAAGCCACCTTCGTTTAGAGGGCCTCGGGCCTATTTTTTAAAAGCGGGCACCGATCTAGGACGATGTCAATGTAAAAGAAGTTCTGAACCGAGGTTGGTAAAGCGAAAAGTCTTTCGAGTTTTAATAACATAAAACATAACATAACATAACATAACATAATATAATATAATATAATATAATACGGATTTTGCTGATAGGCGCGCGAACATCTCGTAAAAATATATGTACCAGACTATACCTATAGGTACGCGCTTATCCCTACGAGTACCAAGTGTAATACGGCTAGTCGAAATACTTTGGATTTTACTCGTAAGTTTAGTCCATCTTTTCAAAGACGGTTATTAAAACTTGGTTTTTGTGTAATATTTCAACCACCGTAAAGCACTTACTGTAATCGTGAAAACAGCCTTTCGCCTTTTTAGCTCGTTCAAACGGCTACATTTCTATACCTACTTACACACTTATCTGCGCGGTTCATATTTCATCGATGAAGATAATAACAAATTTTTCCTTTACATAATAAAGATTTCATCGTGGTAGTCTTTAAATAAATGCGCGTTAGCTCTTGTATAGGAGACCTACACAGTACACACACACACACACACACACACACACACACACACACACACACACACACACACATAAAAATTCTGTAATAACCAAAAGTATAAAATAATATGAAAGGAAAAATCTGTGATTAATGAACTAACCAAGTGAACCATTTTTGAGGCGATGTACGAAACAAACGACTATATCTACTCAACACAACAATATTCCTTTTATTAACAAAGCTATATACATACGTAAGTATAGGTACTAGGTGTAGGTATCTAATATCTACATATCATTCAACTTTTGTAGGTATCTTACTTTCGAACTAGGTAATTAAATCATATAGCATGAAAAACATCAAATAATTAAAACTTGATCGTTTGATTAGAATAAAAACTTATGTAGGTACCTACCTGAATAGAATTTTATTGAAAGATAATTCGTTGGTAGGTATACTTGAATACAAATAGTAGAGTAATTTAGGTATCGCTCTATCGCTATTTCAAAAAATGGGTGGCTTGTTAACCTGAAAATAAATCCTGATTAAATACCTACATATTTATACGCAGATGCATTTAGCTGTATTTATTCACTTGAAAAAATTACCAATTGTAGGTGATTCTGATAACGATAAAATTGTGTCTGTTTGCAATAGGTAGGTAGCGCTCGGTACATATAAACTTTGAAGTGGAGCAGGATGTGTGTGTGTGTGTGTGTGTGTGTGTGTGTAATACATACATTCCATTCATCGAATAATAAAGTACATAAATCATTAAGATATTCACCCAATAAACGTGAGGCAATAAATTATTTATTCTTTTCTCCTTTTAACGTCGCGTCGTTACTTTTATGAAGTAGATAATACCTACATAGGTAGGGCTACTTATGTATAACCGGAAATTTTTATAAGAGAAGAATATAGACATTTTATGAAATTACGGAATACGATCAAGGAAATCAATTTTTTTGGCTACCTCTATTTACGTACCTGCCTATAAATCTGTA
Organism: Pseudococcus jackbeardsleyi; assembly: GCA_038380155.1. Lineage (NCBI taxonomy): Eukaryota > Metazoa > Arthropoda > Insecta > Hemiptera > Pseudococcidae > Pseudococcus > Pseudococcus jackbeardsleyi. The sequence goes on from CM076240.1 coordinate 1,286,220, forward strand.
AAGACTTGATACATATGGTACACCTACGTCTTTGGATTTTCCTTTATATGTAGGTACCTAGCTACCTACCTAAACCTAAATACATATTTGTATATGCATAAAGTAGCTCGTAGCTACCCTTTTACGAAAGTTATAATATTCATTTCAGAAGTCAGGCTTTCTATATAGTCTATACTTAGTTTAATAAATTATCAATAACCATACCTACCCGATTACCTGTATGAAGGATAGCAGTTATTCTTCATAATTTACTGTATCGATTCTGATGTACATACTACATACATACCTACCTATCTATGAATCATATTTTATTTACTTGATGCAATTTTAAATTTAGGCACTCGCTGGAGGTTTCCGGAACTGAGAAAACTTGGACGACACCGAGCGTTATGAAATCACCAAATCCATCAACGACGAAGAGTCTACCAACAAAAAACTATTTCTTGATTCCGATTTTTGATCATCTACTTTTTCGTACTCTGTATCCCAATTTACAAGGTTAATACTTCCTTGCTACATTTATAGTGAGGTTTCGGTAATGTACATACTCATTAATTATTTAAATGAAAAGTAATCTGTTTTTGTTTAAGTATGTCTTTGTTCTCTAATTTTTTTTTAAATGTAGTGCACATCAAAGTAACTTTCTATCAGATACCTACGATAAATCATCGGTATATGATAACACTTACACTGGTTTCCTCAAAGGGCTTCCATTTTTCTCGAATTTACAGATGTATAGGTACTATATAATACGGACTTATTTCGACTTTTGACAATAAAATTTTTATTCTCTTGCCTGAATAATTATTAATTAATATTAGGCCTATTGTTAATTAAATTACCTTTACAATCTTTGTCGACAATAATACCTAAAAGTGACAATAATAAGTATCTACATCAACAGAACAGATTTTCGCTTGTCATTCCTACGTGGATGTACTACCTACTTATCAAGTGTAATTCCATTTTAACAAATATTTCACTTGTAAAAAGCGATTATTATAAGAATGAAATAATATATTTGATGAAAAGTTTTGTGCTGATTCATTTCTCAGTGCGACTGGCCATAGGTTTTTCCTCGTCATTCGAAAAGATAGGTACATAGACATTAGGGTGGAGTGAAAAAAAAAAAACATATCTTGGATTTCGACCAAATTTGGTGAGGTGGTTTACTTTGAGTGGGAGACCTCCCAAAAAAAATTTGAGCCCCCAAGAGTCAAGTGGAGGGCCTTCTGAAAAAAAAAACGCTGTTTTTTGTGTTTTGTCGTAGCACCTAAAAGTTGCGATTTGAGTTTCTACGTCCCCCTGAACCATCGCCATCCTTCTCCGATCAAAACTCAGAGCGCTACCAGGGGGTTGAAAAGTTGTGGATTGCAATATTCCAATAATACAAAATTTTCACGAAGTTGGAATGATTTTTTTTTTTCATCAGAAAATTGGACGAAAAATTTTTTTAAACCACTGAAAGTAAATATTGAACTGTGGTATTTACGTGGATCAAGGATTAAATTTTTTTATCAAATACATTCCATAGTATCGCACGTCACAATTTGTAACTGGCTGCACTGACATACAAAATTTTTCAAAAAATTTCCAAAATACCTATACTTATACTTAATTGGCTTATTAAAGAGACATCCTAAAAAGGCTGCAAAATTTTGAGCTGAAGTATATATCGAAAACACATTCAAAAACAATTTCTATCCCAAATTGCAAGTGCCAATGTCCTATACTCATGGCTTCGCAACATCCAAAATATGAAAATTTAAATTAATCAAGCAAAGAAACTGAATTTAACCAACTACTTTTAACCTCTCATAAACCGATCGGAAGCGGTTTCGAGACATCCTATAGAAAAGCTTTAGAAATTTTTGAATTTTCTAGAAGTAAAAAAAAAAAATAAGAAAAAATGGTTCGTTGGAACGTTAGCACCTGTGAACCTGGCTTATTTATACTGGTGACCTAACCAGCAAAAATATTGGAACACTTTTAAAAATTTGATGCAAGTCGTCAAAGCCTTGTTTTTCTGGCAATTTTTTTTTTCAACAAGCAGAGTAAGCATTAAAATTGTGGTATTCCAACCCAAGAAACCACTACCTACGTGAAAAATCGATAGAAATCGATATTGATTTATGACGATTTTTTTTCAAAATCGACAAAAATCAATGAAAAATGATGAAAAAACGATAAAAAAAACTATATGGATTTTTGTCGAAAGTTATCGTTTTTTTTGGTTACGACAATTCTTGATAAAAATCGAACTGAGGCGAGCTTTTTACGACGTCGGATTCATCTCGATTCTTCACTGTATAGATACAAATCGAGTCAAAATCAAGGCGTCGATTTTTGTCGTAGGGTTTCTTGGAAACGAGTGATTTGAGAGGAAAGTAAAATTATGAGGAAAATACTTTTTTTAAATTTTCAAATAAAATAATCAAAATTTTTCCTTTGATTCTGAAGAAAAATTTGTTAGGTAGGTATGGTTGATGAAAATTTTAAAAGAATAAAAACGAACAAAAAACGTTACAAACAAAAACGAACTGGGCTAGGTATCTAAGTCTCTTTTTTCTTGATTTAAACTATTTTAATTAATGGTGAATTTTTCTAAAAAAAATTATAAATAACATTTCAGTTTTTTTCAGAAGCGTAGTTGTTAGATATTTTTGAAAGGGAAATTGAAAACGGAAGAAATTTTATTAGCCTTTTCGTTTATAGGATGAAAAATCCTAGGTCATCCCAAAAATTATTTTTATACACTTCATCAAGTAAAATCAATGTCCCAAATCCGCCCGCACAATCTCTTTAAGTTTAAAAAATATATCTATAGTGCAAAAGAAAAAATTAAAATTACACAAATAAAAACCGAAATATTTTTCGTTTTCGCGATCGCACGAATCGTAGCACAGCACTGTGATTAAATTTGAATTTGGAAGGTTCATATTCGGTAAGTACTTTGGGTAAGTACCTAATTACCTATTATAGGTAATTTACTTTTCAGAAATTAGGGAAGAAAATGAAGAGTGTTACTTATACTGACCTGACGCCATCCTCCCCCTCTTTTTTGATTTTAAAAAATTCGTCGAAAAATGGAAACATCCATTCCGTTCAGATAGGTAGATGAACCTAAAATTTTAAAATTTGTTCATTCTAAAAATCAACGACTAGTCGACTACACTATCTTCGAAGTTCGAATCGAAATTTATGAAAAAAAAAATAAAAAATTTAAATCATTTGTGGGTACGCAGTGGTTTCCGTTACGTTATATTACTGGCGTTATTTTAATTGCTTTTCTGGAATCGATTCTTCGAAATCGATTATCATTTTTTTTATCATCTCCATCATCGTCAGTCATCACCAGTCATCACATCACAATAATCATAATTATTTTTTTTTTCAATTTGATTGCATTTTTGCGAGACAATTATTATAATTATAGGAAAAACAAAACTTACTCTTATTTTTCGTGTTCTAATCCGAATTAATTAATGGTAAATTAAAATCTTTCATTCACTTCTCAGCAATAGTTGTCTTGTAAGTTATAAAATTATTCGAAAAATTATTAAATGTAGACAATCCTAACATCCTAATCATCGTAATTGTAAATAAATAAAAATCATCTATTAATTAATTCTTACATGTTACTATTACGTTGCTTGCTGATCTAATACAATTGTTTCATTGTAATCACGTGCAAGCAATTGATAGAGTAGTTCCTCATTGATAACTGCTAAATATAGCGATTAGCGTATATTGCCTAATACATAGTAATAAATGTATCATTTTCATGTTATAGACAAAAAGAACTCGCAACAGAATGTCGTTTAGAAATTTGGTTGAAGATCAATGTGGAGCAGCAAATTCTCTTATTCAGTTATCAAATCATTTTGTACAAGACAGAGCGTTGAATGACCAAGGATTATTGCATCCATTTCAGCATGAAAATTTTACCAATCAAAATGATCAAGTTAGTGAAGTTTCTGTTTTATTCGTTGCATGGTATCCAATATAATACGCCCCAGTCAGAAAATCACTATTGTATCGATCGGTTGTGGTCAGCGTGATGCAACAAAATAAATTTCTATTTCATCATTAGGCGCCTCCGCTCACGGAAGGTTCGCAACCATTTCGTATGGATTCGTTACTGTCGGAAATGAGAGATTTGGAAATGGCAGCATTAACAAAAAGTGTTCCATCCCCGGAACCTTATACATCACTGAACCCTGTTGAATTTAGTGAAAATGTATCAGATTGGGCAAATCAGTATATCGAATCTGGAAACAAATTTGCGGTAATTTTTCCTCAATTTTCTCTGGCCTTATTCTTCCGCATAATTGCTCATATAATTTTGTAGGATGTTGAAGATAAGCCGTTTCAACAAAGTATATGGAGTAATGAAGCGCGATCTGAAGAACTTGACCCGATCGTGAAACCAGTCGAGAAAAATGATTTTGACTTCAATGCAAACTGGGCCCAAGAATATTTTAAAGAATCGCCCCCGTTTGCGTGAGTTTACGTCTTTCCTGCTAAAAAAAATAATTGAAAGGAAGCTTATATCTAGAAAAAATGCTTATATTTTTTCAGCGGTATCCCGGACGTTATATCCAATGTCCCGACATACCTTCCTGCTGAAATTTCCGAGCTTCAGTACGTCGCTGGTCAAGTTGCAGATTCGATGAATGATCGACGATTCACTCATTCTAAAGTAAATTTCAACTTGAATCTTATGTTACCGCACTATAGATCGAAATTATATAACATTTCCAACTTATACCATAGTTTCTGAAATTCATGAATCAAGTGAGTGAAGGACAAGTACAAATCGATAAACACGAAGTAATAGGAGGAAATATCCACGAAGATAGTGCATTCAGCGATTGGGCAAATTTGTCTAATTCTGAGAAAGCTGCCAGTAGAACATTGAAGAATGAAAATGAACAAAAGTTTTCGGAGTGGGCAAAACCGTCCGATACTGCATATGAAACCTCAACGCAAAAAATGAAAAGTTAGTAACTCGCATCAAATGATTTACGTATAAATTTTTATACGAATTTTTGCACTTTTTCAGGTGTATCAGAGCAACGAGAAAATGTAGAAAACGAAGATTTATATTCGAAAGAATTATGGTCTAAATTAACCGAAAGATGGGAACAGTTGAATCTTGGAAATCAAGATCCGTGGGATTCGGAATTTAATAAATTTGTAGCCTCATTAGACGTATGTTTCATTCTTTTACGAATCGAATTTCACTTGAGAATAACTTTTTCAATAATGAAATGAACATTTTTCTTTTTAGACTTACAACTTTGCTGAAGAGAATCCCATGGCTGATAAAGTGAACGCGTTGGAAGAAGGTAAAAAGAAGGTAGAAGAAGGAGATTTACCGAGTGCGGTTCTTTGTTTTGAAGCTGCTGTACAACAAAATCCTGACAGTATCGAAGGGTGGCTTTTACTCGGTAGAACTCAGGCAGAAAATGAACAGGTATACAGCATGTTACATTTTAAATTAATGTTTGTTTGTTCGTTGAGCATATCTTACTTCTTTTAATTTGTGTGTAGGATGAACAAGCTATAGCCGCTTTAAAAAAATGTCTGAAATTAGATGCAGAAAATCTGGAAGCGTTGAAAGAACTTGCCGTATGTTATACTAATGAAAATTACCAGTATCAAGCTTGTCATACGCTGAAGGTAGTGATGACCGTGTTTTTCATACATTCGAATCAAAAATTTTGGACTGAAATTACAATAATATGCACGTATCTGTATTTTTTAGGAATGGTTAGCTCATAACCCAAAATATAGAGATATTGCTGCAGAAGGTGTAGAAAAATCTAAAGAAACTGCCGCCGTTACGTCTATGTTGTCGATGTAAAATGAAATTTTCCTAATATTGAATAAGTTATTTAATGAATTAAATGGATTTGCTAACTTTCGAACCCTTTTGTGTAGGACCTTTTTTAACGAAGTATTGAATTTATACTTACAAGCCGTACAACGATTTCCGTCTCCTGAAGAAGCGGACGCTGATGTGCAGAATGGATTAGGCGTACTGTTGACATTGAATAGTGACTATGAAAAAGCAACTGATTGTTTCGAAACTGCAGTAAAAATCAGGCCAAATGTACGTGATCATTTTCTGTTTTTGATAAATAATTTAAAAAAAAATAATGCTTCGACTTTTGGATATGATGTATTTATTTCAGGATTCACGTTTATGGAATCGTTTGGGAGCTACTTTGGCCAATGGACAAAAGGCAGAGCAAGCCCTCGAAGCTTATAGGAAAGTACTTGCATTATCTCCCGGTTATATCAGAGCACGATATAATTTGGGTATTACGTGCGTACACTTGAAAATGTACAAGTAAGTTGCCATTACTTATAGATAATTTGTTCAGTATAATACTTCGTAAAATTGACTTTTAGTGAAAAAAATTTGATACTTACATATTTTGCCCATTTACTTATTTAGGCAAGCCACGGAACACTTGTTAATCGCGTTAAATCAACAAATTTCTGGTCGCGGAATACATGGAGAAAAATCACGCAAAATGTCAGAATCTATTTGGACGACATTACGATTAGCATTATCACTGTTGAATCGTCGTGACTTATTACCCATTGTTGAAAAAAGGTAACATCCTTTTGATTTCGTTTGCCGATGGTATTGTTTTCACACTAATTTGATGTTACTTCATTTTACAGGAACTTGGACGAATTGAACAGGGAATTCAATATCACCCCCGGAGATTTAAACACCATTGATGTGTAAGAGAGCGAATCATATGTGTACATTCAAATGAAATGGTATATCGGTTCTAATATGTGTAAAATTTCTTCCATGGAATCCAATTTTTACGTCCGAGTGTATTGATATCGCTATTTAAAGGATAACGAAGTAGCACCTTGTTCGCTGAATCTACTCATTAAGTAAAGAATTGGCCGTTCGTAAATTTTTGACATAAGTTCTATTTTTTCTCTTTTTCGTAACTCATTATTGAAATTGAAATCAGTTTTAATTCTGTGTTTTTGAATTTTTTCATTGAAAATGGTGTAACATGCGTGAAATGAAAAGGGTTTTACATTTTACGAAAATGTGTTTGTGAAACATAATATTAAAGATTCGTGGAAATGGGATTTATTATTAATCTTTTTTTTTTCGTAATCCGAACCAATAGAAATATGTTTTGTTGTTGATGATTATTTGTTCAATAATGGTTCGTTATTGTCTTATTGTTATTATTAATCATTACAAATAACTCAATAAATGAAATTCATTTGCAGAGGCTGATTTTTTCACCGAAGTTGACTTGCAAAAATACCAATGAATTTAATATTAACTTCGAATTTCGAAGCGAGCGAATATACTTAGTGACTTTACATGATCATGATCCAAAAAAAGAACATTCTGAAAAATGATACTGACTTTTCTTTTTTAGAAAAATACTCAACAAGTTCGATGCCATTTCGAAAATGTATTCACCTCGTAAGAAAGGTAATATGGGTGATGCGTCTGTAAAGGCTGCCTACATCAAAATCATATCTTGATGTATGTAATGTACCAACCCATAATTTACATAACAAAGACAAATGATCAATTTTTCTCCCTTTTCGATACTAAATTTGATTTTCTTAGACAGCAATTTACCAGCAAAAGTGGGTTTCTCAATTTTCTTTCTTCATTCATCATCAATTCATCATAGATAAATCCTTCATCACTAGATCACTACTGCCGCTACTGCTTCATTCCCTCCCCTCCCCCACCAAAAACAAGACTTAGATAAGAAGGAGTATTGATAAGCGAGTTGCTAATTACCAACAAATAAATTTTAAATTTTGTAAAATTATGAAAAAAATGACAAAATTATTCATAAGTGTTGGTTATTATTTGTTTTTTGTCGAATTATAAGTATGTTTGATCGTGTTGTGTAAAAACGAGCATTACCTATTCATAATCCATTTCTCGTAAATACGTATCTGTTCAACTTCTGTTAATTCAGCCGAAATGCCGCTTCCGCCAGCTCTTTTGGCTAAGTTAGCTAAACGAGGAATCATTTCAAAATCTCCATCATCTAGTCAGTATGATTTTTTCGAGGTAATTTATATTTTTAAACGACTCGCGATTTACAAATGATATGTTTAGGCACACAAAATAAGGAAAACGAGAAACAAGAGGAAGAAATTATTGTGGAAAGCTACGATGAAACAGAAAGCCGCGGCCATAAGAAAGATTCGCATAATAACTGCAGTAATGGAGATGAGTCAATGTATGAAAATGATGATTTCAAATCAAGCATCAACGCTAAATTTATGGTAAGATTCTGTACCTATGTCTCAGTTATTTCGCACTAATGAAACGTTACAATCGATATTATCTAGGGACATCAAGGTTGTCCAAATAAGTACAATGTATGGCACGAATGTACTTTCTTTTGTAAAGAATATTGGGGCGAAGGTAAAAAAAAACCAGGTAGAAAATATATGCATTATAGGAAAAAAATGTTGGAACAGCACCCATTACCGGACAATTGGACGGAAGTTTACGATCCCGGAACGTAAGTAATTCGAAATTTTGAATAGATAATAATATTTTATTGCTTAATATTTAAAGCGAAATTACGATTACGTATTCCAGCGGTAGATTCTACTATTGGGACGAAGAAAACGATGTTGTTAGCTGGTTACCGCCATCTCATCGACGAGCCTTGATTACTGATTCGGCGGCACGCTTTAGAGAAGAAAGATTTATGGTAGAAGGCGATAAAAATGCAGAAGATGGCAAAAAAAGTGATTCTGACAGCGATGGTAGTAGTGATAGCAGTACTAGTTCTGCGGAAATGAAGAAGAAAAAAAAGAAATATAGTTCGAGTGACAAAGTACTTTTGAACGATTTAAACTGTTTTCTTCAAAGATAATCAATCGTTGAATTTCTTAATATATATTTTTTTCTTCGCTTATAGGATAGTGATAAAAGCGATGAGGAGAAAACCGTCAAAACAAAGTTAACTAGAAATGATCGGAATTTTAATAGGAGGAAAGTTGTTAAGGCAAATGATATCGATCCAATGGATCCAGCAGCATATTCAAATATACCTAGGTATAGTAACCTTGAATAAAGTTGGCTAAAATTACATCAGTGATAGTAATTCTAAAATTTATCGTATTTTATCAGAGGAACATGGTCAGATGGATTGAATAAAGGATTAGAGGCTAAAACCGGTGCAGATGTTACAGCCGCTGGACCATTATATCAAATGAGACCGTATCCAAATCCCGGAGCCGTATTACGTGCCAATGCCAAACAGAAAAACAATGATTCTGACTAAATTTCTTGTTATTAGAAATGCTAATCCTTGCTGCTTTATAATTAAACGCTTTCTTTTCTTGTGTCTACCTACTGAAGGATCATTCTTCTACTTATTATTCATCTCACTAATCGTACAAGATTATCAGCAAGCGTTCTTCTCCCCCGTTGGCGAAAGATATCTTGTTCAATTAAGGAGATAACTATTCTTTAGTGAGTGTGCGTTAATTCTCCCGTTTGGTCCATGCAATGTAATATACTATGGTCATGTATACTTCGGCACGTACATCTCTATCCAATTTCATCACGCTAAACTTTTTTCTCGTTCTAAAATACATTTTTCATTTCCTCTTCCTGAAGTTTCTTTTTTTAAAAGTAGTTAAGCATAGGACACGAATCATGCACCTATTGATGAATTCGTAGATGAACGTTTCAAAATACAACTTCGAAAAATTGAAAACAGTATTTTGATGATTTTACTAAACAAAAATAAAATTGATACATACAAAATTACTATCACGTTCAATTGTAAATTAAATAAAACATTGGAAAAATATACATTAAAAAAAATTAAGTACGTCGCGTCGATATACATGGTACTCGTTAATTTGTTTCATCAGACTACACACAGTTACAACAACGTGGATAATTAACGATTGAAAACTCAAATCACGTCAAATAAAATAGAATAACAGAAACCAGTAGCAAAAACGTGGATACTTTCGATAAATCGAAAAAATTAGTCTGCACAAACCATTAGTCATAAAAATACATAGTTTCGAGTAACGTAATGCATATTACAACTAATACTAAATAATTCATTTGTAGTAAATAAATCGATGAATAAATAAAAAAAAATTGGATCGACTAGAAAAGTTAGACTTAATTGAATCAGGTTTACATGAAATCAAATTGATTTTTCATACTATGGGCTGAAGACGCTGTCTGATCAATTCTTCTTTAAAATATGCGATTGTTTTTTGCAAGCCAACTTTCAACGATACCTACAGTACAGCATAGATGTTGCAAAAATTATTAATTTGCAAAAAAGAAAGATAGTATGTATTTTGTGAAAATGATAGAATGTAACGTACTCTTGGTTCCCAGTTTAAATACTTTTTTGCTCGAGCGATATCAGGTTTTCTTCGCTGAGGATCATCTTCAACTGCGTCACCTTGCTCTATCTTATTTTTACCTCCAACCAAATTCTTTATCATCACAGCAAATTCTGTAATAAATGCACAATTTTACAATGCAAATGAGAACAAGCACAAGACAAAGCTGTTTATTATATTAATATTACCTGTTATAGTATGTTCTGTAGGGTTTCCTAAATTTACAGGTAAAGTATAATTGGAGTCCATCAAAGCAATTAATCCATCTATCAAATCAGATACATACTGAAAAGAACGCGTTTGTTTCCCGTTTCCATAAATCTTCAAGAAAAAAATAATAATAATAAATTGAAACAAAATTGGCAAAGAAAAATTAAACGAAAAATATCCTACTCACAGTAATTGATTCATTTCGTAAAGCTTGAAGAATAAAATTTGATACGACGCGTCCATCTCCTAAATTCATTCGTGGTCCATAAGTATTGAATATGCGAGCAACCCTCACTGAAACATTTTCTTGTTTGAAATATGCATAACTCAGGGTTTCAGACACTCGTTTTCCTTCATCGTAACAAGCTCGAGGACCTTCATACGTGAAATTGCGAAATTCAGTTATTCGAAATGAAACGTGCATTGGTACATTATACAAAAAGAAACAACTCACCAATAGGATTTACATGACCCCAGTACGTTTCTGGTTGCGGATGAACTTCAGGATCACCGTATACCTCTGAAGTACTAGCAATTAATATTTTTGCGCCAACCCTTTTAGCTAGACCTAAACTTATCTGCATTGATAATTATGTAGTACGTCGAATGTAATAATGAATGTTTTTACTTACCTAGCATATTGATGGTACCGATAGTATTTGTTTTAATCGTTTTTACTGGATTAAACATGTAATGAGGAGGGGAAGCAGGAGATGCGAGATGATAAATTTCGTCAACTTCAACGAATAATGGATTAACGATGTCTTGATGGATCATTTCAAAATTAGCGTGACCGATCCAGTGTTCGATATTTTCTTTTTTACCGGTGAAAAAATTATCAACAACGATAACCTCGTGACCATCGGACATCAATCGATCCACCAAATGAGATCCAACGAAACCTCCTCCGCCAGTGATCTACATTAAAAAATGGTTAACTTTTTCGCAGACATGACCTACTGTAATTATTTATAATTCGAATTACCAGTATTCTTCTTTTGTTTCTGTAGTTTCGGTGTTTCACCGCTGGATATGGTTTAGGAAGTCTTCCGCTTAAATGAACGACTTGTTCCTCCAGAAATCGTAGGTTTCTATTAGCTTTTTCGAGCTGAGCTGTCGTTTCGTTGATTTTGTCTACTTGTTTTTTTAAAATTCGAATTTTTTTATTTGCTTCTTCAAGTTGAGCGGTTATTTCATTCATTTTGTCAAAATTATTCAAATTACTGGCACTACTTTGAACGACGTCGTAATTGTTTCTTTCCATTTTTTTCGTCAATATCCAAATACTGTTGAGAATAACGAAACCTACGCAAACACAGATAATTCATATCAATTCAAGAAAATTACAAAATAAGTATCAACTTACCTATCAACAAGACTCCAAATTTCACGATATTTTCTCTGCACCAGCGTATTGCTCTCATGATGTGATCTATCGCCAATTTTCAGGCAGAGCAGGTGCTTTAGTATTTTCCAGGAAGAGGAACATGAGAATGCGTTGGATTATTCAAAAATACAACTGTGCGACTCATACTTATCGAGTTCTTAGCGCATTAAATTTTCATCAAACATAATTCATAATTCCGTAAACGAAATCATCAGATTCATTCTAAATTATGTAGTAATTTCACCTGTTCTTTAATGCATAATTATCGTGAATAAAAGGAAATGAATCTCTTTCAATACTCGAATATGTACATTGTACATTAAAGTACAATTAGACTGAAAAAATAATAGATAAAATTTTTGAAAAATATAAAAATAAATGATAAAAAAAAATGATACTAGCATCTAATCAGTGTAGTAACTTCTGATACAAAATTTGACTTAGGTGTTATTCGACAAAATAATTAAATTTTATGAAAGCTGTTTAAAAGTTCAATTAAAATAATTTTGTTCCTGCTTTTCACTGATTCATCCATTTCTCAGTGAAATTAGTAGCAAAATCTCGAGTTGTAGCATAGCGGTAAAAAAAGAATGAAAAGAAAAAAGAACTAAAAAGAAGTTTAAAATTACGAAATTTGCAAACATTGATAAAGTTTTGTTTGTTATCATCTTATCAATATGGCTTTAGCTTTTTCACTTTCAGATTCAGTTTTTGCGTGAAATTTATGTTCAAAAGTTTATGAATCGAAATCGGGGATTACCCGCTTTTGAAGTGAATTTACGTCGTTAAATCGCGAGTTAAATCATATAATTGAACTTGATCAACTCGAAACAATTTAAGCTGAAAGATGTCGTTGAGCGTATTACGCAGAACTTCTGCTGCTTTGGCACGTCCTTTGCGGTCAAATAGTGCCGCTGCGCCAGGTAAAAATTTCATTCGAATTTGTGACAATTAAACTTGAATTAATGCAATTTTCATCTTTATGATCATTTCCAGTCATTATGATCAAACGAATGGGCGGTCATCACCACTTTGAAGTAAAACCTACCACATTTGTTTCGAAAAAAACAAGAGATATGTGGCACCTAATTGGTTTCTGTACCTGCGTAGTTTATGGCTCGATCGTTTTATATTGCAATATTTTCATCGGCCCTGCTCAACTAGCAGAAATTCCCGAAGGGTACAGACCAAAGCATTGGGAATACTATCGTGTATGTTATAGTACGGATATACTACGTTTTTTTTCAGGTCTTCAGTATGTTGACGCATATTTTATTTTCAGCATCCGATATCAAGATTCTTCCAGAGGTATCTTTACTCTGACCCGCAAGAACATTACGAAAAAGTTTTAAATCAACTCTACAACGAATACCTTCGTTATAGTATGAAGTATGTAATTACACCGAATAAAAATATGCTCGTTTTAAAATCAAATGAGCTTCAGATTAACGGTATTCCGTTTTCAGGAAAATAGATCAACAAGTTCAAGACCTCATAAAAGAACGTAAAGATTATCAAGCTTATTACTTCAGAGCAGTGCCTGCTAGTTTCATTGATTATGATGAAGCGCACGTTGAAGTAGCTCAACGTTACGGCAGTGAAGTTGATGAAGTATTTTGAAAATCTAGCCTTTTTTGTTTCTTTATGTACAGTGATAGTAATTGTAAAATTGTTCTAAATGGTTTAAAAAATATTGTTAAAAATCTTCTAGGGCGTTATTTTATTCGTATTCATTACTTACATTACCATCGTATGTTTCGTGAAACTAGTTCAAAGGCTCTCGTACCTACGGCAGAATTAGGTACATAAGAAAATGAAAATACGCGTGCTATGCAGCAATTTCTGCTCCAAATTTTGGCACAAAATTATTGTTTTTTTTTGTTTTACGAACGTGTGCCGAACGTAATGTGTAAAAATATTTATTGGTCGGGACCTAGGAAAGTAACTATTTTCTCTCAAGAAATAAAATAAATTATGTAAACTTCCGTAATCCTAGCAACAACACTGTGGTCTTTGCTTCGGACGAAAATAAACGATCATCTTGGCCAACAAGAATTGTCCTTTTGTCCCCCATCCCTTATCTTCGTAATCGGAACCTCACTATCACTTTCTAGTAATCTTTTTTCTATTTAGTATTTCTTAAAGCCACAAGCTCGAAATAAGAATCACGTACGATTAATTTAGGGTCCCTGATATCAAATCTGAAGCCAGTTTTCGACATTGAGCCTTTGTTCTCGGGAAATCGTCTTTTTTTTTTACATAATCGATTTATACCTTGTCGGTTACGCAAATTTACCAGCTTGATCACGTACTTCGGCTATTTTAAAAGCTGAAATTCGAACCGAATGTAGCTCATTCGAGGTTTTCAACTCCGAATACAATCTTTTTTTATAGTTCGAATTCGAGCTTAGCTATTTGAAACGATGAAAATGTTTAAAAAGATCTACGCCTATCACGGCATCAGGGATTTGACCACAATTTCATGTACCTAGCTACACATTTTGTAAGCACATGGTACATACCATTAAAATTCAATTTTCTTCTTTTTTCTCACGTTTTTACGAAAAATCACTAGCAATGCGGTAATGAACTTGATTATAAACGATTTTCATAGAGGATAACGAGCCAATTCGATTGGACACACAATTATTGTTTTTCATCGATGTAATTTAACTGCCCCTCTGTTTACGGATCTCACCGTATTCATCAACTTTCCGAAATAGCATAGGTCGCAACGTTCAACACCTATCGCTAATTGTACGCTCAAAAAAATCATTTAAAAACTGATTATTACCAGCTTTATTGGTAGAAAATTATTCCGTTATTTGACAATCTAACTGTATATTATGCATTCCAAACGTTGGAATGGAATGTGTAGAAATCATCAGTACATAACAATGAAATTTGGAAACTCGATTAAAGCTAAAATGAGAATATTACAAAGCTGCCGATAGTTGTCCAGTAGGTAATAAGAGTTAAAAATGTTTTCTGTGTTCGCTTAAGTAAGTAAAATCCTTACGTAATAATCTTATTACAAATTATCATAACTTCACAATTAGAACAGGAAATTAACAGTTAAAATTAAAACACTCGGAATGATAATAGTCTACACATACTCTTCACAGCACGCCTCACAGTCTGCTCTCCAAAACCAATCACCGGTATCCGAGTATTTTACGAAAACAAAAATACAAATGGACGTACAGTAATCTTACAATGTAGGTAATTACAATAAAATAGTTGTTATAAAAATCAAATTTCAAAATGTTAACGGGAACGAGTATTCGCCAAGCTGTCCGTTATTGCAAATTTTTTTTGGAAATATTACAGCATTGATTTTTAA
Source organism: Pseudococcus jackbeardsleyi (assembly GCA_038380155.1). Taxonomy (NCBI): domain Eukaryota; kingdom Metazoa; phylum Arthropoda; class Insecta; order Hemiptera; family Pseudococcidae; genus Pseudococcus; species Pseudococcus jackbeardsleyi. The sequence goes on from CM076240.1 coordinate 1,301,573, forward strand.
ACAATTGAGTAACAAAGAAAAAAGTGATGAAGCGTAAAAAAAAAATCAAAGAGTGAGTTCAATATATTTTCAACTGCACAACGAAAATTATTCAGTTTCCATCAATAACTAATACTGATATAGATCACACATCAAGGTACAAAATACATATGTTTCAAAATCAATAAAATTTACGGAATAGTAAAGATAAACTGATATGATAATTACGAGTATATCATTACGTTTAGAGTAATATCTAGTTCTTAAATGTATTATTTTTGTTTCATCTTTTTCACTGCGACGTAAGTATGTTCGGGGTGTAAAAATACTGTAGGTATGTTAACAGCGTAGCGCCTCTAAATGCCTAATTGCTTAAAATACTCTTACAAATAACACACACACGCACATATATATAGAAATGTATATACGAAAAAAATACTGTGCCCAAGTGCGGGTTCTCTTGAAAAAAAAAAAAAAAGGAGGAAGAGGGGGTATTTCTCGTAAAGAAAAAAAAAACACGCGCACATTTTAATTACAAAAGGACGAAGAGGGTAAAGAGTACGACGAAGGATACACACATTATCAAGATATAAACCTACGTGGGTAGGCTATAATACCTACACTGGGCGGTATAGATTTCTCGTACATATCATAATATAATACATAATTATACATATATGGCAACACGAATAAATGCTAAAAAATACCCCTATTAATTCGTTGATTTGGTAGGTAAAATGTTTTATCTAATACTGGTATCACTTTAAAAATACAACTTAATTTTAAGTATTTAAAAAGTGTTAGAAACGAAGAAACGAAGCACGGATTATCATTTTGATGAAAATCAATTCATAGAAAAAAAAAAAAGAAAAAAAAAAAGAAAAAAAACAGGTAATAACAATAATTTACACATAAAGGGATGTGACGCGTATAAAAAAAAGAACCTAAAATACGGTATTGTTTGTTGAAATGCTGCGAAATTTTGCATGAATAAGTATTCACGTAGGTAGGTAAGTAAGAATTTCAGACGACGAAAACGTACAGTATGCGAATAGATTCGCGTACTTTTGTGCACTAGAGTTTGAAATTTTTCATTCTAAATCGTCGTACGGGTGCTTTAGTCGCATTAAAATGCTACTTTAAAAAAAGAAGAAATACTTGAAAGAATACGTAAAAAAAACATTAATTGTGACATGCGATACGTTGAAATTTGTCGCTGATCTTGGCGAAAAATTGATGATGTTTTGTGCGCCAACGAACATGCGTAAACACTTACACGGCCAGTGTGTCGTCCCATTCTAAATCGCGAACTTTGTTCGAGGCGACGTGACCGTTGTCGTCGTCGTCGTCTGACGATTCGTATTCGTAACTGATGTTATCGTCCGACGAATCGTCGTCGTCGTGTACTTGATTTCCCGCATTCGCGTTCGTCTTTATACTGCCACATTCTAGTTGCTGCGAAAAGAGCAAACAATTCGTACAAAAATCGATTCTTCGAATTCGAAGGCAGAAGAAGAACGGAGACCTCGTTTGCGAAAGACTTACCTCCATAGGGTTGACGGTAATATTTAAAGCCGAATCGTCCCAAGCCATTTCAGTTTCTTGAATTTCTTCTTGGGTCGCTCTGCTATGCGCAGCTCGAATACGAATTACGCCCAAGGCGATCATAAGCATGAGGAAACCGATGCATACGACTATTATTACAGCGACGGCGTGACCTGAACGACCAATACAAAATGAATTAGCGGCGCCATTTTTCGTTTCGCAATCGACTCAACTGATCGCAACTTACCTCCGCCTGGTAAAATCGCTTGAGTTTGGTCAGCTACCGAGTTGTCCAGATAGTGTCCGATTACCGTACGAGCAGGTTGCGATTCGACGTGATGTTGATTCAACAGATTGTGCGCCGGCTGCGGGGGGAAATGGCGACTTAGCTCGGCCACGATGCTATCGACGTTCGATGCCGATACCGGCGATGCAGTGTTCGCCACTCTCGAATGGATTACGGTGAGCTGTGAAAATACAACGAATTCGCGAACAACGGTTAATCGAGGACTTCATTCAAATCCGGTTTCAAACTTGTGTAAATTTCATGTAGAGAAAAAAGTTTGGGAAGAAACCTTCCGAACAATGGAATCGGAATGGAATACACAAGAGTACGCGATTTATCGACAGATTCGCAATAGACGCGTTTACTTACCGTTTGAATGTATTCGTTGCTCAAGAAACGTCCGTTCAATTCCGAACATATCAATTTGAAAACTCTGTTTAAATAATAAGCGGGTTTTTGATTGGTGTACTCTATTTCTCTCAGCACCTGTAACGAACGAATGAAAAAGCACTTAAGTTAATACACGGGATACTTGAAAAATCATAATCGGCGATGCGATGCGATGCGATGCAATGCAAAACACCGGATGAAATCGATTATCGTCGCAAGTCTGCGGCTTACCAATTCGTAATTGCGAATTAATTCGGAGCCAGTAATAGAAGCGCCGTCTTTGCTGATTTTGGCTAAAATACCGAATTGTTGCATTCTTCCTTCGGGTAAGGTCAATCCTTCGTGATCGGGATTAAGCGACGGGTAAATGGAAACGATGCACGAGTCTAGTCTCGGTTCAGGTACGTTGAGCGAATCTGAAATAAACGACGCGACGTTATTTTCCAAACGAACTTGTTTCGATTATCGTTGGCAATGGCACTTCCAATTGCTTACTTTCTTTACGTTGTTTATCGTCGTGATCGACGGTAATTTTCAAATTCGGGAAAATACGAACGCCGGCGCGGAAATGGTGGTACTCCCTTGCCACGTTACTGCTACCGTTGATCGTAATACTAGGTTGTTGCGGTTGTAGCACCATTACGTAACTTTCCACGGCTGGAATCTTTACCGTGTGTCCGTTATCGCACCTGCAAATTGATGCGTAATGTGAGAAAAAAATTTCAAGCCGGAAAGGAAAAAAAAAAACCGAAAAAACGCGAGCTCCGGATAGCGGATACTTACGAAACAGACGTAGTCAAGTGTAGATTTCTACGTCCCGGCGTCGGAAACTCGCGACTGTTGGAATAACCGATGTTTTTTACCAGCATTTCCATATTAGTTTTGTTATCTCCTTCGATGGTGATTTCCGTTAAATCGTTATTGCTCAACAGTTCCATGCCTGGTTTCAAATAATCCATAGCCGGAACTTCCAAACTTTCTTTGCACTTGTGCAGGCAGGCTAAAACTTGCGGGTTTTCCGTCTTATGCAATAGAACCGATAGTCCGGCCAGGTAACCGCGGAAATGGTGTTTCATCTTATTCTCTGAGCCTATAACAGTATTCGTAATATAAATTGCGTTACTTCGAGTCCAAAAAAATATACTATATAGGTACTCAATCGTATAAGAAAAATAAAAATACAACTACGATAAAAAGTTTTTATTGAAATTTGTAGGATATCGAAAATGAGTAGTTTTTCGTTAAATCAGTTTTGCAACGAATTCGGCGATTTGCAACCAGTTGCTAAAAACTCTCTAAAACGTACTGATACGAGAAAACGTTCAAAATAAAAACGGCGGAGTATCAAAAATTAATCAAAACTTCATTCTGTAAATTTACAAAACCCAGTTTTACAAAATGCAACAGGTTTCCCAAGTTTTTTTAAAAAAACCGATCCAATACGAAAATTGAAAGGTTTCAAAACACGATCAATTTTTGGCGCATTTTAGTAACTAGATCCACAGTTTGTAGCCACGTTTCAAATTTTAAAAATTGAAGATAATTTTATTCGAGTAAAAAAAATTGAAAAAACCTCCGTATTTCGATTTTGTCCTCGTATTGAGATTTTTAACCGATTTTTCGGAAACTGTTTCAGAATAATAATTATTGAACCGGTTGCCAAAACGTTCAGAAGAAAAATGATACATCTTTGGCGCTCTACAATTTTCAATGAACAATTTTGATCATATCTGTATTTTTCCGTAAGCATTTTGAAACAGACATTTTCATTTTCAGCAACTAGCAGGGGGATCGTTGAACTGGTTTAAAAAAAAAGAATCAAAAGAACTTTTCCGATGAGCGCTACTTATTTTGATAGGTACTACGATCACGATTAAATTTTTTGGGAGAAAAATAAACAAAGTCCAATTCAAGTAGCCGACCGATCGGCCTATAAACGTTACCTTGCCAGCAGGCGCCAACGGTCAACGTGGTGTTGATATCGGGCGTCGGATGTAACGGCCAATCGTCGATAACTTCGGGATTTTTCTTTTGCGCTCGGAACAGAATACCGTCGACGAACAACTGAACGTTGGGAAACTGAACGGATACGGCGTAATGATGCCATTCATTATCGCAAACCTGAAAGAATCCATCGGTCGTCGTCGTCAATATAAAATTGTTTCAGATTAGGCGAGCGACGGCGAAATTCGACTTTACCTGCGGTATTTTCCATCTCCATTCGGCCGGTCTGAATATATTCAAGTCTCCTTGACTGAAATCTCGCCTCAACAACAATATCAGTCTGCAGTTGCGTACGAACCAGGCGTAATGATGTCTGTTCATTTCTATTATGTATATCGCAAAGGCAGGAGAAACACGAGATTTTCGATGAAATCGAGGCGAACGAGATACGATACGATACAATAAGAAAAGAAAGGGGTACGATTTCACTTACTGTGATCGTCAGCCGAGCATAGAATATGCTCTTTGACGTATTTATCCTGATTAGGCTGCGGCTTATGTTTCATCCACGTTCCGATGGTAAAGGTCGACGATAGACTATGATTGAGCACGTCGTTCGGAATGGCGACAGCCGAGTTAGCGCCGTCGAACTCGAACATCTGATCGGATTCGTGTCCTTCGTCGGTAGCCAAAGTTTTCGTCCATTCGGAACCGGATACGCCGGGAGTTGGTAATAAATCCACGCTTTCGCTGCTGGCACCTGCGTAAACGTACGAACGGTTTTTTACTTTTCTATCGCGAATATTGGCCGCATCTCTCCCGACGAAACGGGGCCGAGTGCCAACTTTCACGTCGCGCTTACCACAAATTTTACGTTGACTCTGAACCGAATACGTATCTCGATCGCATCCCTTTCCAATATGCGAAGTACTCAGGGTTAACGTCGCGTTCACTTTGTTTACGTTGCACGGCACGTCGCATAATTTCAATTGCGCGGTCGGAAACAGCGTTTCCATGCCGGAAAGCGGAGCGTAGTCGACTCTTTCGGGAACTCCTGCGGGAGACGAAAAAAAAAAAAACGCACGTCGGCGATTAATTACCCAATGCCGAAATTTGGCGAATCGCGCCACTTCGTACGCGGAAGTAGACAGACGTCAGTAGGTCAACATTAGGGTGCAGCGATTTTCAAATTTTACTAAATTTCAATTGGTGTGTACCGTACTGCTGTACCATGAATTTTTACGAAATTACCTGAAAAAAGCGGTAAAAATTTAGTCGGTTTTGGCCAGTCTTTTTCTTATTTCTCTCTCCTCTTACTCATATCTTCGGCAAAAACTCAAAGTTTTAAAAATTGAAAATTTTCTCACAAAGAAATCGATTTTTTTCTTTTTTAATGTTTTTTTTTTTTTTTTTTTTTTTTTGAGGTATTCTGTGTGATTTTTGTACAAGGCCGAGAATGATGTTTCTGAAATTAATTTGAAATTAATTATGAAAGATGCGATTACTTCGGTATTGTTCGATTTTGCAGGTTTCATTTCGATTTTAGATGGTCTTAAGACGATCCCCGACCTCATTTATTATTTTTTTGAAGACTACTCTGTAATTTGACAACATTTCGCGGCATTTGTGAACCCCTAAAAAAAAGAATATGGCGTGGGATGTCGTGCTACGTCTATCTAAAGTCAATATGAAACCTTCAAAATTGATCAAAACCCAAGTAATCATTTCGTACATTCAGTAGATACCTTATTTCCGAACTGTCTCCAGAAACATCATCTTAGTTAGGCCATACACTGAGATCACGCGAATCACTTGCGATAAAATTGAAAGAAAAAAAAAAAATATATATATATAATCAGAAATTCATCTTACTCCTTTCGGTTCACCCACTTAATACATAGGTACAACTAATTTGAATTTCTCTTTGAAAAAAAAAAATCAACTTTGAAGCTTTGAGCTTTAGCCACGTGAGGGCGGAAGGGGAAGGGGTGTGAACATGGGTCAAATTTCGAATTTCCATCGCGTCATTTTGAGGTCATTTCGCAAAAATTTGTAGCGCAGGCCAATGAAAATTCGGTAATAGTTGAAAATCGCACCCTCTGGTCAACACCATTGCGCACCTTTCCAGCCAAGTTTGCAAATTCTGTTCACTTTAATGGTGACCATGACCGGAACCGATTGTTTCATTCCACAATCGTAAGCTACCACCGATAAAATATGGTTATGGCTTCTTTCGTAGTCCAATGGTTCGGTATTGCGAATACTTCCTGTAATATAAGAAACAAAACACCGATTAAGATCATCGTTGTCCAATTGTACCTTGTACCGGAAAACTCTTGGTCCACCGAGTACACTGACATGGTCTCTGCTCTCGAACCATGTTTTCGTTGCCATCGGCGCAGCTGCATATTTATCCGCAAACCATTTCGTACTCGATCGCTTACACTTCGCGGGAGATACGTCGCGTCGCGTCGCATCGCATCGGTCCTGCGTTCTACCTTTTCACAACGAGAGAGGGAGACAAAACCACGTCGAGATAAGAAACGGAAAAGCGGAAGAGAAAAAAAAAACCACTTCGGGCGATTTTTTCAATCCTGTAGGGGCGAGAGCGGAGGAAAAATGGAAATACGACGCTCGTTACGTTTCGGGGGGTAAAAGAAAGCGGAAGCGGCGCGGCGTACCAGCACCTTACCGAACGAATTTCTCTTTTAGCTTGGCGCGTAAATTAAATGTCCTTGACCCTTGACGGGCTTTCGTTTACCCTCTCGCGCTTTCATCCGTCTACGACGTTGCAGTTTCGAGTAGGTACGGTGCGAGGTGCTACAATGTACCTATGTATACCTATATGTAGATTAGGTATACGCTACAAATACATATATGTGTATATCTCAGCTCGTCTCCCCTTTTCCCTTCGCTCCTCCGTAGTGGGTGAAACGACGAAGGTGAATAGTAAATACCTACGAATATGCGGATAGGGAAAGGTACGAGTACGATAACGACGTAAAAATGCGTATGCTCTCGCTAGCGAAAGCAATTTGCTTTTATGTATTTTTAGGGTTTTCAGCCGTACCTCTAGACCTATGACCTACTACACCTACACGGATGGAAAAAATCCGAATACGAATTCAAAACGTTCCGTTTCGTTTCTACCCCGTCGCGTCGGATCAAAAATCCAATACCTACGTAGAAATTATCCCACGTATTACGTACATAGGCATAGGCATAGGCACGAGCACGAGGCTACATACCAAATGAAAAGAACTTGACGTAGGTAGGTATTCGAGGTGGCTACGGCAGGTACACGGGTATTACCGACCACCGAACGATACCGGCTGTCTTCGTAAAATCGGCAAAATTTCATCACTGTAGGAATAAGTGAAAAATTTTACTGATTTCAATCAGTCAACCAATTTCTACAGATTCAACAATCAAAATTCACTGTTTCAATCAGTAATTTTTCACAGATTGGCAGTAAAATGACGCGCTGATCAACGGGGGAATCAATGGAATTTGACTGATTATCAGTGACTTGATTTTCTTTATTTCATCAGTCAATTTGGGAATTTTTAACTGATCCAAATCAAGAGATTGGGTTATTTCTTACTAAAACGGACCAAAAATGAATTCGAGCCTTCCGATTTCGCTCAATTTTTTTTACCAGTTCTCCTCGATAGTCTATTCATAAATCCGCCATAATTTCTCTTCTAACCTTCAAGCGGAGTAGATGACGGGAATGGCAATATTCAGACGATTGCGATTTTTCGCCAAATTATCCTATTTTGAGGGCTCATATCTCGAGGTAGGTTATACGTTATAATTGAAAAAAAACTGTTTGCGGTATTCGAAAGAGAATTGATAAGGGATTGAAAAATAATAATCACAATTTGATAGGTTCAAAGTTGAACTTTAGTCATTAAGCTCAACTTTCACGATGATCACAACAGATGAAAACTATGTACGTACCATATGTAAAAATCTAAAAAAAATGCAGCAAGTAGTCCTTTTCACCTATTTTTCAACCAACAAATTTTTAAGACGGGATCTCCAGACCCCTGAGGAGTACAGGGGTCCACAATTTTGTTCAGAGTTGAAAACAAAACGAAAAAATTGAAGTAGCACATCGGATTTAAACAAATTCGAAAAATCAAAAAGTAAGTAAGTCGATATTCCAATTTTACGACCTCGAATTAGTGACAATCGATATGCCACACGCCACTTCAATTTTTCAACATATTTTCTCCCAAAATGGTGGCGATAGGGGAACACTGAGGGGTCAAATCCAAAAAATGAGCAAATATTCGAACTCAGAGCCCTCAAAAGCTTAACAAATCACAGGTCACACGTTATTTTTCGTTTTTTAGAATTTTTGACCCTATCAAGGAGGCTATAAGAGGGGTTCTGAGGAGTCGGATGAAAAAACCAAGTACATATTCGAAATCAGCGCCTTCGAATTAGTAGAAATCGATATGCTACTTCACTTTTTTCGATTTTTTTGAATTCTGGTCAAAATTGTGGACCCCTGTACTCCCAGGGGTCTGCAGATCCGATCTTGAAAATTTGTTGGTTGAAACATAGGTGAAAAGGACTATTCACAGTAATATTTTCAGATTTTCAAATGATAGCTTTCATCTGCTATGATCATCATGAATGATTGACGTTGAGCTTTCATCACCAAATGTTCAACTTTGAGATTTTTAAAATGTGATTATGGTTTTTGAATTTCCTATCAATTGTCTTTCGAATCCCGCAAACAGGTTTCATTCAAGCATAGGGAAAAACGGGTTGACGTCACGAGGTGTATAAATGGTTGCATATCTATATTGTTCATAGATTATACATTTGATTCGCCGCGCCGGCGCCGGCCGTTTCGGAGGGTAGTCGGATTCAATTGTGATAAAGAGTTTCACAAATGGCGATGTGATTGGTTACCTGGTAACATTTACCCTCCTCCAAGCATCCCGCGAAACCCGGTTTGCCTTATAACCTATTTCGAGATTTCAGCCCTCAAAGGTTGGGTAATTTGGCGAAAGCAGTTGCCTAAAAATTACGACTCTCACCCCTTGCTCCCTTAAGAGTTGGGAGAAAAATGATGGCGGATTTATAAATAGACCTTCGAGAGGAACTCGTAAAAAAAATTTTGAGCCGAATCGGAAGGCCCGACTTTATTTTTGGTCCGTTTCAGTATGAAATAGTCCACCTTTCACATGGACGCAAAGGCAAAGGTATGATGTAGTCGTAGAGGAATACATAGTAAGGAGTAGAGTAGGTACGGTACGAGAATACGACAACGGCGACGAATGAAATGAAAAGGACAGAAGGAAAGACCAGATGACTGGAGAAGGAGCTCGGCGGGGGCGGGGCGGGGCGGGGGTGAGGTGAGGTGAGGGGAATGAGATGGAAGGCAGAGCGGCGCTACTTGATGCGGGCTAATTTAATCTCGGGTAACGGTTGTGCGGTCGACAAAACTACTACAGCCGCGAAAACTTTTCCACTAGCCACCGCAGGCTTAATTGCCGTCCCTCTTTTTACGGCCACCTAGGCTTACGCCCGCGCCCGTACACCGCCGTACGCCGCGTACACTGTACTTTGTACACGTTACACGACAATCGATTCGGCCTTTCAAACTTGCAAACGCCGCCGCGCCGCGCCTCACCACGCCGCACCGCTCCACGTCCCGTCCGCCACGTCTAAGGAGAGGGAGGGAGGCGAGCGAAAGAGAGAGAGAAAGAGAAATGCTCTCTTTACCTGCTTTACTGTTCGACTGTTCCACATTCGCATACGTTCAAAACCTCAAAAGCTCGTTGGCCTTATTGACGCGTTAATTCCATACGTACGCGTACGTAGCTAGTAGCTACAGCTACGTAATAGTACGTACTACGTACACGCAATCTGCACGTCGAGTCGTCTCTCGTCCCATGGTACGGTATCGCGTATAGGTCTATGTGCTCGTAGTATGTACGCAGTACGCAGTACGCGCCTGCACCTGCACCTGCACCTGCACTAGAGTGGGCCCAAAAAAACAATTTTTTCGATTTTCAAAAACATACCTCCCGCAATATTTGTTGGCTGATGAGACTTGAAGAATAACAAAAAAATTTTCAAAATCAATTCACATCTTCCGATTGCGCATTGGCATTTAAATTTTCAAAAATTGCCAAAAAAGTCAATATCTATTTTCGAAAATTTTGAAAAAATTTGAAATTCATTTAAATTGGTTTTAGAGCTTATCTATTATCGACTATTCAAACTAAAAAGCAGAATTTTTTTGAAAAAATTCCTGCTTTACACCTTTTTTAAATTCCTGCTATTTCTTCACACGAAGAAAAATCAAAAAAATTTTTATAAAACATTGATTTTTTCAATTAAAACTCTGAATTTTTGCTAATTTTTGAAAACTTTAACGCCAATGCGCTATCGGAAGATATGAATCGATTTTGAATTTTTTTTTTTTTATTCTTCAAGTCTCATCAGCCAACAACTTTTGCGGGGAGGAGGGGAGAGAGGGTATGTTTTTAAAAATCGAAAATATTGGTTTTTTCGGCCCACCCTAACCCTAACCTACACCAACGACTGGCGCTGGCACACAAAATCGTACGTAGTACATCTACATAAATATGTATTTCAAGACGAGCGAGGGCCAGCTGCCGATCGACGATCGCCAGTGATTGACGGGCTTGGTTGGAAATACCAACCACGCCACGCCACGCCGTCCGGTAAAAGTACGAGTAAAATCCAACCAAAATGAGAAACGTTACCTTCGTTATCGATAACGAACGGTTGATCGGTGGTCAGTATTTCGTATTTGCAAATATCGCCGAATTTGGGCGTGCAATCGCGATCGGTCGCCTCGACGCGGACGATTTCTTCGTACAGGCGTCCTTCGTCCACGGTTTTCACGTACGACGGTTCCAAAAATGCCGGAGCATATTCGTTGATATCGACGATGGTGATATGTACCGTAGCACTGAAACATACGAAAAACAAAATGTCAAGTCAAAACATCGAATACCGATAGCGTGACACCTTATGCGGTGGCGGTACCTAGACCTACACGGAATACAGGAAAATTAGGATTTCAGAGAAGAGATTTATAATTATAATTTTTCTCGGTAATTGTGACGCTTCTCTGTCATCGGCGCGGCGCGCCGCACCGTCTCGTCTCCGAGGTTAATAAATCGATCGAGTGTCCTCCGCTTCGCCTCGCTTCCGCCCGCCGATAATCAGCAATTTATCGGAATTTTAAACGGCGCGGCGATGGCGGTGACAGCAGACCAACGGCTACCGCGCGCGTATGTTGACACAATCGTCGGCGTCAAATTTGATAACGGTCTGAAAGGAACGAGGAGCGAGGAGCGACGCCGACATACACCCGCGGCGCGGCGCGGTTATTTACGTATCCGAAGCCCAAATCTAAATCTCCGCAATGTCAAGCTTATGCAAACACGTAATACCTAATTACCTACATGAACTCGCGGTAGGTACCACTACCACACCGCCAAAACAAATCGCGTACTTCTCGTAACTAGGTACACTATTTGTTCGTAATACGGCAAGCTATACTTACTAAAAATAGGGATGAAAATTGAAAAGCCTTACGATATGACGCGACGCTACAAGCGTATCTTTCAAGTTGCACGTTGCTTTACAAATTGAGAAATTGCTCTCTCAAGTCTTGAATACCTCAATAAAACTCCGATAACGATAACACCGTATCGTATATCGTATAGGTATTAGGTATTAGGTAATAGGTATCCCCTTCTCCTGTTTCTTTGTCCGTGTCGCGTTTTGTCTCGTCGCCTTATAGCTCCCTAGCTCAGTAGCTCACTTTCCGCCCACTCCAGCTTCACTTCACTGCTGCCGCCTGCGCCTGCTTTTCGCTATTCGCCAACAAATTAGTTGGCTAGCAATTTTTATACCCTGTCATCGTTGTCGGCCACTTTTGATTTACTTTTATGTCATTGTCTTCACGGCGGCAGAGACTCGAAGATTTATCTACTGCTACCATCGAATGATTAGGTACTAACCTCATTTGAGTGTTTTTCTCATTTTTTTTTTTCCGAGCCAACTTACCTAGTTCAGGCAAATTGTAAAATTCCAACTGTAACCGAAATCGAGTCCTGGCCAAAGTTTCTTTTTTTTTCCCCGCAAAATTATTGTAACCAATGGGTCCTTCACAACCCTTAGCTTTTCGTCAGGATTCCGCTCTCCCCTCCACCCACCGGTTGCTTGGCCTCAAAATCCACATTCCTGCCTTCAAAACGAGCAATAGAGATAGCAAAAAAAAGTTCAATTTAAAAATGAAGCAGATGGTATTCTCGACGAAAAAAGTTCTCCCATACAATATTTTTTGCTCAAGTAGCTGTTGACCATTAAAGATGATTTTCTGGGCAAAGGAAGCCTCGTACAGAAAAAATGAATCGAACATAGGTTGTAGAGAGTCAAATTTTCTATCTGTGAAGTCTATTCGTTTTTTCTTAGGAGGCTTAGCTTTCAACCCCTCCCCAAATTGAAAATATTAAGCTCTCTAGGAAAAAACTAACAGGATTCGAAAGATACGAAATTTTACACTCTACAATACATGCTCTATACATTTTTTTTTTTTTCAGGAGGCTTTCTTTACCCAAAAAATCGACCAAAGGTCAAAAGTTGTTACAAAATGTAAAAAAAAACACAAATGCAAAACAAAAAATTGAAATTGTGAAAAATTCTCGAGTGATGAAATTTTTTTTACCATGAATTTCGTGATCAGCAAGAAAAATGCTGTAGAAATTACCTGCTTATTAAACTTCAAACATGATATTCGGCTCATAGTTATAGAATTTTATATCATAAGTTTAGCTGGTAGCTATAATCTTTCTATCTAGAACCCAAACCCAAATGTACAAAAATCTGATTCATTAAACACCAAATTTGAAAATTTGATAACTTACTTTTCCGAGGGTTCGCCGGAACATGCTACCGCTACGATATCGAACTTGTAATTTTTCTTCTTTTCGCAATTCAACGCTTTACGCGCTCTCAGCTCCGCTTCGCCATTTTTTCTCAATATTATCTGCAAAATAAAAATATAATCGACATTATTAGCAAAAGACGTGATAGGTAATAGGTATAGGTAAGTACATTTATTTCAACGTTACCGAGTTGAAATTTACGAAAAATCGTATTCGTATTTTTTCTTCTCGTTAAGGTTACCCTCGAGAAAATCGAGTCTACAGTCCTACACCGAAGAATGGGTCAACAACTGATGAAATTAGAACTTTGGTAATCCGATGACATTAGTTTTCGCCCTGGCCGACTACCTACGCGCTAGAAATTATACAGACATGGCAACGTATAAAACGAGCGAACAACGAAAGTCGAAAATACGAAAACGTTCCGCAAAAGACGCAAAGGGACAGACATGACGATTCCCAACAGATTGTTTCCTTTCCATCAACTAAGTGCCTAGGTAGAGTATATAGAGGTACACGAAATATAGCATCTATACCTATATCGCTCGGCCAGTCGCGAATTCGAATATCGCTATCGTTCGCATTCGCATTCAGAAAATTCGCCATCTTTTCCATTTGAAGCGGGTTTCCTTTCGCCTCGTCGGTCGTTGATTTTCGTAAAAGGGAAAACCGTACAGACGATAAAATTTTCAGAAACGATTTAGCCCGCAACTGTAATTTACCCTCCCTTTGCCTTGGCTCGTATAGCGCCGATCGTATCGTCCATCTATATACTTCGACTTTGTTACTTAGCATTTTGTTCAAAATCCAAATCGAGCCGAAACAACGATTGCTTTATTCGTTATCGTCGTACAACTTGAAAATAGTTGGAGGAAAATTGATTATTCGTTCGTCGCGTCGTCGAATTCGATCGTAAAAGTGACTCTTTAATCGACGGACGATACGACATCTTGCCAAAGAGATAAAAATTCTATTTATTATTTATCACAGTTTTGAGAATACGTCGAATGGAATAAAAAACATTCCAAATTGTAAAATCTGAACATTTCTCAAGATTTTTATACAAAATTTTCAAAAAGTTGACCTCTAGCTCGAAATAAACGAGCAGTTTACCTACAATTATACTCGTATCAAGGATGGTAGATCAAAAAATTAAGTAGGTATGTATATTATAGATATGAGGTACACTGATGGATATGCTGAAGAAGAATTGGGTGTTCAAAACAAAAAAATTCAAAGTTACTATAATTTTAATCCAACACGAAATGATTAAAGCGGTGCGGATAAAGAATTTGAAAATGTTTTAAATTTTCATCAAAAATTCAAATTCTTTATTCAAATACCTTAAAATGGATCAATATTTGCCACCTAGAATAGTTACATAGGTACTATTATTATTTATCAAATTTTTCACATTACCTTCAATTGGTACAATTCTCATAAAATCGACTTGGCTCATTCGGCAGCTCGAAAAATAAACCAGAAAATTTTTCGATTATGAAAATAGAAACCTGAATAATCTTAATCCGAGTTCGGCTCAGAACAAAAAATCAATCAACTCGCCACCTGCAACTTTTCGACTCAATTTGTAAAGAAATAACGAAGAAGTCAAAATTGCTCGGTGAGCCAATTTCTACTAACTTGTTTTGGGTGACAAAAATTGATATGGTCCAAACTGCCGGGGTCTAAATACCTATCTATATTATATGTACTTGGAGTCTTAGCTTGGAGTAAAACATAATACGACATACATCTAAGCGTTCATTTCACGTGCGTAAACCGCGTACGTCTACGTATATAAGCCTAAATTTATTGATTTCGGCTATTTTTTCAACGTCAAAATTCATTCCATTCCAAAGTATGCACTTCGTTTTCCCCCTCCCATTTCACAGCATCGTCATTTCGGCCGACGATAAAATTACAACTTGTAATCGAAAACTCATCACGCGTATCAATTATTTTTAAATTTCCCCACGGCATGCACAAGAGTCGAATGGCCATCGCCAGTAGCGACGGCTTTATTTTTGATTTGACCTCGCATCCAGCGAGATATTGGCCGCCAATAAACGCGCCCTGCGTATCGACAAACAGCGACAGTGAAATCGACACTGTACGCTACGATTCCGGTCCTTTGGGACGTAAGTTGAAGGCGGAAGACGGAAGGCGAAAGGCAAAAGGCGCAGCTTTTGAATTCCAGCTTTAAAAGTGACGCGATGCGGCGCGGCGATAACGATGATTTTATTTATTTCATTCCGCAACCATTTACACGAGTAACAATTAGAAATAGAAACACCTCGGGCAAAGTAATACTAGTACCTAAATATAGGTAAATGCCTAGACTTACTACACGTATAGACGTACAATGTACATCCATGGCCGGCGATTTGCTTTTTTTTCGAATGAGAAGTTCGTTTCGTTAACAGCGCGCCGCGTCAAAAGTGATCAGAAGCTTGAGAGGTTTTGTGTAATGTCAGAATTTTTTTAAAAAAAAATTTTTTCAAGGAGCGTTCGATTTGGGAGTTTTCTGGAATACAAACTGTGTCTACAAATTTTTTGTGTTTTTCTAAATTAAGAATTTCGAAACGATATTTTCAAATTAAAGTTTTTGTCTTGATTGAAAGTTTCTGAAACACTAACAAGGGAGATATTACAACTCGCAGTGAAATCTTGAGCCCCACCAAAAATCAATCGAAAGAACGCCATAAGAGGACCCCGTAACCAAAATTTCAGGTGCTGAAGTACATTTTTCGAATTTTGGCAAATTTTTGAATTTCGAAATTACCTCACAGCCAGCGAAATATTAAAATTTGATCTAATCAACGAAACCCCATTTTCAACCGGCCAAATCGATTGGAAGCGGTTTCAAAACGTTTCGCAGCCACCGAAAAATTTTGGAATGCGTTATGGGCGTAATTTTGAATTTTTTCTAGGAAAATTTTCAGCACAAAAATGCGAATTGGAACTCTATTACGAATTTTGGAAAATTGAGCACTAATCGATCAAATAGGTCATCAATTATGCGTAATCCGCGATTTATAGGTGCTGAAGTGAATATGGGCCATTTTTAGAGACTTTTTTCCAAGCTGGAAAATTCCAAAATTGGCTCCGAAACGTCTCAAAACTGTCTCCAATCGATCCAACAGGTCGAAAATACTCTCTTAATTTGAATCAGTCAAAAATGCCCAAACTGACTGATGAAATAGAGAAAATCAAGTCACTGATAATCAGTCAAATTCCACTGATTCCCCAGTTAATCAGCGTCATTTTACTGCCAATCAGTAAAAATTTACTGATTCAAATCAATGAATATTCATTATTGAACCAGTAAAAAAAAATTTCACTGATTGAATTAGTAATTAATTAACGATTGAAGCAGTGAAATTTTATTTTTACTATTTTTTTACTGTTTCCTACAGCGACTCGATTTTGTCGATTTTAATCAGTCATTTTTGACTGATTCAAATTGAGAGAGTAGGGAATAATACTAAATACCAAATTTCAGCTTTTTTCATTGGTTGAAAAATCGCTAAAATTCGAACTTTAAATTTTGGTTACGGTGTCCTCTTATGGTGTACTTCATCCGATTAATTTTTGTTTGGGCTCATTTACTTTGGCATACCTCACTTGCAGTAAGTGCTAAGTACATTCATTGAAGAAGTTACCAAGTATTCGACTATAAACGTAGACCTCGCAGGACGGCAGAAAAACTGTCATATGTAAATGGAAGGTAACAGCCTAACGGGGTTCCTAGTAAGTATAGTTAGTACATAGTTAGCGAAGTAGTTATGTAACATACTACGTACGTCGGTACATTTTACGAACGAGTTGATTAAAAATGCGAAAAATAAAGTTAGATCGGTGCACGGTACACGGTGCAAAATGCACGCTTAAAAATAAACGCCAAACGGCTGCGGTCGACAAGATTGCGACTGCAGCGACGATTGGCCGCCCACGCACCACCCGAACCCGAACCCTTTACCGAACTAAACCAACAACCCTTACGTACCCGCCGCGCCGTTACCCACTTACGTATTTACGCCACATTTTCACGCCATAGATATATCTCTCCTCTTTTCTGCTGCGCTCGGCTTTGCAGCTCAGCCTCGCTCGGCCTCGAATTGTGGTTTTTACTTCAGCATTTCTGCGGTACGCACGTCGTAAAATTTTCTCAACAGGTCGTTTCGTATTGTACATTTCCGAAATAGGTGCTTTGATAAAGTACTCGAGCAGAGTAAAAAGGTAGGTAGATTAGATACCTACGAATGCATTTTTTACATGTAGCCCAATTTCCTCAACATGTTTCCTGTTTCTATTTCAACTTTCAAAAATCACGCATCCGATGGCAGAGGTTTCAAATGGGCTCAATTGAAACGTTTTCGAAAAATTAAAAAAAGGAAGAAAATACGTAGCTTCAATACTCGTACCGAGCGATATCCAAGTAAAAAAGTAGGTAACTGTAACTAGGTATATCATCGCGAGTATAGGTAGGAGGTAGGAGGTAGCGAGGTAGCGAGGTAAGTCTACGTACAAGTACAAGTACAAGTACGAGAGAAATGGTCGAAACGCGTCGCGTTAAACATTCATATTTTAATAACTTTTAGTCGAGATTTTTTCTAGCAATAAATAAATGTACCAAAGTAACGTATTTTTCCACGCAAAGGGAAAATAGGTGCGCGCAGGCGTTTTGAAAACTGCCGCGGCACTTCTCCTTAGGTGAGGTATTTTATGAATAAATAAAACATAACGCTACGCTTTAAAGTAGAAGAAGAAGAAAGAAAAAAAACCATAACAAAAGAGATTGTGAAAACCTTCGGTAGTAATGCCATTCTTCGCTTTGGGCGAAAGAAATGAAAAAAAAAATGGGTAGGTAGGTGTAGGTAGGAAAGCAGACAGCTATAGATAGTAGGTAAGTAAGGGACTAGGCGGATATGTGGGTGGGTATGGTTATGGTACATCACATACATGGTTGGTATAGGTAGGCGGCTGCGACCGTGTGTGTGTAATTGTGTTTGTAGTGGAAGAGAAACGCATCGACGCTCGTTACCGTGTAGTCTTATCCTATTTATTATGCATTAGACATCAAAAACAAAAATAAAATACCTTTAAAAGCGCCAGGTTTGATTTGAAAAAACGACTACGGAACGTCGTCGTCGTCGACGAGATACCTAACCTTTGTTTTACCTATAGCTACCTAGCTAGTAGCTACCTACTCGCTACTCACGCCACGAACGGCGAATGCGCGGCAAAAAATCAAATACACTTATCTATCAAAAAAGCGGGTCATTTGTTTTTATTTTCATCGTATTTCGTCGTTTTCGTTTTCGTTTTCGTTTTCCATTTTTATATATATTTTTTTATTCGCGTTACGAAGATTTTACGTGGCACATGCTACGCACACGTTTCTCTATTATACAATTATACATATGGCTGGGGGAAGGGGAGGGGGGTTGGGATAAATGGTACCAAAATTGCATCTACGCCATCTACTCGTACCTACTACCTAGTGCCTACCTACTTATAATACCTAGACCTACATATACATACTTATACTAGTCCAGTGTCAGATTGCAAGTGACTGCGATGGCAATCGATGATTGAGTTGTGAAAATTTTGGCAGGTACGACGAACAAGGACATCGTAAGGAAATTTTCAAGCCCGGGAGGCAATCGCCAACTCCCATGGAAGGGGTTAGGAGGAGGTTCAAAGGGGGTTCAGAACTTCAGACTACCATTTTTCGAAATTAGAGTATCCATCCGATTTTGGGGTCATTTCCATGTAACTGAACCCAGCTGAGTTTGAAAATATTATTAATTTCGAAATCTGAGGGAGACAGGTCCCTCAAAATTTGAGATTCCCCTCCTTTTGGTTTCACATTTTTTAAACTTTGCACCACCTGCTTTCTAAGTAGCGTCCCTAATCCCTATCTCTATTTGGGCGAATTTTGACGTCAAAAAATCACTAGTTTCATTAGGAAAATATGGGATACTGAGAGCCTGAGAGGTCTTACGTTCAGAATTTGAAAAATAAGACATATTGTCCCAAATCTTGATCGGACGACTTTTGAGAGGCCCTACGTTCAAAATTTGGAAATCAAGAGATTGCTGCTCCGCTCCTTCAAGTCGTATGAATCGGCAACTCATCTGACACGTCCTGAATCTCTATCTACGCGCATTTAGTCGCTAAAAATCACTAGTAAATACTAAATGGTAATTGAATAATCGTGATTTTTACCCAAAAACGTGAGAAATTACACCAATTTTCACTTTCAGTACCTTTAGACTTCCTCTATTCATTCAGAGTTGAAGCATGAGAAATTTTAAACCCGTATAAAGTTCGAATATCATAATAAAAATTTGATTGGAAAGTCAGCAAGTGGTGCAAAGTTGAAAAAAAATAATTAATTTTTATGCAGTTTCGTGCAAAAATGTGAAAACACGCAGGATAGGAAATCGTAAATTTGAGGGATTTCTCAACCAAACCTCGGATTTCGAAAGTAATGACATTTTTGAACTCAGTGGGGTCCAGTCAAACGGAAATGACACCAAAATGGGGATCCGACTCCGCTTTAAACCTCCTCCTACCCTCTCCTATATACGGTTTGGTGATTGCCTCCCGGGCTTGAAAAATTTCTAATGATATCCTTGTTCATCGTAGGTACCAAATTTCACAATTCTTATCATCATTTGCCGTTTATGTCCAATAAAAAAAAAAAAAAAAAAGCAATCTGCCACTGGACTATACGTAAAATTTAACTAATACCAACCTATGTAATGCATTCCATAGATTAAGAAAAGAAAACGAAACGAACTCACGAAATAGGTATATACGAAAAACTTCCTACTTATGACCACTATTGGCACCATCATGCCTATCTTTGACCCCGTTCAGCATTATACTAATAATAATAATATTAAAAGAAACCAGCGAATAAAATTGGCCTAACATCTTTTTTAATTGAAAATGATGGCGCTGCTTGAGGTAGGAAGATACCACCCGAAAAATATTAAAATGTTATGATTTTTTATCGTTCTAATTTTTTTCGTTCAAAAGTTTGAAAAGTTGAAGTTTCCTTGCAAAAACATCGTCCAAGGGTGGTCTATGTTAAGGCGCCGCGCCGCTGTACCCGCCGTAGCAAGGAACAAAACTCGGGCAAAAGTCTAAAAGTGAAAAATATCTTCTTAAGGTCGCCATAAATGGATTCTCTTACACACGAATCACATTCGACCTGTCCTGCCCTAAATCATTCTTTTTGAAAAAAAAGTACATTTTCGGTTCGTTTGAAAACAAAATTAAAACACAACGAATTTAAAAATGAAAAAAATGGTGTAAAATTACAATAATGGCGAGCGACGAATCGTTTTTTAATAAATTCGAACATTTCGAAGGTATTCCAGTACAGAGGCTCGCTCATTCAACCAAATAATTTCGCTCGACCAAGTGAAAAAGATCTGTCTGTCAGGAATGTAACTGTAGGTAGATGGTGGAACGTTCGAAATTTTGTACTATAAAAATACGTAAGGTAATAATTATTTATGTAGATACGCAGACGTACATAGAGTAAGGTGGTTTTTACGGTGCATTGACGTAAGCACACAGCAAGAAATTCGACACCCGTTTATTGTACGTATGTAATTGGAAGCGAACCGAAAGATAAACGCGCGTCAATCCAGCGAGTAGGGCGGCTGGGAGTTCTAATTTGACTACAGAGGACAGACGCGGGTATATCCCATGCTCCCACGCATATTATCAATAAAAATGTTCCACCAACATTTAAATGATATTCGCGAATAGGTGCAACACGTAAAGCGGTAAAAAGATGGAAAATATTTTCAAAACGTTTATTCGGCGTTCAGTTTCGGAGAATCTGAATTTTTCAAAATTACATTTTCGCCCGTTCGATTCCCAATTTCAGACACCAGAGTACAGGGTCAATTATCAGAAAATCTTCAAGTTTTCTCCTCTCCACTGTAGCGCCCGCAAAATTCGACGATGGCGCGAAGGGCGGGGGCGGGGAGCCGGGGGGCCGGGGGGGAACAGAAATAGAATTTGGAATAAGTAAAACGAGAAGCCGACTGCGACTAACTGGTATCTACACTCGAGATTAGTTGTACTCCAAGGTACTCGTACACAGTACATAATACATATTATCTAGTGTAGGTACGCGTTTGCGTATATCTATATAGTATAAATGATACCTACCTATACGTAGATTTTATACACAGAGCCACTGCCTTCGCCGCACCGCCACCACTACGCCACTGCACGTCGTTATTACATTACAAATTACGATTATGCTAATGTAAACATCGTACACATCGAGTACACGCCATCCATAGCACCGCAACAACCGACGACGCGACGCGACGTGCTTTTCTAAGATAAAAATGTCACATTTATCTGACGAGCAGTTTTCAAAGACGCCAAGACGGTTGAATTTTAGTAGATATATGTGCATCTAGAGTGTAATGGGATAACGTCGCTCAGCAGTCAGTAACACGCTCTCTCCGCTTTATTCGTCGCATTTATTTTCGACCAACCAACGCACCACACATTACTTTCAGGGCGATTGCACAAATATAGCTTCTTCAACGAGGAGTAAAAACATAAACCTACATTCAAAATGATCGAAAATTTTCAAAATCGGCGTAATCTTGGGAAAAAGTTGACCGTAAACGCTGGACAAACAAATTCTTGAATTTGCTGTACAAAAACTAGTGTTCCTCCTCCCCCCCCCCTAAAACTTCAGTTAACAGGAAGATGAGGTACTATAGAATACTCTAAGATTATAGACACATTCCTGATTTTGGAATAAAAATTCTAAAAATTGTAAAAAAAATTCCAACTTTTCCAGCATCCGGAATTTCAAGTTGACAAATTAACATCCAGAGTTCTGTTTACTTTTCAAAATATCAACGTATAGATATGAGTATTATATTACTGCATGAGTATTAATTTTCACATTAAATTTTTTCAAAAGATTTTGTTTCGACATCATTTCGAAAGCCATTTGATTTTCAAGTATACGAGTAGGTACGGCAAAAAAACGTCGGAAGGTTTGTTTGGTTTACGAAATACTAAGGTTACTCGAACCAATGTCATTAATGATGAATTGATGATGATGGGAATGGAGGATTCAAGGTGAGAAAACCGACTACTGCTGGCATTTTCTAGAAAAGTTATTACGAGACTGCTGAAAGCGATGAAAGTAGCTCGTAACATTAAACGATCCCCTTTGAATCTCGTCTCGCAAAGCTAAACCCCGAAGACTTCACTTGACGACTCGAGTGCGCCGAGTTGCGCCGGACTCCTCGAGCAGGCGACGTTATTACTATACATATACTTTCGTTAAAATATCATCCTTTCGTATTCGTCATACCGTCGAGTGAGTATATGAATCATCCACTTCTACATACGTAATGCGTCATTCAGTCCAACAAGAGAAATTCACGAAATATTCGCGATAGATTGTACACTGCAATTACCTACACCATTATAGTGTAATTGCAGGAGCGTACGCTCCAAGTAGACGTAGATCTTAAAAGTACCACATACCTATTTGCATCTTTGTACGCAAATTTTTTTGGCCCCAAAAAAGTGAGGAGATTATCGAAAAAAAAAAAAAAGAATCGTGAGCTCTTGGTGATATTTTTTCTTGCAAAATTGACGGTTTTACGAGAATTTGGGATTTGAAATCGGAAAAATTTAATTTTGGAAAAACGCATTCAAAATGTTTGAATGCAAATTTTCAGTATACCTATATAAAGCATTTTCGCTAGAGGGAGTAAAACGTTATTTTACTCCCTCTCGCGAATCGCTCGAGTGCTTAAATTCGCGTTTTTCTCCCTCTATAACAAAAAATATCGTACGCAACTCGGGAGATGAATGATTTTCGACAATTTAGAGTTATTTCCCTCGCTTCGCTCGTGCAATAAACCTTAAAATTCGTCGAAATTCATTTCATCTCCCTGGTCGTAGAATATATGTACTACTACTAATTCGTGGTGCAAAAATTTGTGTCCCTCTTGGCCGACCGGATTAGGGGTTGCTCAAAAAACTCGATTAAAACTTGAAAATGGTAAATTTTCAGGGAAGAAATGACCAAATGAAAAAATCAATCCCATATTCGTGTTCAGCAAGTCAAAATACCCCGATCAACGCCCTTTTCCCGATTGTTTTACTCAAGGCCTCGAAATTCACTTTTTTTCAGCTTTGTAACCATGAAAAATCAGCGAAAAAAGTAAATTTTGAAAATTCAAGCAAAACTATTGCAAAAAGGGTGTTAATCGGGATATTTTGACCCACTGATTACGAATACGGTATTATGGTTTTTTCTCACTTGACCATTTTCTTCTGTATACAAAATGTTCAAACTTTGAAAAATCTACTAAAATTACAACATTTCTGAACGTGTTTGTTTGTTTTGTTTGTTTTTTTTTTTTTTTTAAATTTTCGGCCCTTACTCCGAAGAAACGGCCAAAACCGAACACACAGCAAAACATTAAAAAACGCGTTTTTTGGTCATTTTTCCAGGGTGATCGCTCTTCGCTTATACGGATATACGTAGACGTACAAAGGTCTTTTGAAACTGCATAATTTACCAATTCATTTTTAGACCCATGCCTTATTTTACTCATCGGTGTAAGTACACTGATGAATTATGACTCATCATTTTCTCCACATTCTTGTTTACTAATGCAACAATTTCTTTTGGTTCAAAAATGTTTGAATATTTAGAACTAAAAATAACTATGTGAAAACTTTGTGTGTTTTTTTTTTATGGAACAAAGGACAAATGCGTAGGGTATGAACATCTTTCTGATCGGTTTTCTGTTGACTCTCATTTTTTTAAAATTTGTTTTCACTTTAAGACTATTTCGTTTCTTTTGACCGATTTTCACTCTTTAGCCTCTCTTCTTCCTACAACAATTTTTTCAATTTTGTTTTTAAAACTTCTCGTTTCTCCAGGAAGGAAAAAATTGAGAGCGAATACAAAGACTTTTGTGACTCTGTATGCAGGCTACTTAGCACTTGCATGTACATAGATATGTCTTTACGTGTGTAGGTAATTTAGGTACGTATACGCGAGTACGTATTTGGTATTAGGTTTATAGGTAACCTTTAATGAACACGAAGAAACCGCCTTTTTAGTGCCCGAACACAATACGTTTTTTGATAAAATTCCAAGAGGTGCGACTATACGAATTGGACGGTGGTGAGGGGAGGAGACTGCGGGGTAGCATCGGCAATTTTCGAGGAAATAAAGAAAGAAGGGAAAAAAAGAGAGAGAGGAGAAGATATCTTCCGTTATTAACGCGATGTCGTCCGTTGTCGTCGTCGTAATAGAAGTAGAAGCGCGCGAATCAATTTAGTATTAGGAGAGCTTCTTTCGTGCATAAGCGACGTTATTAAAACCCTTTGAAAACTTAATTTTCGCTCAAATTTCCGTTATAAAATACCATCTCTCGCCTGTCGGCGATCGGGCTCGGCCGTAAGCGGGGAAAAGCGAAGAATGAAAAAAGAAATGAGAAGAAAAAAGATTTCTCGACGCTTACGTAGCCGTAGCCGTAGCCGCCGCCGCCGCTGCCGGCGCTGCGACGCGCCGAGAAAATATATATACCAGCGAGTTGAAGGAAAACCTAATTTTTTCAACTTAGACGTTAAGAAATATCTACATCACTTTGGTAATAGCTAAAAAGCGAACGCGAAAGAAAAAAAAAGCAACCTCGAAAAGAAGAGCCTGATGCACAACGCGTACTTTGTAACGTCGCGTCGTTACCGCTATATCGTATACGTATACACGTATACACGTATACTCTTTCAAATGCCTGCTTGTTTCTCCGCTGTTCGAGATTTTCTATTATTTTTCTCTTTCTCTCCGTTATAAAAACCCTTACGACAGACATATTACACTATACCTACACTTTACTTGTATAGTACGTTACGGATACCTTATACCCATACCCATATCCATACGTAGACACATACAGATACAATGTACAATGTAAAACATGCACCTCTGCTGGGGCTGCAAAAGAGAGAGAAGACGTCACGCAGAAGAATACAGACGTTCGAGACGAGAAGAAGGGAACAGATGAAAAACCGCGAACGCGAACGTGTACATACGATATATAACGCGAATCGCGAATCGCGAATAGCGAAAAGCGAAATACTTACGTATTACTTTACCTCCTATACCAGACCAGCTAAGGAAAAGGATGCGAAATAAAAAAATAAAAAAACATTTTTCTGCGAGCTTTTTATTCGCACATATACTCGCGGTTAATACCTTACCGTGCTTTATCATACCTGAACCTCACACGTCTCACGTCCTTCATCGTTCATCTGCTACTTCACCAATTCACCATCGTATCTACTGGATTGAGAAAATGAAAATTTATGCTATTTTCATGTTTTTCATGATTTTCATGCCCGGTAAACATCGACAACATCGTGTTTAGTAATAATTTTGAGAAATTACGGTAAATTACCGTGAATGATTCGGTAATTACGGTAAATTACCATAAGTATTCTGAAAATTACGGTAAATTATTATACTCGAATGTTCTAACAATCACTGTAAATTACCGTAAATATTCCAAGAATTACGGTAAATCATTGTAAAGATTTCAGTAATTGCGGTAAATTATTGTACATTCTAATAATTACGATAAATTGCTGTAAATATTCCAATAATTATTGAAAATTATCGTAAATATTACAATTTTGACTTCTATTGGCCGTTTGATTCGAATTTTGGTCTTTTTTTATTCAGATCTGAATCGATGTTTCGAGGGCAGACGTTATTTTTTTCATTTTTATAGAAAAATGATTTTAAAACAATTCGTCAATTTGAAAATGTTAAAAATTCGCACTTTTTGTGGCAAATGATCAAAATGCATGCTATTTTCATGTTTTTCATGATTTCTATGTCCGGTAGACACCATGGTTGTCCATACGAGTCGATTTCGTGTACCACGTCAATGAAAAACATCTTTTACACCGCGATACTCTCGATTGTACATATTACGTTGAGAGGAAAATTTCTCTCCCCGGTGCAGAGAAACATCACACATCACTCCTTCGCATGATTCTCGTTCCTGTTTTTAGATTCGTCGTCGATCATCACTTTATCGTCGTCGGATTACGGTTCAATCAAATTAGAGAAGCGATAAGGTATGATATAACGAACTCCCAAAAAATTTTGATTTTTTTTGTGTTTTCTATTCAATGGACTATACAAAACAACATAGGTACTCAAGTGTCCACTTTAAGAACCGACCGGAACCCCAGAGAAAAAGGGCTAAATTCTTACTGAAAACCGATTTTTCGTGAGGAATCTTCTCAAATATGGTAAGCCTCAAAATTGAAAAATGACTGAATGATCACATTCTACGCTTAATTCACTATCACAAAGGTCGTTTTTTAAAATTTCCACATTATTTGACCAATAATATTGAGGGGGAAAGACATTTCTGCATGCACCAACGAAATATTTTGCATATAATATATGTATCTATTTCTGTGCAGAATATGTACTCGGGAAAATGGGATACAAAAATACGACAAGTAATCGAAATACCGAGACGGTCTAGGTACACGAATGCCGTAACCAATCCTCTCTCGTCAATCCCTTCAGTCAATCAGAACAACGAAGCTCGAAGTTACAATAAAGTTTAATTGCACGTCATCGCAAAAATCATCGTAGATAACGCCTGACGCCGAAAGACGAACGCGAGCTTTTAATTTGAAAAATATCAAAACACGACGCGACATCAACTGACATTATTCGCCTCATACGACAGAGGAGAAGAAGGATAAAAGGCGATGACTGAACTTGCATTTTCGCAATTCACTCTGATTCCAATTCCATTCCCAATTTTTCATTCATGAATCTTGATAATTATATTATCAGTAAACTAACGTCATCGGAGCGATAATCTAAAAAATACTCCCACGAAGGGATACTTCGCTAATTTGCTAGGTACCTAAGTATAGAAAGAAAATGGTAGACAGTACAGCGTAGAGATCTATTTGAAGTTGATCTATCTATCGACTTTTACAATAAAAACGAAGGCTTGCCTGATCGTTAATACGATTCTCTATCTAATTTCAGTCGTCAAAAACCAATATACGCGAAAAAGTTGGGTTTTTCGAATACGAGTCGACCTTTTTTCCCTCACGCGACGCTTCTCGTTTGATTATGGAACACATACGCAGTACGTACTCGTACGTGTTCAACTTTTTGTGATGATATCGTCGATTTGTTTGTATTCGTAATTTCGTATTATATATAGGAATCAGAAACGATATCGAATATCGATATCTACACGTACGTACTTTTTTAGCGCCTTATTCGCGGTAAACAAAAGCGGATAAGTTATAGGTAGTAGGTACTAGGTACTAGGCTGCAGTCCAAGTTGCAAAAAATGCTCTAGAAATGAAAATCTGCGTGCTTTTCTGGGGCGCAAAAAATCAGTTGGCTTATTGTTAGTATGGGCTCCATGATATGAAAAAAGAGTATTTTGGATTTTTGTCCTTGCACAATAGCGAGCTGAGGCCTAAAAACCTCCATTTTCCCCCATTTTTTCAACTTGACCGGGCGCAAAAAAATTTTTCACAGTGTGATAGCAGACACTATACCCTGACTCTAAATATAAATGTCATAACCCTTGGGCCACTTGCACATTGGGAGGCTAGGACTCGAATGTTAAAATATTCCTTGAAAATTAAGGCAACCTTAAAAGTTCCTTATCACATTTTCAACCAATCAGAACCCACGAAAATATTCCTTAAAGCTCTTAAGGTCGCCTTAATTTTTAAGGTATGATTTAACATTCGAGCCTAGGTCTCCTAAGTGCGATTTTTCGACAATTTAGACCATTTTTGGCACTATAATGCCTCTGTATGCGACATATGGTCTGGGGCGCAAAAAAATCAAATGTAGTGTATAATATACCCATACATTCATTCTGCATCTAATGAGCCAAAATTCGAGGAAAACGGTTTGCACAATAGGCCGTAGTGAGTTTTCAATGTTGAGAAAATGAGTGATTTTCACCCCTCTTCATCACGAATAAGTTCTCAAAAAAATTATGAAACTTGGGTTGTGACCTATCAAAATGGGTTAAAATTTTGCAAGCAAAACGAAATTATTAGTGAAAATTGAATTCAAGTCCTTTCGACCCTTCTAGAGTCCCAAATTGGGTCCCAATTTGGAGTTTTTTCAAAAATGGCATGCGACCTATCAAAATGGGATAAAATTTCGTCAAAAATTCAAAAATGGCATCCAAAACCGGTTTTGAGCAACTTTTGAGAATTTTGAGCTTCAAATAGGGTCAATTAGAGTGTTTTCAAATAACTGGCGTGTGTCCTATTAAAGAGGGGTGGAATTTCACCAGAAAAACAAAAATGTCATAGAAAATTATTTTTCAGCAACTTTTGATTATTTTGAGCCTCAAATTCTGTAAGGAAACTTCATGAGATATTACATTTTGAAAATCATCAGGCAACCCATCATTTCTTTGTTCATTTTTCTTATCTATAAAAGAAAAATATTTTATGACTGAAAATTACCGCAGTCAAAAGTTGTTCAAAAACAGTGCTGGATGACAGTTCTAACGATTTCACAAAATTCTACACCATTTTCACAAGTCACGTGCCAAATTTTTTCAAGTACAAAAAAATTGCTTCCTTTTGAAGCTCAAAATTCTCAAAAGTCCATGAAAAATAATTTTTGATGACATGTTTGTTTTTCTGGTGAGATTCTACCCCGCTTTCATAGGTCACACATCAGTTAGTTGAAAACATTCTACTTGACCCTATTTGAAGCTCAAAATTCTCAAAAAAAACCCTCAAAAATGGGGCCCAATTTGAAGCTCAAATAGGGTCGAAAAGGCTTGAATTCAATTTTCACTAATAATTTCGTTTTGCTTGCAAAATTTTAACCCATTTTGACAGGTCACAACCCAAGTTTCATAATTTTTTTAAGAACTTATTCACGGAAAATCAATTATCTCAACTTTGAAAATTCACTACGGCCTATTGTGCAAACAGTTTTCCTCGAATTTTGGCTCATTAGATGCAGAATGAATGTGGGTATATTATACACTTCACTACATTTGATTTTTTTGCGCCCCAAACCATATGTCGCATACAGAGGCACTACAGTGCCAAAAATGGTCTAATTTGTCGAAAAATCGCACTTGGGGGGCCTAGCCTCCCATTGTGCAAGTAGCTCAAAGGTTGTGATATATATTTAGAGTCAGGGTATAGTGTCTGCTATCACACTCTGAAAAATTTTTTTGCGCCCGGTCAAGTTGAAAAAATGGGGGGAAAATGGAGGTTTTTAGGCCTCAGCTCGCTATTGTGCAAGTACAAAAATCCAAAATACTCTTTTTTTTCATACCATGGGGTCCATACTAACAATAAGCCAACTGATTTTTTTGTGTCCCAGAAAAGCACGCAGATTTCCATTTCTAGAGCACTTTTTGCCACTTGGACTGTAGACTATACTCGTTCATTTCATTTCAAACTTTCTTAGTCGCGTATAGTTTTCAAAATCGAAGGATTTTTCTCCCAAGTTTCAACGAGAGGGCACATTTTTGCTGTTTCTAAGTTTGAAGCAACGCAACGATTTTCTACCTGTAAATCATCACGGAAACTTGAAAAAAAAAATGTATACTCACGGTCTTAAGATTCAAAAAATTGGCTCAAACATTTCTAAACAGTAATCACCTAAAGGGCTTCGATGTTCCAACGAAAAGGAACGTAAATGGTTCGTTAAACTAAACGTACAACCCGACGAATAATATTGTAATTCGAAATGCCATTGTCATACAAAATCAAGGTACCTAGCCTACCTACTTAATTCTTTACAAAACAACCATCGGTATTCATTATTGCGGCGCTTGAAAAAAAAAGCACGTGCGTTAAAAGATTAAGTTCGTATTATCGATTACTCTTTCTCTTTTCTTTTGTTCATTTTTTTTATTTTCTTTGAGAAAAAGAAGACGAAAAAATACCCCAAAAAAGGAACAAATATTTCTCGCCATCGACATTTCGAATATTGGAACGAGGTGAAAAAAAAATGCTGTTGCGCTTGGAACGTGATTTAAAGCGCTCTTTTTCTCTTTTCTCTACAACTCGTAACTCAGAGATTATTAGTTTTACACTTCAGAATGATAGTAGGAACGACGTCAAGGAAAATGGGACTCGATGTACCCTTATTCGAAGTCGTTGGAGGAATTGAACAGCAGAGCAGAGAAGAGAAAAGAAGAAATTCAAATATGTAAGCGAAAAAAAAAATGTAACATCATTCGATACGGTGTGGTAGTACTCGCGCTATCGTATTTATTTAGAGAATAAATGTTTTCGATGTCGCACAAATGGTCAATAAATTCGACCCTTTCTGCATACCGTCGCGCCAACGAGGGAAAAAACGCAATACATGCGCCAACAGCGCTATTCTGGCTTTTCATCGTCTCGAACATCGATTTTCCGCCTTCCCAGTTCCCACATAACCATGTCCGACCCATTCGTCGTAACTGCATGGAAAATGACTCGACACGGAAAAGCAATTCGTACGTCAATGTGTAATTTTTTTCACTACATTTTACTTCCTCCATATAAAAAAAAATACCGCTGTAAATTACCAACAGGTATACATACGTAAAACCTATTTTAAATTTATATTTTCATTCGTATCATCCATTTGAACCTGTTTTTGAAATTTAATGACAACACTTTCCCTCTCTCTACCTTTAAACGATTCGACGATATACGGTTACGCGAATTTGAAGGGCGAAGAGAATTGGTTGATATTTGAATTATTCTTCGCTGTGTACGAATACCTCTTACGTCAAACTAACGAGTTATAAAATGCAATAGCTATTTGCGACTAACATTATGTAAATTGATGAACTCGAAATATTCACTTGTTTAAGATCGTTGGGTTTTTCTGTTTTTTTCGTTTTTTTTTTTTTGTTTTTTTTTTTCAAACGGGTACTTGAATTTAACTTGCTATTCATCGAGTTTATCACTCGTCATAAATCGTTCAGAATCGACAAAGGTGAAGATTAACGCAAATCAACACCATTATATGTATTAAGATGATAAGCAAATGAAAGGAACAATTCCGGAATTTAGACATACCTCAAATGGAGCATCAGTATGATGCTTATTTATAATCTTGAAGCTGCAAATATCAGCACCTGTGGCTCTGATAGGAGGAGTAACCTCTACCAGTGTTTCATTTTCTTTCACTAGTCCGTGATAGCCGCTTTCTAAATTACCGACGTTCAATTTTGGAACTGCAACAAAGTAAAAATAATCATAATGAAATAATCTGTCTGATAGGGGCACAAATTTGCTACCAATTTCGGCCAAATGAAGGGGTTCGATTCCTCGCAATATAAAGAAATCTCTCAAAAACACTTCAACATTATCACACGATTCTGTCAAAAGAGTTGAAATTTACAAACAAACTCAAAACTGATTATGGGATGAATGATTTCTAAAAACAAAAGGTAGGAATACTTGACAATCTGTAGCGAACTTGTAATCGTTAACAAGGATAGAAACCAATATGAAAGGAAGTGAGTAGATTTTTCGTGAAATATACTAAGCAAAATACATACCTCCATCTGAATAATAGACAGAATTCACTGTTTCCGAACTAATAGTAACGTGAAAGAAAAGCACAGGAAACACCAACAAACGCAACATTTGAACGGTTGTTCGAGGAAAACACCCAAAATTAAAACTCACTGGTGATTATTCATTACATGTAATTAGATAAACACACCGATTTAAACGAATTTAACACGGTTATACAACTGAAATTAATTAAAAAGATATGAAAATATTACAAGAACACTATTACGTTCTTGGTCTTCTCTCGAACGGACATAAATCGCGATGAGAAAAAAAAAACACTGAAAAACGATAACCACCCATCATGGAGTAAGCAAAAATATTCAGGCCTGGTGATTTTCACGATGCAAATTCATTGTCACAGTTAAATTCAAGCAGAATCGCTTTTCAAAATTTTAAAAAAAATCAAAAATCAATTTTTCATTTTTTCAAAAAATTATTTTAAAAGAATTGACGATTGACGGCGAAATTAACACAATTCACTTTAATTCTAATTTCTAATCGTATTTTTTGAAAATAGAAAATGGTTTTAATCGCTTGTAAATACCCATACCCATTTTATGTGTAGGTAAATATTGGTAAAATGGGAAAAGAATAATCAACTGGATATGCATAATTTGTATTAAACTTTATTTAAATTGTAATAATCATGTTCTAATTAGTAATATATTATTATTATAATATCGAGAATGTAAGATTACAAGACGTAAGGTCACATCAAAAACAGCGATGAAGTTTTTAAGATCAGGAATGAATTATTGGTACAGCGTACAGCTGCATCCGCAGGTTTACAATTTTTATTTACTGGCAAGTAAAAGTTGGTTCATCTCTTTTTGTACTAATGACAATTACACAAACACGGTTTTAAGCCTTGTACTAAATTTTATAAAACTAAGATTAATGCATTTTCCCAGTAATTTAAATTTTTACTACGCAAAAAAAATAAAATAAAATAATACGTTTACGTACGCGTGCAATGTAATTTAGATAGGCACATTTTGTATGTACTTCTGGGAGTATAACATGGACCTATTATATATACTACGTATATAATAGGTCCATGGAGTATAACGATTGCCTATTTTATTCCGGATTCATCGTTTATTGAACACATTTTGAGGAAGGAAAGTTTGATTTACAATAATTATTCACATGTTATCTTTATCGCAGGATGGCTGTGAATTTTGTTTTTGCTTTTGAAGCATTCGAATTTTTTGAAATTCTCTGACTAGGGAACTAACAGCTTCTTCATGACCTTCAAAACTATCAGATTTTTTGACAGTATCCGATTCAAGAGTAACTATATCAAATTGGCTCTTGTAATTATCCGGATTTTTATTATAATACAAAGAAGAAATTTCTTCCACTTTCTTTTTCGGAGGGAAAGTTTCCCAAGATCTTTGTTTCTGAACCCGTTTCTCTACTTTGTTTTTGCTACTGCCGATTACTAAAAAAATAGCTTTTCTATCCTTCATTTTAGCACTAGATGGTCTGTAAAATTCCATATAAAAGGATTAGTCATGTACTGGATCACCGTTTGGACGATATCCAACAAATATTGTACTGAACTTTCCAACTTACAATGACCTAGTTGTGGTATCTCTGTAGAAAACTGATTCTTCCGTATCAGAATGAGGATAACGCCTATGTCGACGTGTTCTCGGAGGTGGCGATGGAGGGGCTGACTTTTTTGTCGGTTTCATTAATCGTTTATCCGTAGGACAGAAATCATCTTCATCAGAGCTGTAGCAACGATTATTTTTTGAATGAAAAATTGAAGTAGCTTCGCTGATACTTTGATAATCGGATTCTTTTTTTTCGGCGCCTGTTGAACCTATTCAGAAATAATGCAATATTAATAATGAAATTCCATGGAAAGTATCAATGGCGAGCGTAAGTCTGGAACCTTTGAATATTGTTGTTTCCTTCCAACGAAATTCAGCATATTTTTCCGGATCTTTATTTGGTTCCCCAGTGGGTAGGAAATTCGGTTGGAATTCGTCATTTCTTTCGTTTTCTTCGTTTTTCTATTCCAGTAGAAAAAGCGTTAATTTTCTAGCATTCATCATGTATTAAATTCAAAAGTATAATTTGCAAACCTGATTACAAGAAAATATTTCTTTTGCCGAACCGCACGATTTATAAGTCGCGTAATTGTTGTATAAACCGGACATCCTCTTTGGTTTAACTCTTACGCTACCTTCACTACCTAATTAAATAAGCCAGTTTAAATTTGTACAAAGATTAATAGAAAAAAGCTCAAAACACTCAAATAAGTATTTTATTTACAAGCTGCGTAAACTTTTTGACAAGACTGATTCGAACATTCTTTCAGTCTGTCCTCAGATTTACTTCTTTCTTTGAAACTTTCCGCGGCTGCTGATTTTTCTCTACTTCGGACTTTATCTATGAGCTGGGAAAAAACACCTCGGTTGCTCTTGTGCTCGGATATAGAATGAGCTCGTTCTCCGCGAAGGGAACCATCTCTTTTGGGTTCTTCTAACGAGTTATCAAATTTATCAACACCTAACCAATTTTTTTTCACATTGATATTTTATACGAAACACAAACTTACCTCCAGCTAATGATTTTGTTTCAGCGCTTAAAGAGACTGTACTTTGGCAGTGTTTACGAGACATTCCTTTTGAAAACTTGGCTTCTTTTTCGTATCGAAGACTATGAATTACGTAATAGGTGTATAAACTTTATCAAAAAATTATAAGTAATTACCTACAAAATTTTCATGAATTACCGTTGCGGATCTTTGAGTTGAGATATTTCACTCAGTAAAGATTTTAGTTTTGCTATTTCTTCGGTATCGCCGCATGATGACAACTGACTAACATATGGTTCTAAATTTTTAGCAGCAACCGTCAACTGCTTCACTTCCCCGCGTAAACTAACCACGTCCGTCATCTGAAGATGACAGTGTAAAATTAAAGTGAGATTTCGCGGATTGCATTATACGAATTCGCAGATAATTATTGTTTACTTGTTGATGGAAAATGTCTTGTTCCACATGAATACGATATAGCTGCTCTTGCCAAATTGACTGGAATACCGTTTTCAAACGTTCTAATTCCACTTGTATTTGTTCGAGGGTGTCATTCAGCCTGGTGCAATCCTGAGTAATGACTTGATGTCGTAAAACCAAAGGAGGCGTCGCAGAACGATGTAAAACGGTTACATCTTTACGTAGATCTCCCAATCGCTCTTTAATATTTTTCATCATAGTGCCTAATTCCTGAAAATAATTCTTTTTTCATTTCACGAATGCGCTTTTACGGTCACATTAACGATAGGTACCTTCACTTGTGAATTGAAACTCCTACAGTGATTTGAAAATGGTCCGTCTCCTTCGAGCGCTTTCATTTTCAACGCAGACTGCTGTTTTTGAGATGGAGTGCCAGTCATGGGATGTAAAATTTGTGAACTCGACGATTTGGGAGGTAAAGCAGTTTCATACACTGAAATTGTGACAATAGGTAAACACAATTTACGAGATAGAAATCCATTCGTTAGCTATGTAAGATGTTTTGCCTACCCGATTCCTGTGTTTGTTGGACTGAAGATGCTAATAATCTACCAACCCAAGGCTCTAAACAGTGGGCAAACTCCGAACGATAATTGGTTTTTATTTGACTCGATAAAGTTGGACTGTAACGACAACAAATTAAATTATGAAGTACACTTTCATAAAATTTTACCTGATTCGTTATCTGAAAATCATCTTATTCGCGTAAGCCTATTATAAGCAAGTAATCACGCTAATACCGCAATAATCGAGGTAAATTCGCCACTGTATTCAAACGATCAATCATTGAGAATACGACTTCCAAAAATTGAAATTTATTCGCAGTGGATGAAAATGACTGGCAAAGTAAAATATGTTGTTGGAGAATTGGAAGAACCGTACTCAGACTAACTAATTGGTTACGGAACGATCTTTCTTTCATTTCGTATTGTCTGAAAACGAAGAATGTTTTCGTATTTAGTTTTACACACCTATCCAACGAATATAAAAATAGTGCAATTTAAAAAAGCTACCTTTGAACTTCTAAAAGAATGGAGGACTGAGTTTTATTTATAGCATCTTGCAAGCCTTGTGTGAACGAATGAACAATCATTTTTTCAGCATCGGTATTATGAAGTAATTCATCCAACTGAGTTCTGCATAAAATTATACCATCTCGAACCGAATTCTGTGTTTCACAAACTGCCTGAAAAAATTTCAGCTTTGATATTTAGAAAAAATAAATCTCAATAAATAAAGATACCAATACCTATTCAAATAGTTATTAAAATACGATTGTTTATTTAAATAAAATTTCTAGACAAGGAAAAAGTTTACATACTTTAATTACAAAAAGTGAACTTCAAAATTAATAATTTTAATTGTTAGTAAATACCAAATAATTTAAATTCATAGGTATCAAAAATTGATGAATGAAAAAATAAGCAAGCGATCTTAAGTGGCGTCGGAAGATTTTTCAGGAATGAGTAAAAGGGCCCTTCATGCTTGAGTGAAGCTTTGAAATCATTAAATTTTTAATGAC
This sequence comes from Pseudococcus jackbeardsleyi, assembly GCA_038380155.1. Taxonomy (NCBI): domain Eukaryota; kingdom Metazoa; phylum Arthropoda; class Insecta; order Hemiptera; family Pseudococcidae; genus Pseudococcus; species Pseudococcus jackbeardsleyi. Next base: position 1,337,875 of record CM076240.1, read on the forward strand.
CCAAAAAAAAACATTTTTTTTGTTCCCTTATTTTGAAAATCCCTAACAGATGTAATTTGGAGAATCGAACCAATTCCAGTTAGTAGGTAACAGGTAGATATTAAGAAATCAAATACTCACTGAAATGACGGATTCTAGTTTCATGACTGCTTGCGTATACGCCGTATCGACGTCGATACAATGTTGTCTGCTTTCTGCTGGTAAGTCTCGGAAGCAATTAACGCAAAGCATAATTTTTTGTGAGACCAAATACATCACATAAGGCTCCCCATGTATTGGACACTATAACGCAATTGAATAAAATTAGAATCTACCTATATTTAAAGGCGTTACACAATCGAACGACCGTAATACGTATACGTAATCAGCTATACCTTTTTCAAACCTTCCTGAGAAAATTTAGACGTTGGCAAAATTTCGTGGGACGAAAACATTTTCGCCCGATGCGTATTTTCTCTGCAAATACCGCACAAAGCTTGATCTGTAGATTTAACAAGACATATGTTCATCTGTATTATGTCGTCTAAATTCAAATTTGCGGTTCGAACTTACTACAAGTGGAACAGAAAAACATGGACGATCTTTCTCGTTTGTCGCAGTTAGCACAAGGTGGGTTATCCATATCAAAAAGTTCGACCAATTTTTTGAGCAATAAATCTGTTGGAGGCGCATTTCCTTCGCAGTCCGTTTGAGTCCTAATGATATCATCCGTACAAAAAGAACAATTGATAAGTATCCGAACACTCAGTAAGTATGCACATTAGAAACTTATTATTACTTACCCGCAAAGCGGACAGTAAATAACTCCATTGTTTGATCTATTTTCTATACAACGCGAACAGAAAGAATGGTAACACGACAGTAAGCAAGGATTGGAATAATAATCTTCGCATAAACAGCAGATCAGTGGTTTTCGCGAATTCCCTGGAAAATATCTGGGTTTTTCAGTTTCCATTTTCGATCTGTCAAAAGTAGCTTCCATTTTTTCGGAAATACGCTCGCGTTATATTTCTTCTATCATCCGAATCTGCAGAGGAATAGGAAAGGTTATTCAAGTGTTTCTTACATTTTTCGGTCATAATTCGCAACGATTATAACTAAGATGTGCACTAGTCTATAAAAATGATATGAAACTTCTGAAAACTTGAATTAAATGAAGTTGAACTTTACAAAACATTTCTCAAAATTTTTTAACGCCATGAACGCCGAATCTTTAGCTTTAGCCGAGTAAGCTTAAAAATTAAGATCAATATAAGATTTTTGATTTTTCAAATATTCAGCATTTTATCCGCGCAAGCTCAAAATAATCCAAAGAAGAATACGACGGTGGGTGCCATGCCGGCATTGCCGGCGATATTGTTCAAAAATTGAAAAAATACAAACTTTCAATTTAAACCATTCAAATTTTCTAATGATTTGTTTTGTAGGTTTTTTAATGAATTCATTTGTAAATGTAAATTATTTTATTCCAGTTTATAAAAATACAAATTAAAAAAATCAAAAAATGAAAAATTTTTATTAAAAAAAAATCATAAATTTGGCAGCATTGTAAGTTATCTATCTTGAAGTAGTACTGCCTAAAAAGTATATTGTACAAAGTATATACAAGTTCAAAATCATCTGATTTTCATTTTTATTTCATCTTTCAACAAACTTTCAAGATTTTTGTATAATTGTTTTTTTCCATAATCAAATAAAATTATTATTGAAATGCCATTGTAAAAAAGTAAACGTAAATTTGCATTTGTTTTTTAAATCATATCGTTATTAATCCTGAAGTGTTTATTTTGTGAAATATTGTTCGCATGATTCGTCGTGAGAAAGGGTAAGTGTACGCGAAATCTGATAAGTCTCGTCGAATGATAAAACACTGCGGACACAAGATCAAAATCTAAATCTAAATCACACACTGTTTATTGCGTATATGCGATGATAATAATTAGTTTAGTCTTTGTTTGGTGATTTGTAAAAACCACGTTTGATCCTTTAATCAGCACACAGTGTTTGTGCGATTGTGATTTAAAAAAAAAATCATTCCGAAATATGAAATCGTAGTGAAGTGTCACAGACTTGTGTATTACCAATCGATGGAGGTAATTATGTCGAAACCTTGTTACGATTTGAAGTGTTACATGATCTGAGTATTATTTGATACAAATGTTGACACCGTTTTCGTTTCTATTTTCTAATTGCAGGCATTCCAGTGAGATAATAGTTATGAGCATTACTACGGCAGCAAAACAAAATGAACCACAGATCGCAAACGTTTGAGTTACGAGTTGAAGGGAGACAGATCGACGAAGCTGTGACGAGCTTATTTCATACAGTCCTGCTGCACAGAACATTGGGTAAATTTACTTTTAACGAAGATGGTTCATATTCGGTCGGTACTGTTGGCATACAAGACGTAGACTGCGACTTTATCGACATAACATACGTATGTTGTTCGTCGTACACGTTGGATAATCATTTGAAAAGAGTCATTAGCAGGTTCTCCGATAGCTTACGTAAAGATAACCAAGGCAGCGGTCAAATTTCGCTAGAGTTTTTCCAGCGAAAGAAATCTCACTGGCCTTTTCAACCTGAAAGCATACCGTGGGAAGTGTGGAACGTTCGTATCGAAATGGTTAAATTGTGTAACGAATACGAAAGACAATTGTCCAAAGAAACTGTTGGTGAGAAACTCGGTGAAAAAATGGTCCACATTGCGGAAATAATGAATCGTCACGAATATCTGCCTTCTTTCCCTCCCCAGTCAGAGCTGGAGCTGATTTTTGATACTTCATACCCGGATGTTCAACCGTATTTATTCAAACTGGAATATGTTACTTCGGAGACATCCAGTCCTTCAGTCGGATCCACTGTTCGTAAACTGATCAAGGAAACCTTATCATTTTAAACACCCAATCTTCTGTATCGTGTTAGCTGAAGCGAGAAAGTGAGCACTGTCTGTTTCTCAAGTGCCTATGTTCTCTTAGAGATATTTTTGTACAATTGAAGCTTTAAATGATCGAGATACGATATGTACGAGTAGTAGTATTGATCTCAAAATCGTATTCGTGTGTCATGAAGAATTCGTCGCGTTTTGTATTCAATGTTGTAACCTGATTACACTCTGATTTGATCTGCTTGTTTAAAATAAAAACAATTTTTTAATATTTTTTTAGGGGATAGGTATTGAAAATGTTGTAAAAGCGTAGTTCCTGATTATTATTTAACATTGATTATTTTTTTATGATTTAAAGTACCTATTCGTATTACATACAAAAAATTTTCTTTCTCAAGTTTTTACTGTTGTTTTTATTTGTATATTTTATCGTATTGTAATATGCAGCGACGAATACTTAAATTTCCTGTTTTAATTTTTTGTACCGTATTTATTAGGTATATTATCATTTTGTAAGTTTTCTTCTTTTTTTTTGTAAAAATAAAGTTCACCGTTGTAATTTTTTGTAATTTACGGATATATTGATACGTTGCCCTTTTTATGTTTAAATTATTACTTGTACTTAGGTATTTCTCCCCTTTTTGTTGTTTATGTATTTGTAATAAAGGTGTATAATTCGTGTACCCTGTACCATTTTTTGTCGTATAGTACAAAATAAAGAATTATTCTTGTGCTTTTTATTCAATCGATGTTGTTATTTGATGGTGAATGATGATCAATTTTCATATAGGTAAAAAAATGTAGATTCTCTGCAGTATGAAGGTTACCTAGCTGTTTTTACGACGGATTTATGGGAGATATACATTTTTTGATTTGATCGAATTTGCAATTTAGATGAAATCAATTGAGGTAGTTTGTGTTTGCGTTGGTGGTATGAAGAACGTCGGAAATCAATCGTAGGTATGTTTGTTTGTGACGCTGCTACATCTAGTGATAAGAGAAATCAATTCGCAAATATAGAAATATCAATTGTCTTTTAAAATAATTGGATTTTTTTCGTAATATTGTGCGAATTTCATCCTTTTAAAGTTGCATTTAATGAACTCTGTAAACGATACGAACCAACCTACGTTTCGTACACATTTTTCACTCCACACCTTTATCGAAGTAAAAGTTCTACAACCCCTTTGTTTACATTTAACGGGATACTCGGTCACTGGGTCACCAATTCACCATCCCTGTAACCAGATAGCTTAAATAACGGTGAGTGTAGTGTTAATTTCAAAACTGATTTTTTATCTTGAAACATTCATGTTTTTTGCTTCCTCTTACGCAGTTGTGAAGAAAATTCATTTATTCTATGAGTCCGTTTTCACCCGTTGAACTCGTTGAACGTGTAACATAACTACGATGGCCGCATCTCGTGCTAAATGCATATCTCGCTGGAAAAAATGTGATTCGTGTCATGCGATTTTAGGACAAAGTGATGTGGAATTGCATAAGAATCTAGATTGTCCTCCTTCAAACTCGATAAATGATTGGTCATACGGTCATATTTATGAGAAAAAGTTATTCAGTTTTCTTAAACAGTTCGAACCGCAAGGTTAGTGTGTTAATAATTATATTTACTCGCATTGATGAACTTCGAAGTCTTATGATTGTATGATTATTTTTTGTACAGATAAGAATGAAATGTTTTTCAATGACGTTATACAAATTTCATTGAGTTCGGCTCAACTTTGCGAGTTTCCTATCGGGGATCCTGTGATTATTACTGCCAAAAAAAATAATCAATCTATCGTAAAACCGCTGTGGCCCATAGAAGATAATTTATTGTCATCGGTTTTTCTAACGAAGCAAAGTAACAAAAAATATTTCATCTCGATCTAAATAATGATCGATAATATTTCCTCTTATTTCAGGTTTGAGAGAATTGAATTGTTTCGAAGGTCCGGTGGAAATCAAAAAAATCAAAAATGCTCCTTTGCCGGCGAAGCTCGTACAACTAAAATTGGTCAAACCTGAAGTCATGTCGGAAACCCAGATCATCGAAATTACTCAAATGTTGAGTATCACTTTTAATAACAGGGTAGTCTTGCTTGGGCAATTTTTAGTGGTGAATTTTTATGGATTGAAACCCAAATTCAAGGTGAATGTTACTACCAGTAATTATAATTAATAGTAGATTTCGATGGTAGTTATGAATGATGTACTTTACGACAATCGGATTTTCTAGATCGTTGACGTTTTACCACATCAAAATTCCAAGGATTCGATTGATAATTTGAACGAAGATTTTTCCGTTTTGAAAATCGAAGATCAAGAGCCCAACAAATTGTTCAAAGTACTTTCAAATACTAAATGGAAAATTCAGAATTTTCAATCCGAGGAGAGAAAAAAGTCATGCTGTGAGAAATATTGTTTATCAAAGCTCGGTGGAGTCAATAATATTATTTGTGATTTGAAAGACGTGATGTATAAAGTTCTAGCTTCAGATTACATAAATGGTAATAATTTTTATTCACCTTTTCTTTTTAATATAAATTTACAAGTACGATTTTCGAGTTTTCAGAAGAAAACGTTTCGTGCGGCGTACTCATTCATGGCATATCGGGTACAGGAAAAACATATCTTGCTCGGGCTATGATCAACGTTACGAAATTGCCTGTAATACATATTTGCGTAAGAAAATTTTTATTTCATTGCGCACATATTTTATTGTAGTATAGTAAATTTTGTTTCCTTTTCCTCGTAGAGTTGGCAAATAATTAGTAAATATTTCGGTGAAGCTGAATCTCGCATCAAGGGTTTATTCGAAGAAGCTATTGAGAAAGCACCCAGTATAATTCTAATAGACGAGTTAGATTCGTTTTGTCCTAATAAAAGTAGCAGTGACCAAGAAAAAAGAGTACTTAGCGTTTTATTATCTATGTTGGATAAACTGAATGATTACAAAGTTGTTGTATTGGGAATAACGAGACAATTAGATTCTATCGATTCTGCTCTGAGAAGACCTGGACGGTGAACGAATTATTTTATTTGATACAAAACTGAAACGACTTTTTATTTGTTGATAATTTTTCAGATTTGATTACGAGATCGAAATTCCAGTACCAGATGCTGAAGCAAGAATTGAAATATTACAACGTCTGCTGTCATCGTATGAAAACAAAATTTCGTCTGAACTAATAACTCAGTTTGGTTCTGTTTCGCATGGATTCGTTGGATCAGATCTGTCTTTAGCTTGTTCGTTGGCGAATACCAAGGCTGCGAACAGTTTCAAATGTGATTCGAAGAATAGTAACGAAAGTCAGTCTCCTGTCATGAAAGAGGAACATCTTGCATGGGCGTTTACTCAAGTAAAACCTTCAGCTATGCGTGAGATATTAGTAGAAGTACCAGATGTAAGTAGTAGCGTATTTTCCTTGATCCTCGTAGTGTTGGTTGAGAGCTTACTTTTCGTTTAACCTTTCCTTTTTGTAGGTGAAATGGTCAGATATAGGTGGTGAAGAAGAATTAAAATTAAATTTGAAGCAAGTATTAGATTGGCCTCTGAAAAACCCAGAATCTTTTAAAAAATTGGGAATTTCTCCACCGAAAGGAGTATTACTCTTTGGACCTCCGGGCTGTTCGAAAACTATGATTGCTAAAGCAGTAGCTACGGAAAGTAAATTGAATTTCATTTCGATCAAAGTAAGCTTAAAACATGTCCGGTGGAAAAAAGTTGTTCACGAATTGAAATAATTTTTTCTTACATTTAAGGGAGCAGAAATATTTAGTAAATGGGTTGGTGAATCTGAAAAAGCGGTTCGGGAAATATTCCGTAAAGCAAGAACAGTATCGCCATGCGTTTTATTTTTTGACGAAATTGACGCGATTTGCGGTGAACGCGATACAGATGGTGGTAGTGGATCAAATGTTCAAGATCGAGTATTAGCCCAGCTGCTCACCGAACTCGACGGCGTTGAACCTTTATCTAACGTTGCAATTATCGCTGCCACTAATCGTCCTGATCGTATTGATAGTGTAATTGAAATGTTTTCTCTTATTATGCAGCTATTATTAATGATGATGATTTTGTCATTAAATTATTTTACTCATTTGCTTAGGCACTTTTACGACCAGGTCGATTAGATCGAAAACATTATGTACCACTGCCTAATTCCGAAACTCGAAGAGCTATTTTGACATTACAATTTTCTAAAACATCGATCAATAAAAATGTAGACATCGAAGAACTTGTTCAGTTAACCGAAGGATACTCCGGTGCTGAGGTAGAAAAGCAGTTATGGATTTGAAACAACTAAACGTTATTCTAATGTTATGATTTTGTAACAGGTTATTGCTGTATGTCGCGAAGCTGCTATGAAAGCTTTTCGAGATGATCCAGATGTGGAAGTTGTGAACAAGAACAATTTTGATTACGCGCTTTCCGTTGTTAAACCTAGAACACCTAATTCACTATTGAAAATTTACGATAAATTCTTAGAAATTAAGTAGGCAGTACCGGCAACTACTTGTTCAGTTTCATGAAATTATACCTAAATGTATTTGCGGGTACGAAATGGTGCTAGAAGAAATATCATGGTCTTTCTTGGAGATGATGTTACCGCTGATTTTCAAAACGCTTTGTTTTCTTTTACAGCTGTTAAGCATAATTATTTTCTTTCTTTTTTCCAAATCTTCTTCAGTCGAGTGAGCAAGTGAAATTTACTTTGTTTGTGAAAAAGAGTCTCTTCGAAGGTAATGAATATTTTGTTCACTAATTGAATTGTGCTTGAGTGAACTAGCGTATTTCGTGACATCGGGAGTAAATTGAGACAAAAACAGCCACTGTTTAACCGATCAAGAACGTGAGGATTGTATAGAATGGTAATGAGTAATGAGCATGTTCCTATTTGTTACCTCAGAACGATCCCCTCAATAAGTATGTTGAAAACAAGTATTTTTCATTCGGATATTTTCAATGAGAACAAGAAAAAGTACTGATCTAGAAGTCTAGATGAATGAAACATTCATGACTAGTGTTACTTTCATCATTTTGATTTTGATACAATAATAAAATAGTACCTAAATATTGCTGTTAAAATCTATTGTCCTCAATACATAAGCCAACTTTTAGTTCTTAACTTCCTATAAAATTCTGCCTCAAATAAATAATTATCCGATTGTTGAATAATTTTTTTAATTTACTTTTTCTCTAAAATTTCCGTATTTTTGCAATATTTTTTTATATCCGCGAAAATGGCGCCAAACCTGTTGATAAGAAGACTGCAAGAGCGTGATGTCATTATTGTCGTTGTTGATGTGTGTAAAACAAAATGGCTGCAGACGCGTAATTATTAAGATTTCGTTTCGTGTATTCGTGTATTTTAAAGATGCAAAAAATGTTTAATTACTGCAAGTAGAATTAAATTAATCGTAATTCGTAATGTAATACGTGTCGCGTGCGGACGAAATAATTTGAGATTTGACCGACGATGAAATAGAAGATTAACACAACAAGCAAGTTGAAGATTGAAAATTTCACTAAGTAAGTAAGGATCACTTCGATTTCAATAATTTCATTTTCAAGATTCGTCAAGATTGTTTGCCTGGTTTTTTCCACTGTCTAGAATTGCTGTTCAGTTTTTGAAATCGTACAGTTTTTTAATTGAAATTAATGCTTTATTTTATTCTATCCCAGACGATATCATTAATGTACTTCTCTATCGTTGTCTTTTATATAGACGTTCGTTCAGTTCCTTCAGTATATATCAACCGACGTTGTCTTCAAAAATATCAGTGAAAGGAAGACGAAGACGAAGACTGAAGTTTTTTGAGGTACGTTTTGAATTGACGCATATCTATAATTCTCATTCTTTGGGCGTAGGTAAACGCGTCTTTACTTTACATGCTTTATTTAACACTCGTCTTATCGTTTCAAGTAATTTTCAAATATCATTGTAATGTCTGACTGACTTTTAGGTAATGATTCGTAAGATATTGAAATTTCGTTGAGAAACTATATTACGCATTCAAACTTCAAAGAAACTGGAAGTACTGAAGTACTTGTATCTAATCATAGATATAATTATTTCTCGCGATACAAACGACCAAGTTCGTATAGTAAAGTTTTAAGACAGTTGTGTGCTGTCGTTGATTTTTCGCTGATTATTTGTGTTTCGTCGCCCCTAGTACATGCCACGCGCAATGATATTGAGCTTCTTTTTTGGTGGATGCGATGGCAGAATATTCTTTACCGTTTACGATGTAACTAAATTTGACTAGATTTTTATCCGGTAAACCTTCAAGTCGGCAATTGAGATTTTTATACTTTTGATGTATCAATTGAATGGGATTGGTAATTTGAGATTCGTAAAACTGCTGCTGTTGCTGCTGCTGAGTGGTTGATGATGAAGTTGCGGCTCTGTACATCTGCGACGAATATGAGTACGGATACGCGTTTAGTTGAATATGTTTGGCTAAATTATTTCTACTCTTGCCGTTTTGAGTTCGGTGATTGATTAATGAGGTGCTCGACGTCGATGTTGGATACCAATTCGTAGCATCTATGGCAGAGTTGCTGTGTACGTCGTACACTTTGTAGAAATTACGATTGCGATATACTTTGGTCATTTGCTGTTTAGATTTACGGGTATCCAGTCTTTTTTGCGGCTTCCTTTGATCGTTGTGGCTGGTGGCATTAGTCTGAGTCGCAGCATCGTGCTTCGTTATCGTTTCTTTAAAGTTGTAGTTGACTGGGCCGCATTTATTGAAAGCTTCCAAACTATTTTCGATAATGGAGACAAGGTACTCGATGAATATATCCTTGGAGTGAGTTTGTTGTTTGGAAATTTTACGTTCTTGTTGTTTAAATATTTTGATTGCGAAACGTTTGAATTTATCACAACAGTCGTCGCAATGAAATCCGAGTTCCGAGGAAGGTTTTAGCAATTCGTCGATGGCGAACGTTATATCGTTATTCAGTTGCTCTTTGTTTTTGTGTTTGTTTAAAAGTTCGTTTACACGCCAAATTTCTTCCAGTAAAGCTTTTACCACGTTGTTCAGATGCACGAGCTGTTTATCTTTCTTTCCGAGCTCGTTTTGGAAATTATTACTGCATGCGGACTTGATCGGATGGTTTACCGAAGGAGTCTCGATTCGTAACTGATCCGATCTGTACGTAAAGACTCGTGGAATCCGATGGTAACTAGGATTATTGAATGTCCAGTAATACTGAGTGATACCGTTTACTAGATCACTACCCGGATCTACAATGTTTTTCAAATTCACGTCGGCTGTTTTCGCTCTAGCGAAACATTTCTGAGACGTCAGTACTAGATCGTTTTTCGGTACTATACTATTCGCATTGTAAGCCACACGTTTTGTCGTAGACGGCGTTTCCTTCGCTGTTGTCATCGGCGTTATAATCCTTTCAGAGCTGTTGCTGGCGTTCGTGTTTCGGGGATGAAACTCTGGTACTTCGGGATTCGGATATTTACGTTCGGACCCGCGCTGTTGCGAAATGGTTTTTAAAAATTTATTCCATAAATTGGCGTGCAAATTCTGAGCATCTTTAGATGCAGATTCCAGTGACGTAGCGCTCGTGCTCGTTGTCATAATGGTTGTACACGACGTTACATCGGTATTGTCGCAGCTGTTGTTTTCGGCGTCGGCCTCGGCGTTTTCGTTATTGTGACGGACAGCTTTCGATAACGTATTGCTACTATCGGCGTTTTCGTCCATCTTTGCATTTAGGTACCTGTTTAGTTTTCTAGTAGATCTATGAAAAGGCGAAGCGAGATGATTTCGGTAACAGTTTTGTTGACGCGATAATAATTTCGTCTTGATTGCCTACAACATATTCCGCATGTAACGCTGTTTCAACAGAAATTGATTTTCTTCTAAGGTTCGTCGCAGTTACGTTACTCGATCGAGAAATTGAACCATTTATTGCTTTGCTAGGAAATGTCAACGATGCGTAGAGGTATTTATTAAATTTTCGTACATTTTAAATGATTCGAGTATCAGTTCAACTTAGATTTGTAACAGTAACGCCACTCCGGCCAACGTCCATTTCGATGGTTTGTCTTTGGTTTTCAAATTAAACGTCCACACGTAAGTCGGCCCGCGCATTCTTGTTTTATACACCGGACATTCGTACAGATTTCGTAAGTCTTGTTTATCTTGGGTTATTGCCTAGAACAGAAAAGTGTTTGCGGTTAAATTTAATTTTGATATACGATTCGATTATATTGGATGGAATAGAACGTAATTTTTACCCGGACATTGATCACTGGTAGTAACGGAAATAACTCTTTTAAATGCGATTCTAAAATGACACCTTGCAAAACATCCCATCGTGCTCCTTCCATGTACAGTCCATGAATGTAAACTCCTTCTCGAGGCGGGGACCTACATCAAAGTTATTCAGATAAATTGAACCGAGCTTATAAATCATATTCAATTTTCGTACGAGGCATTGCAGATCTGAAGGCATTTTTAAATCGCTTTCTATTTCTCTAAATCTCAACTGTTAGAACATTTATTGGCAATGTTTTGACTTTTGATTTGAATGAATGGCTTATACTATGGAATTTTTGCATTAGGTACCTATAATTATAAGCTTACGTGAAATCTTCTCTTTGTTTTTTAGTAACGTCGCATTGTAAGCACATCTTATCCAACGGCAGCTCGTTTTTTCTGGCTGTATTTTGCATTATAGCTGTTAAAAATGATTGCGGATTGAAAAATCCTCCTAACCAAACTGTGGTTGGTAGCTGCAAAATGTATTATCGAATTTTTTAATTGAAAAGCGTGTCTACCTACATTTTTAGTCACAATGATGTAACTGTTATTGTTGTTGTTTTTTTTGCTAACCACAAAGTCCGTTGACCAAGTTTCTAATTCACGTATTCGAAGTAGTAAATCTGCGAACCACGAACTCAATCCTAGTAAAGACGGATACGCTCTTTGAGTCCATGTGGCGGGTACTTGATCAAGAAATAAGGCATTTTCCAGCTCCTCCATGTCATTGGTTATCGTTAATTCGCCCTTAAATAAAAATCAATCATCAGTTTGCAGGGAAAACAACATTTTTTCAATTCAAATTCATTTCCTAAAACACGTACTTTGAGCCCTAAATCGAGTTCTTTTAAAGATCTTTTAATTTCGTTTGTGAGATAATTCATTCGTTGGCATTCTTGAAATGCGACAATTACGTAAGGAGTTCGTTCTTCCACTTTGCTGGTGATTTCTGCCATATTGAATTCTTCTGGCAGTTTTTCCAAAATTTCATCAATCGTTTGCTTCACCTAAAACAGTAGAAGTGAAAAATAAATGCCTGAAACAGAGTTCGTGGATTAGCTAATTAAAATTTGGATACGCAGGGAATCATTTGAAAAAACTTTTAGCTGAATTAGTTGCCTATGTTTAAAATTGAAGAGACTTTAATATATGTGTAATTCATAGAAAAAAAAACAATCCAAAACAAACTAATTAAGGGAAGGAATGGTATGTTGAAAACTAAACAAACGTAGACGTACTAATAATTTTTCGCATCGTTGAGATTTTTTAAAAATTTTAAAACATTCATGTTGAACTCTCGAAACTTGAATCAGTCAAAATTCACTGATTAACAAGACAAAAGTGTGCAACTGAAGAAATCAGTGAAAATTTTACCGATTTAATCAGTGAATTTTCATTTTTTGAATCGGTAAAATTTTTAATTTACTGATTGAATCAGCAATTGATCACTATTATCTAGTAAATTTTAATTTTTACTCAAAAATGAAAATTCACTATTTGAATCAGTAATTTTTCACTGATTGACAGTCAAATTTCACTGATTGATAGTTGCACACTTTTCGCTGTTTAATCAGTGAATTTTCAGTTTTTTGACTGATTCAGATTTAGAGAGAGTGATCCGTATATAGATCCGTAGCTCTTTCAAATCCAAAATTTGGAAAAAAAATTCTCAGAATAAAATTCGTCTAGTTTTTAACGTACATACATTGGTACATTATTTGTTTCCTTGATTAATTTTTTTAGATTTTTTTTCGTGGCTTTTTCAATTTTTAAGTTGACCAAAAAATCATATTTGTTATGAATGTATTCCACCTTATCTTCTCTTGTTATGGTTTGACCACCGCCGCTGCCCGCATCCCTAGGTTGCATCTCGAATACTGTTCGGAATAAGTTATCAGCTGTGGTACTTAGAAATCCTATTTCAGCGTTGGGGTGTAATCCGTAAAGATATGGGCTCTCAGGTGGCATTACTTCGTCGATATAGGTATGGTATCCTTGTAAATCTGTATTGGAGGGTGCTAAAAATCCGGGAGCCAAAAATAATTCGCCGTCAATCTGTCGATAAACAAACGTTTGAAAATTTAATCACATTGGCGTATGAACTTACTTATTATTGTGATTTGCCAATTGTGAAATCGATTACCAATTCGGGTTGCATAAATTCCTCCAAATAAGCTATACATAACCGCCGATCCCAGTCGTCTGTGATATGACCACCGTACATTATTTCGCCGAATAAATATCTCAAATCTTCCCATGGCACTTTGTTATTGGCTTCTAAATAGTTATATAGCACGCTGACGCTGATAGTTAGGTCGCCTAGAAAATAAATCGATTCGAAGTCAGAACTACGCTTCATTAAATTTACGAGGCTAACAAAATAAAAATTTTCCAAGGCCTCTCCTACCCTATCTCCATTCGAAAACCATGGGTAATTGTATCCAAATGAAGAAATCGCTGATCAAAATTTAAAAAATGTCTTTACATTATACTTGACTGCTTAATACTAACCAACGTTGAAAGGGTAAATTTTATTCCATCCCTGTGGTCCGAATTTTCGTCTTTCTGCTACTACAGCGTGAAAATAACATAATGAAAATAGGATCGCTTTAAATTCGGCCTCTTTCGATGACATTTCCAAAGTATCTTGTGAAAAATTATCCAAAGCTTTGTGTAGGTTCGCTTGCATTCCAGCTGGTGGTTCGTTTGTAATTTTTATCGATGATTCGAGGATACCCTATTGCCATGAACGAAAATTTAATAGATACTACAACTACTTGTAAAGTGACATAAGTACAAATCCATTCGAGTTGTAAATCTTTACCTGAGGTATAATGTGAGCTGAAGGTGATGACGCGGGCTCAGCACTCATAAATACTCTAAAATTTGCGTGAGCTCCTTCACTTAATGATTCTAATTTTTTTTCAAGCGTTGGTAGCCATTTTTTCACCAGATGAATATTCTGTAAAATATGCAGCGAAGATTTTGATTTATAAACGCTCTAAAGTTTTCCCGAACTGTTACCAACTCACTTGTAAAACAACCCAATGCCCTTTTTTCGAAGCTATTTCCAACGCTTCTTCGGCGACTACTTCCTGACCTTGGCCTAAAGATACGTTATGAAAGTTTGCCAAATTACTGGAAAAATCCAATTTCAGGCCTAATTCTTCGACTTCTTTCAACGGGTTAACGCCCGGAGATAAGATGAAAAATATAGGCGTAATGTTATTCGACTCTTCGAAAGATTTCGCGAATTCGACACTTTTCCATTCGGTGTACTTGGAGCCTAGTTTTTCTTCTATGAATGCTCTGTAATAATCGAAATGGTGGTCGTTCATCTTGAATTACGTACTCCGAATATAACGAACGTAATTGAATAACCGCGGTTAAAAGTTGAAAACTTACGCCATTGCATACGTCATTCTGTCCGGTCGCAACGCTCTCATCATCATTAATCTTTGCAGTGAAGTTTTACTTTTCCATTCTTGCGGAAATTTCTCTTTTTCAGGGCTTTCGCTTTCCACAAACTTTTTCCATCGTTTCGTCGAACTTTCGATATCCCTGTCCAAGTTTCTACTCGTCACGCGTACAAGTCATATATATATATATATTAGATAATTCAAATCGTGATATTTTCGTTCTATTGGGTGGAAAAATCTATCGTTGAGGTTTGCTGACTTATGATCGGATTACGTACCTGAAATCGTCTCTCGACGAAAGGCTTCGAACACCTCCCCAACTAGAATCAGACAGAAAATCTACGGGGCTGATGACATGAGGCATTACCGGAAATCGTAAAAAGAAATCCAATTCTTGGGAATTTATTTCTTCTTTCATTAGTAATATCTGTACCGTCGCGTAAAAATCATTCAGCTGGTGCGCTACCTAGCTAAAACTTTCAAGTCCTACATTACACTCACTTGAAACGCCATTTGAGAAACGAAAATCAATTTATCCCGTTCGAAAAGACCTCTAGTTGTGTATATAAATACCGAATATGTAATACAATCTATTAAATTATTTACGCGATCGTCGACGGACTCGGACGGATTGGCTCGTTCAATAGCGTTATGAAATACCACACTGAAAGCCTGTAATTGGATGCAGATTCAGTTTTTCATTTGTTACCAAATATGTATTCTCTCGTTTCTAGATCAGTGAAAATTATCGCAGATCAATGAAAAACTGCCAGTTTTGCAGCATAGCAATAAATCAATGAAAAAAATCTCACTGAAAGTGGTCAGTGAGGAAAACTGCTGGAAAATCAGAGATAATAAAAACTCGAAAATTGTGGAAAAATCAGTGAAAATCTTTGAAAAATTAGCAAAAAACCGCTGAAAATTGAAGAATTTTACCGATTTTTCGAAGATATTCAATGATTTTTTAAGCCAAATTCATAAATTTTATTGACTTCATTGAATTTTGACTGATTTTTCAATGATTTTTCTCGCCGATTTGTTTTTAGTAAGGGGTTTTTCGCTGATGTTCTCCTGTGCTGCAATTCTGACTGGTTTCTATGTGATTTTCGATAATTTCCACCGATTTATAAGTGAGAGTGATATTATCGTTATTTTATGAAATTCCGTTTACTTTCAAGGAGAATTGGTAAATCGGATTTATGGCGTTTAATTGATTCAGTATAAAGTATAATAAACTAGCTCGAGTAGCCGCTGGTCTGTACCATTCGCGAGCCTTATCGATTTTTATCGTTGTACTTTTAGCTTCGGAAACTTTGTTTTCGATCTCTGCGGCTGTTTGTTTAGTAGTTTCCAAATTTTCTACCAACGCCGTGTCTCCCAGAATATTATCTGAAGCGAATTTTTTTTTATTTGACAAGAATGCAATATAACCGAGCAGAATTCAATTCCAACTTACCTCCGGCTGATGACAGTCTCGATAATAAATCATCTTCGAGTGTTTTCAACATGATTTTAAAATCATTCTGCTGTTTCGTAAGCTCCGCCTACAAAAAAAAAATAAATGAAAAAGCACCAATAAGTAGGTACCTACTACATATACCGCATTAAACACATATTTTGAAAAATTTTTTCGTCTATCTTCTCGTCCGGTAGGGAAATTTGATTTGTCCTGCTTTTATCTAGGAAATAGAGCGATGGTCAAAGGGTAGAAAGTCGAGTTAAGGTGCGGTAAGATTATTACTTTAGTTTCTTCCAAATCAGGTCTTTCTGCTTTTACAACCTCGGCTAATAGTTGATCTTCCAAACCGTCTCTGGTGACGGTAAAGTTAATCAGAGTGGTCTGGGCTTGAATTTCAGGTTTATAATGTGGATTAGCCAATTTTGTGTGCAGAATCAGTCTAAAGCTCGAATTGTATTCAACTTCTTTGTCGCCAATTTTGATAGCTCTGTATGAATTCAAGTCCAATAATTTGTTAACCGTCGCAATTGCGAACTAACTAGTGAGTGACAGTGGCGTAAATACAGGGGGGGGGGGGGTTTGGGTACAAAACCCCCCCCAGACACCCTTCAAAAATGAATTTTTTGGACATCAAAAATCAAATTTTTTCAAAGCTTTGCCCTCGCTTCGCTCGGGCGTAAGTAAACAAAATTATTATTAATTTTGGCTAGTTCAAAATTTCAATATGTAAGCCTGTAACGTAAATACCTCCCTCAAAACCCTCAAAAATGAATTTTTCGAGAATTAAAAATCAATTTTTTTTCAAAGCTCTGCCCTCGCTTCGCTCGGGCATAAATTAATCACTATTTAAATTGCAAAAGCCGTTCGAAAAGTATGATACCAAGACCGATTACAGAAAATCGAAACTTTAGATTACAATTTAGAGACAATGTTGCCAATATTTCGTAAAAAAAACCATTTCTGTAAAATTAATTTTTTAAAACTTTTTACCGCTTTTCTGTAATTGGCCTAATTACTTACCTTACTTTTCGAACAGACCTCTTATTTAAACCGACAGTACCAAAGAAGGTTCTGTCAACCCCCCCCCCCTTATCCGAGATTTTTATGCCCATTTAGTATATACCTAAGAAAAAATTTTTCACCCTTCAACTTCTGTCCCCCCCCCCCAGAGGGAATGTCAAGTTACGCTACTGGTGAGTGATTTACACGTACCGTCCTTTTTTGATTAAATTTCTTGTCAGTAAAGGATCCAAAACGGGATCGAGTACTTCTCCGATGTTTTCCAACAGTACAACCGAACCATTCGTGATGCCTTGCTCTAAATGATCCAACATACCTTTTTGTCCTAATCTTATTACAACCAATCCCTCGCCGTATTTTTGCTTAATCCATTTGACACCCTGTAACTGTATCAAGCCGTACAGGCAATAAAACCATATTTTCGAATAAGTACAAAATTAGATAACCTAAGTACGTATGGTGCATGGTTTTCAACACACCGTCTGTTTCGATATCATTATGTATGTAGATCACCCACCTGTGGATCTATCATTAACGGCCAACGTTCGGAATTTGTTAATATGGTGGCGTTTTCTGTTGACATTCTGTCACTAGGAAGTCCTTCGTTGTTCCATACAGCTATTTGAGCATCGTCTGTTAATAAAGATAACGGATCTAATCCATCCGTCGTAGGAATTGGGGGCTGCGTATAAATTATAATATCGTGAAATTCGATTCAAGTGTTGGTACAATTTTTTTCAGTTTTTTATATGTATCTATTTGTCTACTTTATTACCTCCAATATTTTCAAATGTGGTAGCCACATTTTTAGAAGCAAATCTAAACGATATTGTTTGGTAAAACATCCTGCGTAAGATACAAATGCTGTTACCAGCAATATGTCTCCTGGTAAAGTGGTGCCTTGTTGCATGTAACTGAAAATGAAAAATTACCATTTTCAATAATTAGTAGAATTGAAAACGTGAACCAATGTAAGGGCATATAAAAGTATGTTATTTAGATTGGCGTATAGATCAGTACAATGTATGCATCTGTTTCACCTTGCGACAGCTTCGGTCCATCGCACATTTTCAGACCCCAAACCTCCCACCAATCTGTTAGCGAGTTGAATTTTTTGAGTGGTTGCATCAGCCTCCTCTTGGCATTTCATCTTTTCAGCCGTCGCTTGCTCAAAATCTGCAGTCAGTTTGGCCAGTTGTTCTTCCAAGGACTGAAAAATGAATGTACGAGTAATTCGAAAACAATTTCAAATTCCACGTGCGTATCCTTACGGCGACTTTTTTCTTGATGACTGATAATTTTTCTTCGGCTTGGGCCAAATCGGCGTTTGCTTGAGCTAATGCTTTACGTTTCGGCTCGACGTCACAATATACTTCGTAAAATTTGATTATATTTATCACCCAGGCGCATAAACCAGCGGCAGCTGCTGATTTACTGCGTACGAATTCGGGCTCGAATTCAGCGTCATTTAAATACGGTTGGATGGCTTTGATGATTTCTGGATGGATATTTTCTTTGTCGTAATTGATCAAGGAATCCAGAAATGCGTCCACTTTGGCCATCATGATCTGTAGTTAACAAATTTTTCTAATCATCAGTTCATTATTTACCTATTATATGTATAAAAGTTGCGAGGTTAAGGAATTAGCTCTTTTTACGATGAAAATTGTATTAGATATGTATAAATTAATACCTTTGCTGCTTTCCAACTTCGATCTTTTGGTATTTTTCCATTCGGAGCCAACAATACCATTACTGCCGCTGTTACGTTGGTTACTGCTCCCGGAGGTGACCCAAATGATTTCAGTTCGGTTAAATTGGCTTTGTTGAGCGTATTTAAAGCTTCCTGTACAGTTCCACACCGTTTTAGTAAATTTCGTTTGAAATTAGTGTTTCACTTGCGTACGCTCTTAACTTGCATCAGTAATTTTGATAAATGAAAACATTTTGTTTTTCTAATTTTTTGTCTGAAGAGAGGAAGAAAAGGCGTGAAAGGTGAGAAATCCGCGTTTTCAAAAAATCTAGAGTCTCGAGGAAAGGGTCAAAAAGTTCATAAATTCAATTGCTGAATCTTGGTAGACGTCTTGTTCCAGCTGTTTTGATCATCAACTTGATAACATATATTTTTTTTCAATACCATTATTCCTGTAAAAGTAATCTCGTCGACAAGTTTTCGTAGGTTGGTGTTGAATAAATTGCATAACTTGTTTGCCATAAATACCTAATAGTGGATTTCCTTAGGTGTTAATAAAATTGCCTAACTAGTTTGCCGTAAATAATGAAAAATTGATGAACTCAGAACTGGTGAATTATGAAATCCTCGTATAAAAATATCCCTATAAAGTGAAATATTGAAAGAATTATGAAGTGAAATTCGAAATACATACAAATATTTTGGGATTGACTCGAGGTTTTTCCAGGATCTGAAGCCATAATACTTTTGTCTCTTTGTAAACAATTTTAGCGATCATTGATGAGGTAGACGAGATCGGCCTGTCGACGAATCATTGTATTTTCATTGCCAAATTGACAATGAAATTTAATACATACTATATTCGTTAGTAAACCGATTTAAGCTACTTCATCAGTAAAATTTCTAAAAAAAAAACGACTAGTTTCAAGTTTGAAGAGTAGCTATGCAAGGCATTAGCGGACGTACATACGAGTTTAATATAAGTATTAATGTATTTTTATAATTATTTTTCGTTACCTGTGCAGCAATTAGAGCTGGCTCAGCCTTGACCAAATCTTCTTCACAGTCTTGTTGTTTTTTCTGCACCTCTTCCGCGATTAACTGAACTTTTTTCTCTTCTTCGTCGGCTGTCGAGGAAAAAAAGCAAAAATTTTATCAATTCGTTGTCATAATGTTGCTCCAATACCGAATAAATTTTCAACTGAAATGATTTAATGGCGGCGTTACCTAATGCTTTCTCTTTAGATACTTTTTCCGTTTCAATACCGACAATTTCTATGAGCGTATCAGCAGCATCATTTTTTGCCTTCAATTCGATCTCTTGAATTGCCAATTTAGCTTTCAGGTCATCCACCTGTAGATACGAGTAAAAACCATTAGCGAACCCGGTACCTAATGCAAGTATTATTTTCTCTTATTAAGACGAATGTTGTTGCTTACTTGGGCGGCCGTTTTCTTCAATTTATCCAAACCATTTTCCAACCTTTCAATTTTTTTCGAAAGTTCTGAAAATTTCATCTTCAGCAGCTTCGAATACAAATTTATTTGCTCCAAGAACGATTTCGGTGTCGTATAATTGAATCGTTTCTCGTTGTGAAGGTACGTTCGCGATATTGTATTCACTTGAGAATGCACGTGAGCCATAAATTTAGCTACAGATTCCCGATAATCGACCTTGATACGCACAAACCGTCAAAATAAATTTATATACCAACTGCTAATATACTGATATCTCTTCACACTCTACGAAGTAGCGTTATAAAACTGACCGGTAAAACATCCAGTTCCTGTAGAAATTTAACTGACACCGAAATGAGAGCTTCTTGAGGCCATTCGTGAAACCATACGATCGATGTACAATTAATCAAAGCTGGAAATTTACGTGATCTCACTCGTAGCGTTGAACCAACTGGTGAAAAGCAAAGAACAACTTTCAGCTGTCTTCTTACACGATCGATGAAAAATTTCCAGCAATTTTCGCGCGTATCCAAAATTCCAGCTCCTTTCACCTGTATGAATTTGTAAAGTCATTTATTGGAAATTTCGCCGAAATGGAGTTGAATATTTGATACTCGCTTCGTTTCGAACGCTAGATATTATATTTTCAACTTCATCGTCGGGGAATAAATCTGTAATTTCTCCGGATGCCAGTAAATCGTTGATCAACACCAAGAATATTTCATCGGGAATTTGCGCGTCAGTGATGAGAAACATAATGCCCACATTTTTCAAGCCGGCTTTCAGATATAAATTGGATAATTCCATCTGTACAAATACAAGACGAGATGTCAACGAAATTGTGCGTATTTCCTATAGGTACCTAGACCTACAGATTAACGTCGGATTCTTATTTCAAAGACCTTCAGATCAACTAGTCCGTATCCTTTTCTTAATTGAATTTGCGCCACTTCCAGACTCGAAATGAAAGCAGCCAATCTGGCCAATGATTGTTTCCCGCTACCACCTACACCAACGAGTAAGCAGCTACCTCGAGGCGATTCCAAAATTCTATTGATTCTGAGAAGCGTACGAAGAATGGATTGTACATACATAAATCAGAAAGGGAAAAATGCATTCGTTTGAAGACTCGATTCGTATAACAACACCTACCTGCATATGTGCATCATAGCGTCTTCAAATAGTACCAAATTCATACCGGCTACTAAGTCGTTGTACGATGTCAAAGCCTCTTGTAATAACTGGCTGATTGTTGACCACTTTGTAACTGGCATGTATTTCGGTTCGCCGAAACCTTGCCCGAAGTGACAATAGATGTTGGGCTTTTCGAATAATGAGCTTTCTTCAACTTCCTACAAAAATGACATCAAGTTCCTATAAATCAATTTCGCGATATACGTAGATGTAGAAAGTGTTCCGGTATTCAATTTTTACTTCAAAATTTTTCTTCAACGCGTCCAATTGTATTTTGGTGAAATTATCGATATCTTTGTCGTCAACTAATTTATCACCGTACACGCGATGTGTCTCGTGCATCCATAATCTCATCAGATCTACTTGGGAGGTTAAACACTCCCCCGTACTAAAAAGTAGTCCCTGTCCAAAAAAAAAAAAAACGGTAATTTTTTACTCATACTCATAATCTTTCGAGTGTGTAAAAAATCTCACTTGAAATACGTTGGACAAGTCTCGGAGATTGAACATGTAATGAAATTTGGAAGCAGTTGGTAGAAACACAGAAGATGCTTTATTATGTAAAGCTATCGAAGCATCTACAACGCATTTGTTGAGTCTACCAACCGCGTATGGTATTCGGTAATCGGGATTTGAAAAATGCTGACTCAGTATCGACTGGTAAATGGTTGTTAATGACTCGACGGCTGGAAAACTACGAACTCGATTAACAAAAATGGAAATTAAACAAATTTGAAGTGCTCTCTCACTCTGAATCAGTGAATAGTTACCTACTGATGAACAGTCAGAATTGCAGCACAGAAAAACTAACGAAATTCACTGAATTTTCAAAGATTTTCACTGATTTTTTAAAAAGATTTTCGCTGATTTTTCAGTTAAATTTATTAGTGATTTTTCTCACTGATTTGTTTTCAATGAAATTTTTTTCACTGACTTTCTCCTGTGCTACAATACTCGATCATTTTCACTGATTTACAAATGAGAGAGTGGGAGATGGAAGTGTTAACCTCTGTGACCGCATCAAATATGTACATTTATTCATCTCGCATCGATATCGTACCTGAGAGCGAAAACGCAGAAATGTCTCAATAATCTGGGATTGATGGTGAAACTTCCGGCAGTTGGATTCATGCATGAGACGTATTGACATTTCTGAATATCCTTCAACGATAATTTCGATCTGTCGTACCAGTGACCATAATCTAAATGTTGACGAATCAACGTGTGAGGTTGAACGGTTCCGTAACAATCGACCTGAAACGAAAAAGACTCGAGTAACAAATGTCAATGGACTTGGATGCAGAATTGAAGAAAACGTAGTTCACTTCGGGCATATTCATATCGTCGATGAAATATATCAAAGTTTTATTTCCGGGAGGTCCGTAATTACGTCCGGCTTTCTTTTCTAATTTTTTCTCGAGCATTTTTTGCAGCATTTCTATAAAATTGTGAAAATTGTAAAAATACCTTTCAACGTTTCGAGCCGAATTTTGAATTTTCGTCATTACCTGACGTAGTGTAAAAATTGAAAGGCACCGCGGTGATGGCGTAATTTTCATTGAAACCGGCCAGTTTCTCATTTATTAGAACGGTTTTACCGCTACCGGCCGGACCAACTAACATTACCGGGTGTTTATGTTCCATCAACAAATCGACGAAATATCGTACTTTAATCGATTCTGCCGTGTGAACTACTACAGCTTGCAAGGGCATGTCGGGATCCAGTTCGAACTTGGGTATTTTTTCGCTCCACGGAGAAAACTGTTTCGTTTCGTTGTTTATATAATAATCGAATACGGTGCCTTGAGCCGGATACTTGATTGTTTTAAATTCTGACATCCACCATTTCGAAAATTCTACTCGATAATCGATAATCTGCGAAGAAACCGTACCGAATTAGGGTGCAGTTCGTTACGAAAATATATGTACAATTCTGAAACGAATAATTGTTCACTTGATCTTGAAACATGGACGCTCCGAAAGCCCACACGCAAGCGAAAGAAAAATACATTTCGTACAATTCTTTCGAACAGTCCGGTGGCACGTTTGTGGGAATTAGCAAGCAGTCTAAGAGAAAGCACAGTGTTTGTATGTGCGAAATATCAGCAACCGGGGTTATCTTTTTAAATCGATTACGAAGATTTTCCATACAAGCTGGAATGTATTTATCGAACAGTATCACCAAATTGGTTTTTTCTGACTGCTGTTCTCTTGTTTCCAACCAACTGGTAACGTATCTAAGTAAGAGGTAACACCCATTCGTCGTGTTCATCAGTCTATATTATGAAAATACGTTTGATATGCTGTCTAGTGTCTACTTACGGATTCCAACCGAGGTCTTGAGGATTTATGTACAAAATTCCAGCTCTGGACACCGTTGCTGGTGTGGCTGTGCTCAAATTAGATACTTCGAATACAAGCCTCATCGTTGGTGTCAATGCTATTCTTTCGTTACTGGCCAAAGTTAGTACCTAAATTTGTACAAATGGTTACCTTCAATTCAATCGCGATATTTTTATAAAGATCTCACGATTTCAGACTGTTGTTTTTTTTTTGGTTGCAAAATTGCGTTATTTTCTAAAAAAAAAAAAACCAGTGTTGCAAGAGTGGCGTGGTGGTTAAAACACTCTTTAGGAGTGAGTAGTATTTTCCGTTTCCACTCAGCTCCTCACTTTTATGTTGCTCCTATTCCTACTCCACTCCTGTGCTATGATCACATCCGCACTTTTACCTACTTATATTTTTTTTCAAAATTGAATGAAAACGGAAACAAAACCACCAACAATTAGTTGTTTTTTTTTTTTCAATAATTGAGAAAAAAGAAAAAAACAATTTTCCGAAGAAAATGTAAAATATCAAGAATTAATCGAGCACACCAGGATTCATTATTTTCAATTTTATTGCACCTCAAAATGTGCAAAATAGATGAAAAAGTGGGGGTGAGGAGTATTGAAATTTTAGACATTCGCATTTCCACTCTCACTCTCATTATGAGAGTGCTCTCATGTGCCTCTGTGGAGTCCATTCTCACTCCTTCCAACATTCCTTCAAAAATTTGCTCTCCGTACTTGCTCTCCCACTCCACTCTCGCAACACCGAAAAATACCTACTTTATTATCATCCATGACTGTGTTCAATGATTCGATCCACATTGGATCTATATCTCCGTCTAAGACTATCCATTTTGGATTATCACTCGATAAATTGGCCTGTTCACGCATTAACACGGAAAATAAACCTGAAAGAAGACGCGTTACCGCGTTGGAAATTATTGCAAGGGGGATGGGTAAGGAAGAGGAAACTGTTCGACGATGCGACGCGTTAATAAAATTGCATAACCTGTTCGCCGTAAAAACGCAAAAACCACGTACCGTCTTTCCACTCTCTCGTGGCCGGATTAATAATGCCGAATAATTCGTCGTTCGTTACCGCTTTCGGATCGAGATCATTGTACATAGGTTTTCTTTTCATATTTTGGTATGTTTTGAAAAGCGTTTTCCATACTTGAGTTTTTCCGGTGCCGGCATTTCCAACAATGAATACCGAATGACGTACTTCAAGAATTTCTTCTAGTTGTATCACCTGAGTTGGTATTTTGAAAAATTATTGTTTTATGGAAAGGTTGCTCGAGTATGTTCTAAAAAAAAAGAGAAAAGTAGACCCGACTTTCAATACAAAGTTCTCTTCGGGTTGAAGATGTAGATCCACGGCCGCTTGCTTGACCATTTTTTCAAACTCTTGATCTCGTTTACGCGGAACATCCAACGCGGGAAATAAATCGCCGATAAGACCCATGAAAACTGGTACGTCGTCAGTGACTATTTTGGGCACGTTGAAATCTCGAAGCGTTCGCATTAATACTTCTTCTTCCGGTCGTCCTGGATCACCTCTCTGAAATATATGTCATTGTATGTTTGGAGGTTTGGACGCGTTAAATTTTGCCAAAAAAAAAATGATCGAATGCTTGCTCTAAAGAAAAAATATCGCCATTACCTTCAAAGACCCAGCTACGACGAGCACCGATTTTATCGCTCGCAAACCCCAGTCGTAGTGATCTTGTTTTGATAAAAGTTCTTTGCATAAGGTGTACAGAGTGATGAACTTTCTTGCTAAAACCTTTGCTTCTTGAAAACCCTCTGCGACCAACATGATTTCGCAAATCAGCTCGAAATCTGGCACCACCATAGCGCAAGGTCTGAAAGAAAATATTTAAAATTCCTGCCCCTAGTGTTAGCTTACTTTTTATTCGTAAAAGAAATTTGGAAATTTGTTTGTGAACCTGAAAAGAGCTTTCAAATTTTCTGGTAATTCTGTTCTTCCCGCATAGCCCGGATTCATTGTTATGAATATACCGACGGTGGGATTTAGAGGAATTGTTTCTCCCATAAAATTGAATTTTTCTTTTTTTGCCTTGATAGCATCCTTTGAAAAATACAAAAAAAATCGAATAAAACTGTAGATATAATTGAGTATGTAGATAATTATGTGCTTGATGGATTCACCTGCTAATCATCGTAGTAGATATTTTCACTTACTTGCACCGATTTTACTTGGACAGCAACGACCGAAAGTACCTCGACAGAAATTCTATTAAATTCGTCGAAACATCCCCAAGCCCCGGTTTGAGCGAGACCTTTGTAAATGTTCCCGCAAGACTGTAAAATAGTTTTTTGATCAGTGTTACGCGACTGATGCCTCTCGTCTAGGCATATTTATCATAGTCTTATGTTTACTAACTTTGTAGTCCATTTGTTCGGAACAATTAAAAACGTAAACCATTCGACCGAGAGCTCTTCCCAAGTCTTTGGTGGTTTCAGTTTTACCTGTACCGGCAGGTCCAGCCGGACCTCCGCCCATCACAAGGTGCAAAGACTAAGAAATAATTTTCGTTTCAATTCCTAAGGTGTCGTGTTCCAATCTCACTCGTCCTTACTCGGACACTTACTTGAGTCAATGTAATGTAACAGCGATCAGTTAAAGGAGTAATAACCAATCTAGGTGTATTTCCAAGGTATTCGTGAGTGTATCGAAACTGCGCATCGCAAATGTTGGCAAAACAATCTTTCTCTCGTTCATCCCACCTGATGAATAATCGTTAACTAGTAGATCGAATGAGAAGGTAAGAAAAATTATGAAATAGGGTGTCATTCTCGAATGGCATGATCTTCGTTAAGGGTACACGATTAATGGGAATTGAAAAGATTATAAAATTTCGGTTTGTAAAAAATTACTAGTCGAGAATTCAGGAGGTTTTAACTACTTCCTGTTGAACTAAGTTTCGCGTAGGTTTTCGACTGGATTTTTTTTTGTTTTTCGTAAACTATAGAATCAAAATTTTCTTTAATATCTTTCGAACTCAGCCCCGTGAAAAGCTCAGTAATAATTATGCCTCCGACCTGGGAGAAAGCCTGGTGTAAAATGAAAGTAATGACAATGAAGTACCTATAGGTATATGTTTGTGTGAGACTCTTCATTCTACTTTTTTGATATCGATTAAGCATCTCTGCGGAATTACTTGATAATTATTTGTAGGTAGGTAGGTACCTATGCCTTAGTTGAGACTGCCATTGAAATGCGGACGAGCTTTCTATTTTTGATTGAATTAGCCGAGCCACCACATCTCGAGAATGCACATCTATCGTACATATGGTCATAATTTTCTGACGATCTTGTTTCGTTAGTTCGCCCAATAGTAAAGAAATCAACGTATTTAGTTGAGAAATCTGAAACATGTCGATTTTCGTAATTTTCCAGTGCACTCGAGGCAGAGGCGTGTTGATCAGGGGAGGAGAGGGAGGTAAAACCACCAGGCCTTCCCCAAAATTGCAAAAGGTGGGGGAAATTGGGAAAATTTCCCAACCTGTTCTAAATTTTCCCAACTTTGAATTCGGCGAAATTTTAAAAATTGGGAAAATGTAAAAATATCACAAAAAATTTTCGCCCTCGCTTTGCTTTTGGGCTTAATAACTTGAAAAAGGTACCTCAATTTATTTTTAAAACGGTGAAATGAATCTGCTAACCCAGAAAATTGAATATTTTCAAATGAAATAAAATCGCCCTCCTCATTTATCAAAGGATTTCATGACTATCATGAATGAAATTTTCTTGAATTTCTTCGAAAGGAGGGAGAGACGCTCATCAAGGATCGTCGTTTTTTTGGAAGTCAAGAAGTAGAGCGAAAAAAGCACGAATTTTAATGAAGTAATTTTAGCTTTAGGATGCTACGTTTTCCTTAAAAATTTTCTAAAATCTTTTTGCATTGCGTTGATTAAAAAAATCATTTCCATGCATCGAAAATTTCATTGGAAAATGATGTTTAAAAAATTCAAATTTTTTAGAATTTTTGAAAAAGTTGTAAATTGGAAAGATTTTTCTCAGTCAGAACCAATTTTCATTTAATGTGATACTGGAAAAATTTTTAAAAGTTGGAAAACTTGTACAATAAAGTAGGAAAATCTTATCAAAGTTGATTGAGTTTTTTGAGACAATAGGAAAATTAGTTGAGAATTTTCCAGAAAATTAAGTTGGGAAAATTTGAGGTACCCCTTCCCTGAGCTTATAGCTTCGTCACGCCACTGGCTCGAGGTTGTTTTATCTAAGTACGTCAGATTACAAACCTGTTTTTTCTGGTAATCTTTCAACGCATTTTCGTATCCTTCTTCGAGCCTGGCAAACGCCATGTTTACTTCTGTCGTCCACCAGATTTGCGATCCACATAAAGATGCTTGAGCCGGATAATCGAACAGCCACTGCTCTCTCGGCTTCTCTTCGTAACTTTGAGTACCTTCGGCAATATAATGTCGTATAGTGGATTGCATCGTATTTTGTAAATTGCTTAACCATATTTCGACCTGTAACATATGACACGCCGGAGTAAGGTTGATTTTCATTGCGTGCGTAGTGAGGAATGTCTACTTGAATGTACATCTACAATTCTACATAATACTGTAAGATATCTATTATCTATGCACGATAATCATATTGCCTGACGACTGACGTAGGTTTAACACATACTGGGCCAAAACAATCGCATATATGATTGAATTCCACATATTCGCCATCTTTCGCGTACATGCCAATCGCGTATTTATTTTTACCTTCTTGCGAAAATTTTAGCGATGCCATCGAGTCGAACAGTTTGATCAGGTGTCTGAAAAAGTTCTCAGACTGTAGACCTATATCTTTTGACAACTGGTGCTCGAACAAATACTTATAGGTATTCCGTAAATATTTTTCGAATAAATTATCTACATACATAAATTGAGATACCTGGTAACCTGTTCAGGATTGTTCCCATTCGATAACACGTCCAATAAATCAGCAGATGAAACGAAGTAAAATCGAGGAAATGCCAGTCGTTTTGTTTCCAAGTATTCAGCCAGCGCTTTTTCACACATAGTCAGTTCCTTTTGCAAATCCGTCAATGTGGTGATTAAATTTTTTCGATTAGTTGCCTCTACCACGTTCAATGTCTTCGTTATTTCTTGCATTAGCAACTGAAATTTTATAAATATTCGGTAGGTTAGCTACCTAGGTGTAATTTGCGATTGCGTGGTCGTGCTGACGAGAATGAACATTGGTACAGTAAGTCGTAATTTTCATTTTCAAAATTCAGTAGGTACCTTAAACTCTTCATCAATTCGGAAAAATCTCGCAGAATCTACCGGCAGCTGCTTTTTAATGTCTTCCGAGCTCATGAAAATCGATTCCAAATGCAACCAAGTTCTTTGCACCTCAAACCATACAGTGATCACTTGATCGGCGATGCTTAATGTCTTCTGCCACTCGGATACTTCGTTCAAAAAATGGGCGACGAATTTCGAGGTGATTAAATTTTGTAATTGGACCTTGAATCGCGAAAAAAATCCATCAATCCAGGAATGAACCTTGTTGAAATCGTAGAATTTTCGGACGTAATTGCATAGTCTGCGAATTTCACTCGCGTATTACTATTTACTTGATTTTCTTCCAATGTTTCTATTAGCTCTTCGCTGGCCTTTAATAGTACGTAGTTGGTACGAGGATGAATTTCTTGTTGGAATTCCAGACGCGACCACGTACTATCCAATTCACGTAGAATTTTTTCCATAGACATTTCCTTGACGGCTTTATCGACTATATTTTTTACTTCCTCTTCACATTCGTGCAGGTTTAACGCCAACAGCTCGGCTAGCGTTGTATTTTCGTCCATTATAAATTGTACCTTGGAAAATGAAATCATTAGTGTAGGTATCTGATTAGGTAGTGAGCGCTGTCTGTTTTGAAACTACTAATAAGCTATGCTGTAATTAGCTAATTACGTATACACATTATAGACTATCTGTGTAAATATTTTTTCATTGTAATTACCTACTATCAAAACAAAAAAAAAATTAAAAAATTAAATGCTTAAAAAGAGGTACTGTGTCAAAAATTAAAATTCTAATAATCTGACAATCACTCGTACCCATAACCTAGCTACCTACCTAGTACCTACCTACGTTTCTTTCCTTGCAACGTATACAATTCTACGATTTGTGCATTTTTACTGATATTTGTATAGATAGAAAAACGAGAAGAAAAACATTAGGTACCTAATTATTCGTAATGTCTATCGTTTCTATGCAGTACATACTCGTACCTACTCTATGTCTTTTACCTATTTAATTGTCAATCTACCGCATTGCAAATCACGTTACACAAAGGCTAGAATACCAATTTAAAAAAAAAAATTTTACCTCCTATCGATTACTTACAGATATAGACGTATTTTCTGCTAAACTCTGTAACAACCAAGGTTTTATCGTGTTATTATTTATATATTCGTTTTTAAACGACGAATTTTCATTTCGTCATTTTAGTTTATTATTTCAGTTATTTATTTTCGAGTGAATTTTTAAGTCCGAGAGGATACTTTGAGACAGGGCCGTGCAGAGAAAATCTAGACCCGCAGGGAAAATTGAAGGGCAAAAAGGTCTTGCACAATGGGGGAGGGTGAGCTCAAAAATTCGAAATTTTGATTTTTGAGTCTCAATTTCAGATATTTTTTAGTGACTGTATAGACAGAGTACAATTTTTTTGTAAAATCAATGTTAGCTTTTTTACGTTCTTCTCATGCACTTCACTTCATCTGAATTAAAAACGTTATAAAATGGCGATTTTCTCAAAGAATTGTATTTTTTTTGGCCCACACAGTCAGTAGATAATCTCTAAACTTGATTTTTATAACTTTTGAATCTTTTGAAAATATTAGATTTTGATAACTTTCAAAGAAGTGAGGAATGTTTTTTAGTTCTGAAGTCCCCAGTGCCCCCCCCCCATCTCGGACCCGGGGAAAATTACTCTTTTCCCCTCCTCTCTGCACAGGCCTGCTTTGAGGATTGAAGCGCATTGGAAAATAAGTAGGTAGTGTACGTACATTGGTACATATGTATTTATTTAGGTACCTACACTTTCCATCGAGCTTTGAAAATCAACAGTTTTATAACGTGCGGTTCAATAGTGTGAATTTTCGAAATAAACGAACCAAAAATTGTTTTTCAAAAATCCACCTTTTCCCCAATGTATCCTTGTGCTATGTAGTATGTTTTTATGCCGTTTGGTATATTTAGCGAATAAATATTTATTTCGTTTGAACTATTAATATTAAACGCAAATTTTATTTTTTGTTTCTTTTGTAGGCTGGCATATTCTCGGATTGTTTTTGTCGTTCCGAATTCCGCTGTTGATAATTTTTTTCCGTATCTAAGAAGATTTACTTTTGTCGACTTCATAAGCTGTTGCCAATGTCGTTCTCGGATGGCCGGATTTTGTAACTCGCTGACAGCTTTTAAAGAGGTGAGCATATTTTTTACAGTTCTTTCAAGTACGCTGTAAGCTTCCCAAGATCTCATTTCCTTATCGAGCGCTGCGTTAAAAAATGGATGGTTTAGATATTAGTTTTTTTTTTAAAAAAAAAAAAACTTCGAGGTATACCAAGACCAACCTGTATTTCAACTTTCAATGCTTGGCATGTTGCCCTATTACCTACCTCTTATTTCTTTGGCGAATTTTTTGCATTCTATATCCATCGTTTCGACGTCGACCTTCCTCCAAGGAGTTCTCTTCCAGTTTTCTATGTAATTATTCACCAAATGCACGTAATCCCAAAGTTGCTAGTTTGAAAATTTACGTTCATTTTGATAACTTTTTCTTAGTACCTCGCACAGATTATTACCTATGTAAAGTTTGAATTTAATTACTTTGAGCATTCGTAATTCTCGTCGAGACTGTCTCAATGGTTTAAATTCTGGCATGTTCACTTCAAATAGCGAAGCCGAAGCTTGAATTTTTTCCATTTCGGTTTCATATTTGGAGAGTTCATCGTGATATACTTGTATTAGATCGTACGGCTGGGAGCAATCGTATCTGTGTCGATTAGAAAAAATATCGTCATTCATCGGTACTGATGTGAGTACTCAGCTCAACTACATACAGTAGCGTGCAAATTAATGTGGACACGCACTTTTTTCGCATCTACGGTCGCGACTTCAAACACTCGTAACTTCGGCAAAAATGAACCGTTTGGGCTCGTATTAGTCTCATTCGATTCGTTAGACTCTCTGCTACAAAATGAGACCGGAACGAGCCCGGAACGTCCATTTTGACCGGAGCTACGAGAGTTTAAGTTGAAAAAAACGTGAAAATGAGGAGTTTTACGAAAATTCGCGCAGTTTTGAACCAAAATAAAATCGAGCGGTCGTTTTTACCTAGTTTTGTAGTAGACAGTCTGACGAATCGAATGAGGCCAATACGAGCCCAAACCGTTCATTTGTATCAGTTTGACACGCGTCGCAAGTTGCGGTAAAATAGTGCAATTAATGTGGACATGCTGTTTTTTGGCGCATTATGAAGTTATAACTTTAAAACCTTCGTAACTTCGGTAAAAATGAACGATTTTAGCTCGTTCTGGTCTTATTTTATAGCAGACAGTCCAATGAATTGAATGAGACCAATACGAGCTAAAATCGTTCATTTTTACCGAAGTTACGAAGGTTTTAAAGTTACAACTTCATAATGCGCCAAAAAACAGCATGTCCACATTAATTGCACTATTTTACCGCAACTTGCGACGCGTGTCAAACTGATACAAATGAACGGTTTGGGCTCGTATTGGTCTCATTCGATTCGTCAGACTGTCTACTACAAAACTAGGTAAAAACGACCGCTCGATTTTATTTTGGTTCAAAACTGCGCGAATTTTCGTAAAACTCCTCATTTTCACGTTTTTTTCAACTTAAACTCTCGTAGCTCCGGTCAAAATGGACGTTCCGGGCTCGTTCCGGTCTCATTTTGTAGCAGAGAGCCTAACAAATCGAATGAGACCAATACGAGCCCAAACGGTTCATTTTTGCCAAAGTTACGAGTGTTTGAAGTCGCGACCGTAGATGCGAAAAAAGTGCGTGTCCACATTAATTTGCACGCTACTGTACATACATACCTTCTTTCATTTATATTTATTTTTCTAAGCCTACATATACCTAACTATTTTCCTACTCGCTTCATCAAACGAAAAGTCGACTTCGAGGGCAGGTAATATTTACCTAAAAAACGTAGCTTTTCGAAATCGATCCCTCAAATGAGTTTGTCGATTATCAAATACGGTTATTTTTCTTCTAATATTCAAAACTTCGGCGGCTTGGAGAGGTGCTACGAGTTGTTTTACGTTGACGGCAATTTTCTTTGTATTGTTCCATTGCTCCGGTAATTCCTGAAATGAAATGAAAAATACTTTGGGTCGTACACCAACGAAAGATAATATGGGCATGGATTTATTTGAAATAATGTTGTACTTGTAACAGAACGTTAACTTCTTCGGAGAGATCTTGATCATAATATTTGAGGAGCTGAATAGTTTCTTTCAGAGGTTCGAACATCTCATCTGTAACTTCTTGTCGTTCTTTGACATTCATAAGATAGGCCATTACATTTACCAACGCATCGTAATTGCCTTCTTCAACTGATTGTAACATTCCTTCGTCAGCTTCGCGAATAAAACTCGCTAAATCGGTCAGACTGAAAAAATATAGATAGGAACTCAGAGGAATGAATGAAATTACTTGCGAGTAGGTAGAGGTACCTAACCTACGTCTAGTATCTAGCTAGTAGCTGTAGCTACCTACCAAGGTAGCTGTAATCTGGCAAAACTTTTCTACGTATCACTATCGGGGAGTATATTAGGTACTCTCTAAATCTGAATCAGTCAAAAAACTGAAAATTCACTGATTAAACAGCGAAAAGTGTGCAACTATTAATCAGTGAAATTTGACTGTCAATCAGTGAAAAATTACTGATTCAATTAGTGAATTTTCATTTTTGAATCGGTAATCTTTTTTCAACTACTGAAATGAATCAGTAAAAATCAAAATTTACTAATTCAATCAGTGAATAATTACTGATTCAATCAGTGATTACTTACTGATTCAATCAGTAAATTGAAATTTTTACTGATTCGATCAGTAAATTACAATTTTTACCGATTCAAAAATGAAAATTCACTGATAGAATCAGTAAAATTTTCACTGATTTCTTCAGTTGCACACTTTTGTCTTATTAATCAGTGAATTTTGACTGATTCAAGTTTAGAGAGTACTCACCTGTTCGTTACGTGCTCTACTAAATGTTGTTTGAACATTTGGCTCCATTTACATATGATATTCAGCAGTGATTGTTTGAAAGGTTGCACATCGACTTGAAACCAATTATTGAATACCTTGACATTTTCCAACTGTTCCACTTCGTGATATACATTTTCAAAATTATCTATCTAATTACGAAAATAATAACGTTGATTTTTTTTCAACGTAAGCCGGTTTCATTCCAATTTCAAAGCTTACTTGCTCCCTAAATTGTTCGATTTCTGGTGCTACCGGTTGCGGTGCGCTAGCATCGTCCAATAAAATCAACTCGAATTCTTCCGCGGTCAACTGTCGACCGTAAGTCAGAAACTGCTGCATGTACATTTCCCGATCGTCCAACCACAAATAAGAGTACGATTCGAATTTCAAACTGAATTCCTTAGCCTGGAAAAGAAAATTTGAATCGAGGGTTTGATTTTAATTAAAAATCGAAAATCTCGTGTATTTCACCTGTTTAATGGCGACCTCTAGAAAATGCATGATTTCATCTTTAACGGAAATTATATCAACATTATTGCTAACGTCCTCCTGAAACAGAATCTACTCAAGTACCATGAGAAGTTTTAGACGCGTTTTATAAAATGTTTGCCGCGTACCGAATAATCTGTGTGATTATTTTCCGAATAAATTCTCGGTATCAGAGTCGTTGTGTGAAGGGCATCTTCTATGATACTTTGTACTAGGCTGACGAAATTACCTTCGACGTTGATTTCTAAAGATGGAGTGAACACCGGATCCGGTATGTGTAATTCGAGTTTGGTTTCGAAAAGAGGCGGGAAAGCGTTGAGCGGATCCATGTTTTCAGCGATGTATATCAAACTGCAGAAAAAATTGTACATATAGTAGAACCTTGATTATCCAACCATCGATTGCCCGATTATCCGAGCATAAAATTCTATCCAATTTTACTCAATTATCCGATTTTCAAAAGTCTTTTAAATTTAGCTCTTTTGAAGCTCGATAAACATATTTTTCAGCTTGAAAATGTCACAAAATGCATTATTTGCTGTCTTTTAATGATTTTTCAAAAAATAATGAACAATCTGAATCTGATGAATTACGTGAAATTCCTGTCTTTTTGAGTGGGTGAAATGAATTTCATGAAAAATTGAATGATTAATTCACTGATATTTCAGTCAAAAATCACAGATTTCTCATCAAATTTGACTGATTCAGATTTGAAAAATGATTACTTACTTAAATTGATTGCTTGTTCCGAGAAATCCTGCATTTCGTCAAGTTTTCTCTATGATAATACTGTGTACATCTACATATGTGTTACGCCTAATCGATGTAATTGCCTAATTCACGAAATAGGCAAGAAAATTGCCTAATGCATGAAATAGGCAATCCGTTGCCGATTTTATGCATTAGGCAAAATAATCGCTTATTTCATGAATTAAGCAATAAATTTGGAGAAAATGTCTTGCCCAATTCATGAGATAGGCAATTACATCGATTAGGCGTAACGTATATGCATATCATAAATACATAATTCCTTTTCCATTTCTAAGATTTTTAATTTAATATTTTTCTGAATTTATTGTTGGAAAGTTGTTTTTTTTTTTAAATCCATGTTGTTATATCTTATTTGAAAGTTCATGCTAGCCAACAAAAGTTTTGAAAATTTTCAATTAAGTACTACTCATTTATTACATTTTTTCTGAAAAAACTGAACTTTTAGATTATCCGACTTTTTCGCATATCCGATGTTTCCCCGTCCAAATTATAGTAATTCGGATAATCGAGGTTCTACTCTACTAACTTAGCTGCAAGCTCGAAAGACTTGAATTAGCTATAGTACTTATTTGAAAAATTGATAGTACCTGCATCCAACAGCTGAAAGCATAGCTTCGCTGACAAATTTGTCGATGTATTGTTTGTAGTTTAACCATTGCTTGCAATCTGTTTTATTTTCCATGCAGAACGTTTTACAATTT
Source organism: Pseudococcus jackbeardsleyi (assembly GCA_038380155.1). Taxonomy (NCBI): domain Eukaryota; kingdom Metazoa; phylum Arthropoda; class Insecta; order Hemiptera; family Pseudococcidae; genus Pseudococcus; species Pseudococcus jackbeardsleyi. Next base: position 1,373,890 of record CM076240.1, read on the forward strand.
TCTCCGATTATTTGATGTATTTCGTTGCCGGTTTTGGACACTACTGAGTACCTAAAAAGGGATCGTATACGAGTAGGTACCTGTAGTCTAAGCACATTAGCACAGTTTGGTATTTTGATTACAAATTGCACAAATATTGTTCTGTCGGTGTAGAAATGTCGTATGTAAAATGGCACAATATCTTTTCTGCTAACCTTTTTTTAAACTTCTCCATTCTGTTCTCCAAATCAAGCATGGTGTCTTTTTTATTGTCTTTTCTTTCTAAAATTGGCACTTTGCACCAAGAATGCAGTATATTTTGAATGGATTTCACGTTGGCTTGCGAATTTTGAATACGAACTCTAAGATTTTCGACTAGACGTTGTAAATTATCCACGTATTCCAATAAATCTAGATAAAAATATGTTTGTATATTGTCTAGCAAGATTTATCATATTTAGTACACGAATGTGTTAGAATGACACGATTTGAATGCTAAAACATTGATAATATGTAATGTACTTACTCGAAGATTTCCACGTTAGTTCGTTTTCGCCTAAATCAATTAGTTTATCGATATTTTCGAGCTCTGATCTCACTAATTCGAACTCTACCGAAATGCAATTATTTCTAACTTTGTTGTAACTGAAAAATCAAAACGTTTTTGAAACAATTTTCAGACAAGATGGCTTGCACTAAAGTTTCAACCACTTCAAAAAAAAAAAAAGATAAAATTTCGAAATACATCTAAAATTATCGAATTACTCCCTCTTACGACCAAAAATTGTAATAAATAATGAAATTTTAGTTTTTTAATAAAATTTTTCATGCTCGCTACGCTCACACTCAATAATTTTGCTTTTTTCATAACGTAATCTCATAGGCGAATTTAGAGGAATGGATGGGAGGGGGGGGGGGCTAAGCCTCAGGTCGATGGTATCGAAAGATTTTTCTAGATGGGTGCAATTGCAAAGTGGGTACAAGGACTTGAAATGTCAGAAAAATTTTGTGAGGAAGAAATAGGTAAGAGGCAAAATTTTTGCAAACAGTGGCGTTGGAAGCTTTTTTTTGGGAAAGTATACAAATCGAAATTTGAAAACGAAGATATGGAGTATCAGAAGGAGTTTCGAGGGAAAAGGAGCCTTATTTCGCAATGCTACTTCTAATAATTTGTAGATTGGGATTTTGTTTATGCCCGCGCAAGCGAAGCTTTGAAAAAATTGGTTATTTAATGCCCAGAAAAGACATTTTTTCATGGTACATGTGATTTGAAAATATTTGACAATGAAACACAAAAATTTTTTGGGGGCTAATTTCACTTTCGATGGGGAGGGCCTTTAAATCCGTCTATGCGAAATCCTCCCGCCCTCTAAAAAGCTCCAAGTAAAAAGTTTCGTAGAATTCCTCTGCGTTAAAAACTTGCAAAATTCTTCGAAAAAAATCACAAAATTCAATTTTATAAATGAAGTATTCTTACATGATACCTTATTAAACAATTTTTTTTACCATTTTCCAGAAATAACCATTTTTCAAAAATGCGTTAGATAGGTACAAAAATCTGGGAAAAGCATACATGAGGCGTGTAGAATCAAAAGTGGCTTTCTCCATGCAACACTCTCTGTAGAAAGGGACCTTATGTGAAAAAAGTTTTTTTCTAGTTTTGGCGATTTTTGGTATTTCCAAGTTCTAAAACCTCCAAAACTAGAAAGAAAAAAATTTCCACTAAGGTCCCTTTCTATAGAGAGTGTCGCATGGAGAAAGCCACTTTTGATTCTATACGCCTCACATGCATTGTTCAAGTCCTTGCACATTTTTGACAGGCCGAATAATTTTTGGGTCAGTTTTTTAAAACGCATCTGTGCAAAATTTTGCACGACTTTGAAATTTTGAAATCTATAATACTCGTATAAATTATGCGTGCGAATAACGAACCTTTTGATCATCATGGTTAAAGAAGTAATGTATTTTCGAAATGTTTCTTCTTGCATGTATAACTCGTAGGCTTCTTGAGGAATATCTTCTTTTCCAAATAATTGCAAGTAGCGAACTTCCGATAATGCCAATTTTAGCTGTAAAAATTGATCTAGGTTGATATTTAGTTACTTATATACTGGTACCTATTTGAGAAAAGTTTACGAAAATAGCCCGAATGCAAAAATTGTATGTAAGAAAATGAACGTGATGTGAATTTTCTTTTCTTTTTTTTTTTATTGATAGACGACTATGAAACTGGTAGCTCTAAGTGTCTAAATTTAGATCAGTCAAAAATGCCAAAATTGACTGGCGAAATAGAGAAAATCAAGTCACTGAGCATCGGTCAAATTCCACTGATTTTCCTGTTGATCAGCGACATTTTACTGCCAATCATTGAAAAATTACTGATTCAAATAGTTAATTTTGATTATTGAATCAGTCAACATTTACTGATTCCTACAGTGACTCAATTTTGTCGAATAAAACAGGCAATGTGACTAATTCAAATTAAGAGAGCATGAAAAAGAAAGAATAAAATCCACACCTTAGTAACTTTTCCTACGCAGATGCTGGGTAACCTATACCATTTTATGCACCTGCGCTATTTTGAAAAAAAAAAGTCTACCTTAGGTACCTATGATGCACTTACTTTGTAATGAAAATTCAACGCGATTCGTGTGCGATGAAAGTCTCTCACCAGGAGAGAATTTTGCAAATATTTTTCGCATTCGTGAGAAATATTTGTTTTCCATTCTAAATGTAGATTATCCTCGTACTGATCTAAATCCATCATAAGCTTATTATAATTGTTCAGTATATCGACGCCTCTTTTAGTTTTTGTCAACCTTGAACGCGTAGTATAGTGTTTGGAAAATAATCGCAATAATGGTTGAATTTGTGTTCTCAAATTTAAAAAAGGCAAATATTTCATTATTTTATTTTGACTTACGAGGAATTATAGGTCTTGAAATTATTTATTTGCGCGGTAATCCGTTGGCGTAAAGAGTTTGATGTATTTAGCGCTGCTGCGACGGGTGGCAAATGCTTCTCCCTCGCCCAGCAGTGATTTTTAGAATTTGATTGACTTATTGCATTGAATATTTCCTAAAAAATAATAAAATGGGATTTAATATGCTTTTCTCGTCGTTAAAATGACGTATTGGCTCACGTATCTCGCATAGAAATACTTATTCTAAATTTATATTACTTATTATTTTTTAAAAATTGTTTAGGTATAGGTATAGGCATAGGCATCTATTTATTTATGTACTTACATTAGAAATTTTCAATTCTTCTTCCAACAAATCCAATATTCTGTGGTATTTTTTGTACAATTCTTCGCGAACATGAGGTCTTTCCATTGCAGATCCAATTACATCTATCAGCTAAAGTGTATTAGTGCGTTTAATTTTTTTAGTTATTCTTATTCATTATACTCTCTTAACTTGAATCAGTCAAAATTCACTGATTAATAAGACAAAAGTGTGCAACTGAAGAAATCAGTGAAAATTTTACCGATTCAATCAGTGAATTTTCATTTTTGAATTGGTAAAAATTGTAATTTACTGATCGAATCAGTAATTGAAAAAAGATTACTGATTCAAAAATGAAAATTCACTAATTGAATCAGTAATTTTTCACTGATTGACAGTCAAATTTCACTGATTAATAGTTGCACACTTTTCGCTGTTTAATCAGTGAATTTTCAGTTTTTTGACTGATTCAGATTTAGAGAGTACCGTTATCCGACGTTTGAACATGATTATTCCAAAATTAATTTGTTGAACATACTTTGAAGATTCCTTCTAAATTGTAGCATTCGTCAAAAGCTTGGCATAGCACCGAAGCTAATTTACGGTCAAGGTTGTCGATATGTTCTTGGAAATGTTTGTAGTCGTTAGGAAAGTGCGAATCTTCTGGATCGAGTACGTCATACGTCCGAGTTGAAAATAAAGTGAAGTTTTCGTTGAACTCGCGATATATACTTATGATTCGAGCACCTAAGGTACGTCCTTTCAGGCCGCCGATTTCGATTTTCTCTAATTTCGTGAATTCTTTAACGGTGTCGAAGAACCACTGTTGGAAAATTGTACACAAATATGTCATCTAGAGTTGATCAAGAGTGCGAGTATACTTGTATAGATATGAGTGAGTACCTGTATTGTACATAATCTATCAATGAAAATTAGAGTTCGGCAGAATATTACATTCGAATCGAATGTCCATACTACGGGAGGTCGGTTTTGAAAAAATTTTTCCAAGTTATCGGCGTATTCGTCGTAAACATTTCTGTAGTTTACAAAAATGTAAAAAAGAATTTAAAAAAAAGAAAATAATAATTTTGTTTGCCGACAGCTGTAAAGCTATAGGTAGTAGGTATATCGTCCCCCTAATGCTACGTAAAAGGTCGTAACTCCAAAACTTTACTTTTTACAGGAGAGACAGAAAACTGTATCACTTGAGAGTTTTGAATTTCGTGGAAGAGGTGTTGATTTAACTATATGCTTTTTTTGTGTCGAGAATGAATACTGCTATTTTTTCAAAATACCGATTTTTAATTTTTAAAATGGAGTTACGACCTTTTACTCTTGAACGCAGAAAATTTTTGGAATTACAACTAGTTGAAAATTTGTATTTTGAAACAAAATACCCAATTGAAAATTCATTCTGAACACTGCAAAAGCATATTAAAATCGTGAAATATTTTTATATTTCACAAAATTCGAAAATTGTAAGTAACATCATTTTCTATCACTTTTGTGAAAAGTCAAATTTTCGATTTATGACATTTTTGCATTTTTGGTGGCGTTACGACCAAAAAGTTTCAAAATTTTCGGAATATGGAGTTACGCCAACATATATTTTTTCTAATTTTAAGGATTTGTTTGATGTTTGAGCTGAAATGATGTTATTACCAGATGGAGGACGTCCATTTCAGCAAAAAAAAAAAAAAACACAAAAATTTATAAATTTTGGTGTTACGATCTTTTAGCATTAGAGGGACGATATGTACAATGTACATACATTCACAGTATTAGGTATTCAATTTTACCTTAAAACTTTAAACACATTCAAACACCACTGAATTCTTTGTTTCGCTTCATCAACGTCGCTTTGAAATATGGATGACGGGTCAAGATGACGTTTTGCCTAAGTGTATGTAGGGTACATGTGTTTGTTTTTATTGTGGTTTGCTTTATTGAATTTATTAAATTACATTTTTGGAAATTCATACCTGATTGATGAATAAGTTACATATTTGTCGTAAAAGCGTTATTATTCGTGCCGAATTGCAATAAAACTTGCACTGAGACCAAAGCAAACAAATAACGTGCATTAAAGGTCTAATGCAAGGCACAATCTCGGAAAAATCTATTTCTTCTAATTGCGTGAAATGTTTTCGTAAAGGTTTCAAGTACAAGGTGACATTTTCCGCTTCTTCTAATGCTGAAAATACATACGATATTTTTTTACAAAAATCAGGCGCAATGTTTATCAAATTTTGTTGTTCCTTATAATCACATTGGTATACGACCTTTTGATTTAGTAATGCATACCTACAGAGAATTTGAATGTGCTCGTGCAGAAGCCATCCACTTCCCCACCCACCCCCACAAGTAATAATTATGCAATCAATTTTGAAAAAAAGGGTCAAGTATGACAAGCATTCATCATTTCATTATCTCTTTGTATCGAGACTTTTTCCCAAGCCTTATAAGCTTATCCTTAGACACCTTTTGAACGCAAATGCAAAAATTTTTGTAGTTAATAATTTCATTATTGTCAAAATACCTACATAAATTTTCCGTTAGGTAAGTAAATGTTCTCCTGTCCGTCTTTCAAAATCTGATAGGCTCTCCTTCTGGTTCTGTTTGGTTTCTTTTCTTTTCTTTTTTTTTTTTCATATTATTGGTTTAATTTGGTATAATTGGTTTCGTTTTGTTATTTTTTTTATCAATACCTATTTTGTCAAAAATTCGTTATGAATATTTTTGGACAAAATTTTGTGAAGAAAATTCCTCAAAAATTTAAATACATAAGTAAGTTTTAAGAATGTAGAGCTGAAAATTTAATCTTACAAAATTCAAAAAGAAAATGATTTTTTGTTTTATATTATACCGAGTGCTTGATTAATTCTGGCTCCTCCCCCCCCCCCGAGGCTTTTTGTGGTAAAAATCGTAAGTTGGCAATACTTTGTATTTGTTTATTTTACTTATGATTGGACAATTTTGAACGAAGTATTGCCAACTTACGCACCAAAAAGTATCGAGGGGAGTCAGAATTAATCGAGCATCTGGTACTTGAATGAATAAATTTTTATTAAAACCGCTGGAAGCAAAGACAGAAAATGTTCTTAAAAACATAAATCATCTTCAAACTTATTTTTTGTTTTCCATTTTGTCTTTTCAATTATTTTGGTGAACGAGGTTTTGTAGTAGAATTTTTCAACCATGAAGTATGCGCTGGAAGATTTCTTTCATCGACGTTAATAAAATTGCATAACCTATTTGCCGTAAAAGTTCTTCAATGGCCCAAAATACAAGGTAATGCAATTGCGACCTATAAGCTACTGCAGAAGTGCAAACCTACATGTGGCAAAACTTACCAGACTGAACGTTGTCGTAAACATTTTTAAATCCTGGAAAATAAGCGCTATTGGTTGTTTCCAAAATTCTTATCATTTTGTGCACCTTGACATTTTGCAATTGTTGATTAATGTTTTTCAAATTTATCAGCCTTTTATCCCAATATTGAATTTCTACCAAAATAATATGGAATTATTATTTACGTATCGATCGCCATTCGTATTTTATCGCTCGAAAGTACCAACTACCAACCAGCCCATGCTGTGGGATGTTGGGAATTGGCAAACGATGATGATGGATCTTCCGCTAGAATATTTGTAATTAAACCAAACCATTGGATGATTGTTTCTTCTATGGAACCTTTGAGTTGAATATCTACATCTTCAATGTCGCTGTGTAATCAACGAAAACCATCGAGGTTATTTTACGATGCTCAATTTGGCTGTTTATACATTTAAAAAATAATCACAATTGACGTACTTGACGGTTTCGTCGCTTTCAGGGCTGGCATTCTTTGCCAGACCTTCCGGCATTGGTAAAATAGTTTGACCAGATACTTCACCTTTCACTTGATATACCGTATTTTTCAATCCGTGCATATGTTGTTTTAGATCTAACGTTACCGGTTTCGCCCACGTGTGTTGATTGGTTGAATTGGACAGCAATGGTACGAAAATCTGTTACATTGGGAGTAATTCGACATCATGGAATCTCAGTGGTGAGTCCTTTTTTCAGTACTTGGTTAACTTAATTTTAGGTATAAGTGGTTTAAAGGTGAAGTTTTGAAGAACTTCTGAGACACTCGCGTGTGCCATCATAGTCAATGTACTTATTGTAGTGGTGAAATTTAAATTAAGGATAGGTAAATACCTATACTGGGCAAATACTAGATAAGAATACCTACGTACTTCATCGACAACTCCTGCCAGCTGTTCTATGGGCTTTGTCGCCATGTCGCCAAATATAATCATTTGCGTGACATTTTCTTTGGTAATGGAGCATCTTTGTTTTTTAACGAAATATGCGGCTTTATTTTTCAAACAGACGGGAAAATTATTCGACGCTACCAACTGTACGGCAGCATTCTAAAAGTAACATTTTTTTTTCAATTTGAATGTGAATACTACTACTTTTGAATGGTTGGCAGAATGAACGTAAGAGAGAAAAAGATTTCGCGAAAAATCGCCTAAATTAACCCTTACCTGAGAAATTATCAGTATCATTTCGTCTCTTCTTTCGAGAAAATCCGTCACCATGGTTCGGTACTCGGTTACTGAAAGGAGCCTCGTCCATTTTTCCGATTTCAGTTTTAACGCTTTTTGTACGTAATTTCCAATAAAATCCAATCTTACATCCGTTTCGGACGATTCCATCGATACCTAATCGAATTTCTCGTTTCATTCGAGTGTCGAAAAAATTATGAAAAATGTGAAAATATTCGTTGTCAGGCGCGTTTACCTATTGATATAAGCAAAGCTCGCTAGTTGGACTTTTTTTTTTTTTTTTGCGACGCACATATCTAATGTGTCTGTGTAGGTATGGTTGGATTACCTACCTGGTACGTTGGCTTTTAAATGGCGAAGCAAACTTTGTCACGACATCGTGTGATTGCTTTAAATTTATAGCGGTTGATATAAATAAAAATAATGCCGTTTTCGAGGCAAACACGCACCGCGACGCGACGCAGTGTCGAGTTATAATGACATGAACCAAAGAAAAAAAGCTCGCATACCTACGTTTTGCTATAAGTTATACGAAAGGTGCGGAAAACAGTCGACAAATGACTTTCGTCGAATTTATCTACTTCTACGTGAAGGAGTGTACATGAACGAGATACCTAGGCTATCTAGCGGCTACGTGAGTGGCCCAAATGCTGCAGAAATTGCAAAACGTACCGTTTGAGAATTTTTTTTTCGAGCGTAATTCATATCGAAATGCCAAAATTGTTTGAAATATGTCGTCTTCGCTTGGCAAGAGCTCGCTAACCTTTGCCTTCTTACTTTTTTTTCCTCATTCGCACCGAATGAAATCTAATTACGACGCTCGTAATAGTAATACGTACTTACCAGTGAACTCGTCAAGCACTTTGTTTTTTAATGTAGGCGAGCTCGCACGGTGCATAAGTTGAACGTACCTAATTGTTGATGGTAGGTCTAATTAAAGTTCAATTAGGTACTAGTATAAATCTTTGCCGCCATCGTTTGTAGCAAATTTAAGTATCTCGAGCTCCGCCCTGCTCGACTTCTCAAACCGAATAATATGTTAAGCAGGCTTTGGTAGTATCGAATTTTTATACTTGGTGCCAGTATAAAAATGCTTTTTATAATCTCAAAAGTCTTGTTGCTCAAACTTGTTCGAAAATGTGAAATCGAAAAAAAAAAAAAATGGCATGTGTGGATAAATTTTTTCCTTTTGAAAAATTATTTGAAAGTTTTTTTCACGCGACAGCTCGTTTAAACGATCTTATTATAACGGAACTGACTTAATTTTGCGACGATGTTCGCTTTCGTGTCGATTCTATACTTTTTGCACGGTGTAAAAATGTAATTATAGAACTATTCGCACCACCTAAAACACTCGAATTTCCAAAAGAGATTCAAATTTTCTACCACCTTCTTAACCAATCTTGTCAAACTAAAACCCATCGACGGGCCAGTATCTTGTATGTACTCTCTAAATCTGAATTAGTCGAAAAACTGTGCGCCGCATGCCGCTGTTAATCAGTAAAATTTAACTGTCAATCGGTGAAAAATTACTGATTCAATTAGTGTATTTTCATTTTTGAATCGGTAATCTTTTCTTACTACTGAAATGAATTAGTGAAAATTTCAATTTAGGTACTAATTCAATCAGTAAATGAAAATTTTTACTGATTTATTTCAGTACCTAGTTAAAAAGAATAACTGATTCGAAAATTGAAATTCACTGATCAAATCAGTAAAATTTTCACTGATTTCTACAGTTGTACACTTTTGGCTTTTTAATCAGTCAATTTTAACTCATTCAAATTTAGAGAGTATGTTGTAAAATTAAATTTTCTAATAAGAACGTTCTGATTGACCATATTAAACAAAACCATAGAGTCGATCGAGTTCGTAAATGTCGCCAATTTTCAAAAATATTTACACACAAATCAAATCTTAAAGCCCATTACCGATTACACGCTGGCGAGAATAAACGTAATATGTGAAGTAAAGAATTTGTACAGAAATCAAATCTCGTCAGTCATGTGAGAACAAGAGAACACATACGGCTGAAAAACCTCACCGATGTGATATTTGCGATAAATATTTTTTCCAGCATGCCAGCGTTCCAATTTAATTAGTCGTTTGAAATTACGCATCAAACTCATCCCAACTTAGGCTTTAATGTTTTAATAGTACATAGATATATTATGCAACCAGGGAAATGAAGTGATTTTCGGCGAATTTTGAAGCTTATTGCTCGAGCGAAGCGAGGGAAATAATTCAAAAGCGTCGAAAATAAGTTATTTCCCGAGTTGCATAGGTAGGTAGGTACTATATTTTTCGTTTTAGAGGGAGAAAAACGCGAATTGAAGCATCGCCACAGGGAATAAAGTAGCGCTTATTTTCCTTCAAATTGGAGGCGTATTTTTGTTATTACTCAACAGAAACTAGAAGTTGACCATAAAATTCGAAAGCGAATGACTTTCAATCTTTCAAAGAGTTTTGTAAACCAGAAAGTTACCTGTGATTAATGTATTTTGCCTTGAATTGAAATTAAATTTTCTCACAACCCATCGATTTAATATTACATCAAATTTTCAATACCTGATATATAAATTCGTACACTTTTCTCGCTTTATTCTTCCCCTTCGAATTAGATAGTACGCAATCTTCGTTCCATCAATGTGATTTGTTCTGTAGGGCATGGTATAATAAATACCTGATGTTCCTATTTCGATTGAAGAAACCCCTCTCTCCCATCCTATGATTGAAAGTGGCCATGCAGTGCTTTTCAAAAATTATTTTTCAAAACAAATTTTGTTTTGGCTTCGGGTTGAGTAGTATGTATTTCAACTTCAATCTCCAATAATGCAATTTTCGTGATAAATTTAGTAAATATTGTTTTGAATAGGTATTTGCTGTTTGCCTTTGAAAGCGCTAGATTTTGAATGTTAATTGTTGGGTAACTTTTTTCTAAAAACGGAATCAACGTATTTCATTAGATTGTTTGTTCATAATGAAACTGTAGGTAGGTCACTATTAGATACAACATTGAAATCTTTTTTTGACTTGATGCAAGTAAGAAAAATTGAAAACCTCACATTAAATGCTTTATTATTGAGAATACATACATGAAAACAGGAGAAAGAAAACTATAGAATTCAAAATTCTTATAGGTACAAAAGTAAATCATCAAAAACAAACGAAGCGTCGATTGCGAAACTTATAAAAGAAAAAAGAAACGAAATTTAATCGCGGTCCTGTAGTATAATACAGAATACGTATAATTGACACGATTATCCTATATATTACCATGTAAAAAGGAGTAGTTTTAAAATTTAAAATTTTGTTTTGGTTACAAGGAGACGAAAAAACGGGAATCTGCGGGTATTCGAATCACAATACGGAATTTAAAAACAAAAAAGTAAATAAATTTACGTATCAACAAATAATTCACTTTAAAAAATATCAACGACCATTAAGTTATACCATATACACAGACAAACATTGAAAAAAAAAAATGCTAATGAATCGTAATTGACTTCGGAAATACACGAATATGGAAAAAATCAACGATCGGTTATGATACGAAGAAATAGTATTTAAAATAAAATATAAAAAAAAAAATAATAATAAATAATAACTTAAATCTAGCTTTGGTTTTTTTTATATATAATGTGTAATGTATCATACATAAATGTTGTAATTCCGTATAAAATTCAACTTTTAAATTCATAGGAAAGTTATGCATCGATTATGGAGGAAAAAAAGAAAACAAAAACAACAAAAAAAACTATACATACAAACACGAATGAAAATAATGCATTCCGGAATGTTTAATTAGAAAATGTACGAAAATAGCGAATTGTACACGAAGAAAGAGACTCACATTTCGTGTACTTAGTTACAAGTAGGTAACGCAATGTATTGACTGAGGAAGAAAAGGTATAGGTAGGTACTAGGTAGCTTGCAAAATACTCGAAATTATTGATACCCAAGTAATTTGGAGAATTAGGCGTTTCAATACACGCTTGGCATGCTTGGGCATTGATTCCGGAAGGCATCACTTTGCTTAAAAACTTTACTTACTTACTTATTACCACAACAAGAAATTAAATGAAAGAAAGTACTGCGTAGTACGTAATGTGGTATATGATCCTGGATAGGTAATAGGTATAGGTACTTACAACTTGTGAACTTATATACGAACGAAGAAAAAAAAAACGCGAGAAAGAGAGGGATGCCCAGAGAGAGATAGAGGAATTTGAATTATTATTACGCATCGCTCGGTTGTCGATGTCGAAGTGCGTTTTCATATTGGAGATCCTTCCGGTGTTGCGGACTTGTAATCTTTCAAAAGCTCTCGTAATCTTAGAATTTCCTTGGATGTGGCTGTCAGATCCGATTGCAGTTGCAATTCTTTCTCTCGTAGTCTTTTTATTTCCTTCTGACACGTCTGTAATGAAGAGATTGACAATTAGGTTTTTTTTTTTTTTGTCTCAAGGGGCGATGTTTTGTCGATCTTCGCATTGCCATCGGTGCGAATACTTACGACATTTTGCCTGAGTAAGTCCAATTTATCGCATTTCAGTCTCGTAACTTCTTGTCTCAAGTTTTCAACTCGATTGTCATTATTGGAATCAACGCAGAGGCTACACTGTTTGTTGGGCGTTTCAGCAGAAGACATGCTTTCGAGTCCTGTATCGCTGTCGGCGTAGGCGACAGCGCCATCCAAATCCACGCTATTCAGAGATGACGAATCGCTTTCGGATATAGCAGTCCTGAAAAATTTTAAATTCACATGAAAAAACCCTAAATTGATAAATCTGACGTGGTTCGATCTCGAGTGTAAGTTTTGAGCAACACTCCGGCAAAAAATAATCATTACAGTTACATATGTACCGATACGTATAGCTAGAGCTACGTACCTTTGAGTAGTGTGCAAAGGTTGCATATCCGGAGTTGAAACTGGCGACGGTGTGGAACTTTTCTTGCTGCTGGAGGCGCTTTTGGGTAGTGTAAACGAACCCTAAACGAGGTGAACATTTGAACGATAAATAAACACGCGTAGTCTTACGATGAAATAAGGTTAGACAGGCGCAGGCGCCTCTACTTACGTAATGAACGGATGTATCCAAAGATGTGGAACTGATTTTTTTATGACTGGAATTCAAGGCGTTGTTGTTTGTTTCGTGAGGCTGATTGCTGATGTTCTGATTGCGCACTTTGGCTATCAAAGCTTTGCGTACGGTTTCGATGAATCTGCTGCCAGCATTCGGATTACCACCGCCGGTTTCATGGCGGGTTTTTTCAAAATCCGCCTCGTGACCGATGAATTCTTTGGTCTTATCGCGTAATTCGTCGCATAATGAATTCAATAGCGAGGATCGCGTTCGTAACTGTCGAATATGAATGGGAAAATTTTGCGGTTAGTATAAGTACGTCTGTAGTTTGTATCGAGCAAAAGTGGAATTAATCTAAATATTATATTATTGTTATACTGTGGGTACCTCTAAATTAGCGAATTTCCGAGCTTTATAGCAAGCATTCTCCGCGTTGATGAGTTTAGTGAGTAGGAATTCTTTGAATTCTGGCCCGTGCCGGAATATCGGTGGGTTGGGTAGAGTTGGACTGAAAAATGGAACGTCGTCTCGAGCCGTTACGTTTACCTTGTACCTGCGGAAATCGTACGGGATGAGGATACCGGTCGGTAAAATGATGGTATTTTTGGTGAATAGTATGTCTATGTACTGTGTAGTGTGTAGTATGTATGTAGCCTATGTATGTAGATGTACTACGTATCCGTACTTTCTAGTTTCTATATTATTGCTAATAGATAGGCATGTAGTCAGCAACTAAACTACCGAGTTATTTACCTGGTATTCGGTGTGTTTGGATCGATAACCTGGACAACGATAAAGGCGTGCAAGAAATGCGAAGCGATCATGTCTGGTGAGAAAGGAGTGTTTTCTTCTTGAAATACGATAGCCACGATGTCATTACCTGTGTAAGTAATCGAAATTTAATTGGTACGGTTACGGTGCGATACGGGTCTGGGTCTGGATATAATATATTCTGTGCCTATGTGGGTACTGGGTAGATGTAGACATTCTAGACTCATAGGCTACTGGTACTTATGCCTTATTATTTTGATCGAGTTTCGTTTTCTTACCTATATGGCGTTTCCTTTGAAGTTGCTGGGGATCGTTTTCGGTGTATGGTAACATGGTTGAGACGTGGAACATGATTTCTCGATCTTTGAACGTTTCGTAGACCGCTTCCTCTCCGGTTTGACCGAACTGCGTGTCGAGGCCGCCTCGGTAACTAGAATCAAATCAAAAATCCATTTAGAAATAAGCACAAAATGTGATTTTGAAAAGGCTAACTAGAGAAAAATATGTATGAAGGAAAGAAATTTAATGACCATTATAAGTATTACGTATATCTAGAACTAGTTCTACGTATTGATTTTTAGGTAAATTTGATTTGAAAGTGGTGAAAATATGAAGGAAGAAGAAATGTGCGTTTCAGCTGGCAAAAATATTCAAATTATTACATTTTGTCTTAATATTGTAGATTTTTTTTCGTACCACCGGCTATTGAAAAATAGGTGATCTTGATCTTGCTTCTGAAGAAAATCACAAAGAGTATGGCTGGATTAGGGGTGAATTTGGCCCTTGACACATTTGGGCTCCTAAACACCTCAAAAGATGTATATTGATTAGAAAAAATTTTTCACCAAATTATGGACCTCAACCTCTCCGTTTCAGAGTTGTGGCCGTTTCATTGCATGATTTTCAAAAATTTTTAATTTCAATGCAAGCAAAACTCTTGTAAAAAGGGTGTCTATCGACTTTCGGGGTATTTTAACCTGCTGAACACGAATATGGTATTTGTTTTTTCATTCGACCATTTATTTCTATATAAAATGCTCAAACTTTGAAAAATCTATTAAAATTACTACATTTCTGTAAAGTTTTTCGCAATTTTTGGTCCTTAGTTCAAAGGAATGGCCAAAACCGAATACATAGCGAAATTCTACATTAAAAACACGTTTTTTAGTAATTTTTCAGAATGGTCGCTCTTTGCTTTTATGGTGTTTAACATGGATATGTTTTTCCTCATTGGTGGGTGAGGGGTGGGGGGGCATTCCAAAATTTTTAAAACTCTATTTTGCGTGACGCCATAAATTTTTGTATTTTCAAAACTTCATGTCAGAAAATCAGAAGTTGACTTTTGAAAACTTACAAATTTTTATTTCTTCAAAATACCATAAATACTAGAAAGTCGGAAAGTAAAAGTTGACTTGATATGAGAAAGTCGGAATGACGAGGAACATATCAGAGAGCTAAAAAGCAGATTTTTCAATTTTTTTCCTCTTGGGTGGGGGGTCATTTTAAAATTTTTTAGACGATAATTTGCGTCACGCTTTTTCGCGTGACGCTGTTTTGCGTCACCAAAAGTCAAAAACTTGGAATAAACAAATTTTTATATTTTTGAAATTAACTTAATATCCGAAGTCAGGATGAGAGGAAAAAACATAGGTATCCATGTTATCAATATTTCCTTTCAGAGAAAACTTTACTTCATTTTTTTACGATCAAAAACCGAAAAAAAAAACGAAAAAAACATGCAGAAAATGTACCAAAATTTTTGATAAAACATTCACAAATATACCTCCAATGATAACTTTGTGCCAAAGAACAGAAAATTTACTTCACTTCCGTTGAAGTTGAAAATTCTTGAAAATCATGCAATAAAACGGCCATAACTCCGAGAGGGAGGGGAGTTGAGGTCCAAAATTTTGTGAACATTTTTTTCGAGTTAATGAACAATATTTGAGATGCTTATAATAGGAGCCCAAAAACGTCGAGGGCCAAATTCACCTCTGATTCAGCCATAACTTTTTTAAAAAATTGCATGTTTGCTCCACTCACTATCTATGAATTTTATGAGTTAAAAAATCCTATTTTAAAATGATTTCACGTCTCTTTCTTTATAACAGAAAATTCCTCTCAATTATTTATTAAAATGTAAGGACATTTTCATCTTCGCAAGAGCATTTTAGATGAGAAATTGCTGAAAAGTTTGTAAAAAATCAATCTGCAAAAGAAGGTAATCATGAAAAGAATTTTCATGTAAAATATCCAATTTTTTGAGGAGGGAGGCAGGTGAAACGTATGGGTAAATTTTTTCGGAAGGCAAAATTGAAAAAAATGGACCTCGTCGTCCAAACATGATGGACTATGAACGAAAAAAATTTTAACAAATGGAGCGCGAGGTAAAATTGCCTATTCTCTTATATGTATTTTGAATCAATGAAACGTCACTGATGAATAATTGTCAGAATTGCAGCACAGAGAAAATCTGCAAAATTCTTTGATTGTCAGAAAATTTTTATTGACTTACAAAAAACGCGCTATAGTTTTTCAAAGAATTTCATTGATTTTTCAGCGAATTTCGGAAATTTCATTTCATGAATTTTTGCTGATTTCTCAGCAATTTTTTCCACTGATTTAATTTGCTGCAATTCTGGTTGTTTTCCAATATTTAATTTTCGATAATTTGATGGAAAACTTTTTTGAATTGTTGTGAAAAAGTAGCGCTTTTGCTTAAAGAATTCCGTCAGACACCTCGACTGTCTACTGGATAATTACCCATGTCACTCAAACTGCTATTAAAGGTACCTAACCTACCAACGCAATATGCGCATTTCGTAAGACTCATAAATCGTGTCTATATCTCATTCTTTTTTTCTTTTCTTTTTTTTTGAAGTTGAGACCCGCGTTTTAATGAAAATTTGAACGTATTCGCAATGACTGTAGTGTACAGATACGGACTACAGAGTACACTCGAAACGTCTCACCTCGCGTTCCATAAAACAAAACAATGACGTCAATTCGGAATCGTCGAATTATTACACAATACACATACGTACATTACATTCATACGCCACTTACTCGTACGTAGACGTATGCTATGTACATCTACATATGTAAGTGCGCATATCTATGTAACATAAATGTTCGCGTTCGCGTGCAACGTACTGCGTTCGTCGAGAATGCATCGTCGTTAAATTCTATGTTTACAGTTAGGTACCTACAGATTTTCGTAATAATTGTACATACATATGTATTATAGTACGTCTATGCTGAATTGCTCAATTGCTCACCCTTTATGATCCTTGAGTTGTATTTTTTTGCCTAGTAAATTGAGAAACTGTTGGAAAGCGGGGCTGGTGCTTTGATTGCAGAATAATTCTTCTTCACTGGTTTGACGTAGTCTTTGGTATAAAACACCGAACTTGAATTGCGATACTATAACGTGCTCGTCGTAGTCGGCGATCAATTGAGAAGCTTGTGGACATAATACTGGAGTAAGACCAGATACCGTTATCTGGTCGTTTAAAAACTGTAAAATTAAAAAAAAAAAGAATATAGGTAGGGAAATTGGTCGATAAAAAAATAATCGTATTGCTAATGCGATACCTATTTGTTGAAATGACTTGAATTTTTATATTCAGTCGTGGATCAAAAGGATGGTGGGAGAGGGAAGCTTGTCATTTTTAGTGCCAATTTTAGTTGAATTTTTTCAGGGAGCAATTTTTAATTTGTGAAAGTAATTGAAAATGTGAGTTAATATATTGTCAGAACAGAACAAAGGCAAAATTTTTTTGAAAAACTTGTATTTCAAAAGCATACAAGAAGTCATTTTTAAAACATTTTACAAACGCTCATTTTCGACTGTTTTGAAAGTATTTACTTTTTTACCCTCTTGTATTGGCTCCGCGACTGAATAATCAAGTATACAAATTGTAATGCAATATCAGAGATGTGTTGTTTCGTTCGCCAGATGATTGGCGATGGCAAGGACAAGGATTTCGTTTTTCGTATAAAATGAAAATATCCGCGTAATTGAGTATGAGTATTGAATTTTTTCTCTTTTGTTTGCTAAAATTGTACGCGCGTTTTTATTTATATCATGACGATGGGCTGTGGACGTTGCGCACGAACGACGTCAAGTACCGTGTAAGTAATTATTTGATCGTGTAAGCGAGCGGAAGAGGGGGAGAAGAGGAGGTAATATATTCTCATCCGGAGAGAAAATGGGACTGGGAGGTGCGAGCACCGAGTCAAATGTGTACCGAATGTCATACAGTTCAAAGAGGTCTTCGGTAATGGCATCGAGCCAGTCTTCGGTCCAAGAAATCGGACTAATAGTCAGATTTGCGCGATATATAGAAAATAAATTCGTCGTATTTTTAAAAAGGTAGGTATACACAAACGGTGCTGCGAAAAGAGTAGCCAAGAATCGTGTGTACGAGTATTTCTGTGTACGTGTATGCCATGGTGTATTATTGTATTACATATATAGTTCGATTTCATCTTCGACTATACTTTCATATAGGTAGTAGGTAAGAGATACCTATTTCCCTGTTGAATTTATGGTTTTCAAAGTCTGACGATGCGATGAGCGATGACGATTGCCTATCGTACAGGTACATCGTACATGCATCCTGCGCTTGTACAAATATGTTCCATATTCGTGCGAGTACACGTAATATAACTTATAAGTACCTACTTATAAATGTGTGTGTAAAAATGTAAAATTTCGAATACTCACCCTAGCTATTTGATGAGGTGCCGTTGGTAAACACGTATTAGGGACTAGTTCGTGCATTGTACCAGTTTTTAGTCGTAATAACAACCTTGTATTCTCCTGCGACGCTATAGTTTCGATTCTCATGCTTAATAAAATAGGTCCTACGTTCTCGTCTTTGCCGACAAAATTACAGTGTTCCTGAAACGTGATTTTAAAAAAAAAAAGTGTAAATAATTGATACGAGCGCGTGCATTTTTCATAACCAGAGTATATACTACATTTATCGACTGTATTACCAATCAGGAGTTAATAGAGATAGTTCACATGTAGGTATTCGTAAAAATGCGTATTCGTTTGCCATAAGTACGTCTATATACGAGATGGTTGTGTGTAGCTTTTTGGTGCAAAAATATTCGAAATACCAAGGTTCATCTTCATTTCATGTCAAATTGCGTATAGGTTTTGACCTTAAGGTCTTCCGATTGATTTTGCTCAATTTTTAAAAAAGGGTTCCCCTGGATAGTCTTTTAAAAGAATCATGGTAATTTCGGTCCTAAACCTCCAGGGAAATACCTAGGTGGTTCATGCGGTGTTTACCGGACATGAAAATCATGAAAACCTTGAAAATAGCATGAATGTCGGTAGATATTGTGACATGGAAACATGAAAATAGCAATAGCATACATTTTGATCATTTTCCGCAAAAAGCTTGAATTTTCAACTTTTTCCTCTCAATTTTTGAATTGAAGAATTGCTTTTAAATCATCTTTCAACTTCGTTTTTTTATAAAAAAAATTTCCGCAATAGCTTCGCTCGGGTAGGGCTTAATCGGTACTTCAAATTCAAATAAAAAAGACTGAAATTCGAATCAAATTGTCAATAGAAATAAGCCAAAACACGATGGTTCAGATTCAAATTAAGTAAAATCAAAATTTAAATCAAAATGAAAACGGTCTGGCAAATAACGTCAAAATTGGAATATTTATGATAATTGACCATAATTATTACAGAAATATTTACGGTAATTTACCGTAATTACTGAAATATTTACGGTCATTTTCCGTAATTATCAAAATATTTACTTTAATTTACAGTAATTATTGGAATATTCATGGTAATTTATCGTAATTATTACAATAATTACGATATTTTACCATAATTACTAAAATTATTTACGATAATTTACCATAATTTAAAAATTTTTACAATGTTTTTACCATAACTTGGTGTCTAACTGGGCATGAAAATTATGAAAAATATGAAAATAGCATGAATTTTCATTTTTTTAATCCAGTAGACACCATGAAGTTGGGGGTGTTCTTTGTCATTTTCGTAAAATTGAGATTTTTTACGAAACGGCTCAATTTTGAAGGTTTATAACTCGAGATTGGTGAAGTCCAAGAAGAATCTGTTCGTGTGATTTTGTAGAAAATTGTAAGAAGATTCAAAACCAAAGTTGAAATTTTAAAAGTTCAAAGTTGGACTTTCAAAATGAGAGAGCTCATTTTTTTGAGAAGAGCACAACAGTTCAAAATTACCATTGAAAGTCCTAATTACCACTTTTTATGCGTTTGTTTGTAACTAATGAGTAATTTTTTAACTTTTCAAGATTGGATTTCAACAGTTCAACACCCTAGGGAAAGGGAGCACGATTGTCCTCAAAATGTTGATAAAAAATTCAAATTGAAACAGATCACTTTTTCGACTCGATCAACCCTTCTGAAATCGCCATACGAATTTTTAAGATCGCTGAATCCAAATATTCATTTTTTTTGGATGGAACCTCTCAATACCCCCAACGAAAAAAAGTAAAAAAATTATTAAAACAGCACATAGGATTCCGTTTCCTACTAATTCGAGGGTGTTGAGCTCGATTATCAACTCGCTTTCCCCATCTACCTTTCCCGTGTACCACACTGCGCCCGCGGCTGTTAACTTGAAAAAAATGTCTCTTTCAACGATATGAAACTTTATTTCGAAGAGAATTATACTTATTTTGATATTTTTCAAGCCAGAAATCCAGAACGTAATACAATGTAAATAGATTTATCTATTCATAAAAGTAAATACATCCTGCGGACGCGGGCGCTCCGAAGGCGCGCACCGATGAATGATTTAAAAAGAGACGCGACCCCGATGAAGAGAATTTCGTATCGCCATGCGCCAGATTATTCGTAATATCAAGGAAAGGAAACGGATAATGCGTACCAGCATGAATCGAGCTGATTATTATTACCTCCTTCTTAATTTCGCGTATTGCGTATACGAGAACCTCGTTAGTAAACTAGGTAAATCATCTTCGAGTGTGCAAAAAGTTGAAAACAAGATGAATGAAGGAAACTCGTACACGAATTCAATTTCAAGGTTCCGACATTGCACCGGCACCGTGCCGCACTGCGCTGCGCTGTGACATCGTTGTCGCTCGATTACATTACACGTGCTTTCTTATTTATACTGTAGACGAAATAATAGACACAGCGAGTAGCGAGTTGTTGCGATCACGTATACGTATAATGAGTACCTATACAAGATTTTATTGTACCCATTGTGTACGTGAAGTCGTCGTATCAAATGTTGTTCGTGAGCTTATCCTCGTGAATCGCGGAATGGAAAAGCTCTTCCGGTCGAGATTGAAGATTCTCGCGTCTGGCATCGTACACCCACGCGACGGTCACAACGCAATTGTCAGAGAATAGTTTACCTAGACCTACTCTACCTACATCGCGTCGCGTCGTTTTACCTGACACTGACACTGACGCTGACCATAGTCATTGCGCAGTGTTCGTGGATCGTAGAAAAAAAAAAAAAAACGAAAAACGAAAAAGGGACACTGTGTCCTGTCAAGTAATCCCTATAGGCAAATATAGAGCAAAAGTAGCGATGGTCAATGTTTTATCATGGATCACATATTTTCCTCGATGAAATCTTTGGATGTTTTAATGACCTCGATGAAATTCGTCGATAATCGAAGTGAATCGCAGCTGTAAATCTGCAAATATCTACGTATGCACAACTCGCTTTTGCTCTCAAACGTTTCACCATAATATGGCTTTTACGTATCATTTTCATTTACCCGTGTTTATTCGATACTCGCGGTTAACAAATATCCGGTATCTAAATGTTATATTATGTTGTTGCTCGTGAAACGATGAGCAAAACGCAAACCGGTATTTTTTAATCGTTCGATTATAAATTTAAACTTCAACGATGATCTTATCCACGTCACAACGTCCAACGAAAACGAAAATCAACGCTGCGCCTGCGAAGTCAGAAGAGAGGCGGGGGAATTGCAATGAAATTGAAAAATGTAAAGCGGGGTGGAGAGGTATGATGTGTAATTGTATAATTGACCAGAAACCCTTGAAAACTTCTCGGGCCAATTAAGTCGACATTCGACGATTTGAATGAGCATATGACCACCATCACATCAGAATCAAATTTTGAATTGCTCTTGTTGATTTTTGGCGAATTATGTACCTAATACCGAATCAATTTGAAAACTTCCGCTTTAAATTTGAACTTTTTAATGAAATTTGGTGAATTTTGCCTTTTTGAAGCAATGAAATGAATGTGAAGTGATTTTCTTAACGGAAATTACTGAATTCTCAGTGGATTCCGAAATTTCCAGAAAAAGAGCACGCAGAAAAAGATCAAAAACGCAGAATTTTACTAAAGTTTACCAATTCAGATTTAGAAAGTCTTATTAGATTTGTTAAAGTCATACTTAGTCGATTTTAGTACGTGTAAGAATCAAATTGTAAGATTTTCATTCTATGATTTATGATTTTTATGAAAAAACGAACGTTTAACAGGCTATTATGACTATGACATTCATTTTAAAAAATTTACCAAAAATTGAAATATCAACTTTAACTGTTTGAAATATGATTTTGAGGTGTCGGTGAAATATTTTTGCAGCAGGACAAAATTTCGCTCAATCAGCGTGTTCGGGGTGTCAGTGTCCTCTTCATGAATATTCAAGAATTGAATTGGAATAATCGTTTCGAGTTGAATTTTGAAAGAAATTGATGAAATGGGTGATCTATTTAATTCGTATCTCCAAACGTGTTACTTACTGAATTAGAGAAGTCGAGAAGCCGATCGTAGAAACAAATTTATGTAGGTAAACAGGCTTTTGTTATTGTGGCGCGAGTGAAAATACCCAAACAAAGATGCGAAAATGAAGAGAAGGTGGCGTCTATGCGAAGAGTATAAACAAACAGTTATGCGAACGTGTGCCGCCGCGCCGTGTACTTATTTGTTTCTCAAGTTCATCATACGCGTGAAAAAGAACAGACAATGGTATGCGAAGTGGAAGTTGAAGTTGGAGCTTGGACGCTTCTCTATATTCGTCAACTATGTACTACTACATACTGTTGAATTTATGTTTTGCGTAAACCTAGATGTGCTGATATTTGCTTTCAATGCTGGCAGTATGAATTTTGAGTTCGTATGTAGAATGCAATCAAAGACGTGACTGGGATTTTATCATACCAAGGAAAGCACATTCTGAATCAGTGAAAAGTCATCGATGAGCGCAGTCAGAATCGCAGCACACAAAAATCGAAAAAAAAAATTCGCGGGTTTTCAGTGATTTTTCAAAGATTTTCACTGATTTTTCAGCTAAATTCATAAATTTTACAGAATTTTCACTGACTCTCCTGCGTGATTTTCTCCTCTGCTGCAATTCTGATTGTTTATCAGTGATTTTCGATGATTTTCACTGTTTTGAAAATGAGAGAGCGAAGTTAGCAAAAATAATGTATTATGCTGAATGTTGAAAGAAGGAAAACGGAGAAATGGCGCGATTTTTGAAGTAATTTTTCAAAATGAACGCCTCCTTAGTAAGCTATTATCAACAAGTAGGTAGGTACTCTCTCATTTACAAATTATTGAAATTGATGAAACGTCACTGGAAAATAGTCAGGATTGCAACAAAAAAATTATGGAAAATCAGTGAAAATTCACTGAAAAATCAGTAAAATTTTCGAAATTTTTTGAAAAATCAGTGAAATTATTAGAATAATCAATAATATTTCGCTGGTTCTCTGCTGCAGAATGACTTCTTTTCAGGGATTTTTCATTGATTCAAAATGAAAGAGTACCTACTTAACCTGGACGTACACACTACACACTTTCTCATTCTGAATCAGTGAAACGTCACTGCTGAACAGTCGGATTGCAGCCCAGGAAAAATCAACTAAATTCACTGATTTTCCAGCTAAATTTACAAATTTTACTGACTTTTCAGTGAATTTTCACTGATTTACTCCTGTGCTGCAATTCTGATGGTTTCTCAATAATTGTCGATAATTTCTACTAATTTATAAATGAGAGAGCAGGCGACTGAATTTTAATCCAGGAAATTTTTACTTTTGAACGAAACATAAAACGAAATCGGGCCAATGACATGACAGTATCTAGCCTATTTAGTACATCTGCGATGGAACCGGAGCGACAATCCAATGGCGAAGAAATAACGAATAGAACACTGTGAAACGCGCCTAAAGTCGAAGGGTGGGGGGTTGCGGCAGAGGTTCGTTGTCGAAATATTTAAATAACGTTGATTCGTTCTCATCAGTCGAGAGGAAAACAATGGAATGAAGTAAAAAAAGCGCGTGGGATTTTCTCATCTTTGAAAGCGCATATCTTGCTGGCGCACTTATACGGCGTGGTACAGAGAAATCTCACGACAAATGACTAAAGACTTTTGCCATCACGTTGTGTTGCGGTTGCACCGCGCCTCGTGTACGCCGCGTATACCTACCAACATCTAATACCTACATCTACATCTACAAACATTAAAAAACTTTGTTCTTCGCGTGGAAAACGATGAGAAAGTTCGTACACGTAATTAAACCGAACGCGCCGCGCCACGCCGCCCGATTCATACCTTTCTGGGTTTCGGCTTGTGGAAGATGGAAGAAAGACAGCTAATCGCAGAGTTGGAGGAAGAAAGGGAAGCCATCAAAAAGGAAACGTAATCGGAATCGGAGGTGTAGTCATAAAGAGACGACTTGGTGGCGTATTCGCGAAGAAATTGCCGCGCGAATAACGTCCGTCGGTATACTTATTTACCTGTTTGCCTGCGCTTCTATCATCGCCAGGCGCCGGATCATATTCCAAATATTAGGTACGAGTAGATTACCAATATGATCGAGAACTCGCAAATTTGATATGGAAATGGCAATAATTCTTGGCAAATTTTACCTGTCTATATCTATAAAGTGGCGTTACTCGGTGTCGCATGTATGTCGTGCGGAATTGAGAACAATGTATTCGAATGATGTCATGTTTGCTGGATTGAAATTTAACGTGTTACGTTTCATTGCTTACTCCCTTATTTACATTTCAACTACCTACACCTAAGGCTACGACAAATTTTCCAAGTTTGATTTCAATTCGAATTCCGTTTGACTGGCGAAAGATGAAAAGACGTTGTTAATTTCAACGATGTTGAGATATTCGTCAACATTTCAGAAATCTCGATCGCAACGGTTTCGTAATTGCAAAAGTTATCCAGCGAATTACCTATGTTCGGAGAAATTTGGTACGAATACCTACAGAGTAATCGCTGTCTAAAATTTTTCGTACAAGTTGTAAACGAATGAAAATTAGTGTATGAGTGCGTAATCAAGTATTTTTAGAGAAAAACGTCTTCAGGGAGTAGGAGTATAGGTAAGGTACCTAGACCTATACCCTCGTAACGGAATTTGAATTTTGCTGCTATAGGGACTGTCAGCAGACTAACACAAACTAATTTTTTTTGAATTTTTTCTTTCAATTTACCAACTCATTGTACTTTTGTGTGGATAATCACCTCTCGGGTTTCATCCGTTCGAATATTATTCGAACGTTAACCAGATTTATGGAACAAACTGCGATTGTAAATCGTTTAAAAGACGAACCGTTCTACAACGTGTTCGAGGCAAGTTGATTTTTTTTTGCGAGCTGTCTGAAAATTCATTACACTCGATGACAGCTCGTTAAAATCGAGCTCCTCGTTTCTCGTTTCATTCTCTTTGTCTTTCTGTTTGGTACGTGTTACGCGTGATTTGCTACCGCTGCCGATGGGTAGTTTTTCAAATTGGCTTTTCATAACTCTTTGAACGAATCGACAACTCGATGCATCGTTTTCGAGCTAAAGGGGAAATATGTAATTTTCTCGTATGTGCAGTTGAAAAGTTACGCGATAGAGGTGCTATTTATTCGTTCTTTTAGGGCGCAGTTTTCTTTTTTGAAGTTGACTTCAGAATTTGAAAATTTTAATTGAACGGAAATTGGATCTGGTACTTTTATATAGACTTTGACGGAGGCAATCGATTTTTTCTCAAAAAGTTGAAAATATCTGGTTAAATATTTTCATGTTAGGTAAGTATCTGATCTCTCATTCTGAATCGGTGAAAAATCACTGATTATGATCAGAGTTGTCATTTTACACGTAGAATATGTTATTCTACATTTTACTTAAAAATGTGTAAAATGTAGAATATGTAAAATTATAAATGTAGAATATGTAAAATTATAAATGTAGAATATGTAAAATGTAGAATAATTCGAAAAACGTTTCTAATTGGCTAGATTTTATGTTTATGACAAAAAAATACAAATAATTACTCGATGATGACTCAAAAAACGTCATATAAGCCCAAAATAATGGCAAATTGACGACAAAATGAATTTTCAACTTATATTCTGATTGTCCCATTTTGACAATTGATGGAATGAGTCATTCCATCAATTGTAAAATTTAATTTATTATATTCTTATTTGAATTTTTGATTGAGACAATTTACATTTACAACATTTAGTGGTTTAGATCTTACGATTTTACATGATATTTTACATATTTTACTTTTATTCTACATATTCTACATTTTACATATTCTACATTGTCCAAATGGATATTCTACTTTACATATTCTACATTTTATTCTACATAATATTCTACATTTTACATTCTACATGACAACCCTGATTATGATTTAACAGTCAGAATTTCAGCATAAAAAAAATCAGCAAAATTTATTAATTTTCATTGAATTTTCTCTGATTTTTCTGCAAAACTCACAATTTTTACTGAATTTTCACTGATTTTCCTTGATGATTTGTTTTCAGTGGAAATTTTTTCACTGATTTTCTCCTGTGTTGCAATTCTGAATTTTTTTTTTAGTGATTTTCGATAATTTTCACCGATTTATGAATGAGAGAGTATACATATAATATACTTGCAAGAGAAACAAGAAACCCAGAAAATAGCAAAAATTTTCGTCATCTTTCTCTTTTCTTTGGATTTTTTAATCAAAGAGTTAGGAAAGAGGATCCTTTTTTTGGACTTTGAGGGAAGAAAAATAATGAGAAAAATTCAGGAAAATGCATTTTTTTCTCTCTTCTTTAGATCCATGTAGATCTAGATACCATAATTTGATAAATAGACCTTTTTTAAATTTGTGATACATTTTTCACGAAAATATTCTCTGGAAAAGTCATTTCTCTTATTTTCAACGGAACAATCTTGGACTTTTGGAATAGGTATTTCGATCAAAAATCATATCCCTTTCTTGAGCAAATCTTTACTACACCCCTGCAGATGGCGACGACTACAATAGGTATAGGTATATACCAAGGCAGTGGTAGGTAGATATCGAGTCCCGAAATTGTCGGATACCTGGGCTTGATAATGCAGCTACTCTCATTTTCGTGACAGACGTCTACAATTCTTGGGAGTATGGATCTCATAACTGAAAATTCTTTCGACCTTGCGTTTGTTATAACCTGGTACTGGGTATACTCATACTGGCATTGGTTTTGTACCCAGCTCGCAATTACATATTTACTCGCGACTACGATTATCTACATGACTGACGACCTACGTAACGTAGGTAGCGATGATTTTGAAATTGTAGGGAAAAAAGTCGACGTAGCATTATGTTCATAGATTTAAGAGGCATAGTCGATTGTCCGTTTGCAAGTACATTAGGTAGGTAGAGGTACATGTATTGGGGTAGCGGGTAGCGGCGTGGCGTGGCGCGGTGATAGAACGAAGGTAAATGAGTAATGGTATACATTGGCGAATTAAATGGATTGCCACGCCACGGTACGAAGAAATATAATAAGCATTTGAGGTGTTCGAGAAAGATGCGATTGTTCGAGTACTTGGTACTTGGTACTTGCTAGTTGATATACCTAGATGGCTGCGAATACGAATTAGCCAGCCTGAGCGGTTCTCGACGCTATATTCGAGTAAATGCGGGTACGGCAATTCTCTGAGAACGGCCGTCCAGCCGTCGCATAATTATAACGAAAAGTAATAATCTGGAGGCTTCGGACAAGGGCTTGGTGGTAGGTAGTAGGTAGAGGTACTAGGTACCAGCTACACAATCTACAATGAAAAACAAAACATTTTACGCTCGGATGAGCTCGCCTTGGCTGCGTGGAAAAGGAAAGGTTCCACATGCCCGGGTACGCTGTGTGTATAGGTAGGTATAGGTAACGGCGGAGCGGCTCGACGTCCGAGTCCACGTCCGCTTCTCTAGTCAAATCGCTAGTACCACGGTACCTTTGCCCTAATGCTGCCTATGTACGATATGTCTATGTAGTATCTAGCTATATTTCCATCATTTCTCGCGCGCTTCCGACCAATGTGAAAGACGAATGAAAATATGTACTATCACGGTCAAAAGTCCAACTTGGAAGGTTATTCACATTGTTACTGACCGGCGACCGGTCGCCGCGTTCTAGGTGTAGCATACCTGTAGTTATTTCAATGTACATCTACATACTTTCCCGACAGAAATCTGCCCTAGTCTGAATAATTCTTGGCAGCTATAGATTTATGATTTTGTGGATGGACGATGGGCAATTCGGCTGACTGAAATACCAACAACTTTTTGTTTTTAGGCCGCCTAATCCAGGAATGGTGGGGGAAGTATATTAAAAATATCCTATTAGATTTTAGTGTCTGGGTTCTGATCGCCAAATTTAGGTTGCTTTTATAAATAATTAATGAACAGAAAAAAATGAGTTTTTGACCAAAGTTCACTTTTGAGAGTGAGGGGGGAAGGAGGGGGGGGGTGAAAAATAAAATTTATTTATTTATTTTTCCGACATAGTTTTCATGATACTTTCGAGTAAAGTTGAATATTAGAGGAGGTACCGGTAAGTAGGTAATCAAGAAATCAATATTCGCCACCAATATTCAACTTTTCTCGAAAATATCTTGAAAACTATGCCTCTCAGAAAAATTTCACTGGTTCCATCCGATTGGAAATTTAATTTTCAACAACTTTTCTCATGGTCATTATTGCTTTGGAACGCTCAGTTTTACCAAAAATTTCACTTTTTCATGGACAAGGCTCAAATAAATGAGATTTTTTCACATATTTTTGAAAATGATTGAGCTGTAACTTTTTTTCTAAAAGAGATAGAGATCTGCGATTTGCGCCATTCGATTCGCCGTCAAATTTTCTGTAAGATTTGATTGGATATTCTAATGTCCGTGCTTATTGCTCTCGAAAAATCTGATTTTCCGACTCCCACCCCTTAAAGCAAACTTTGGAAGTCAGAATTGAGCGAGGTGATGTATTTTGATATCTAGAATCAGAATTTTGAAATCAGAACCGAAATACAGAGCAGAAAAAATTTTTTCAACTTATGTAATTGGTAGGTATAGGAACTATTTTAGGTACATTTTTTTTCTGAAAATTTCCTGCCCAGAAATGATTACTCTCTCATTTATAGAGCACTGCAGTAAAAAATATCGAAAATCGCTGAGAAACAATCAGAATTGCAGCGCGAGAAAAAAAATCAGTGAAAAATTCTTCACTGAAAACAAATCAGTGAGAAAAATCAATGGATAATCAGTGAAAAATCATGGAAAATTCAGTAAAATATACTATGAATTTAGCTGAAAAAAATCAGCGAAAATTTGCTGAAAATCAGCTAATTTTGCTGGTTTTCTCTCTGCTGCAATTTTGACTGTCCATCAGTAGGTAGTAACTTTTCACTGATTCAGAATGAAAAAGTACTTTTAAATCTTTGAAAATTTAATAAAAATCGAAATGTTTTAAAAATAAGTTATTTCTGGGGATGCCTTTTTCGTTTCATTTCGAGAAGAACGTTACGAGTGATCATCTTGGTTTTGAAAAAATCTTTTGAATTTGGTTTCTAGGATCAAAATGAAAAAGATGAATATTCTACTGGTATTGATCATCTTAGAGAAAGAAAATGAACTAACACTCGTTCAAAAAGCTTATTTTCACGAAAAAATAGAATAAAAAATGGGAAAAATTTGAAACAAAAATCCGTAATCGCCAAAACTTCAGTTTACAGCTTACGCTGACGTAGCGTACCTATGGTTTATCAAATAGGTGTGTGAGGAGGACGTGGACGTACCGCATACTCGTGTCTGTTACGATTAATATGCGGCATTACGTAATTTAAAAACAACAATAACAACAACTCTTGAGAATAGGTGAATTATTCGAATTACGATACTCTCAAGGGCATGTGTAATTTACTGTAGCTTGATTACGCGGTTTAGCGTTGCGAGCAAAATACATTATCGAGGTAGAGGTAGACAAGAGGTGCTACATACAAAGTATTACAATGCGGAGTGTTAGTAGTCAGTACCTACCTCTACCTATACCGATATTTGTTATGATTTGTTCGCACACAGAATACCAACGGTATGCGACACAGCGCAGCGGAATCGTCCGCGAGGACGCCAGCCAGCGTTCCTAAATAACCCGTTATTAAATGGTACATTTTTGTGATTTATTAATTATCGGCAATCGGTTCGGCGACGATAAAATTCGTTGGTTAATCGTTCGCGCGATGTACGATTAACTGTAAAAATTTTCCGAACTCGGGGACGCTTTTGGTACATCTATACGTACGTTGCTTGATTTACTGTTGAAAAAAAACACTCGCTGCGGCGATTAATTCAACACGTGGGCGGTTTAAAATAACCAAAAAAAAAACCTATCAGAACAAACCCAAACCAGATAAATACACACAGGTGAGAGGAAAATTTATGCATACGCGTATACCTACGTATTCCTTTACCTATACCGTATTCCCTTCGTACCCCGCATCCTTCTGCCTAATAGCTGACTAGCTGCCTGCATACGGTATGTATAGTACATACCGAATACCGAATACCGAATACCCAGTATCGAGCAATGATTTTTACGGCTGCGGTTTAGAAACCTATCGTCGTTGTCGCCTACAATGTATTACGGTTATGGTAGGTAATAAATACCTACGTATGTAGGTCTAGGTAGCTTAGCAGCCGCCGCCGCCGCCTGGCGCATATGTAGGTAGTAGGTGTAGGTACGTAGTACGTACGCAATGGTCAAACGAATTACGAATTTACGAAATAGGTGTATACCTATACGAGTATACGTATAAAAAACCGCGAAGAAGTAAACTGCGACTAAGTTGGAGTTGAAAATATGTAAATTGTAAACTGATGAGAATACGAGTGCAACTCACTTTCCCCATGAAGAATTTTCGGTAACATTTGGCCGTATCGTCGGTTTCGAATTTAAAGCTATAAACGGTATTGGAATTGGCGCCCGATACGGAATTATGACCGGTGTCGTATTGATCATTTCCATCGAGCCAGTAGCCTCCTTGAGTCGGTAGGATGATGGTGGGATAAGGAGGTCTCATTTTCAGCGCTTCTTCGAGTAGATGTTGAGAGCAGCTGGGCGACGTTGTCGTCGTTCCTGTTCCGCCTCCGCTTCCATTGTTGGAACAGCTTTGCTGTTTGTCTTCTCTGTTAGCCTACGCAAACGAAAATAAATTCCTATATTTATATATTCGCGCTAATTCGTTTCTAATTTTCATTACCATTTTGGTGGTATAGGTACTAGGTACTAGGTTAGGTAACGACGAGCTACGAATACATATTCGTATTCGAATTACTACATTATACAAGATGCAGATGGAAAATCTACATACAATCGTACATCATTACAAATTACGTGGCTCTAGGTACCCATTTGGTAAACGTACCTACCTACTTGCGTAGGTGGAATATTAGAAGTACATACTATGAGCAAGAGAAACCGAAATGGTAGCAGCGTGATTAGCGCGAAAATTTGTCGAAGAAAATGATTAAAACACAAAGTTTGTGCATCTATCGATGTTTTTCGATAGGGGTAGAGGGAAAATCCCGGATAACCCGTTCCCCCAGGGATGTGGTTTGAGTTAGGGGGCGAAATAATCTCAGAACTGAATTCCAGCGGTCGAAAAACGTGCATTTCGACACCCCCACTTGATAATTACGCACCATTTTGAACTTTTCTACCTCCTCCCTCCTCTTCCCCCCCCCCCACCACCTACGTGATATGTATGATCTCTTAATTTGAATCAGTCAAAAATTGAAAATTGACTGTTTGAACTCGAAAATTATTGAGAAATAGTCAGAATTGCAGCGCAGAAGATGATTTTCACTGAAACAAATTTTATCATTGAGAAAAATCGCTGGGAAAGCATTGAAAATTCGCTGAATAGTCAGTGAAATTTATGAATTTAGCTGAAGAATTAGTGAAAATATTTGAAAAATCTATGAATTTTGCTGGTTTTTCGACCGTTTGTCAGTGATTTTTCACTGATTTTTTACTTAATCAAAAATGAAAATTTACTGATTTCTTCAGTGACTTAATTTTGTGCATGCAACGACTGTTTTTTTGTGAAGGGAAGTTTTTCGCTAGGGCATTTGTATAGACTCGATTCGCATTTCACAATAAAAAGTGAAGATAGCCACTTTGTAGTAATTTTAACGTAAATCATTATTGTGTACGAGTATAGCCAATTTTTTGAAAAGTCTCGGTTTGAGCCGAGTTTTAAGCGAAAAAGTCATTTGGAAATGGAGGGAGCGAGGGGTCAATTTTCCCCAGGAGTCTTTGGTGCCCTTTTAGGGTTGAAAATTCGTGTCAGGCTGTTAGGTGTAGTGTCTCGACGTCTCGAGTCATTTTAGCCGGAAAAAAACTTTTGACAATCGAATTTGAAAAAGTCAAAAGGGACAATGGACCATGGTCGAATTATCAACCGGATGCACGGCACTACCCGTATCTACTTAGTTTCCGCAGCAACATACTGTCGAGTCCCGAGTTTTCAGAAATGCCACGAAAAAAAGGCGCAGTGACGAAGAAAGGGCAACCGACAAGAGCCTCGGTGACTTGTTACCTGGCCAACGGTGATAGAAACAGCTGAAAAGTGAAAACCACACAACTGTGTTTCCGGATACGCCTATCACGGCTTGATGGTTCCAGCAACGCTCAATGCTTGAGACCGAGACCCGAGAGACAGGTGGTACGGTGGTAGATAATTCCGAATATACGCGCAGTAAAATCACCAGAGCATGCAACTCCTAGACACTATCTACATATCTACATACACCCAACTTACTACTTGAGTAAAACACCTACTGGATATCTACTATAAAGTATAAAAAACTAAAAAAGAGGCAGAGGGGATGAGAAAGAGAATGATGAAAAAACAATTTTGGGTAAAATTACGACAAGGAACAGACAATACCTAAAAAAAAAGAAAGAAAAAAATCATGTGAAATGGTTGCAACTTTCGAGACTCGCCAAGACGATAATATGTTTGTTCCGTTGTAAAATCGTGATCAATACCCGCGGCATGGCAGGATAAACTGTATTACATATTGTACCTAGATTTTGAATTCTATTGCGGTTTTTTAGGCTATCTCTTAAAAAATCGTCGAAAAAAGATCATAAAACAATCGTTGAGATAGGAAAGTGTACCTTCGCCCTGCTTACGTCTGCGCATCAGTAGGTCGATGCATAGCGATTGCTTCAACTTATACAATGGAAAGATTCTTTTCAATACCTGCCGCTTCCACTTCGACATAACGAAACCATCACTTGTTGGACGCAGGTGACTCGTCGTATGTCGTGTATTCGGATGAATGATCGCGATGATCACCCTCTAACAGCTGCTGTTATTGTACTGTATGTATGTACCAAAACAAGGCGAGAATTCACCTCAGCACTGTTGCGACGACCTTGAATGTACCCATTTTCACGTATTTATTTTGAATTTCAAAAGAAACACCGTTGTGCGGATTTAGAGGCTGGGTGATCGCGTGGAGCCCGCATTATCGGCCGGTTGCCACCTGCCAGCGGAGACAACCTTTGGCGCGTGCTTAGGTAAAATTCTACCCACGATGGGCGATGGATAACCGGATACGTAAATGTGTTTGTCCCAATCGAACGAAACATTCGCCCATGGTTGTTGACTCGGAATGCAAGAGACTGTTTTATATTTTCCAAAATTTGGTAAAATTCTGTGTTTTTTTTTGAATCGGTGACATTGAAACCCATCGATTTTTCAGGCAAAAATTGTCAACTTTTCGATCAATAAATTGATTGACAAAAAATTGCTCATTTTCAAATTAACTGATTTCAAATAGCAAAATTTTACCAAATTTAACTACTTCAGACTTCGGAAGGTGTGAAGAATAAATTTCGATAGACCATTTCAGCTATTTTAAAAATTTCCCAAACTTTAATTTCAACAGCTCAAAATTTAGTTCTGAGGTGTAGTTGGATCATCTTTTCAATGAGCCAAATTTCAGCTCAAGCTCCATCGGCGTAGATGGGTTGTATAGGGTGCCTTTATGAATGCAAATAATTGGTTCGTAATATAGCGAGTAGACCAAGGTGCGTATACTCGTATAGTTACTGGTAAGAGTAGAAATAGGGGTACGTAACGTACTACCTACTAGACCAGTTATTAAAGGGTGACGTGTGAAATTTACTTGTGTAAATTAAATAATTCATCGTCGGTTTCACTCTAGATCCTCCCAAGTTCCAGAGTAAACCATCAAACGCGTTCACTCCACGTCGCGAGTTCTATTCAACATTTTAATATGTATGTAAGACTTGGTAATTTTTAACGTTTCAAAAGTCGTCTCCCTTGTCTCTTCTCTACGCGATTCCTTATTTATTTATGCCCTTAGCCTTAGCCTTAGCTCCAGACTGGCGTTTTGAATTGAAAAGAGAGTATCTGTCGTATCCATGCAACGGCAACGCTTCGCATCGGCATTACTTGGTATATGGCTTTTTGTGTTGCATCTTGCACCCGTCGCGTTGGTATAAATTGAAAACTCGACGAGTGGGCAGCAAGGTACATGGTGCATCTGCATACATCTACATTTACTCGTCCGTATACGGAGCTGTATCCCGTGAGAAATGAAATTCTAACGTACAAAGCAAACTTTTACATATGTACGTTAAATACGTCACATATTGCGCTAGCAGTGCATTAACTACGTACTTCGTAGTTAGCTAAATAGGAAAATGTTAAGGCAGACTATTAGCTGTCTGGATGTAAGCATGTACTTGAGCAGTAGGCAGTTAGGCTTAGGCACTTGTATTTTCTTATAAGTATATTGAATTTTTACGTTTGTTTTCTCAAGTCTTTCGGGATTTGAGCAGGGACGAAATGGGGTTAGTTTTTTGAATGGATCTACGAGAGTAAGGTGTGACGTAGGTAGGAGGCGAACCGAAAAGATTTTCGAAGAGGCAGAATCAGAAGATTCCTCTGAGTACTTGAAGAGACTTCCTCCCAACTTACATCGATTATTTCGCCATAGATGATTTTTTATAACATTGATTTTTTTTTTCGCTGAAAAATTCGACAACGCGAAATGAATACTTAGGTAATTTTTGGAAGAACTTTCTCCTCTTAAGTATCTCAGTTGCTGGACTTGTAGAGTGAGAAAATCCCATCATCTGAATCGGTGAGAAAGTCACTGATGAACTGACGAACAGTTGAAATTGCAGCCCAGAAAAAATCAGCAAAATTCACTGATTTTTCAAAAATTTTCACTAATTTTTCAAAGGTTTTTATTATGATTTTTCCCGAAGATTTTCACTGATTTTCTCCCGCGCTGCAATTCTGACTGTTTCTCAGTGCTGATTTTTGATAATTTTCACCGATTTATAAATGAGAGAATACCTACGCATAAGTAACCGAAGATGTGTAAAATTAGGCCGAATGGACGCAGTAGTTGTTATGCATTTTAATTATTTTAAACAGTGCCAATGACTACGAAGCGCAGTTTGCAAGAGAATGTGCGAGGGGGGAGGGCAGGGGAAAGCCAGGGTGCCAAAAATATGGACTCGTAATCGTAATACACTCGAAAACTCTTAACAAGATGAATCGAACTTTTGGCAACGATTGTCCAACTAACATACCTATCCCACGCGGACATTGCACATGATACGGTGCGGTAAGAGGTACCCCCTTCGAGTAGGGTCTAGGTACCTAGTACCTAGTACCTAGTACCTACACCTAGACCTACTCAAGAGTGTGGCACCGTTAGCTTGGCGCGAGCTTTGCCCTTGCCGCGCTGTCTCGCGTCCAGACATATGTAGTTGGTGTATGTTTGTTGATGACTGTTGATGTTGAACCATGAATGGCACTCGTTTTCGTTGACGGGTGTCGATGGTTACGTTTGCGTTTACGTATACCTACGTATACGTGCCATACTCTATGCACAGACGTATTGCAGACGAAACACAGCGCGGCGGCGGCGGCGGCGCGGCGCGGCGATGTGTCATGGTGTCATGGTATGGCGCGAGCGAATGAAGTGAGAATGAGAAATTAAAAAGTGCTCGAAAGTAATTACCCTGGCCATAATGAGATGATGTTGGTGTTGATGTTGATAGTGACGTCGATGTCGAAGATGAACGCGTGTAATTCATGAACGCCGGCAGATATCATTAAGTAATGTAGTTTAATATGACATTACGACGTGAAAGCGCAGAAAACCGCGAACACGATCGAAATACACGCTGTCGAGATTTCACACGACGAGAAAAAAATATGTTGTTGGATGTATCGAATGGTAGTATGTGCAAGTGCCTCTCTCGAAGAAACGAGTGTGATATGTCATGCGAAATAGTGTACGAACGAAATCGCTAGATACGCGTCGAAATGAGAAATTCGCGAATCGCGTTGTCGATAATTCCAAGTACGGAGTAGTTACGGACTATACGGATCTGATTTTTTACTTACTGACTTGATCGTTTCTGCACCCACGATCGTGATGATGACGACGACGACGACGACGGCGACGATGATGAATGACCAGAAAAATTTTACCATATTTCCGATGATTTATTTATTACGACTGCGAGTATGTGGTGTATGGTATACGCAAAATAAACACATCGTTACCGTTACGAAGGTATATCTTCGCCGAAAAGTAAACAACGAACAGCTGTTGATGCCGCCAAGACGTTAGTAGATGCGTAAGGAGGCGCGGTGCATTACGATGCGGGGCAAGGGGAACGACCAGGCTGCCAGATCATATCTACCTGTACTTCGGTATGGGGGTATATTTTTACGCGTAGGCACGAGTAACGACTAACGAGTATATGTGCGGCTGTGTACATATAGGTATATAGGTAATAGGTATGGCGTATAGGTTAGAGGTACGTTGACTACGTACAGGTACAGGTACCCGAACACACGTACGTGCATTCGTATTGCGAAAATAAGTAAATACCTACTCGAACGCGTAATTTTTTTCCACCAACTGCGAAAACTAGATTAAAGGTTTGGACATTCTAAGCAGCAAGCTGCAATAGCTGACGAGTGTGGTGGAAATTCGCCCCATGGCCCGCAAGGAGGATCAACTGCGAAGTTACTCGATGTTCAAGTTTGCCCTCGATTGAAAATTTAGTCGGAGGAGGGATGAAATTTTTGGAATCTTCGAGTGGGTGTCATTTGATGTAGTTGATTTTACCATTTATAAAATTGGGCTCCGAAGAGATGCGAAAAAGCTACGTTTTGAAACATTCCTTTGCCATAACTTCGTCAAAATGCTGTGGAGGGAATTATCGAAATCCCATGAAACCTTGTATCCCAAGGAACCAAACGCGCGCCTATTGTACTTATTAGTTTTTTTTTGGCATGTTTTCGGCATGTACCTATCCTTAAAATTTATCGTATAAAAAACTAAAAACAATCACATTTTTCCGTTTCCATGATTTAGATTTTTCGACTTTGGTGCATCTAAAATCGCATTGGATCCCGTTGTTATCGTTCGTTTGGATCGTACTCGTATTTTCACTCAAACGTTTAAATTATGAGATAGACTGCTGGATACTCGACTCATCTCGCTTTCACACAGCGAAAGGGCACCGTAACTACAATATATATTCGTTGAAAAGTGTCGAAACTGAATTACACAAAAACGTTTGCGAAGGATTGATTTACGAGCATTTTTGTGCCACGCCGAGTCGCGTGGCGCGTCGTGTCGCGAGAAACGGATTTATTGTCTATTTAAAGGCGTAATTACCTACAAACAGAGTGATGAGAATAGAGAATATCCAGTTAGGGCAAGGTTTGTATTTGTACGAAGTGTTATGTAGAGGTATTATGTGGTATTAACGACACATATATATCGAGTTGATATTCGGCTGGTACAAAATATTACGAATGATTAGGTAGATATCGGACCACGTTCGTATGTCTACCTATATTAATTCATCGTTCTATCCATTTGTGAGCCGACGTATGTGTAGTAGCCAGATAGCCACAGCCAGACAGCGCGGCGCGGTGCGACGCGACCTCGCCGTGCAATGTACCTAATGTGATTACAAATGCAAATCGACGTTTCTCTAAATATACGAATACGTACATATGTAGAGGTAGACCTAGCTGGCTAGGATACCGATACACGAATACGAATAATACCGACACAGGCAATGTTGACGGTACGTCCTACCTACTACTACATACTTACTACTTAGTACCCAATTCGCATACCTATCAAGTGCAGGTAGCTAGAGCTACTATAGCTTGTTAGGTAGTGAGTACCTAACT
This sequence comes from Pseudococcus jackbeardsleyi, assembly GCA_038380155.1. NCBI lineage: Eukaryota > Metazoa > Arthropoda > Insecta > Hemiptera > Pseudococcidae > Pseudococcus > Pseudococcus jackbeardsleyi. The sequence continues at coordinate 1,412,093 of CM076240.1, forward strand.
GTAATTAGTTGACTTTATGAACATATCTCCGATGCGATGTCGTATGTATGTATGTATGTATGTAGATAATTAACTAGCTACATATGTTGTTTAGGTTTAGGTATGTCTATGCACACTGTACAGGTATAGGCAGTGGATAGGTCTAGGTACAGAGTACAGACAGATGCGAGTACCTACACTTGAACAGCATGCGCTTGCGCATCTATCCTCTTGGTTGAAATGGTTTTCCTACACCTCGTGAATTTTTATATTTTTTCATGACGATTTACCCGCCGCGCCGACTCAAGTATTCGTATCTGCGTATTTGTATTTGTATACTTATACGATATTTTTTTTTTACATTTTTACATCTTCACGGACCGATCATGGCGCGGATGAGGTTTCGAATGTTATTATGTACGCTTCGGTTATGGAATGATACATCCGCTCCGCTGCATCCTCTTCTACCCGATTCGAATACGCGCGTATTTTCTAATTACCGGAACCGGTTTTTTGACGGTTAATTCGTGCGCAAACAATGAATTATCTTCATTTCGACGCGAGAGCAAACTAAACATCATCTCGTCTGAGAGCTGCGCCAGTGTAATAAGATGTCAACATACTTACACACTTGTATGTAGGTATATGTAAGCGCGTAATTACAGCTGATGAGCGCTAATTTCGAATCCGGTATTTGTTTTTTTTGGGCCCGAGCTAGCGTCTTGAGGAGATAAAATTTCAGGGACGTGGTCTATTTTTTTGAAATTGGTTCGTTTTAATTTCCATTTTTTCTCATTAAAAGGTTTCCGAAGTTTTGTTTTTGAAATTTTTTTCGAATTGACGAAGGAATGCAACAAATCTAAATTTGCTCTATATTTTCAAATGAAAAATCATTTTGAGAAAAGTTGTCAACTTTGGGCTGATTGTAATTTCAAGGAGAAAAATAGAATGAAAATCTAAATTTGAATTTTTGATTTGATACAGTCGAAAATTAGAATGGATATTGCATAAGGCATGCTGTACAGATTTTTTTTAGTTTGATGTAAGTGTTGGAAGGCTTAGGTACGAAACGAGTTTCAAAATAGAAAGTTGTGCTGTAACCTAAAAAAACTTGGAAGTTCGTATGCTAATAAAATTTCCTAAAAATAATGTCAAGTAGGAAGATAATTTCAAGATTTTGAAGTTTCAATCTTTCAAAATTTCTTTTCAAATTTAAGTGCTTATTATTTTTGATTGCGAACTGGTATCTAAATATACAAATAATATTTTATCAAAACTTCATTTACTTCTTTACCTTATCCTTTAAAAATTCATTTTTATAATTTTTTCGGAGCTTGTTCGACTCGTTGATGTAAATTTTTATACGATTTGAATCATTGTTTTTCAAATTTTGATTTTGAAGAATTCGTTTGTAGGTATAGGTATTAGGTACGTGTGTTCGAGTGATGATGATGAAGGAGGAGTTGTTGAAGGGAGGGCGGAGGAGTTGAACTGTGATTTCTAAATAATTTACGGATATTTGTCACGCATATCTTTTAATTTTTTAAAACTTTTTGAATCATGTTTGCTTTAACACAGATTTACCTAATTACTTACACCTAAAAATATGCGAAACAATTGGGAAACGAAAAATTTTTAGTCCCTGTTTTTGGTAAAATGAGATTTTGAAAGTCTCCGTGGATGGAAAAAATTGATAAAACCTACGTTACTTACCTACTTGGATACGTTACGTACAAGTGAAAAAGATCCATCTGCAGCATTCTTGGGTTTTTTCAAAGTTTTCGATTGGAAAACAACGTTAATAGCGGCGCGATCGGATATTTTCAAAATATCGTCGTCGATTTCGACGCAGTCTGCTAACATGTCGGCAATAGTCGAGAACAAAAGAGAACATTCGCATCATACGCTGCCGTACCTACTTGCCGAAAAGTCGCGCACGAATTGAAAAGAAATCAACGGCAACTCTCGCGATTGAATCGAATATGGCAAATATATCACGAATTTGAGCGTATTGCTACTTACGTTTCGCTTGATTATTATTTTTATTCATATTCCGAATCGTGTACGCGCGCGTAATTATGCATGTACATGTACACGTTCTTCATGGGTAATCTGCTCTTTTTCGTAATGTACCTAAAGTTTGAACCAAATTCTCGTGTAAGAAATTGTTTGACGTGGCTTTGCCTGGGACGTAAAGAAAGTTTTTTTTTTTCGATGCAACGTGACGTCTTCGAAGCGTTGTTTTAGTACCGGCGGCGTAACTTTTGCTCGCGTAATAACCTTTGTTACAAGGGCGTCGGAAATTTTTTTTTGGAAAGTCACGCAGTGGATATTGAGAGATGAAGTGCTGGAAAGATTTTTTGGGAAGGGGGGGTGGGGGGTGGAAAGGAACCTTTTCTGCTAATTTGCCTCAAAACATTCGCAGAATTTGTAGTTTTGAGCGTGTCCGAGCGAAGCCTTGAAAAAATTGGATTTTAATGCTGGAAAAATGCATTGTTTTTCAAGTTTTAATGCTTTCAAAACTATGCATCTGATTTGGGCTGAAGGTAGTTTTAAAACTGTGTACTCCTGCCACCGATTGGGAAGGGGTACGACATAATATACCTTGTACGTACTACGTACCTACTCTACTTTCCCACGTCAGCGTCATTGCTTTGCTTTGCGACTAATATCGTACCACCCTGGCCCTTGATAGTCTTCTGGGAATAAACAGGACTCTTGTTGTCTTGTTAGAGTTTTACTTACATAGGTTGCCAAGCGACAACATGAAAAAGAAAAAGAAAAAAGTTCAATTTAAATTAAATGTAAATGGCGTGTGTCTGTGTACCTATCTAGTATCTATGTACCACGCTTGTTTATTTCTCGCGATTACCCGTTATAATGGTATGATGCCAGTCTACGGAATAGACGACGACGCGACGGCGACGGCGACGGCGCGGAGGCAAGTAACGAGGAGAAAAAGATAGATAGCAGATTGATAACGAAATTCGATCAACAGTCGACAGAAAATCGTACGAAGTGATTCGAAAAGGGAAGTTGAATCGAATCGCAGGTCGCAGGTCGGAGAGGTGTTGCATTTGTATAAAATAATACACCTCAACAGAGGAATCGTAATGTCTACAGAAAGATGCCTGTGAACTGAACATGGCATAAACGGAAAGGCCATCTGGTATCATCGATGCGTAGATATATCTTCTTTTTTCTGCTAATTCCATGCATCGATTGCAGTTGCATTGATTGATATGTTTGTATTCATTTGATCGCGATCGAGAATGAATCGATCGCTTTGAAGACGACTGTATAAAATTGCACGCTACGTACAAAACGAAAATAGAAATGAGTGCACTGTGCAGGTACTTCACACCTATTTGTAAGAGTAAGAGTACGAGTATTAGTTCGACGAATGTTTTGTGTTTACGATGTAAATGAATTAGACCTACGCTACGTGAGAAGATTTTGGTCAAAAAAACGCACACTACGTTGATGTATGGCCATAAAGTTTGCGGAATTGGGAATATTTTGAAACATGTTCGCGAGTCTATTATGCAAGGCACGAAAAAAAAAGACAGTAGCGCGATAAATGTACATTTTTCTGTACATACATACATACGTGGTATCTATCTACAAGCCAACGACGACGCTCGCTATATTTTACAACGGCCATATACGATACAGGGATAGACGACGCGGGGCGCAGCAGTTGGATGTTGTGACATTCTGGTTTTATTGTTTTATTCGCTTTTTGATCGAAATCAAATTTATAGCCGTCGAGATTTTCGTTAGTGAAAATATTTTGCCTTCGAGAGCTTTATATTGCTTTTTCACGATTTGCTAATGTTAATGCTAATGCTAATGGTAATGGTAACGGTGATGGGTGTCGTAATCGTGACAAGGCTGAGAACGAAAGGGCAAAGCGCGGTGCGGGGCTACGTGCCGATGCTGTTTCGCATCGTATTTCTTACAATACATACCCGTCGCGTCGTTCGTGTGATTTTTCAATTAAAAAGTAGGTACCTTCTTATGTAGGTAGAGGTAGAAGTACCCGTACTCGCTGTACGAGTGTAACGTAAATCGTACAGATGGGTAACCAACTACCAGTCTACTGCCTAGGTAGAGTACATTGAGCTGCCTTGTAATTGAATTTTTCACATCTTGGCACTTGAATTATGTCTGAAGTGCCCCTTCTTTTGTGATTAGGGTTGGAAATCGGCAGCTATATGACGACGAACCGAAGTTGAAATACGTATTTGAGGGGGGAAAAAACGAAAAATTCCGATTGAAATGAAATTTTTTCGATTTATCTACCTCAAGTCGGGGCGGCTGTGCAGATGAAATCCGAGCCCGGGGAAAAATTTGAGGAGCAAAAAGAGATCTCATAATAAGGGTGAGGGAGGGCGGGGATTCAAAAATTCTAAATTGAAAAACGTCATAAAAATGACAGTCCTCTCGAAAAATTGTGTTTTTCGGTCTACACATTCGCTGAATAGTTGCTAAACTTTTTTTAATAATGAATTTTTTGAAAATATAGGCATTTTTGATAATTTTTGAAGAACTGAAGAATGTTTTTTAGTTCTGAAGGACTCTCGCGGGCGGGAGAAACCCCCTTTCCCCCTCTCTGCACAGGCCTGCCTCAAGTTCGATTTTCCTACCTTTCTTGTCTCGAAACTAAAGTTTTTCTGGAGAAAGTTACCTATCTAAATTTTTTCCGAAGCTTTCTCAAATTTTTTCCTCTGAGGTTGGTAGGATCTGTATTGTGGTACTTCGTCTAAATGGCTCTGCAAAAATTGAAGTTTCAAGTTTCTAGTTTGAAATTTTTTTTTGGTGTGAAATGCGTAAAAATTGCTCGAATTTTGTTCACGGTTGAAGTTGAGACCCCTTGACATTACGCGAACCATCGGTATTGCGACACTTCTATCTGCTCTGACCCAGATGAAAATTGAAAAATAATGAGAGGAGCATACATCTGGATGAATGATTGTCCCTCCGGTTGAAAAAGTTTTCCGAGTCATGGAAATAGTTGCCCTCGAATACGGCATTACTGGAAATGAAACATAAACTTCTTTTTTCCCATGGCTACGATTTTTATTTATAGCGTGCAAATTTTCGTAATCAAATCCGAAGCTAACTTCACTAACAATTTCCAAGTCTAAAAATTGAAATTTTATCATCCTTTTAGGGGGAGGGGGCAAGTTGACCTCCGTCGGCCATATCTAAAAACAGAAAGGAAATTTGGCTGAGGAATTTTTTATTTGCTAGAAACTTCCTTGGATCGTGTTTAGGTATTATATTTTAGTATATAGCCTTCGTGAACTATCAGTGTGACCGAACCACCAATAAGTAATGAGCACGAGTGTGCATACTTACTTATATAATTATGTAAGATGCTAAGATGCAGATGATTGAAAATTGGTTGGAAAACGATCGGATGACGATGACGATGACGTCTCGGTTATTTCGATTACGTTACACACAAGCGTATGTTTTGCGAATTTCGACATTGCCGATTGTTGTGCTTTGCTGCTGCTGTCGCCTTTATCGTTTAATATATTGTATACACATCGTGTATTTTTTCCGTAGATATACATTATACAATTCGCATGTTTTGGAAATGTATACTTACTTACAAAATGAATTACAAAACTTCATTTTTGTAGATTTTATCTCTCAAAAAGATGATTAAAATTCCTATAGATTATAGTGAATTCTGATTTATTTACGCTAATATAATATGCTATATCCGATTATATCTGTAGGTAAGCTACTGTCTGATTAGCCGTCATTTAATGCGAAAATTTCTTTGTTTCTTTGTTTCAGGTGAGTGTTCCATTTTTTGCAATAAGAACGTTTGCAACTATGAAATTAGGTGAGACATTTATTTTTCACGAAAATATATACCTATCAATACGTAATGCATTCGAGTACAGAAGAATCTCATTTTCCATTTATTTTCCCTTTCGCGAATTTTCGAAATCGGTAGTTTGGCGCGGCGGTACCCATTATTCAGGGTATCTAACGGGTAGTGAAAGTAGTGAAAGTAGTGAAAAAGTAGTGATTTGAAAAACCGGTCATGCCGGTAGTGGAAAAGTAGTGAATTCAGACGAAAATTTGAAAAAAAGTAGTGAAAAAATGAAAAAATTCCAAAGACGCGAAATTTATTTTTTTAAATTTCAAAAATTGTTCATTTTTCATTTATTATATTTAAAATAAAGATTTTTTTCTAATTTCATTTTTTTTCTCTAAAAAATTTTGATCGTTTTTTTTTGTATGTTGGAAAGGGAGTCGACTTTTTTTTTTGGGGGGGGGGGGGGGTACAAATTGAAATTTTTTTAAAAAAAAGTAGTGATTTTACACAAAAAAAATCAGTTAGATACCCTGTTATTACTAATACGTAATGCAAACGTATTTTCTACGCGAAAAGGAAACACTTAACGTAAAGAGAACAGGGATAATTGACAATATAAACGGAATCGACGAGGACACGATTTTTTTTTAAGAAATATGAAAAATATTCGCATACGGTGGTAGGTAAAACATCTACGTAAACGTTTTTCTTGCCAATTCTCAATTTTTGGAAATGTTTTCGCGAAAAATATCTCCGACGCAACGTCCGGAAGATTGTACGCGGTAGAGCGACATGTTGATGCTACATATATCTATTCTATATCTATACGTTCGAGTTTGTGGCGTTTATTTGCGAGTAATTCTTTTCTTCCGCGTAAAAATAGCTGTCGTCGAACGCGAACGAATAATTTTCATCCACGCGCGCGCTTCCGTTGTTTTTATTCGCGTCGCGTCGCGTCGTCGTCGAGACGATAATTCGAGTTTATGGGGAAAATCAGACACGATGACGACCGCAAAGCTCAGACCACAGTCGCGATAATCTTTGTAGAGAATATTTTTATCGTCGAAAACTAGGTGTCGAACTGATGTGAAATGAAAGTCTTGACACGGTTACTTGTGCGAGTATTTGTATGCGACAGTGCGAATTGAGTACATCTGCATACTTTATTCGGATTGATTTTCGTATTTGTATGTGCGATATGTAAGAGGAGAAGATGCGACAGAGTGGCGTATTTCGCAGTATGTGCTAATTACGAGTGTACGAGTAAAATGATAATACATTGTACATACGGTAATACATTACATACATATGTATACCTATTACCTACTTATTGGTTCAAGATCCTACCAAAAAAATGTAATTGGGTACCTGCGAATTTTTGATCGTTAAAAACCCAGATTGCTTCGGCGAATGCCTCACCGAGGTACTTAACTTATTGCTGGGTATTTTCACGATGGCTATGGCCCCTTGGCTGAGAAATTATCTACTCTCTCGTTTATAAATTAGTGAAAATTATCGAAAATCACCGGGAAAACAGTCCGAATTGGGGCACAGGAGCGAAATCAGCGAAAAAATTTTCGCTGAAAACAAATCAGTGAGAAAATTCGCTGAAAAGTAGGTAAAATTTATGAATTTAGCTGGAAAATCGGTGAAATTCTTTGAAAAAATCAGTGAAAACTTGTGAAAAATCAGTGGATTCGCTGATTTTTCCTGCGCTGCAATTCTGATTGTTCATCGGTAACTTTTCACTGATTCAGAATAAGAAAGTATACGGAGTCATCTAGCGATTATCGAATCACTGATAAAAACGACGAAAGGAACTGATTATTCTCGAATATCGAGCTTCTTTCGAAATTCGGAGCACCTGCGAGTAAAATGTGAAATTGTTGTTGTTGTTGTTGGCCAACTTTGGAATGATTGGCTTTGCGTTGCTGGGTTTGGGGCACAGAAATGCAATTACCTGCACATTAACGTTGACGTTGACGTTGACGTTGCAGTCAGAGGCAGACGTCGATAAAGATTGTCGACCGGGCAGGATGTCGCTGTGCCTGGACGAACGTTCTCTCCAGCGTAGCACACCCATCATCGAGTGGATCCAATTGGAGCTGGAAGCCGAAGAAGAAGGCGAATCACCAGCCTCTGCGCTTTTGGAATGTGTTTTCGCCAGGTCGATTATGCAAACTACCACTCTGCGAACACGACGTCGTCGGCGGCGAGGGCGAACCGAATAACATCCGCGAAGGGTTCACACCGGCAGGCATTCGAATTCGGTCCAAGACCCCAAAGGCCAAAACGTGCCGAGGAGGAATAAGTACGCGACACCACTTCACCTCGATCGATCGATCGATCTAACCTGAGGCGCGGTTTATCGAAGCTCGTCGAGATTTTCGCGAATCGTTTTGTCGAAATTGGTCGCGATGCGGTCCACCTACGCGATTCGAGAATACGTTCGCGAACGTATCTGGGCGACACGTACGATACGATTTACGCTTCGAATTTTTTGTAGTGTACCGTACGGTATCTAATTTAACAGCCGGTCACGATGCCGCACAGGCAGTTACTCTTACTTGCAACGCGACGACTCAACAAGCGCCTAACCGCTAACGCAAGTCGCAAACGTCAGTGAAGGACGACTTGCATTCTACCACATGGCGAGCTCGAGCTCCAGTTCGCCACTCTCCGCTCTCCGCTCTCCACACTCCACACTCTGCTCGCCGTACTGCTGCTTGCCTCCTACTTCGATGCGCGTTTAAAAAACCAGCTGTCTTATCCCCACGTTATTAACCATTTTCTTCTGCTCAGGCTCAGTGCCTCAGTACCCAGTACCTAGACCTACCTATGTATGTACTATGTACTATGCAGATGTACCTACTTTAATTCAATAGTCAAATAATAGTAATCGTATGTACCTATAGTGAAATCTAATGTCTAATACGTGTACGCGTCTGGCGTCACCGGGGTTCGGTAGGTACATTTTAATCCGAACAAACTGTAAGTGCATACTTAGTATTTGAGCATGTACTTATTCATCTCTACGGGTACGTCTCGTAGATTTCAAGTGAGAATTACGATTTACGAATATACGCCGCCGTACAAGCATCGAGCGAATGTTGATTTGACTGCGTTCTGTCTCGTGTCCGTTGCCTTTCGAGCTTTACCTTGTTTATATGTACTATTGCATAAGTGTAGAAATAGGTACCGCTGTCGGAGACCAACCGTCAAGTTCTAGGTTAATGCCTTCGTCTTTGTAATTTAGATCATACTCGTCGCTTGTATGTAGCTGTAGGTTTATGCCGTTTTTAATTTCTCTTACTGGGTACTCGATTAATTCTGACTCCCCCCTGCCCTTCCCTCCGATAATTTAGTTTTGGTGCCTTCCTCAAACGATGCCGAGTGTCGTTTACCCCTCGATTCTTCCCCTTCCAACTCAGCCTTTAATTTGCACCCAATACCCTCATCTACAAGTTTCGTTTGATTTATTGCCGAAATATTTTGAAAATTACTAAGAAATTGGGAAAATGATGAATTGATGAGAGGAATCGAGAAAAGAAGATAGGTACTCGTAGTATTTACAACATTAGGATAAACAAAAAGAATTTTTTTTCATTCAAATGAAAATTGGTGTGATGGTTCACTATGAGTGGAGAAACTCCCAGAAAAAAGTTGAGGTTCCTAGTCCGCAGGGGGTCGAAGTAGGGGTAGGGGTTCTCAATGTAAGACCATTCTTGAAAAAAATTGAAAAAAAAACACAAAGTTTTTTCATTTTTAATGAGCTATTACGAGACCATTTCTTCGTTCCATAAATTAACGTGTTCAGCTCATTAAAAGTGAAAAAACTTTGTGTTTTTTTTTCAATTTTTTTCAAGAATGGTCTTACATTGAGAACCCCTACCCCTACTTCGACCCCCTGCGGACTAGGAACCTCAACTTTTTTCTGGGAGTTTCTCCACTCATAGTGAACCATCACACCAATTTTCATCTGAATGAAAAAAAATTCTTTTTGTTTCTCTTTTTTTGCTATAATTCTGAAGGGTGATTTCAATCTATTTTCAATGTTTCATGAATATTTGTAAGAGAATATCCATCGGTGTTCTTTTTCCAATCGAATTTGGGACCTCCTATATTCAGCAGGCCATTTTTTAAGTATATAAGTCTTGGGAATTTTCCCACCCATGTGAAAGAAATTTCCCACCCAGTGGAAACGAATTTCTCAATATTTCCCAAGCAGCCACAATGCTCAAAACCAAGGAAAATACAAATTCTGAAATGATATTTTTTAAAAACTTTGGCCTCGCTACGCTCGGCCTTATTGCATTTTTTCCTTCCATGGTTTTAGTTTTACAAAGAATAATCAAAATCTTGCGAAGTGATTTTATTCGTATTTTTTCTCAAAATTATTCCTCCTTTCAATTTTATTAAGTCAGTTTTTTGTAGGTACTTGGGACTTACTTATTTTCGATTTATAAAGACCAAATTTTTCAAAAGATTTTGTCTTACTGCGTTCGGTATTTTCACATTTTTTCCTTTTAAATTTATAATTTTCAAGTGGGCAATTTTCAATACGAATAAGTATACGTGAGAAATGCCTTTATTTGGACATTAAAAAAATCCAATTTTCTCAAATCTTTGCCCTCGCTTCGCTCGGGCATAAATCAAATCACAATTTTATAAACTACCTATTAAAAGCTGAAGTGCAAAAAAAATATTCTTTTTACTCCCCTCCCCGTCCGCCTCAAAAACTTTTGTTTTTCATCTTTGTCCTCATTTTGCAGTTGCACCCACCCCAAAAAAAGCTTCCGAAACCACTGGTTATGACCCCCCCCCCCCCCAAACGATTTTGGCTACGCCAGTGATCCTCTCCCTTTCAAATAAAGTTTCCCACCTAGTAAAAATTGCTTAAAAAATGGCCTGATATTCAGTATCAAGTAGGTATGTCTATGTACTATGTACCGATGTACGTAAGAGTGACCAATGAAACCGGATCTCACCCTGAATAATGACGAATCAAGTATACGTATCACACTATCGTGATAGATTTTTTTGGTAGATATTAGTGACAGACGATTGCAATCTTTGACGTAGTTGTCGACGCGACGTTAAGGATAGGTACTTGGAAGGCTGAAAGTAAAATTGAGATTAGCAAGTTGCTGTGCCCGATTTTTTTTTACTATTGATACCTTATTCTTCCTATTCATTTAATTATGTACCCATACCCAATAACCATGGATTTTCCTCTGGAAAATAGTCGTCGGCGAATGTGTACGTTTTAGCCTACACAACGTTCAAATAAAAAATAAATTAATATCATTTTTGTTTCGCCAATGAGGCCTAGACATAGACATGAAGGAAATCGATTTCTGTAAAATTGATTTTTTGACCGGGGGGGGGGGGTTGAAGACGAATTCATCCGGTATTACGAGAGCTTATAACAAACGGGCTCAACGTGAGATATTCGAGAATGATTAATTTTACTCGTAGTTGTATGAAATTGACGGCGATAATCTGCCTTTCATTTGAACATCCAAAGTCGTTCGCAGGTGAATGAAAAAAATGCCGTCGTCAGTTAGTTATCGTTCAACGTACGCACCTATAAAATATACCCGTAGTAGTTGGTTTACGACGATGTAAAAAAAAAATTCGCCATAAATACTCGCGTAAATGATTACGAGCGCAACGCTGCTGCAGTAAAATTTTTTCAACGAGATACATGTTCGAGAAATAGAAATACTAATGCAGCAGAAAATTCGTTCATAATATAATAAAAATATCTCTTATAATTTAATTGGTCTTGGCGAAATGTTATTCTGTTAACGTCTCGTTGCCTTTAAAACAGGCGCTTCGAAATACATTTTGTCGTCTCGCTAAAAAGTTAATCAAATAATAAGTCTTGATTGAATCGTTTGTCTGAAAATGTACGGTATAAAAAATAAAAGTGGAAATGAGCAGTCGTTGTCGGAGAATCATTTGTTGAGCAGTAAAAACTGTGAAAAGTATACCTATCCGCTTATTTACGGTATTGAGATAAAAGAACAACTTTGTTTTGAGAGAAGAGAAAAATGAATGAAAATGAAGTAAAACAACTGTCAAAATGCGTAGGTAGGTTAGGTACTAGGTAGGTAGGTAGATAAGATACTAGATAGTACGTTTAAGATGGCGGCGAGAAAGGGTCTAAATTTTGATTAGAAATACGCGCGCGGTAGAATTCTAAATTTTTTGTAAAATGGGAACCTTGAAAATTTTTTATGCCTTGGTTGTTTAGCTTTGAAAAAAAACAATCAGTTTTTTTTTTTTGTTATTTTACCCTTTTCATCTTACATTGATGAAACTTTTTTGTCCAAAATTTGTATCATCCTCCTCACTTATATCTACTTCTATTTTATCTTTCCTAAATGTGCCCAAAGCTAAACCATTCCTGGGTAATGCGGAACTCGAAGATGTTGTACCGATGGTTATATAATAAGCGTACCTACGTTATATGATTGTATAGGTGCGTTACTAGTTACTACGTCTGTGTAACGCTTTTATGGAATGCGTGTAAGTTATGGCACTCGGTGATCCACATTCGAGTTACATATGAAAGAGTTGAGTTTTCGACGAAGCGACCTATCGACTCCCGCATTTACGGCTACCTATGTTTTGTAGATATCGTACTTGGTTCATCTTGAAGAAAGAATAAAGTCAGATTTTGATAAGTTTTTCTTTCTCGAAGTTCTTGAAAGCGTTTCGTTAAAATATTTGCGTGAAATTCGAACCTGACGACCTCGAGAATGCGGATAAACGTAATTTACTTCAGAAAAAAAAATCGCATTCGAAACGCCCTGATTTCTGTCAATTTTCAGATGGGTGCTATACTTATACGTACTTGCGTACAAATTCACACCTCTAAAGATATCCTATATTACTCATTATCAGCTGAAAGCAGGATGAGAGGTAGGAGGATGTGTGTGTCCAAGTCCATAGATAAGTTTGGGTAATTTAGTGCGCCCGGTTTGCAAATGCATTGGTAGAAGTTTGGATACTACGTTTTACGTCTCGTCTATATAAACGTAGGTGATAATTGCGATTATTAAAAAGGGAAAAAATTTTTCTACGAAGCTTTTATCGGTACGAGCTGCGGTTGCGAAGGAAAATTTCGTCGTTCGTCGTTCATTTCTATTCGTAATAAAAAAGAAAAACTTGCGATGAAGATCGGTTTTATTTTTAATGATTTCGTTACGTGTTTTTCTTTTCGAGCGAAGTGAAAAAAAAAAATTCCAAAAAAGCTAACAATAGGAGAGACGTGTTCTACGTTTTCATTTCACCGCTGCCGAGCAAACAAAGACGTCGGCATGTTTACCTATTTTTTTTTCTTTTATAGGGATCCGCTGTAAAAAAAAAAAGAAGAAAAAAAAACGAAAAAAGCGCGAGGCGAATTTTAAAATGAAACCGATATAATCGGCGATAGAAACCTGAAAATAATTTTAATTGGCGTAAGATTTCAAATCGTTATTTTTTTGAGGCGTTTATTGAGAAGCGGACTTACAATTGAGGTGTGTTTCTCGTAAGACAAACAAAGAGTGCTCGAAACGACTGATGAATTGAAATTTTCTTTTATCTATAAAAGAAAAACACGAAATGGAAAATTCGTACGTCGAATTGAAACCACTTTGCTGTGTGAATTTTTAGCTCTCCTTCTTCGGAGCATGAACACGATTTTTGATATTTTATTGAATAAATTAATTCGATTGTTTTGCAATACTGCGACTGATGCGTAATAAATTTAAGTTTAGGTTCATCGTTGATCCTAATTGTGTGAGAACTGAATGTAGGTGATGAAATTTTTGTACGTAGAATGAGCCGCGCATAAGTGATGTAAGAGATATTAGACGGTAAAACGTCTATAAAGGACCTTCGTAGCAACTTATCGTGTCTGTAACATACGACACGATGCGACGGTGAAAAGAATTATATTTTCAAATGCGAAGTGAAAGACGCGATATAAAACGCAGATTCGTAATTGTAATGCTTATCCTTTATTCGTTCGACGCGACGCGACGGTTCGACCTAAAAGTTTGAGTGTACAAAGGAAGAAAGAAGAAAGTGGTACGAGGGCAAAAAATGGCCTCCTGAATGCGACGTCAACATCGACATCAACGTCAACATCAGTTGCCTTTGCAAAATACAGGAATTGTTATTTTCCGTGGTTTGGAAGAAGAATAAACGATATTATTGTCCTTCGGCCTCGTCTCGAATCTTCACTTTTGCATTTCGCTCCAAAAATCACGCTCATCACGAAAAAAAAAATTGTGAAAAAATTTCATCGTCCAAAGATTTTTCGCCATTTCAATTTCTTACTTTGCATTGTTTTACATTTTTTGATAGCGTTTGACAATTGAAGTCGATTTTCCGGGAAAAGGAAGCATTTTAAAGGAAAAATAAAATACCTAAACTCTAAATTGCACGGCATCAAATTTTCAGTCTATAAACTCCTGTTAGAATTTCTTGGGAGGTTTGGCTTTCCAAGTATTTTGGTTCAAAGTTCAACTTTTTTTTAAAAAAATGAAAATATTTCGAAAATTAAGCCTCTTGAGAAAAAACTAATGAGACTCTACAGATAGGAAATTTTACGCTCTACAATTCTTGTTCTAATCATATTTTTGTGTGGAGGCTTAGTTTTCACATGAAATCGTGTTTTTTTAAAATAATGAACCGCATTTTAAACATTTTCTCATTTGTATGTAATAATTGAAATACCGAAGGCTGACAAATCAACAATTTTTTTCTGCATATTAATTGACTTTGATCGGTTATTCTGATGATACTCTACAGATGTGTGATGTGTAGAAAATTTGACACTCTACAACTTACCAAGAGGCTTTCTTTTCCCAGAAAATCGACTTTAGAGGTTAAAAATTATTAAAAAATGCAAAACGAAAAATTGAAATTGTGAAAAATCCTTGGGTGATACATTTTTTTCACTATTTATTTCGTGATCAGTGCGAAAGCGTCAACTAGTGTAATTTTTGTCAAAGTTGCATCTGATTTTAATTTGTTTTTTCATTTCTAAAAGTTTATCCAATTTAAATCTTTCAAAACATCTTCAACCTTGATTTTAAAAAAAATTTCAAATGATATTCGTGACTTTTTCAAATGTTGAGGTTTTACAAAATTTTTTTCAACCAAATAAGTGGAAAAAATTCAAAGTAATGAAATATGAAATTGACAAAAAAAAAATGAATTTGAAAAAAAGTTTGAATTGAAAAAACTAGGAGCTAGTGCAAAAAATTCTTGAAAATTTTTTAATGTCCAGATAGGTATCTAGATATCGAAAGAATGAAATGAGAATCGCTTGGAACGACCACCTCTTCCAAGTCATGGAAAACAACAACCCCCAGGAAAAAGAAGCGTAATACTTTTGCCAACTTGTTCCAATCATTTTAAATGAAAAGTTTGGTAGTCGTTTATCGTGAAATTCACGGCGTTGGTATGGCAAAAGTTTATACGCGTGTGCGTCGAGAGTGTCGAGTAATGAATAGCAGGAATACGAACGGACGAGATGCGAGATGTTGACTACATTCTGTAGGTAATAAAGTTTTACAGCGTTTATTTTGTCTAACGAGCCAGGTCTAAAAATGCATTTTACCAAATCCATAAAGTCAAATTGCGGTTTAAATGACACACTTTGCGTATTTTTTGATTAAATAGGTAAAGGTATCGGAGATAGTTGTCCAATATTTGGGAAATTCCATCTGAAAAACGTAGACTGCCCTCCCTCCCCCCCCACCACGACGTTCAGTCCATCTAATTTTTCGAGTTTTTTTTTTTTTTCGGTTGTATGTAGCATGGTTTCAGTACTTACTACCTACTAGCTACATCTTGACTCTTTTTATAGAACATTTTCGTTAATCTTAATAATGAAATACGGTTATAGCGCTTACGTGTACGATGCGGTGCGTAAGGTCGGCCGTTAAAGCGTTAGCCTGCGTAATAACTACTAATATTCGTAAGTAGATTCCGGTAACTGAAGCTGGCTAGCCATGTACCTTAACACCTATACCTTCGTAGGTACATAGATACATATAAATTGTGAGAAATTTGCGCACCGTGCTCGGTGTTACGTCTCGCTAGATTTTAATGCGGAACAATCGTGAACGGAGTTTTTCAAAAATAAGCCGCCTAGCGATTCGTCACGAAGGAAAAACGAAAAACGAGCTCCGTACCGTGGAGTAATTGAAATCGAGCCACAGAAACGGGACTCGCCAAGACGACAAAAACTAAGGAATACCGCAATCGAAGTGGACGTACCCGTACGTCTACGTCTACGTCGACGGTGATGAATAGAGCGGAATTACGCGCTTCAACGACATCGATACAATTTTCGACCATGGCCTGGCTGATTGTTGAGTCGAAAGAGGCACATCGACGGAATACTCAGTGCTTTGCGGTGTGATCTACGTACTGTTACCGGTTACCGTTGTATTTTCACGCATAAAATCACCTACCTAGTTCTATATTGATCCGAAGTTTTGTTTCGTGTTTTGTCGATGGTTGATGTTGCGTGCCCATAGTACGAGAACGAGATAGACTCGAAGGATGACTGCTGGAAAACTTGCAGAAATGCGTGAATGTAACTACGCGAATCTGGTAATAGATACGTATTAATGATGGCCAGAGACGTGTTCGAGATTTTTTCACTTGAGTAATGCCCGAGCGAAACATATGCAAAATACGGAAGATGCTGCGTTGAATTTTGGAAAATATCGCCCAGTTTTTGGGAAATGAGTCAGTTTTTAGAAAACAATGCATGTAATACGAGTAGGTACAAGTGCTATTCCATTTACTAAAACGAACCAAAAATGAAGTCGAGCATTCTGATTTTGCTCCTACTTTTTTTACAAGTTCCCTTCGATGGTTCATTTATAAAAAGAAGCAATCTTTTCCCCTCTAACCTTCAAAGGGGTGGGCCTCGTATTTTTTTACGCAATTGCGACTTTTTTCCCAATTACCCAATTTTGAGGGCTAATATCTCGAGATAGAGTATACGTGGAGGAAAACTGTTTGCAAGGTCCGAAAGAGAATTGGTGAGGGGATTCGGACACGATAATCACATTTTGAAAAGCTCCAATTTGAACTTTGTTGATGATTATAGCAATAAAAGCTACCGTTCAGAAATCTGGAAAATTATTTATTAACTTTTCAACTATGTAACAAATTTTCAAGATGTTTTCGTCAGACCCCTAGACTGCTAGGGAGGCACTGAAGGGTCAAATCCAAGAAATTACCAAATATTCCAACTCATGTGTCCTCAAATATGTATCTAACAAACGACAGGTCGAACGTTATTCTCAATTTTTTCGAAAATGTCCAATTTTTCTGGAAATCGATCAAGTTTTGAAGATGTTTACAATTTTTTGGGAAAAATTCCCTATCCAAGGTTGGTAAAGGTTTTGAGAAATTGTCCAAATTGTAAAAGTGTACATCTTTTGAAGAAGATTTTTTTCTTGACGAACTCGCGGATGATGAAAAAACCGTACTTACACTTTCGGAAGCCGAAGAAGAGGAAGAAGAAGGTTCGGTAGCAGCGAGCGTCGGAGCAACGCTCAAAGTAGCCGATGCTCTGCGACACGATCTACTCCTTCGTCTCATCATGGTTTGTGGCATCAGCATCGTCTTAGACCTGATGGGCGTCAAATGGATCGGAAACTACTATCGGCCGGCTATGTGCTGCGACAAGAAACGCGATTCAATCGCTAAAGACGAAACGAGCACAAACGACGGGAACGCGATGGAACGATGAAAATTGTACGTATGTATCATCCGTCACCGATCACCGATCACCGATCACCGATCACCATCGAACCAGCACCGTGTACACAGATGTGGATGATACCTACATTGATACGAAATAGCGGCAATGACGAATAGTAAACGCGATTACGGTATTACGAACGTGCATCGTCGACCAGTGGACGCAGATCGTAAACTGATACCAGTTCAATTGAATCTGCTTTTCGTTTGTTGGTTTGACACTGAAAAAAATTATACAACACTCCTTCGCGAATTGGCCGTTGATTTGAAAAAAAAAAAATCAGACAACCACGGCTGTTGGATACGTGTGGGACGCATAAATATGTACGAGTAAACTTTACATATATTCGCGTATTATATCCTACGTATGAGTGTACGGGCGTCGCGTACCACATTACAATAGTTAAACACAGTTGGTATCATAAATTTTTCACACACACACTCACACCCTGGCGCGTACCGCTCTCAACACGATCGGGATACCTATTAGTTGTGCTGTATGTTCGCAACAAACTAGCTCAAAAATCAAACATATCGAGTATTTCGTACGTAGATACAACCAATTGTACGTCAAACACCTTAAATTTGCAATTTGCGTACAAAAATACGAGTATTCCATCGAATCGTCGCTGTAGTGTATGAAATGATTCGTTGGTATGCCATGATGCCCTAAAAAGGAGGGAATGGAAGAGGATTCAAAATTGTTGGTCACGTTTTGGAAAATTTCAAGCTCTCAAGTTTTCGTGTGGGGAGGGGGGGTTGAAAATTTTTAGAATTGAATTTGGGTTGTGCTTATGGCCGGAAACGAAACGTTCGAAAAAATCTCGAAAAAAGTAGTAACTTTTGAAAAAAAAACCCCTCCATCTAGAATACCTACCTTCCTGCAAAAGTGGAAAAAAATGATTTCTGAAATATTACGGACACCCTAATAAAGATCTTTTGAACTAGCGCGTATTAGCTGGATGTAGGAAGAGAGAATCGCGTCTTGAAGTTGAATGCACGTAACGTAACGTAACGTAACGTAACGCGGGAAAATTTTTGATGAGTTGGCGTCGTCCACATCGTCGCAGTGCTGACGCGAACGCGAATCAGCCCCCTAACCTTACGACGATGACGTCGTAGTAGATAAAGAAGGAACGCGATTTAATTACGCGTCCTTAATTCGCTCCCCCGTGTATACGACTCGACGACTTGTTAATTATCCAATTACGTATTTAATCTCGTTCGAATCGTATATTATTACGTTTAGGTTGGCGGAACGTTTATAACGCGGGCGGCGGGCGGGGCGCGGCTTTCAGATGAAGGCGGCAGCGCCATCGCCAGCGCCACCGTAAGATTATACTACATACTCGTAGAATTAGGTACTTTTCGACTGTTCAGACAGCGACAAAGACCAAGATGAATATACATATTAAGATGAGAACTCGCACGCGTCGCTTCGTCGTATTATTGTTATTAATATGCGTATTACGTAATACATCGTAGGTCTAGGTACTATTACTACATACATGCGTACGTGTAGTATATCTATACGAGTATTAGTCGAGTACTTCATTCTATCGTACCGCGTAGGTAAACGAGACCTGGAGAAGGGGCATTCGTATAAATTCTCCGAGCATAGGGTGATGATGAAATCTCGTCACTTGAGAGACCTTTTGCTAGCATCAATTATCCGTTGCTTTCGAAGGAAGTGTTAAAACGTATTCGGAGGTGTCGTTCATCAGTTCATTTTTCCTTTCATAATACTGGGCATATATGGTAAATGTGGTAAAAAAGACAGAATAGGTTTGCACGTCTACAGACGGGCGGCGAGAAAAAAACATTTTCAACTTTTAAATTTTCACTAAAATTGATGAAGTGGTTTACTTTGAGTGATGGATCGTCTAAAAAATTTAGGACTTTCAACTCAAATAGGGACAAAGCTAGAAGTGTTTGAAGTGGAATCGTTTCCAAAAAGACACGAATTTTGCCTTGTTTAAATACCTACTGCCAATTCGAGTTTTTACACCTCTTTGAACCATTGACCTTGAAATTGGATACCACTTTTTGCCCTCTGTGAACGAGGGAGTTGAAAAATTGCAAGTCGGGAATTTGAAGAATTTGTAATTTTTTCATCTTCACATTTTTCACTTCAACATTTCAACATGGAGTCAAATGAGTTTACTTTGTACCTGCCGTAGAAGAATTTTTGATTGAATTTTTCTTGGAATTTTTATGACTATGTTACTAACTGGAAAATTCCAAAATTTGCTGGTGGCTCCGAAACGTCTCGAAAACGCTTCCAATCGATTTGGCATCCATGTCGAAAATAGGGTATAAGTATACCAAATTTCATCAACTTTTTACCGCATAACGTGTGCCTTGGGCGTAATTTTGAATTTTTTCTCGTAGAAATGCGAAATCGTATCTCGACTTACGAATTTTGGAAAATTGCGCTCTAATCGATCAAATAGGTCACTAATATGCATAATCCGCGATTATAGGTGCTGAAGTGAATATGGGCCATTTTTATGGGCGTTTCTCCTTAGCTGAACAATTCCAAAATTCCCTGATGGTTCCGAAACGTCCCGAAATCGCTTCCAATCGATTTGGCAGGTCAAAAATAAGGCATATACCGAATTTCTGCTTCTTGCATTGATTGAATCAAATTTTGATATTTTGCTGGCGACAAGGTAATTTCTAAATTTCAATTAAAATTCGCCAAAATTCGAAAAATGCACTTCAGCACTTGAAATTTTGGTTACGAGGTTCTCTTATAATGTACTTTTGATTTATTTTTGTTTGAGCTCGAAATTTTACTTTGAGTTGTGATACCTTCCTCAAATTTGGAGTTTGGTTGTCCCTACAGCCTAAGTAAGTGATTCAAATTTAATAAAATTTTTGAAAAATTCGAATTCGCTAATCAACTTTTTCATAGAGAGCAAAAGTGATGCTTCAAAATTCAAATTACTCCGTTTTAATGAAGGAGAGGGAGGTGATCGAGTTTCTCAGCGGATGGCATTGTTCAAAAATGGCAAAAAAATGTGCTTTCTGGAAAAGTACTCCTACTTTGAGGTCTTGCGGCTCTTTCTTCGTTTGGGTTAGGAGGTTCAACATTTTTTTCGAAATGTTTTCCCCAATAAAATTGAACTACCTTCATCAATTTTCGTCAAAATCCAGTGTGTTTTTTTTTCTTCGATTCGTTGTAATGTCTTTGACGATAGACGATACCTTAGTGCATCACTAAACTTTCAACTTGGGAGTATACTAAAACGTAAAAAGGAACGTTACGTCACATCTATCGGATATTAAATTCAGTCGTGAAAACGTTATTATACATTTTAACTTATCAGTCATCTTTGTATATAGCCGGAGGACACACTTGCAAACACCTTCGTATCTCCCCCCTTCATCGTGTCGTCTGACTTGGTATTCGTACCTGTGCTTTGCGTCGCGTGGTACTTGTTTTCTTGTGCGTTTTACTACCTATTGTTCGTCTATGCGCATAAATTATAAATCGGCGCTTTAAATAAATCTATACGTTGTGATGCGACAATGGCAAATCAATTTATTCGCGTGTATTTTTGCTGAACTACACAAAGTGAAGGTGTTTTGCAACTACGTACATAAACACATCACTATCTATTTACTATCGAAGATATTTTAATTTTCAAGGGTGCACTCGCCGACAATCTCTCACATCCTATTTTTACGAATCAAATGACCCGTGATTTTATCAGTGTTTCCGTGTTTTTTTTTCCTTTGAGTTTAAATTAATGAAATTTTTATTTAGGAGGCCGCGCTTTTCCTAAGAAATGGTCAAAATTTTCCATCCTTTGCTTTAAATTTCCAAAAGGAGGACATTTTTGCAGAGATTTCTAAGGTTTTCCCAGTCATTTACTGAAAAATCAGCCTTGAAGTACCTTAACTGAAACGAATCACGAATACCTAATTTTTATACTGAATTTTTCTTCATTTTTCGATATTTTCATTCAAAAATGATCGAAAATTCTTAAACTTTTTCAAAATTTTCTCTTTTATTTTAGCCTTTTTTCAGCAGCAATACCAATTTTGTTTTCATTTTAGCTGTTGAGAATCACGAAAGGAGTAAAAAATGTCATGAAAAGTGATTTATACTCGAAAGGTCAATTCAGTTCAGTAGGGCAAGTTGACCGAAAATTTTTTCCTAAAGTCGGCGTAAAAATGAGGCGAAATAGGTGTAAAATGATAAAAAATAAATTTACGAATTCACAATTTTTAGAAATCTAGGTATCGGATATCGAATGACTGTCGAACTCTTCAACATTCGAACGAAGTGAATTTTTCAGGCTCCTTGCAACCGGCCGAATATCAATTTTAACGGGGCTGAATCTGGCAAACATTTCGACACGATTCTTGTTGCTATTCGCAGAGCGAAGCATGAACTCGCGATAGGCAAACAATATAGCTGGCATGACTTTCGGTTTGCCTGCACGCTGCGCCGGTTTTTCTTCAGCTGAACAAACGCGGATGTCGCGTGTGCAATTATAAATATTTTCAAAAAACGTGACACCTCGATCGCATATTCACTTATTCAAGTTATCAAGCTGCCCGATTCGAAGAAAACTGGTTTAAAAAGAGTGGGTCAGATCAGATGATAATTTTACATGAAAATTTTTCAATTTTTTAACGAAAATTATGAAATTTGAACTGTGATAATTGCCAAATTTATTACTAATACATACGAATGAGAACTTCGTACATTGTTCGTACGTTACTAAAAAGATAGCAACTCGGTTTCAAAGGAGGTGCAAAAATCTCGAGAAATTCAAATTAAGCATAAATTTCTCTCGACGAAAATTTTTTCCCAACTTTCGAGTTGGGAAAATGACAAATTGCGGATACACGTATTAAGCTGACCGAGTATACACGGTTGCCTACAGCAGCATAGAATAACGAAGAAACTCGAATAAGAACCGCCAGTCACCGTCGTCGGGTCGCGCCGGCCGCGTCGATAGGTGTTTTGGGATTACCTCAGTGACTCCGACTTGAGACATTAGCCAAAAATGTCGAGAAAAAAACGTCGACATCGCAGATAACGATGTACCTACGACGAAGCGCGCAAATCAGCATCTGCGCGGTGAATTTTTTCCGCATACTCGTGCTAAGGCGAGCGAAATTCGGGTAAAAAACTTGGCCGGACGGATTAAATTTTATTCGCTATTAAGCGAGTATTGTCCAAATTAGGCGTTGCTTTTTTCTCGTACTGCAACCGCTGCTGCATCTGCGAACGCGCACTTTATTTTCCGACTCTTAATCTAAAAGTTTTTGAAAGTATGTAGGTAGATAGTAGATATACAGGCAGGTGGATAGTTAGGTAGTTGGATAGGTTGGTTGGTAGGTAAACCTTGGCCAATTTTAAATTAAACTTTAAACTCGTAAAGGAAGAAAAAGTTTCTTGTGGAATTAGATTTTTGTAATTGAGTTGAAATTATTTTTCTCTTTCCCTCTGTGTACGTATTCATCTCTCTCTCTCTTTCGTTCTCTCTCTTTTTTCTTGTTTGATTTTGTAGGTAATCGCTTCGCCAAATCAGTTGAGGAAATTTTCTTTACAACTTTTCCTAGTTTTTGATTCTTTCGGGTAGTTAGAGAAAGGCTTCGTTTTTATTCCTAGGTATTTTATAAACAAAGCAGTTATCCAATCAAGGTTCCTTGTTCGTGATAGATTCACGGTCGATCTGTTAACGCGTTATTTTGAGTCGAATTTCTTATTTTAACGCGAATACGAAGAACGTAATGTACGTATTAACAGCATGTACCTATTTTGTAAAAGTCTTCGTTTGTTTGTTCATATGACATGCTCGAGCAAACCTCAAGATGGGAAAAATCAACGATAAAGTTTTTGATGCGCGATATTTGCGCGACGAATTACGCATTTCGACGAAATAATTTTCTACGGAGTTCGTTGAAGTTAAATGCCGAAAGAAAGGTAGCAAATTCAATCATTAGGTAAGTGGCACCTGCCATGCCATCGTATTCGTGCGAAACGAGTTCGCTTGAAAAAATAAATAAAATCCGGGGGAGAGTGGTTCACGCGACGGAACTGAGAGATGCCTAGAATCGTGGAAAATAAAACTGGAATATTATTTGATTTTCGTCGTCGTTGCCCGAAGATGTTCCTCAATATTTTTGGTGTACCTATTTTTTCTCTCTGCTTTCGACTCTGATTGACGATGAGACGAAAAAGAATAATGAATGCGGAATACAAGTCCTGACTTTGTTCTGAGTTGCTGATACGATGAATTTTTTAGAACCAGAAGACACCATGAATATTTTTAATTCAGTGTTTTTTGGTAACTCAATCGAAAAATGTCAAGCGTTTTTAAAAAAGAGTAGGCAGCTAGGTATATTTGGTGAATGAGAAAAATTGAAATCGTTGTCAATTTGTGGTGCATTGTCCAATTGAATAAAAATATTTAAATTGGCCCAAAAATCGAAAATCATGGCGTCTTGTGGCGAGAAAAATGATTTTAAATTAATTTTTTTCAATACGTTTTTCCCCTTGAATTTTTTAAAATAAAAAGATACAAAGGTAGTTCTTTTTTAGGCTCGTTCGAAGCAAGGAAAATTTAGAAAATGGCAGGAATTTTCATTTTCCAGATCTAATAAACACCATAGCAAGTCAGAGTTGTTTATTATACAGCTTTGCGTAGGCTATATGCGAACGACTAAGCGAGTATCGAGTGAAATCGGAAAATAGAGGAAATGGCCGACAAAAAGCTCGAAAACCAACACAAAGATAGGTAGGTTAGGTACCTGCTACCTGGCGACGAAACTGGGATTTCCTCGTCTTTGACGAAGCCGAAGGTGAAATGAACGACAGTGATCTGGTGAATGTGTGGGGAACATGTTGGCTAGTAGGTGGTGGCTGGTGGGTCTGGGTCTGGGTCTGGGTCTGGAACTCTGGATTCGACATACCTATACGTGTATAGGTATTGGTAGGTCAATACGTATATTGTACATTGCTTTGTAGATAACTAGACCTACGTCTACGTACGAAAAAGAAAATCGCCGGAGCGTTAACGGGACGGTAATGAGGCGTGGCGAAGCTCCATTTTAGCGTGTAATAGGACGTTTTAAAATCAAAATACGTGTAGCTAACTACCTATGTACGCGATTCGAAACCCCGCATATTTTTATACCTAGCTAATTCAGCTTTGACGTCTGTATTCGCCCAACTCGAATGAATTCGTCGATTCGAAATATTTGCAAGCTTTATTAGGCAGGTAATTTATATTAGCACAGGGTAGGTGTATATAGGTACTTTGGTATTCGTATACATCCGCATCCGCTTGTTATACCGAATGTTCTGTTAAGGGTTTCGAATATTTTGACTGTTGACTGGCTACGTATTGTATAGCTACTCAAATTGAACTCCTGTATGAAAGTTTGTGCGACCCTCGGCACCAGAGAAAAAAAACTTGATTCGCTTACGTTAAAATATGAAATTTTAAATATTATTTTCTGAAAATTTGGTCATGCGAAAATTTTGCCCAATTTTAAAATTGGAGCTGCTTCAAAATTTGAAAATTTGCACGCTTCGTAAAGCTTTCGGTTTTGGTCTGGCATCCTGTTTTGCGAGCTACCATGCACTTCGAAAATTTGAGCTTTTGATTTTGCCCTGTCAATCTATGAAATTGTCGCCCCATCGTATTTGAGTAGCTACAGTTTGGATTGTTGCGTCAGTCATCAAGCGAATAGGAAGCAGCGCAGCGTAACGAAAATTGACTAATTTATGTAGGTAATTAAAAATAGCAAAATGCGTTTACCTTATGTGGAGCTGGAAACACACAGCGTTGATCATCCAGTCGACCGGAATATTTCTCCAGTAATTCGAATAAGTCTGGATCTGGCGGGGTGTCCTACGACAATTGATACACGTTAGTTTGAACGGAGCAAAGGTGTTAGATGCATAGATGTGATTAATTTACACGTACATATGGTTGTTATATTAATCTACTATATAGATACTAAGTAGTGAGTATTGTAATTGGAACGATTACTAATTAGCCGGTCATCTTCTATATACGAGTATGTATAATGTTAGTTCCTAGTTCCTACTTCTATACCTATACGTGAATCCATTTTTCTTTTGGACGATTTTCAAGAAAACGTTACCTCAAATTCTGATGATAGTAGCTGATAATGAAGTCTATTTTGAGCGATGGCGAGGAACTTTCAAAAATTCCATTTTTTTGACCAGAAAAGAGTATCGTGATGCCTTTGAACATAACGATGAAAAAAATCAGAAATGTGAAAAAAATTGGTCGTGTTTTGAAAAAATTTGTTGTAGGTATTTCCAAAAAAAATGAAAATTTGAGTTTCATTATCCCTTGAACCAGATTGTTGAGATCGATTTGATGCCATTTTCAGCTCTCCTCCCCTTCCACATGGAGAAAGAAAACGGATTGGAGAAGAAGTATAGAAAAATATTATTGATTTTGATCAAATTCAAGGCACCCATTCAAAAGTTTCAAAACGAGCCAAATAATCCGAAAAACAAGACACAGACCTACGGAACGTAGATCTAAGTACAACTATATGGGTAGGTATAGTGTAGTTAGAGTTACTCAAGTGACGATAGTCGATAACCTACTCATACTGCAATAACTACGTATAAGTGTAGATGTTTTGTATTTGCAAGCTGGCGTAAGGTGTGAAAATATTGCAAACTAGTTGGGTACGGGTGTTAGGCACTAGGCAGGTATTCAGCGATTTTCCTCTCTCTTTTTCTATTTAATTCTGTACCTAGTCTGTACTCTGTACTCCGTAGTCCGTACCTGTTGTACCTAACCGGCTGTATACATATCTTTCTTTTCTATACAGTTTTATTTCAATGCCTGCCCGTTATCTTGGTTTTCAATCAAATGTACACTCTCGAATAAACATCGGTATAAATTTTATTGCGAACAGCTAGAAACCGTGTAAATGTACTCGCGTATACGAACGGTGCGGTGCGGTGCTAAACTCACGCTAAACTAGGTACCCATAATATATGCTGCGTACTTATTTGTAATAATATCGCGCGATACGTGCCCGTAGTACTAGTTATATGTATGTATTTCAAACCCAGACGTACGTCGTACACCAAGACCGGAGACCGGAGAGTAGAAGTAGAAAAAGGCTACCCAAGTATCTAACCTGAACTTAGACTTACTACTTGATATTCTCGAAGACGCGACGCGTTGAAATGATTCGAGCTAGAGATTAAGCGATTACATTTCACCAGTTTGCTATTAATCGTTTGCTTACTTATGTGTTCGAGTATTCGTGTGTGTTAGTAGGTACGCAATTCATAGACTGTAGGACTGGTACCTTACGTGCGAGAATATCTCATTACTTATTTCATTAATGAGACATTTTCGCGCGATATCTACATTGGTATAGGCTGAAAGCTGAATGTCTGAAAGCATTTTAAAGTATACGATACGCATTTTTGAAATAAACCTTCCTAAGTATGCAATCTAAACCGTTTGGACAGTTTGGCATGTATTGACACAGATTACCTATTTCGAAAAGATGCGTTTGGGGAGCGTGTTTGTTGGGTTGATAACGGAAATAACAACTAAAAATGGAAAAATTATCAACAAAGTTAAAAAAAAAAAAAAATGAAAATTTTGAAATTACGTAAGTAAAATTTAAAGCTCAAACAAAAAAAAAAACCTGAAAGCACACCATAAGGGCACTCCATATCCAAAATTTTGAGTGTTGAAGTGAATTTCTCGAATTTTTGAAATTTTAAATTGCTTTATAGCCTGTTCTAATCAACGAAAAAAGCTGAAATTTGGCTTGTACCCTATTTTTGATTTGTCAAATCGATTGGAAGCAGTTTCTAGACGGTTTGGAGTTACCAGAAAATTTTGGAATTTTTCAACTCTGAACAGAAGCCTATAAAATAACTGGTCCATATGAACTTCAGCAAATGTAATTGCAGACTATCTGCAGTATTGATGATCTATTCGATCAATTAATGCATGCATAATTTTTCGAAATTCCCAACTTTTTGAATTCAAATCTACATTTTTGAGTGGGGAAATTGCTCTCACATTTTTAGGCAGGTATTCCAAAATTTTACGTTTGCTCCGACTCGTCTCAAAACTACTTCAATCAATTAGACATATCTAAAATTGAGTACCTATCCACCATTTTCGCATCTCAGTACCTAAGTGTGGTATAAAACGTTTTTATACCTTTTTTTTTTCTTCTTCTTCAGAAAAATCTTGCACCTAATTTAAATTTATGGAAAATTGCGTTTTAATCGATAAAATCCTGATAGTCCGCGATTATAACTGCTAAAGTTCATAATGTTCAAATGGATCGTTTTTACAGCTTTTCTCGAGGCTGAAAAATTCCAAAATTTTCTGGTAACTCCAAAACGTCTCGAAACCGCTTCCAATTGATTTGGCAGATCGAAAATAGAGTAGATACCAAATTTCAATTTTTTTTCGGTGATTTGATCAAATTCTGGTATTTTGCAGGCTGTAAAGCAATTAGAAATTACAAATATTCGTCAACAATTCGAGAAATGCACTTCAGCACTTGAAATTTTGAATATGAGGTGCATGCCCTGGTGTACTTATTTTACTTCGAGTTGGGATACCTCTCTTGTAACTTTGAAATATATTGAAAAATAAAAAAACGAAAAAATATTTTCGAATAAGAAGAAATTGAAAGAAAAAAAATTTAAAATACTGAAAAAATGAGTAGGTAAGTACCTATAATGTTGAAAACAAATGAAATTGAAAAAAAATGAATGTATTGACCTATTGACAAATCGTTAAAAAGTTACATATGAAGTTTTCTTTAGGATAATAGGTACATGAAGGAGTATTTGAAAATGTTGAAAAATAAGGTAGATTTGAAAAATGAAAATTTTATCAACTTTTGTCTCTTTGTACGTAAATAAGAAACATTGCCTCATGTCTAAATTTTATTTTAACTTAAACATATCCATCCATATTTTTGTTCCCTAAAAAAAAGTGCGCTGACTTTTTCTGAATTTTTCAATGATTTTTAAACTCTGGTCTGTTTTATGGGTGCGATGTGTGAAGTGGATAAATGTGGAGTAGGTGGAGTGGAACTTTTACAACTTAGCTTTAAGCTTTAGGTACATTGTGACGGCGAATTATAAAAAAGGAGTATCAACCTGAAACGTACCTAGTTTTGAGAAAAACACATTTAAAATTTTAAAGCTTTTTTTTTGTTTTTAAAGTTGTTGTGACATGAAATCATGAATTTAAGAACACTCGTATGCATTCTGTACGTATGATTAGGACACATGTTTTGGAACTAATGACGTTTCAAATGCCATAACTGGCGGTAATATTATGTAGGTAAATGTATCTAACCACCCGCGTTCCCAGCTACCCATATTATGTATTACTTATGCCATTAGACCATTACAATTGGGGGATTCCTTTTTGTATCTATTACATACATATTATTAGGTACCTACATATAAGTATTTTATATGTTGGTAATCGTCTGTAATGCGAGTAAATCTGTGCCCTGTCTATGCACAATTGCACATGCAGACTACAAAGACACGCAGAGGCACAGGCGATTAACACGAGCCAGCTGGCAGCTGCTACAAATAGCTGCAAGTGAGATGTTTTAATTAACCGGTGCGATGCGCAGTGTGCGAGTCGCGAGGCGCGTACGTACTTCGCATTTGATTCTTGTTTTTTTTTTTCAACATAATTTTTTGTGAGGGTGTGCGGTGTAGATAGGTTACACGAAGCGTTGGAGGGTTTTATAATAATAATTCCATGTGTGGACTCGGTTGTATTATCTAATACCTGTTACTTATGTATCTACTATCTACCTAAATTGAACGTGTATTGTTCACCTACCATCAGTCGTTCGTGTCCGCTATGTAAAACCATAGAATTTCGGCTTCCGTAATTTGGCGTTTGACAATACAATTGACCATCATTTTTCTGTCTCCTGAAACAACGAAAACAAAAAAACCACGGAATTAATTTTAGGTCGTTTGGTGCAATTTTCTCCCAATGGTGTTGGTATTGATGATCTTGTTCATCGCGTAATTCGGTATTTCTATCGCGAATCGAGGGCTCGGTTATTTGATTCTTTCAATACGTAATTTAGATTGTTTTCCCCCATTTAAAAACTGATTTAAAATACGCATTTGAGATGTCTGCCTGAAAATCGTGCCACATGAGGCAGATTTTTTTATTAAACTGGTCGAAAAGAGGCGAGAACTCGATTTTTAGCCGTCAATGTCCGTATGTAAGTGCCTTCTGAAGAAGTTTTGAAATAGATATGGTACTGAACAAAACCTAAATTTCGCTGAAGGCTCTGAAATAGCTGGAAATGACCAAATTTGGGCTCAGAAAGTCGTTATCTGGTGAGGTAGAGACTCAATTTTTATCAAGTTTAGTTGAAATGTATAGGTATACGTATTTTTAAATCATCAAATTTTTCTGAAAATCCCAATTCTTAATTCTTCGAAATTCGCCAAAAATAGGGACATTACCTTGGGCTGATGAAATGTTGACATACACCTACGTAGGTACTAGGTAGTACGTACTCGAAGGTTCAGGACCTGCTCTTCTCAAAAACTGAAATTTCGTACCAAGCGGAGGAATACACGTTAAAAGATTCTCTTGTACATACGAGGTAGGTAATAGGTATATGCATGTGATTTGAGTCAGAAAATGGAAAAATTTCTACTTTGTTTGGCTGAAAAATTTTCGTTATTTTGTCCCTTCAACTCGGTTTGTCCTTAAATGTGACGTAGCAAGTGCGATGTACAATAATTTCAAATTGAAAACTTGACAAAGGTTTTTTTTTTTTTGGGCTCGAAATTTCAATATCAACGAAACGTTTTCCCACGAAACCCGAATAGATTACCTACGTTGACAGGAACTGTGTTGTTGGTATATGACCAGCATACTAGGTAGTAGGTAGGTAGGTACTCGAGTTTTATTTTTGTATATGGATTCTGTTCGTCGCGTGATAATCGATTATTCGGCTGTTTGAGAGAAAACATTGTTACGTGTAACAACCTAACAACCTCCACTCTTACGATTATGATGAGGCTAGTGTTAGTGTCTTATCTGAAGGTAAAGCTAGACCTGAGGATGTATTTTCATTGTGCGTGATGCATCGGCTTCAAGTGATGCATGGCATATTTGTAGGTAGATACAGATAGTACAGATACCTAGGAATCGACGTACGTATAAACGTCCGTCATGCAGCATTTTTGAAATTCTTCACGTTCCTACTGCTGCACTTTGGTACATTAGGCACATGGTACATATTATGTATATTCGTGTTACATATAAATTTTCGCGTGATCTTTTTTGATTGCTTGTGAATGCAATTACGGGGGTTTCTCATTTTTCGACGAAAAACCGTCGGGTTGCAGATTTCGGTTTTGACCAAATGCTTTTGATAAGTCCAAAAATGTAGATATGCGGGTGTGAAATTGTACAATGTACATATAGTCAGTAAGATAATGCTGAATGTACGTCGGTATAGTTGTATAGGTAGAGGTACCTAAATCAATACCTACGTATACGTATGAATGGAGTGAGATACGAGTATATAACATAACACTGTATTACCAAAATTACAAATGGGCCATTTTTAGGACTTAACTCATTCATGCTACTGAAGACCTTTCGAATTCAAAAACGTCAGTAGGTAATCGAAAACGATCGACCTTGAGTGATATGGTACCTGTTACCTGCGCTGCTACTATTACTAACTACTTACTAGGTACTCTAACCTACGTACGAAAATTTTATCTGCATGTGGGTATAGCTTTGGTGTGGGTACTCGAGATTCGTGATAACATTTACCTATGCTTGGGGTAGGGTACCGCCACATACGTCAGCATACCTACGTGTCTATTTACGCAGGTATATTTTTACTTATTTTAATAAATAGCTTTAAAAGTCGGTACCCAATTAGCATCGGTGCTATTATTATCAACAAAATCGAGCGAGAGTAGTATCGGCTTTTTCTTCTCCTTATTTTCATTTTAGTATTATTTTTTTTTTTTTCAAAGTGTAAAAACGTACCTGTAACCCGAGGTTACTGCGAGGTAGCGTTTTAGCCTCCGGTACTTCGAGTACCTAACCCTTTATTTCTTTCAGTTTCTCCTTGTTTCCACCTCGTATCATTTTATTCCCACGGTGATGCGATATTCCAAGAAAATACCGAATACTTTTTGTGCTGTTGTCTAATTTGATACAAATGTGTTTACGGTAGGGGGCACAGGAGATGGGACCGGGTATGCTTTGGGGAATCTGTGTGCATTTTTTCCTCCATAATGTAGCTCGAAGGGTGCGGAAGTGCGGAAGACGTTGGGTTTTTGAAAATTCTAAACGTCTAAAGCGAAATTATTCGTTAGAAAAATGATTTGCGTTTTATTTCGGATTACTGGTATACGAGTGTGTACTGTGTAGTCTTATCAGGAACTAAAGGGAAGGTCGTATACTTTTTGTTTGATACGTTTTTTTCGTCTAGAAAATGCTCGAACGTCCGAACGGGTCTCTTGGCAATTACACTTTTTCTGCGAATATTTCAAAGAATAAGCACACGTGCGGTAGGTAGATACTATAGATACGAGATAGTAGGTTCCTAGGTATCTTCGAAATGGAAATGATTGACAGAAAATGTCCCGAACGTAAAAAATAAATTCGAAATTCATTCTGTTTCAACAGGCGCCTTCTCCATATGTGTCTTATATAAATCCAAATCCTATAATTTTGAAGACAGATGAGTGATAATTTTCAATTGTTTTTAAACGGAAATTTTTTTCTACGAAATTCTATATGTACATAACCGAGTGCTCTTCTGCCAAATTTGTGCAACCTACATACAAGTATCTACTAGAGCAGATTTTACCTATAGGTAGGATTGTTTTTGAATAGGTAATAATTTACTCGGAGATACGAAGATTTCTTTCTTGATGGGTACAGTACGTACTACGTAGCTATATTTCCATTACCGTTCCTCGACGCAACTAACATTTGGCCTATGCGATGTCGAAGTTCACAATTTCTTTACCCCCTCGAATGTTTGCCTTTTGGCTGGCTTGACCGTCAGCTGTCATTGTTTACATTCGAAAACGATTAACACGTTACTTCAACAGACAGTTTTTTAATTTCCATATTAAATACGCGGCTGTTGGAAAATGATTTATTTATGATGATTTTTATACTCGTCTGCGAACTATCGAGTCAAATGAGCGTAGGCGACCGGCGACCAGTCGCTTGAAAAGCCGCTACATCCGAGTATATTTTATTCGTGCAGCATATAATTTGGCCAACTTCTTAATACACCTAAACCGACGCTAAAATAGGTAGATTGATTTTCAAATTTGTCACGTATCACTTACAATATCGTGAAATTACTTGTAACCTTCCCTCGGTTAGTCAGGTATTGACTAATTTTGATGTAAACCTAGACCTACCATGTATTAAATACAAATAATCGCGACGATGTTGTGTCAGTTTGCAAAGGAGGGAAATGAAAAATACACTTCATGCTTTTCGGTGTCCAAAAGACTGCGGAAAATAGCGAGATTTTTGATGATTTTTACAAAAAAAAAAACCACAAAAACACAAAAAAACAAGAATTTTCAAATTTTTCCTTCTGAATTGTTCAATTGAGGGATTGCCTTTAGTGTCTTTTCACCTTTGATGTTTCTGTCTGAAATTACCGCTGTATAGTTGCCTTCATGTTTGGCACTTTTTTTTTTTTTTGAAAATCCCGACTAGCTTTTGTCAGTGGACTTTACTTGTAGGTATAGGTGCATTAACGAGCGAGGATAAATTCTTCAACTTTGTTAAGAATTGATGAACTTCGTGCTTAGGTAACTAAAACTTTTCCACATTATTTTCAGGTAGGTAGTAAAACATTCATGTTCGCGTCTTTTTTGTGCGTGTTGTACCGGGTGACCGGGAAGTACATACCGAAAAAAATTTAAAATTTCAGTAAAAAAAATTTATTGGCGAGGTAATCTTTTTTTTCTCATATTCTACTAAAATAGACTGTCTTCTAATCTCTGCATAAGTTATTGCTCGAAGAACCTCAATAATCCACAATTTTCTCGTAAAACAGAAAAATAATCCAGTAATTCAGGGATAAATCATCTGGTTCCAATTTGTGAAGCGCTGAAATCTAATCCTCCTTATTTCAAGGTTGAACGCATTGTTTTGAAATTGACAGGGTTGAAATCAAGCTTTTGGCTATCTTGAAACCTGCTCCCAGATATTCGAAGATTTTATTCCGCGCAATTTTTAAATTTTGCTTGACTATGTTTAGCTGTAGCATTATAAACTAAAATCGAATTATGCTTCACAAAAAATTTTAATTAGTTGAGAATCTTT
This sequence comes from Pseudococcus jackbeardsleyi, assembly GCA_038380155.1. NCBI lineage: Eukaryota > Metazoa > Arthropoda > Insecta > Hemiptera > Pseudococcidae > Pseudococcus > Pseudococcus jackbeardsleyi. Next base: position 1,446,083 of record CM076240.1, read on the forward strand.
GAAGTGGCCTATGATCGAATAGTAATGAACCAAGGATTCTGCCAGAATTGAAATTTTTCGGATAAATTGATTAGGGAATTTTTGAGAAGCATTTCTTTTTGGGAACTACTTTTCGGTCACCCGGTATATTTCGATTTTCAAACAGTTTCACTCAGGCTTCGTTCGGGCCAAATTATTTTTTCTTTGTGGTTAGAAATTTTGATAAAACGTCTAATTTTGTGTTGAAAATTTTTATTTTTGAAAATTTTGCGTTCTCTTCACTTTTTTTTCTAAAAACATGAAATTCGTCCAAAAATTTCTTTTTTGGTATTTGAAATTTTTAGTTTGTCATGATTTCGCTGGGCCTAAATTCAATTCATGATACGAATTGGAATACAACCTTTTGAAGAGAAAGAAGAAGCAATGAAAAAACATTCTGGTGAAACTTTATGAAATGTTATTCAAATAACAGATTTTTAATAAAACTATTATAAAAAATAGTAATCAGTTGAAAAAATTCAACAAGGAACAGGATATTTTCTCTAAAGCTCAGGGAGAAAGTTTTGCAAAATTCGTTTGCAAAGTCCTACTGAAATCTCGCTAGATGATTTTGCGTATATTTTGCATGTTTCTTCTATCTTGCTCATCAATTGGTATCATTTTTTGCCTAATAAGTTCTATCTCATTAGAATGAAGTTGCCAAAGAAGTGTTTGAAACTTTATTCAAAAAAGGTGTAAGTACGTGTGATGGAGATGAATGGTGTTTTCAATCGAATTTAAATCAAGCATATTTGTATAAAGATGGCAAAAAAAGTATCAGAAATACCAAGAATTTTAATTTATCAGATGCAGAAGTAGACGGATACCTAATTATTCTTTGGAAAAATATTTCGCAATTTTTACGGTAAATTTTAGCAATGATAGCTTGCAAAATTTCAGCGAGGTGACGATGTGATTTTCAGATTATGAGTATTTTTCAAAAAAAGCCCTTTGCAAGCGTTAAGTGGACAGTAGGTCGATGTAAAGAAAATTATGCCAAGTGTAGGTATAGCTGAGGTAGCCAGGTAGCAGGTACCATTATCGAAACACTCGCAAACGTCACTGATGTTTTTGGACCAGGGCCATAATGTTTCGGTTCGTTATCGCAGACGTCTAAATTTTCCTTTTCATTTTTCATTTTCGCGCGTTCAACTCGAAACGAAGCCGAAATGCGGTTTTTGCTGCCTCTCGTCGGTTTTTCGATGCCATTTGCATATTGTAACCAATATTTACACGACGATGGTCGCAAACTGGACCTTTTTCTACAAAGCCATCGGCGCGGCGCAAAGCCTTTTTAGAATTAATTTCGCACCTTTTCGATTTCGAGTAAATTGGCTGGATATTTGTAGGTCTAGGTACATATAACGGGCGCAGTTGTGGTGGCACCTATTTCATTGCGTAGATTCCAGTTCGAGTCCTAATCTGCATAAATTAGGTATACCTAGATGTTCTTATCCCTTCGTGTTTTAGTCTCCGCAACCACATACCTTACGTACGTCGTACACCTTGTGGACATCGCGTATTTTTTTGTGCTTATGCAGCGTCTTCTAACTAGTAATGCCGAATAAGTATGCGCCTAATCTACTTGGCTTATAGTATTTCATCCTATTACTCAAATACACGTTCTATACAGGTATACTTTTTTTTTTTTTGAAAAACCTCGCGGCTAAAAATAACTTTTAGAAGATATTAGACGTTTATTGCGATACGTTTCATTTTTTTATATCGTCGAATTCCTGGCATATTGAAATCTTCATATGAAGGTAGTTATAGATAATCGATTACGAGCACATAAAAGAAATACGTTCAAAGGCTTTCTGAACGTCTTATCATTTTACACGTGACCGAAACTCCGAGAATATGTGTATGTATGTACCTACCTACTACCCTAGGTAATAGGTTTATGGGGGGGGGGGGGAGGAGGAGAATTGGTAAAAAAAAGTCCAGTTTTCATGTACGTACAGTAAGTAATACATAGACATACTTACAGTAAAAAATTTCGTTTCAAGTATTTTCCAGAAAACTTGATTGCTTTGAAAAAAAAAAAAAATAAAAAAAATAGGTACTTATACTTGAGTATCACTTGGATAAGTAACGAATTTTAAAACCATTTCCTTTTAGGATTAATGGAGCCTTGCATACAAATTTTTTATTCGAATCGAATAATCAGATGTATAAGTATCTATCGATTTATCATTAAAAAATCATGAAATTATTATTTATTAACTCGACAAATTTGCGTTTTAATAATCGTTACTTAGCGAAGTAACACTCAAGTATCGTTTATGAATATGACCCTAAGTATTAAGTATTGCGAAAGTATTTTGTGGTAGAAGGTTTGGAAAACCTGTGAAAAATTAGGGTACTAAAAAATCAATATTGAAAACCAGTGGCGACTGAAAAAACGATTTTCATAAATGATATTAAAAATTGTTGAAAGGACGTGAGAGAAGCACAGACTATGAGCCCAATTTCCAAAAATGGCAGACTTCGACCCAAGAACAAATTTGAAAAAACGAGAGTAAAATTGTCAGTAAATGTTTTTTTAATTGGCTTAAAGAATTGCGGTAGATTCCTCGAATAGATGATAATGATGAAAATTCGTAGTTTTGGTGTATGAATATAATTGAATGTACCATACCTATTACCTATGTACGTATGTAGTAATATCTACTATACGAAATAAGGCATAGGTCAAGCTAAGCAAGTTGAAATTAGATTTAAAAAGGAGACGAGAAAAAACAGCTAGGTATTACGCGCGGATCGAGTATTAAACCGCAGCGCAGACTGCACACCTACGCTTCGTAGTCCGTAATGTCCGTATTATTACATATTCGTAAACGTTCAACTATAGCAGATTGAAGGTAGAGGTATGGTATAGGAAGGGTAAGCGTATGTGCATAATATATTTGTATATTATGCCACGATCAATGGAAGTTCGGACGATGAGACGAAAACGATTATCGAGAGCGAACCACAGGTAGTCGAGTATCTTTAACTACCTACTCACCTTATCTTCTGTTGGTAGTTCGGTATCGGTACCTAATGTGTAGGTTAGGTACTTAATAAGTTTACAAACTAGAAAGTATGTGTTTTGATCGTGATACGAGTTGATTAGATTTTTTGGCCGGCTCCAGTCCGGTATAAATATTTGACGAATCTCTCGCACGTAAATGCATATTTTTTCTTCGTTTTTTTCTTCTCAATTTTCTATCTTGCCTTTCTTTCTTTCTTTCTTTCTTTCTTTCTTTCTTTCTTTCTTTCTTTTCCTTTTTTTTAAACTAACAAAATTTGATCTAATCCAGGAAGGAAATTGAAATTTTAGTAAAATTATATTTTTAATTTTGGATTCCTGAACTGATAGAAAATGGGTTTTGAGATGTTCTGGAGCCTCCAAAATTTTTTGCATTCTTTATACGCTTGAAAAAAAAAAAATGAATGAAAAGATTTAGAGCAAAACTGAGTTCGAAGTTTTAAATTTTTTCCTTGATAGAAATAATGAAAATCAAAAGTTGATACGATGATTCTTGCATCTCCAGAGCGCGCTTGGAAAAGAAATTTCCACGAATTCGGATGTTTTTTCCTTGAAATACTCGTTTCAATGTAATTAATTTTCGTACTCTCTCATTTATGAATCAGTGAAAATGATAGAAAATCACTGAGAAGTACCTAGTCGCAGAAGAAAAAATCAGTGAAAACAAAATTTTCACTAAATGCGAATCAATGAGAAAAATCACTGGAAAATTCGTTGAAAAGCTAGTAAAATTTATGGATTTAACTGAAAAATCTGTGAGAATTTTTGAAAACTCAGTGAAAATTCGCTGGAAGTCGGTGAATTTTGCTGGGGCTTCCTGTCTTGTGTTGTAATTTCGATTGTTTATCAGTGACTTTTCACTGATTCCGAATAAGAGAGTAATTTTTCTCAAATCGTATCCCTAATAGCCGTGGTTTAAACTATGTACATACATCGACGGAAGCGATACGATTTTTCCTAATATAACATGTGTTTTTCTTTCGTACCCACGCCGCGCCACACTTAAGAACGAAATGCAATGAACGGTGGAAAAATTACGAATGGAATGTGTACAAAAGAATTCCCCCGAACGCGAAAACTGGCGAAAATATCGTCGAAAAAAGAGAACGAGAATGTGCTAGGAAAAAGGTGCGGAAAAGTATGAAAAACGAATCGTTTATTAATGAAAATATCGCACGTTGAAAAAAGGCCAGGCGACGCGACGCGTTGAAGCGTGTAGCAGCGCAGCGGATGTCCTCTTACAAATGGGCGTACGTAGTGCGCGACAAAAGAGGAAAGAACGGGGCCGAGGAAATGATATCATATCGAAATACGATAAGTACTTGAGAAAGAATTTTTTAATTTAAAGCGCCACGACGATGCTGGTGAGCTGAGAATGAGAACTGAGAGCGTACACGGATTGAGATTCGAGAATAACGCACGTGCAATGGGTCGCCACCGCTGTCGCATTTTCGTCATATGTGCGTTGATCGTACCTAGACCTACGTAGAATTTTCGTTTTTCGTTGCGCGATATCGATAAGCTGGCTGACGGAAGTTGAAAATCGTGTCGAAAAATAAAGCGAAATACGACTGGAAAAGACCCTATAGCTGCCGCTGTATCAATATTGTAAAATACGATCTGTCGAATTATCTTTCGAGTAAACAGAATGAAACGAATGAAATGCCAATAATAAATCCCAATTCGTAATTTTGGCGCTGTGATATCGTCGTCGACTGTCAACTCTGGCGGAGTAAAAATTGACATTCTTGGTAGTTTCGAATTTTTTAGACGATATTTCCTCAACGTAAAACGTAACGTAACGTATCCACACCTTCTACGGTCATCCTCCTCCAGCATCTTCAGTCGCCGTATAGATCTGCATGATATTTTATTAAAATGAACTGACATTAGGGGGAGGGAGGGTCCCCACTCAAAGTACAATTTTATCCGAAACGAAAAGAAATCAAAAGTACCTATACATCAAAAAAGAACCCTACATCCTATGTTTCAGGTGAAGTCCATTTCTCAAAGGATATGGCCGGATTGAGGGGTGAAATTGGTGGTCCCAGCTCCCATTTTCACTGTGACCCGCTTAAGATGGTACCCCTTAATGTAAAAACATTCTAGAAAAATTTTTGACACCTCCCCCCACCCCCTCCATTTCGGTTCACTGTGACCCGCTTAAGATGATACCCCTTAATGTAAAAACATTCTAGAAAAATTTTTGACACCTCCCCCCCACCCCCTCCACTTCGGAGTTATGGCTATTTTATTGCTTTATTTTCAAGAATTTTCAATGAAACTTCATGCAAAACTATTGCAAAAAGACTAAAGGGGTTTGAGTGAAAATCGGATCTGGGGCCAATCTCACTCCTAATCCGGCCAGACCCTTTTGGCAAATTTTTAATTTCAAAAGATATCTAGGTACCTAAAACCTATATTGGTGATCCATTTCATAAATTAAAGCACAATTTTTCCGAATTTTGTAACGAGGTATGAGTTAAAATCCATATTTTTGGCAGATCTTGAAAAAACATTGACAGTACGCCGAGTTAATATGGACCTTTTGTATGAGATTTCTTCCAACACTGGACGATTTCAAAATTTTCTAGGATCTTCGAAGCGTCTAGAAACCGCTTTCAGTCGATTCTGGAGGGTGAAAATGGGGTATTACACATGTACACAATATACCAAATTTCAGCTTTTTTCGTTGATTACATTGAATTTTCATGTTTTGTTAAGGCGATCAGATGAATACCTAATTTTACAAACTTTCAAAAAAATCCGTCGAAATTCGAACAATGAACTTCGGCTCTTGAAATTTTGGCACTGAGGTACTTTTAAGATGTACATTCTTTCAGTTAATTTTTGGTTTGGTCCAAAATTTCATTTTGAGTTGGAATATCTCCCCGGTGAGCAGAATGAGTAACATAATTATATGAAGGAAAAGGGAAGAGAATGTGAATTTTTGCATCTTGTACGATATTTTGCATCCGCAAATGTATGTACGTAATGTAGAATATAGATGTAGAATTGTAGATGTACCTAATACCTATCGGTTGGAAAAGACGCAGCAACGTATCGTTTAATTACGACCTAATCTTGTAGGTTTAATTTGCTCATTACTCCTTTTCGAGTAGATGGGCAGGGTATGGGGTGAAGTGAAGTGAAGTGAAGCGAAGCGAGGTTAAAGCGTACATTTTCTGCTCGAGTGAACTAACTATTGAAGAAAGCATGGCACCGCGCTATGCCGCCGTACCGCTGCACTTTGGTGATTCTTCTTGTTAAAGCCAATGATGCTGAATTTGCGAGATGTGTGATGCGGCGAATTTATGGAGTCGTTTCTTCGCTTTCAATAGATTTGGGTATCCGTATTATTATATAGTCGAATCGAGTTACGGTTTTACTTTATGCCATCATGCGATTGTAGGTATTGGTATTGTTTAGGTAGAAGCCAGGAGGTTATAGGTATAGTCCAAGTGTTAGATGTACGTATTGTATAGGTAGAGGTACGTATAGGTGATAGGTACCCTGGATGGCGTAGTGTCTTTGACCTTTATTGAAACAATACGTTACCTTACATATAGTAAAGCATAATTTTGCCGAGTCTTTCTCACTTCGCTTCGTCACTTCGTCGCCTCGCCCCACCGTATGAAAAGAGCTCGAATCGCGTTATTCTTTTTATTTTTATTTTTTTTTTATCGTTGTTGCACTTCTGCGCTCGGGCGAAGAAAGAATTTCTACGTAGGTACCGCAGAAGTACTGAAGATATAGGCAGAGGTACCCATACCTACGGTAACTACAAATACGTACGAGCTTCTTCTAATAATACGAGTATGTAAAAGGTACTCATCTATATTATAGGTATACCTCGCTGGTAGCCCGAAGAGATTTTCAATCAATGAACGAACGCGCGTCAGCGTCTTTCTCCACCTTACCCACACAACGGATTACAATACGCGAATTAATTAGCCGACGCGGCGCGGCGCGGCGCGGCGCAGCGCGGCGCAATCTATTCAAAAGTGCACGTCGAAACGATTAATAGCCCGAATATCGACGCGTTTTAATTTGGCGTTTGTTCGCCTTTATCGAGTTCGCGAACCACGATGGCGGTTATTTTTCTTTTTTCTGCCCGTCGCCTTTTCTAATATAGGTAGTAGGTAGTAGGTACCTAATCTTCGCTGTCTGCTCGAAAAACTCGAGAGCATCCTACGAGTAAGCGCCTGTCGGTCGTAGTCGTCGTCGTACTTATATTCGCCAAGTGCCAAGTTCGACGTAGCGCAGTTCCTCTGGGCTGCGTCAGATTTTCCGACTGTGAAGCGGTTTGCGTTAAATCATCTCGACCGTGCAGCGAGATTTCCTCGCTGATATACCTAGGTGTTACTGTTATGGTATAATGGTATTTCTTAGTTTATTGCGGGCGAGGTGGCGAGGAAGGAAACTATAGGTATTAGACGGTTGTGAAATATACATATATTATAATACTCGTTACTTGGGATTTTTGTCACGCCACAAAATGTTACATTTATACCAAATAATCATGCGGTAAGCTGCATTGTATACCTACGGTTCTTATAATTTATACCTATTTTCATTTCACCGGAAATTTATGTCAATATTTCGTAAAATTTTAAGCTAAGGAGATTGCTATTTCGAATCTACGTATTCCCGAGGAAATGAAAATTTCCTGCAAAAGATAAAATTCCAAAAATGGTAATTTTTGCTTTCTACCTAAATCTAAACGTATTTTTTTGAAAATTTCATATTTTTGCCTAAAATCATCTGTCTGTAATCTTTAGGTGCGTGCATTTTACAGAGTTGGCAAATTAAACCCCGAAAAACCGATAAAATTCAATGGATTCATTACTCTCTCATTCTGAATTAGTGAAATTTCACTGATGAACAGTCAGAATCACAGCATAGGAGAAACTAGCAAAATGCACTGATTTTCAGCTAATTTTCACCGATTCTTCAGCTAAATTCATAAATTTTACTGACTTTTCAATGAATTTTCACTGATATTCCAGTGATTTTTCTCACTGATTTGTTTATTGAATTTTCATCGATTTTCTAGTGATTTTTTCTTTGATTTGTTGTCAGTGAAAAATTTTCCTCTAAATTTCTCTTGTGCTGCAATTCTGATTCTGACTGTTTATCAGTGATTTTCGATAATTTCCACTGATTCATAAAATATATGAAAGTATTTTTTGAGGAAAATTGAAAACTTGACGTGATTTCAAGAAACAGAAATGAGGGAGAGGAGAACAGTTCTGAAACCAAATTTTCGATTTGCGAGCAATCGATTTTGTTTGGTCTAAAATTTTGGAAAATGTTTGAAAAACCAAACTCGTCGTCTGAATGATTTTGATTATACCTCAATTCACGATTTCATGACAGTTTGTTTTTGTTTGATTAAATTTTCCGCAATTTTACCAATTACTAGTCTTTGATGAGAAGAGTGGAGGATTTCTGGTTTTTATTGTGACTCGACTGAAACATTGCGAAGTTGGCGCAGTTTTGATGAAAACGCGATGCGTTTCTCCACTCGGAAAACGATTATCGATTACTAGCCGTTTAACCCGTCCGTTCCGGACGGGCTACCGTGAACTTCTTTTTAAATCGTACATTCCTTTTTGAAAAACAACCATAATGCATCACTTCTTAAAAATAGAAAATCGCTTAAATTGGTACCCAGAGCTGTGTCATAAATCAATCAAAACTTCAAATTAAATATCTCATTGGATTCGAGCTTGAAACTTCGACAAAAATCTATGAAAATTTAAAATGGAACATACCATTAGATTTGTGCCTATAATTCTGGAAAAAATTGTATCAAACTTCCAAGCCGAGTAACCCATTGGATTCGTGCCGGTAACTTCGGCAAAAATTTGCCACATGTTCAAACATTTTTCATTTGTGGTGAATTACATGGATAATTATTATCCATAAAATTGACCACAGTTTTATGGGTTTCCCTAATTTCTAGAATTGGTCATTTTGATGGTTAATTCCTATCCACAAAATTTTACACATGTTCAAACATTTTTCATTTGTGGTGAAATGTGTGGATAATTATTATCCATAAAATTGACCACAGTTTTATGGGTTTCCCCAAACTCTAGAATTGGCCATGTAAATTCCTATCCACAAAATTTTCCACAAGTTCAAACATTTTAAATTTGTGGTTAAATGCGTGGATAATTATTATCCATAAAATTAACCACAGTTTTATGGGTATCTCCAAACTCTAGAATTGGTAATTTTGATGAATAATTCCTATCCACAAAATTTGCCACGTGTTGAAACCTTTTACATTTGTGGTGAAATGTGTGGATAATTATTATCCACAAAATTTGCCACATGTTGAAACCTTCTACATTTGTGGTGAAATGTGTGGATAATTATTATCCATCAAATTGACCACAGTTTTATGGGTTTCCTCAAACTTCACAAACGGTAATTTTAATGGAAAATTCTCATCCACAAAATTTTCCACATGTTCAAACCTTTTACATTTGTGGTGAAATGCATGGATAATTATTATCCATAAAATTGACCACAGTTTTATGGGTTTCCCCAAACTATAGAATTGGTAATTTTGATGGTAAATCCCTATCCACAAAATTTTCCACATGTTCAAACCTCTTACCTACATTTGTGGTGAAATGCGTGGATAATTATTATCCATAAAATTGAGCACAGTTTTATGGATTTCCCCAAACTCCACAAATGGCAATTTTGATGGAAAATTCCTATCCACAAAATTTTCCACATGTTCAAGCATTTTTCATTTCTGGTGAAATGCGTGGATAATTATTATCCATAAAGTTGACCACAGTTTTATGGGTTTCCCCAAACTCCACAAACGGCAATTTTGATGGAAAATTCCTATCCACAAAATTTTCCACATGTTCAAGCATTTTTCATTTCTGGTGAAATGCGTGGATAATTATTATCCATAAAATTGACCACAGTTTTATGGGTATCCACAAACTCTAGAATTGGTAATATTGATGGATAATTCCTATCCACAAAATTTGCCACATGTTGAAACCTTTTACATTTGTGGTGAAATGTGTGGACAATCATTATCCACAAAATTTGTCACAAGTTGAAACCTTTTATATTTGTGGTGAAATGCGTGGATTGTGGTGAAATGCGTGGATAATTATTATCCATAAAATTAACCACAGTTTTATGGGTTTCCTCAACTCTAGAATTGGTAATTTTGACGGATAATTCCTATCCACAAAATTTTCCACATGTTCAAACATTTTTCAGTTGTGGTGAAATACATGGATAATTATTATCCATAAAATTGATCACAGTTTTATGGTTTTCCCCAAACTCTAGAATTGCTAATTTTGATGGATAATTCGTATCCACAAAATTGTGAGATTCAATTCATTATTTAAAAACTAATTTAGGTACCTACAAAAAAATTAATTTAGCTGTAAAAAATTGTAGAAAATTCATTTTCCGGATGTGCTTAAAAATTGATTCATTTTCATGCAAAAAATTCATTTTCTGGATATGTTTAAAAAAAAAATTTTGGGATTGAACTCAATATTTGAAAATTATTTTAGATACAAAAAATGTAATTTAGAGATAAAAAATTGTTGAAAATCCATTCTCCGGATGTATGAAAAAATCAATTTAGCTAAAAAAATTTTATTCAACTAAAAAATTTAATTTAGTTAAAAATAATTCAAAAAAATGTATTCTCCAGATGGCGTTTGAATCCTGAATTATGAGGTAGGAATCCAAAAAAATTTATTCTTCGGGTGTATTTGAAAATTAATTAAGCTAAAAAACATTAATATAGGTAGCTAAAAGAAATTAATTTTGATCAAAAAAATTTTAATTAAGCTAGAAAAAATTATTATAGCTAAAAAAAATTAATTTTTCTAAAAAAATTCTAAAGCTTACTTCTTCCGAGGGGGTTCGAACCTGACTTATGAGGTATTAATGTGAGATCGCGTAATCATTACTCTCGCCAAGGTCAAGAGGGCGTGGGTCGAAGATGAAATCGTATTTCGAGGAATATCTCGAAAATGAAGCTGTTTCAGCGAAAATTGAAGAGAACCAAAATTGTAGCCTATAAAATTTCCTATCGTCAATGAGTCGTTAGATTTTTGATTCGAGCTTCGCGTTTCGAGTTATTTACAAAAAACTGATTTTTGCCTATGAGGGTGGGAGGGGAAGGAGGGGAACCAACTTTAACTCGACTTTTCTCCACTTTGGAGGCAGCTTTTTCTAAACTTTTTGCGTCATAAACCACCTACTCGTCGAGCTCTTTCTAATGGTGTATTCACCTTTCAAATTCGTGCAGTACTTTTGGCGTGATGCTGTTCCGTAAAAACAGCCCTCTTCTTTATAATTATAATAGATATCATTTTAATTGGCCGAGGTGTCGATGTCGATATAATTTATTATTCGAGTTTTACACTCGCGTCAATTAAGATTATAGGTAATATACGATTATCAGTAGTGGCGTGTTCGAGAACTGGAATTTTTGGAAGAGTCGCGTCGCGTCGTCGTAAGTCGTAACACCGATAAACTTGCGACCTCGACATTGGTGCATTTACGTTGATTAGGTATACTCGATTACCGGATTACGTCTTACAAGTCGTAATGCGACAAATGCTTATGCGCTGTAATCACACGAATGGAAGTAATACATATTATAGCCGCGGAACTCTGGGCGGATTTGTTTCGAGCGACCTTATCAGGCCAAAATTTTAACAGCTGCATGGTGGCTGGTGTTAATATTGATATCGATAGCTATAATGCGAGCTCTCGTGTACTCGAGAATATTTTTAGAAATACCGAAGCGGGTTCATTTTGGCGAAAAATTTAGAAACTCAATTCGTCGATATCAAATCTATACGTATTATTATCAATTGGCATATATTAAAGTAGCTGTAGGTCTATGTTGTAGGTGTAGGTGCACTGGTAGTGGTAGGTACACGTAGCAGGGTAGGTATAAACGCTGAATTAGTTACCGTCGTCTATCCAATGAATATGATTCGCGTTTTGCACTGGCCGTAAATTTCATTACTAAAATAAATTGCAGCCCGATGAATAATTCATGTAGAAAAATGTCGCTATCGCAGCGCGTTCAATATGCATTGGAATTGCAGCGGTTGTATAGCGGAAGTGGCGGTGAAATGTGAACTAAAAAATTAGTATCGAACGAACAGCAGCACTATAAACCATCACTAGAACTCGCCACGATCATCGAACGTAATCACATTAATATTTTGAAATGGCGAAAAAGAAAAATTGTGAAAATAAAAAAAAAAAAGGAAGAAATTCTAGGGGGCTAAAAAAAACCCGCACGCAAATTCTTCGCGACACTCGTTGCCCAAGTAGGCGCACTTGATCACTCACATGATCGCCAGACGAGAAACGCGAACGATCTACGATACGAAGAAGAAATCAGAGACTGCGGACTGCGGCGAAACACGTGTTGTACGATGCACGTGAACGACATTAAAGAGTGACGGTGCGGTGCGTTCGGCGTTGTGGATTGTGATAGACGGCATCGGCTTCGGTGTGGTAGATGTGGCGCGGGGTGGCCCGGTGGCACGCAACTGTAGCACCACAGTACCATCACCATCGGATACACTAAACTACATTACATTACATTACATTACATTACGTTTATCTAATTTGAATAATCGCGTGGAGAAAAAGGACGAAGATGGCAGTCTATACGACGACCAGAGACCGGGAGACAGAGGAAGAGAGAAAAAAAAGAGATGGAGAAAGAAAAACGATACAATATACTAGCGTACGAATACGACTGGAGAGTGGAGACTGGAGAACAGACAGAGGCGGCACTCGATCCAGAAGAGGAAGATATACCATGTACCACGTAGAAATGAGCTGAAACCTGGAACTGGATGGGGACAACGTGAGGCGAGCGACGCGACGGTGACAGAAGAGCATACGCACGTTCCGTACGAGAGTTTACGCGAGAATAAGAATGGCACTCTGAACCTCGAGTCGAGTGATTTTGGTTACTGAGTTTGGAATGGACGTGGAGAGCAGCTCAAACACCGCGGAAGAAATGCCACTTCATTCGCCTCGCTTCACCGACGCGACGTCACGAAGACAATATGAACCGGCGTTGAATTTTAGGTTGGGCTGAGCGCTGAGCCATAATCGTAGGTACTTCTTATGTACGAGTGTTCCGCATTTGCATAAATTACCTAGTATTTATGTAGAGCAGTAGTGGTTTTTTCGTATGGCAACGTACGCCGCCGCGCCGTACGTCAAATTGACAGGTTGAAAAAATACCTATTTCCCGCTACGGACTGTTCCAAATTACTCTACCAGTTTGGATGCGAATTTACAAAAAGTCACGAGATTATGGATGGCGCAGTGCTATATCTGGACGCGGTAATGAAGATGCAGAAATTTGCCGGGAAACAGAAGAGTATGAAAAGTCATCGAGTTGTGGAACGATTCGCTCGCGAGAGGGCTGATTAGGTCAGGGTGTCCACTTTCTCTAAAAAAACGTGAAAAAGTCAGAAAATGTCGTGAAATTTTGAAAAATGATTTGGATACGTATAAATGTAGGTTGGTGGAAGGTTCAGATAGGTACCTTTGCCTACCCCAAAATTCTCATTTCCATTTCCGTGAAATTCGACCAATGCTTTTTCGAAGAATTTTACTAATATGTAGCACCCGGCTACCTACAATTGTGCAGCACCGTCGCGTCGTATACTCGATTCATGTTGAGCACTCGTATTTTGAAGGCAAGGCGCTCGTTATACGTTAAACGTTATGTAGGTGATTTTGTTTGTATGTATATAAGCCGCGTTTATACAGTGCCGCGTCGCTTCGCGTCTCGTCGCGCGTTTCGTAATCGCAATTCAGCGGGTAATTGTAACCGCGTATCCGTATAATTGGCCATAAATTAAAAACGTAGGTCGACGCACGATTTTTTCCAAATTAATCCCGTCCAGCTAACCAGCAGTTCGCCAGAAGCGGTAAACCATTAATAGCTGATTGATTCGGTAGCGTAGGTCTGGCATGGCGCGGCGTATACTTATGTCGAGCTTTTGCTGGGTACCACACTCGTCGCGATGCCGGGTTCTTTATACAGTTGCATTCGCTGGATTCGCTGGGTTAATTTGACGTGCACGCGGACGCGATCAAGGCTTTTCGCGATGTCATGCCGATGCCGTTCAGGATGAAAACAATTTACCGTCTAAATGATTCGTTTCCTGATCGAGCTTATTCGAATAGTTTTTGAGAACCGGGTTAAGGATACCGAATGCGTCAAACGTTGTGATTGTGAACGATGATCGCATCGACCGACGAGACGACACATTATTAAGTAATTGCCTGTTACACGCTACCAGACGTTGTGCTGGGACAAGTGTAGTTGAGCCTCATTTACTTTCATTTCAGTTTTCAACAAAATCGGTGAATTTTTTTTTTGAATAGCTGGTCAGCGTTATAAATATTTTTCGCCAAATTTCGGCATGCGGCACTAATACAAGATTTACTACCTACACGAAGAACTTTCTCGGAATTGGACGTAGGGAAACTACGCTCATTATTGCCAAAAATTTCACGATTTGCGAGAGAACCCTTTCAGGTATCCTATTGCAATTCAAAAGGGACTTCGGGTCTCGAACGGAGCATGGTCTAAAGTTTTCGTAGCCAAAATTTCAGTCGAGTATCCAAATTGTCATCTACAGATTTTTGGCCTATATTTTTGAAAATTTGAAAAATCTGAATTTAGAAGAAAAAAAATTTTGTTGAAAAAAAAGTTGTTTTGCCAAACTTTGAGTCTTAACCAAAATGTTTACCTCCCAAATCCGCGTTTAATAATTTCCTGTCCATTTGAAGAATTCTGCGTAATTTTGCTTCCCTGCAGAAACTCCCCTTATTACATGAACAGCTAAAAATGTTAAAAATGTTTTCCCTTCAACGAGTAAAAATTTCTTTGGTTCGAGATGATCCGATGGTTTCACAGTTTTTTTAATAATTTCGAGGTCAAAAGTAGACATTGAGTTGTTTCAAAAATTTGTCAAAAATCAAGGTACGAACTTGGGCAGCTTGAATTTTGGTTGCGGAGGTTTCATAGGATGTTACGCCATTTTAGTCTCCGGGGGGAGGGGGGGGTGTATTGTTCCCTTCCTTGCACTCTTGTCAGCTAGAAAATCAGCAAATAAATAATACGATGCTTATACCCATCTTCACATTATGTCGTGTAAGTAATTCTTTGAGACACGAGACGACAGTGAAATTACCTTAGCTAAATATTGCGAACATGTCGTATAAGTACCTACAATAAACGTTCAAGTATCTATTCGTATTTATGCCTTGTTTTTACCTAATGCGAGTAACTACATAATGAACAACTTAATATACTCGTACCTATACCTACCTATCACCGTAAGGGACGCGAGCTATTAATCTTGACGATACGTAGCCTTTTGTTGCGTTACGTTATGTTGGTGTGGGAAAATAGTCGTCGTCGGAGCTTTATTAAGCACCCACATGTATTGTAGATTAACGTATAGGTACGTGCTGTAGTTATGATGCTGGTGTTTTGATATCACCAAAAGTGTGCCCCAAACCGAGCCCGAGCCGACGCAACTCACTCGTCACGTCCACCCCGGTCGTCTAAATGATAATATTTTGATAGTAGAATTTTCAAAGTTAGCTGAACTAAACGAAAAATACGTTTGCGTGTAACTATATAAAAGTCATTGCCGCGTCGCTTGAAAAAAAAAAAAAAAAAAAAAAAACGATTACGTCGGCGGCGCGGCGATTAATTTCGCTCACCTACGGTCGTTATTCGCGTTCAATTCAAACGACGACCTTGCTCATTTAATTTGAAGTTGTAATCGTACATACATTACATACTACATACGGTGTGGTGTACATCTACATACCTATTTCTGTATTGGGACGATGAACAATTTGACTCGAATAAATGCGTACTTGTGTGAGTGTATTGATAAGTGTATTGTACTTGTACGTATTGGAAATTACTCATGTACATGGGTGATTAGGTACCTATCTAATATGTGTAGCTGACCAGCAGTGGCAGCGAGAGCCATGCCGGTTTTTCGACATCTCCCTTACTCCCTTCAACCTGCTTTTTTCGGAAATCGACGAAGTATTATTGAGTGAAGTAAATAAAAATGGTATCTACGATTTTCTTCACGATCAAATAACAAACAGACGTGAAAAACTCGACGAAATAATCGGAAAATTTTTTGAAAAAAGAAAAAAAAACAGAACAAAAAATAGCTCATTAATTTTTTAGATGAAGAAAACATTGAAAAAACAAAAAGTAGGTAGGTCAATAATTTTTAATAATTTATCTAGTCAGAAAAAATGGACAAAAAATCACAATTCTCAGCCTCATAAAAATTTTAGAAGCCTTCAATTGCACATCAATGATTTGAAATATTTTCCTTGAACGAAAATTTCTTAATGTTTGCAAAAATCGCTATTTTTTTAGTGTGTTTCAAAAAAAAATGAAAGACCCCATCCCAACATAATTTCACTTGAAAAAATTTTCACACAATGATTTTAAATTTTCTCCTTTCCCTCTCAAAAAAACAGCCCTCAAATTTATTTCAGACTTCAAGTGAAAGAAAAAATCGATAAAAAACTTTTTTTTTTAACAAGTTGTCATAAAATCCAAGAAAAGTACTGGGCGATTTTTTCTCATTTTTAAATTCTTTTTCGAGATTTGGCTTAGAGATTACATCTTCGGCGGTATGGCATCGAAATTGACGTAAGATTGGCGCGATGTTTTACTAAATTTATCGAGCACACGCTCTCCAGGGCTGTGGTTGCATTAGAGCAGGAAAAGTTGACGTGAGATACCTACTCGTCAAAAGGTACTCGGTACTCGGTGCCCTCGGTATCGATCTTGTTAAAGTAAAATGGGTAATTAGATATGCTGTCTAAACGTACCTACACGTATGACGTTTACGTACGTACTACGTATACTCTTTCGTCGTATTGTACGTGAATATAAACATCATTATTTCGCCGAACCGCGTTACGACGTAGTTGTTCGTCGGCACCTCGCGTAATTCGCAAACTTATTCGTAGAATGGCCGAAAAAACGACGACGACGACGCGACGACGTCCGCGGTGCGTGATTTCAGACGAGTAAATTTGAATACCAAATTAGCTGATGCGATGGCGATGGATGTGTTTGCCGACGTTACGTAGCGTAATCCGGGCTCGAGCTGGCGAAAAAAAAAAGGACTTTGGAAACTGCGATGTTATTGTTGTAGGAAGTGCCGCATGGCAACCGCTTAAAAGTCAACTTTTACCGAATTCGAAAAGCGAAACACTGCAGAAGCAGAGTACGGGCTAATTGGCCATTGGTGTATTTCGTGTGCGGCAGTATTAGCAGAGCAGGTAGCCTCGGCGACGTAGCTTGCCAGCTGACTAAATAAATAGAAGCGATGATTTTCGCCCAGCACTTCCTCGTACCGCGCGTGAATGCGAATATATGTACGAGTACGATACCCACGAAATTCTTGACCCGTTGCAACGAAACGAAACGCAACCCAACCCAATCCAATCCGACGTTTAATTAAAACTTTGTATTCTTATCGCGTTAATCGAATCGAATCGAATCGAAGCCTACGATGTGTTGCACCTTCGCATTCGAATTCGAAAGGAAGGTCACCGCAAGAGATCACTTTCGATGCGCGAAGAAAGCAAAAAGCCAGCAGGTAGATGACGATTGTTTTTTCTCCTTCGGCCCTAGGTAATAGGTATACGAAAATATTTCGGGTATTCGTAATTCACGCGATATGGTGGATACCATACGGGTACCTAGACTAACGTGTATTAAGCACGTGTAGCCTTAAGTGAGTGGCTTACGCCTGTTCTTGTGGTGGTCTCTGGTTACGAGTACGTGTGTACTGTATACTGTGTACTGTGTACGATACGAGATGAGCATGTGTGAGATTCTTAACTACCTAATATCGGTATGCGTAGATATAGATATACTTACTAAAATTCTAATGTGTATTTCTGAACCGGTTTCCGCTATAAGCCCTATCGAAAAATTTACATTTATAAAAAAGCTCCTTAGGTAGATAAGTATACGAAACTCTCGTACAGCACATCGATGATACGATCAAGGAACGAAATACGTACCTATTTAACTTAATACGACGATAATCGTTTTGAAAATGTATAATTTGTACTACTCGTCGGTCGGCAACGTGAATGCAAAAAGGTACCTATCAACTAAAGCTTCTCGCTATGCGTATTTTTTCTACTAAAGCTTCTCGCTATGCGTATTTTTTCTCTTTACCAGATGAAAAATGAAAATTTTAAGAAAGAAGAATTTTTAATCGACGAATGGTTAGGTATACAGATCAAATTAGCGAACTCAACTTGAAGTGGAAAACCTATATTGAAAAATTTTTTTGGACTCCCAGCCCGAAAATAACTTGCATTTTGATTATTTTCCCCAAGAAACATGGATTTTTAATATTTTCCTTTCAATTTCTAAATTGAAGAAACGTTTTTAAATCATTTTCAATTCGATTCTTTTATAAAAAAATTTCCGCCTTCGCTTCACTCAGGCTAAATTCGAATCAAATTGCCAATAGAAATTAGTCAAAAAATATTGGCTCAGAAATAAGAATGATCAAATTTTAAATCAAAATGTAAATAATCTGGCGAATGATGTCAAAATTAGAATATTTACAGTAATTTATCGTAATTTTTAGATAATTTACCATAATTACTGAAATAGTTACGGTAATTTTTCGTAATTATCAAAATATTTACTGTAGTTATTGAAATATTAATGAAAAACATGAAAATAGTATGGATTTTCATTTTCTAGTACCACTAGGAACCTCGATCACTTCTTCCCGTAAAACAGTAGACGAGATTTAAATTTTTTCACTTTACCGAACTGCCAAACATGAAATTGTTTTTTTCATGGGTACCTACTCTACATATAAGTAAGGTTTGAAAAGTAGAAATGACGAATTTTAATTTTTTTTCATTTCCAACCCCTCAAATTCAAATCGGTCATTCAGTGATTTAAAATTGAGGCAATTTTTTAGAAAACAATTTTCAGTAAATTTTTGGTTGCAGTGGTCAGTGCTGCCCACTAAAACAATTGTGTGAATCCAAAAACAGTTGGTCGTACTGCTATCAATTTTTTTCTTTTGCTTCTTTTTGAAAAGTTTTAACAAAAACTGATTTTAGATAACTGGAAAATTTTAATGTCACAAAGTCACAATTCTGAAGTGTTCGCGAATAAGCAATTTGAATTGGATACAAATCACGAAATTTTCAAATTTGTGATGATCGATGACTCAGATAAGGTATCTAAACCGATTTCGAAGCTACATTCAATCAATAAATTTGAATATCGTAATCAGTATTTTTCATCTGTTTTTATGATTTTACTGACTGAAAATGCTGAAAAATATTAGTGGACACGATGTCCATGTCCCGAAAATTTGTCTAGCGGAAAAAGGAGCTGCTGCAGAAATTTGACACGTTTTCAGAATTTTACTACCTAACACACGCAATCGGTGGCTTCCAATTTCCAGCATTTTTCCTGATGCTAGCATCAGGTATGTCGGTGGATCATTAAAACATATGTACCTACGAATACGTAACATGAGTATTGGTATACGGTAGCTTACTTGGAATGCGTTCGCTGCCTCGAATTCGAATGAATCACTTTCATCAAATTGTACATTTACGAAGATCCAAAGTACACGAGTGTGTCCCACACAACATTGGTGTATTACACATATATCGTTAATGGTTTGAAAAATATGTAAGTACACAAAAAATATGGTCGCACCGACACCGAAACGACGCAAACTAATGAGCTGTGCAGACTACGCAATGGCACTCTATGTCTGTATAGTCCGTACCTGGCGAGTTAATTTTATGTTTTCCTCGAATCTCCCTATGCCCTACGAAGTGACTATCTAGGTATATAGGCATGCCTGTCTATGTACTTACATAAAATAGGTATCTGTAGTCTGTACTTTGTAGACTGTACCTCTACCTACTTTCAGCAGACGCGTATCGAATTCGAATACGAGTCCGAGCCCGCGAACGTACCATACGTAATCAAATTACTACCACGTACATCTACATATACGTTGAAACGTAGTGCAGGTGAAAGTATATACACCTACGAGTATATAATACCTACTTACCTACGAATACGAATGGTTCCTATCGTAAAAATAATGGAAAAATGAAATAAAACAAAACGAACGAACGCTCTAAAACAATTCCAATTATTCGTCAACGTACGGGCCAAGTTTAGCGGGTCACTATAAAAATATCGAGCCAAATTCTGTCCCGGTGAGCGAAAGAAAGACAGAGACGGATACATCGGGCAAGTTCCACCTGTTGCGCGCGAATGTGGAATCGGAATACCGTCGTTGTGGAAGAAAAATATCGTATCGAAATGACGATTCCTAGTATATCACCACTGCCTTACTTATTACTTTACCGATGACGCATATTTCTTCCGTCGAAATTTGATAAGATTTTTGTAAAAGAGGGCGTATCTAAATGTAATTTATTCGGAAATTGCGAGGAAAAAAAATTGAGTAATGCCCATTAGCAACAGTATAGTACGTATGATGAAGAAGATAGATGTAACTGGACATTTTCATCTTCTCGAATTGAAAAATTCGTACAAAATTACAGCATGTTCTCGTATGGTGCGCGAGCGCTAATAACCCGCAGATGAGACGAGCAGAGATGAAAATTTAAATATGTACCATATGTAAATGGGCGACGATAAATAATTAATGTAAGCAGCTTCCAGGCAAATACTACGAGCTTGGATCGCGACCATGGCATGGCAGTTGCTCAGGTTGGATCCGTAAAAGCCGGCAACCCGTGCACTGTGGTCCCCAAATACTTGGTATGGTATGAAGTTTGAGGATGAATGGGTACTGGAGTAGAGGTGACTCGCAGTGACTCTTTCATACGAATTACGTACACTTATTGACCTACATCTACATACGTACTTTCTCATTTATGAAATCAAGAAAATCATTCAAAATATGCAGTTAGAATTTCAGCAAAGAAAGAATTCGGCGAAAACGTGTTCGCTGAAAAACAAAATTAGGTAGGTATACTTATTGGAAAATCTGCCATATTCATGGAAAATTGGTATATTTTTCTAATTTTTACAAGCTGCTATGTGATTTAAAAAGGACCTATACGAGAGAGTTTTTTTTATTTTTTTACTACCTATGTATAATATTTTTTTCCCTTGAAGCTGGGTAGTAATTCTTCCAGTAAATTGTAAATACATGATACATTATGTATATAGATAGGAGGGAGCATGATGAATGCCAAAATACCGATGCATATTTTGATCCTTCGTCCTTCACATGGGCCAAGGAAGTGCCCGCAGTGCGAGAAAAAAGAATCAAAATACAACGGTTAGGATGTTATTTTATTCGTTTATATTCAAATTATCTGCTTGCATCGAAATGTCTGCGTCTTCAAACTGATCATATTACGTCTATAAGACCCTGAAGAAGGTGCAATGCGTCTCGTCCTGTGCTGGAAAACATATTCATCGGTCTATGTTGCATAGATTAAGAATACTGTATTCTTAATCTACATATGATACGTAGCTCTACCGCGTATATTTTGTATTAACCGGAAGCGTACTTACACTTCTTGGTACCCCCTCCCCCTTCCCCGTTCGTTTGGAATTCTTTTTTAGTTTGTGCTCGAAACACGAAATAGGGTTGGGCGTGGCGACTGTAGTATCTATCCGAAATATTAACTGGTTTCAGATTTCAAAAATTTGCTACATACTCGTACCTAGACCAATGTAACGTACGTTATCCAGGTATACATACATTACGTATTACGTAAACGAGTCTTGAACTTGATAATTGAAAAATGCCCAAGTTAACGATATTTTTCTGTCAGCGATACTCGTGACTTGAATCAGTTTCCCCTGCCCACAGCAGTTGAGAAAACTGGGATAATCTTTTTTTGGAAAATTGCAAGAAATGGGATAATTTTTTACAAAAATTGGGGAAAATGTTTCTTTCCCCCTCGCCTTTTCTCTTCCCTTTCCCATCGAATATCACTTCAATCCATCTCTTGGCGATGGATTCAAAAATCAAAATAGATAACATGAAGGTATTGAAAATGTTCGAAAATGTCCGTGAATGTAGAATAATTGTAGAATACCTACATAGAAATGAATAAAGAGACGTCATAGTATCGTCCATCTTGCGCGTGATGAAAATATCTACACCAAAAGTAGTACAATTTAAAGCTTTTGAAAAAATTGGTGATTCATCATCCCATGAACCATCTGCTTCTTCCTGGCATCAAATTAAGGAATTAATGTGACAACACGTCGCGCAGATATGGCGCATGGCGCGCCTGTATAATTCGCGTTAGGCAGCTTATTTGGCAGTCGTCGAAAGTTGGCGGGTTGTTGAAAAATGATCCATTTGATACGGTCACGCGACGCGACGCGACGGTTCGCGGCGAGCGAGGCAAGGAAAACGCGACGATAATTTCTGAAAATAGTTAATACATATGTAGTGTACATTGTGTGTACGTACAATACACGTAGGTACATCGAATCGTCGGAGAAGAATTTCTCTTTAATTTCACAGAGTGTTACTGATTCATGTTCGTGCTTCAATCGATTCCTTATCCTTATTATTGGTAGATTGGTACCGTAAATACATAGGTTTAGGTAGATGTCGTGCGACGAAACGTTCATGCCTTTTAATTACATATTACACCAACCGTAATCTATTCTATATTGAATGATTACCTATATTTTCGTATGTAGATTATTTTCAATCAAATGAAATTGTTATCTATGTACTTGCGAAGCAACTCCTAAGCTTGTTTGATGAAAACGCGTGCCGAGAAATTTCCACTTGCCAATTTTTATTAATTTTTTTAATTTTCGACGAATTTACATTTTTTTTCTTCTGTGCTGGGTGGTGGTGTGTATCTGCATACATTGAAATGTCATTTAAAAAAAAAAAAAATAAAAATAGAATTGCAGATCAGCAAAAGTGTATATTTTCGGCGGATTTTCGCCGATTTTTCAAAGAAGTTCACTGATTTTTGTTAAATAGCAAAGGGTATGGCCGGATTAGGAGTGAATTCGACCTTTAGCGCTTTTGGGGTCCTCTTCCTACTTCCTATAATGTACACCTCAGGTCCTCAAGTGGTATATATTGGTTAGAAAAAAATTTTCATAAAACTTTGGACCCCTATCCCCGCACCCTTTCGGAATTATGGTCATTTTTTTACATTATTTTCAAGAATTTTCAACTTCAGCGAAAGTGAAAGAAATTTTCTGTTCTTTGACACATAGTAACCACATAGTAACATCTTTTAGAGATGTATTTATGATGATTTTTTCAATATCTAATTTCTGTGCATTTTTTTCGTATTTTTTCAGCTATTTGAACTTTTTAATCGTAAAAAATTTCACTTTCGTTGAAGTTCAAAATTCATGAATATAATGCAAAAACTGGCCATAACTGCAGAGGGTAGGAGTCCAAAATTTTGTGAAAATTTTGATCTAGTCGATATATACCACGGAAGATAATACATAACAATAGGAGCCCAAAAGCGCCTAGTGCCAAATTTGCCCCTAATCTGGCCATACTCTTTCTGACATTTTACCAACTTTTCAGTGAATTTTCACTGATTTTTTAGTAATTTTTTTCACTGTTTTTTCACTGATTCCTTTCTATACTGCAGTTCTAACTGTTTTTCAGTGACCTTCTGTGTATCTTGGACAAGCCATAGCCATACTTTGGAATTCTCGAGTCCTATCTCAAAGTGATTCATTTCTGTACTCTCTGAATGTGAATCGGTCAAAAAACTGAAAATTCACTGATTAGGTAAACAGCGAAAAGTGTGCAACTGTTAATCAGTGAAAAATTACTGATTCAATTAGGTAGTGAATTTTCATTTTTGAATCAATAATCTTTTATTACCTAACTACCAAAATGAATCAGTAAAAATTTTAATTTACTAATTCAATCAATGAATAATTACTGATTTAATCCGTGATTAATTACTGATTCAATCAGTAAATTAAAATTTTTACCGATTCAAAAATGAAAATTCACTGATTAAATCGGTAAAATTTTCACTGATTTCTTCATTTGCACACTTTTGTCTTATTAATCAGTAAATGTTAACTGATTCAAATTTAAAGAGTACAAATCGGATGTATTAGCAATGAATTACTAAGTATTGTTATTACTGTAATCCCACTGAAAACCCGTTTTCTTATTTCACTGTTAGACATAGGTACTACGTATTCACTGTGTTCAATTTTTGTTCCAATCACCGAGTCAGAACTCAGAAGTCAAGAGGTTTCTTCGTTAGCGTTTACGTAATTTTACCCATCTTCAATGTACCGAATACCTATATTATACCTAGTTACCTACCTACCATCTGCATAAATCTACGCAACTAGTAAATATTGTGAAGGATTTATCGACATCGAACAAGTGTAGAAATATTGATTTGCTGACGAACGGTTCTGAGTTTGTGTTTATTCTCACGACTTGCGTGAATTATGAGGAATACGATGACAGCTGGCTCATTCAACAAATGTGTACAAATAAGTACTTTGTTTTGTAGGTCTAGATGCTGAGTATACTATACGTAGAGAAATGAATTGAAGGTGCTGATGCTGGTGCGATTCTTCATCGGTCGGTGTACGATGCGATGATGCGGCGCGACTTGGCGCGAGGTTAAGTTGGTTCAATTAAACATGTACACGATGTCATTACGACGAATACGTAGCCTAATACGGTTTAGTAGCAGTAGGTTACCGACGTGACTGTTTTTTTTTAAATAGGTAGGTAGCTAGGTACTCGCAGTCTCGTACCCGCGATACGAGTGATTGTGCGTAAGCGTAAATGCGTACACGTACGCAATGTATTTAGCTGTTTAGTGTTTATGTATGGTAGTGGCGTAACGTTTAAGCAGGTAATCCGAATAATAAGTTGTAATTCTTCTACCTGCAGGTATATGGATGTAAGTGAGCGATAAGTATTCTTCTTCAGCAAATCGCTGCTTTTACTTTTAATTTATACCCAAAAATTAGTATTCAAGTTTCATGTCGTCGTCTTTTCCTCAATAATTATACTTAGTTATGTATAGGTAGGTATTTCGATTTATTCTTTTGTTGGTTTGGTGTAAACGCGTAGACTGTAAATTCGTGAGTCGTATCTCGCACAGGTACATATTTTGTACTCTTATGCTACCTGTATTACATAAGTCTGTTATACGAACTCGATGAGTGTGAGTGTATTAGATTAGATTAGATTAGTTTAGGTTAGGTTAGGTTAGATAGTATGAATCAGATACTAGATACTAGTAAGGTATAGTACAGAAAGATGAGACTGGCAGATTATTTAGACCATCTACCGAAGCGCCGATACGCGATCGTAAAAGCAAACTCGATTCACTTATTATTTTATGTACGAGTAGATAGGTATTCTTTACCTAAACATGTTACGAGTAAAAAGGGGGGGAAGGAAAAAAACGAACTGGAGTAAATGGAACATGACGAAGACGACGCTAATAATAAGCATGGATGTAAAAAGAAAAAGTAACGACGACGACGAAGGTGGGCTGCTATAAGGCCATTGTACTTGTACGTGTAATAGATACCTACAAATACAGTAAATTCGTACCTAAATAGACTGTGCTGAATACCTATTGCATTGGCACGGTATGGTATGGCATGGCATGGCATTGGGGGTAGATTTGCTGGATGCATTTACGGGCAGCAAACGGCGATATTTCTTAATAACCTATCTACCGGATCAAAGATGGAGTAACCGAAGAGGAAGACGATTCAGTAGGACTAGTTATGACGATTAATTAGATAGGTACTCTAGGTACTCGGTTACCGATGCCGATGCCGCGCCGGTATTTACCCATGTTTAACGCGCACGCGAGACGTGAAACTTATTATTAGTTTAGTATAGGTACGTACTACGTACTTATAATGTGCAGGTATGGGTACTGCTGTGGAATTACTATCAATACTATTTGCTTTTATATTGCGTACCCTACCTAAACGCGATAAGTTGTCCGAGTACGTCGTACGTCCACGCATATTCGAATAATTCCAACGTTAAAATAACAGCGGACGGAGGTATTCGTAATTCGTGTCGTAAATATCAGCAACTGGACCGTGAAACTAGTCCCAGGGCCCGGAGCGCAGATGCGCTTCCTCCGCTCATCTTCGGTCTTGTATTTGTATCTATTCTACCTATATACGTTTATAGTGTACGATTAAACTCATATTAAGACTAATTACAAATGGAAAGCTTTTTGAAGAGGTGCGAGCTACGTAAGTAGCTGATGTCGATTGCACAGGTCAACGTAGAAAATGCTGTTCGAAATTTAATGGACGATTTTGATCGATTTTTTCTCGCTAATTATGGGGAGAAATTGTGGAAAAATTTCGAAACGTCGGGATTTTTCACAATTTAAATTTTTTTTTGGTAGTTTTCGACATTTAAAGGCGAATTTTTCGGGCAAAAAAGTGCTCTACAAAAATAGTGAATTGACCATACTGAATTGTGATTGTAAAATTT
Source organism: Pseudococcus jackbeardsleyi (assembly GCA_038380155.1). Lineage (NCBI taxonomy): Eukaryota > Metazoa > Arthropoda > Insecta > Hemiptera > Pseudococcidae > Pseudococcus > Pseudococcus jackbeardsleyi. The sequence continues at coordinate 1,472,756 of CM076240.1, forward strand.
TATTTCTGTCCTGTTCAATTACTCCATGCATATATAGATTAGTTTTCGATATAAGGTGTAGCTAAAAGTTCATAGTTCACCTTTTGTCTTTTATATAGGTAATATTCAAAATATCAGATTTCTACTATAGGGAAAAAATTAATTAGAATACAGAAAGGAAATTTTACGTTTTGCAATTTAATTTTTTTTCATAGAACTGTTCCTGCGCTCATATTAAATCAACTTCGAGGTGTACAAAAAATTTTGAATAAAAAATTCATATTGGAAGGAATAATGAATAATGACGTGATGGAACAAAACTGAAATCATGTTCGAACTCAGCGGACTACTGACGATTACAAAATTGATAGTTACAAATAAAAAATGTTGAAAACGTGTTTCATTATTAAAAAATTATTTTTTTCTGGAAACATGGAGCTTGCTCCCTTCCAAAATGAATACAACATGTATTGTGAGTGAGTATGATTTTTTTTCTGTAGAGAGTCCAAGTAGTTTTTTTCTACATGAAAGGTGAAAACTGCATTTTCTGAAAAAAAAAAAAATGAATTTGACCCTACAGAAAGAAACGTTTATGCTCCAAAAAATATGTTTCAGTTATTTTTTTTTTTGTATACGAGTTTTTTTCATGTACGTACCCCAAAAATTAACTTTGATATCATTAAACGTATGAAACAAATTCCCAATGCAATGCACATAAAAAATTTAAATCCATGAAAAATTTCGACATGAGGACGAGGGAGAAAAACTGGAATTACTATGAAGAAAGTTAGAATCGCCTGTCGGGGTTGATTAAGCCAAAAAAAAAAAATGATAATTTGAAAAAAAAATGCAAACTTGAATGGTTATGTAGTATGTACCTACGTTTATTTACTGAAGTAGTTGCGACTACGGATGTACTCGTACGTACGTAAACCTATAGTGAAGGATGCCACATTCTAATCGATGCTTTCACCGGATTTGCGACATGTTCGCGAGAAGAAATTCGCCCTCGCATGTATCGCGCGAACAGTGAACACTTGATAGAGGAAAAGAAAGAACTGACGGCGATGAAAGCTAGCGTAGGTATGTAGCTTCGTGTCGTACGTGCGGATTGCGAAAAACGAAATGAAAAAAATATATAATACTCACGTATTTGCCTACAATATATTGTAATTTTTATACTCGTATACGAATCGACAATTTATATACTTTACGTAAGTATACCTACCTACATATAAGTAGGTAGGTAGTAGGTACATTACATACATCTGGCACATCTTATTTCTGTACGAAGGTTTTTTGTACGTTGTACGTACAACGCTCGGATCGCGATGTATAGTTGTTAATTCAAGTTCAAAGAAAAGGGGCCGTGACATGACATGGCGAGGTGCGGTGCGGTGCGGTGCGGGACCGATGCGGCCTAACGCAGCACGGAGTCGAACGTGTTGTTATTTTGCCGGTGGAAATTCGCGACTTGTCAGTGGCCCGATTGCCATCATCACGTGGCTATCAATCAAAACGGCATTCCATGTGCGATCTTCATTCTCTTTGCAACTCGCTGTAAATGTAGCAATTCACTTAGCCTATACGCAGTACCGAGAAGCTATACTTTCAATACTTGAGTGAGAGATACAGCTGTGTAGTGTGTACGGATCGATGATCCCCATTCTCCACTCTCGGCAGTGATTCTCACCTTTTGTTTTGGAATAATTCTGATAGTGATAGTGGAAGGGATCATTTCAAAGTACAGATTACCAAAAAAAATAGGTCGAGACATTGTTACCCCTCCCTCATGTCATAGCTTATTTAAAGTTTAAATTTTAAAATAATATTTTCACAGAAATTGAAATAAAAAACTAGGTTTGATTTTTCACTGCATTAAAATTTTTTTTAAATTTTAAAAATTGGATACTTAGGTAGGTAATTATTTACCTGCTTACAATTTTTTTATCGGACGTATGAATTTTCCAAGGAAGAGTGAAATTTTTTCAAAAAGTGGCCCATCGAAGACGAAAATTGGTTAATTTCGGAAAATTTGCAGAATATTTTCAAGTATGAATTTCGTTCGATGTACCGAACAATTGTGCAATTGACAAAAAAATTCGTGAGTGCGTAACTGCGTATATGCTCTTTCGTAATGATGAGAATGTGATTTCAATTCGCGGTGCAAGCTGCAGTCTTGGAGCAAATAAAAATCTAGTTGGAAAAACGTGCTTCGAAAGAGACAGAATTGAGAAATACCAGCAGTACTATTACCTATCTGCGTATTTACGATGCACTTTCATTTTTCTATTCTACCATCGGAATTCAACTTACTTACGTGTATAGGTTTAGGTATAAGCTACTTATTTGTTACGCTCGTGTTAACGTATGCGACCACGTTTCCAGGAATTTTAAATTAATTATGTGGATAGATAGGATACTGTGCGATGCGATGCGATGCGATTGCAATTGCGTTCCAAACTTGCGATGAACCTATTGTTCGTCTGGGCATTCTGAGCACGCATAATGTTCACTCATCGCAGGTCATCTATAAGTTCCTAGTTGTGACAGAAGGACAGCTTGGTACGGCGTAGAACGAGCCGTCTCTTCGAGAATTTGAAAAATAGAGAAAAATTATACGGGGAGGGGGGGTCGTTGGAAAAGTGAAGTTACTGCCAACTAAATAAATTCTGTAGTAGGTAAGTAGTACTTGATGCCTACTTGCGTAGGTAGCTTACGAGAAACCTTTGAAGGCTTAAACGTCTATTACGTAATTAGGACTTGCGAGTAGGATGACACCGCATGCGTCGCGACGCTATTTAATTCGTCACCGTTTACTTGCCAAGTGTAACGAGCTCGACGACATTTAATGCATACGTATCTATTTAGTGCCGAACTGCCTACCGTCTATTTGCTTACGAATTTATTTACGTAATACATACTTGAGGCATGCCTATGCCTATTACCTGTCCAAGTACCTAATCCTCGGGTATCTGGCTATACCTAGCATCCAACTACTTGCTACCTGTTTTCTCAGAAAATCGATGAATTTCGTTGTAAGTAGGCTAATTTTGTTTAAAAATTGTGTCGATTCAAATGTCGACTGATAAAAAAAAAATTTGATGCAAACTGGCATGAAAAAGCATGATAGATGAGTAAGAAAAAAAACTCAAATTTTCACTGTGGAGTATAAAAACACGAGAAGAACTCAACATTTTGTGAAAAAAAAAACTTGGAAAATCAGGAAATTTTCATTTTGAAGTACATACCTAATGACTTTTTTCGAAAAACAAACTAAGAAAAAACAAACTGCCTACTTTTTTTTTTTTTTTTAAGTCATCATTTTTCCAAACCTTTATGGCATGAGTCCTTTTCTCTTTCATACTGAGTTTAATATTTTTGAGGCCGAACGGCAATCTCAAATGAAATTTAGTTCATTTTTTTAAACCGGAAGAGGTCATGAAAAACAGCCAAAAGAGCAAGGATTTTTGTTTTTATTTTTGATTTCAATTTCAGAATGGCCGATCGACAAATTTCTCTTTTGCAAGTTTTTCGCTTTCACCTCATCCCCCCTCCTGAAAATGTTTGCCCAAGTTTCGGCTCAACTTGCTCTAAATTTTGAATCAATCAAAAATGCCAAAATTGACCGATAAAATAGAGAAAATCAAGTCACTGATAGTGATAATCAGTCAAATTCTGCCGACTCTCCACTTGATCAGCGACATTTTACTGTCAATCAGTGAAACATTTTCGAATGAAATAGCGAATTTTCATCATTGAAACAATAAAAATAAAAATTACTTAATTCACTCCATTCAAGGGAGTTGAAATGAAAATCGGAGCTGGGGTCAAATTCACCCCTAACCCGGCCACACCCTGTTTTTTTTTTTTTTTGAAGGTTTTGGAACTGTTTTTTCCAAAAATTGTAGCTATTTTCAAATCGAAGGTGTACACCTTTCTTGTTTCTTTATATTATGTGTGTTTTTTTCCATTACATTACCAATTACCTTCTTCATTTTTGCAAAGAAACGAGAATTGTATACATATGTATAGTATACATGCTTTTACGAACTGTATGTAGGTAATATTTTTATGTATCAGGACTTGAGAAAGACATATATGGCTATATTACAAATTCTCAGTCAACCAAGTACATAGGTGTCTTGTGTGTATTAGATTGACGGAGCAGTTGATTAGTGGTTTTACTTGCGGGTGACGCGATGCGACTCAATGCTTCGCAGGACAGTCGTTAAAATGTAGGGAGAATTGATGTCTACATAGTATGTATCTGGTCACATTTGTATTCGTATTTTCTTTTTCTGGACGTATTTCGAGTATTTGGGGCTCGAGATTGGGTATGCACTCGATCCTATTTTATTTTTATTCATGATACAAGAGACCAACAGCTCGATTATGTATAGAAAGATCTGCCAAAAATAATTAATAGGAATTTTTGATTGATCTAAGTGCGTAAGTATTTGCCGAGTCCTTGCGTGTTTCAGTTTCTCTCTACTCTGCTGTGCTATTCTGAGGAATAACCTAATCTACTCATATCTACTAGTAGAATGAAATTAGAAAAGAATTCGTAAAGACGAATAACCGTTAGGTACCATCTTCGTCAACACAATACTGGTGCAGACGAATATGGCTAGTAGCCCACGTATTCGCAGCTGGAAATCTGGAAATCTGGAAATCCAGAAATCCAGACCGAAATGTTCAACTTTGAGGAAGATGTCGCTGGTATTCTGAGAAAAATATAGGTATATTTGCGCTTGTGGCGATAGTTGGCGTATCTATTAAGGTCTCGTGGACCAAACTCCGACATTTATTCTAGTCAGCGTCAGCCTATAGATCTCGGTCGCGGCTGGCGGCTGGCGGCTGGCGGCTCTAATCCTATCTACACCAACGCAGTGACAATCTTTCGGTGGTCGAGCTGTCATGGTACCTTCGTGCGGTGCGTCTACGTCTACGTCTACGTCTACGTATATGTACGAGTATATCTATTATATGCCACTACCATTCGACTAATTGAATCTAAGACAAAACCTCGGATATGTTTCGCCAATTACCGCGGGTACTTCTGAAAATAGTGAAACCTGCCATACCAAAAACGCACACTACACGTAAAAAAATAACATACAATTTTCGCGTGTTCGTTTCTCCTCCGAAGTTTTAGGTTTTGTAATCATAAGCACCCATTCGTTTTAATGTACGCTTGTGCTTGTATGTATTATGGGTTTATGGCCAACCCACATCGCCAGTGTATTCGGTACGTGCACAGATTGATCTTGAGATGATGTTCGGCGCGGTCGTAGTGATTTGTAAAATGCAAATGTTTGCGTCCAACAGTACGAGAACGTCGAAGAGCTTTAGCTTCGGGTGCGGTACGCGGTTTTCGTCGAACAGATTTCCAATAAAATGCCGCCCACAAATTCCTATCAATGACATCGTCTTTCGTCTTTCTTTCGTAGACCGGCCGCCGCACCGCAACCGATATCTCGTAAAATTAACTCGGATTACGGCGCGGCGCGGCCGTTTTATCGGCCTGTCTGATCGAATTTCGAAATGTACGCAATTATCGAAGGATTAGCTCGAAACATCGCCCCCCCTCCTACGATTTACCGCGATTTTTTTTTCATTTTTCATTGTCGCGATTATTGCTAGCGCGAATTTCGTGCGGATTTTGATTTAGGTACCCAATTTTCATAAAATTTCAGTGAGTAACGCAGCTACAAAAAACTTTTAAAAAAATGATTTTAATGTATTTTGTAGTCGAAAAATTTGTCAACTCAATTTTCAAACAGTGGCCTCCTGACGGGGAGGGGGTGAGGGGGTGACTAGTCCCTCCTCTCAAGTATTTTTCAGTTGGAAAAGTTGGAAAAAAATTGATAGAAAAGCATGAACAGTAAAAATTGAAAAAAATTGTGAAATATTGAAAGGAGTAAAATTTCAAAACGAGTAATTGTAACTTCAACACCCTCTCACGCTCTCAGACTGAATTTTTTTCCAAAAGTCGTCAAACTTTTAAAAATGTGCCGACCTCGCACAAAATGTGACGACTTTTTTTAGAAATTTTCTCACGAAGTCTGCAAATTCTGCACGAAAAAAGGAAAAAATACAAATTATGTAGTGGCAATTTCGAACGGAATTGAATTCAAATTTTCCAGATCTTTTTGAAAGAAGAGAAGGTCATTAAAAAGGTTCACGGTCATTTTCCCGAAGCCGGAATCCCGAACGGACATTTTCCCGAATAGAACATTTCACGAAAAAAATTTTCACGAATCCCTTTTCCCGAATACCAAAATCCCGAATACAATTCTCAAATTACCTTTTTCCCGAAGGCAGAAATCCCGAATAATTTTTTTCTCGAACGCAAAAATATCGAATACACGATTTCTCGTGGGATTTGATTAGTTTAAGAAATTGGGGAAAATTATCTGTATTATGGGGTCGTTTGGTCTGAGATGTGGAACGACATACTTCAAAAATTTTAAAATTAATTTTCTAAGTTGTAAATCAGCGAGAGATGGGTGTAAAATTTTATCTGAATTGGACAGTTTTTTATTCGATGGCGAAATTGTGGTGCATTTTCATTTTCAAAAATTAATATCGATGCAGATTAGTAAACTTTTTCAGTTTGCAGTAGTCATAGGTGCACCCAGAAATAATTTAAGAGGGCTGAAAATTTGAGAAAAAATACGGGAAGGGGATCTCATTTAAAATTAGTCATTTTTCACTGATCTTTCAGTCAAAAATCATTAATTTAAAAGAAAATGAATAAAATACTGCCCGAGCGAAATTTAAGAAAAAATACTGTTTGAAAAGCAAAAAAGCAATTTTAACCGTTTTTCTCTATTCGGGAAACAAAGAATTCGGGATTTTGGTATTCGGGAAAAAGGATTCGTGAAAATTTTTTTCGTGAAATGTTCCATTCGGGAAAATGTCCGTTCGGGATTTAGGCTTCGGGAAAACGGTCCATAACCCATTAAAAATATCGTAGTTTTTGGAAATAATTTAGTAGCACGAAAAAAAACGCGAATTTTAATGAAGAAATTAAAATTTTTGAATGTCTTTTTTACTTTTGAATCTAGAAAATTGAATGCTTTGAAATAGAAAAAATTTGTTCTTATTTATCAAAGGACTTATTGTCCATTTTGAATGGAATTTTCAAAAAAAAAATCGATTTGGTCAGAAGGAGGGAAGTCTTTCGAGGTCAAAAAGTATCCACATGGTTTTTCTATAGAAGTACCTACTCGAAAAATGCACGAATTTTTGTTTCTGGTCGGCAAATTTCCTACCGAGTGAACAGCTTGAATAGGTAACCATGGGATCTTGGGATCCCGCCTCACCAGAGCTAGGATGTTAAAAATTTTTCTGGGAGTCCCACTCGAGGTAACAAATTTTCTTCAAATTTCAAGTTGAATGTGTTTGTTTTTTTTTTACTTATCCTTCCCAGTAGGTACCTGAATGTAAGATGATTGTAGCTATGTCTACTTGCTAGAACTAAAGTGTTATTTTTTTAGAATTAAAGGATGCGAAGAAGAAGGAAGGAAAAAGAAAAACAGAGAGAAGTAACCTTATTAATTTTGCTACGACTGTGACGTTGGTAATTTTTATCAACGAGTGAAAATTTAAACGAAGGTACTTAAACTTACTACTTGGGTGCTTAATTCGTTAGGTACCTAAATACATAATTCTTTCTTAAAGGAATAAACATATGTTTGGTTGTGTTGAACTCGAATGCGGATAATAAGTTAGTTAGGCACGCGGGATTATAAACGAATTAATTTGGAGAATACAATTAATTTGATATACAATAAAAATAACCTTTCACCTTTGAGTTAACCCTACGTTCGTTCTTGTTGCATATTAAATATGTAATGTACCTATTTATCATGCATACGCATACAATACCTACACGTGTTTCATGTCGAATATCTTTTACGACTGCTTAGTGCTTAATACCCACAAATAATACTCGTACGTACATTACATAAATAGCTAGAGCTACGTAAAGCGGTCTATGCCTTTATCTATTCCGTATTACGATGTCAAGTGAAATGAATTTTATTATTATTATTATTATTAATGCTGGTGCTTACGTTAGCTGCTACGAATAATTATTTAATTGGATTGTTATATTTAGGTAGGTAGAGGTACCTAGTATCTATATCTACTGCCTACTAATGGAGAGCTTGTCCCGAGTTATTTGGTTTTTCGTACCTTTGTTGTACCTACCTACCTACCTACTCGTAATGATTATTTTTTGGATCTTACGCTTACGTCTATTTCGAAACCATTCTGAATCGAGCGTGTAATTCAATTTAATTTCACTTTCAACTATCAACTTGCTGTAGAATTAGTTATGCGACAAATGCGAAGCGGAACCGCGGCTGCACTCGCTCGGTACTAAGTGTGTGTGTGGTTGTGGATTGTGAATTGTATATGATGGATATACTGGATACAATTCAGGATGAGTATCATCTGTCGCGGAGAAGCGAACCGTTTACCAGGCATAAGGCAATTTTTCGCGCATATCAAAAACGATAACTGGCGTACTTCCGTTTTTGGATTTCATTAAAAAAAAATGTCCGATCTCTCATCTGCATTGCGTATGGATCTCGATGGGCTTTCTTAGTGAGTTGGTCGGACATCGGTTCGAAAATATCGACTAATTACTTACTTACTCGTATACGTAGTTTGTCACGGTTCGCGGTTTAAGGAGATGCGAAGGAAATTCATGTGATTCGTTTTTTAGGCGTGGTCGAGTGAGCAACCAAATCGACCGTACTCGGTTTTCGGTTTTTCATCATTAATGACGTATATTATAATGAGAGCTCGGAGAAGACAACTCGAGTTGATACTTTAACGTGTGTTTGGTACTCGAGCAACTCCGATTGCAGCTGCAGCCAGTTGCAACGACGCAACGCATCTAAGTTTCATGTATGTAGTGTACCTAGGGCCTGGACTCTATATATAATGTAGCCAGCAACTGCATCAACAAATTCATCTGCAGCAGCATGCAGCAACAGTCTTGTATTTAGAACGTCGTCCATCGACGACGACGACGACGACTATACGAGTACAAAATATAGGCAAGCAATAAGCATAGGTACCTACTTGAAAGAATATAGGCGTACCTAATTAATGACGGTTCTGGAATCGATTGTACGCGTACGAGTTTTCGTTTACGATGTCTGTACTCTTTTGGTCTAATATGGTACGACGACGCGACGTTCGAGTCGCGAGTACGGAGTACTTAATACCTATTCAGTATTCATAGTATATGTACCTATTCGTACTTCGTAGTACATCTACATATACATCGTACAGTTAACCCGAAGATCTGTTCTGTTCAACATTCAACAATTCCTATAAAGAGCCACGAGCGCTTTTTATTAAGTTTTCATTTTATACGCGGCGGTGGCCGCTGGCCACTGGTCACTGTGGCCAGTGCCCAATGCCCAGTGGCAGCACATTGTACATAGTACTCGTACTACGTACTTTACTACTTACTTACCTATTTACACATTCAAGTTGCAAGTTTACTTCCGTCGCGTCGTCTTCCTCTAGCCACGATGAGAGACGCGTTCGCGCCGCTAGCCGTGGCCGGTTGTTGCACGTTGCCGTGGTCAATAAATGACCAAAAACAACTCGCAAGACGCGTAACCGGTTTTACGACGCTGCGCTACTGGCGGTGTTGGTTGGGCTTTTTCGCTTCTTTTTCCACATCTCTTCGTTCCTCCGCTCCGTCCTCCCTTGATCTCTCTTTCCCTATTTCCCTCTATCACTTCGATCCATATTCATTCATTTTATTTCCATTATCTTCATTAGGCAATATTGGAATCAGTAATATTGGCATCGCAGTTGTCGTCGTCTCGAGATTGTTATAATTTTTTTTTAATGCTCCCATCTTTTTCATAATGAATGACGGTGTCCCATTATCCCATCGTCCCGTCGCGTCGTCGTCCCATATTCTTTGAAGGGATGGATGAGGCTGGAATTCGAAGGAAATTATGGCGCGTTTTTTTTTTGATGTTTTACGATTTGTTCATTCCTGAATTGAATGACCTTATTGATTTGATTTTGCAAATTTTGGCGTAAAATAACACGTAATTTTATATCTCGCCAGTTTTCGTCAATTTTTCACATTTTTGTAGCAATTTGACTATTTTTTTTTTTTAGCCATTTTTGTGTCAAAAACTGGAGAACTTGAATGATAACCAAGAAATTTGACTAAACTTGAGCATGTGCCAATTTTTCCCAACTTTGCAAGATTTTGGAACATTTCCAGGGTGTCTAACAGGTCCTGTTGGTCCTGTTATGGGGCTTTTTCACTGACAAGTCCTGTTTTGTAACAATTAATTTTGGGATCCAAAAAAAGATAGCGGATAGCTAATATTTGAAATGTCGTCAGTGACAACATTGTGTAAGATGTTGAGAGATGATACAGAGTGTCTGGAGAAATTTCAACTTTTGAATGCCTTATTCTTTAAAAAGTTTTGCCCTCGTATCACTTGGGCTCGATGGTTGAATTTTCATTTTTTTTTTTTTTTTTTTTTTTTCATGTATCTTCCTTATTCTTGAATTTTTAAGATGAATTTACATTCATATCTTATAATGTAGTTATTGAAAAAAAAATCGTTTCGAATACGTAATTTTAATTTGAGGGTTTCATTACTCAAACGCTCGTTTTAGTTTTACAAAATTTGCATATTTTGTGTATTTTTATCCTATAATAGTATCAGTCAAAATTGACTGATTTAAATCGACAAAATTGAGTCATTGCTGGAATCAGTGATAATAATTTACCAAATCAGTAATGATAAATTGAAAATTCACTGATTTTAATCAGTTAATCAATTTTTACTGATACAATAATCAAAATTTACTATTTGAATCAGTAATTTTTCACTGATTGGCAGTAAAATATCACTGATTAACAGGAGAATCGGTGGAATTTGACTGATTATTAGTGACTTGATTTTTTTTTTATTTCATCAGTCAACTTTGGCATTTTTGACTGATGTAAATTTAGAGAGCACCCTCGAATGAATATTTTGAAGTTTTTCGCGTATAAAAATCTGCACTCTAATCAGCTACTCGTATTTATGTAATTGATATAGATGATAGTTTTATAAGATACTGCATACCTACTTATTCGTTTGTTTGTTTTTTTGTTTCAGGTGTATAATGAATCTTGTTATTGGAATAATTACACCCTGAATATCTAGGAACTTCGATAACAATAATGAGTAAGTCCAGTGAATTTTTTTCATTACGTATACACATATTTATTGAAAGATGGGTATTTACCTATTTTTCGTAAAATAATCTTTGGAATGGGAAATCAAACTTCGCTTCGTGTAAGGAGAAGTCATCAATGTCATCATGATTGAATCGAACTTTTTGATTTTAAAAGAAAATGACCATATTATTTTCATATTTACGAACCTTTTAAATTGAATTTTCAAGAAAACGCCGATGTGTTTTGAAGAATTTATTATGTACGTATGAAATTTTTTCGAAGCGCTGAAAAAACGTGCTAAAAATTACGCGGTAGGCGCTTAGTCAGAATATTGATTGAAATATCGCACTCGTGCTCGCGTTCAACATACCTACTTTGTTGAATTCCAGATCGGAAAAGTTGGTCTGTTATCCTGTTTAGATAAGATAACCTGGACGGCGGTATTAATTTGTAGTTAGTAGTACCTACTACCTACTACCTATATAATAGATTGTTCAAAACGCGAATTCGTATTTTGCTGAATTGCTCATGGTGTTCACTTCCGGAGGCGAGGAAAAAGTTGAAAACCAAAAAATTTTCGACTGATGAATTTTTTCAAATCTTTTTACTCAAATTTTTCAAATAAAACAGTTTTTTTTTTGTTCAATATTAACGACTGATTTTTGATTTTGAGATTCGTTTCATCCTCCCTTTTTGTCCCCTTGGCTGCTGTGCTCAATTGCTAAGCTCAAATCTGTGTTTTTTTCCTTAATCAACGCTTCATATCAAAGATAGTTTCCATTCGCGGTTAAAAATTAATTTTTGTCATTTTTTCCTCCAAATAAATTTGTTGAAAAATGAAAATTTTGCTTGAAATTGAGGTTTTACAGTGTAGAACCCTCAGACTTTTAAATGATCCACAATTAGAATTATCAAATCTGTAATTTTTGATTAATTTTTTAATTTCAAGATTTTCAAATTTTGAACCTTTTCTAAATCTTGATCTTGCCAATATTTTAATTTTTTTATATTAAAAACTAGTTTTAGATCTAATTATACTGAAAAAGTACCAGGTAAATTTTCTTTCATCACCTCAAGTTTTTTGTCAAAATTTCGTCTCTGCCTTTGCTCTCACTGTCAAGAGTCACGATCGTGACTCCACCCCGCCCAATGCCAAACGTCACACGTATTTTTAGTTTCGTAATATCGAATTCAGTTTTGAAATCTCGTTCGCTACGAACTAATGAGGTAAATAGTAACTTTTTCGGGAAACTTGTATCAGAAATTCTAAAAATATGTATCGATGTCTTATTCTTTTATCAAACATTCACGTTTTACGTATTACGTTAAACCTATCAATAGTTACTTGGAATCGGGGATAATTTATAAAAATGAGTCACTAGATTAATTTCATTTTATTTCAACGAATTCGCGCATCATTTAACTTCTCAAAATTACGTACGTATACTACGTACGGTGGCTACATATTCGTTCGAAGTTTTAAATCTCAACAGCAGTGTAGGTCTAGGTCTGCAATGTCGATGTATGTAGGTATAGGTACCTCTACCTACCTACCTACCTACCTACCTACGTACAATACAAATAAGTATGTGGTACTCGTGCTTACAATGCACGTATGGTACCTGCGTGATATGCGCATTCTGCTATATGGGAAACCCATACTTTACTGAAAGTGCTTGGTGGCTATTAAACTGTAAAAGTAGATAGAACTCGTATACGTTTTAATTTACGTCGACGCGACGACAGACGTCTTGTCTTTCTCCTTTTTTCCAGGACGTTGATTGCTATTCGAATCGAGTGATTTCGAGGTATGTCGAGCGTTTGTTGTGTTAAAGAGGTTGTTTGTTTACAAACTTTTACGTGCATATGTGTCTAGGTGTATGTTTGAAAACATGGGTTTTTATTCGCTGGCGATATTTCTCATTTTACTCGTTCGCTTGGTATTTTTATTTAAGTAGGTGAAATCATGTAAAATCGTTTTCTAATCAAAAGAAATCTCAAAGTACCTATACGGTATACATATCGTTGAATAATGTTGTTCAACTGGTGCAAATATCGATGATAGATAGATTAGATATTACGGGTTAGCAGTGGATTGCTATAGCTGCTCATTCAGCCCTCGTTTATGGCTAGAAAATATTGATAGGAGGGAGAATGGGCCGGGGAGGGCCGGGAGGTAGTGCGGTGAGAATGGGGTTAAAGTAATCAAATTTTGAAAAAGAAATCCTACCTCGTCTCGGTGTGATCTGTTTGAACGAAATGCTCCAACATTTGTATTTTGAACATTACTCGTTGTTAGCCGTACATGGTTTGAATTTCTCAGGTTGTGAGGCGACTTGAACGCGCAACGCACCAAATTCAATTTGGTCGCGACGCCGACGCGATGCAATGCAATACGACCCGAGGTCGTAATCGCTCCGCAAACAAACACCAGGTCGTGGATATTTAAGCGAAAAAGAAAACGTAACCTTAGATCCGTCGACGCACCATTAGAAAAAAAATTTCGTATTCGCACCGACCGTGGGTACCGAAACCGATTTATTTATCCATCGCTGCGCCACATTGGATCGCACTACACTACACCACACTACACTGCACCGCACCGCACCGCATTACAGAGCCACAAAAAAATTGGCAAAACTCGAAAACAGAAAAAATGATTTACGTAGGTATGACGAGAAATACATATGTAGCCGACGTGCGAAAATGAATGATTTTTTCGACGATTTTTTTTTTGGGTGGGGGGGGGGGAAGGAGGAGGAAAAAAATTAGACGCAAAATCGAGGTGGTGAAAAACCGAAAAACGAGAAGTAGATAAAAAGTTTGCACTTATAAATATGCTATCACGAATGCGCGATATGTACGCGCGTGTTCGTATCGGTTAATACAATGACCACTTGATGATAACACGATAACCGCTAAACGTGCTCGCGTAGGCCGCGGTCGAGACGAAACTGGCACGATGGATTCATTATCTATGGCGTGTACTGGCACAGCACAGCACAGCACAGCACTGCACTGCACCGCAGACCGCAGTTACCGCAGTACTCGTTGTCGCTAGTCGCTACTTACCAGTGGGTACTCGATTTGTACATGCACTTACTAACTAAGTACGTAGTACGTACGTAGGTATACCTAGGTCGTTACTCGCCAAGTATAGAGATGATAGGTAAGGTACCTAAGTCGAGGGTGGTTACCGTTGGCAGTTGGCACCTCAATTTTCATCATTGCACAATTTTCCGAAAATGCCACTTTTCTATACGTTTTTTTCCTTTATGTAATACATATTTGGTGAAACATTGAAAAAAGGATTCTCTTCCGCCACCCTGAAATTATATTATCTGAAATCCTATTCCTAGTGACAAGAATCAAACGGAATCCCTGCAACTTGGACATCTATCGCAATTTAACATTAGATTTTCCGAAATTTGGTTGCAAATTGACTCATTTGAATGTATCTATTTTTATGACGAAAACGAGGAAATTTTTGATGAAGAAAAAAATAGTCTACGCTGGGGAAAAAAATTATCCTTTCGTTGACCATTTTGTAGCTTGTTTAATGATGGGTAGGTAAGTACGTTTCTTAAATTGAGTCTGGAAAACGATTTTTCTACCTGCCTTAGTGGGGTGAATAAAAAATGTACGGGTACCGGATATGAATTCAATTACTTAGTTGATAAATTGGGTATAGGTAGAGGTACATAAATGTATATCTATGTAAACGTAAGTACCTCTACCTACTGGTGGTTGGGTAATAGGATTTTCACATTGTACGGGTACGTGCGATGTGATGACGTGACGGAACAATCAAATACTGATTGGAATTTGAAAAAATCATCTTCATTTCAACACAAATATGAGTACACCTACCTACCGTATATGTAACGCTCGTGCATATCGATTTTACTCGGAAAACATTCACATTCAATCATTCAGTACCTATATTTCTAGGTAGCAGCTTCCTAGGTTCGTACTGCTTTCAATTCCAATAATTTTCAGATTTTATTACGCAGTTGGAAGTATAATTTTTGTACGTATCGAAAACGTTTAGAATTAGTTTATGACGATGTAATCAGAAGATAGAGGATTAGGATCAAAAGCTCGATATCTAGTGTTAAAGTAAAAAAGTATTGATTTTCTCTTCTTATTCCTGACCACTGAGAGTCAAGATTTGAGCTAGAGACCAAATCAACTACACAGGAACGGAATCGAGGGATCAAAAAAAGTACCTACATTTCTAGATATATGTAGCCCTATGTAGGTAATATCTTGAGAAATTTAATTTGAACGTAACCTTAGTGTTCCAAAAACCGTTAGTTTTGATGTAATTTTACAAAAATTTGGGCATGGTCTTTCCAAATTTTCACTTTGGACGATGGAAGTATATCTACCTATGTCGTGTCTCGAGGATTCGACGGTGCCCCAAAAAACTACATTTGAAGATAATGTTCCAAAAACCTTGATTATAGGACATGATGTCCTTAAAAAAAACAACAACAACAATTTGTAGGTACATACTTGTATATTGATTCCCAAAAACTCAATTTTGGAGAAATTTGCGTATTCTTTCATTCTGAAGCTGTGAAAAATCATTGATGAACAGTCAGAAATGCAGCACAGGAAAAACCAACGAAATTCACTGATTTTCAGCCAGATTCATAAAGTTTACTGCCTTTTCAGTAAATTTTCACTGATAATCTGATAATCCATTGATTTATCTCACCGATTTGTTTTCATAAAAATGAGAGTGCAGTTTCTGAAGAAGTCCAAATTTGGACATGATATCGTGAATACCTCATCAGTTACGTTGTATAATGCCAAAAAATTGAATTTTTTCAAAGTAACTTTCCAAAAATCTTGATTTGAACGTATTAAATATGCGTAATATCCCATAGATTAAGAATACTACAGAAGGTCTCGCGGTCGATGCGGATCATTGTTTGTCGTATTAGGGCGTACCACATCTCATATACTTCCACTTCGCTGATGGCTGTTTACAATTTTTTATATCGATTCAGGAGTATTCTTAATCTATGGTAATATCCCCCTCCCCTCATTCCAAATCTTTAATCCAAATGTTGAGTCCTTGAAATAAGTACGACAAGATTTGGACTTAGTGTACTGGATTTAGCCCTATATACAGTATTCCAAGAAACCAGAATATCGGGCATAGTGTCTTACAAAACTTTAATTGAGGCACAGAGTATTATAAAAAAAAAAAATTATCATTATACCTCCAGAGGACTCATTTGTAACATAGTGTCCTGAAAGTATCAGTTTGAATACAATGTCTTAGGTTTCAGGTTTGATGTCTCAACTTGCTAGGACTCGGTGTCGCAAAAAATTTTTAATTGAAACATATGGTCCCGAAAAAAACACAATTTGAACCTATCTAGTAGGTATTAGGTATCTCGAAAACCTTTACTTTGGATTTGGACATGATGTACCAAAAACTTTCTATTCGGACGTAACGTCTCAAAACTTTCAATTTCAACACCGCCATGTCTCCACTTCTCTTATAGCTTTTCAAAAAACTTGAATGGATGCAGTGGCGTAGCCAAGGGGGGGGCGAAGGGGGCGATTGCCCCCCCCATGGCCGGCCATGGCCTTTAAAAAATATGGTATAATGGGAGAAAAGTGTCAAAAATTGGGGAAAATGGTCTATTTCAGACATCAAAAATTCAATTTTTTCCAAGCTTCGCCCTCGCTTCGCTCGGGCTTGAACATAATTATCAATCGATCTAAATTTTAATGAACGTTCGGTTCTGAGAGAAGCCTGCGAAAAAAGGCTTATTTTTGTACCTCTAATCTAAGTCCTGTGTCCATTTTATACATCCTTGTGTTAGTCTTTTTATTACACACCCCCTACCTCAGACTCGGTTATACGAACACTACGAAAAAATACTTGCTATGTTTCAAAACGACCACAGAAAATTTGACATAATTCGTTCTTGCCCCCCCCCCCTTGACGAAATCCTGGCTACGCCACTGAGTGGATGTCTTGTAATCTTGAAAATACGAAAGAAAATCATTTATAATTAGGCGTTTATTTCAATTCCGCCTTATTTTTTTTAATTTTTTGATAATTTCGAAAAATCAGATCTCCGCAAGAAACTTGCATCCTTATCTACCTACTTCTAATGTGGTGATGAATTTCAGTCGCAAAATGTCAGATTTTACCTTTTACAAAAATACATACTCGTAGCTATTTATAAGGAATCTATTTTGACATTGACATGTTTTGATGAATTTTCCGCTAATTTTTTTGAAATTAGCCGTGTTTTTCAACTTCGCTCCCTCTTCCCCAGAGTTGGAATATTTTTTAAAAGACATGATTTCTGACGTTAAAAAAACTTGTGCGAAATGGAATTTAAAGCTGTGCAAGTACCGGGTAATTCGTGAAGTATGAAATAGTGATCAGCGACTATTCTACTGTTTCTACTTATCGAATTTAATTATGGTACATTATTAATCAACGCAGATAAGTGACGTCCAACTGTTTTTACGTCACTCGCGTAGTAATCGTCTGCATATAATATGTACTTATATATTCACGTTTAAATGTAAATTTAAAAATATGTACCTCCGTCTACCTACCAAAGATTGCATCTATTTCACGTTAAACATTCTGTTGTTATCGCATCGACGTTCGAGTGTAGGGAGTACCACGTACATCTACATCTACATATGTAATGTATAATGTGGGGGTATTACCAAGATACCTACACATTCGAGTTTCATCAATGAGGGTATTACCTCATGATTCAGTTTTTCTATGAAAGCGCTATTTTTGATTAAATTTTCCCCCATTCTGACGACCTTGCCTCACTTCGGCGTAATTGTATGCAGTATGCGCCGCGCCGGTTTTTCAAAATTTATGCGATATGTGAGCATACTTATTTATTCAACCATTTTGAGATTTGTTTCCGATTTTTTTTCTCACTGATTATCTCGACTTATCGACCTGCTTTAAAGTATTTATATTTTTTTTTTTTTGTTAAATTATCGAATGTATACGCGTCCACGTCCAGGCCTATCCCATGTATCGTAGGTACTTATAGTAGGTAATTCGTCGCGTAATATCTTGCGAGCATTTCCACTACTTGAGATTTCCTTCTTCCTCTTCTTCGTGAAAACAAAATGGAAGAGCGTAAAGCGAATAAAATTGATTGTAACCTGTATACGTGGTTGCGCGAGTGCGGTGGTAACGGTATTCACAACTGTACGAATATTGTACCTATACCTATACCTATACTTATAGGTGTATAGGTAGGTAGTAGGTAGCTAGGTACTAGGTACAGGTAGCTGCTAGCTGGTACTTGGCTACTTACGAAGTACTGTATTCTATAGGCATTAGGTACATATTATATAGTTGGTGGATAGTGGATTGAATACCTATTTTCTGGCGGTTATGTTTTAGGCACTACGCATTACGTATGTCGTATACCTATAACAGGTAGAAAGAAATGTGCTGCGTGACAGCCAATTTAGGCGTTCTAAATGGACATGAGCGTCAACACTGTGAACACTGAACAGCTACCGTTATACTCGCAAGTACGACGATAGCTGAAGATTGAAGAGTATTAGTAGCGTAGGTCTGGGTACATATTACATAAATAGATATTTTCTGCCATCAATAAAAATCGAAGCGTTGTTAATTCTTCGTGCTCCAGCATCCATTCATCAGGTCTATTGAGGAAAATCTCTGTCGCTGTTGTAACGGCTCGGCTAGGCTGCGTCATCGTCTCAACATCCAGAACCTCCTTCGTTTACCTATTCAGTCGCGTACCTATTTCGTTCATCTGTGCGTGGCTTGCGCGTAAACGTGGTCATTGACATCAAACGCTGCACCTATTTATCATTTCATAATTTTCGTATAACCGTATACCCCGAAGAATTTTCCGAGCTCAATATATTATTAGTTCCGAGTACCAATTTTCGAGCAACTGGTTGGGGTATGTTTGGAAATTTTTGGGGCGAGACTGTTCTGCAAGGGCTCTTGTGTCTAGTTCTCGATATTTCAATTTTTCCCGGTTATCTGCCGTAGTCTTGATTAATTTTATAGAAAATAGGAATTGATCTATTGAGCGTGTAGCATCTAAAACGAGAGAGGTTCGATTAGTTGATTTATTTCGTCATATTTCTTCAATCAGTCCCATCTTCAGATAACGTACCGAACTTTTCATCAGTTGACTGCACCAAGCAATCAGGTCGAGGAGGAGGAGATCACTATTCGATAGACGAAAACAATAATATAGCAGCAGCGTAAACAACAAAACGTCTCGTTTGATAAGTGGTAGAATCTAAAAACCGGATAATTAACGCGATTTAGTCGATCAGCGTGCGCACATGAAAACGAGCTACCAATAATAATTAGCTGTAGATGCTTGTATCCCACATTTTTTGTATTCATTTCTAAAGCTAAGATTTTCAAGTAAATGGTTTTTTTTTTGTATCTGCTGTACTTTACCTTCTCGATGTACAACAGTTCTTTATTCGAATTTTGCATTCCCAAAATCGTATAATCTGGAATTCTGGACGTGATATTCTTGAAAATTTTCAATGAGGAGTACCTAAATGTCCCGAAAACTTCATTTTGAACGTAGTGTGCCGAATCACACATACACAAAAACATTAAAAGGGTTCCCCCGGTCAAGATAGATAAATCGGCCTCAGGACTACTTTTTAACCCGAACAAGCAGACTATAGTACCCCAAAAAATAATTTTAGGTCATTTTTTTCATTCCTACGTCTTTGAGTTTTGAAAATACATGGAACAATTTTAAAGATTTTGAGTGAGGTTTTTGGGTAAAATGCGGCGCAAAAATCTGAAAAATTCTCAAAATTTGTTACCATTTCCCATGGGCACAAAAATTAATTTCTTAATTTTGGTTCATTAGGTACCAAGATAAAATCTTTCGACGAAACTAGATGTGGGGGGCGGCGGTAGAGTGAGATGGGAGGTAGAAGATGCGCACCCAAGATTTTTTTTGGAATCCTTAATAATGATCGATGATTAGTTTTAAAAAGTAGAACAAAATGTTTGCTTTTTAGTTTTGCAATTGGAGCAATTTTAAAAGTTTGAAGGTGGAGTTTTTGGTTGGAATGCATTGCAAAAAAATTGAATAAATTCTTGAAATTTGGTCACCATTTCCGGTATACGCCACACAAATTTCAGAATTTTTGGTTCATTAGGTTCCGAGATAGAATTTTTTGACAAAAATTTGATATTTTAGGGGTGGGGGAGGGGGGGGGGTGAAGCGGGTGAGGTAGAAAAATGACCTGAAATTACTGTTTGGGGTACTTATTAATGTCTGCTCGTTGGTTTCAAAAAGTATCTTTTAGGCCGATTCTCCTATCTTGACCTGGAGTACCTTTTGGACATGGTGTCCTAAAAAAACCGGGTTGGGTTAAAGTTTCCAAAAAAAATCTCAATTCGGCTCGTATCATAAATACTGCATTCAAACATAATGTCCCAAAAAAAACTGTGAACTTGATTGCGTTGTCCAAGAACAAAAATTTTGTTTAAATGTATACCTAAAATGCTGGTTAACTCAGTTGGGACATAGTGTCCTAGGAAAACTTCATCTAGACCCGTGTCCCAAAGCTTTCAATTTGGATGTGGCACTGGCATGCCCAAAAAAAACCTTCGATTTGAACATTGATTTTCAAAAAGTCTATTGGGACATAGTATCCTAAAGGAACCTAAGAAAAAAAGTTGGATAAGTAGGTATTTCGATTTTGTATCAAATTTTTTTCAATTTTTGAAACTGCCGAGTGATTTTAGTCGAATTTATGACAAATAGGTATATTAGTATAATGGTACATTACATACATAATATATGTGTCTACTCTTTTCTGTACTGACGGTGTCTGAAGTGTCATAAATGTAGTCCTTTGTTTTATAGGTATGTAGAATAATTTCGAAAACCAAAATTTATTTTCATTTTTATGTAGGTAAATTCATTTTAGCTGAAAAATTTTCCAGTATTTTCGGCCATTTAATAGGTAACTCAACTCGAGTTCGTCCCTGAATCGATATAAAAAATTGTAAACAGCCATCAGCGAAGTGGAAGTATATGAGATGTGGTACGCCCTAATACGACAAACAATGATCGCATCGACCGCGAGACCTTCTCGTTATACAATAATTAATAAGTAACGTGAAAATCAGATCCAGTTGCGGCGCCGATTAAACCAACCGAAAATCGTGCGTTTTAACAATGTTATCGGCTACTAATACTCGTAATTAGTAATTAGATACTGGACGAAGCGTGCTCGACGAGTATACCTGTGTTCTGTTCTACGACTGATATCTTTAGCAGTGGATATTTTATCGCTGTCTTGTCGTTTATATCACGTGGGCAGTTGGGCACTAGGTAGTAGAGGTACCATACCTAACGCGAATTAGGCTACTTTGCTTGTAGGTATTATTATGTTCGTGTGAAACTGAGTATAGCACAAAATAGGTGCTACATGTACGTAGGTTCCTAAGTTCTAATGGATTGATTCGTATTTCGTAGACGTGCTACGTGTTTGGTCGTATACGTGTATACTGTATAGCTATAGAACTACCCCCTTCGGACGTTAGTAATTTGTTGTAGGTAGAGGTACTAGGTATACGTACTTGAGGCCGACAACTTGGGCTCTTTTTTTTTTGCTGGAACGACCCAAGCACGACTATATAAGACAATCACCGACCACTTTTCAAAATAACCTTATAGGTACGTAGTACGTACATTCAAGTAGGGATAATCGTACTCGTATGCACTACATGTATTAGGTATACCGCAACGTAATAATTAACTCCATTGTTCGAGTGGGCAAAAACGTTGCGGATTAGTCCTTGTCTATCGTCTGCGGCTGTGCCCTGCTTGTCATTTTTACGTATTCGATGTGTCGTTTAGGCGTTCAATCGCACCCAACTCGAGTCTATAAGCACCTAGCTAACCAGTATAACCATCCTGCGTCCTCTGGCCTCATAGAAGTATTATAATCTCTGCTCTCTCCCTCTTCCTGTCAGTTCGTCAGTTCAACTCCGCGCGCGTGCGCGCAAAAAAAACAAAACAGACTATAGGTAGGTAGGAAGTAGGAACTGATTGAAATTGGAAAATAGGAACGCAAATGGCGAACATGCGATGTTAAATATCCTTCTACTAACGTATAGGGCCCTGGCTTACCAACTCGGGGACTCGTCAATACAACATATGTATATAGTCAATAATCATATACTCAAACTCATGCTAGCACAGATAGAGATACACAATAGGTACACTATAATATGTACATATGTACTATGTAATGTGCAATGTGCAGAGGCGTATTAAGAAATTTTGCGCCCTAGGCAAAAGTAAAGTTAACGCCCCCCCCCCCCCCAAAAAAAAAAAAGAGAACTGAGCGTAGCTCAACCACTTCCCTTATAGATTTCAGTCACTAAAAATTTTTTTTCATCAATACACTGTCATTACGCAAGAAACACTAATTTGATCGTAGGCTCACTTAGAAATTTATTATTAAGAAAGAATCCAAAAAGTTGAGAAAAAAATAGAGAGGAAGAATCAGATTTCAATTCAGTCATTTTTCACTATACTTTCAGTCAAAATCATTGATTTTTTTGATAAACTGGAAAGTGATTGAGGAATCAGATTGATAAAAAAGCGTTAATTTCAAAAATAGAATAAAATACTGCCCGAGCGAAGCGAGGACGAATTTTTTTTTGAAAAAATACCTACCGTTTGAAGAGCTAAAAAATATACTTTTCAGATTTTCGTCATTAAAGAATCTTCATTTCAAACTTAGAGGGCTTGAACCCCCTGAGCCCTCCTTGTACGTGCCTCTTTGCATAATTACATTGCATCAAGGGGCGCGAATCTGTGTTAACAAACTTTTCAATTTGAAATTTATTTATTTATAATGAATTATAAAAAAATACAAATTTTTGAATTTTGCGCTTTCAAAATTTTTGCGCCCCCAAAATCTCTGCGCCCTAGGCATTGCCTACTTTGCCTACTGGTTAATACGCCCCTGGCAATGTGCATATACTCGTAGGTAGTACAAATATCATGCAATACACAATGCCACATTGCCATCGCGCCGCGCCGCGCCGTCAAAAATTACATATCAGGAAGGTACTCCGTATAGTTTTCCTAAACGGGTCTCCTGCTCGTACTAAGCGTTGCTTTGCTTACTTGCATTATTGAGTCGTATTCGTGTAGTCGGTGCTCGGTGTTGGCCGCTGCCACTGCTACCGCTGCTCAGAGCCTGTGCCCAAATCGGAGGGTTGCCACGAGTGGTTTTTTGTGTTACAGTAATTGTTCGCTATTAATTTCAATTCACACTTACTAGACCGAAACGAACATTTATTTGTCGAATAAGTATTATGTCTAGCGATTCGCGATACTTCATTTTTGTTTGCGCCCGCTCGCTGTCTGCCTTTCTTTCTGGTCGCGTATTCTCGCACCCTTATACCGATTTCGCGCTGTTTAAGTTGTAGAACGCGTTCGATTGAAAAAATAACAACCGTTCTGTGTTGAAGCAACATAATTGAATCAAAATCATTGTAATCGTGTAATGCGCCGTTTTCGGATGTTTAGATGTAGATTTAGATGTATAGATACAGGTACCTAGGTATAGTGACGTATCGTATCTGATCTACTAAGTATCTGGTGTACCTTGATCGACCTCTCGTACTCGGGCTATGTAAAGGGTTGGAAATTGAAGTGAAAAACGGGATTGCTTTGAATTGATGCAGATTTGGAAAATATCATTTAGATTTAAATTTTTCATGCTGGCCTGGTAATCAGCTGATACCAGGTGCGAAAGAAATTGATGGAAAAAATGTCTATTTTTATTTTAGTTTTTAGAAAAACTTTCAAAGAAGGGGTTAATATGTTAATGCCATACATGAATAAGTATGTGCCTGAAAAACTAGTTTGTGTAATAAACATCGATGAATTTTTTTTTTTAAAAAAAAGTTTTCCAAGATAATATATTTCCGAATAAAACAAGGATAAAAATTTGTTTGAAAATAATATTCAAAAAAATGTCTGTTTCTCAAACATTTCACTTAGACTGTGAAACTTATGAGTTTGGGAAATTTTCGCAGATAATTTTCATTTTTTTTTTTTTTTACATTTTCAAGCAATTCAGACATCTACGCAGCTTTAAACGTGTTTTTCTCGATTTTTTCTTTGAAAGTCACGATTTTCTAATTTTTAAATGTCCTATCGCACCGAAAAATTGACCTAGAGCTGGACCTCTATGGTCAAAATTCAATCGTGAATGTAGCATTCGATTATTCTCATCGAGACAAATCTAATGATGTTTTGAAATTTTTGAAAAAATTTTAATGATGATGATTGCGAAGATTTTGCAGTCTTTTCAGCACTAAAATGTTGAAAAAATTGGAAAATTTGATATTTCAAACAATTTTTTCTCGTTCCAAAATCGTATTCAATATTGTCAAAAAAAAAATCCAACGAGTCGCTATCCCATTGAAACCGCATTTCTCTGCGTCAGCTCGAGTTACTTAATATGCGTACTTTACGAGAAAAAATGATTCCCTTCCATGCTCAGAATTTTGGGTCTTTCAGAAGAAGTGGAACCTTAGGTAGATTCTAGAAACAAAAACTAATTTTTATACCTAAGGGTGATTTCTGTATCCAAGTTCACATATTTCATTTTCACTGGAGAGTCAATTTATCAATTACGAGTAGATCCGGAGTTGGCTTCCTGTTTTATCAGAAAAATCTTATCAGCATTCGATCCTGATGAGTGATGTCAGATTCCAGAAATGATTCGGTTCGAAAAATAGCGTAATTATACGCGGTATGCGCTCTCATCGTTACATTCAACTTTCCAAGTTTGATGTGTGCTCGGAAGTGATGATTTGCCAGGGGAGAGGTGTCCGGCATCTAATCCTGATAAATTAACGTGAAATGACCCCTAGATAAGTGAACTACGACGCGAGGTTTTTGTACCAGGTGCAAACAGATAGAAAAGGGAAAGACGAGAAAGATGAACGTGAACGAAATTCGAATTCGAGCAAAGGGCGAGAAGATGATTTCAAAAGTTTGAAAGTAACTGCCAAGTTGGTAAATAAGAATAGATTGAAATATGCGTACAAGTTGAGTAAAGTAGGTATCTATTGCTACAATTTTGCAATACTGCGAATAGGAAATAACGACAATCCTTTCGCGACGAATAATTCCAGCTCTTTGAATACGGTCTGCGGTGCCTTACTCGTATGCTTGCGCCCGCGCGCCGCGCCACGCCGCTAACACAATTCAAACATATCATCAAAGCGGCATTAATGGTGGACTTGCAACGCGAGGAGGACGCGGTCGGGTCGAATAAATCAAAAAGGCCGCGAACGATGGCGAATGGCGAATAATAAAATGATGAATGAGTTTCTTTTATAATTAGTTGACCAAATAATAGTCGATTTGAATGCCGTGTGTATTGAAAATACGCGGGCTTTTATCTTTTATTTTCTGTTTTTCTTCTTTTTGACGTATTGAACGCGTAGTATTTTGCATAAACACGTAGCCTACCGGTATTCGGTCAAGCGGAATTCGGACGGAGTGGCGCGGGGGGGGGGGTAGTTGGTACAGAGGGTGTTTACTCGGGCAAGAAGAACGATGTCATTAAAAATGATTCTGAACGAGAATTGATCTCGAGTACGATCGTAAATATGAATGTACTTGTACGCAGTACACGTATGACGTATGACGTACGTAAACGTATCTATATATATTGTGTGAGGACAGCTGCGTTAGAGGTTGCACAGGAACCCACCCCGTTGGTCTTGCTGCGCCCCGGACAATAACGAAAATGATATTAACGCGAGTTAACGTGAGCGTAAATCAAATTTCATTCATTATCGAGCTGACCATTGCGAACGGGGTTCATAAAATGCGTATTGCGAAGATATGGACATGTATCGCAGGTTGCACTTCATGGTAGCTGTGCTGATGCGACTGATTGCTTGCTTTTTTTTTGACATAGGTAAAATGGCAAATGATGGTAAGGTAGGGGATTTGATATGGTAAGCAAGGACGCGGTGCGGCGGCGTGAGAAAATTTTTGAGCCCTAAAAGTCCGTAGAAGAAGACTTGAAATCGATTTTACCAAAAAAAAAAAAAAAAAAAGGTGGGAAGAGATTCTTCGGAAAAAGTGGATAGAACATGAATTCATTAATTGCAGAGCGTAAAATTTCCTTTCTGTGGAGTCCAGTCATATTTTCGTTAGGAAGCTTAGCATTCGAGATATTGCTTCAAAGTTTGAAATATTAAACCTCGTAAGAAAAAACTAATTGGACTCTACAAAAAGGAAATTTTTCACTCTAAAATTTATGTTCCATTCATTTTTTTCGTAGAACCCTTTCATTCCCCGGAAAATCGACTGTATGAATCAAAAATTACTCGAAGAAAGGTAAAACAGATTTTTAATCAAAAGTTCAAATTAAGTATAAGAAAATCCTGACGTATAGTAGAGTAAAACTGAAATCATTTTCGGACTCAATCACTAAAAAAGTAGGTAAGAATCATCAATCAAAATTAATTAGGTAATCAGAAAAAAATTTGTCGATTTTCTAGCCTTTGGTATTTATACGTAGGTATTCCCATTCTTTTCAAATGGGAAAAGTTGTAAAATGCGATTCATGACAAAAAATCGATTTTGTGTGAGAAAACAAAGCCTTCAAACAAAAATAGGTACAAAAAATTCAAATGATGAAAAATCATTTTTTTTGCTATTTTTCTCGCGATCAATACGAAAAATACAATAGAAATCATCCATCAAACTTCAGACATCAGACAATAGTTTCCACGCAGATTTGTGTAATTTTTCACTCAAGTCAAATGGGAGACGAAATGGCTATTTAGGGAAAGGTATGCAGGGTTGAACTGGTGGGCGTATTATCGGATTTGGTGATGATCTCTCGCTCTCGACTTGAAAAATTTCTCATGATGTCCTTGTTGAGGATGTTCCCCATACCAAATTTCATGCTTCTAGATTATTTGTCGTTTCTTTGCAATCGATCTCCAAAGTAGTGGTGTCGCGTCGTTGAAAAAGTGCATGTTTATTGGAAGTGTATGTAGAACGCAACCCGCTGCATTGGCTGCATTTGAAATCTGGACCTGATGGCCCTTCACATGGCCCTTCACGTTTCTGTCGAAATTTTGGGAAGCACCGAGCACGTTGCACGTTTAATTCTATACTTGGTTACTTACCGTTTTAACCCGAGCGCTTATTTGGAAATTAAGAGCG
Source organism: Pseudococcus jackbeardsleyi (assembly GCA_038380155.1). Lineage (NCBI taxonomy): Eukaryota > Metazoa > Arthropoda > Insecta > Hemiptera > Pseudococcidae > Pseudococcus > Pseudococcus jackbeardsleyi. Next base: position 1,500,233 of record CM076240.1, read on the forward strand.
TATTGTTGTCGAGTGCGAAGGGAAGGATGGTAATGGAGAAGTGGTACCTTCTCTACCTTGTTACAAAATAGCCGGCTCGATGATTCGTTAGAGTAGCTCGCCATTCATAAAGTTGTCCTAGTCGAACCCTTTGCCCGGGTGCGCGGTACGCGCCCACCTTTGCTGCACTGTGAGCTATTGTGCCGAGTACTACACACATTTATACTCTACATAATACCGATGCGAAATGGTACGCAATATCTTTTGTTCGAACGGGGGGCGCGTATTATTTCATTACATTACTGCCGCTTAAGCCTATTTTTTTTTTTTTCTTTCTTCAATTTTGGAATTATTTCGAGTTGTTAAAAGGGAAGAACGCGATTACCCGATTAAACGTTTGGTAGAGGTACCCTACCTGTGTCAAAGCCAAAAATTTCCAATACAATTCGTATATACCTATATACCTACTTATCTACGCGTGCGAAAATCTGATCAATTACCGTATACAAGTAGATGGGTTCCGCAGATAGACAACGTTCGACTACGCGACATAAAGAGAAAGACGTGCACTTTCGCAGTTGCACCAGCGTACGAACCATAGCCTAAGTTGATACTATGTAACTTATTAATCGATATCTCAGCTTTGAGCATTTGCTTCCCCCTTTTTTTTTTTCGCATCAAACCCTTTTTAAAAGCGAAAAGTACACTCGTCTCGTCTCGTACCAAGTATATACCCATACCGCACCGCTTGCTTTTCAATCGTCGTCGCGTCGTAGTTCACGTCCAGGCGATTTTATTTCAATTTTTTTTCTCCATTTCTTATTATTACTTGGGCTTGGGCAGACAAGTGACGCTGACGCGTCTCCATGTTGTCATAGTAACCCCGCCGCACAATCGTGATCTTATTGATAACGAAAAGACGCGACGCACCATGTAGGTCCAGACTAGAGCTGGTCCGCGTCCACCCACCTTCATCTCCGTCAAGTCTTGGCTGCTGGATGTTGGGGGTCGTCATTATTTTACTGTTGAAATTTTCGCCAATTTTCGACTCTCGTCTGTCAAATTTACGGAGTCTAGATAATGATGCTGGAGAATGAATGTTGACGAAACGTAGTGATACCAGATGCCATGGTACAGAAAATGAGGAAAGATGCGGTAGCGACGATATGCATTAGTTCATATGAAAATTTGTTGGCTTGAAACGGTATTCAGTTTTGTCTATCAAGTCAAAAAAGTCGAAAAATCTGTCCAAAAAACATCGCAAATGCCGAAAATTTATCCCTGATTTCAAAAAAAAAAAAATCAAAAATCAAAACCTTTCTTAACTTGTCTTTTTTGACTATTCCCCTTTCCGATGAGAATTTTCTCGCCTGAAATTATTGTACTTATTAACATGAGAAAATTTGATTTAAAAATATGTCGCGTAAAAATAGTAGGTTGTAGGTCCATACCTAATTACCTATCAACAGTTTTCTTTCTCTTTTATTTTTGTAATTCACTGAATAAAAAATGTAGATACTATAGGTACCTTGTCTACAGTCCGAATGCAAAAAGTGTTCATTGAACGTGCATTTTCGCTGGATGAAAAAATCTGTTGGTTTATGTAGGTATGGGTTCCATGGTCCGAAAAAACCGCATTTTGAATTTTCACTCTGGCACAATAGGGAGCTGAGGTCTGAACACTCCCATTTTTCTTCCAATTTTTAAATTTGATTTTGAACAAGAAATCGTTTTGCATTTTGGAAGCAGACACTCCCCTAACATCAAATATTTGTCACATCCCATGAGTCATAGGCACAATGGGGTGCAGGACCTCCAACGTGTGATTTTTTGTCAAATTTAACCATTTTTGACACAATAATGCCTTTGAACGCGTCATGCGGTATTCTGGACAAAAAAAATCAAACCTATACTTACTTGGGTTCATTCCGCATCGAATGAGCCGGAAGTTTGAGGAAAACTACTAGCACAATTGACCGTGGTGGAATTTCAAAGTTTAGAAAAACCCTACCATTAAAAATAAGTTATCCAAAAAATTTGAAATTTGAGTTGCGACCTATCAAAATGGTTTAAAATTTCGAGAGCAGAACGAAATCACCAATGAAAATTAAATTTGAACAATTCTAATCCATTTTGAGCCCCAATTTTGGCCAAGTTCTGAGTATTTTCAAAGAATTGGCATGTGACTGATGAAAGTGAGGTAAAATTTTGCCAAAAATTCAAAAATGTCATCCAAAAATTTCTTGAGCCACTTTTGAGAATTTCGAGCTTGCTTAAACTGAGTCAATTTTTGGAAAATTTCAAAAAATTGAAGTGTAACATATAAAAGTGGAGTCGAATTTCTCCAAAAATTGAAAAATGTCACCGAAACTTTTTTGAAATTTTTTAAAAATTGAATGGCATTTTTGAATTTTTGGCAAATTTCTACCGCACTCTCATATACCATGCCACGCGTAATTTATTTTTGAAATTTTAGAAATGGGGGTTTACACGTCTTAGCCATCTCTTGTCCCTGGACAAAAATCCGAAATACGGTGTTTTTGGGACCACGGGCGACACCAGACCAATACCTACAATAAACCAACTGATTTTTTCTTTCGTCCAGCGAGATCGCACGCTAATTGCAGTTTCTGGAGCACTTTTTGCCTCTTGGACTGTAAGTGTAGACTTGAATTGTTTTTCAATATTTGAGTCACAAAATGTGATTGATGGTCAGACCTCTTCAAGTCTTCATCGTTGTACATTATATGAGACGTCGCGTCGCGTCATAGAAATCTCGCTTTCGTTCATTTTTAGACCCTGGTACGGTATATGTACTTGAATTTATTCGCTGCAACATGGTGTGTAACGTGTAGCTACCTAGCTACCTAGCTACCTAGCCTATGTAGGAGGTACCTGTAGCTCCCAACTAGATTCTCGTAACTCGTATACATGACAACTTGCGGAACTGGACCAATATACTTTTATGACGATGTTATAGTTTGGTTGTAGCGGAGTGAGATGAGAAAAGATGGTGTGCAATTACCATACTTATTGTTAGTAGGTCAATGCGAAGGATTCGACTGCGATGAAGATACGAGTGGACGGCGGCGGTGGCCGCGCAGCGCGGCTCAACGCCGCAGGAAACACGCGCGGAGAACCAAGAACAAGCAGAATGATCCGAATGATGGTATATAATATAATTTAAAAATGTACATATAGTGTACGAGTACGAGGAGTAAGTAATATTTCTACAGTATATGCAATATGCATAGAACAGACAACATTCCTGTTTTATTATCATCGCGTATCGTATACCTAGACTACCTATATTATGCATAGCTACAGCGAGAGCTTACTTTTACCTACCTACGTTGGTAGTCAGTACGTGGATTATGTTGTAGGTCTAGGTACGCGTACGTCTTCGGTACTCTTGAAACAAACCTACGAACGCCCAAAGTGCCGTTGACGACCGCGTCGTCGAGTACGAGTACAGAGTATACGTCGACGCGACGCGACGTACACGTATTTCTATGTACGGGTATTTAATAAAGTAGCATTCTAGAGTAGAGTGAACGTGCCGCAGAGGCGCATGGTGGTCGCAATATTCGTGAATACTAGGTACTGGAACAGAGGAGACGCAGCGCAGCGGGAAAAGAAAGAAGCCTTTCCGCGGTGAAAGTGTCACATTCATACGTGACCATTGTGAAGTTTGACGATGCTACGACGACGCGAGGGCGACACGACGATAGAAAGCTATACTTAGTGTGAATTACGTGAAAATTGCGTTGACGTTGAATTTGTCAATGGTGTCGGGTCGCCGCGTGATAATTGTATTTTTTATTTTTACAAACGCGTTCAAGGTCCCAAGTATTCGCTGGATCGTGGATTGAAGTTCATAATTTAACTGCACTTCCAGAGAGGACAAAAATCGACGAAATTGTAATTAGAAGAGATGAAGAGAACGATGGGACGCGACAGGGTAAAGGAAAAGGTCGGATGCGGGTTCCAAATTCCTTCGCCTCGCCTCGCCCCGCCTCTCTATTCCCATTCCCATCCAACGTAACTTCAGTAAAGAGGTCCCGCATGAAAGTAGCAAATATCCCGGCGCAAAATTTAAGTAGTAGGTATGCGTTGTTGAAAATTGAGTCGAAATAATTTAGGAAACTACCTCTGATCCTTCCCCCTTACCCATGCATCATAAAATTTGTTTGGAAACCTCTAAGAGAAAGTCAGGAAAAGTAATTTCCCAAGTATTGCGAACACTTTGAATAATTCCCATATTTTTCCAGTTTTTCTTCCGCATAGGTAAGTAAAACGTAAATGAAAATGGGTTCGTACGAGTACCTACCTAAATTACCTAGGTACGTACATAATATATTTTATTACACGTCGGTAAATTATCGACGGAAAGTTGAAAGATCACTTGAAAAAATGTCAGTAAAACCACTGGACGGTATCAATAGCGTGAAATTTCGTTATTAATTTGCCTATAATACGCACCAAGGGGTAAAATATGGAGTAGGGTAAATCGGTAAAGGTATTGTGACCGAGAAAACTAGTTATTACCTACTGTAGCATAAAGCATAAAGATATCTGTTTCTGTATCCATTACAAGCTGCGTAACAGCTAGCGAGCTCAACTGCAGGTCTATTTATTAGGAATCTATTATCTCATCAGTGGCGAGGAAAATTTTATTTGTGCTTGGACTTGGAGTTATACGTAAACCCCTTTCTCGTATTATGTAGGTATATTCCGCAATGTCAAAGGACAGATATGACCGGAAACGGGATCTCGATTGTGAATACCGGCGATTCTGCTTGAAAAGGTTCTCGGTTCACCTGAACCGAGAACAGAATGGGTGACTAGACATGGTTTGCGATTATTCTGAACTACGACTGGTCGTACTTAATTACAGGTGCTACCGCGATTATACGATATGCAAAAAAAAAAAAAATACAATTGAAAAGTTGTAACTGAATAAGCAAATGGCTATGATAAACGCGTATCATTTCATTGTCGATGTCGATGTCGCACGTAACAACCATGTACAACGTTTCATCTAGTTCTCCCTTCCTCTCTCTCTTTTTAAAATGAAAATCGTTTGTTTGTAACCGATAAAGTACCAATTTCGTAATCACTTGGATTCGAAGTAATCGAGTTGGGATTAGTAGGTATACTCTCAATTTATCTGTTTATCGAATGCCGGAAAAGTTGCCTACCTTGGTTGCTGCAAGGGGCTTAGTTCACGTTATTTGTCGTTTTTATAGGAATAATTGATACCTAGTTACTTGATTATTTCGCATTTTCAAGTCTTCAATTTCTTAGTATGGCCGTTTAAATGAAAATGAGCATATTTCGTTGATAAAATTTTCAATTCGTCCCTTCAAATTTTGAAGAAAAAAAAAAATAGAAATATGTGAACCTGGATGTAGGAACTACGTATTCTTAAGAGTTGAAAATAGGTAGGTTTTTTCACAAATATGAATTTTTTTTTTGAAAAAAAATCTTGAAAGTTCAGTAGTAAATAGTAAGTAAGTACATCCTCTTAAATTTTTGTGATCATATTTTGAACCGTAAATTCATTACTGGTGATATTTAGCCCCATAATTCTTTCGCTCGTCGGGTATAACGCGGGCGCGTCTATTTATTTATGTTTAACGCAATTGCGAACTCGGATTACCTGATGGAGGACTGAACGTAGGGCGACTCCGGCTGACTGATATTGTCGGCGTAATGCACGTTGGAAATGCAATGTAAAATTTTGCTCACATCTCGGACGCCGGTTTGCGTCGTCTTCAGTTCCAAATTCGGATTAATGTCCCATTCTAAAATATTCTGCTCGTGCTCGAGACGGCAGAATTCGTCGGAAGCAAGATCGAGCGAGTTGCACTCTTGCATTCGCATATACGAGTACGAAATTACGTAACTTTGGGTCCAGCCGAAGACGGATGAGACGTGCGTACGATGGACGAATATCGTCGATATATCGCGACATACTGATACGTGTTGGGTTACCAAAGCTGAAAGTTTAACAAAGGTTCGCGTCTCAGAATCTCGCCTAGTTGCTATGGCAATGACCAATCGCAACTTGGAATGCGTTGCAACTTTACCGCCAAATCTGACTGCGTTGAAAAACGTACTTTTGCGCGACTTTTTGACATCGTGGCGCTGCATTTTTAGACGTCAACGTCGAATGCAGCTGCTTCTTTGTTAATCTTATGACGTTATGACGCTAATGCTTTTCGAATCAGTGTTTCGCTTTTCTCTCCGCCTTCGCTTCATTTTGCGCTCAGTCTGCATAAAAAGTAAGAATTGAGTGAGAAGTCAGCGTTGTTGCTTTCTAGATTTCTCAGCTTTCTTGCAAAACTGAAAAAAAAATTATGTGCCGCACATTTAAATTATGTATCTAATAATATTTCAGTCGAATTTGAACATCACAAATGTTCCAATATCGAAATCAGTAGCGTAACTTGACATTCCTTCTGGGGGGGGGACAGAAGTCGAAGGGTGAAAAATTTTTTCTTGGGTATATACTAAATGGGCATAAAGATCTCGGATATAGGGGGGAGGGGGGTGACAGAACTTTCTTTGGTACTGTCGCTTTAAACGCTTTAAATAAGAGGTTTGTTTAAAAAGTAAGGTAAGTAATTATTTAGGCCAATTACAGAAAAGCGGTAAAAAGTTTTAAAAAATTAATTTTACAGAAATGGTTTTTTCGCGAAATATTGGCAACATTGTCTCTAAATTGTAATCTAAAGTTTTGATTTTCTATAATCAGTCTTGGTATCATACTTTTCGAACGGCTTCTGCAATTTAAACAGTGATTATTTTATGCCCGAGCGAAGCGAGGGCAGAGCTTTGAAAAAAAATTGATTTTCAATGTCCGAAAAATTCATTTTTGAGGGGTGTCTGGGGGGGGGGTTTTGTACCCAAAACCCCCCCCGTATTTACGCCACTGATCGAAATACAATTATTATTTGACACGGAGTGCAGTTCTTGAAAAAGTTCAAGTTGTTGTATTTTTCTGGTGATTTGAATTGGTACGAGGTTGGTGGTTGGAGGGGGGAGGGGGTGAGTCTATATTTTTTGGATTCAATTCAAATTTGTTTCTTTATTTTTCGATCAAAGATATGTAACCTTTTTGATCCCTAAATCCTCTTCCGTTGAGAATTTTAGAAAAAATTATGGTTGAGAAGGAGGATGCCATGCTTTGAGAATTTTGGGCACAATAAAGATTGATCAAATATTGTTCTTATGATTTGAATATACCAACAGAGTTTCAAGTTCCTAACATGAATCTGGAATCGAACTAATTTAGATTCGTTCTGTTTTGAAACAGTCTGTTGAAAAGAGTATGCCAGTTCACGTATTTTCCGATAGGTGCTGTGCTGGTTGTTGACGTGCTTGTATTTCTGAATTAAGTATGAAACTATGTTCGTTTTAAGCAACTTATCCCAATTCAGTTTTGCCCATTTTTATTTTATTGTTTCTGAAAAATCAGCGATGTTGATGAATTTAAAGAGCAATTTGAGATTCGGGAGGAATATTTCTCAAATAATGATGTAGGTACCTACTAAGTACCTATGTATGTAGGTATAGGTAACTAGGTTTTTGGATTCAACTGTTCAAGATCTTGGTTAAATATGTGGTTTAAAAAATCACAAAAATTAATCAGTATTTAACTTTTTGCCTAACTTGAAAATTGAAGGAGCTACAATTTTTTTCTCAAAAAAACATTAATTTCTTAATGAACTAATTAAAGGAATGGATAGTACGTTGAAAACAGAAGAAATTTTGTTCTGTATACTTTTTGCCTAACAGGGTCATTCTAAATTGGAAAAATTTGAAAATTTTTTGAAGCCCACGTATTTTGCGCGAACCGCAACCCCTTCATTTTCGACATACTATCCATTCCCTTGCCTATAGTTGTTTTTTTAAAACTAATTTTTGAAAAAAGAATTTGTAGCCCCTTCAATTTCTGAGTTGGACAAAAAGTCATTTATTTGGAATTTGTTCAGTTTTTAAAGTATGTACTATCCATTCTCGTTAAAAAATTTTTGACGTGGTCCATCTCAAGTTTTTCATCAGTGATACCTAACTACCCACCCAATTAATATATTCAAAAAAAAATGTAAAACTTTATCCAAAGCAAAAACTCAACGCGTTTTTCGGCAAAAAAAAAAAAAAATGCTCACCGTTCCAGAACTAAATTTATTTCGTATGGTATATGTTAAAGCAATACAATAATGTATAAAATACTTATAAGATGACTTCTTTTTTCCTCACATCCAATAATAACAATGATATAATAAGAAATTGACAAATTATAAATGAATATAAAATAAATGAACAAATAAATAAATGAAATAAAACAAAAATTCTAAAGTAAGTACACGATATTATAATTAAGGCAACATCGGTAAATATTCTTCTACGTAGCATTCTGCGATTCTCATTTAGGTAAACGTATGTATTTGTATATACTTGGACTTGGAATAAAATTTTCACCTATACTCTCTTAATTTGAATCAGTCAAAAATGCCTAAATTGACTGATGAAATAGAGAAAATCAAGTCACTGATAATCAGTCAAATTCCACTGATTCTCCAGTTAATCAGTATCATTTTACTGCCAATCAGTGAAAAATTATTCATTCAATTAGTGAATTTTGATTGTTGAATCAGTGAAAAAATTTCACTGATTGAATCAGTAATTAGTTAACGATTGAATCAGTGAAATTTTATTTTTACTGATTCAGTAGTGAAAATTCACTAATTGAATCGTAATTTTTTTTACTAATTCCTACAGTGACTTGATTTTGTCGATTTTAATCAGTCATTTTTGACTGATTCAAATTAAGAGAGTAGGTAACATCCTTACTACCTACTCCCTAAATCTGACTTCAATTTCACCGATTTTAAACAATCGAATGTACTTTCACTGGAAATCAGTGGCCTTTGACGACTACTAAATGAGGTACCTATCTGTAAATAGTGCTGATTCCCAACAAAAATATATTTCACCTATTGTAAATAGTCGTCTGAAAATTGCTCCCAATTTATTTGATTCGGATTTAGAGGACGCGGGTATAATTTCCTGTAAGCCTAAACCGTTAGCGAAAATTAATTTATTCGACGACTGAAGAAAAATAAAAATGTCGCTATGCTACGAAGAGGAAAAAATGAACGAAGGCAGTGATTACGATTGAAAGAAAGTACCGTATTAGAATGATTTTTGTTCAAGAAAAGGCAGCGCGTGGTAAAGTTGTTAATAATTTTTCATCGTAGTGTGAGTAAAAGTGCACTTTTACTCACACTCGCGAATCGCTCGAGTGCTCAAACTCGCCTTTTACTCACACTACAACAAAAAATATCGTATGCAACTCGGGAGATAAATGATTTTCGACGATTTTGAATTATTTCCCTCGCTTCGCTCGGGCAATAAACCTCAAAATTCGTCGAAAATCACTTTATCTCCCTCATTGCATAATATACTATTTCGCTACGACATTGAAATTCCAAAATGCAAACGTTATTTCAGAATTACATTTGATACATACATAATAGTCGAACCTCATATTGATATTATATACCTACCTACCTAGCGTACCTACCTACCATATAATTTACGTGTCGAGATCACAAAAATAAGGAATACCTATTGCATGAGAATTTTGGTTGGGTGAAATTTACGTGCTTCAGTAATAATGAAGAAAAATGAACGTTCAGTAGGAGGCGGTAGGTAAATGTAGTTTTGAAAAATTCGGGAAGAATGAAAAAGCATTCAAAATGCGGAAACAAAAAATGAAAAACATGATTATCAAACTAGGTTATTAACGTTAATTCGAAACAAAAATATGATTTCTCACTCGATTATAGATATTTAGTACACAAATAGGTATATTAATAATTATTTAAAAAAAAAAAGAAAGAAAGAAAGAAAGAAAGAAAGAAAGAAAAATGAAAGAATAATTATAAATAAACAAATAAATAAATGGAAGAACAGAAGACCTATAAAATTTATATCGAAATCGATGGAAGTGAAACCTGATTAACAAATTTTACCTGGTACATAGTACAATAGTACATACCTATGTAATGTACATTTGACAGGTAAAAATACCTATCTACGTAGATCTACATAATTATATGCACTATTTGGAAATTTTCACTCTGAATTTTTGAATAAGTATTTATACAATTAGATAGTTGATCAATGGACGTGATGTAATTACCGATTGAAATTTTGATTCGCCATTCAAAACCATAATTTAGGTGTATGTCTATGTAGGTATAGGTACCTATCCCTATTTATTGTTTAATTTAGGCATGCGCGAAAAATCCATAAAATTGATCCTTCTGTCGGTGAAATTTTGGTTTTTCATTGTTTAAATTTATACAAGGTCGTAGGTAAATAGTAAATACTAAATAGATATTATAAATCAAACGTCGATGTTTCGTAGGCAGTGTTCGTAAAACAGGAGTGTAAATCTTCTCCGCATTCTCCGAAGTGACGTAATGAGGCGATCGTTATACGATACGAGTATACCCCATTATCTCTGTGGTATCGTTGTAATATTGAAGAAAAAAATATTTCAAAAAAAAAAAACAAACAAAAAACACATCGCATTCGTAGTATTGTATCGATTTTTCCGGTACCTAGAAAGAAAGTAAAATCTGTTGATGCCCTTGGTAGGCATGATAAGATGACACCGTGAAACATCGAAACAGTACATGTATACATATACAAAACAAACCACCTTACACCTAAAATAGGTACCTTAGGTACCTCTACCTATACCTAAGAGATAGTACATAATACATATACATACAGATACAGATACAATGTAAGTGCTAACGTCTACTGTGACTACGACGCTACATACTTATTTATGCGATTAGAGAAATTTCCTACCGTATGGTGTAGGAGGGATCAAGTGGACGATGGACAGTGAGAGGAAAATAAACTAGATGATTTGGTAAAAGAAAAAAAAGGGAGAAAAAAATACAGCAAAAAATCTACATCTTATGTACTGTACATAGAAATAAACGTACTTTGGTAATTGGTATTGGTAGTGGTAGGCTACTTTACGCTATGCCTCGTACCTGCTACCTACAGTACTATGCTGGTACCTATGTGTTTTTGTTTGTTTGAGGCTTTAACTCCGGTATCTGGACCTTTTGGTTTCGGTAAAAGGGTTGTCGATAGAAAAAGGTACCAGCACTCGTATTTGGTAATAAGGTACGTAGTACGTACCTATAGCGTAAAGGCGAAATTAAAAATTGAAATAGGTAAAGGTTATGGTTATGGTAATGGTAATGGTAATAGGGTAACGTTAAAAATACGAAGTGATTTTTTGGAGTCTACAATATTGCTTCTACAAACAGCGAAATTCTAACGTAACGTAAGAAAGAAGCTGCATCTTGTAGGTAGATCCTAGATGGTAGGACGCGACGCGACGCGACGCAACGCAAATACGAGCACATACTTAATGTAGGTAAAATTAATAAAATTGTGATACATCTGTGAAACCTGACACGATTACGATTAGTTTACGATTTATTTAAACGTAGCTGTGCAATAGCAGTCTACACAAGCGCCATATTCGTATCCAGCAACATTTGCCCGGTTCGATTTGCGACTCTCTGTATAAGGATTCGGATTGAGGCTGTTGCTGCGCAGCGTTTGTCAAGGCCGGCGTGGCTGTAATGCTGAGTTTTTGAGGCGTTATATTTGGAGTAGTCATGGTGCTGCGATCTAATCGATTGGTGAGTGCCCAAATGGATTTTTGGACGAGGACGAGATCTGTAAACGAATTAACAAATCGGGTTATAGATGGAAGACTCTTGCAAACGTAAAAAAGTTGGAAGTTTGAATTCAGTGGCGAATCTAGTCAATTTTTTTTTGAAAACATATGACGGGCTAAGCATGAGGAAGGAAAAGCGGGTAGTTAACCAGGGAAGAAAATATTATTTCGTTGCATCTGGGCGGTTGGTGAGTTGAAAATGAAATCTAAGGTAATTTTTTAAGTAAACACACACGCCTAAATTAAAGATTACCCAAATGTTAGTATTTAGGTACCTAGTACCTAGATCTACTTATTTGAAGAAAACTTCAGTTTTGAAAAATATTTCAGTCAAGTAGCCATTAAAAAATTTTCTCACTTCGTTTTCTTCATATTTTTAGAAAATTTCTTTCAACTCGATGAATAATTCAATTTTGAAAATGTTGGGCTGTTCGCTAATACGCTATTCCATAATAAACATGACCGACTACAACAAGACAAAAATGAAGTCGAGTCTTCCGATTTCGCTAAAATTTTTTTACGAGTTCCCTTTCAATCATTTTTTCCTAACCCTTGAGGGGGTGGGGACGAGCCTCAAAATTTTCATGCGATTACGATTTTAGCAAAATTGTCCAACTTTGAAGGCTCATATTTCGAGATGGGTTGCACTTGGGGAAAAACTTTTTTGCAGGGTCTGAAAGAGAATTGAACGGAGATTCAAAATCGATAATCTTATTTTGAAAAGCTCAAAGTTGAACTTTGGCCATGAATGCTCAACTTTCATGATGAGATCAAAAGATGAAAGCTATACTATTTAAATATCTGAAAAAATTACAGTGAGTAGCTCTTTTTATCCTCTTTTCAACCAACAAGTTTTCAAGATGGGACCTTTCAACCCTGGGAGGTTCAAGAGGTCCTTAATTTTGTCCAAAATTCAAAAAAAATTGAAAAATTGAAGTAAGTAGCAGATCGATTTCTACTGGTTCGAAGCGCTGATTTTGAATATGTACTCAATTTTTTCATCCGACTCCTCTGAAACTTTCTATAGGGGTCAAAATTCGAAAAAATGAAAAATTATGACGTGTGACCCGTCGTTTGTTATGTATTTGAAGGCACTGAGTTCGAATATTTGCTTATTTTTTGGATTTAACCCCACAGTGCATCCTAGCTCCCCCCCCAATTTTTAGGAACGTATGTTAATAAATTAAAATGGCGTGTGACATATCGATTGGCACTAATTTGAGGTCGTAGAATTCGAATATCGAGTTACTTTTTGATTTTACACTCCCCCCTGCTCTAACCGACCCACATTAATCGTACGCATATCTTTCTAGGTACATATATATGTAGAATTGTAGAACAGCCCTGTTGGAGAAATTTTAAAATTGGATGAAATGTTGAAAAAAGAATTGAATTGACGAAATTGGCAAACGCCTGCTCTGATAGTACCTATTCATATAACGTGTGTAATACATAGATAAATTTAGGTACCTAAAAGGTAGTTCGCGGTCGTTGTTCCCAGTTGAAGATACAGGTGGGTACTGGGTAGAGCTAGAGGCGTGTGATCTACGCGGTACGCGTGTACGTATACACTGATGCTGCACGTTGCGTTCTTACGTTCTACGTTCATAGGTAAGGTAAGGTACATATGTACTTGTTGTGTAGGTAGTTAGGTACTACAAATTTAATTATAAGCTGTGCTGGCCGGTATAAAAATAGCGACGCATTCGTATTGCGCTGCGCTTTTCGTAACGCCTGGCTACGTAATCACGCGCGTGCCAGACGACAAGACGCGTTAATAATAAAAATAAACGCGTAAAGGGTCAGCGACTTGACGATTTGGTGCATTTGTGTTCAAGTTTTTGGCTACAGTCGCTAGCACCGTCGTCTTAATGTCTAGATACCGCGCGCCAACGTCAACGCCATGTTAGCGCCAGCGACAGATCTTCGAATTTGAAACAATAAGTGTAATTTTTCTGTTTTTGGAACGATTTTGAATTTAGGCATTTATGTACTCATTCATCGACCGGTTGATGAGGTTGAAAAAAGTTAACGTTTCTTTGCTTGCGCGAAAAAAATTGAACGCATTTTTTTATGCGGATAGGTATAGGTGGCAAATACTTGGGGGGATGGTTTATGAAAGAAGGAGTGGTTGGAAAAATGAAAAATGTGTTTCCACGTCTCAAAATACTAGCAGAAAATTTACACCATCGACCGCCCCCCCCCCGTTAATTCTGCCCGTACCTCTATGCAAACTGTCCATTTTATGAAATGCAGGGTAAAGTCGAGGAATTTTTTGGAAACTACGTAATTTCGCGTGAAAAATCCTTGTTCATATTTTTAAATTGTATCTATTGAACGTAATTGATTTTGATTTCATGAATACAGAATGGATAACCATTTTTTAAAAAAATGATCGAAATTTTCTTAGCTTTTTGTAACGTAACTTTTTCTCATTTTTTTCAGACAAGAAGACTAAGTATGAAGTTCAAGAATGGCAAGGAAAAAAAGAGAAGAATATTCAAACAAACTGAAACTTTGATGCAGAAAAATCGAGGTTTGGAATTTTTTTTTACTAAATTGTAGTAATTTTTATATTTTTTGACTACCTACTGTTGACGAAATTTGGTTGAAATTCACAAATTTTTCACAATTCGGGCAACTAATTAGCATTTAACTGATATTAGGTTCAATAATAATTCATGATAAAAAAAAATTAAAAAAACATACAAAATCAAAAACTTGATAAACTCAATCATCATAATTTTCAATTTTTTTGAAACTAAAATAGATTTTTAACGATAATTTATGCAAATTTGTTTATATGGGGCGAATAACCGGCCCTCCCCCCTCCCGAATATTGGTTGATAACTTGATGAGAAGTTCTATAAAATCTGCGAGTATAAAAATCATGCCGTTTAATGAGTCCGAAAAAATGAAAAAAAAATAGTTCAGAAAACTGAAAAAGTCAGTGGAAATCATTTCTGGAAAAACTAGAAAACTGAAAACCCAGTACCTACTGTTCTTAATTGTCATTCGTATATTTATTTTCACCTTTCCTCATTTTTCAACAGTAGGTAAAGAAAACTTCCTTTTTTCATCCCTCTTAAAATCAAAAAAAAAAAAAAGGAAAGGAAAGGAAAGGAAAGGAAAGAAATGAAAACTCGAAAAAATCAGCGATGGCACATAATTTTTTCAAATTAGGTGTCTCTGAAGAATGAAGAAAAGATGTGAAATGGAAACTAATGACGTAATGACATGTTTAGAAAATTGCTTCAATTTGTCTCGTCAAATTCTACGGGCAATAGAGAAAATGTAACAGTTGACCGCATTTTCGAGTCCTAACCTAGCTGACTGGCAACCCTTCCTTTCATTCATCATTACAAAAAAAAAATGAAGCGTTTTTTGTTTTAAAGCAAAAATCTTAGAACATGGATATGTCAATATGTTGGTTGACGCAATGATGATATAAGTGTTTTTCATATTTCATAATATAAATTCTTAGAGTGCGTTGAATTGAAAATGAAAATTAAATGGGTTAAAAAAAGAACGCTATCCGATTACTTTCATATCTTTCGACGCAGAGTCTGTCTCTGTACCTACCTATTAGTTTTCACAGTGTTCCAATTCGGTAGCGAAATGCGCACGAAAAAAAGATAGAGAATTTCTTGAAATGATGTTTTTAGCTCGTCGATAAAGGCGTCGCGGAAAATGGTGCTGCGGTGGCTGTGGCTGCGTTTCAAAATCAGCTAGGTAGACCTACTTAAACGCCGTAGTGGCTCTGAGATGTAACCTTGATTCGATTTTTGTTAGTGCGTGGCTGCAACGAATGTCTGTCGTGTACTGTTTATTTAGTGTATATTTTCCTACTGTTTATTTTGCAAATTCTGCGCTTATTTGTATACACTCAAGTATAGGTATGATATAGCTATACAATACACCATATGTACGTGTGGTGTATGCAGTCTTGACCCATAACCCGTATACCCTTACGCTCCGGGTCTATCTGGTGAGAGGGTGCACAAATCGAGAACGACCGTGTTATACTGTTGCCAAGTACATACGAACGAAAGAATGTCAAGGACTCGAGGAAAATACGAGTAATATTGAAAATCTCGTACAGTCGGTGTAGGGTTTCTCTGGTTTCTCGTTATTCTCAATCTACCGTATAGCCGTACTCAATTTATCGAGAGTACGGTGTATCGATATTGGATACCGCGTCTTATATACGCTCAAGTTCCTAGTACCTAACTACCTACTTACTTACTTACCTACCTACGTACGCTAGCCAATGGGCGACTTTCCAGCCTCCGTTTCATAAAACGACGATTTTATGGGACATAATTTTAAGGGGAAAACACCTACAGACAAACGAATAGGTAAAAAATGTTCTTTAATCAAATCGTTTATAGGTGATAATGCGGCGCGGAGTCCACATCGCCGTATTATTCAAGGTGTACTCCGCGACTCCGCGTCCGCGCTTATCTATACCGAACCTTCATGTAGCCAAATTAAATACAGAAGCGCATGATAGACGTTGTGTAACGAGTACTCGAGCCATTTATCGTTGTAGTTTGTCGTAAAATTTACGATTACGATCGCGAGGTTTATTTAGATAATTACCTATTTCAATTCTTTCGAATGACTAAGAAAATAGGAAACTGGGAAAGGGTGAATTTAAAGAAAAACCACGCAGACTTAGCATTGCGACGAAAATTTGCGAGGTAGTGGAAAACCTTTCCTTTTAGAGAAATTCTCAGCCCTCAACTCGAGGAAAGATAGAGCTAAAAGATCTCAAAAAGGGGACGTCTTCAGAAAAAAAAAAACTCTTGTATTTTGCCATTTATGAGTAGTTCCACCTGGGAAGAAGCTCTCGACACCCCTTCCCTCCCCGAAATGGACGGTTTGGGTCTCTCTACACCTCCATGGATCGTTGAATTTGATATTGGATATCGCGTTTTGTCTTCTACGAAGTGGTTGAAAAGTTGTACCAGGCCCCCAGCTACGGGGGGGGGGGGGCAAATGGGGGCAATGCCCCCTCCCTGAAACATTTATTTGCCGCCCCTTCCTGAAAAAATTTGTCAAAACCACCTTTAGTTTATCGGTCAGGTGAATCATCAAATAAATGTGAAATGCTGTCTCCATTGCATTCTACCGTTTGTTAATCTCATTCCATGTGCTCAAAATTTCAATCAGGATGTCATTTAAAATGTCTGCGTCAACATTTTTATAAATCCTCGAAAAATTTTATCCACTACTAAACAAGACAAGAACGTGATATTTTCATTTTTTACAATTTTTTGGCCTTTTAAAAACTCTTGAGATGAATTTCTACAGATTTCCATCATAGGTAGCATGATTTTGGCCAGAAATACTATGCCTACTAGACATAGGAAGCAAAATGTTTAAAATTCGCCCTTTTCGCGAAAAAAAAAGTCTGAACTTGGAAAATTAATCAGTATAAATATCATTCGGTTCTTTGAGGGCAACAAATTGAATCAGGTAGATGAAAAAAGAAACAATACCTAATCATCAATTTTGACGAAAATTCATTGAAAATCTCAAATTTTAAGCTTTTTGATTTTGACCATATGCAGATTGCTCGTGACATGACGTCGGAAAGTGAGTTTCAAACAGTACGTTGTACCTACCTCCTAAAATCCTGACTAGACGGGGATACAAAGTATCATTTGCACCCCTCCCCCTAATCACAATAGATAGGGATGAATAATGGAAAATATTATTTGTGAGCATTAAAAACTCGATTTTTTGCCCTCGCTTCGCTCGGGTATGAACAAAATTACAATTCTATGCATTAATTGAAGTGACGGAATGAAAGAATTTTCGTTTTTTCCTACTTCCCTAAAAATTCTTTTGATATTTAGATATTTTGAGTTAGAATTTTCATTTTGTACTCTTCTCGAATAACTTTTTATACAATTTTCAAAAATGCTCACGGCAGTACTGCCAACTGGATGTTGATTCCCGTAATTTTCATTGAATTGGCGTTATTCATTCAGTATTTTAAAAAGTGGATCAAAAAATTCAGAATCCATTCTTTTTAAATTTGAACCATCTGATTAGGGGCCTGAGTTGTACACCGAGATTTTTATCAATTTCAAATGGCTCGCTCAAAATACTCAAAAACCAGTCAATCAATTTTTTGACCAGTTTTTAATGTCCAAAAAATATATTTTTTCGTGTAAATTTATAAATGCAGCAGAAAATGTTTGGAGGCAAGCAGGGGCCAGAATTTTTTCGAGAGGGCTTCCTCCTCCCTTGACGACGCCTCTGTTTTTGACCATAAAAAACAATTTTTGATGAAAATTTTCAAAAAAAAAGTTCCTGACAGTGCTAATTAATTTACGTAATTTTCATAAAATTCCAATTGATAGCACAGCTACAGATTTTTTTGAAAATTTAACCGAAGTAATTCAAAATACATAATGGAGCACAGTTTTTAAAATCGTTTGAAAAATTTTATCAAAATTCCTGAGGAATAATAAAATTTTTGGTCGATTTGAGATGTTTGAGTGAGTGATTTGAATTTGGTGTTTAAATGAAAATTTTTTCAAATTTGGGATCTGCACATTATGAGCGAAAGTTATTAGCAAGGACCGGATATGTATGTTCTAAAAAACGCAAAATATGTACATATTTTATGCGCTAAAAAAGGGTGAAATATGCAAAAATATGTGCTAAAAACTCGAAATATGTGAAAATATGTGAATACGATATGGGTATCAAAAAACAGCTTTTTTCGATCTTGTCATTAAATTATCACTCAAAGTGCTAAAAAATTATTCATTTTAGGCAATTTTGACTGATTTTAGTAATTTCTTATTGATAAAATCGATTTTTAATTCAAAATCAAAAGTATTTAATTTTTCAATAAAAAAGTTGTAACAGGCATTTTCATTTCTCGGACAGAAAAAAATTATAAAATTAAATTTTGGATGGTAAGCACGAAAAAAAGAGTAAAAAACAGATAAAATGAGTAAAATATGCCCAAAAACGTGAAAAATGGTCAAAATATGGCCAATTATGTGCAAAAAATGGCAAAATATGTAAAAATATGCGTTTATACCCAAAATATGCGAAAATATGCGCAAACATATGGGGCTCAAAATACTCAGAATTTTTTGAATCGTAAAGAAACCATTGATATGAGTGATAGGAATGCTCATAGGAAAATATGTTTTTTCATACATATCCGGTCCTTGGTTATTAGTGTCCAGTTTCGAAGTCGAATTGTTCAGGGAGGTGTAGGTTTTTGAAAAAGTATATTTAGTTTCTTTATCGCTTCGTTCCATTTTGGAGTGAGAGGTTCTAAATTTGTTTGGGAGGTCCTACAGCCTACACTCGGGGTAAACTATTTCACCTTATTATTGTCCAATAAAACCATAGATTGTTTTTCTCTTCTGATTCACCGTAATACGTATGAACCTAGGAACCTACTACCATATACTTATATAAAAAGATGCCTATTTTAATTATGTAGAGAGTGTTTCTGCTGATTAATTTTATATGACGAAAATCATTAACCTTTTCCCGAAGTAGGTACTAGGTACATATTTAGTAGATTACAGAATACCTCTGAATTATTATTCATGACCTGCTTACGTAGGTGACCCATTCATGCTAATACTATTCGATTTTTGAAGATTTTGCCAATAGATACCCATCTATGAGCTTCTATAAAATATCTAGTGCCTCTTGAACTAATCAAGGGAAGTCATCCGCATTAGTAGATAATATTAATATGCCACCAGCTTGTGGCAGTAACTCGCATGCTTTTGTACCTAATAATAGTGGATCTTCGCGAATTGCATCAAAATCGAATAATTATAAACTTCACACGTTGTCTAACTTCAGTAGCTTTTGAATATCGATGATCCAAGATGAGGAGGGATTAAATAGATTCTGTCTGTTCGAGTAGGAAGGTAAGGTACTCATCCGTCCCAATAGCATTTACTTTACATTAAAGCGTCTCTGGTAGGTACTACGAGTAGGTAGCTACTAGCTAGGTACGTATTTCTGTGAAAGGCTGAAGTTCTTTCCAATCAGATGCCTAATGGATAACAAAAGTGCCTTTTCATGGCATAAAAGGACGATAAGTTTTTTTGTTATTTTTGTTTTTTATTTTTCGTTAAAATTGTGCCTGGACGAGTGTAGATATTATTATTTGCCCCGCGAATCGATGTTTCAAGGATAGTTTGCTATTATCGATTTTGTCGTCGAAGCGGTCGATGTTATTTACGTATTTGAAAATCCTCACCTCCTGTTCCCTTTTCTGTGTGACTTCCCGTTCTGTTCGTATTTATGGAATCTATTGAGAAATTTATTGTAAATTTAAATGCGAAAAGATAGTTTCGCTTATTATAACTTTCAATTTTCAGACACGACACCACCACCCCCCCCCCCCCCCCCAGTCAATTGATTTAAGATGCTGTAAGTATCCGAATCGTCTTACAATTTTCATTTCCCATTTTTGCAAAGTGATTAAGCATCAGAGCATACCTAGACATTCAGTTTATTGGGTAAAATATCTACTCATACAGCTGCGAGTCTTGTATCGTTGAAAAGAAGCGTAGCTCTTAGCTGTGCATTTTTGAAAACAAATCGAAAGGGTAATAGGTATAGGGGTTAAAAACATCACAAACATGCATGTTTCATGAAATTGTTTGGCTCAAGTTATTCGTGTGGTTTTTTTAATAACAGCGAATAAATTATATTTTTTCGTGTGTGGCTCGCTAATTTAAATATTTCGTGCACCAATTCGTAAGTTTTTAAGCACATCCGTCATTTGAAGCTGATGTGATGTTACAAAGGGATAAGATCAAAATTTTCCAATTTTTGTATAAAAATGCAAAATAGTCTATCGATGTGAGATTTTTCGCAAACTATATCTACTTTGTTTGCAATTGAACGGTCTGCAGTCTGCACATTGGCCAACGCGAAAAAAAATTGAAAATATTCAATTCTGTTGCATAGGCACTTGAGGTTGCAGAATGTAAAATGACTCAAAAATAAAAAAAAAAATACATATGAAAAAATCGCAAAATGAAAAAATGGTGCACTTCTATCCCTCCCGCGAAGACAAAGACAAAGGCCGAAGAATTTACACACACCATGAAGCAACAACCAGACAAAGAACTACATTTTTATGTATGAATAGGTATTTAGTTTCTATTTCTACATAACTGTTTTATTTGGAATATACTCGGTGTATAAAGATCTACATACTTTTATACGAAATGATTTCAAAATGTCAACAAACCTGGTAACACTTTCTTCGATGAGAATTATCTGGGTAAGTACTTGAATTCGATGTTTTTCCCTTTGTTGCGAGCACGTAGGTACAAAAGTAAAACAAAAAATTATAACACAGGTCAATGGAAGAAATTTTCTTTCCAAGTATAAGGTATGAAATCAACAGAGCGCAGAAGGAAACACAGCTGTTCAAACTGATAACAAAATACTGGCACTGCGTACTGGCGCTAACTAGTATTTACTTTTTGCGTCTCAGCGTGCGATGGGCGACGCGGCGCGGCGTGGCGTCGTTTTTATCAAGAGGACGCGGGACGTCGATAAACGACTGTATAAAAAAGTATGAATGGCAAACCTCCGAACACGAGACTGCGCTTTAGTCATTGTGACCTATATACTCAACGTGCAACTTTCATGACGTCAGCGTGAAAGGGATGATCGAGCGACTGAGAATAAGTCGATTGTTATTTTAAATGCGTAATTTTTTTCCTCCTCTCCTGTCTCCTTTACTTTTTAATGACTATGGCGAAAAATTTCTAAAATCGCGTTACATTCGTTCAGGTAGGAGGATTCGATTTACTTTTTTATCGAATACTTCCGGTGAAATTTGCAAAGGTCGCGGCTGCTTTTAATCCGATTCTTCCTTGACGCCCGCCCGGGCAAACAGGCCACCAGGTAGGTATACCGAGACCTGCCTACTCAGCGTTCGATTTAATCAAGTTTTCATATCGGTGATGATGAATGATAGCTTGATAAACACGACCGAAAAAAGTATATCAATTATTCGTTACAATTTTGTTTGTTTTTTTGCCATTATCCACTACTCCGAAAACGATGTTTCAAACATTTGATTAATCGAACGGTCAATAATTAAACTCGAAAGTGAAAATAATACTTTTTTCGTGGTTATGCTAATGTTCGCTTTGATTTTGATGGCCGCTGTACGAAAAAGCCGAACCATCTATCCATAAAACCATCCAGTAACAACTTCATGATGTTCTTTGAAGGTACATCTACGCGTGCCTATTTTTTTGAAATTCATCTACTTTCATTGTACTCTCTTAATTTGAATCAGTCAAAAATGCCTAAATTGACTGATGAAATAGAGAAAATCAAGTCACTGATAATCAGTCAAATTCCACTGATTCCCCAGTTAATCAGTGTCATTTTACTGCCAATCAGTGAAAAATTATCGATTCAAATTGTGAATTTTGATTGTCGAATCAGTGAAAATTAGTTGACTAATTGAAATCAGTGATTTTTCATTATTGAATCAGTAAAAAAAATATTTCACTGGTTGAACTCGTATTAATTAATTAACGATTGAATCAGTGAAATTTTATTCTTAGGTACTGATTCAGTAAGTAGTGAAAATTCACTGATTGAATCGTAATTTTTTTTTACTGATTCCTACAGTGACTTGATTTTGTCGATTTTAATCAGTCATTTTTGACTGATTTAAATTAAGAGAGTAGGATTCTTTGTTTTCTAAAATCTATACCGATTTTTAAAATTCATCGTCTGCGCTGATGGTGTTAGAGCAAAAATGAATAAAATGATTTCACCGATAGGTACCATTCGCTGAAAATTTTTTCAGAATTGTTTTCATCAGTTGAAAAACAAAAAAGTTCAATTTTTTAAAATTCATTACCTGTTTTAAATTTTAAAAGAAAAATAATTTTCGGAAATTCGTCTGGGTTTTAAAAAATATGGCTCATGTTTTGAAGAATTTCTACCGGTGATGGAAAATTGGAATTGGAACTAGAACTGAACACTGAAAAACTGAAAATTGAATTAGAATCGAAACTGAAATGATGAGAACTAATAACTGAAAACTAGAACTTTAAAAACAAAATGCAGTGATGGAAAAATGGAATCAGAACCCGGAACTGAAATCTGAAAAAAAAAAACTGGAACTAGAATTCGAATTGCAACGAGAACCGAAATCTGAAAACTGGAACTGGAACCAAAATGAATTTCAGTTTTCATACTAGTTCCAGCATTTTTTTTTTACAAATTTCAATTTTTATTTTTTTAAAATAAAATTTTTACTCAATTAAAATCATCTTCTCTTACATTACACCTTACACACCAAAATTTTTTTCGAAAAATCAAATTTTTCAAAAAATTTAGAGTGTAAAAGTAACAAATGTAGATGCACAATATTCAATTGAAAATTTTTCAAGTGCTAAAAATTAAAAAACAAAAATGGCCTCACACGAACCTTGAAAATTAATGTAGAAAAGTGAATAAAGAAATAATGTGTTGTAAATTTAAAAATTCCATCCAATTAAATACCTACATCTTCGCACACTCTGAAAATTTCAAATTTTTTATTGAATAATTATTCAGGACTAGGGAAATCAGGACCAGAAGTCATGAAATTTTTAAAAAAGATCATTTCTCAGTTTTTTTTCACACATGTTTTGTGTTGAGCTTGAATAATTATACGAAAAATGAAAAAATTAAGTATACTTACTTTAAAAAGGAAAGGAAATAGAATAAAAGTTCAGTTTTTGCAGAAAATTTTGGATTTTTTCATCTCTTAAAATTAAAAAAAAAAATTGGAATTTTGGAACTGATATTTAGAACTAGAATTGAAAACTGGAACTAGAAAATAGTGAGAACTGAAACTTGAACTGGAACTAATATCATTTCAGTTTTCCATCACTAATTTTTACCCGGATTTAAGTATTTTAAAAAATTGTCTAGACTATAACAAAAATCATTCAAGTTCAAATTACATCTAATTTTAAGAACATCTTTCCAAGTTTTTAAAAATTTTTCGATTTTTGGGAATCATAAGGTTTGGAAAATATTAATCAATGTTCAGAAAATCGGTTTAAAAAGCTCCTCACGTTTTGGCAAATTTTCTGAACATTCTGTCCTTGAACTGAACCATCTGATTCTACCATCTGGATCCGCCGGTAGGAAAGAGTAAGGTTGAGTTATGGGGGCTAAAATTTTTACAAAGTCGTATTGAGATTCGAACACAGTTTTTTAATGAGTTATTCTCGTATAACTGTCAAAAAATAATACTGATTACCCCCCCCCCCCTCATTTTCCCATAAATTGATACCTAAATTGAGTTTTTTCTTATCGTTGAAATCCTCGATATTCTTGAAAATCCGTAAGCAATTCTAACTAATGCCTTCTGCTAGTTCTACTCTATATTTTATCAGTTGTCCTTTTATTTCGAGTCATCGGAAGCGAAATGTTGACAGCCAGCGGCGACAGCCTGGACTATTTCGTATCAAGTGTATGTACCTTACCTAACAGTATGTCCGTGTATTTAGACAAGCAATAGCCATATACGAGCGGACGTAGTAATGTTTCATTAATTATGATTTATTCCCTCACCACAATTTTACACGTAGTTGTCGCGTGGCGTTTTTATTACATAGCGTTGTTGCAGTGTAGAACTTTTACCTTGCGACGAGTATCGCTTTAATCGAATAAGTAATTGTTTAAACGAGTCAATGTACAAAGTAGGCGTCGGCGTATGTTCAGTTGCTTACAACTAATGTGTTGTACCTATTTGACGCAAACGTGTATCAATTAACAAACTGGTTTTCCTTCTATTATCAGTGAAAAGAAGAAAAAAGAATATAAAGATGAGAGATGATTTCCTAATGAAAATGAAAAATACCTATTGATTGTGAGATAAATGTGCTTTCATAGGTACTTCGAACTTTTCGAAATTCAAATTGGGTAATGAGTCAGTAAAAACACTAATCTGGGTACTCGATGGTTTAAATTAATTTTTCGTTGATTTTCATCGACTAAAGATTTATACCCATATACTTACTTACCTAAATTTGCACAAGAATTTATGCAACTCTTTTGAGATTTCACTTCGATGTTCTTTTCTACTTCTTTCACGTTCGTACCTATACATGTCCCTATAGCTATGTTTTCTCATCGGATAATTTTTTAGCCTTGATAGGAAATCGACCAAGGTCGTGATATGAGTATAGTGAACTTAGTAGCAGTGTCCCTGATGTGTCATTTAGTGCACTGATACGGTCGCAGCGCGACATCCAAACAAATTGAAATTATCCGCTTCTAATCAATAATTAACTAATTCCTGTCGCCATCGCGGGTCATATTGGTTTGCCGGTTGACTGTTGCGATATACTCAGATCTTGAGAATAAATTTGGTAACAATTATGGGTTTCATTTTGAATCATCGGAAACAGTTGTTACAATTTCAAAATAATTGAAAGGCTTCTGATTTTTAAAAAAAAAAACAACATCGGTACCTAGCCAAAAAATGTGGACGAAAATGAAAAATTTGGAGAAATACATAATGTACAACAGGTTATGCTCTTGATTGGAAAAAAAATTGATAAACATCTTGCTTTCTGTAAAATTGAAGGAACAAACGGCGTATTCGAAAAAATTAGATTAAAAAGTTGTCAAATTTCAACCGTATTATGAGAAGGGCTATATTGGTACATTTGCACGTTGAAAATAGATAATACTCGTATGTATCTATTTTTATCGTATGAATTCCTGCATAATATCAAAATTGATGAGGTTATGAAAAATCTTATTCAAACAATTTTTTTCAAAAGTTGAGAAATTTTTTGATGTTTTTTTATTTTGAATGATCTGTGTAACTCTTTCAATTTCAATTCTTGGCATAATTGTTTTGTTTTCTACTACTAATTTCTCTGATCAATTTCTATTGAACGACTTCCAGTTTTGTATGACTTTTTCAGAAAAGACGGTAACGGCGCAGTTGCGATTTTTATTTTTAAGGTGAGAAACATGTTCATTGAAAGGTTTTGTACATTTAATCTCAGGAAGTGTTGAGAAATTTTTTTAAAATGATACTTAGTTTGTTTATTCATCATTTTCAACAATTTAATTTATACCTGTAATTGATTTTTTTTTTTTTAGAAAGTGAGGAGAAAGTAAAAAATATTGAAATGAAAAATGCAGAGATAGAGTAATGAAATTTGGTCTGAAAAAAAAGCTATCAAGTTGGTTGGTATAAAAATTTACCCACAGTTAAATTTTCAAATAATTCTTCCAAATTGTCCAAATTACAGTTGAATTTATAACGAGAACATTGATTGCCTTCAGCATTAAAAATACACAAAATTAAAAATAAGTAGGTAAAGATCTACAAGTAGATAACCAATGTACCTTCTGGCGCACTCTAGCGCAACCCTAGATTTTAGGTCAAATTCAATCATTTTTAGGAACCCTAAAAATTCTCAAATTTCCAGAGAGGAAATTCATTCAGTTTCATGAGAAAAATAGATGAATCCACACAAAATTTTAGTCCACCTTGGTCACAAAATTTTTTGATTTAAGTAAGTAGGGCGCGTATATGATTTTGAGAGAAATTTTCGAAATTTCAACCCATTTTTGGAAAATTCTATCCATTTCTGACATTTTAAAAGTATACCAATGTACCTTCAACACAACTCCAGATTTCTCAATTTTTAGGTCAAATTTTATTATTTTTACCTAAGAAGTCTCCAATTTCCGAAGAGGAAATTTATTCATTTTCATGAGAAAAATAGGAGATTTTTCTTACAAATTATGTCACCCAAGGTTATGAAATTTTCCAATTCAAATATATGATTTTGAGATAAATTTAATGAATTATCAGCATACTTCCTGACATAGTCAAATTCTGAAGACGAGGTAAATCAAGGTTGTTATACTTTCAATCTCAGGCACTAGCGCACTACAGATGTAGCTCCTGATATTTGTGATGAAAATAGTAGTAATTTCAATGAAATTGTAGGGGGGCTAAATCTCTAGCCCCTTAGAAATAATTGTAATTTGGTGTACAATCATACACCTTGAAACATGCGCGGAAATTCCGCATAAGTTTCTAAAATCTCTGAAACATCATTCTGTATCATGATTACTAAAAGTAATCACGTTTTCTTTAGTAGGTGGGGAAATATTTCCCCACTTGGAATTTGGAAATCAAGATAAATTTACAATAATATGACTGGAAATCACAATTTTCACAGGTGTGTAAACATTTACCACCCTGGAATTATTTTAAAATATTGCTATAAAATTCTGATTTATTGAAAATGAAATAATCTTTTTCACGCGCGCGGAATTTCCACACACGTGATCAACTCTCTACAATCCTAGGGTATGACTCCGCAATCTGAATACAATAATTCAACTATCATTTCACTTTCCATTTCAGGAGGGATGGTTGTACCTCCTGCAACATGGTCAATTTATAGGAGTCGGGACGACGACGGCTGGAAAATTATCTTATAATAACGCGCACGGAAATTCCGTGCATGTCAGATCCAAGAGGTATGGTCATATCTCCTAGACACATTTATGGAAACTTGGAACGCGGGGGAAAATTTCCCCCATGTTTATTGTAATAAAAATAAAGGAAATCATAAAGAGTAATGATTTACCCTCATGGAAATAATTGTAAATTGGTGTATAATTATACACCTTGAAACACGCGAAACATCCCATTTCAATAGGTCGCACGACTGAATGATAAAAAACCAAATTTGTAGGTTGGGCTCATCCCGAGTGGGAAGGTAAATTGAAAAAACATCGTCATTTTCGAATTCAGCGCGAAATTTCAACCCATTTTATACCATATTTCAAAGATCCTGTTGCTAGAACAAGACCAAAATATGAAACTTTAATGGATCCTTTATCAGATAAAATTCAATATTTACCTGATAGTACAGCATCTATAATTGCGAATTATCAATATCAGTAACCTTTTTCATCGATTAAAATCTAATTTTTTGAATGATAATTTTTCTAAGGAAAATTTGATTTTCTGTCGAAAAATATAACTTGAAACTATGAAATTGCGAATGTCAGAAAATTCTGCTTTAATCGATCAAATAAGGTCACCAATATTGGTGATCCGCAATTATAGGTGCTCAAGTTCATGCGACCATTTTTAGGGGCTTTTCTCCAGCACTAGGTAATTCTAAAATTTTCTAGAAGCTCCAAGTCTCGAAACTGCTTCCAATCGATTCGAGAAGTCGAAAATTGGGTACCTATACCTACATATCAAATTTTACTTTTTTTGCTGGTTAGATTACATCTTCATAATATTTTGTAGGACGATAAAGTACCCAATTTTGAAATTTAAAAATTCGTCAAAAATTCAAAAAATGAACTTTGGCTTCTGAAATTGACGATTTTCAATCTATTTTGATTCAGACTCAAAATTTCAGTTCGAATTAGAATATCTCCCTTGAAAGCAATTTTGAATATTAATTTATTATTGAAAAAAAACATACCTAGGTACTTCAATAGATATCTGGAATTTTAACAAAAAGTTATGAATTGCTAAAAATTTCAACTGGCAAACAGGTAGGTACTTTAATTACCTGGAATTTGGTTTTCTTGAATTTTTTTTGTTGCCAGAAATTGTTTTCATTTATAATAGTTCCGAGAGGTTATAAGTAGGGTAGTACATTTTGGTAGGTATTTTGCTGGGGATGCGGTAATTTTGATTCTTCAAAAATTCACCAAAATTCGAAAAATGCATTTCAGCGCCTGAAATTTTGGTTACAGGGTCCTGTTATGGTGTACTTTCGATCAACTTTTGTTTGTGCTCAAAATTTTACGTTGAGTTGAGATACCTCCCTTGTTAATATCAAACCCGATTAAGAGGAAATACCAAAATTTGATTGGTGCAGTAAGATGGCAACTCCTGGGATGAAACGATGAAAGTGACCTGCCTTGATTTAAAGAGAAACCATTATTGGTTTCTGCCAACACATTTTTTATCCAAAGCTATTCAGTAGGTACCTAAATTGACACATTTATTAATAGGTAACCAAAATTAATCAGTGTAAGTATCGATTTGTATAGGAGCGGTTGGTTTTGAAGTCGTAATTAGGTACTACATAATACGTATGTACTAGTCTAAATTTTTTTTCCTGTTAGGTACCTATTTATGATTTAAAAACGGACTACTCCTATAGAAATCGATACACTGATTAATGGTGGTTATTTATAAAGATAATGTTTTAATTTAGGTAAGCATTCAATAGTTTTCTTAATATCTACACATTGGGAAAGAAAAATTTTTGAGAAAAAATTCTATTGACAGAAACCATAGTAATGATTTCTTTTTTCGTGTTTGTTTAGCTTTGGCCTTTTTTTGAACCAAGAGCCGAAAATTACGAAATACTTACAGAAAAGTAAATTTTGTAATTTTGAGCGAGGCTGTCGTGAAAGGGTGTTTATCGGAGTATTTCATCAGTGAAGTGTAGACCAGAAGTATGAAATTAGTTTTTTCATTTAGTCATTTATCTTAACAGCATTACATCTGAACAATTTTTCGCGATGTTTATAGTTAGAAAATGTAAACCAGAAGATGTAATACAGCAAAATTTTACATAAAATGGCATTCATTCTTTTTTAGTAATTTTTCCAGGGTTTCTCTTATTTAAGGTTTTTCTGATTGAAATTTTCAAATAGCGGGGTAAAAGTGAAGAGTATATCAAAATTATTGAAAAAATTATCATAAGTACATCATTCAGCATTCTTTGCGAGATAATTTTATGCCAAAGAACTGATAAGAGATGATTATAGGATACTGGATCATTCTGGACATTGCATTATAATGGCAGTAGAAATTAAAAATTGAAATAACTAAAGAATTTGAGTAAGAATGTAGATGATTGAGGTAAGGGAGATATTCTGCGTTGAATTCTCTACACGGTAGAATAGATTTGAAGGTTGTACCAGCAATGGATCGAAAGCTATCAAAGTTCAAAGTTGGGAAAGTGAGTTTTTATTGCAAAAATATTATACATTTATTCAACTTAACATTAAAATAAGTTGAAATTTTGAGTGAGGACATAGGTGTTTGAGGTTAGGAAAATGATCTACGTTAAATACTGTACAAGATGAATTAGGTTTGAAAGTTATCCCGCCAGCCAAACAAAAATTACAACAGGTCAAAGTTCTGAAAATGCGTTTTCATTATAAATATTTTGTATTTTTTTCACTTTACATTTAAATTACTCGGAATTTTGAGTGAGGACATAAGTGTTTGATGAAAGGAAGATGATCTACGTTAAATTCTCTACACGATAGAATATTTGAAAGTTGACCCGGCAACTGATCAAAAGCTATTAAAGTCCAAAGTTAGGAAAGTGAGTTTTCAATGTAAAAATTTAAAAATTATACATTCATTCAACTTCACATTAAAATAAGTTGAAATTTTGAGTGAGGACATAAGTGTTTGAGGTAAGGAAAACGATCTACGTTAAATTCTCTACAAGATGAAGTAAGTTTGAAAATTGTCCCGACAACCTATTGAAAGTTATTCACGTTCGAAGTTATAAAACTAGTATGTAATATTTGCAATAAAAACCTATTGTAACATTGAACGTTGATAATTTATTAATTTTCGATCGGCATCGGCTGCCGGTACACTTTTTAAACCTATTTCATCTTATAGAGAATTTAACGTAGATCATTATTCTTACCTCAAACACCCGCATTCTCACTCAAAATTTCAAATATTTCACGTTTTAAATTTCTTTGCCATTGCTATTATACAGAATTACACCTACAGTATCCTATAATTATCCAATTGCAGTAGTTGCCTGCAGAGCGCGTATTTTAGTGGCGGACTTGGGTGGCGGACTTGCCAATTATCTGGGCATATTTATTTTTACCTTCAACTGGCATTAAAAAATTTTCCGAGATGGCAACACTGGAATGACTACGTGTTTCTCCAGACTAACTATCTAATATCTTCTGAAATCTGACGTCCGTTTTTATTTCGAATTTTATGTAATTGCTAATTGTAGTTCGTGAATGTAAATTATTTCGTCCAATTTTTAAAAATTTGTGAATAGTTTACAATAACTGAAATTGGATCTTCCTGAGTAAAACATCGTATTCGATCGATCTCCATCAGTCACACGCACGACGCACATTTACGATTTTTTCATGTTACAAGGTTAGTAATTTGGTAACTTTTTTGTGAAGTAATAATAATTCATGTTTATATTACACGACTAATTTTTTCATGTTGAAATTATTTTCACGATAACTGAATGTCTATCAAGAATCGAGGTTATTATTTGAATGTTACAGTTGATAGCCTCCAAACGTCCAAACATAGTTTCATTTAGGATAAGTATATTTCGCGTTGAACCCGCCTTGATTCTCGCTGCTGTATTAATTATAATTAACAGTCTAGTTAGCATTTAAACGATTCCTGAAAATAAAAACTAGGTGTTTTTTGGGATGTATCCGCTTGCGTAGTTGGAAGCTCATGTTATATACGCATAATGCGTTTAGAAATTCTTGAAACTCATCTTTCCGTGTTACCGATGTGAAATGCGTTCGCGTTTGTTTTGTTTGGATTAAAAAAAAAATGTCGAAAACACGATCAAAGTTACATTGATTAGCCAATCACACGATGTACGAAGTTCGCGTTGTCATAATCTAATGATTCACGCTTTAATAAATATCGATGAATTGATATGTATTTTAATTTGCACGTAGCTTCATGTGTAGATACTAGATACGTTGTACAAAAACTAATAATTAGAATGTACGAATTAATGGACACGAGTCTAAACATATACTTACGACGAAGACGATTTCAGTTTGTATGATGCACTTATTTTTTGCAAGCCCGTCTTGTTTCGATATCAATCCTAACTGTTCAAAATTTTCTTTTTTTTTTTGCGGAAAATTTTAAGGTCAGTAAGAAACTGAAATGAAATTTTGAAGTTGCAAATAATCGTCGAATCGCAGGTATATTAAGAATAAAATTTCTTGAATGGCTCAAAAATATTCCAAATATACGGACTTGACAAAATAGAAGTGCACTGAGCGAACTTGAATATCTACGTCTTTTTCGCGATTATATTCTGACTCTAGTTTCTGTTATTCTAGTATACCTTGTGTTTTCATTTCTTTCTCTGATAATATTACGATGATATTTCACTAAATATACTTACGCATTATGGTTTTTTTTTATATGTTGTAGGTGTGTGTGATTGGCTAATCTTGTTGTGTAAAAATTTTCTTGTATAATTTCGGCCGTGGGGCGTATATGGTGTTGTGCTGAGCGATCACCACCGAAAATATGAATGGTAAAGTTGGTAGAAGTCTCGAACATAATGCTCGCATCCATCGAGAACCTGACCAATCACATTAACGCTGCCAACAATACGATTAAGAGCAGCGCCGATCTTAATTCAGTGGCCAAGGCGTACTTGATATGCCATCCGAATTCTCATAGCTTCGCTGACCGTACGCTGGTGCTCGATAAGCCGGTGAAAATCGGCAGATCCGTCGGACACAATAAGACTTCGGCCAACAATGGTATTTTCGATTGTAAAGTATTGTCTCGAAATCACGCCCTACTGTGGTTCGAAGATTGTAAATTCCTACTGAAGGACACGAGAAGCAGTAACGGTACATTCGTTAACACCGAACGTTTAAGTAAATCATGCGAAGAATCTCAACCACGCGAAGTGTTCAGCGGCGATACGGTACAGTTTGGCGTCGACGTCGTAGAAAATTCGCGCAATCTAACGCACGGCTGCGTGATCGCGACGTTGAAGTTATTCTTGCCCAATGGTCGCGAAGCTAAACCGTTGCCCACCATTTTCTCGTCGGGCGATCGCAGTAAGGTTACGTTGGAAGATCTTTACCTACTGAATCAGTACCTGCAAGAATCGCTGCAACGCGAAAAAATGCTCGAATCTAAATTGTCCGCTTTGCAGACGTTGGTGAAGACGTTACGCGACAGCACCGAACTCAGTTGGAAAGCGTTGATATCGAATAACAGCCTTCTTTCGCGAGTCGAATTGCTGGAAGTGCAGCTAAAGTGTTATTCGAAAAAGTTTGCCGAAGATACGTTACGTGAAGAACTGCGAGCTTTGCAAGAAGACAAAAGCGCCTACGAGGGCGTGGTCAAAGAGTATTTTCAAAAGATTCTGGACGAAAAGCTGGAGGCGGCGCAGCAATATCAAGATTTGACACGGTCGCTGGCCAACATGAAGACAGAGTTCGCCAATACACAGCTGCTGCTGGCCAACAGTCAGAACGAGCTGAGGGAGTTGGCGTTGAAAAATACCTGCCAGGAGAAGACCATCGAAGAGCTCGAGGTGAAATTACACGATGCCCAAGAGAAAGCCAAGCAGAACGAACAAAAAGCCGTCGACGAAAGTTCCGCCTTGTACGCGCAGCTCGATAAACTCGCCGTCAACGAGAAAGTACTCCAACAGACGATACAGGAGCTGGAAACGCACGGCGATTACGCTCACAAGCAAGTCATGTCGTTACAGAATCAAGTAGAACAGCTGCAGAAACATCATAGCGACATATTATGCGAATTGGTCGATCCGACAGTCATCAAGGATAAAATAACGGACGAGAATCTGGTACGATCTTGGATATCTATCTACGCGGAAGCGTTGCGTAAATGCAAAGAGAACACGTCCTCGTTGCAAAAACGCATTCAAGATATGAGGCAAGAGAAATCGGATAAACAGTGTGCAGTCGCCTCGCTCGAAGCCGAAGTCAACAAATGTATCGTCGAGTTGCAAAACTATCGCAAAGAACAACTCGAACTCGAGGTGCAAATTCTGGACCGTAAAAACGAGCTGGAATTGTTGAAACCGCAGTCGCAGCATATATGGGACGAGCTGAACGAGCAACACAACGACAAATGTAACGAAAACGACGTGGTAGATTTGCAGGAGAAGAAGAAACTCTTGAACGTAATTCAACGAGACGTCAAAATGACCGACGAGCATTTCAAAGAGCTGGAGAAGGTTTTGAAATTCTCCAAAGACGAACTGAACCAACTTACGGTAGCGAACGCCATCGAAGAAGATAAACTAGATCTGAGTGAGAAACAGCTGTGTAGTCTGGAAAACGCGCTGACTACATTGCAAGGGCACGTTCGCAATTGCTCCGCGACTGAAGACGCAACGTCCTATCACAACGACCGAGTATGCATCGAAGACGTGCAATGCTTGAAGAAACAACTCAGCGAAGCGCACGAACTAGCTCAAGAGAAACAAAACTTCACGGAAAAGTTGATGCGCCATTTCATGCAATTTACGCAGTTAGTCAATCAAAGGTTGAACGTGGTGGATCAAGCTATCGCCCAGTGTACGCAGACCGACGAAGCTGTCGGACTGACGGACGAAATAGCCGCCCTAAAGGCGCAAAGCGGCCAGTTATTCGACGCCGTCGACGATTTGCAAAATTTGTGCGATCGAGTCCAACGTTACAAACGCGTTGTAGACGAAACCGAATCGTCGACGACCGTTTCGCTGTTATCCAGCGTAATGGACGTCGTCGATATCAGCGACGATTTCGTCATACTCAAAGAAAGATTGAGCGCCATTTCGTTGGAAAAGAAGGAAGTGGAAACGCGACTGGCGCAGCTGCAAGAACAATACGATTATTTCAAAAGTTACCCGTATTTCGATATATACATTATTTTAGTCGTAGTATTAATCTGTGTCGGTATTTTTAATTTCGCTGATAAACTTTCATTAGTATTCGGTTCGTGAAAACGACCTATCGTTAGTCCTTTTCTCTATCAAGTCGAATACCGCACAGTATATGGATGTAACGCGAACGTATTATATCATTCAGTTCTAGCCGTACCGTAATAGTAATATTTTTACTTGTGTAATGTTGATCTACATAAAAGTGTGTTATTTTTTCAGATTTCTGTTTTGTAGTCTCTCTTACTTCATGTTTTTTTTTTTTATATTTATTTATTTATCTATTTTAAATTGTAAGCTTTAAATATTTGTGTTCAAGCAGCTTGGAAATTTTTTTATTGTATTCCTTTTTCTCTCTTTTTTTTAATCGATTATTATTGTAATTCAGTCCAAGATGAATCATCAAAATGATTAAGCGACGTCGAAGTTCATTTTCCCATATAATCGTAGAAAAGATCGACGAAATGATACGGGGAGGGGGCACTAAGGACTTACAAAATTCTAATTGATGAATGTTTGTATCTATTTCGCGTGGCTACGTTTATTTTGACTGCTAGCTGTTCATTAGAGAAATAAAAGTTGAGCTTCGTTGCGACGTTTATTTAGGTATTATTTGGTACGCATTTTCGTTTTCGAGGAAAATAACGACGTAGTAATACGATCTAATTGATTTATGAATTTCTGGATTTATAAAAATACTGGTGAACAATTTTCCAACATTGAGCACGTCGAGCGTCGATTACTATTCAAATTTATTACGAGTGATGAGAAGAATATTTGTATGTACGACATCGCGATTTGAAATGTTTTTTTATCGTTATCCCATTTGATATTTTATCATTATTGAACGACAACACGACAAGTGCCTCGAAAATAAAATGTTTTAAATGAGTAGATTAGATGTTGGTTATTTCAGCGTTGTGTATTGTATAAAAATTTTCTAATTTTGCTGGCATTGAGAGGATTTAAAATTGATCCAATTTTATGAAACTTGAATTTGAACATTCTGCACTTATTATGGTTATGACTTTCTACGAATGGTAATGTTCAGTTTTAGAGTTTTGAAAGCTGGGGAGGGTCAAATTCGAAACATTATTCTATAGATGGATACTTTGAGTTGTGTACCGACCTACCGACCACCGAGTATTAGTTTTGCATCTATTGGGGTTTTTACGCCTACTTATTGCGAGTGTTTTTGTTTTAGGTGCTGCAGAAGTAAAACCGAACAATAACAAAATGCCTGGTTTCAACAAAGCAGGAACTTTCAAAATATTCGTCGGTAATTTGCCGGATGGCACCAGCGCAACGGAAGTGAAGCCGCTGTTCGAGAAGTACGGTCCGGTGGTGGAATGCGACATCGTCAAGAATTTTGGTTTTGTGGTAATTACACTTTTCGCTTTGACAAAAGTTGTCGTTTATGATTACGAAATGATCCACGGTATTCGCTTGCAGCATATGGAAGACGAAGAATCAGGTCGTGAAGCGATCAAAAACTTGAACAATTCGTTGGTTAACGGTACGGCGATCAAGGTGGAAGCAGCGACTAGTCGCAAAGGTCCGAATACGCCTACAGTGAAAATATTCGTCGGTAATCTGCCGGACAGAAGTAAGGCGGCCGAAGTACGCGCTCTATTTTCCAAATACGGCACGGTCGTCGAATGCGACATTATTCGAAATTACGGATTCGTAGTGAGTTTTTCTGTCGGTTGTCGATTTTGTGTAACGAGTAACGTATCTAACCGGTGATGTACCTAATTTGTTTGGTTTTTTTTTAAATTAGCACATCGATACGAACGATCTGACTAAATTGCTGAAAGAATTGAACGGTTACGAAGTCGTCGAAGGCCAGCCGATGAAAGTGCAGATTTCTACCAGTCGTGTTAGACAGCATCCCGGAATGGATGATCCACAACGTTGTTATAAGTATGTAGTCGTAGTCGTACTAGGTGTTCGCTTTTCTTACGATTTCTACGTATTTTTATTGGCGATCGAACAAACCTTGTTGATGATTTTTCAATTCCGTTTTCAGATGCGGACGTACTGGTCATTGGTCGAAAGAGTGCTCGAAAAACGCTTCAGTTGCTGTTTCGCCTACTGCAGCTGCAGCTACAGCGGTGTAAGTAGGCTTTAATGTGTTCGTATAGTGTTTATTGTGACGATAACTTTAAAAAAAGGATTGTTTCATGTCTGCCCAACTACTTTTGAATTTGGTCTCCAACGAGATTTGCTTGCTTTCAAAGATTTGGCTCTAGGTGTTACGGGAAAGAGGACTTGATGAGGTCGTATGAAAAGTTGTCTTATTCAAACTCCGCTTCCCGGTGAATTCATGGATTAAGCGATATACTATGTGTAATTTATGATGATTTTTTTTTTCTCAAATTTCGTCCAACGTGTTAAGACGTTATGTCTCCTCCCTATAAAGAGTCAAGTTTTGCTGATTTGAAAACCTGTTCGCAAAGTTTTTAATTATATTCCTGGGCATTTTGTGTATAACTGAAATTAGGCTTTTACTTGAATGACTCTAGATTTTTAGAACAAATTTTGAATCTTCTTTCATTGTGTGAGCCTGATTGCTTTTTATAGGACGTCATAGTTTGGTATTTTTATTCAAAATCTGTAAACCCAGGTTCGTCAAAAATTGGTTGAATCAACATGAAAGTACAACTAATTTAATTTTATCGAATTAACTTGGGCTGGATCAGTTGATAACTAACCATTTGTAATTTTTCTAGATACGCTTCGGCCTACGATCCAAGGGCAATGCCTTCGTTATCGTTAGCTTCGACGTTTTCATCGCGGGATCTGTACCCTCCGCCACCACCGCCGCCTTCGGCCTCCTTCGTTAGGGAACGGATTTTGAACCCTTACGGAATGTTAGCCGATCCTAGAGTAAGTATATTATTTCGCTGCGGTTCAGTTATTTTGCGGCGAGAAATTAATTTTCCGTTTATTTAATATTTACTATTTATATTTTGCTTACGTGTACCTACGTAACTTGTAGCGTGATTTATCGATGACGAAAACGCTACTTTTTTTTTACATTGCGTTCTGCGAGTATCGCTCGTACCGTGTGTCTAATCAATGGCCATTCATTGCATTCGTTACTTACGTGAAGCTTTGTAATCGGCGTACCAAAAATAAACAACAAAAAGGTGACAAAAAACAAAAAAAAAACGAATGACACGCGATTTTATTGTACTTATGAATTGTGTTTTATACGTCACGAAGCGACGCGACAATCGCGTATGTATGTTCGATAAATTGGTCGTATGTACATAGAGATATTGAAATGTAGATGTACCCATATTTTCTATGCTTCTTTATTTGGCAGCCTTTTACGAGTACTTTTGCCTTTTCGTCGTCATAAGAGAAGAATTTAACGACGAACGATGTGGTCACGAGTACTGTTCGGCGTATTCTACGTTGTGTAGCACTACGAATACTTCGTTGAATAAAACGACACGTACATATTTGTTATAGGAGTTTTACGATCGGTATTTAGACCGTTTCGAAAGGTCAGTCGATCGTTACGACGACGAACGCGAGTACAGCCGTTTATCATCGAGACGCGATTTAATGCCGCCTCCGCCCGGTGTTGCCACTCGTTTGGCATCGTCGCGGGATTCCGAATACGACATGTTCAGCCGTCGTTCGCCCTCAAAATACACGTAAGGAATTTTCTTGCTTGCATGCGTGCTCCGGTCTACACTCTGAGTCTCTGTCTGTTTGGTCGGTTCAACACGACGTGTTATCACCGCAATCCGTCGGCCCGTCTTCTAAATGTGTGTATACGGTCTTTCGCGATCGAATGCGTGCGCGACTTTGGCGAAAATCCTAGCCCATTCATATATTCGCTATAGCTGTCGTCGTTTGATATATGCCGATGGAGATGACAACGTTGTGGTGTGGACTCGAAAGATATGGTCAAGTCGGTAGATGTTTGATTCTTTGTTTAGCCATCTTGATTCTTCGATGATCAGTCAGGTTTTCAATTTTTAACCGACTGTACAGCCAAGTCTGATTTAATCGAGCGTCTGTGTACTAAAAAATGATTCGACTACAATGGCTAGGATTTTCGCCAAACCGAGCTCGATCGACGTATACGAGAGGATGACCGCAATTTGATATTTCGCGTGATGCGTCTGCACGTACGTAATCCTCGTTTCTGTATGTGTGCGGTAAAACAAAGGAAAGCTGTGAAATCACCTATCGAAACGTGAAATATCTGCTCCGCATCAGTGTAACTTCATCGTCCGGTAAGTAGTGTCGAACCAGCGCGGCGCATCGCAAGGATAGGATCATCAAGTCGGGGACGTGAACGTAAAATTTAATTACATATTTATACAGATGAAAAATGATTTTTTTTTTTTTCATTTTCACTCGAATATAACTTCAAAAATTTTATCTTGTATGAGTAGTTTCCAGATTCTAATCTTTGAATTTGTGATTTAGGAGCAGTCGCGCTTACGATGAATATGCTCGTTCTTTGGACCCATACGATGACAGAAGGTGATTATCGTTATATTAGTATTATTAAAAGTCCATTAAATGAAACGAACTTCGCAAAATTTCTTAGGAACAAGAGATCATTCTCTTCGCTTATCGAGTAATTTCAAATTTCAACTATATTTTGATCGACGAAGAGAAGAAAAAATTGGTGTCCTCACTCGACAGTAATTTTCCGCCGCAAAGAGTGACCAGAGCATTTGCTTTTTTCATATCCATTGTGGTTTTTTTGGGGGGAGGGGAGTTTGCCGTTCTTGTACCTTGAGTCTGTATGAAAACCTATTTGGTTCATTCATTTAATGGCCTTGTGTTTTTTTAATTCGTTGGTTAATCCGTTTTCGACTTTGTTCCAGAAGACATGTGTACGATGAATATTCTTCTCGACGTTCAGAAAGCGCGCGGTAAGTATTGACCTTTTGATATTACTTATCAATTTTTTGGGGTGCTTCTTGCCTGACTCGAATTTTTTTCTCTGTAGGGAAAGTTCGCGCAGTTCGTCGCGTTATGCGCCCTATTGAGATGAATGGGAGCGAGTTATCGGGAATCATGGAATTGCGCCTGATCCCATCCCCGAGAAAATTTCTCTTTTATCAGTCTAAAGATTAGGTTATCTATTTTTAATGCGATTGTCCTAACGTATTTTACGAAAGTTAATTCGTCGCTATCATGTCAATGCGTTGCGGAAATCGCAAGTCATCAAAATAAATGATTTAAATTATAAAATAAATTCTGGTAGTATCCGTCGCGATTCAAGACAATTTATCGTATGTAGTTCTAAGTTTTTTTTATACTTATGCGCTGCTTCCCAATTTTCCTTTTTTTTTTATCGGTGTAAAATAATGGTATAATGTTTCTATCCTACTTGATGAAATGCCCAGATAATTCTAATTTTACTTGATAATTGCAGTTACATATACGCCAATGTGCGCTATCGCGTACACATTCCTGTACCTATACTCCTATAGTTTGAAACAGTTTTGTTTTTTTTATTATTTTTGCAATTTTAATTATGTACTTAGTATTCTATTTTTCAACGATTTCAAAAATTTCATATTTATCAACACATTGACTAATAAAAAGAATGCTTGACTCGTACGAATGAACGTTTCATTATTTTTCGGCTGTTTTTCGAAGACGCATTCTGCGAACGGGAATGGAAAAAGTGTGACAAAAAATGAAAAAAATACTATAAAGCTGACAACGTAACAAAAATTAAAATATATATTTAAGAAATTACATCACTGAAGTGGCACCACTTTGATGCCAGATTGTTGTTGGGATATTTGATATTGTTTCTTAGTCTTGGCTTGTTTGACTTGAGCGGCGATACGGTCAACGTCACGTCTGCCTTGGGCGGTTAATCGTCTTCCGGTACTATCGGGTACTTTTTCTATGAGTTTGAGATTTTCTAAAGCCTTCAACGTTCTTCGCGCGACGCTACCGGAGCTTCGGCAAAAATGGCTAGGTCTCGTGCCGTTACGTTTGCGACCTACGTTAACAAAAAAACATGTAAAACGAATGCTTGGTATTGCATTTGCGAAAAATGCAAAACTGCTCACAAACCTCCGAATATCTTCGTTATGGTACCGACTCCGACGGGTGCTCTGAAATAAATGTGTCGTAGGGTGGCAGCGCATCGGGTATAGAACCAATCTTCGTCGTATGGAGCGAGTTCCTTGAATTTTGCACTTTTAACTAAATCTACCCATTCGGGAACTTCGATTTTACCAGTTCTGTAAGAATAAATAACGAAGCGTAAAAGATTCAAGACTGAATGAGAAGATCGAGATGTACAGAACTCGAGATAATACTTACTTCTTCAAAAAGGCAGAGAAAGCTCGAACGAACTTGTGTTGGTCAACGTCTTTAAGAGTAACACTGTTAACAGAAGCCATAGCTGGAAATAGGAAAGTTATGATTAGAGAGAGTGAAATTTAGAGACGCTTGAGGTATTTACTCCCAAAACAAACGTATATCGTAGGTGTTGAGGAGACGCTTAATAGAAAAAAGTATGTTTTGAGACATCATTACCTGAATTTGTAATCGCCTAGATGGGACAAGTGGTACTTCTTTATCGCATTTAAAATGTATGTACAACTATTTGGCAGATTGCGGCTCAAATTTTGATTCGAAAACGAAACGAAATATCGAAAACCACGTCGTCTTCTTGCTTCTTTCTTTTTTTTCACTCGCGATGGATGTTTTCAATTTCAATTTTGTTTCCGATTTTTGACTTTTCAGTAACGACTTACCAGATAGCAGTCGAGTGGCTAAACTGCTAGATAACGCAGTGGTGCCAATTTAAACGTGAAAATGATTAGTTTTTCTGTGATTCGTGATTTACGCGGTTTTCGTGAAATTGAATTTCTTCAAATCAGCTGAGACTGAGTACAATAAACTTGCTAGAAATTGAAATAGATTGAAGTCTGTAAAGTGCGGTAGAATAGTGATCGTGAAAGTATTTCGAGTTTGAAATAAGATTGTATTTTTTCTAGATACTCATTTCAGTCATTTCATTTACTCAAGTCAAGACTTTAGAACTGTTTTTGCATTTTCTTTCGTAACTGTTGAACGAAAGTGTCTCGTTTCGTAATGTTAAACTGTAATTCTAGTACTTTCAAAATTTTCGTCGGGAAAATTCCTGAAAAAACTACTGTTCAGGATATTCGCCCGTTGTTCGAAAACTTTGGTAAAGTAGTGCAATGTGATTTGGTAAAAAATTATGCATTTGTGGTAAGTATTATTTGCTCCTGGCACCTTACTTTTGGCTAATTCTTTTCAAGACAAATCTCATGAGGTGCTGTGAGTCATCGGATTATAATCTGTATATTCGCACAAATTACAGCATATGGAAGATCCTGCTGCTGGATACGAAGCTATCAGACATTTGAATGGATCTGTCGTTAATGGTGCGGCGATTTCGGTAGAAGAAGCTAGAAGCAGAAAACGCTCCTCTTCTGCTACTACTAAAATTTTTGTTAGTAATATCGCTTCGAATATTAAAGCGAACGATATTAGAACATTGTTTTCTAAATATGGCACCGTTGCCGAATGCGATATCGTACGAAATTATAGTTTTGTGGTTTGTATTGGTTTCATTCTTCTTAATCAGATCTTTTCATGTGTAATCAATGTTGACAGTTTTAATGTAACTTTGTTTTAGCATATAGATACTCCAAATTTGTCTGAACTGTTGAAAGATTTGAACGGATATGACATCGGAGGACAGCCGTTGAAAGTTCAAATTTCCACTAGCCGAATTCGTCAACGTCCGGGTATGGGAAATCCTCAACAATGCTACAAGTAATTTTGCTCTTAATTTTTATTTTTCGCGGTAACGATTCGGATCCGATTCTTATCTCACCTATTCGACAGATGTGGTATATCTGGACACTGGTCCAAAGAATGTACACAAGCGTAAGTTTAATAGCTGTAAAAAAAAAAAATACGCACGTTAAATCTCATACGTGTTATTAATCGGATTTTCGTTCCTCAGTTCTGCACCTCCCAGTCAATTTCAATACTTGACGGATTCGGTACATGGTGTTGTCGCTCGATCAACGTATCCACGTGAGTTGTATCCGCCGGCGCAATCTTCGACATTTATGAGAGATCGTATGTTGAACGCGTATTCGGTACCTGATATGCGAGTAAGTGTCCACTATAGTCGTTCAATTTTTGAGAAAATGTAATAATTCTAAAACTAGGGCTCGTATTCATAGACAAAACTTCGAGTACCAAGGAATACTTGAGTACGCAAAAAGCTGTACTTGACAAAGGATTAGTATAGGGTTTTCCATACTTAAGTGTTCCTTGGTACTTGAGTATTGTCTATGAATACCGCTCTTAATTAAAACCAAAATACCGATTACATTTCGCATTTTATACTGCTTTTTTTGAATGTGTCTCCCAACCAAGGATTATTATGAACATTACTGCCAAAACTCTGTGGAACAATACGAAGATTTTTCGGCATTGGCATCCAGACGAGATCTCTACGGTAATGGAACTACTAGACTATCGAATACCGCCGATTATGCAATATTCAGTCGTCGATCGCCCGTTTCGAATATTGCTCATTATACTACGTAAGTTCCATATTGATTGATCGACTTGGAAAATTTGTTATTTTTTAATTTGAACCTGATTACGTTTGTTTTTTCAGGAGTAACGGAAACTACAACGAATACGGTGGAACCATTACTTACACATACTCGAGCGATCCGTAGTACGTAGTTGTAATGGGTAGTTTTATATTTCGTAGTTGGCGTATTCTTACTGATTTTTTCATTATTTCAGTTATACTTGCGGTAATTATACGTCGGCAGCGGCTACTACAGCTACAGTTGCACCCACAGCTTATGTCGATGGAAGGTATGTGTGAGATTTTTTTCCAAATTTCACGTGTTAAAAATTATTCGAAAGATTGGAAACAAATATGTCAATTACAGATCTTACGAGGGCTTTACGTCGTCAGAAGTAGTTCGTAATAATTATTCGGAAGAAAGACGTCCCGAAAGACGGTAATGAATTTTGTATTTGCTATCATTCTTGTCGTTAGCGTTACACGCGTTATTTTTCAATACGTAATCGTAATACTCGTTTTATTATTGAATAGAGAAAAAAAGGCAAGCTCCGTAAGCGCATCATGAAATACTTACTTTATGTCGCCTTTGTAAGCTCATCTCGTTTATAATACCTCATATTTTGCAATTCGTTGTAACGCGATCGTAAAAATTTGCCTGTTGAATGGCATGGCGCGTAAATTGTAAAATTTCTCTTCGTAAAAAATCAACAAAAAAATGTATTCACCAATGTGTTCGAGTATTTCGATGAAATCGAAAATTATCTACTTGTTAAGCGTCGATTTTAGTGCTGCGTAAAATCGTTTCTGTGTCGAAATTTTCTTTAATACGTTTTACGTTAAGTATAACGATTGTGTTTTATATTTTTTTTATGCATGTCAGAGATGGAACATCTCGTTCTTCTAATCGTTTCACGCCGTATTAAGGAGCCTACCATGTAATTCGATACACGGAATCGAGTCGTCGGGCGTCGTCGTCTACGTGTAAAATTCCGCTCTGCTAATCGAACGCGAAAAAATATTATTAAGTTTAGTTTTTCTTTCAGGTCATATTCTTTTTTCTTTACCTTTTTCATTTCGTTATTCTTATTACCGCGTTGTTACTACCTATCTACTTTTTCAGAAAGTAAAAAAAAAAAAAGGGAGGAAGGGGTCATTCTGCGTTAAATTTATATTCCATCATTTCTAACTTGAGCTTTTGACCACAGTAAAACTGAGAGAATGTTATTTCATCAGTTTCCGCGGATATGAGCTCTCTGTTCTCTTGTATTTCTCATGATAGCAATTCCTTTAATTGTATAATTGTTGAACCTTGTATGCTGAGCAAACTCGGCTATTTTGTGAACTCTCCATTAATCCTTTTATTAGCAAGGCTGGATTACAGTGTTTTTTTTTCATTTATTATTCATTTTATGCTAAAGACAAAATCGCAAAATCAAAGAATAATTCACAAAATATGATTTTCATGAGGAATGACCCTAATTAGAAATAATAAAAATAACGCGAAGATTTTGTCATATTTTTTAAAAAGAGGGATTTTGGAATATTTTTGTTTCTTCTTGTAAATTTACCTCACTTTCGTATTGTTCAGCATAAATGTAGCTGTACCTCGTACCTACGAATTCCTATTTTGTTCTCAATGAT
Source organism: Pseudococcus jackbeardsleyi (assembly GCA_038380155.1). Classification (NCBI taxonomy): domain Eukaryota; kingdom Metazoa; phylum Arthropoda; class Insecta; order Hemiptera; family Pseudococcidae; genus Pseudococcus; species Pseudococcus jackbeardsleyi. The sequence continues at coordinate 1,544,958 of CM076240.1, forward strand.
CAACATCCTTGAGGTATTGTGCATTTTCGATACGTACGTTAGCTTACCTAATTCGTTTTACTTACTTTTTTTTTTTACAATTTCAAAATTCTATTAGAATGAAAATTTTTTGAAAAACAATCTCAGCTGTGATTTTATACATTTATTGCATTTTCATTGGGATCTGAAATTTTCAAATGATAGTCGATTAAATTTATATTTTTGTTTATCGATGTTTTGTCTGTTTCATACTTGCCAGATTTGTACGATTAGGTACCTTATAAGTTTCCATTTTATTATTTATTTATTAATTTTTTTTTTGTTATTATTTCGATACGTTGATGATTTATAATTACGACTAGAATTAGAATTGGTTTACGCGATAAGCTAATGCGATACGTTGATATTCGCGATTTAAATAAGATGAGCGTTGCGGTAGTGTTGTGGTTGTTTGGAAATAAATACCTATTTGCTAATGAAGAGGACTTTATTTCAAACGCAACCGACGCGCCGGTGTTTCGTTCGTGCTCCGTAATAAGGCGAGTATTGAATATGTATAAGTCATTGAATTCGCAATGAGGGTACGTATTTTCTTGTACGAATTATAATTACAACAATTTGATAAACGAATGTGGGCTGAGTACATGAAAATAAACACGGTGTGCGGCTCGATATTGTTGACACAGTTGAATTAAACATCTGCTTTGTATTTTTTTTCACTCCTTTGTCGCTCAAGCTTGAACGTTTTTACGGACGCGCGTACGTTAGACTGCGGAAATTTTGCTTACTCGATCGTCGCGTTGTTGTGTATTTATCTAGTGAAGAAAATTCGTCCGTTGCTGTCGCATTACGGTTACACCATGGTGTAAGTTTCATCTACTAATCAGGGTGCAACTGGCACAATTTAACGATGAATTTCGCGTCTTGAAAGATGACTATTTACGTGATATATTGCGCGTTATGTACCATCTGTTCTTATTCGTCTGTTTTTTTGTACAGGTACTGCAAGATTTCTACGTAGATTTTTCCGAACGCGTCTTATTCGACCCTATCGCCATGATCTTCCGAGTTTGCTGCTGTTGTTTCGGATTCGGCCAGAAAAGTAACGATGCTAAACGTCTTCTCACCAAAAATACGACCACCAGTTGCGCTCCGGCTGCTGCTGAAGAAATCTACACAGTCCATAAAATTTCGAGGTGAAGCATTGGAATTGTTTTGCAGACGTTTGAGCCGATGTGGATATCCAAATGACGAACTGTTTTGTATTGTCTTTAGTTTTGGTAGAGGTGTATCTCACGACGAAGATGGCGGAGCACATAGTGATTATGAGATAGCCACGTCATCAACTGATAAAAGTCACATAGTGTTGAACAAAAATCACGCTTTGTGGTCCAGTAAAGCGGGCTTAGCAGAAACAGGTGACACAATAATTGATAGGTACTTTTAAAGCTATAGTTTGATAGGTATTTCTTTTTCGTTTGAGAAATGGAGGATTTTCAAGGTTTGATAAAAGTTGAGCGGGGCGATGTCGACTAAATTAGATACCTATCAACTATGTTGATCGAAATCAAGCTTTTTATTGTTTTTAATTTTTTTGTATTAATTTTTGAAAAATTGGAGTATTCTTGTCGAATTTATCAATTGAAAGTGGAATTAATTGAATGAATTAATTTGATTGGTCACATAAATCCAAGTTTTTTTCTATTCATTCGAACCTTTCAAGATTTGATTATACCATATGAAGGCTTCCTTTACTTTTTGAAAATTTCCAGAATATGGTAGCGATTTTGAAGACACTTGGACGAAATCTCCACAAGCCAGTCCGATGGTCAAAAAGAAAGGCCACTGGGGTAAGGTATTGATGAAAACAAAACGCGAAACCGCCATAGTTCCATCTAAACAACCACAGTCGTTCCAATCATTGGCTAGCGTCAGTATGATGATGTTGCCGACGATCACTGTTGCAGGATCGTCACCAACTTTGGTAATTCTTTATTAGTTACCTTTGTGTTTTTTTTCAACATGCGGCATATAGATTGCATACGATTGAAATATAGTTTACTGCGTTCTAGGCCGACAATTCTGAAGATTCTTCAAGAATCGATTTAGCGAATTCGTGTTTAAAAACCGACCGACAAGCCAAAAGTTTATCATCGAGTCCTCAGACGTCGAGTACTTGGCTAAAGTCGCAGAGTATGTTGGTAAGTGTTTTCAACAAAGCATACTCTTTCAACTTACATATACTTTAAATTAAGCGTAATGCTATTTTACAGAATGTGAATTGTATTCCGGACGAGATGGACGCAGCAGTCACAGAACGACCTAATGACGAAGTTGCTCGTAAGTACGGCCTGGATACGTCTTTATATAATAGCTTACACTTATCTAAATCATCCGAAGCTATTAATCAAGTTTGGAAATCGATGGAAGATTTTGCCAACGACAAAGGTTTCGTCGACTTACCCAACGGAACTGTCCATTTTTTTGCAACCTACGATAAAAATACGAAAAAGTAATGCCTAGTTTATCGTTCTGTATAGAATTTTATATCCGAATTTATATTTTATTCACGATTTTTTTCGTTTTGTATAGATTGTTGATTCGATTTGTGAAAATCGAAGGTCTAGCTCCCAAAGGTACAAATAGAGCTAGATATAATTGCGTATTGAAACTGACTTTATTGCCACACGAGAAGCATGTAAAGTTCAGCAAATCTATCCCCGCTCATTCTACTCTCGATATCGACGAAAGTTTCGTCTTTACCATAAAGGATCCTACCAAAAAAGTGCTCAGGTTAATTCAACGTTACGTACAAAAATATAATGCAACTTGAAATGTTTATGTACATATCACTATTCTAATGTTCTACGTGTTGTATTCGTTTAATCAGGATATCGGTATACGATTCCGAATGCTTGGGAAAATACGATGCCGTCGGACATGCTTTGTTTTACCTGGAAGACGTCCTGAACAGTGAACAAAAATCTCACGTTATGAAACTATACCGGCAGTCTATCGTAAGTAATTACTCAACTACGAGTACTTATTGTTACTTTAATTTTTTGTTTTCCCCTAAATGTCCTAAATTTTTCTACTTAGCCGGATGTTCAAGCTGGAAGCATTAAAATAACATTGCATTATCACAAAGATAGCGAAATCATGAATATATTCATTAACGAAGCTTACAATTTGCCGATATATTCAAGTTCGATTTATTCTTTCTTGCTACTTGTATTTTTTTTCCTCAGTGTCACGATTGATTTGTCTTGTTTTAATTCCAATATTTTTTTTGCTTTCCTATGTTTTTCAGATAAATGTAAAAGTTACGTGAAAATTACGCAGCATTATCGCGGAAGGAAAGTCAAAGAGATATATTCACCTTATGTTGCCGCTGCTCAAGAAGTTAGATTCAATTTTAAAATCGATTTGAAAGTAGAATCAAACGCAACATTATTTACTTTTATCGTGATCAGTGTCAAAATGAGAGGATTTTTTAAAAAAGATGTGCTTATTGGAAGGATTGTGTTCGGACCGTTTTTGTACGCCGAATATGGGAAAAGCATAACTCCTTGGGGACGTGCTTTATTACATTATGAACCTGTTTCTCATATTTATAGGATGTATTTGTAGATTTTTACTGTAATAAATCAATTCATTTCTATACTTAAGATTTAATTGAACAGCAGCGCTGCGAATAATTGCGATTTCATATTGAAAATGGTGAATAACTTGTAATGTACTCATTTAAATACAAAAATAACCATTCCTACCAATTCTTCGCATCAAAAAACCATAAATAACAATAAAATACTGTTGAAGTAATTAATTCGCGTGAACTTTAATCAAAAAACTTAAGAAGTCTTCGAAAAATGCATTTTTTCTAAGTTACCGTAATTTTGAAACCATCCATAGATCATAAATCTGTTTTTATTTATAGTCTAAGCATTATTTAAAAATTACGGTAATTACGTGGTAATTTGAAAATGCGCAACCTACACGAAAAATGAATAAAATGAAAATTTCTAAATTACCGCGTAATTACCGTAATTTTGAAATCATCCTTAGATCATAAATCTTTTTTTATTTATAGTCTAAGCATTATTTAAAAATTACGGTAATTACGCGGTAATTTAGAAATGCGCAACCTACACGAAAAGTGAATAAAATGAAAATTTCTAAATTACCGCGTAATTACCGTAATTTTGAAATCATCCTTAGATCATAAATCTTTTTTTATTTATAGTCTAAGCATTATTTAAAAATTACGGTAATTACGCGGTAATTTAGAAATTTTTATTTTATTCATTTTTCGTGTAGGTTGCGCATTTCTAAATTACCGCGTAATTACCGTAATTTTTAAATAATGCTTAGACTATAAATAAAAAAAGATTTATGATCTAAGGATGATTTTAAAATTACGGTAATTACGCGGTAATTTAGAAATTTTCATTTTATTCATTTTTCGTGTAGGTTGCGCATTTTTAAATTACCACGTAATTACCGTAATTTTTAAATAATGCTTAGACTATAAATAAAAACGGATTTATGATCTAAGGATTGAAAATACGATTTTTAAAAGACCTTTAATTAAAATTTACGTAAAATAAATAATTTAAGTCTTATTTCAACGTTATTTATTGTTTAAAACGTTATAATGTATGTTTATTGATGTGAGGAATTCGATGGAATGGTTAATTTTGCCATAAAATGAATATTTAATGAGTTGTTTGCAATTGTTAAAGTCAAAAATACCCTGTTTTTATTCACACGAAGAAAACAAGTCGGAAATGAGTTTTTGAAATTAACTAATTATTTTTTAAAAATTTTATGACAATTTCAAACATAGAAAATTTAAATCGACCGTTAATAGCGATTAGCTGGCTTAATTTCAAAAAAAAAAAACACGTTTCTGATTTCAGAATAAAGGCGAAATAAAAGACAAAAAAATATTATTATTTTCACATAACAATGATTTTAATTTTCTCCAAGAAATAAAACAATTGTTGTAACTGAACACAAGAAAAGAAACTAATCAATTATTCAATAAATAGATGAATCAAAATTACACGGGTTGTGTATTAATATACACCTGTACTTGAAGACGTAATAAAATTGCCTAAAAAATAACAAGCTTTCGGGAAAGATATCTACAATGTCATGCTTCGATAAAATAATAGATTTTTCACAAAAAAAAAAAAGAAAAAGAAACGAAAAACGAAAAAAAAAAACAAAAAAGATAATCTCTATATCAGTCTCACGAGTATATAAAATAATACGATTTGATTACACGCGTCGGCGCGGCACGATTAATTATGAGGCGATTTCAAGCCACTCATGTGTAATTGCAAATCGCTGTTTGTCCACGTTATATTATCAGCGTCACCATTATTGGAGTAATTATACTGCAAATGACTGGGTTCTTTGTCGCCGGCACCACTAATGCTTCTGTTATACTGCAGAGTATTCTGATTCGATGATGGATTCACGCTGTATCGCATTCCTACCGGACCCGCATGCCTGGTTCGTTTCACCGAATGAGTATAATCTCGAGTGCCCCTTCTTCTCAATGTAAAGTCTTTTTCGCCGGTTGCTTGGTATTGTTTTTTCCACTGGACCCAGCAATGGCGATAGATAGGATCAACCGGGCCCCAGTTACGAGTAGGTTTTGTTGAACTGCTGAATTTCTGTGCGAAAAGAAAATAGAGACAAAATTTACGGCGTATTTTAATCATTAGGTATATTTTATTTGGTACCTAATTCGAACTGATCTACGTACTTGAGCAATATTATAATCGACCTGCGAAAACACCTGCCACGCTCCCATCGCAATGATAACAATCCACGAGATCACATACATCACCCAACCAACAATATTTAATCGCGACGAATCCGCTTTTGCGTATATTGCTTCAGTTGACGAACCACTAAACCACGACCAGACCTCGGTTACCTGCGAAAAAAATTAAAAATTTCAGTAATTGGTCATAAGGGGTTGTATAGGTTATCTAGATATCAATTCAGCCGCACAATACTAACCGTGAGTACGAAAGGACAAAGGAACCATAATGATTTCCAGATCATATTTAGCTTATAACCGAGCACGAATTCGAAATCATTGGCTAACGCTTCCAAGCCGTAGAACCATACAAACGCCACTACTTCCAGAACAGTAGTGGTCACTATCAGTTTTCCCACGACGTAATGATCAAATAGCCGAATCATCGCAAAATTATCCTGCAATAATATCGCGTCGGAAAAATTAGTCACAACCGACTACGAAAATGGAAAATTTTTCAAAACTTACTGGTAATAAGCAAAAGCATCCAGCAGCGAAACAGATACCGCATACCATCGACGAAATTCTCCACCATTTCCATTTGCTCTTCGTTTCAACGGTGATGCCAACGATAACGGTATAAATTAAAGATATCTGCGCGTTAAAAACACAAAAAACTTTTAATTTCGTATGCTGCAAGTGCTATATGTTAACGCGATACCTATTTCAAATTCAACTCACCATGCTACTAAATCCAGCCAAAATTATGAATAAGTACGTCATAAAAGCCCAAAGTTGGGCGAATTTTCCGTAGCATTGCGACATCACGTCGTAAATCAGCGTGAGTACAAATAACTCCTGGGTCTGAGACATCTGTACAGGCTTTCCTCCGGTAGCGACGGTCAGCACTTCCATCCACATATATACAACGGCTACGAAACTGATACCGACCGCCAAATTGACTAGCATATAAAATACAGATGTCCTGGCAACATATGAAATCACATCAGCAATCGTACGACGAAGCCGTCCTCCAGGAGAGGATATTTTAGTAATAATTTTCAACATGGTATTTTGTAATACCACACTCACCAGAAAGGGTTATTTTTCGGATACAAACGTCCGGCGCATGTTGTAATATTTCCCAGACCTATGTGAGTCGACAAAAAGAACTGGATCAAAGCTGCGTACCATATCTGAAAATCGTAAAAAAAATAAAAACCACACGGTGATTAAAATTTGGAACGATTCGCATTATACAAACGTACCTATTCAGATTCATTGATGGATCCAAAAATTTTCTTCAAAAAATCAAAACAAAATTATGTTTTATAAAAATTCAAAAATATTGAATAGTATTTCATAAATTTTATTACATATTTTCAGAAGACGGTAATTTTCTTATGATTTTTTTTTTTTTAAGTGAAGCTGAAACAATCGCCACCAATAAAAAATGGATTTTTTTAGAAGTAAGCAAGTGAAACTGATTTTATTATTTGAGTTATAATTCGAGAAATCGAAAAAATTTCAAGACAAATTGTTGAAACTTGGTATTATTTTTACTTTCAAGATTAGAATGCCGACTCGACAAAAATTTTCATGACATTTCTGACTCTTTTTAGTCTTTAATTTTTTCTTAGGTCAACAAAGCCACAAGATTTTTGAGACTAGGTACAAATTAAATTCCAAGTTTTTCGTTTTTCGTTTTTTTTTTTTTCGGAACTGTGCACATAGCTGAATCCATCAGTGTCTAATGAGATTCTTACATTACCTCGAACGTAAACAACGATTCCCAGTTGATATCTAGCAGGTTCCAAATGCCATTTGTATTCCTTTGAATACCTTCTGTTAATAAGGTAACGGCGATAAATAATGCGCTGGGAACTATGATACAAGCAGAAAGTCGAAATGAATTGGCACTTTTGAATATACTGCGAACAAATAAAAAAGGATAGACATATAACACAACCCATCAGCTGTTTTATAAAGGCAAAAACGTACATAAGATTAGTTCTAAAATAGCTTATATACGCATTTAAATCGCTGTCATACCGAAATCTTCTAGGAACTGATCATTTTCTTTCGAAGTAAGAAAATTGATGCTTCGAAACGAAATTGCAAGTTCTGAAAGTCCAAAAATGGTCACGCGAGTGATCATTTTTGAACAATTTTTAAAAACGTGGGTAAATTTCTAAAAAGTGTATGATAATTTCCAAAAATTTAAAATTGAAGAATTTCCGGCTAAACTTCTCAAAACTAGGGACAATTTTAAAATTTTGGTGTTTTTTCAAAACTTGAACAGATTTTTAGATAAAAACTATTAAAACCATTTCTCAAAATTTGGACGATTTTTTAATAAGTACAAAACCGAGCAGCGCAATAAAAAGAAACATTCGATTTACAACTCCGAGATCTCGAATTTTTCGATTCAGACAAACGCTTAAAAAATATAATTGAATATTTCTCAGGAATACGAATAAAAATTTGCGATATTGGATCGCACCCAATACCAAGTTCTATATAGTTACAAGTATCTGCGATTACACGCCATTAACCTCGACACCAAATCAACTGTACGACCATCGCGGTAATTAAAAAAATATAGTAAAAAAAAACACTTTACAACTCGAATGGTTAAATGGCTAATCGCTGATACGTGCGAGCATGCCAAACATACATATGCTCGATATACATACGAAAAATTCATCATCCTCTCCTTCAATAAATTTACCTACATATGTAGGTACATAATTCCTATCATTTTGAGAAACACACGATTATGATAATATAAGACGCGTCATTTCGTGTCGTTCGTCGCACGAATTCTTCCTTTATTGGATCATCGTGTCATATAGGTACCATATCATGTTATACGTTCAATTTTTCAGTCACAACTTACCATAACATTATCAACGTCCATACTATCAATAGAAGACATATTTCAACACCGAACCAAGCTACTTCGTCGTCGCTTCCGTATAAAGCTGAACGGCTCTCGTTCCTGTAAAAATAAATTCAAAATACATGCCAAGTTAGAATTGGTGACTCAAATGAGGTCGAATTTCAAGTATATTGGACGTTCTAATGCAAATAAGCAGAATAATCTCATTCGTGCGACCAACGTCAGATCCTTTATCGAAGAGAAGGAGAAGGGTGAGCAGTGTGAGCACGAAAAACGTATCCAATAAAAAAGTTTTATGTAGATAGTCCGGAATAATTTTTGGATTAATCCAAACAACATGGACAGTACAGAGCCAACTAATCAATGGTTTGGAGTCAGATATTTTTTTTAAAAAAATCGTTTTTCCAGCTATACATTTCTTGCACTTTTTTCAATTTTTTTTTACAATTTCCTCCAATTCTTTCCTGGTGCTCAACGTAAGTTAACGAATCATTTCTACTTTACCCATTTTTAAGGTTTAAAGACGTTTCAAGTTGATTGAAATATGAAATTTACAAAAAAATTTGGTTCAAAAAGTAAAGAATTTACGACAAAAACAATGTTTTGTTCCGGCATGAAAATTCGTATAGCGAAACCAAATAATTACCATTTTCAACTCTACGAAAATCAAATTTCAAACCTTTTCTGGCTACTGTTTGAAAAAAATTCTCGGAAACCGAAAGTAACGCTTTCGCTATCATAAGATCGAGTGTGCGCGGCAAAAAATTTTCCACATAAAATTTGCATAATATTCGAGTTCTCGATACATCGATTTCACTTTGCCTCACAACAGCGAATTCCATATTATAATAGTCACTAGTTCGACTTGAAAGAGTGAAAATGCAGAATGTGAACTCACCCGAAGCATAATTTCTGATAATCGGCTGACCCCGTCTGCAAAAATACAAAAATAGACAAGAAATTAAAATTGGTAGTATGTTTGTTGTTCTCGACCAAGATATGCAGGTGCGTAAAACGAGCCCTGTCGTCAGCGAGTACATTTTGGTAGATGTGTTTCATGTTTCATAAATAATAATAAATAAATAAAGCTTGAATTTACCTCGGTAGTAAACCTCGGTAACAGTTTCGTAATGCATTGAGAAGTTGGTAAAGGTTGATACAGGCTCCATATTGAGTAAAATACGGTATTTACCATAAGAATAGGGTAATATAAACATAATATCGTACACGAAAGTAATTTTACAACGCCGACACCTGTAAAAATAAAAACACAGTTGAATTAGCCCGGTATAGCGCCCGCCAAGCGGTGCTTTATAGGTACCTAAATGTAAGTACATAGGTACTTAGTAAATGGCCAAGTGCACACAATCTTATACATTATGCACATTGCACGTGCTACCTTTCAACATTGATTATACACTACTTAAATTCGTACATATACTTTCCCAATGAACTGAATGAAAAATTTGCAACCATTTTAAGATGTTTTCAAAGAGTGGTCTTATTTTAAAATTTCATTTTCTGCGCATTTTTTTCGTTTTTCAAAATATTAGGTAATAAGTAACTTGTTATTTTGATTTTCAAGAAATAATTTCTGGGAGGTAGGTTAGGTATACTCAGTTCTGCGAAATTCTTCGATTTTTCAAAATTATTCATTTTTTGAAAGATTACCTACACAGTTTTTAACTGTGTTGCACAAAGAATAATTTTTGAAAAATTAAAAAATTGTAAAAATGAATTGAAAACAAAACTCGTGGATTTTCATCTATCCGTGGCCAATTTGCCAAAATCTGCATTTTCGAGGCCAAAATGTTCCAAATCCTTAATACAAAGGTCCAGCACACAGGAAAAGGACTCAAGATTCGGAATCAGCAAACCCAATTTAATACTAAGTATACCACTCCTCTTTTGAAAATTCACTTTTGAAGAAAATATATATTAAGTATGTAGATACTTAAAAATAGCTAAAAAACCGAGACATTTTTACCTTTAAATAATGGCACAGCACGCCACAGTTTCGTGGTCCCCTGTTGACAAAACTGCCCCAAAGTGATTTCCAAAAAACTCAATGGTATCCCAAGGATAATGGCTATGCAAATATAAGCTACTAAAAAGGTACCTACGGAAATGCAAACCATAAACTAATATAACATCGTGATTTCGTACATAAGTATGTAGTATGTACTTACAGATATGTAATTTGTAAGTACATCATACATACACATACAGTATACACAATAATGTGCACAATGAAAAATTAAACAATACAGAACATCGGCAGCAGCAGCTGTCACCATTGTCCTGTTGGTCTACTCTTCAGCGTTGGATAGATCGACAGTCACCTACGCCTGCGCGAGTTGAAAAGTCGAGCCCGTAAAAAATTTACAATACCGAAAAACGTTCACTGCGTCGATGCCGCGCAATGCAACCTGCATTTGTATATAAATGTATACCTGATAATCTGGACCACAATGATCTAATCCACACGTCAACTGCTCAACTCTCAATTCATATCTCGTCCTCATCTGCTTTGCGTCTCGTTTGTTTACGGATGCAATTTCGTAATATGTAATGTACATAATTTTGCATACAATTGAACTCGAGTCCACATACATGCATAAGGCGTTTCATGTCATGAGTCTCGCCTCGTCTACAAAGACAGGTGTCGGTAATACAGACGCGACTGTATTCTGCATTTAGTATTTTTGAGCCTTTACTTTACCAACATCCTATAGGTGTCCCGTGCCTACTTTCATTTCTCAGAACAGAATAGATGATAAAACTAATCAAGAAAATTACCAACTCGAATTCAGTTTCGAGTTTTTATTGTAGAGTTGTGGCCGATTTTCGTCCTCAAAATGCGATTTTCGCGCCAACCAAAGGCCGTCGCCGCAAACGAACGTCAAATTCGTGTTCAGCAACCTCGAATTAGTCGAAAAAAACATTTTCACGATTTTTTAAAAACCTTTTCGGAACTGGCCAAAAATGGCCTAAAAAAGGGGTCATTTTCTCGAAAACCAAGCGAAATGAGGCCAAACCGACCACGCCATTGAATTCGTCGTGGTCGAAAACCCCATTCCAGACACCTTGCGCGCCAATCGGGGGCAAAAAATTTTATGGCCCAAAAAACACCAAAGGGGTTAGGTAGTTCATGCTTTTTTTCGATTTTTGATGATTTTCAAAAATTTCGAGATAGCAGTCGTAATTTACTAATTCGAGGTCGCTGATTCCGAATTCGGAGTCCGTTTTCCGTTTCGAGCCTTTGTTGTCGAGTTATGGCCGATTTTCGCCCTGAAAATGCCGTTTCCGGGCCGAGCAAAGGCCATCGCTGCAAACGGACGTCAGATTCGTGTTCAGCGACTTCGAATTAGTAAGAAAACACGCGTTTCGTAATTTTTCGAAAACCTTTTTGAAACGGGTCAAAAATGGCCTGAAAAAAGGTCATTTTCTCGGAAACTAAGCAAAATGAGGCCAAACCGACCACGCCATTGAATTCGCCGTGGCCAAAAACCCCATTTTAGACACCTCGCACGCTATTTGGGAGCAAAAAATTTTTTGGTCCAAAAAACAGAGAAGGGGTTAGTTCATGGTTTTTTTCGATTTTTGATGATTTTCAAAAATTTTGAGATAAGAGCCGTAATCTACTAATTCGAGATCGCTGATTCCGAAATCGGTGTCCATTTGAAGCGCCGCACCTTCGTTCTCTAGTTATGACCGTTTTTTGTCTCAGAAATAAAAGTTTTTTTTTAGACATTCATCTAAGCGACGATTGCGCAAAACCGACTTCGGATTCGTAATCGGCGATCAAAATTAGTCAAAATAGGCATTTTTTGCACGATATTTTGCAATACTTTTGAATTAGAGCTAAATTGGCCTCAAAAATACCGTTTTCTCGAAAACGGCGCTCTGTCGGTAAAAACGGATAGCGTCATCGAATTTGCCGTGCCCGAAAATCCCCATCTAGACACTCGCACGCCCATAGAGAACAAAAAAGTTTACGGTTCGAATAATAGAGAAGGAATTCGCAATAATCAGCGACCTCGAATTAGGAAGAAAACGAAATTGTTGTGGATTTTTGAAATCCTTTTTAAAAACGCTCAAAAGTGATAATTTTCTCGAAAACGGTGGCCGATCAAGAGAAACAGATTTGAGAATTTCATTTTTAGAAAAAAATCAATCACCCTGAGAGATGAAACCTCCTGAATTGATGCTACTGCGGCACATCAGGGAATTTTCAGAGAAATTTCTTGGAAATTGTTCAAAGATAAGTAGGTAGATTTTTAAAAAAAAAATTTAGGTTGATTAATAAGAAAAAATATTATTAAAAACCGGCTCATGTCGAATTTTTTTCAAAAGATTGATTTTTGAGATTTTTTCAAATGTAATACGAACACACAAGTAAAGTCAGAATAAAACAAAACAACAGATTTCTGCCCGTAAAAACCAGTTTGAATAGTTATAAAATAAAACAAATTTTTGATTTAGAGTCGAAAGAATCATTTAATTGAAAAAAATTTGAATCACTGCCAAAAAAATTCCCGAACCAGTTTATTTCAGAAAAATTTCAACAAATACATATTTGAATTGAATCAGTTAATAACATCCTCATAAATTATGAGCCTGCCACCCATTACTCTCTCTTTTTGGCCGGCGATATTTTTTTCTCACAAGTTAGTTTATCAAATTTTAACGAAAAATCACAAATTTTTCTATCCTAATATCTCATTTCTTGAATGATTTTTCCAAAATTTTATGCCATCATAGAACCAGAAGATTCTAGTTTCTTTGTGATAAGATTATTTACCTATACCCAATCAACTTATCAAGCTTCTACCTAGTTGACAGCCGACACTATCGAACTGCTGTTCGAGTGATCCAGATTGATACAAAAATAACACAGAGACATTTTTAGCGCTACTTACCGCCTCCATGTAGGAAAACAGTACCGGGCAGTCGTAAAACATTGCCGAGACTAGCCGTTAACGATATCGTCATAAACAACGTGCCAAATATCGGGAAACATTTCGCACCGCAGAATCTCAACTGCACATGTAACAAACAAAACAAATTACTCATTACACGCACGTATACGAAACACAATTAAACGAGCGTGACCTAATTATAGAATGTACATAAATGATCCTTTCATAGTTTATTAAACGTAGGTAACAGGTACATACATTGGTACATAGATATATAGGTCTAGGTGCAGGTGCTCTCTAAATTTGAATCAGTTAAAGTTAAAATTCACTGATTAATAAGACAAAAGTGTGCAACTGAAGAAATCTGTGAAAATTTTATCGATTTAATCAGTGAATTTTCATTTTTGAATCGGTAAAAATTTTAATTTACTGATCGAATCAATAATTAATCACTGATTGAATTAGTAAATTTAAATTTTTACTGATTCATTTGAGCAGTTGAAAAAAAATTACTGATACAAAAATGAAAATTCACTAATTGAATCAGTAATTTTTCACTGATTGACAATCAAATTTCACTGATTAACAGTTGCACATTTTTCGCTGTTTAATCAGTGAATTTTCAGTTTTTTGACTAATTCAGATTTAGAGAGTACGCTGTTAGCTTAGCTGCGCTGCGTAACGAACTACCCGGGCAGTTTCGACCAATTTTATGATCGAGTAGTCCAAATTTTTTGAATGATTTTGATTAATTTTTGGAATAGTTCAGACCACTTGATGCGCAAAAAAAAAATAACCGAACCACGAGCGACAATTGATACGGCAAAAATGGGGATTTTTCCAACTCAAAAAATCTATCAACAATGAATTGCACTTTTTCTCATAGTTCGGTACCTTTTCACTATAGTTTGTTGCATGCGAATGGAAAATTATATACGCGACCGGCACGATGATGAATAAAATACGACGCGACGCCTGCCTACCACAGGTAATCAAACGAAGTTACTCGTACATGTACCTTACCTATGGTACTCGTCAGTATTGCTCTATTCAACGACCGCGGCGTAATAATCATTGTCAACGCGATAGCGACAGGAAATAAATACGCCATTTTCTTCACACTCGTCGAGCTTCGAGCCTGAACAACACAAGGTAATTTTCACCCTTTTTTCTCGCCCTTCTTCTAGTAGGTACGTATTTGGAATTTTTTTCGTACAGCACTCATTCTATCGAAATCGAGCTCAAAATATCCATGTTTCTTCGCCTCTGCTCCGACTAACTCGTCTCTCTCGCAGACTCGCACCTATTGACTCAATTACAGACAACTGTTGCGACAAGCTGCGCGCCACACCACGCCTCTCCGCCAGCCCAATCGACAACTGACGAACATACTTTTTCGTGGATACTTGTAATACAATAGGTTAGAATAGCGTAGAAACTCGAAAATTTGTACATTTATGACACTTTCGTTATATGAAAACCTCTTTTTCAAATAACAAGCCTGTAAAGTGTAACTGAATCAAAAAACACTCATTGCGAACGAGTAAGGGAATCTGGGATATGATGTAAGAATTAACAAGGGAGCTACTTGAGATCTGATACGCTGAAAACTAAAAATGTTTACAGACTCGTACAGCATCAAAAAATTCCAAAGTGAAAATTTTAGCCATCAAAGTTGACTTGGGACTTGAAAGCAAAATAATGAAGAGGAGGGGGGTGGATTTTGAAAAATCACCCAAGACTAAACACCAAAAAACTAAAGTGGCGTGTGACATATCCATTGTCATCAATTTGAGGGCGTAGAATTCGAATATCAATTTCCTTTTTGATTTTACCTCCTTGCTTGTACTATAGCCGATTCCCTCTCGAATTGATCGTACATATTTTTGGGTTATAGCCGGGGAAAGGGGTAAAATCAAGAAATCAGTCGATATTCGAGTAATACGCCCTCAAATTAGTAACAATCGATATGTCACACGTCATTTCAAATTTTTTAACATATTTTCCTCAAAATTGGGGGCTAGGGGGCACCGAATGGTCAAATAAAAAAAAATAATAAGCAAACATTCGAACTCAGTGCCCTCAAATACTTCACAAACGACAGATCGCACGTTATCTTTCATTTTTTTAGAATTTTGGCCTCTATCAAGGAGGCTAATAGGAGGGTTCAGAAAGGTCGGATAAAAAACCTACGTAAACATTCGAAATCAGCGCCTTATTTGAATTAGTATAGAAATCGGCACCTTACATCACTTTTTCGTTTTTCAATACCTATTTTAGAATTTCGGTCAAACTTGTGGACCCTTGTACCCCCTAGGGGTCTGAAGATTCCACTTTGAAAATTTGTTGGTTGAAAAGAAGCTAAGAAGGGCTACTAACAATAATTTTTTCAGATTTTTAAATGACAGCTTTCATCTATTTCAACTTTGAGCTTTTCAAAATGTGATTATTAATTTTCAATCTCCTATCTGTTCCCTTGTAAAAATTACGAGCCGCACTCTCCACCCCCCCCCCCAAGTCCTCTTAAAGAGAAATAATGGTGGATTTACGAACAGACCATTAAGGGGAACTCGTAAAAAAAATGGAGACAAGTTATTTAGGTTTTTGTAAGTTTTTGGGGTAGGAGATTTTTCGAAATTTGAATCTCCATAAAATCTCTCCCCTGATCAATTTTAAAGGCGGAAATTTTGACTGTTAAAATTTATTTTGGATGCTCAACAAGTCTGCGAAAAAAATATTTTTAGCGTGTTAGACCTCGAGATGATCTGCTAAATTTATTCAAATTGCCCAAATCATCA
This sequence comes from Pseudococcus jackbeardsleyi, assembly GCA_038380155.1. Classification (NCBI taxonomy): domain Eukaryota; kingdom Metazoa; phylum Arthropoda; class Insecta; order Hemiptera; family Pseudococcidae; genus Pseudococcus; species Pseudococcus jackbeardsleyi. The sequence goes on from CM076240.1 coordinate 1,561,335, forward strand.
GATTTTTGCTGCAAACCAAAATCCAAACATTTTCTTTTCATTTTGCTAAAAAATATTTTTTTGGCGCATACTTCAACTTTACAAAATTTTCTGAAATTTTCTACGTATCTTGCCCCATGAATGAGATGAGATGCAAAATACCCCAGGGGTCCGGGTTCCCTTGATATATATATTTTCTGTTTTCATTGGGCAAGTTTGTTCAACGATTTTTCTCTTCATTTTAAAAAAATTAAGAAAAAAAACAACTCCAAAATCAATGGCTGCTGCAATGCTATTTAAACTTTGAAGAATTCCAGATTGATGTGGCCATCAATTATCAATTTTTTTTCTTATTCATTCGCAGTCATCAGTTAAATGATTTTTTCAAGTTATCCATCTAGCTTCTCGGATGAATATACCTACTACGTATTAATAATGCGAACGTGCAAAGCATTGAAGCGTTGACCATAATGTCCGATATGACTGACACTTGTTTGTACCTGGCTACCTACTATCTACTACATTTATAAGTATGATAAGTAGTATGCTCGCTATGGGCGAACTTAAACCTAATTTATCTGGTACGTCTACGTAGACCTATAATATTACAGTGTACCTACGTTTACGTGTACACTGTACACATACAAAATACGAGATTCGAGTACACAAATACAAACTCCCCGAACCGAATAGGTATTTGTTTACCCATCACACACGCCTATTTTACAATACACTTGGACGTGATTCCGATTCCAACCAACAACCAACGTAGGTACGTAGGTAGTAGGTCTAGGTACAGTGGTCTAAAAAAAAATCGCACTCTGCTCAACAATGCTTCCAATACGCTCCATCGACCTTATTAGTGTTGCCATCGAGCTGGACAACGGCGAAGATGACGGCAAAAAAAAGGGTCATCGGACATTATTTTGTTTCGGTATCCTTCCGACGAATTTTTTTAGTACCGGTAAGCAATGAAATGAAACGTCTGATAACAAACGACAAACGTCAGCGTCATCGAGCAAGATATCGCCAATGTCACGGTGTGTACTGTGTGTGTGTATAGTGCGTATCGCGTACGTCGTACGTACGCTTCGGGTATCGGTATCCAGTAGGTAGTAGGTAGTAGGTAGGTATAGGTATTAGGTATCGACCTAAGACCTAATAGCTAATATCTATGGTAAGTGTGGTCAGAGGTGCAACGATTACAATTTTAATCGATTATATTCGATTTTCATTCCCCGATTAAAATAATCGAACCGACATCGATTAATCGCGATTAATCGAGCTTCAGCGCCCTCTACAGGTAAAATTTGTAAGTTTCCATTCTTGCTTCCTGATTGGCCGATGCATTTGTGACGTTTTTTACGGAAGGAGATTCCGACCTTGTGAAACACGCAGAAATGGCGATGACGCATAAACAAACACCTGTTTCGTTACATTTATTATTACGAGTTAAAGTTCAATGACATTGTTAATTTTTAACGAATAAAGTGGTTTGAATTTGTAATTTATAAGTATCGATTTATTCATTAAGCCGAAAAATGGACTGGGATAGCGAAGATCATGTCCAATACAATGATTATTACAATGATATATTGCAAGGAAAGTACCTAATATCTCGACGATTAAGTTACGATAGATCAAAATAAATAATTATTAGGTATGTCCTTGATTCACTTCTATAGAGGAAATGGAAATAGAACAGTTGATGGAAGAAGCGGAAATCTCGGAAGATGAATATGAAGATGTAGAGTGTGACGAAGTAGCTCAAAATCCGGGTGGTTCTAAGAAAAAAAAAAAGTAAACTCAAAAAGGCTAAGCTAATATCACATTACTTTACTACTTTACCTATGAAATAATGTTTCAAAATATAGGGCTTTAGCTTGGAAATATTTCGAGGAAGTGGATAGTACAAATGCAACATGCAAATTATGTGGGGCTAATGTAAAAACGAGCAGAAATACATCAAATATGCGTCAGCATGCCGAAAGTAAACATGGAATAGTACGTACTCTCTTAAAGATTTGTTACCACATTTACTACGAATTCGAAAATTTTATTAAACCCGGAAAGGCGAATTAGTTTGAAAATTACAGTACTTACATTCTTGCATTGGAATTTTAGCAAAACATAAAAGACTCATTTGATAAAAGAGAAAAAGCAACGAAGCACTGATCACTGATCACCATTGGGAGAAATAATTTGTAAAGAAAAAGAGTAAAAATCACACAAAATTAATCGCGAGTCAAAATTTACTTTGAGAGTTGTATTATTGACGATTCACTATCACAACCGAAAAATGGTAAAAATTTGGTTAATTATTATTTACGACTACGAGATCTACGTTCTACGTTAATTCGCGAGTGATATGTTGTAAAATCGCGACCAGGACACTGAAGAAAGAAACACAAAATAATATATTTTTATATTTGAGTAAGATTCAATGACTCAAGAAAAACGTAATCTTCACAGCTGTTGGAAACATCAATGAGTCTTGATTTGTTATCGTACCTGAAAAATGAATTGATAAAATTATTACGTTTTTAATGTATTAAATTTATTGCTTTTGATTCAAATTTGTTAACAGAAATTCCCAAAATCGGAAAAAAAAGATGAAAACATACCGCCTGTTAGCAAAGAAAGAAAAGATGAAATCGATGAGGCGATGGCCACGTACTTCATCAATGACAGCCGGCCCTTTGGAATGGTTCGAAACGAGCATTTTCGTAAATTTCTGCAGGTGCTAGTTCCGGGCTATACGCCTCCAAGCGTTAAAACTTTGAACGGCATTCAAGATAGGCTGTACGAACAAGTAACAGATGAAATAAAAGAAACTGCGAAAGAATGTGCATCCATTAGTATAACCACAGATACGTGGACATCGCCAAATAATATTTCATACCTAGGCGTTACATATACGGCGGCGGTACACAAAGACGGAGAAACAGTTCTGACAGATGGCGTATTAGCGTGTACTCCGGCGTACGGTCACACTAGCGATGATATAAGCGGCCAAGTGAATTCCATTCTAGATTCATACGGCATCGATCGCAGTAAACTATCGTCAATCACCACTGATAATGCCGCCGCGATGCTGAAAGCAGGCAGACAAGTTGGCGCAAAGTAAATTATATCTTTTAATTACCAAAAAAAAAAAAAAAACACAGTTACTCATTAATTGTAATACATGAACGTCCCTGATTTTCAATCATTTTCAGATATTCGTTGGGGTGTTACGTCCATCAACTTCAACTTGCATTGAAAACTGCTGTACCAAAAGCTACGTCTATCCAGTCCTTGATAACAAAAATTAAATCAATTGTAACTTACTTCAAACAATCATCGACTGCCAGCGCTAAATTAAAGCAACGAACTACACTAATACCGCTATTATGTAACGCAACGAGATGGAACTCAACACATACCATGTTAGCAAGGTACAAAGAGATATACTCCGATATCCAAGTCGTCTGTGGGAACTGCAAAGAAACGATTTTCAACTTTCTTCGAATGAAGTTGCTTTGCTGGACAAAGTTATTCCCATCCTTGCCACATACGTCGAGGCTACAAAACAACTGGAAGGAAATAATGCCACAGCCCACCTCTGTAATCGAGTGTCAGAGTATATTAATGATAAAATTGTGTTGTTTAAGAGAGGTGAAACAAATGAAGATATATTACTTCTGCTGCGCGAATTACAAACAGGTAACATTATTTTCAAATACTTACATACCTACGATGAACCAATATTTACGTATTCTCATTTATTTATGCTGCAGAAAATCGACAAAGATTGCATATTTACAAGGACGTCTATAATTTGGCTGTATTCTTAAATCCGCATGCGAAGGGAGACGTGATGCAGAACGATAAAGTAATCGAAGATGTAACATCTTTAATTTCCGGATTAGCGGAAAAGGAATCCAATGATAATACTGTTCCGGCTCCTCAACCAACCAATAATCCGAGCTTACCCGTCCCACGTCTGAAAAAGAACGACAGTTTTAAAGATTGGGAAAAAATCAAAAAACTAAAAACTTTATCGGAAGCCGAAGAAGTTCGCTCTAATAATAATGAACATGCCGAAGAAGAAATTCACCGATATAAATCTGCGCCAGTGCCAAATGAAAACACCTCGATTATAGGTTACTGGGAGCGGAGTAACTTGAAGTATTTAAAAGAAATATCCCTGCTGTTTAGCACCATAAATCCAACAAGCTGTGCTAGCGAGAGGTTATTTTCGGGATCTAAATTTTTGATCAATCTATACCGTACCAGGTTAGCACCGGACACTGTAAATAAGCAGATGGTAATTAAAAAAAATAGCAAAATTGGAAGACGTCAATAAATCCTAAGACCTATGCAAGTAATCATAATTGTGTATTAGTACCTAATAACATTTTTCGATTGATCTTAAGATCGATGTATTTTTCTTATTTCAGATGATCTCGATTCCTGGAACTTATAACGATTTCTGCTTGGCAATTTCATCCGTTTGCTAAACACAAAATACTGATCAATGAACCATTTCATTCGAAGTATTATAGGTTCTTGCAAACTAACTTACGTCATAAATTTGTTTCAATTTACTTACTTGTTATATTGATTTTAGCTTTGAGGTATTTATTGTCTTACAGCTAACTTGTTTGATTAAGATTCGGTTATTTCGTTGAAAAGCATTTGAAACATTTCCGCAGATATACATTTTTATTTTATTTTCATAAATTCTTCTGAAGTTTGTTCTTAATCCTATGAATTTGAATAATATAATTATTATTTCCGAAATATATTTGGAATTCAGATAATCGCTTAGGTACCTGTGTTGGTTTTTTTTGAAATTGAATTTCTGTATAAACGCTCTGTAATCTGCTACGAGTTCTCAGAAAATTGGCCAAATCAGTTCGTACTCTTGGTCGTTTTCCTTCACCGAAATTCTAATCTGGTTTTATAATTATCACTGTTCAGCAACGTACTACGGAAACACCCCGGATTAATAAAGAGTTCAACTGAAATTGAATCTATACAAACACATTACCTGAAAATTTTAATTCTGAGCGGACAAATCGGCGGCCAATTCTTCTTTAGGAGTGAGTAAACCATTTACAACTCATAGTATGTTGAAAATTGCAGTCACCTTTCGATATCTGTTTTTTGATTCTCATCACTCAGATATTTTTGATATTGTGATAACAATTTCAAACTGGAAGTACAGCCACATACAGATAGTATCAAAGATTATTCGTCAACAGAGCACAAAAATTCATACCTCAGGTTTAACTTTTGTTGTAACACAAGTACAAAATCTTATCTCGGACACAAAGGGCGATTGAATTTTCGGAATAAATTTCATCGAAATGACGTTTCCGTGTTTCTACACTGATTTAAATATTGTCGAAATCATTTTCAAACGATTTAACAGTATAACGAGTCGACATTTTACGGTAACGACATCAACAAGCACAATTCATAATCACAACACAACACATTTCACGAATAAATTAAATGCAATATACATTTTACTTCATTTTTCGTTGGAATTGAAAATATCTACCTCAGATGAGTACATTTCTGTAACATGATCCAGTTGATCAAATCTTTCAGAAGAATATGAAATTTATACGTAACGCAAACGACAAATATAAGGCAAATTTATATTTTAAGAACAGAAAAATGTTGAAAATCAGCCATCACTGATCATGTGATTACATCAGCCAATCAGAAATTAGCATAAATTTACAACCAAAATAATCGATTAAAAATCGATTAATTCCGATTATTTCTGAAAAAAAATCGATATATTATCGATTACACATCGTTGCATCTCTGAGTGTGGTACATCATTTCAATAACGATGACACCCGTTTGCGAAGCACGTATTTCGAATTCGCGACAGTCGTCCATTCGTATTGACACTAATAAAAATCATGCCGTCCACTGTCGATGGCCTCCGTGTATCGATAATTTGGTACCCAACTGGCAACTAAAGGTATAGTTCCAGTTGTCATAATTATTTTTCTGTACGGCGACGCAAGCTGCCCTAGTCCTAAATATTCATTTTAGATTTAAAAAAAAAAAAATAGGTCTAAGCCGCGACGTTTTTCAGACGGATCGAAAGTATCTACACTTCATTTCTCAAGTTACCGAGTTCATTAATAAAGACGACTGCAAGATGCAATAGATTTCCTAGTCAACTCTTATCAATTCATTCATACTCAATAAAAGTGGCGAAAAAGGTAAGATTTTGCAGCAAATTGATGAGGTAATTGAGTCCTTCAAAATGATGCAGCTTTCGAAAGAAAATCAAGGGGTTCACTTTTTTTCTGGAAATGATTTTCCAAGTTTTTCTGGCCAATTTTTCATTTTCCAGTTTACTCGTCTATATCAATCTTTTATTATGCCTCCGACGATATTTTGAAATCAAAAAAAGAGGATTTTCCCCTTCGATTTTCTGAACAATAGATATATAGAGGAGAAAGAGTACTTGTCTTGTGGGGAAAAATCAATTTCCGCCGGTCCAAGTATCTTTCTTCGGATGGAGAAAAATGTATTTCCAGGTATCCCGAGCGGAGCAGAACGGAAGGTAGAGGGAGGAAGTCACCTCCGGTTCAATTTTCTCTGAGCCGGAACTGGAGACAGAGACTATTCTGAAAGTCTTGGAGCCAGAATCGAAAAGACTTTAATCCCAGACCCCCTAGCTGCGGATCCCTGGATATCTCAAAGAAATTTTTTTAAAAATCTATTTCAGCTCCGGGAAATTTTGAAAAAAAAAAACCACTTGAGTTTTTCAAGAAGTTTTGAAAAATACCTATCAAGATTTCACAAGAAAATTCATAATTTTACGGTATAAATTCTTCAACTTAGGTATTGGGAAATACCTCTTCTCATTCGATAGGATAAGTATACTCGGAACCACATTTGATTTTTTTTTCTCCGAAAGAAGAAAGGTTTCAATTCAAAAAATCTTATTATGGTTGGAAACTTAGTATCTACATTTTCAACGAATTCGATTCAAAAATATTTGGTTTTCTAAAAAATTCCTCGATTTTGAATTGAACATTCTTAATTTCAATCAGCAAATAATGCCAAAATTGACTGATAAAATAGATGAAATCAAGTCACTGATTCCCCGGTTATCAGCGACATTTTACTGTCAATCAGAGAAAAATTACCTACTGATTGAATCAGTGAATATTTCTATTTTCACGGATTAAATCTGTAAGTTTTTTCAATGATTCCAACAGTGATTCAATTTTTTCGATTTAAATCGGTTAATTTTGACTGATTGAAATGTAGAGAGAAAGATTCTAACATTCACAAGTTTTGAACGATTTACAAATAAATTCTCTTCCTTCAATTTGTTTTCAATATTGGTTTAAAGCATATTATTCCAATTGTTCAAATTTCTATACTTCAACTCTAATAATCATCCAATTGTCCAAACTTTACATTTCTTCAAATTTCCAAATTTCGCGCCTTTAAATCACCAATATTCGAATCCTCCAATTCTCAAATTCTTCTCAAATTTTTCAAGCCTCCAGTTCTTTAGTTTTTTAATCCGAAGATCCTACAAATTTTTAAATCTCAACTTATAATTATAGTTTCCCGACCTTCAATTTTTACTTTCAGGTTCAACAGGTCAAGGAGTTGTAAAACCTCAAATTGGACTTTTCAAGGTTGTAGGAGGGAGACTGAGATACCATGCAGGTAGCACTATTCCCCCCTCCCCCCCCCCAAAAAAAAAAAATCTGAGGGTTCAAGGAATTAAAACTTGAAGTAAAATTTTGGGTGCAAACAAAAATAAACTGAAAATCCATAAATAGTACCTAAAAGAACCCCTTGCCCAAAATTTCAAGTGCTTGAAATTCTTTACTCGAATTTTGGACGGATTTCTGAAATTTCAAAATTATAGGTACAGGTATATAGGTATCATCACTCAGCAGAATATAAAAATTTGATTTGATCAACGAAAACAGCTGAAATTTAGGATATGGCCTATTTTCGACCTTCCGAATCGATTGAAAGCAGTTTCAAGACGTTTTAGAAAGCCTCCAAAAAATTTTAGAATTCTCCCTTTGCCATTTATGCATTTTGCGGGGCTCAAGTTGATGCGTAAAAATTCGCCAGAATTCATGAAATGAACTTCCGCACCTGAAATTTTGAATATTGGATTCTTTCATGATGCACTTTCGATTTTAATTTGTTCCGGCGTTCCGGCACCAAATTTCATCTCGAGTTGGGATAGGTATCTCTCTTGCGAGGACCTTCAGTTTCATCCTTTTTACAGCACAGAAACTTGGAATTTTTCTTGGGAGCTCCCCTCTCCACATGTAAACATCCTCAAAAATTATCATCATTTAAAATTCGAAATATTGTTCATTTCATCATCGCTGAAATCGGCGATAATCCAAATAAAAAGGCAGAGAAATTTTGCAAATTCTGGTGCCCAACTTTGGTATTTTCGCTTATTCCTGCACACAGACGCCCTCCCAGATCGAAATCGTTCGCATCGAGATAAACCCCAGTCAAGTTCCGGTCCCGCCGCCGCGCCGCACCGTTCTTCATTCACGTAACGGTGTGAATTTTTCTCACATATGAGTACAAGTATAGTGTGGATATGTATGTAGAAATATAGCGCAGATTAGAGACCAGTACAGCGTCCAGCGACCGACCAAGTCGATTACGACACTACCGTTCGTATCAAAACAAAACTCGAATCCATCGCGGCCCGCGGTCTTCATCATCTTCGTAATGTGCTCTTGTTGTTTGGTTGCTGCTGTTGTTATTGTTGTCATCGTTGTTGCGAAAGCGAAATACGCAAGAAGAGAGCTACCTAGTCTTCTTTAATACGCTCCGGCTCGCAGTAGGTACCAGGTGCCAGGTGCCAGGTAATATTCGTAATCGTAATTGCGATTCGTACCGTACCGTACCATAATATGTTATCAAACAATTAGTCATCAGTAAAATTCGTTTCAACGGTGTTCTCTGTTCTGGCCTTTTCAACAGCGTAGTAGGTAGCTAGGTACTAGGTAGCTAAGCTACAGCTAGGTGTAGGTACCTCGCTTGACACAAAAAGTATCTGCTTGCTACTTACTCAACTCACTTGAGTACCCACTACCCAGTATCCAGAATCTGTAGGTAGTACACACTACATAGGTAGAGGTACCAGACCACGTAATACACACGTACTCACTCGTCACTCGTATTACAACGCTAATTACACAGACACACACACACGCCTTTTAGCGGCCAATATGTTCACCTACTTTTCACTCATAGTCATACTTCATACCTGCAGCCATCCTTGGACTATAGGTACCTAAATAGGCAGCAAGAATACGAATACGAATACGAACATCAGCACCAGCTACGTGTAGTCGTGTACAATGTACATGGTACATGGTACATCTACGTAGGTATCTATTTTTTGGTACGAGTTACAGAATACGAAACGTGCATCATCCTCGATTAGTTTCGCTCCGTTCTCAAATACTCAACTACTTTGTAGGTACTTCCACATCGTACCAACCTACCAACTGAATATTTCAATTTCATTCGTATCAGATCCGATATAACGTAATAAACCTATATCTAGTTATAGCAAGTAGCTCTAGCTACTAATTGTTTAGCAGTCAAGTCTGTCAGTCTCATGTTGCCGGATCTGAAAAAGATAGAATACGAGTATTTGGAAAAGCTGCGACGACCAATTCGATACGCGCCTTGGAGTGCCATGCCATGTCCGATGTCCATGCCCGGGTGGTTCAAGGATATCAATAATACATCAGCCGAGTCGGCCACTTTCGTTTTTTTTGTTTTTTGTCGTTGTGTTGGTTTTTTTTTGGAAATACAGCTCATTCCCAACGAATGACGGAACGACCTTCGATCTGCGCACTTTCTTTCAGAGATAACTGAGATAAGTCAATGCAGACTACGCAGCTTTCGCCCAATAATTTGGCCCCTGCATTCCAATTCCCTTTTCCAAAATCGGAAATCAAATTTGGCGAATTCATCTTCGCTACATCCCCAACGCAACGCTCTCATTTATAAATCACTGAAAATTATCGAAAATCGCGGAAGTACAGTCAGCACTTGCAGTAGAGGAGAAAATCAGAGAAAAAATTTTCACTGAAAAACGAATCGGTGAAGGAAATCACTGGAAAATTCACAGAAGTCAGTGAAATTTATGAATTTAGCTGGAAAAACAGTGAAAATTCGCTGAAACTAAGTGAATTTCGTTGGTTTTTCTTGTGCTGCAATTCTGACTGTTCTAGAATGAGAGAGGAGACATCAACTTTTCACAGCATTGGGAACATTTCAGCTCAGATCTGATCATCCATATTTTCAGAACTGCAATCCGCTTCGAGTTGCGGAAGCGGTGACACCGGTATATCGCGCAGTACAGTATTCCTACTCATCTCGTATGGGCCACGATTAGAATTGTTGAATTTTTGCACTTTCACTACGTCCGTGTCCCAGCGGGATCTGCATGATGTAGAATCAAGACACGAAACTGGTTGGAAAAAAATTGATTCTGTTACGAAGGAAACCTGCACCGAACACTGGTGCATTCTCGCAATCAGTCAGCACTCAGCACATCATCGCGATTTCTCCGCCAAGTAGCAGGTCGCAGTCAACGCTGCCAATGCTGGTGTCCTCCAGAGTCGCGTTCCGTATCAATCCTCCACGTACCTAGCTACGTAGCTACCTACCACGGTCGTACAAAATATTGAAATACCGCACAGTACCTAAGTATAATTCCATCAAATTGTACTTTGGTTTTGGTTTCTACGAGTGCACACGTAAATAGACAACGCAACGCTATACTTGTTCTTGCAGTTGCAGTTGCAGTTGCAGTTGCAAATTGCAATAAGCGCTAAGCCATACACCGGCTCATATCGCCCGTACTTACTTAGTTGCAGATTGCAGAATAGGAGAGTACCTTCGAAACCATGGCGTTGAAACGAGACCATATACGCGACAAACATAATCTCCTGGTTTGGTAATTAATCGAAAGACGGGTGATGATAACGGTACGGCGACGACGATTCGATTCGATTAGAAAATTAGTATCAGAAATCAGAATATTTGCGGCGGCGCGATGCGATTCGATGCGATGCGTTCTCTTTCATAACGCAGCCGAAGAGAAGAAAGTAACCAGTGGCTAGGCGAGGACACATGGACAAAAAAGTATTGTGGAATTGTGTGTTCGACGCACAAGTAACCAGAACCACAACCAGTCCCAGGCACGCGTGTGCGTGTGTCTATCTAGTATCTGCTATCTACATAGTACATAGACATACCTATAATGACCAAACATCGAGTTAATTTTCCGTCCATTTAACCGGTTCCTCGCCCGGCGTACGAATAATACAGAGTACAGAATGTGTACAATATTTCATGTACGCAGGTACACGCTGCGCTAGGTAATTCTTTTCCATCTACTACCGATTACCGATCTATTTCTCTATTTGTATAATATTAATCGCGATCGTTAGTAGACGCGATCTTGTTTCAATGCCTACGGGTGAAAGTATCCATTTGTATCTAATCTATTCCCGACCAAAATGACAATTTCGCATTTTCACGCGGGTACTCCGGAATCTCAATTAACGAGCCATTGTCGCATAGTCTTCTCCGTTCTTTTCTTAGACTAAAGCTTCGTTCGTCTGCTAATCACGACGGACGGACGAACGACCAAAAGTCAAATTCTTCGCAATCGCTATCCACTGACTACATGATCAGCTCCGGCTCTTATTTCACACCACTAGAATCAGCAGTCTTCGGATCCACTGACTCGAACCAGTTCTGGTTACAGACCAATTTATTGGAATGCAGATACACGTATAGCGTAGTTGGTTACGTAAAAACAAAAACTCAACTTTGCTGACTGTAAATATACTTAGGTATAACGTAAAAGTACTGGGATTTCCATTGTCATCGATTTGAGTACCACACCGTCGAAATTTTAGCTGGTCAGTTTTGAGTTCAACTTCCACCATAAAAATTCAAAGTTTTCATTTTTGCCATGAAAAAATCTATTTTTGGAGTCATTTCGACCCCAAACTTGGACCATGAACTGACAAGAGCGAAGGGAGGGGGGGAGGTGGTCGTGAATGGGCAGAACATACTGGGAGGAAAAAAAAACAAATATGTGGGTATTGCTTAACTCAAACATGGAAAAGGCTCCATTTGGTCAAAAATATTTTTTAGTAATTTTGAGAAGGGGAAAAATCGACAAAATACCGTAGTAAGTACCTCTAATCAGAATTTTTTTGAAAAATTTTGATAGTTTTCTATCAAAACTAAGTATAGAAAAATTGTTTAAAATGATACCTTTGATCAAGAGTAGTCCTTTACCATGTTCAAATCAGGCAATATATGTATGTGCGCAACATTTTTGCTCTTCTCACCGTCAAGTAAAATTCAGCATACCTATTGGTAAGTAGAAGTACATAAGTATGATAGAGATGACACTGACATCGAGCAGACAGTTTTTTCAAATTAGAGTTACATAATTATAGTAAAACCACCTAGTGATTTAAATATTTCAACGAATACTTTAGGAATTTATAATCGGCTCCTCGCGCCCCCGTCATTCATGCCAATTCGATATCACGTTAGGCTCGATTAGCTCCTTCAAGGCAGGCAGCCACAGTTTACACCCGAAAGTCGATAGTCTGCCACCGATATACTTCGAGTGTTGCGATAATTATATTGCCATTCGAGCGCGTTGTTTTACCTCGATCTCGATTTCATCTATGTTTATAGACGTAGCGCAGACGTCTGATGGATAGGTTTAGGTACCTATTCTGACAGCCTCGGCTAATTATATTTCATCTTCACTCGGTGCCGGCAAGGCGATGACCACCGATCGCGAGACGATGGTAATTTTTCGTGTATCGAGGTTTTTTCAAAACTTACATATGTGTAAATCATCTTCAAAACACAGTTTCAATATTTCCCAACTTTTGAGGGGGTTTTAAAAAGTAACGAACAGAAAGAAAATGATAAAAACTTCAATTTAAAAAATGCCAGACCCTTTCATCAGATCTAGAATTGTAGCATCTGAGGGACTAATCGTCGTTGTTTACCTATACTAGAAGTAGAAGGAGAGGCCATTAATATCGAAATAAAATATTTAAGTATGTTAAAACATGACAATTTGTAAAATTTTTAAAATGAGTAATTTTGTTAATAAAAACTGTCAATTTACCTTCTTAAAAAAAAAAAAAAAATACATTGTTCGAACCTTTTTTCCAAAAACTGAGTTTTAGACATTGTAAAATATTGTTCTGAGCCCGTTCTGAGGTACTCTCTAAATTTTAGTCGGTTAAAATTGACTAGGTAATTAAAAGCCAAAAGTGTGCAACTGTAGAAATCGGTGAAAATTTTACTGATTTTAAACAGTGAATTTTCATTTTTGAATTAGTAATTTTTTCAACTACTGAAATGAATCGGTAAAAATTTCAATTTACTGATTAAATGAAAATTAACCAAGTAATTGAATCATTCATTTTTCACTGATGGACAATCAAATTTTACTGATCAACAGGGACACACTTTTCGCTGTTTAATCAGAGTCAATTTTCAGTTCTCTGACTGATTCAAATTTAGAGAGTATAGGTATAAGTGTGTACTTGGCTGAAATGTCACAATGGAGCACTAATTATTACCATAGTCTCCAGTCGTGAGCTATACGGAATCAAGAAAAGGGCAAAACTGACGGTTTGTGCCAAACCAGAGCTTCCTCGTTGCAACATCACGTTTTTCTCATTTCATTGGTTGGAAAATTAAATTTAAACGCGACAAAGTCGCAGGCGCATAACGAAAGGACAACAGCAACACTTGCAAGTGTAATACCTAATACCTATTACCTATACAGATGGCATCGCGCTTAATATGCAGTCATTTCTAGACATCCGCGTTTTCAACATTGACATCGCAGACGCAGAGACTAGTAAGATCCGTCATGTCAGCGCAGCGGCAAAGCGTCATAATGAATCATATCTAGGTCGTGACTTCTGCTCGAGACCTCTCACTAGGCGCCCAAGCCCAATACTAACACGCAGATTTAAAATGCATCGTAAATTCAACACCTGATATTTCGAAAATTAGTCGCCTACCTAATTTCGAACGCATTAGTAAACATTTTCGCGGGTTCGTACCCGTACCGTACCGTACCGTACCGTACCACATTTACACATACCTAGGTGTAGGTTAGGTACCTGAAAGAAGAATATAGGTACTCGTATATTACCTATATTATATACCATACTCGACGTATACTGTATGAGCCTTTCGGGTGAAAATTGATACGCGACTGCGACTGTGAATACGACTACGACTTGCGTTATATTAACACCGAAACCCGATTACATGCAAATTAACGCATTATAGCCCGCAGTGAGACATCGGAGCTGGGTATTCCGACAAACCGTACCGACGGCGTTATTCGCCGCGAAATATACGTATGTGCATGGTCCATGGCCAGTTGAGAGCGTCTCGATGGCATGGCATGGCGTATACATTTACAATTAGAATAACAATTAGGTACCGGTATTAGATATATTCGAATCGCGTACCCACGACCACGTGTACCCTACCTACAGTCCTACACCGCACCATTTCGATGGCGAAAAAAATATTGCAGATATAGCTATTAGGTAGTAGGTAGCAGGTACTATAGGTACGTCTACGTACAGGACCAGAAACGTTCAGCGATTCGATTCGCAACGAATTAGAAAAATCTTCGCGTCCGCGAGTCGTATTGAGAACATGAAGTCGTCGCGACGCGACGCGAAGCCAGCAACAGCAACGCTCGAACATGAACCGGTATCCTTGAATTTGCAACATACGACCTTGCGATACGTAAAAAAATAATGGTTGCGAATTTCGTATACGAGTACGACGGTACCTTAATTCACCTACCCACGAGAAGATATCGAGCCATCGCCGATTACTGATTGGAAATACGACTCGACATCGACGGCATCGGCAGGCTTTTTGGGGAACGACAGCGACAGCACAATTGGACAGCCAAATGAGAAATGAAATGAACCGAACGCGAACGTACGGTACCACACGTTTTGTTGCTGACGATGATGACGAATCAACGACACGACGTGTTTGGTGTTCCTTTACCTTTACCCACTTATACATTATAGAATTTCGAACCCGTTATCTTTACTATACTCGCACTCGCGTACAAAGACATCCGAGAACGAGAAGACATTGCACCTCCAATGTACTCGCGAGAGGACGAAGAGACGCAACAAATGGAAGAAAAGTAGTACTACGGGCCACGACAATGTACAAAATTATCCGAAGAATGCAGCCTACAATGCTGAATCGCATCTCACATGTTACATATCTTAAAGCCATTTATGACCGCGAAATCGAACGTGCGCCGCAACACACCTCCCTGCTCCGGACAATTTGGTAAACGACAAAAACCATCTAATGTTAGGCATCATAATACATTCCTATTTCTTACATTCGCACAATACTGTGTGAAAGAAGAAAATTGGAGCATCTGAGCACCATGATCCAATCATAACAAGGATGTTCCATGTTCATCTTGATTCGATCTGCTACCGTATCACGCATCATGTATGCACATCAGGATAGACCAAAAAAATTACATCCTGAATTTCGACGCGCGTTCCATACTTTGATACTTTCTCGCGAGTTACAATGTTACAAACCCCCTCTTTTTGGGCCAAATTTGAGTCCAAGGGTTCAATTATGATAAAAATGGAATTAAGCAAACAATGAAAACCCCACAAACCCATTTTTTAAACTATCAGTTTGCTAGATTGTATAATAATATCTGGCGTGATTCATGCAATGAAAATTTTTTGAACCCTCCTTTTTTCTTCTTTTTGCAATAGCTCAAACCTAAAAGCACATTTAAAATAAAAAAAGTAAAATGTTCGCATTTTAATGCTCTACAAGTTGGCTAGAATCAATTGTTCGAATTTTGCACTGCAGCTGAGCTACGATTGGCGACTTTTTGTCCACGGGTTCACCTACTACTTTGAGGTAAGGGATCGGCTATAATTTTTTTCTCATTCTACATCCTAATGGGATGTACTCTGCCGACGAACCGCTCCTAAAAGACGATTTATCCGATTTTGACAATTTTTTGTGCAAATGGAAAATTTTTAAAATTGATTTTTTCGGTCCACCTCCCTCCCCTCCCTTCCTCTTTCCTAATGACGTCCGAGAAAAAAAATGTTATGTGACAGAATTATTCGCTTTTTTAATTCTCTACAAATTTTTGTTATGTTTTTTTTTTTTCATATGTAAATGCTCAATTTTCAAGGTTGCAGCCGAAAAACCGAAATTTTAATCCCCCCCTCCCCATCACCATCTCCATAAAGAGAGATAAAATATGCACCAATTTTAGATAAGTTTGGAAATATTGAAATACGTGCCCTACTGAGCTTATATTTACGTAACTTCCTCTTGATGTTTTTTTTGCGGGTCAAAACCTAAAATGATTGTACTATTTGCTTCGAGTAAAGGAACTCCCCTAAAAAATATAGAACAATCAGCTTAAAAGGGCCGGATCTAGGAGGCCTCGAAACTACATACATTTGAACCAAGAGCTACTATTCGGTAGCGTGATCTTGTGGGAATCTATGTTGCGATTTAACTTTGAGTTTCCACACCTCTCTGACACATTGTTCTTAAAATCGGACTCAGCTTCTTGCCCTTCGCCAGGGAATCAAAAAGCTGTCAATCTTGAATTCGAGGAAGTTTTGATTTTTACCATTCCCAAATCATTCGCTCGAGTCCCCTTCAAAATTGAACCGAATATTTTTGTTTGGACAACTAAAAATTTTTTGACATCAATTTGCACTTCGATTTGAACAATTTTCATAAAACTCAAACTCAAAATCAACGATTCAGTAACTTAAAAATTGATTCAATTTTTTTTTGATATCTACGCACCTAATCGAAATAAATTTCAATTATTTTTAAAAAAATTTTTCATCACAATGTTGCTAACTGAATTGTTTGAAAATTGCATAAATCAAAATATAGTCGGTAGTACGTGTTGTACCTAATGAAAATTTTCCGAAAAATCTCATTAAAAATTCTTTCGAACTGTCAGAAAATTTTTCAGATCGATTTTGAGGAGTGCGAGGTACTAAAAAACGATTTGAACGAAGTAGGTAACGATTTGAAATTTCTCAAGTTCACAATCAATCAGCAAATTTTCGACGCCTTGAGGAAAGGGCCAAAGTTTTTGCAGATGACACTACTAAAAAGTGGTAAAAAACTGCATGGACTAGCTCTTTCACGCTTCGAGCTGAGGGCTCAAAAACTTTCCTGGAATGAACCTTTCCTCACAATCAATCACCAAACTCAAGCAGGTAATACATTATTTTTTTCCGCTCTATTCTAGGGAACACTATAGCATTGATATAGGTAACCGATATACATAATATGTAATTGTATGTACCTAATTGAAGCATTTCTATAGACTACGTAGGTAGTAAATAAGGTATGTGATGTGGCTAAGGTAATTACATAGTAGTAAGTCTAAGTACACTGTGTAGTACAGTACGACTATTATCCAGACCCTCAGTCCCTCCTCCCTCGCCCTGACAGCTTATCGCATCGTCGGCGTCATAGCGATAATAAGTCACTTTCAAGTTTCAATCGAACCCGGTTCACGTTCCCCTCGCCCTCGCCTCGCTCATCGTGCACACCTGCAGTCTCGTTGACGTAATACACTTGAACTCGTTTGTTTACCTACGTATCAAAATCAATGACATCATTAACTCGTTGCTCTTCTGTCTTCTCGTAAGAATTTCATTACATAGAGTAATGACAAGCGGCGCGGCGCTCGGCGCTACGTAATTACGAGTACGAGTACGTCCACACGAACCAAGGCCGCCGCGCCCCGCTCCGGATCATCTTCCAGAGTATCCAACAATTTAACCGGCTTGGCCGAGTTTTCTGTACTTTATAACGTAATAATCGTTTACGTCTTGACCGAATATCGCTCGTATGTGAAATGTTTATTTGCCACTACAACCATTAGGTAAATAAATTGATATGACATACAAATCGCAGTTTTTCGCTTCTCCATTTCTAAAAAATAGTCATTTTTTGAATAGATTTCAAAAATTTATGACGACTTTTCAAAAAAGTGACCGAAAAATGGACAAAACAATGTGAGAGTGATAGAGGAATCTGGGGACATTGGCGCTTTCACCATTTTCGAATATTTTCAACAAAAAAAAAAAATGCCAAGCTTTTTCGTGTAGGTAGGTACCTAATTTTTTTCAATTACAAAAAAATTTCGCCATAATTGTAATCCTTTCTTCTCTTCCGGAAAAACCAAACGATTCCACTTATACTTATTGACGCTAAAGATAAAGACGATATGAAGATAAAGTGCCATCATATTAAATTTTTCAAACATAATTTTTTTCAACCTTTATAGATTTTTCAGGCCAATCTTTACAAACTCTCTCGATCTTTTTAGCAATGTACTTCAACATAGAGGAAGGTGCACTTCAACTTTGATTTTTAGTCGAGGTCAACTCCTGAAAAATGTAGGAAGCATATATTTTTCTTAGTTTACCCCTTCCCTCTTACTCTAACCGACTCCCTCCCAAATTAGTCGTACATATCTTTGGTTTAGAGCAGGAGAAAGGGGTAAAATCAAGAAATCAGTCGATATTCGAGTTATACGCCCTCAAATTAGTTATAAATCGATATGTCACGCAGATTTTCCACAAAATCGGGGGCCAGAGGGGCGCTGAAGGGTCAAATCTAAAAAAATGAGCAAATGTTCGATCTCAGTGCCCTCCAATACCTAAAAAACGACAGGTCGCACGGTAATTTTCATTTTTTCTAATTTTGGCTCCTATCAAGGAGAATAATAGGAGAGTTCAGATGAAATAATCAAGTAAATATTCGAAATCAGCGCCTTCGAATTAGTAGAAATCGACACTTTACATTACTTTTTTAATTTTTCAGAATTTTGATCAAACTTGTGGAACCCTGTACCTCCTAGGGGTCTGGAGATCTTATTTTGAAAACTGGTTGGTTGAAAAGAGGGTAAGGTAAGAAAGGCTACTAATAGTAATTTTTTCAGATTTTCAAATGATAGCTTTCATCTATGGTGGTCATCATGAAAGTTGATCTTTCATCACTAAAGTTTAACTTTAAGTTTTTAAAAACATGATTATCGAGTTTGAACTGCCTGTCAATTCTCTTTCGAACCCCGCAAACAATTTTCCTTCAAGTACAAGGACAATCTATCTCTGGATATGAGCCCTCAAAGTTGGGTAATTTGGCGAAAAATCGTAACTGCCTGAAAATTACGAACCTCCCCTCCCCCCTCAGCATCCTTGTGGATTACAAGAGAAATAATAGTGGATTTATGAGTAGACTGCCAAGGGGAACCCGTAAAAAAATTGAGCAAAATCGGAAGACTCGACTTCATTTTTTCTCCGTTTTAGTATGGAATAGTCCTGTAATAATCTTTCATTCTGCTTTATCTTCACTTCATCTACCTATATACATATTTTTTTCTTTTCAATTACTGCGCGAATACAAATGGGATTTAAACATCGATAAAAATAACGAATGACCTTGATTCATTTGGGAAGAACGAAAAATTTCGGCACAGGATACCTTATTCCTAATAAGATTCTATCAACTGAACATAAATTTTCTCCAAGACAACCTAGGCTACCACAAATTTTTCGATCAATTTCGGAACCCATCAAGTGTACCTATCCATTCTAGGCTGATCATCTCTTACCAATACCTCATCCGATTCAATTCGCTCTACTATAGTTTCATTTTCTAGCTGCACAAATTCCGATGAGATTCTCACAACGACCTTGATCATCACTAGAAACACAATACCTCTTTCTACACTCGTATTCATTTCACTGGCACCAAGTTACATCGTCGTCGTCTCGCATCACCTTCTTCGAAGCGTGACAAAATTTTCTCAAAATTTTGTCTCCTTCTTATCGCATTTGCTTTCTATTTTCATTTCAGCCTATCCAGGTAGGTAGCTACTAGCTAGGTAGTAGGTACATGCTACTTACATTATATACATATTTATGCTCTTGATACTTGATATTGGTACATCTACATACATACGTACAACATCTTGACGTGAGAATTTTTCTCACGCACTAAAAGTACTTATTATAGAAAAACCCCCATCACATGGATCCCTATAATGTACTTAACAGCCTCGTGCCAGAATACCTGTATCGCGTATCGCTCCTTGTACATCCCAGATCATATCATAATACACAGACACACACACACTTAGTAGTATGTCAGGTAGGTACTTTTTACTACGAACAACAAAAACAAAATAGTTACTTTGGTACGTATCATTAATTAGCTACTTTTAAACACACACATTTTGCGTTTTTTTTTTCTCCTCTCGCTATCTACGATTGGCATAACAAACCGGTTTCATTTGATTTCAGACGATCGTACGTATTATCGTAAATTGAATGAGACGGAGATGAAGATGATCATGATAACAAGACGCGAATAGCTTCGAGTCATAAAAAAAAATTCTCCTATGTAAAATGAAATTAATCATTCGAACGGAGGAGCTATTGAAATTCAAGAGACAAGACAAGACAAGACGCGCGTAGGGAAAACAAACGTTATTTTCGTATATCCTCCGTAGATATATTCATATTCCGAGAAAATTACTTCCAAAATCCGTTCGTCGAGTGCATATTCAACTACGTCATCGTATTATGAACAGGTACAACTTGAAAATACCGTTTGCCAAAGATGACTAATAATTTAACATAGGCTGCAAAATATGTAGATAAAGCCTCAGGTACTCGAAACGATTATCTGCTATCAAGAATTCAAGATAAGCAAAATAGACGCCAAAAAAAAATAGCAATAGGTATCTAATCTAAATACAGGAAAAAAACTTGATAATATCGCAGCTCAAAAACAACGAAAAGCGATGAATTTTGATGTTGAATGTAGTTACTTAATATTCGAATCCATTTCAAAGCATTCGGCATTGGTGCAGAAATGCTATACAGATACAGACTACAGAATATAGATATGTACAAGTCAGGTTATGCTCGAGTATTATATCTAGGGTGACGTGAAACCGATCGAGCTATATCCTTCGGTAAATTTCTATACTGGCGCTTTGCAAATAATTCCTAAAATTGCAAAAATCCTTTGAAAAATCCTGAATTTTTTCGTCGACACTAAAAATCCTCAAATATATAAGGATAAATCTTAGTACGTTCATTTGTAAAATCTTCATCATCGACTGACCGAGTGACCGAGCAGGTAGATGGTTAGGAAGAATTCAGCTTTCTTATCTAATGACTGAACCCAGAGCTACGAGAGCTACTGGCTACGGTTAGCGACGCGACGTAGGTAGTAGGTACAGGTACAGGTCTACAGGTATAGGTACTCGTAAACCTATATACACAATACACATCACTGATTACGCAACCAGGAAATTATTGTCAAATCGTCAACACCTTTGCGCTACTTGTTTCTACTGCTGGTACAGCTATATGCTTCGCGATCACACGAAACGAGTAGAAAATACGAAGATGATACCTATGCCTATTTCAAAAAAAAATTGAAACGTCGTCACTTGCTACTCAACATCTACTTTTGTCGCTGGCTGCACACTGCGCATAAAATATCGCTCACGACGACACTTCGTCGTTATCTCCACACTGTGTCAATAAGTTATGGTTTAAGATGACGCCGACAAAACGCATCGCTCAAATATTTCAATTTTTCAGGTAATCTCGAGTGGATGAGTCTCTCATTTCCTGCAGAAAACAAAAACAAAATTCATGCGAATGGTACCATACAGGCAGGCCTGTGCAGAGAGGTGCAAAAGGGGGTTTCTTTAGGCCCGAGATTTTTGGGAAGCCCGAATGAGCCCTTCAGAACTAAAAAATATCCTTCAATTTTTTAAAACATTGATTTTTGCAACCAAAAAAAAGTCACCGAATAATATCTGAAATTCAGTTGATAATTTCAAATTTTCTTGGAATTCAAAAGAAAAAAAAAACACAAAAATACTGACTTCCTGAATTTTTGGCAATTTTCAAAAAATTGAAAGCTCTTGAGCGACGATCGAAAGATCATAATAGATTTCAATTTTTTTTTTTTAATTTTCTAGAATGCAGTCTCTTTTTTTGCGCAGTTTTCCATTTTGAAAATCAAATTTTTGAATTTTTGACCCCCTCCTATTGTGAGACCTCTTTCTGCTTTTCAAATCCCCCCCCACACAGATTTTCTCTGCACGGCTGGCCCTGCATACAGGTGGGTCCAAGTACGAGAAATCTCTCACTTCGATAATTCTATCGCGTATAAAAATAAATATTTTCGTAATACTCGTAATCAATCTAGCGGGAAAAAAAAGTAGCCGATAGTCCGAGCTGAGTTCGTACGTATATTTTATTAGCCTACGTTTGATTGCCGAGTATAGCGAGTGCAAGTACTCGTAATTTTCCGAAGCAAGGTCGACAGTAAATATACAATTATACAAACTCGTAAAATAGTAGGTAGCACGCGAGTAATATTTTGTGGCTCGGCAATGTATTGCGAGAAGAGAAGAAAACCAGAAGCTGGAGTACGCATCAGTCGAAGTAAATTAATCGCAATCATCCATACTCTCCGTGACAACATACCCAATTACTCGTAATCGGTCTATAGGTATAATTCATGATAATTACATCGATGAAAGAACAAGAAATTTCGTTAAGATTGATCGCACGAAAAAGATGAGCAAAACAATGCTGAACAATAAAAAATCGCCTGGGGCAATAACGCGTACGTAAAGGGTATCCCTGGTAAAGATAGGAATGATCCTGATTCTCAAATTTTTTAAATTTTCAAGGAAAACAATAAGCATAGTACGGGAGAAGGGGAGCATGAATCTAATTATCAAATTTTTTCAAAAAATTTTCGGGAGCACAATACTTTAGAAATTACTTTTCCTGACTTTTACCGAATTTTTAGGTCAATTTTCAAATTTTTTCAAGGACTTTTACACATGATATTTATGAAATGTAATGGAGACGATGACGCCGACGGTTACTTTTCTAGCATGATGTCCGACAATTTTTTTTTCAAATCACAATAATTTTTGCTAGATTTTAAATGTTTATCTTTTTCAGATGGAAATAAAAATTTGAGAACTTCAATTTATTACCGAAAAAAATTTGAATATTTCGGAAAAACTGAGGAGTGTCGTTGCAAAACGCAACATCTCCGAAAACCTGATTTTTGGGAAATCGCAAAAAACTGTCATTCAAAATTGGGTGGAGGGTTTTGGCTCGGGGCGGTCTCATTGGAAAGCTTAGGACCTCAGCTACATGTTTTGGGGGTCACTTCGCACTTGTACCTCAAGGGGGGGTTGGAGGGGGGCAAAACAAAAAAGATGTTGCGTTTTGCACCGAAACACCCAGTATTTGTTGCGTTTTGCACCGAAACGTTATCTTTCATGGCAGATAAAAGGTATTTATGGTCGTTATGGAGTCCTGTCTATGGCACCATTCGATTCCTCGTTGAATTTCCTATAAGACTGATACATATATCAACTCAAAAATGATAAAAATCGAGATGTTGCGTTTTGCAACGACACTCCTCAACTGTTTTGAATCCGAATTCCGAAGTTAGTTGTGAAAAATGAAACAAAATGATGAATTTTGTAGAACGAAAAAGGGTACATTACCACAGAGCATAATGCGGAAAATTTTCTTTGAAAAATTCGCAATTCAATGGTCAAATGACACGCACTTAAACATCAATTTTTTCATACATCACGATCAACAAAAAAAATTTGATAAAATAAAAAAATTCTTCTGCGCACAGAAATGGACAAACCCCCTTTTAATCAATACACAGACCACAATTTTATCAGGTTCAGATTTTTTTGAGTGTTGTTTCGAAATCAAAATTTCGACAGACTTTCAAACTTAGAACCTCTCATTTTTGGGTGTTTTTTCTGTCAATTTTATTCACTAAATTCGATTTAAAATTTTCCATGCATCTTGATTCATTTTTCCAAGGAAAATGAACATAAACTGCTCTGGTTGCATCGATTTTTGATCGAATTGTTTCAATATGGGTCCCACGTAGAATTTCAAGAAGAGAATAGGGTTTTATGCATTTCTCGTGTAGGTACCTACAACTATTAATTTTGAAAACACCTCTAATAACCTCTCTTTTTAAAAATTTTCTCTTCAAAATATTGTGAATGGTTTACCGCTTGAAAAATTTCACATCATTTTTGTGGTTTTCGTGGTTTCACTTCATTTTTGTGAATTTCAAAGCTCCTATAAAAAGAAAAGTTTGGAAAAAAATTCAAATTAATAGGTTCAAGTTTTCGCCTCACGTACTCGTGAAAACAACATTTCCCTCTGAGGTGACTAGAAAAGTGAGTTTGGAGATGAAAATTTGAAAAATCATATTAAACATAAGAATTTCACTAATCTAAACCAGGGATACATTTTTTAAAGAGGAAAATGGAATAAAAAAAAGGTTCGACGTTGACACATTTTTCCTCGAGCATAAAACTTTCATGAATTGGGAAATTTTTTAGCATACCTACGCGCGATTAAGGTCATTTAGAAATCCCTGATAAGTCGTAGAAAACTTTTACGCAAGACCTTTTGTGAATTGTTGTTTTTCAAAACAATTTTCAAAAATAAGCAATACCTATTAATTACCTTGCAATACCTATTACCTAGTACCTACCCATTAGTTCGAAGGGTTGAAAATATTGGGAAACTCTTTTCGTAAATATGTAGCTTCTTTCTCATTAAACTTTTCAAAACACATACATTATCTCAATTTTTACTACACGCGGAATTACAAAACGCAAATTTATCGCTCACTTATCTGAATAGAATCTACTTTGCGGAGACGAATTGCTCGGTATTTCGAAACTATACTTAGAAATACCTAACATTAAAATTAACGATTAAAAACACGATCGCTATGAATACATTTATGCACATAAGTATTGGCACGTACCGTCGCGTCGCATACCATACCTTGCTATAAGTAAAAATTGTGAATAAGTAGGTATCCCCATCTCCTATTTCTATTCCTGTAAACCTCTACCTAGTACCTACTACCTAGCTACCTGTACCTACATAGATGTGCATATTTTCCAAGCAAAACTTCAAACGAGTATTCTCTCATTCTTCGCACGCGCGTACTGCGAATTTGTTGGTCCCACATTAACCGCGGGCTGTAATTTTTTTTTGCAGCTTTCAAGGTCTGTTCGAAATGAAATGAATTTTGTAATAAGTAGGTAGGTATTCCTATATCTATACGAAACAACGTGTACCACCGCGTAAATAAATAACCTACTTATAGCGGGGAAACCCTCACACATATATACCAAATATTATGTAAATTTTAGCTTCTCGTCGTCAAAAAATGGCGCGTTGAAAAGTTGAAATCAACTACGGTTGTTTTTTTTTGCATCAATTTCACATCGAGTGGAAATAACGATCAGATACACATTATGTACACATTCCGAGTTTTTATCGGGAAATTTGAGTCGATTTTGGCACCTGCTGACGGATTAAAAAAGCTGATATGTAGTGACACTGTAGTATGTACGTACATGTACATACAATGTATGTAATATATATGTATAGTATACTACAGCGTCACTACACAAGAGGTAGAATGTATTTATGCATTAGAGACGTATACTAATTTATTAGGTTATACTAATGACCTAAGGTATTTAGAAGCTAATTGCATGCTTAAATAGTCTCTTTTAGAAGAAAACGATTCTTTTTTTTTATACCAATAATAGAAAAACTCTCATTACTTAGCTTAGGTAAGTATATGGCTTTCAGTCAAACGTAAAAAAAAAATCATGAAACAAAGTTAGAGGGAATTGAAATGAAAACGTCAAAGATGATCCATCTTATCAAAATTGATTTTTTTCCCCAATATCTAATGTACTTATAAATCATTAGTACTTTTATGAAATGCAAGAATTTCCCTCATTCAATAAAATTGCTCTATGGGTGAATGACAACAATTGGAAAATATTTTTCCAACCCAGGTTGTATATTTTAAAATTTCCAGGACATTACACAGACCACAGGGACATACCGATAAGGGGGTTGGAGGTAGCTCACCCCCTTGGGATTTTTCAGAATTCTGTTGGAAAAATTTACCAATTTGACCCTTAAAATGGAAAAATTTATCTTTTGTACCTCCCCAACTTGAAAAAATACAGATACAAAAACTTACCCAACTTAACGAAATACGAGTACATTACGAATAAAAATGGCAAGTTGTCTCAACTTTGGAAAATTCACCATTCATATTTCCTCAATATATCTTTCTAAGTTGGGACATTATTCATATTTTCCGAAGTTAAGAATATTTACCAACCATTATACATACAAATACTTTTCCAAATTGGGAAAGTTCAACATTTTTTAACACTTTTTTCAATAATTTAAATCAATTATAATTTTTACTGAAAATTTTCGCTCTCGCGACAATGAATCAGTTTTATAAGGGGAGAGGAATACGGGGATTCTTTTAAAATGCGTCATTCACCATAGCTCTTCTCTTCAAAGTCTGGCTGTTTCATCCCTGAATAAATTTTATTTGAAAATTTTCAATTATTATCGACCCGCTAATTCAAAACCCGGCCAAGTGCCATAGCTGAATAATTGATTAAAATTTTTAAAAATCCAAAATAAGTAATTTAAACCTCATCAAGATTAGTTTGAAATCTGGAATGTCCATAAGCGCAATGTAAATTTTGTTACGTTTTTTGACTTTCCTGTAAAAAAATCAATTTAGCACTTGGGCGGTTTTAGAATTAAAGGGTCGTTATATTCGGTAAGTACAGGTATCTTCGACAAAAAAAATATTTTTGATGTAGGTGATCAATCTTTTGAAAAAAAGGTATCGGTATGTATATGTTGGGAAAATTTGAAATCTGAGTTGGGATTTTTACAAAACTTGCTCCCCCCCCCCCCGACGATATGCCCTCGGAACGTCACGGAGAACTTTTTATGAAAATTCTTTATAAATAATTGGTGAAAACATGTGCAAATAATAAAAAAATTCTCGAACTTAAGTTCTGAATAATGAACTTTGCGAGAAAAAAAATTGCAAAAAAAAATTTTAAGGGATATTCAGCATGGCAACCTTTGAAAAATTATAAACCCCTTTAATTTTGAGACAGACAAAAAGTTGATGGAAACTTTTTTTCCTACAAAGTCTACCCTTCACAAATAATCAGTTCAAAAAATATTGTTTTTTATTTGTATTTTTTCCACAAATCTGAAAATTTCTTTCAAAAATATTCTGCTAACTGTAATGTGTGGGAACTAATTTGAAGTGCCCCTACGTTGAGCCACCCTCTGCCAATAGGTATTCTAGGGCTTTGAACCACAAAATAGTCATAATTAGTGAAATTAGTGAATTTCACTAATTATGACACAGTTGACAAAATATTTTAGCAGTTTTCTTCACTGGGAATCGGACAAATAGCACCAGAATACAAATAGATAAATCAAACAGAACCGTTCTTATCATTATCGTAGCACAAGCACGCACTTCGAATACCAAATACGACACTTTCGAGGATCTACAAGTACGACGGTGAGGAATCCGGGACATTCGATCAACTATCAGCTTTCGTCTTATCAGTTGGAAAACGCGGCAACTTCAAAAACTCAATACTTAAAAAATGAGAAAAAAAGTCGTCGTGAAATTTCGTCCGAAAACAACAATGAACACTTAGGTATGTAACACTAATCGCAGACACTACCATCCAACAATCGTACTTATAGGAACTTTCGCTGCGCAATTTTTGAGAGCAAATTTTCAACATAGCACCAACCAACACCGCGTAAGATCAAAAATTCGAAACCGATCACGTACCTTGAAATTTGACGAAGTCTCGGAGGCGATTAGTTTGGTGGTAGATCCCATCGGCGTGACATTCAGCACGGAAGACCCTTGCGGGCCGTTATATCGGAACTCGGTCGCCGTCGTATCGGCGCTCGTATAACTCAACGCGTCACTTAACGAACTGATGAACAACTGAAGTGATAATGGTGGTGATTTGGCTTCCTCCGCCGCCGTCGCCGTCGTCGTGCCGCGGTACTCTAGTCGATTGTCTGCGTCGTCGTAGTCGTCGTACACCACCTCCATCGGCGAGTTTACCACCACGCCGCCTACGCCGGTGCCGGTGCCGATCGCGTTGCTCCAATCGTTGAACATGGCGGCCGCAGCGGCCGTACGAGCGACGCTCATTGCATGACCCTGCTGCGTGAACGTGTTCGCCGCGTCCACCACGGACGCCGGCCGCAACGTTCCGGCGACGCTTTTCTTATCATAATCGTCGCCGATTGGCCGAATCGAACCGTAGTACGTGTTTTCGCCGACCGCTACTTCGGAGGCGATCACCTTCGCCGTTGTTTCCGTCGGACGCACCGGTGATATGCTTCCGTATAGCTGTAAAAAAAAAAAATTAATAATAATAAACAAACAATCGGTAGTAAGGTATATAGATACGCAGCGTGCGATGGCTTACGACATTATAAGCTAACAGCTAACTAAGTATATTAAGTAAAGTATAACGCGAAGCGAAAATAAATAACTGCACGCGACTAGAACGCGTTTCGCTATCGACGATGCGGTACGCTTGACGGACATTTAAATAATTACTGGCAACTGGCCGCTGATGCTCGGTCATTGTCGCTAATAACTAATAATCGAGCGTTCATTCGCACTATCATCGTCGCACTCGTATCCCGACTTGGTCCAAATTGACAGGACACGTTTGACAAGAGTCAATCTACCGTATTTACAAAAAAATGGGAGAGGGGGAATTATCTGATGTGATTTCGTCGACCTTTTATGTAAAACTCATTTTTCGTAATGACCGAAAAATAAAATCCATCGAATATCTACGAACAAAGTTAAAGGTACCCAGTGTTTCTTTCTGTTGAATCGATTTTTGAAAACTTGAATATGAAATTTAAATGGAACATAATTGATAATGATAACAGAAATCGATAAAAAAATTTTTGCTCCATGTCTCGGTTCTAATACCGAAATTCTGATTCTAGACATCAAAAATACATCACCTCGCTCAATCCTGGCTTCCAAAGTTTGCTAGAGTGTTCTGGGGAGGGGAGGGGAGGGGAGGGGAGGGGAGGGGAGAGGGTGTCGAAAAATCTGATTTTTCGAGAGCAATACGCACGAGCACCGGGAAAAATGTTTTATAGAAAAATACCAAGGTGTTTCAGAAAAAAAAGTTACAGTTCATTCTTTTCAAAAATTCTGTGTCAAAATCACATTTTTTTTGCGGCTCGCCTATGAAAAAATGAAATTTCTGAACCAGTGAGATTTTTCTGGGAGATGTAGTTTTCAAGATATTTCTGAATAGATAAAGTTGAACATTGGTGAAGAAAGTTGAGAAATGAAAACAAAAATTTCTTGGAAGCAAGGGGGAACGGGTCTGAAAGAGAATTGGTAGGAGATTCAAAATCGATAATCATATTTTGAAAAGCTCAAAGTTGAATTTCGGTGGTGAAAGCTCAACTTTCACGATGCGATGAGAACAAAAGGTGAAAGCTACTATTGAAAAATGTGAAAAAATTACAGTAATAAGTAAGTAGCTCTTTTTATTCAATTTTCAACCAACAAATTTACAAGATGGGATCTCCAGACCTCTGGGAGGTACAGGGGTCCACAATTTTGACCAAAATTTTAAGAAATCGATAAAGTAAAGTACCATCGATTTCTACTAATTCGAATGCGCTAATTTCGAGTATGTACTTTGTTTTTTCATCTGACCCGTCCTCTCCTCGCAAAAAGCTTTCCCCCAATTACATGTACGTTACGTACATACAACCTATCCCGAGATATGAACCTTCAATGTGAAGCAATTTTGCTAAAAATCGTAACTGCATAAAAATTTTGGGGCTCGGCCCCCCACGCCCTTGAAGGTTAGGAAAAAATTATCGTGGTTTCGTAAATAGACCACGAAGGGGGGACTCGTATTTCAATCGAAAATTTTGGATTTTTTGATCCCAAAGAATATCATCTTTGAATTGAAGAAAGGTTAAAAATGAAACATTGAGGCTAGATTTGTAACAAAGTAAAACATTAAATTGCCCCGCCGAAACCTGTAGCTGTAAGCAGTAATCATACGTAACTAGGTGCTTATTTTCGGTTCTACTGTAATTAAACGAAAATAATTTTTCGATCTATCGTTATTTCTCAAGTTCGAGGGGTCGTATTTGGCGACCAATCGACCATGAATAGAGCGATATCGTCTTACGTCAATTTGCCGCATATAGCACGGCGGATTCGATGCGATAGTTAAATTAGAATTCTTCGTAATGAAAATCGCGATCCGTGTACGCAAATAATAATCAAGGTTACACCACCAAACGTGTTGATAATTTTCACATCGTTCAATCCAATCATCGACAGCTCGTGGCTAGTGACCTGTGCCCCGCTTCCTCGCTTCCGAATACTCGAGTTTTGCAAAACCAGCGAAAAATCTGGATTAGGCATTGGAAAATTAAAATAACAACGGATGAACCATACAAATTTTCGTTTTTCCTCAAAACATTGCCTATATTTTCCGTATCGTTATCGCTGATAATTCGAAAGACCTTCTTATCGATACGATTACACCGCGAGGAAATTTACAAAATTATTCAATTTCCTAATCACACTGAGGTATTTTTTCCGGCAACCGCTCAAGTAGCGATACCGATAAAAATACGAAAAGATACGCCGGCGTAAACAAGATAATCGTAACAATCGACTTGTTTACTGAGAAAAACGATCAGTAAATCGGCACGTACGACGTGTAAATAAGCGTACGAAGAGTCGAATGGAAAATGCAACGCGATGCTGCGACGATCGTAATAAACGCGAAATTCTCATCGCCGAAAATCGTCTCTAATTAGTCGTAATCACCGAAATTAAGGCTTATTTATAATGGCACCGAATAATTCACTGAAAAGTTGAAATATTTCAACTTTTCACTGAAAAGATAGGGACTCATTCAGTGCCTATTATAAACGATTCCGTAAGGAAACACAGATTCAACTTTTTTCAGTGACAAATTCAGTGCCATTATAAATGAGCCTTTAGTATTCCGGTTCCTTTGAACGAGACAGACGTGACAACGCGCCAAACAATTAGCATAGGTAGCGGTACGTTTTGACAATTTATATCACGTGCACTGGCACCGGTTCGCCTACTCCTCCCATGGAATCATTTTCCATTATGATTGACCGTGAAAAGCAGCGAATCGTTGCGTCGTTCGCCAGCAGCCACCGGTGTTGTTCGAGGCACCACAAACGAGTCGAATGAATTGCATACTTGGTAATACTCAAGGCATCGAAAAGTCGGCACAGCGCATTAGCAAAGCTAGGGTTGGCAGCGTAGTCGCGTCGTTTGCGATTGGGTCCCAACTTGGTCGGTCACGCAGATCCCATTGTGACAGCCACTTCCGACGGTCTAATGTCGCGCAACGCGCATTTCCTGCCTAGGCTGCGGTCGGTTCATTATTCAAATCCAATACACGCGAACGATGGCTTGGCGAGTACAATGTACCGTTGTTTGTATTTAAAATATTAGTATTTTGTGTTTTTATCAATCCTACACTCCGAACAACGCTCAGGATACCATACAGGTGATCATTCGAAAGCCCCCACTGGCACGTCCAATTTCCGCTCTTCGGTCATAGCAAACTCGAAGGTGTGTAAGTGTAGACTCGCAACAAACCAATTTTTACTTTGTTTTGTGTATCACTGCGCGCACAGCGGCTGAGTTAATTATTACTTTTGAGTTCGAGCTAGATCCTCCCGCGATCATATTCCTCTTCCTGTATTACGCGGATGTGATTTTTTTTCAGTATACCTATTCGAAGGTGGATTTTCGATACGTTGTCGAAGCGCGACTGGCGCTTCTTTCGGGCGAATGTGCAATTTTATCGATTGTCAATCTTTCGACGAGCGATGATCCGCTGACAGGCTGCAATTTTCAATTTTATCCATTATTTCAGCGTCTGCGTCGTAATATTGTAAAATATAGTTACAGATAATTGCAATCTACAGATTGTAAACACACGTTTCTATACATAGGCATGTATGCGTAACGGTTCTGAAATAGAATCGAACGCGACTCTCGAGAAGAAATTAGAGATAGAAAACACACGCATGTTGATTGAGGAGGGAGTGGGGGAGAATAATGACAAAAACTAACGATAATAGGGAAAATTTGATTTACGTATACGTACCTAGTTGGAAAGAGAACTGACAGAATACACAGAATCATTTTAAAAAATCAGCATTTTTACAATATTTCAGAAATTATTCTCCCTGACTTTTCTAAACTTTCCAGCTCTTTTGAGGGATTGGGGGTCTTTTCAAAATTTTAGGGTTGAGTACATACAGTAAGCAAAATCAATTTTAAACAATGGGAAAATAAGAAAACAATTTTTGGATCAACAGATTTCAAGAAATTTTGGAAATTAGATTGAATTCATATTAATTTTCAAGAAATTGGCAAATTAATATTTTGAATTGAAAAATGCATACAACTGATAAGTAAGAAAATATATCACAAAATTTCAAATTTTGTGGAAATATTTTAGAATTGCAATAAAATACTTTAGGAAAACAGAAAAAGGTTACCATTTTTTTCCATGGAAAAACCAGTTTTCACTTCTTGCTCCATTTTCTCTAACCGATCGTTTTCATTTTTTTTTTTATCATGTTCAGAAATGATTCCTTTTCAATTCAAACAAGAGGAATTTTTCATTTCAATTTTTGTCTGTCAAAAGATGTAACAATTTGGCCAGAACAGAGTAATATTGAAATTTTTGAAAAAATTTATAATACTAAGCGAAGAAACAATTTTCTAGATGGGTTTTTCTTATATGTATTCCTTGTTTGGGAATTTTGAAAAAAAATTAAGAGGGTTTCAAAATTCTCTGATTTTTCCAGACTATCAAAATTCTTTCAATTTTCCAGGCGCCCTAAAAATTCAAAGAAATAGGATACATGTTTAGAATTTTGTGTTGTGACCGGATCTTGATACTGCACATCAAAAAAAAATTAAAATGACATGCTGCACATTATCTGTACTTTGTAATGTCGCTTGAGGTACAAAATTCAAAGACTTTTCAATTTTTGAACCTGACCTTTTAATGATTTTCGTACTGCCGAGTTTGAAAATGGATTTTTACGACAAATCTTTTTCTGTGGAGCCCCAAAATAGCTGGAAGTGAGAAACAACGACAATGATCCAATCTTCGGAATAGAAGAACCTCGCGAGAAAATTCAAGGCAAAATCTGTAGGGCCAAGTTCCAGAAGATGTTGGATTCACAAATAATGGCTTGCCCCTGAAGATTATCACGTGTATCGTCGAAAAATTAGGCATTTTTGCGGCACTTCTTCAATCGTTAACTCAGCATATCTTTCATTAGCGAAATCTTCCAACAATTTCAAAAATTTTCAAAATTTGTCACAACCTTGACATACACGCGAATCCTCGAATTTCATTTTCACGTATTTCCGTCTGAAAAAATTCTTCCATCATCATCAATTTTAATAAATCATTTTCGACGTGAATCGCCGCCGCGGCAGTTTTTAGAGGCCGGCCAAACAATCGGATGATTTTTACTCGTTAATTGGGCACCATTCGCACGGTTCAAAATTATCAACCTCGAAGCGCAACTTGTACTCCGGTGCTCGACGCTGCAGCGGTGGCATTAATCAAAATATACAAAACTGGACGACACACAGGAAATTATTACATCAAGGTTATCGCGATAAAAGCGTAATCATGTTGTACACATCACTTACACAAGGAATCTCGCGTCCAGACGTACACGCGTAAGCGTCGCGTCATTTTCTTCGTCGCGTCCATCCAAAAAGTCGTCTACGCTTTTGTTTTACCGCACGGTACGTTATGCGTCACCCGGCAAGCAAAATATAAATCAAACCGCGAACCCAGTACAGAGCACCTATTTCATAAGACCAGCTCAATGACCGTCCGTCTTCTTCGTCGTTGCGTTTGAAAAATTGAACCGAAATGTCCAAACTTTGAAAAATTCACGTCGACGATATCGAAATGAGTGTCTTGAGAACAATGCGATAATTAGGTTACCGACTGGTCGACTGGCCGCCGCACCGTTCAACCTTACGAATCCTACTTCAGATGTAATAATATTCCAATAATGCGGTTTATTTTTCTGAAATATTTTACGAGTTATTTAATTGCAAAATAAAATAAAATAATGCCAGTTTTGAGTCGCCGCCGTCGTCTCTTTCTATAACGCGACCCACTAAATTTTCATCCATTTCGAACACGATAATTTAGTTTCATGTTTAAAATCTCGATTTCGGTGCGAGCGAGATACAAACACGCGACTACACTTTCATCTATGTCTGTATGTATGTAGATGTACCCATAGGTACATCGTACAAGTACGTGTAGCTAAGGTACAGATATTTTCCATTTTACAGATCCAAGAAGCGAAATTTATTCTAGAGCTTTTTCATGGTCCATTTACTAAGTACGCATTCTCAAGGTTATCTCAGAATCGACATTCTAGGTGCTTTCAGGTACGCGCATATAGCTCGTTTCACACGCTGTCGCGTCTTCGATACCATCATCTTCCATTTCGTATATTCTATCCGAGTACGCAGCTACATCACTTAAATTACTTTTCGTGGCTGATAATTTCGTCTTCTACTGTATGGGTAATTCACGGTGTCCGAGTACGTAGTAATAATCATCGGGCGCTTTATCTTTGCACACAGTATGTTCAAAAAATCATTCAGTAAAGACTGCAATAAAATTCCAAGAAATCTAAAAAAAACACGATCGTTTCTCCTTGATGAATTAATCGCTAAACAACGAACAGTTCTTCAGAATCACTTCAAGCAAAGATGACACGTGCTATTCAAGTAATTAGACACTGAATACATCAAAAGCGTCTTTTACAGACTTTCAAAACATTCAAAAAACATGGCATTTTCTTCTCAAATTACCTCAAAAAATGAAGAGAACTAAATCTCCAGCTGTCCATATCGATTTCCATAATTTCTAGAAAAATTTGAAAATCCTAGATAAACTCAGAATCAAGCTGAATGTTTCAAAACTATTCGAAATTATGGAATTCCGGCTGAGGAGTTCGAACTGAGACAAAAAAAAATCATTTCAATGTTTAGGTAGACAACAGGTCTCTCTCGAACATTATCTATGCATACTTTTTTCCCAGAAACTACCCACGTCGATGGTGAATTTCCTTATTAAACTAATTGAAAGGAGAGAGAACTCGACAATTTCAGTAGAATTTGTTACCTTCATACCATTCGGAAGAATCAGAAAATTTTAGAGAAAATCGATATCGTGGCGAAGGCTTCGAAAAACGGTAAAATTTGGTTGTGAGAGGTTAATATCACACCGAAACCCAATTTTCGATTAATTTTAATGAAATACATATTATTTTTTGAAAAAATTTTTACTATTTTCAAGTCTATTTAAAAATTTAGTCACAACTGTGTGAAACGGAAGACTTACAGACATATAACTTCTTCCTATGTTAAAGAATTCCTAAAAAAAAAAATTTAAAAAAACAACCTCATGCTTCATGCTTTCCTACCAGTATAAAAAAATCAAACGAAGGCTAAAAAAACATATTTTACGACAAAGACCAAATTTGTTTAAGAAATAACAGCAGAAGCACTCGCTGTAACACACTAGCGGTTACTTTGCCCTGGTGCAAACTGTGAGCCATCGGTTTCAGCATCATTCATTGCTTTTCATGTACTATCGTATCACATATAATCCCACTGAGAGAACATGAAAACTCTTGAGATCGAAATTTTACAAATTTTACTTGAATTTATATAGGAGCGAGTGTGCATTTTTAAAAATTTTTCAATTTTTTAGCTTCATATGGAGTGTTTTTATATAATTGTTGGATCACATTGTATCTAAAATTCCACGAATTTTTCGATGGTGCACGTATTTTTTAATTGTGTGCAATCAATCGAAAGGTATTTAAGTTCAAAGTTATGAAAGTTCGTTTTCACTGCAAAACATTCCGTATTTTTTCCACTTTGAATAAAAATAACTCGAAATTTTTAGAGAGGACATAGGTGTTTGAGGTAAGAATTAAGAAAAGTGATCTATGTGAAATTCTCTACAAGAACAAGATGAAATAGAACTTGAAAATGTGCTGGCAACCGATCATAATAGTTATGAAGGTTCAAAGTTACACTATACGTTGAAGAAGGTAACTCGAAATTTTGAGGGAGAATAGAATATGGGTGTTTGAGGTAGGTAAGGAAAATGATCTAAGTCATGATTGAATAGATTTTAATTTTGAAAGTTGTGCTAGTATAACTGATCGAAAGTTATTCAAGTTCAAAGTTACAAAAGTAAAAGGGGTTTTTGTGAAAATTATGCATCACTGTATTTTTTGTAACATAAATTTGAACAAATTAAAATTTTGAACTCAAACTTCCATTTTTTATTTTTTATATCAAGTCGAAAAAGACTAAACTTGGTACAAAAAAACACCACACTAACACGTTACACCACAAACTGGTGTGTTTTAGAGTGATAAAATTGATGGCTCGCGGTTTGCACCAGGGCAAAGTAACCGCTAGTCTGTAACACAATTACCTACCATTTTCCCGCAATTCTTATCAACTCTAAAATCACTAACTGTCCCCAAAAAATACTTTTCAGACACCCTATGCTACGTACATACGACCAGCACCTACGTAAATTCATCAAGTATCCAAGTATTTTGGTTCGCTATTTAAGAATTTGATTTACAAAAAAAGTACCCACGCCGGCAATAACGAGAACAAAAGGAAGTACATACGTACGTGCATTACACACGATACACATACAAAAAACCTCTATGGTTTGAAATTCTTCGCAAGGTTATCGCAGTTTAAATAATAACAACTTGATTATCCTGTTCAGTGAATTAAAAAACTCGAGACACCGGTAATTAATTATTATACTACCATGCGGCGAATTTTTTCACTTTTTTTCCAAGTTTACGTACGTAGCCACTACGAGCTATGGCAGGGTAAAAAATTTCCGCAAATTTATTACGTACCATACTCGTAATTCGAATCGAAACGATAAAAAAAATTCAGTCGTTGCTTTAAAATGACAAAAGAAGAGGGGAAACGTGAAAATTTGCAAAAAAACAAAGTGTAATCGAGTTATACTTCATATGCAATGCAATAATAATTAACCGTGACCTATGAAATTAACTTGATTATAACGAATCAAGCGTCTTTTCGTCGGTATATTTAGTTTCTGCACACACAATGTGTATAATTTTTGAAAAAATATTTACATAATAGCGTGTCGAAAACATTTCACAGATTTCAATCAACGAGTTCCTTGTAAATCTAACCTCTAACTCGCGACCGAGCTAAGACGAAACTCAAAAAAGAATAGTTTCCGAGTTTGTTCCATCGACGCGCCCTCCGTTCAACAATTTTCATCAATGGGTATAACTGCTAACCAAGTACTTAATTTACTTGAAAACATCAACGTCGGTAATTTTGCAATAATTGCGATAGCAACAGCTTCACTTTTTAAGGAGTAATTGATTTTACGAGCGGCATATTATTTGGGAATGTGTTAATCGTATGAAAAACATTTATGGCAATGGAGCTACAGAAGCGTGTTTTATCACCAAATAGTAACGATTGACGATGCGATAATTCTATGAATAGGTAAAGTTGTTATTTACAACTTTACACCATTCGTAAAAGATATTTCAGGGCGGAAAACAAGTGCAAATTAGTACGCAAAGTAACGACCATAAGAAATCAGACAACGAGCTTATCACAAATGAAAATTAAAATAATTATAAAAATCACTCGGTATCAATGACACAAGTATTACTTACAAAAGCTGAAAAATCATTGTATCTCTGCATTATTTATCCCATAGGTAACGACAATTATTTACACTCGGATTAATCGGCGCATAGTGCGAGAGCACACCAGTAAATTAATCAAGTCACACCTGAAATCAACACTTCGCTTCACTACTATAATAACTTCACTGATGATAAAAAAAACTTGACGCACCCGAACAAAAACAAGGATCAGGGACGAAACGGAACACCGAAGCACCACACAAACAGTAAACAGCTGATGGCAGTTCGTTCAAGTCACCGGTAATGACGAATGGAAGTTGAGGTAGTTGAGGTACGCCGTACACGATGTGTTTTTAGCGAGCAACGTGCGCCAACAGTTTTGCCAGTTGAAAAACATAAAACGTTCGTATTCTAATTGATATTCTTTCGATATTTTTGACGATAAAACCTAGAATAGAAATTATTCAATAAAAATTACGCTCGAAAGATATGGAAAGTATTTAAGTAGGTACCTCGCACTTTCAAAGAAATAATACACATATACCAGCAGTATCTGGAAAGTGGTATCTTCGCAGTCTAATTGATCATTAAATTAACTTTGGTATGGTACTAGAACTAGATGATTATATCGCGTAAATCGGTAAATAATACATATTTGTACATATTCTTATACACCGCGAATTTCCGAATTAACCATCGTATCGAGTGTACTTAAATGGCTGTAGTTTGAGCTTCAATTACACAGACATAATCATTAGTATCATCCATCGACATTCTCCGATAATTAAATAATATTTTAAAATACTTACTGTACTTACTAGCAATAAACGAGTCTTTTCTCATCTACAAACACTTCAACCAGCTTCGTGAAGGGCGAACCTTGAAATAGCGCACGATTTCGTGTAAATCAACGAATGTAATAAATTTCACGGACGTATCTCATCCGAAAAGTGACAATACCTGCCGAAAACATAAATACACGTTTCAATGTACAATCAACTCAAAAACAAAATCTAATATTTTTTTACGAATAATTAGGCTCGAAAACTCCCGTTGATTCTTTCTCAACATATCATTGGCTGTTGAAATAATTATCAATTAAATCACCCTAAATATGTATCCGTACACTAATATATTTTTTTTAATTATTTTGTAATTCTTTCTTTTCGGAAATTGTAAAAAGTAAATTCAAATCGAATGTATAAAGATTGAAAAATGGACAGTTCTCTCCGCCGTTCAAGTTCAAGGATGTCTAGCCGCGAAGTTGAAGACTCCATCATACAAAAATTGACCGATGACAATAATCGATCGTTGTTTCGTGGTAAATGTCGTACATTTTGATTAAACGATTCAACAAAATTGATAGGTAGTTAGGTACCCATGTGTGCACTAAATATTTGAATTTTGCTTCAAATTCGCAGACAGAACACGTGAAATGATCGTTACAATTACCTATTTAAAAAATTGAATCATTATCCTGTAATTACTTACAAGGCTGATAAAATAGATATATTTTTGTAGATAGGTATGCTTGTTAAGAGCAGTACTTGAACGATGATCCTTATTAACGCCAATTCCTAAAGTAACGCACAATCTGAGCTACCGCACCTGAAACTGAAAATGTGAACGAGGGTTATCAATAGACTATATTTACATATCCAGTTAATTAATCTTTTCAACGAATAAAAGTAGTAAATTTTAATACCTAACGGATTTTTTTTTGTAATTTTAGAACAAACCAAAACTAGTGCGAACCCGGCAGATTTTGATAAACATTGTCTGCTTACATTGGATGAAATAAACGTGCTAATCGACAAATGCACACAAATCACAATGAATCAACCTATGCTTCTAGAATTAACACCACCGGTGAATATTTGCGGTAATTATGCGTCGCTATTGCGAAATTATACTCATATATTTTAGATTTACAAAGTAATAACGCGAACAACACGATACACACGCGATACAGGTGACATTCACGGTCAATTTTTGGACTTACTTTGGGTATTTAAATGCGGTCAGTTTCCACCGTATGCTAATTACCTCTTCTTGGGCGATTATATCGATCGAGGTAGTTACTCGATCGAATGCATATGTCTTTTAATGTCGTACAAAGTGAAATATCCAGATAAATTTTTCATGCTCCGCGGAAACCACGAAAGTAACCCGGTCAACGAAAACTACGGATTCCTCGTCGAATGTAGGTACTTGTATGAAAAAATACACGTCGCTACGGCTTCGTTCCTAAAAAAAACACAACATTTTTGTCATCATTCAAACGAACACGTATTTGTAAAGGTGTAACCAGGTTCAACAGAAATTTATGGGTTCGTTTCGGCGAATTTTTTGATTGGTTACCATGCGCCGCCATCGTAGGTGAGAAAATATTCTGCGTTCATGGTGGTTTGAGTCCAAGCTTAAAAACTTTTGATCAAATACGTAAAATCCAACGACCAATTACTACTCCAGTGAATGGTCTCCTATGTGATTTGGTCTGGTCTGATCCTGATAAGGTTGGTGACATTTTTTGTATCGTTAATTAGCTATCCTTTTTGGCGACATTTACAAAGAGGCGGTTTTCTAGGGGCCGATCGGATGGGATCCTAATGCTGCTAGAGCGATATCATACAGATTTGGAACAGACGTAATTCACGAGTTTTTGAAAAAAATGAGAATGAGCCTAATCGTACGGGCACACGAAGTAAACCGTAGTTTAACAGTCGAATTTGATCGCCGTTTCTGTTAATTGAAAAAAGGACCGTACTGATATTCTAAAATATTATATTGTTACTTACTTGCAGGTGATGAGAAAAGGTTATGAAATCATAGGTAAAAACGCCCTCGTGACAGTTTTTTCAGCTCCAAATTATACCGGCGTTTTTGGCAACGATGGCGCCATTTTGAGTATCAACGAACACCTAGAATGCACGGTGATCATTTTAAACGTACGTACAGAATTATTATGCGATAGTTGAGATGATCACTAGATCAGTTCAATTAACTAATTTTCAACTCGTAGTTTAAACACAAAAAAGCACGAAAAGGCGATCCCTGTGAGTCTCAATACAATGTCCTGAAACACCGGCCGTCTGCAATATACTAACACAGTAACACTACACTACTACTAGCGCATTATCACACACGCACGTAATGTTCACCAGTGTTACCTAGTAATGCGAACAAGAACAACGAAACATCGTTTAAGGAGAATGAGCTTCGAATTTTCATTGTGTATTATTTTTAACGATGACTTTTTAAAAAACCGAAGAATTTTTTTATTATGCATACAAATTATTGATAAGTTTTTGTTTTGATATTTTTAAAAAGAATAAATCATTGTGTCAACCTTTTCATAGTTTTTTGGCGAATTGTTTTACACATCTTCGGAGCTAATCTAGAAACCTTTGAGGCCCAGATATTCAGATAGTAAACTTCTGACCTCCTCCTGCGTCCTGCCCCCCTAAAAAAGAAGAAAGGTTGACCATTATATGAAGAAAATGTTTCTACAATCACCTGATTCAAGTATTTCAACGTCATATACCGAGGAGTCGTTTTTTAGGTAAATAAATGACTACAAAAATCATACAGTCTTTTACTACAAGTTCTAACATAAAATTCAACATGTTTTAAAACATCGTATTACTTAAATGTAAATAACAAATACACCGAAACACAAAATACAAACAAAAATGGAACTCGATAAATTAAAAAAAGTAACG
This sequence comes from Pseudococcus jackbeardsleyi, assembly GCA_038380155.1. NCBI lineage: Eukaryota > Metazoa > Arthropoda > Insecta > Hemiptera > Pseudococcidae > Pseudococcus > Pseudococcus jackbeardsleyi. The sequence continues at coordinate 1,602,991 of CM076240.1, forward strand.
ATCCAACGCATCCACCAATTTATCACATTTTTATACTTGAAGCACGCAGTAGGTACAATGTAATTTCGCTAGGTATTTAGAAGAAAAAAAATCGTTTAAAATAAATTGGAGGGAAAACAAAAACCAGCTTTCCACAAAAATCTAACCAGCTCGACAAACTGTCTTGTAAGATTTTGTAGATAAAAGCTAGAATTCCGAAAGAAAAAATTTTGAGCAAAAGTGGATCGCTATTTGAAGCAATCAGCAAACACGAGTGTAATTTTGATATGTTTCAAATTTTTATACTCTTCGCTGCTGTTATCTACAAAATCTGGGTATTCAATGCGTCAGGTAATGTATGTATTTATCTGGTAACAAAATAACTAGGTACCTAAAATAGGATGGCAACTTAGCCAAATATTTTGGTAACAATGTTTTGCATTTTCTAAAAAAAAAAAATCAAAAAAACATACACAACGTAACAATTTCAAAAAATTAAAAAAAATATTTTCTTTGTTAACATCCTGTGCAAAATTTGGTGTTGATGCTGGAATATTCTATAATCTACACAATAAACATCAAAGGTCGGGTTTAGGGCGAATATGCAAATTGTTGCTCGATTTACAAACGTATCTATCATTTTCGATGTTGCAATAATATAGGTACAAATAGGTAGGTATAAAAATCACTAAAAATTTTTTATTTCGATAAATTAGGCAGTAGGTATTACGCGTTTTGAGCTTATAAATCCTTTTTTTTGTACTTTTGTGCAGATCCCAAGCATTCGAAACCGAGTAGGTGATTTTCAAAATTTACTTAGAAATGTAAAAGCAAGGCATCAGAGTTGCTTCGAAACTTGGAACCGAAGACTTAGAAACCAGTTCTTTCTTAAAGTCAGACTTCGCCTATTTAAATTTATGGAGTTTAAAAATTTGAATACCTAATTGTGAGATCCTGACCTCAGAACTCGAATTCAGATTTCTGAATAATTCAATAATTTAGAGTTGAAAGGGTTTGGCTCCAATTAAAGTCAAAAATTTTTTCAAAGCAGCTCGAAGCGGATTCTATTGAAAATTACAAAAGGCTTTGAGGCGGAAGCTGGAACCTTACAAGATGATACAATACAACTAGGGTCCGGAGTCAGAGCCTATTAAAAAAATACGAAGCTTCGTAGCCACAAAATTAAAGCAAAGTTCACTACTCGGCGATTTGGCTATGTAAGTATAAGTACGGCGAATTGAACATCTACACGTAGGTATCAGCCTAACAGGATGCTAAAACAGAAAATTTTTCAACTACGAACAGCCATATGTACAAAAAAATTTCACAATACCGACAAAAATTCGTCTTCAACATAGATATACAATTGTATACAAATTATAAATAACGTTAAGGTACCTAGATAATTATAATTAAAGAAAAAATCAGTAATTTAAATCTTAGGCCATTAAAAATTTAATACGTATGAAATTTCGTTTTTTAAGAATATTTATTTTTATTCTCGTCTTTTTTTCGTTGAATATTTTTATCAAAAAACAAAAAATCCACATAAAACTACAAAATTAAAATACCATAGACTTGTCTTAAATTAACGGGGTTTAGTTCATACCACACTTTGACTGAAGATTTCCCCGACGGTAAATTGTGGTTAAAAAACTATCGTCAAGCTCATATTCGAACATTTTAAACTTATAACGACTAAATTACTCGTATAGATTATTCAAAAATATCTCCCAGTCAAATTTCCTTTGTCATAGAAGTAACTTATCAGAATTATTTATATTTCTAAAGTCAAGGCAAAATACCATGAAGCTCACACATCGGAATTTATCATAAACTAGAAAAACGAAAACGATCAGTTGGTTAAATCATATAGATGATATAGACCAAAAGAGAAAGCTAGAAATTACGAAAAATCACCCAATGAATTTTTTGATGTAGGAAAGTTTGACTGAAGAAAAGTGACATCATTTCTGATAATAACTTGACAAGACTGAAAGGATATTTATCTACGATATCGAGAGCGCACATTTCAAAGATGAAAGGTGAAATTTCTCGTATTGGGTGTTGATTTTTATTTAAAAACAATCACAAAAATATAATCTATAAACTGAACAGGTACCTATACACACTCTTCAGTCCTACCAAAAATTTTTGCTCAACCCTGATCGCATTTGATTTACTCGGATAAAATAACGCGGTACCGTATTTGAAACATTACGAATAACAATGCGAAACAATTTAGTATTTTTGAAATAAAAAATAATATGTATACGAACGCGTTAAGTATATACAAATGTAAATATTACATACTTTACTGCCACACGTCATTGAAAAAAAAGTCGAGTAGCGCAGTCAAAATATACTTACGTAAATCGACAGGGAAAAAATTGATGAAAAATACGACATTTTCGTAGCCTTTAAATCATCGCACACTTTGGTGATAATTATAAGAATTAACAAAAATGACCTGTAGATATGCCGGTAATTTTGAAAAATCCTTTCCGCCCGACATTTTAGGAACGTTTTTTAAAAATTTATTTTTTGATAAAAGAAAACGGCTCGAAATTGACTGAATTAATAATTTTTGTTTCACTATAAGTAGATAGGTATTTATATGAAGCGACAACGAGGAAATTAAAATTTAGGTAGATATACTCATTTAAAAAAAGGAAAAGGAGAAATTGAGAATATGAGGAACAGGAAAAACAAAATGACCCTGGAATTGGCGTAGGTATAAGTAGGTAGGTATAGGTAATCGGTTCATAGGTAGGTATTATACTAAAAATTATATGTTACACAAATAATTGACTAAAATATTATATCGAATTATGATAAAATGATATTGCTAGAAAAAAAAGTAATAAGGTACCGAAGTACCTAGATTTGGTTGTTAATTTCCATACAAGATCAGAACTTTGAGATTACAGATTGGTGGGAATAAGATTCAGTCAATCGAACGTGTAAATATCAGTCTATAAAATGTACGGTATCGGGTATCTAATCGAAAGACTTTCGTTCAGCTTATATAAAGGACAGATTTGCTAGTTCCATGGCGAGTATATTGTATAAAAAGGCACTGCTTTAGATATTGTACAATTTCAAATATACTTCCACGACCATACCGCACCTAAAGTCTACACAATATATTTTACGAGAACGTAAAAATAGGTAGGTATACTGTATTTGTATATATACCTGGTACGAAGAGTATCAACGGTTTTTTTTGACAAATTCGAGCAGGAACGACGAGAAATCAAAAACGAAAAACAATAAAACAAAACACCACAAACGTTCGAACGAAATTACAAAAAAAAAACAACAACATACGATTACGTATATACAAAGTGTCGTCTCAGCATCGCAGACAATTAGTATTTCTCACACTGAAAAATAATGTCCAGGGTAACTTTGAGGATTTTCCTCATCATTTGTCTTTGACAACAGTCCTGGAATTGGAAAACAAAACACACAATACACGATTAGTGACGCAGAGAATATCTTCCGGTGCGTGCGTGCGTGCGTGCGTGTTTTATTCGTGAAGATGACGTGTGTCTTGCGTGCAGAGAAATACAAGAGAGACACGGGCTGAGAGAACCGAGTGAATTTGGTTGAAAATATGGCTACAGCGAGGATAGGAAATCTTCAAAAAATGACATAACGCGGCTGCGGTAAGCGGTACGTGTCTTTGGTGTGGTCATTTTGTGAAAATTTACTCCGCAATTAGCTTACCGTTGACTTGATTCTTATTTCCTTCGTTTTGGCTTAGCTTAGCCACTACCTCCTTTTTAAGCTTATATTCGGTTCCGCCGCCGCTGCCACCGCTAGCTCCTCCGCCGCCTCCGCCACCGCCGCCTGAACCACCTATGCCGGAGTTGCTTTTATCGCCGGGCGTTGTTTTGGAATTTTCTATCAATCCTCCGAGTAAGGGCTGGTCTAACCATTCGCGTTTCAATTCCACGTCCGATGGACCCCAACTTTCTCGAGCGCGACATGATTTCTTAATTTTCTATTTAAAATAGGCAAATAGATAATTAGATGCCTATGCGTAATATGGACCATAATTTTTTTCAAATTATTCTCGTAAGTACCTATTCATTGAAATTTAATAAATTTAATAAAAACGTCATTCGACGATTATTTAAACCATATTTTTGAACTTGGGCCTTTGTACTCTGGTTACAAGGGCGCGGTATCCCAACTCAAAGAGAAACTTTGAACCGAAACAAAAATAAATTGAAAGAAGATTGATTATGTTGAGAAATTCAAGTTGCAATGGTTCATTTTTCGAATTTTCGACAATTTTTGAAGTTACCAAAATTACGTCATTGCCTCCCAAAATATGAAAATTTGATCTAATCAGCGAAAAAAGATTTTTCAAACCAGTTTAGTGACCTCGAATTCGATTCTGAAAATTTTTAATCGCCCTGGGGGCATAATTTAGGCAGGGACAGAGACACTAGAAAAAAATGTGATTAATTGATGAAAAACAGTAGAGGAAGGGAAGTAGATTTGGCACGAAATTCGAATGACTCGGAAACAAAACGAATCAATAATTACCTCTTTCAACGTTGGCGCATCCGTTCTTATAATACTGATAACAGCCCACAACGGAATTTGTATAATAGATAAAAGACTGAGGCCCCATCCGAGTATATCGGCCCATTCTGGATAATCGTAATCCTCGTACGTTAACGGTTTGAAATCGATCAACGAATAAAGAAAAATACCCTGCGAAACAGAAAAAAAAAAATACATTCCATAGAAACGTGTGAAAAAAGAAAACCGCCCGCTGAATGAAGCACCTGTATGGCTCAATGCGTCTAGACGCGACCGGTTCATTTTAATCGATTGCCTTTTTGAACGACCGCCGGAAATTTTTTCTATAATGCGCGCCTGGCAAGTACGCGTACGTTCAAATAATGAGTCGTAAATCGAGCTTGGCGTCAAGTATACGATATAAACGGTGTTCGTACAACGATAATTTCCGCTGCAAACCGACAGCAAAGCGGTGCATCGAATGCGATCAGGCATCACCGTTGACCATAACCGATTTCCAAATTAAGATCGCCGACGACGACGATTTGCCCAAATCTTCCCGCAAAACTGTCCTGAGTACGTCGTCCCAAATCAGCGTGCCTGGAAGCTCGTCGACGGCATTTCGTCAAAGGTCTAGAGAAAGTTTACATTCCGACGCAGCACCACCACAAGTTCCAGTCGACCAACGAGCAAGAACTATCGATAGCTGTGCCGAACGCGAATGTTTCGATATTTGTGATCTAACCAGTCGAACGTCGTGCAACCAATCGTCACCGTTATTTCAGCTGAATTCAGAATCACCATGCTCCGTTCAAGATAAGATCGCCGGATTTCGTAGTCGCAGTCGCGGTCGTAGTTGTTGTCGCACCAGCACTTCCAGTATCATTTTCGGTTTCCACAATGCGTCGCCACCGTTTAACACGAAAGTGATCGTGAAACGGCACGAGAGCTCCGACGAAGAAAAATCAATCGCCGCCGTTGACCAAACGGTCCCGACAAGAGCATCATACGATCAAGTCGAAATCGACGATCATCGCCTTACCAAAAGCACAGTTGTCGAACCCAGATATAAATTGACCGATAAGGTGAAACGAAGGATAAAAGAAACTAATCCTATACTTTCCGGCCACGTCATAGATCACTATTTTAAATACGGTAAACCGCCGTTTAAAAATTTCGGAGTGAAGCGAGATTCGAAAACGCGTCGATTTTAGTGAAAAGATGGTGGTCTGAGCCATCGGAACATCGTGCTAGTTATATACAAATACATATATGTACATATGACGCGAATCCAATCACAAGATGAATAAAATAAATCTGTTGGGTTTTCACTACCTTCTGTCATACTCACCGATAAAATCACCGGAGCGCAAAAACCCCAAGTCAGTCTCCAATATATTCCAGGAACAAAGCCCAACATGAATTTTAAATCACGGCACAACCTATTTAAACCTATGAATCGGAAAAAATTGATATTAGGCACAATTGCTCAAGAATTACAAAATACAAATTGATAGGTACCTATAGATAACTGTTTCCGGCTGTTCTATAGACACTGAACCTGGTCCAGTGTCTATAGGCTGTTCTGAAAAAAAACCTTGTCAACCCTACTATTCTCCGTCAATCAAATTTTGATTTTTGGAAAAAATACATAGCTGATGTTGAACAGCTTTTACAGATCAAATTTTTCAAATTTTCAAACAATTTTTTCAATTTTTGGAAAATTTTTGGAAAAAGTTACCTGCGGTGCGTTGTAAAAAAGTTGAAAAATTGAAAAACACATTTTTCGAAAAAAAAAAAAAAACACAGAAAAATGGGTTTTCTTTCATAGTGATTCCTAAAATTTATAATTCACTCATTCTCATTAACTCGACAGCTTCAGAAGAAAAGTTAACATTTTCACTTTTAATAATTTCCATTTTATCCGAATACATAAGTATCTGGAACGAGTCAATATCAATTCGAGCAATCAAACATTTTACTTCCGTATACTTATCTAACTCTTCAGTGATCTGGTCGAATAAACTATGATTCATTCAAATGTATTTTTTTTACAGTGAGTACCTGCCTAATTTTTCAAAATTTTCCCAAAAATCAAAAAATTGACTCGGCCAACTCATGACGAATAGAGATTTTAAAAGGATTTTTTTTCAAAATTGAAGATTTTATCAAGATTGAAATCCGGAGGGTTGGCAAAGTTCTTTTTTTTTATGCAAGGAAACTAGTTTCGGAAACGTACCATAAACCCAAGAAATAAATATACATTCGGCAATGGCAATCACTAACACCGCAACACCACCTCCGTATACGTCCATTAACGTCAGCACGTAGTTTCCACCCTGCAAAAATGCAATGGTATTAGTAAAAATAAGTATACTTGCTTAGGTATAATTATCTAGCATGCTTGAGACCAGAAATATTCAATCTCGATATTTATTTGAATCAATTACTGTCAGTCAGCCATCTCCACCATCAGAAAGATGATAAATAAAGCGCAACGGTTTGCAACTTTCTTCGAATTTTGCCTGTGTCAATTATAGTTACGAAATGACCTCAAATATGTGGTAAAAATGTGAAATTTTTTAGTCCACGTTCAACTCTCCCTCTTCCTCTCAAAAAGCTCGAGGTTTCAAAATTTTCCAAATTTGAATTTTAAAAAACTTTATTTTCATTTTTGACACGTTCCCAATAAGGGACCTAGTGTAAAAAAAATCGATGTCTCATTTTTCACGTTTTTGATCCAAATGACATCAAATCGGGACCAAACACATAAAAAATAAAAACATCGATTTTCTCACACAAGGTTTCTTCTTTACGGCAGGGTCACATCTGATAATTTTTAATAAAAAATCGCTGAAGCAAAAAATCAACAAAGCGTTTTTGGTGTTTGGAGCTTTCAAGGAAGCTGGAACCAAAATAACGTGTTTTTTTTTCAACTTTTGAAATGTGAGAACTGAGAATAAAATCTGAAGATCCAAGTTCAAAAAGTATGAAAAATGATATGGAAAACCCCAAATGATTTGACGTTACATTAAAGAAAATCGAGGACTTTAAAAAAAAGGAAACGGAGTTAGAAGTCGTCCTATGTTCATTCAGATAGAAATTCAATCTTCCAATGACAAAAAAATTGATACTTTGAGATTACCCAGGGAAGAAAGGGGTAAACCAAAAAATTTAAAAAAAAAATCATCATTTCACAATAATTTTTAACAATCGGTAAAAACCCATAAAAAATTGAAAAGAAAAAACATTGAACCCTTAGCACTGTTTGGTTAACCTAATAGCGATAACTTACATTTGTAACGCACGTCAAGCCAATGCCGTAAGAGACAACCGCCGTAAATATGCAAAATGCTAACTTATTGTTACGCAGCACCGCGAACTCGTCCGATAAACTGGTCAGCACATTTTCCAACAACGCGAACTGTACAAAACAAACGCAATAAGTAGGTAGGTTAGGTACATCATAAATAAAATGGTTGAATCGGTATCGCATGTAGATATAGGGATTTTAACCCTACACGACACCGTAATCGTCGGAAACGTAGAACGCCGAAATCCTGTACCCTTTTCCCACTTAAAAATTGTTACGAAAAGGTCAATAATTTATATTCGTATCAAAATGAAATCGCGGCGGGTACCATACCTATGTTTTAACTTTTAAACGAAATCGTAGTGGTCGATTAAATGTCAAATTTTACCAAGTATGTAAAATGCAAACCGTCGACAATTCATCCAAATAAAAAATAAAAAAAAACAGGTCAAGGACACGTCTAGGTGCCCAATACCCAGTGGATTATTTTCAACTTTTTTTTTGTTTTCTTCTGCAACATTTTCAATTGTGCAATCTTTCACGTCATCAGGCAAATTGATCCCGTGGATTACCTACGTAACATTTTTTGCACATTTAAAGTGAACTTACTTCACTATCAAGTCCTAAGATGAACAGCATCAAAAAGAATAACACCGACCACAGCTGAGGAAATGGAAGACGCAGTAAAGCCTCCGGATACGCGACAAATGCCAACCCGGGTCCGTCTTTCACTACATGGCTGATCGGCACATTTAAATCGTGAGCCATTGCTCCCAGTATGGAAAAGGTCACGATACCGGATATCATACTGGTAATCGTATCCATTACACTAACGACTAACGCGTCCCTGCAAATAGCGAATAGAAATTAATTTTGAAACTAAAATTCTCTTTGAAATTTCACACAAGTTCGACACCGCGTCGCGTCGCGTCGTATCTCGTACCTGTACACATTATTTCTAAAATCGTTATAACTACTGTACATAATTAAACCACCCATCGATACGCTGAGCGAGAAAAACATCTGACCGGCTGCTGCTTGCCAAACCTAAGAATAAATATAAGCAATTTTTCGTTAACAGACAATACCGTAATACGAATGGTCTGCTATAAAAAAAGAAATATGCGTTTACTTGTATATCGAGTAACTTTCCCCATTCCGGATACAAAAAATATATAACTCCTGTCATGGCACCTTCTTGCATCAATCCGGTTACCAGAAGCGTGAATAAAATACAATAAGGAAAAGTAGCCGCAAAATAAACCACCTGAAATTATATTGAAAATCAAACAAACGTATTGGTGCCAGTACCTAGCTACCTACGAGGCTACGAGCACGCATTTTTTAAAATTAAGTTAGAAATCTTTGGAGGGGAATGATTCAAAAAATTTAAAATTTTCACAGAAAATAGTTTATGGGTAGATGTATACGTGAGGATTTTTTCAATTTTTTCGCATATGGCAGGAGGGAAGTTGAGGAGCAACATATTTTTTTTTTAGACCGGAGGAGGGTGCAATATGGTTGAAAAAAATTAACACTGAGAAAAAACGTGTTTTTTTGCTACATATATGTTTAAATAATAAATTCCCCTTAAAACATTATTACTGCCAAAATTTAATAATTTTAATAAATTTATTTAATATGTAATTTAATTTTAGAATGTAAATAAAATATAATAGAGTATCTAATTCTATTTTAATAAAAAATTACATAATTAATTTAATTTTTATTTATTTATTTAATTAAAAATTTTACACTTTTTAAGGTCAATAATTTTGAAAAAAATTCAAATTTGGTTCAATAAGGGTCAAGATAAGTACTAAAACACTATGAAACTATGATGAAGGCATCGAAGCAGAAGTTTGATCTTGAAAGGTGTAAAAATATAGCGAAAAAACGTGAAAAAAACGTATTTTTCTAGTTTTTATTATTTTTTTTTAGCCATGTTGCACTCCTCCCCTTCCCCGGAGGTTTGAGAAAAATGAGTCATAATTAAGGGTAAGACAAACTTTTTAAAAAAACAAATCCAGCAAGGGATTCCACTCGATTTTTTTTCTATAAATTTTTGAAATTTTCAAACCCCCAAAGATGCGAAAAAATTGAAAAAATTCTGGCGTATATAGGTACCGATTCAAAAACTATGAATTTCGGGCATATTCGCATATAGGTATGACCATTTTACTCGTGTTGGGGTGGAGGGATCGAGTCAAAAAAAAATAGAATGTTTTTACATTTTGGGTGAGTTTCGGCCCAATCAGTGAAAGCGCGGATTGTAAGGAGCCAACTTTTACCATAATCAAGATTTATAAATTCCTTAAAAGAGATGAATAGGCAACTCTACAATCAACCATCAACACGATTCTGCGATCTGCGAGTACCTATCATGATAGTATACAATCGATTACCTACATAGTACATACCTATGTACGTACAAAAAAGCTAGTTCCCTACACGAATAAATTATTTCATGCGATTTTCGAAAGAAAAAACTGGATAAAAGATTTCATTGGTTTTGAAATAGGTTTCAAACAAAATGACAGAAAATTTTTGCATCGAATTTTTTGCTAATTTTTACATTTATCTCATTATCTAAGTATTAGGTAAGTATATAATCTAACATGAAAAACCCTTCGAAAACCAAAATAATGACAGAAAATTGCTCGTATTGGTCAATTCGCAATTCAAACAACACGTCGTACAAATTACATCACGTAATAAGTAAGTAAGTACTTCGTACATCGTTTGTAATCCAGGTCGTGTAATTACGACACTAGTACAATAAATTAACTTTCGGGGAACACTGGGTATATGCTCGTCATCCGCTCCGCTTCGTACATAGCATAGAGTAGGTAGAGTACCACAGACACAGAGCAGCATAACTCGTGGTAAAAATTACCATATCAAATGGTAACTCGCTCGTTATTAAAATAGCTTGTTGGGGCTTTTGATAAAATTACCGAAATTTCCGTCTGAAATGAGAAAACTGCTGCGAGATCGCAAGTACGCGGCGGCGGCGACGATGACAGTACCCAACTATTCGCCTGCAAGTTTCGGTCTCTCGGTATACCATACTGCTGGAAATGGTATACTTACTTTTCCCGAAGTCTTTATTCCTTTCACAAGACACAGAACGACTATTACCCATGAGATCAATAAACACATCGACAGGTCGAATTTTATCGTTCCTATTTCTTCGATTCCGCTCGATAAATTTAGAACACGTTTTCTGCAAAAAAAACCACACACACACACGCTCAGTTAAATATTTAAATTTAAAAAAAAAAAAAAAAACACGCAAAACTTTTCTTTCGCTGTAACAGTCTGCGGTGGCAAAAAAGAGAGAAAAAGTTGGACTTGGTCGATAAATTCGTTTCGATGAAATGACCAACGACGCCGCACCTTTCGCACAATGCGGTCCGGAAAAATATGAAAAATTACACGTGTATAATCTTTACAACGGTGCGAGGGTAGGTTAGGTATCTTTACAAAAAGAGCCGTTTTGAGAGAAATATCGCATCGGCTCTCGGTAGGTGGGCAGTAGGTAGGACAAAAAAAGAATTATCGATTCGTAACGACAAAACGATACGTATAGGTATTCGAATATGTAGGAAACGCAAACCTCCACCGCGCCACTGCGTTTTGTCTGGCGAGAGCAATTAAAACCAGCGTCGAATATAGTAATTGTCTACGGTGCTCTTTTTCGCGCTTCGACGAGCCGCAACAAAAATCGCCGAGAACCGTAGCTCATAGCTATGGAAAAAACGTAGACAGCTAGATATACCTATGTACCAGGATGTCTACAATATTTTCAAAATGATTTTTCATGACCTTACCAGGTTTCCCAGACCAATTGATCATACTCGTAGTTTTCGAGACCTTTTACATACAGATAATCTTATACAATTTTAATTGTGCAGAAGAAGGGTTTGAAACGCGCGTTGTCCAACGAATTACCTATTATTGAAAAATCACTATTTTTTTACGGAATTTTTAGATGAGCTATATTCCGCACTAAAACGGATCAAAAATGAAGTCGGGTCCTCACGATTTCGCTCAATTTTTCTTTTACGAATTCCCCTTCATAGTCTATTCACGAATCCATCACCATTTCTCTTCTAACCCTCAAGAGTGCGAGATGGTGGTGGTGGTGATTATCGTTTTCGAATCCCTTATTAAGTCTCTTTCACCCCCCCCCCCCCGCAAACAATTTGTCTTTCAAGTATAACCTATCTCGAGATATGAGCCCTGAAAAATGGGTAATTTGGCAAGAAATCGCAACTGCCAGAAAATTACGAGGCTCACCCCCTCCCCTCCCTCAGCTCTCCTGAGACCCCTAGAAGAGAAATAATGGTGGATTCATGACAAAAGACCATAAAGAGGAACTCGTAAAAAAATTAAGCGAAATCGTGAGGATTTTTGATCCGTTTTAGTACGGAATAGTCAGATGCCTTTTTCACGGTTACAAAAATGACTTAATTTTAATTTTGAAAATCCCCCCTCCCGAGAAATTGAATTTTCCATCTCAAAAAAAATTCAGGAAATTTTCAAAATTTCTCGACATTTTCCAAGACATTTTCCCAACTTTTCTAGATTATTTTCTAGGTTTTTCAGAAAGTGGACACCCTGAATTAGGTAGACGCAGACAGCTAGAGCCAAAGAGGCGGTAGAAAGTGAAATAGGTCATAAAGGACGTCATCTTCAGAATGGAAACTTACTCCCAATATTGTAGACTGGCAGTTTCTTTATTTGAACTATTAACATTCGAGTCAAATAATGTAACGTTCCCAAAGCTCGTGCCGTTCTCCTGAAAAAAAGTGAAGCGAAAAATCGCTCGTTAACTTTGCACAGTCAAGTCGACTCTTATACCCTGATCCATGATCCCTTCAAAGGCCGCAAATGTACGAAAATTCGTACACCAGGTGGATAGGTAGACTCGAAGAATACGAACCTTGGCCGAGGTGGTCATCGAACGAACGTAACATGTGGACATATTGGCCCAAGCCGGATCGCAGATACTCCAAGGCACGACGCTGCTAACCGAGGCGACCATGTAGTAGATAGTATAGGACATAATTACGTTGTAGTAAATACAAACGATCAGCGAAACGGTAACCATAGCGACGCCGACTCCTGTCCGTGATGAAAAAAAATAAATAAAAAGAAACAATGTACTCGATAACGACTCAGTACGCATTCCTTTAGCGAGAAGAAAAAAAGTTTCGCGACCGATGCCGCGCCGCGCCGCAACGATGACATTTTTTTAATAATAAATTAGGTATCCATCGAGCGACATTGTCATTGCCAATTACTCTGAATCGATTTTCTCACGCGGCATGTCGCCCAACACCTCCACCGAGTAAACAATCGCCAATCGGGTTAATAAACCGTAATCGATAAAATTTCAATTTCAACAATTACCCAACCCTTTTGAAACCTGATACCTAATTAATAAACGGTGCGCATCCATTTTCATTAATTATTGATCTTATTTTATCGCCGTTCTGGTACTGTAGAGAGGTATAGGTATAACTTACAGCCAAGAGAATGTAGCCTGGTTCGCCGCCCGCACTCGTCACCCCCTTACTCCACCGACCATATCGTTATTCAAAAGAGTTTCGCTGATTCGCTATTGTTACACTTATATCTACATTCACCTAGCTAATTTTCGTACACACACCTTCGTAGCTTACTAACTGTAGGTAGGTTGATGTAGGTAATTGGTATACAAATATTTTTCCAGCCCTAACAAAAAATTACATTATTTTTAGAATGGAAATGCCAAACGCTTTTTTCAGCGGTTATTTACGAAGCACGAGTCTCGTGAATATTAAATTGCAGAACAATTTTTCAACACGTGATCGAGAACGTGTAATTTGACCCCAGGATTTATCAGGCTAACTGAAAAATGGAACGGCAAAAAGCATATTCGGACGGAAAACTTGGTAGTGAAAGAAACGTAAATTGTGGTACGATTGATTTTGGAGTCAAAACGAAGATTTCAAGATCGGGAGCCATTCGTCCTTAGCTTTGAGAGGGCTGGGTCTCGTAATTTCGCAAAAAATTCCAAAGAATCTAATTCTAATTAGAAAAAAATATGATACCTCGGATCCACAGATTCAATTTTTGTTATTGAAATTGAAATAATCCCCCCCCCCCCCCGAAGAGACCAATCACCCTAAAATATAATGTGTTCATGTTCAATAGTTAATAGGAGTTGAAACTCAAACTAAAAATTTGGTGGAAATATTCAGGTAGGTACCGAAGGCGTACAAAAAATTTCTGTAAAGTTCATTTTTCGATTCCCATCCCCCTTCCTCTCTACGGAGCCTCGAAACTTGAAAAACATTCAAAATTGCTTTTATAGGCAACGTCAAAAATGATTCATTCGTGATTTTTTTTTTTGAGTAAAATTTAAACCATGGGTCATCGATGAAAGTATTCCACTTTGAATGAGTTTTCCATATTCTTAGAAAAATTAAGCCCCTAGCCCCTAGCTTAAAAGGCAAGGACAAACTTAAATTCGCTGCAATCAAAAAACTCAGACTGAAATGGAATTCAAAAATTTTCCAAAATAAAAAAATGGCCATTTCCTAAAATTTCTAAACTCAATCCTGATTTTTCCTACCAGAGATTAGAAATATTAAATATTTGTAATTATGAGGTCTATTTCTTCCACGCCTCCCTCCCCCACCAATTTTGAATAATATCGCTTGAGCAAAATATCTGCTAGAAATTTAAAAATCGAATTTCTCAACTTTTTGAAATTATTACTTACTTACCTATAATCTGCATTAAAACATTCACTCTTTTTGGAAGGAAGAGGGAGTCATATGTAAAATGATCAAGTAACAGTTTTATTGTTTCTAAAACATTCCAAATTTTCAGATAATAATTCTGAATAGGCATTTTTCTTCTACTACATAAAACAATTTTCAAAAAAAGAAAAACTGAGAAAAAAATTGTTTTTGTGTTCAGTGAACACACTGAGCTAAGTTTAACTTTATTTTTGAAGCACGTGAAAGACATACTTAAATGAGTAAAGAAGCCGAAGTTTTTCAAGTTTTTGTACCTAATATCGAATTGAAAAAGCATTTCCCTTTTTACTCAGAATATGGATTTCCTATTTTCCCATATTTTTCTTTCCAATAATTTCTCGACTTTTTACGAAATTTTGAATAAAATCCTCAATTGTTTCACTGCGTTTCTCGATCAATTTTCAAAATTTGACATATTTTTGACTTTCCCATCCTGTGGTAGACATTTTTACGAAAAAATATCTTCGGTTTCCACTCCTCGCCTCGTCGCCTCATTAAGTTTATAAACTTACTATAGGTCCTAATCCTCAATTGTTTCACTATTCCTCGACCCATTTTTAAAATTTTACATCTTTTTGACTTTCCCATTCTGTGGTAACGTAGACATTTTTACAAGAAAATGCCTCTGATTACCCCCCCCCCTAGGCATATAAACTTTCTAGGTCCTTCAATCTTGAAAATGGATACAATTCATTGGCCTCTATCACAGAATTCAACCAGTTCGTGAAATTAAAGAGATATGTATTAGTCATTCAATATTGTCAAAATTGAGCCCAAAATTTATTCGGTAGTCGAGAATGAAATCTGATACAGTTTTAAAAAAAATTGCAGCACTGCTGACTGCATTAGAACTCGAGTTCATTTTCTTTTAAATAAACTAATTTGGGCACGGACATGATGCCCCAATTTGGACATTATGTCCAAAAATATCCAATTTAAACATTCCTAATGTCTCAATTTAGAAATTTATCTCAAAAAATTTCTCGGAGACGTGATGTGTCATAGAGAAAATGATTTATTCGCGAACCCGAGCAAATCGTTCGGAAATTATTCACGCGACGATCAAAAATATCTATTTGCGTATGAACGTAAATACCAAACTTACCCTGAGCAATGGGACAACAATTCCACAACGCCAACGGTCCAACGCCTCCAAACTGTCCGATGGCTAGCTCGAGAAAATACATTGGTTTTCCAGCCAACGCCAACATGATCAAGTACGGAATGAGGAACGCTCCTGCAAACATACGCAAACGTAACTAGACGACGTCATTCGGTACAATTAACGCGGACGGACGGGAAATTCGTTACGACACAGAAATTTAATAAAATCACGGGACGATAATCTTTTCAGACAGCGGCCCATTTAAGCGTTACACGTCTATGATAATAGAATTTTATTTTAACACCAACATCCAACAAGGTTACCAGCACCTGTCCCAGTCTGCCGCGGCATCGTCGCGCCGCATCGGCAACACCCCAACACCTATCTACCATTAAAAATATCGCACATCGATGCCTTTGCCTTACCTATGTGGTAGTACCTCCATCCACCCTTAGCCTATCTCGTTTCCTTCCCTTTTTAGTTTTTACCTACAGTTACATTACATACTTTCATATACAACGATCGTAGGTAAGCTGTGCGAGACTTGGGGGAGGATCGTAGGGAGTGTGAAAGCGTCAACGCGGATAAATGAAATTGAAAATCAGTTCAAGGTTTACGTATCGTATCGTATCGTATCGTTGCGTTACGTTACGTTACGTTACGTTACGTTACGTTCGGTCGACGGACAAAGTAGGTAGCAACCCAACGCAGCGCGTCCGTCTCCTGTCTCCTCTAATCGAGCGTAAAAAAAAATGGAAAAATTAACAAAAATTCCTTTTCCGCTCGTCTTTTCCGAATTTCTTTTCTCCGCTTGCGTGTCTTTCTCTGTCTCTCTTCGGCGAATCGCTCGTTTCGCGTATCTCTTTACTTTTATTCATTCGCGTATTCGCCGATTATGGATTTTCCAAACGTTACGCCGCGCCACCACCGCCACCGTCGCCACCGTCGCCACCGTGGGTCGCGTATCCACCGGAGCCCATAAATATTCGCGTTAACCATCCCTTCGACCTCCGCAAATCCAACACGCGCCTCCAAATTACCCAAATGGGGCAATAAATAAAACTTAGACGCTGCAAAAACGAAAGTGAAACGGAGATGCAAAATTTACTCACTGAGCCATTACCTACCCATAGGTATACAGCGTTAGTGGTACATTTATACAAATTTTGAGACACGGATTTGCCAAAAAAAAAAAAATGCTGACCGTCTCTCTCTCATACCTATTCATTTTTTTCGTCATGGCTGCACCACGCCGCCACATCGTTTCAAAACAATCGTAATCTATGGAATTATACCTATGTAATATTGTACTTGTGATATTCTATTCAGAAATAGACTTACAAATTTCGACTGCGTATAATCAAGTAAGCGAAAGGTCGATAACTCAATTTTGAAAAACGGAAGTTGCACCTTTCTTCTTTGAACCTTCACCTACACCTTCTATGGAGATGATAAGGGTGGTAGGGGGTCCTCTTCAATGAAAATTATGGACAAAAATTCGCATTTGGCGCAAAAAATTTTATTAAAACGACGCACAACAACCTATACTTATGTTAATTAACCAGTGAAGAAATTTGAGTGAATCACTCAAATGTAAGGCAGGGTTGCCAACTACATTTATTTTCAAATTACCTTCGAAAACTTTATAAAACTTCAATTTTGCATTTTTACAGCAAAAAAATTTTAAAAAATGAGAGTAGAACTCATTTTTGGGGAATTTTTTTTTTTGGTTCACTTTTCTAGTCACTATAAAGGATTTTGTGAAAAACGCGTGATCAAAAATGCAATGGCAACGATGTCATGAAAACTTTTCAAAAATTTCATTTTAAAAAAATGATTTAGATGTCTGAGAAAAATTTTTGCTCCATTTTGAGAAGTTGGAGTGAGCGATTTGAAATTGGTAGAAATTAAAAATTTCTCAAATCTTTTCAGTGTAAAAAGTGGTATCAAATTTTGATCGTTCAGAAGGATTCGGAAATTTGAGGTTCCTTGATACCATTTTTTGTTGTTTTTTTTTTGGCCTGAGGAAAGAAGACTAAAAGTTCATTACAAAGGTCTACCACTTCAGGTAAACTACCTGACCAATTTTCATCAAAATTCAGTCTATAACTTCTTTTTTGATCTTCCTCAAGGGCCCAACATTCACTCAAATTACGTATCCGTGGTTTATTTTGATCCTGGAAGCAAGTGGTTTGCGAACGATTCACGTTCCTTTAGTAAAATTGTAAGCGGTTCATTCGTTCTGCCTTTGACAGCGCGGCGTAGATATCTCGAAAGGCTATCCCATCCAATAGGGTGTTTGCCACGTTTCTAGTACCTATATATGTTCGTCCGTTTAAGCCTATTTAAAATTCCGCCCAACAACTTTATTACACAATCTCGCACGAAAAAACTTAGCTAGGCCATTAAGGTCGGTTGGAGCAAAATTTAACGACAGGACGTTTGAGAATTCTTCAAAAGTATTTGACCTACTTGAAATGTTGCACGCTTCGCAACAATGATCTCAAAAAATATTCCTCAAAGATCTACCAACAAACGTATTTATTCAAGCGCAGAATAAAATCAGTCAATTTAAAAATTGGGAAAGAAAAAATTCTGAACGTGCAATTTGAATAGGAAAAAAATTGTCAACGAAATACTTTTCCGACGAACATGCTGAAATGAAAATCGGTGGTTCTCGCACCTACGTAGCTCCTATAGCTACTAGGTATTAAAACAAAAAAATTGAAAATGTCATTTATGGTAGGTATAGCTTCGCCAATCAAAGCTTTATTCAGATTTGCAGCATTGAATGCTTTGGAATTCGGAACAGAAGGGAAGAGCCAGTAAATTATAATTTTAAATTAGTAAGTACAAAGAACACATGAAATAATTTCCAAGAAATCATAATCTTACAGCTTAATGCCTTGGGGAAAAAGTTGAAAAAAGGTTCCAGAAGATTCGTAAACTTACTGAATCCATTTCGGGAAATATTTCGTACCGAAACTAAAAATTAGATCTAGGTACTTACTTACAAGTGGAAATGAGATCAAACATCGAGCATTTCCCCTCAAATTTTCCAAATAAAAATCGAGGTAAAAAATTTTCAATTCAAGTACACCTAATCAGTAGCGTAACTTGACATTCCTTCTGGGGGGGGGGGGACAGAAGTCGAAGGGTGAAAATTTTTTTCTTAGGTATATACTAAATGGGCATACAGATCTGGGATAATGGGGGGAGGGGGGTTGACAGAACCTTGGTATCATACTTTTCGAACGGCGTTTGTAATTTAAATAGCGACTATTTTATGCCCGAGCGAAGCGAGGGCAGAGCTTTGAAAAAATTGATTTTTAATACCCGAAAAATTCATTTTTGAGGGTTTTGAGGGAGGTATTTACGCCACAGGCTTACATATTGAACTTTTGAACTAGCCAAAATTAATAATAATGTTGTTTACCTACGCCCGAGCGAAGCGAGGGCGAAGCTTTGAAAAAATTTGATTTTTGATGTCCAAAAAATTCATTTTTGAAGGGTGTGTGGGGGGGGTTTGTACCCAAACCCCCCCCCCCCCCCCCCGTATTTACGCCACTGCACCTAATCGAGGGTAGATTTTCCACGTACCAACTCACTCAGTACTGACGATACTACCATGCAATTTCATTGAAAATCCGTTATTTATCTTTACATAGCTATCGCAGCAAACTCGCCAGAGAATCGGCTCTAAATTCGCTGTGAACAGGCTAACGCAACCTGACACGTTCGTTTCTCAGCCTAACCCGAAACTCTAACCCACCTCCATGTATTTTTTGTACAACACACCTCTATAAACTGCCAACACTCGGCTAACGTATCTACGTAGGTTCCGCTTTTCGCGCCATTCGTCTCTTTGCCCCTTCGCCTCGTCTGAAGGTTGCAAGTTTTGGTACCTGTGCGCGCGGAAATTTTCCTACATCCGTGTCGAGTGTAGAAATTACAATCCATAGATCAACCCCTTCACTCCGATTCACCGTTGTCATCCGGATTGTGCGGCGCAGCGTCGCGGCCTGGCGCCCGAGCCCGATGTTTTTAAAAATTACACTCCTAACTCGAAATCACACCGACAAAAATGTTTTCTCAGCGGAGTGCCCTGTTGCCCTGTTGCCTTCCGCACCACTTTCGTACTCCCACGATCCGGCCGCCCTTTGGTATATCTTATAAAGTTATATACAAGCTCTTGACATTTTGTTTCGAGATATACCAATAGCACTTCGTAGGTACGTGTGCGAATTGCGGACTCGAATATGCCATGTAAGACAATTCTACTTTCCATTCTAATACTTGACCACTTATATCTATTCGTTTTTTTCTACTTCGAGATTTCATGTTCCAAAATTTAAAAAAAAAAACTCATTTTTTCATTACATCAGTGAGAAAAAATTACATAAAAAATGAGAACAGTGAGTGTAATATTGATTTCTACTAATTCGCGGGCGCTGAGCCCGTTTATCCACTTACATAAATACATTACCTAATCTTTTGGTAAGGGGGGGGGGGAGCAGTGTGGACGTGGAGCACAGGAGAACAGCATTTTAAACGTTTCCCATTCCATGCTAAAACGGACCAAAAACGAAATATATATGCTGTTCATTGCAAAAAAGAAATTATTTTTTAGGAAAACCAAGTCTCTAAACTAAAATATAACGAGAACATGAATTATTATTGTAGAGCATAAAATTTCCTATTTGTGGAATCTCATTAGTTTTTTATCAGGAGGATTAATTTTTGAGATAATTTCAATTTTAAACAAAAATTGAACTTTGAACAAAAATATCCCGAAAGCTAGGTATTACGTATTCTAAAAAAAACTGATAGGACTTTACAGATGGAAAATTTTAGGCTCTGCAATTGATGTTCCATACATTTTAACATGGATATGTTTTTTTCTCTTGGGGGGGGGGGGCATTCCAAAATTTTTCAAGACTCTATTTCGCGTTATGTTATGTCAAAAATTTATAAATTTTTATATTTTCGAAATTAACTCAATGCGTAGATCATTTTAGAAATTTAATTTAATATGAGAAAGTCAGTAGATGACTTCCAAATCCTTACACTTATAAATTTTCATATTTCGAAAGTAACTTGGTATCAGAAAGTCAATATCTTACTTTGAAAAACAGAAATTTTTCCATTTTTGAAATTTACTTAATATCAAAAAGTTAGAAACTGTGTTTTGAAAATTTACAAATTTGTATATTTCTGAAATTAATTAAATATCAGAAGTCAGAATGAGAGAAAAAAACATATCCATGTTATCAACATGTCCTTTCAGATTGAATTTTTTTCACTATTTTTCTCGTGATCAGCGTGAAAAATATTATAGAAAACATCATCGGAAAACATTCAACAAACTTCAAACAGTATTTTAGACGTCGACCTGACTATAATCGAGTGCAGCCCTCTCGAATTACTCGCAATAGAAATCGATATTTCACAATGACATCCTATTTTCATTTTTTGCATGCGTTTTCTTAAAATGGTGGTAAGTGGACCAGGGAGGCACCAAAGAGGCAACTTCAAAAAATAAGCAAATATTCGAATTCTGTGTCATCAAAACTCTAACAAACGACACGTCGCACGTCATTTTCAATTGTTTGGAATTTTTATTTTATCAAGGGGCTGATAGAGGGGGTGGATCAGGAAAATTGTAAGGGGGATGGAAAAAACTTTTTTGAACTCAACGTCTTTGAATCGGTAGGAATTAATGTGTTATTTCCCTTTTCTATTCTTGCGAGGAAAGCCTGTAAAAAAAAAGTTTAAACGAAATCGGAAGACTCAAAGTCGAAATTTGGCCAAATAGACATGAAATGAGTCTCTACGAATAAACACGTAATTTTTTCGCACCCTTATGGTATCCACTCTTTTTATGGCCGTTCGATCCCTTCAATTCGAGATACATACAAACGAGCAAAGGATACATGGGCGACTAGCTTCTTTCTACTAAGGTAATCAAACAGTTCTGAAATTTCCATTCGATTAACCCTTCCGCTTCCAAGTTCAAACAATCTCAACAAAGTACCTATACGTGCGAGTAAAAAACCCCGCACAAAATTTTTCGAGAATAGGTACCTAGTACCTATATCAAACTTGGGTAGACAATATCGTTTATCGTAGGCATCTAAAATAAAGGAAGGTGGCATTTTCGATATGCTAAGTGAAAACCCCGTACAGTACAGGACGATCGAAGCATTAACACGGTAACGCCGTTTAGTAAAATTATTGAAAAAAAGAGACCTCTTTCAGCTTCGACAATAATTCTCTGCTAGCAGGCATTTTGTGTAGCAATCACTCGATAAAATACTAATATCGAGTACCTGATGAAGCATAAAAAGACGAAAATGTGACCTAAATACGTAGAACGTACTCTTAAAACGTATACCACGTACTGCATAAGTACATAGACATACGTGCATTTATCTAGGAGTTTCTGGTTGGATACTACCCCGCATTCGATGCCCACCAACACACCATTGTCATCGTTATACTCTCGGCATTTATTGAACAATTTTACATCGTTTCGGTTTCCATTCGTACCCCCCCCCCCTCGCAGGGTCATCTCCCAATTTCCAGATTGGTACCCAAAGATGCTAGTAGAACTTTTATTTGACGAAATTTTTTTTCGCAATCGATACGTCGTTGCTGCGATGTTTTCATTCGTACTTATGTGGAAAAAAACAAACTCAGAGACCGGGGTACTCGAGTACAAGTTTTGAAAATGTTTCTACGTCATGTTTGGCCAATTATACGCGCGTTAACTCGCTAATAAAAACCGATACGACTTTTTCTACAGCCCCGGTTCCTTTCGAATAGCAAAAGTTTCAGGGTACCGCAAAAAAAGTAACGAATTAAAAACAAAAAAATTTCGCATAATACGACTCGAATGCAATCTGGGTGTATCTCTCTTCATTTTAAGCCATTTCACTCCACTCTCACACAATCAGATACCTAGGCTACCGATTCAATCGTTTAATTTGTAACGAGCTTTGCAAATCTGTAATATCGCAAATACATATGTTTTCCTACAAATGTATAAACCGCCTACCGACATTACGAATCTGTATAATTTATACTCGGGTCAGTGATTTTCATCTTATTCGTGCTTTTGTCTCTCTCTTGATTTTTTTTTTATTTTTATAAATGCATCATCAGTCGGTTTCAGTCGATATGCTATACCTACCTATTTTAAAAGATAAAACACATACTTGGATTAAATTTTTTGAAAAAACAGCCGCGATCAAAATTTTATATCGTAAATTTTAATTACTTATTAGCCTTTGCCCGCATCCTCCTCTAGGATGAAATTAATTTTTCTCGTACCTCCCCTCAAGGTAAATTTTAGTAATTTTCATTTTTCTCGAACATATTGTTATGGGATGGGTAAACTTGGCCTTACCAAATTTTTACCCCCACTCCGAAAAGATGTTTCTGGGGAACCAATCACATTGAAGGTTGGTTTCAGGGTAGGGGTATTTGAGAGAGATGACGTGTAGAGGTGGTAACTTGAATGCATGTTATTTAATGTTTTAGTTTTTGAATGAAATGATTACTTCCACCAGCTGGCATCTTAAGGAAACAGTTTATGAATGGATTTTCCAAAAAAAAAGTGCGAAAAAAGGCCAAAAATGCCCAAAAATTGCATTACGAGTATAACCGCCCCTAACTGCTGTTGTGCAGGTGTGCAGTGGAAAAAAATGCATATTCAGCATCAGGGGATACTACTGTGTGAAACCTCGGTTGAATTTTTTTCCCGGACCTAGGTCAAAAAAATACCACTTTTTGACCCTCTCCCCACAATGTGCTGGGTTGGAATTTTTTTTCCGTTTTTGTGAATGCTGGACCAGTATCTATCATATGGGTAATAAATTTTTTTGCCCGCGAAGAAAAACAGTAAAATCAATTTCTACAGCACTTTTTGCCTGTTGGTCTGTAGACTAGATACGGTAAGGAAAAGCGAATAAATACTAAGCTTGAAAGCGTTTTTTCTCTCAACTTTGTCCCTTACCTATTCGTTTCTCAAAAGTTTTCCTTTTCTCAACTGAAAATACCTCCAACTGTGAAAAAAATCTCGCTGTTACCCAAACTCCTCCACAGCCGCATACTAACCTACGTATTTTAGCAAACACGCTCGAGGAACATGACACTGCAGACCATTTCACTTCCAACACGTCTCCTTTCGAGAAATTAAAATAATAAATCTCGTAAAAAAAAAAAATACGAAAATTCTCCGCTAGCTCGCATAAGGGTTAGTTTACTTAAAACTCTGCCAAGTTGTAAAATTAACATTTCGCGTCGACAATTAAATTACGGAAAATTCATCCTTTCGCCGAGACATTTCAACGCATCCATAGTATGCAACGTCTTGTAGGTATACGAATACCTACTTTGCCTAGTATCCACTATCCAGCTATCTACGTCTTACTCGAGCTATGCACGAGCATTGTAAGCAGGCTGATAAATTTGCCTAAAAGCATTTACACGTCACGTCGAGTCGTCTTAAAATAGTTGAAAGAGTGAAAAAAAAATCGCCTGCAAGTAGGTAACTACTCTCGAGACGAGAAGAAACAAAATGTAAACCTGGCAGAATTTTCATGCATTCGATGAAGTAGTCGCACATTTCTTCATCTAATACAAACAAAATTCTGAGAACTTGTGGCCTATAAACTGATATTTTTATACGATTATAGGTGCGAATTTTCTCTATGAAAATTCAGGTTGCCAATGTTTCGATCACGCTATAAGCAAGTAGGTATACCTAAATGTAAGGATTCTCTATGATATTTCATAATAAAAAAAAAAGAAAAAAATAGCTAAAGTGTAATGTGTTTTTATTACGTCGTAATTTAGGTACCCATTATAATTGTAGTTCTCGAGTGGACCAACCAAATCGAAATCGTACCGATCAACGTGGAAAATTAATTTCCAACCGAGAAATAGGTACCTATACCCACTTAGATAAACCTCGCGACGATGATTACATTTTACGACAGATGTCGATAAAATATAAGGTACTTTCAACACGCCAAATCCAATTATTTATTCAGTCTCGATAAATAGTTATCCCCGATTTAAACGTAAACGATGCGAACAAATAACGACGCTTCACTGCAATCATTCACCTTTTCAAGACCCGGGAGGTGTCGTATCAACAATGAAAATGTTAGTAAAATCACTACTTAAGAGTAGACCTATACCTGCGTAAATAAAGTGCGATAATAAGAAACAAATAGGTACCTAAGTAATTAAAAAATTAAACACCGAGTAAATCGAACCATTACACTTATCTACGTTTCAACGAGACTTTTTTTCATACATTTTTTTTAGTGTCTATTTTTTTTCCTGCGCACGACCTTCGACAATGTAAGTACGACTTACAGGAAACGAACGAGATACGTATAACACGCGTATCGCGTATCGAAACTACCGCCTTGGGCGAAAAACCCGAACAATATTAAACCTTCTGTCAAGCCAGCTGCACAAGTAGTTACCACTTCTCATTCATAGATTTTATGTAAAGCAATTCGCAGTGAACGATGTGTTGATAGTTGATACATGTACATACGATGCCCAAAGATGAAGTATTTAATAATGGCGATAATCGTTGTCGAAATGGTAATTCGAATGGGCATCATGTTTGTCTCAGCCGATGATCCTGCTTCTGAAGTAAGTTTTTCAATAATAATTTGGCTTCGGTTATAAAAATCCAGAAATGTATTATCAAGAAAATATTATGACCAAATTATCGATATCAATTTACTATTTCATCTCCCAAGAATACTTTTTTTTTCAATTTTTGAGTGATTTTTCACATTTCATATATGATAATTTTCTTTTTTCAAATTAAGAAAAATTGCCAAAAAATTTTAAAATTGTAAGATTCATTTCAAAAAATTTCGATGTTTAGAGGTTTTGGAAAAGAATTTTTGGAACACCATCGTTCTCATCAGCGGCGTCGAAAAGTGGAGCGCAAGGAGTACATGGTACCTATCCGTTTTTCTCCCAAATTGTACCATATTATAAGATTTTTAAAGCATTAAAACATGAAAAACACTAATATGGCCCTTAAAACCAAATTTTTTCGAATATTTACTTTCGTAACCCCTCCCTTCCGAAAAAATTCCGACGCCACCGATACTCATGCCATGCCGCACTCAATATTGGAGAGTTTGCCAAATTTTAAATAATCGTTAAATGGTGACAAACTATCAAAATTGGATAAATCACCCAAGTTTTGAAAAAAACCGCGATTTTCAAGTCCTTTTTTTCAAAAAAAAAACTATTCTGGTTGCAATTAGAACGATTTTCGTAAAATTAAAAGTCCTTCCAAAATTTTTCTGGCACCTACCTACTTGAAAAATCCTGAAATTTTTGGAAAAATTTCAAATTGTTCAGGATAAAGAACAATCGTTCAGTTTCAAAAAATCATTCAATTTTAAGAAAGTAATTGTTCAACTTTTGAAAATTTTTCGAATGTTAGGAAGATTGCTCTAGGTATCTTGGAAAAACTGAAAAATGAAAGAACAACGTGTTTTAAGCCCGATTTTAATTGGAAAAATGTCCAATTTTTAAGAAATCGTCCAAAGTTTTTTAAAAATGAGGAACACCGAGAAAATCATTGAATTTTTAGAAAAAAATTATCAGTTTTTGGGAAATTGGCCAATTTTTAGAAACTCAAATGTTGAAAAATTACCTATCATTAGTTTTGTAAAAGCCACTTGAATTTTGTAAAATATCGTCAAGTTAAAAGAAAAATGATCTATATGTATTAGAAAATTATTCCAACAGTCTGATTTAGAACAAAAATGACATATTTGTTTGAGTCATCTCAGTTAATTAAGAGACTTTTACTCAAATTTTTGTTGCAAGTGATTTTTTCTCTGTTTTATGTTGTAAAATTATAAATATCTAATTTTCAAAATTTAAATTTTGAATTGGAATGTGCTGGAAAAACTCGAAAAAAAATTATCCAAATTTTATATGTAGATAACCACCAAGAATTTTTGAAATAATTTCCACATTTTTGAAGAATTTGAGACATTCTGTGAGATTTTAAAATTTCCCAAATTTTGACCATTTTGATATAACAAAAAAATTGACGTAAAATTTTGATTTTTATTTACCATTTCACTTCGAAATCACACAGGTCGAAGTGCTACCCGAGGCGGTGAGGAACGAGCGCAAAAAAGTACTCATTTTTTGGTCCATCATGTACGAAGTATGCCAAACGTTTTGCGTATGGAAAAAATTCTGCAACCCATTTTGCGAACTCTTCAATATCGAGGACGAGCCGAGATTCGACATGGGATTTTTCAAAGCATCCAAACACCAAAGGCAGACTTTATGGCTTTACGATACCGCCACCAAGATCTGCGAGTCAGATCTACTTTGCGTAGAAAAATGTTTAAAAATGGAATTGAATAGCGAAGACTACGATCAAACTCTACGTTCGAAGGAAACCACCGATAACGTATTCAGAGCGTTATACGATATAGCGAGGAAATATTTCATCAAATGCGCAGAACAGAATGATAAGCCGGAGGAAAACGTCGAGTTGTTGACCGTCGATGATTTTTGCAAAGAAGCTACCAACGGTTGGAGCGAGTATACTTTAAAGTGTATCAATTCTTTAACAACTTGACGATTGTTCTTAAACGTAAATTTTCCAAGAAATAAATTCCTAAAGAAATATATATAAACTTAGAAGTGGTTTTTTGATAGAAAATTGAACAATTTCTCTTTGATTCGAGAGTGTGTACGTAAACGTAATATAGTACTGCAGTGAGGTAAGAAGTTTGATTACGAAATCACTGAAGCTGAAATTTTGAAAATACGAGTAATTTTCGTTCATATAACCATCGAACATTATTCCAATTCAAATCTCAAACCATTGCTAGCGAAATAAGCGTCCGAAATTAATACTAGCTCGCTAACGGAAAATTGTTTCGAAAGAGCGAATTCGCTGATTAAGTAAGTACGAAAAATTGAGCGCAAAATTGATGGTTTTTATTTGAAAACCCAATAACAGGCCGAGAGGTAGCGGGCACGTAGGAAATCTGCGCGTGAAGTTTATCTCACTGGAATCGACACATATCAGGCTTGACGCGTAATTTACAATTCGATTCTCTTAAATGTAAGTAGGTAAAAGAGAAGTTGGATAGTTTCTACATCTTCTTCGCTTACCTACCTACGAAATCGAATTAAATAATACGTATGCATTATGCATTCACGTTTGGAGAATGCTCACCGCGAAGCCGAAGACGTTTCTCGGATTCTCTTATAGATGGTCGTAATTTGGCACCCAGCGACAGTCGACACCATCGCATCCGCATCGTCGAAGAGTAGCGTTGAAATTCTCGACAAACGACGCGAAAGGCAACTTTTAATTAATAGCACTTCTTATTGACAATAAGATCAGCGTTCGCGCATGAATCGGATATTAATTGGCACAGTTGGCTGTACCACCGTGTCAACAACAACTTACCTACGTAGCTAGGACTACCCAGAGGCGGTTCGAGCATAAACTTTTAGGGGGGTAATGATGTTCAAAAATGCCGACTAAAAAATTCAAAATTGCCGAGTAAGAATTCTGAAATTTGACAATAAGAAAATTTTTTGTTTCAACAGTATAGTTTTGAAGATTATAGTTTTAATGTGAATAGAACGTAAATAAATTTGGCCCGAGCGAAGCGAGGGAGAAAATTTTGAGCGGAATACTTTCTTTAATTTTAAGTCCAATAAAACAATGTTATATAAATTGATTATCTAACTTCAGTAAAAAAAACCGACCACTTGTACTTGAAAAACGTTTAAAAAGAAAAACGATAAGGCCGAGCGTAGCGAGGCCAACGTTTTTGAAAAAATTAATTTCTTGTTTTCAAAAATGAGTTTTGATGAGAAAAAATCTGATAAAACAAATTGAAATAATTTTGAGAAAAAATATCATTTCTGTTGAATTTGGATTGTTGTAAAAGTATGAAAGGAAAAAACCAATGAGGCCGAGCGTAGCGAGGCCGAAATTTTCGGAAAAAATCGGTTTGGAAAGTAAATAATTTTGAAGTTAGATTGTGTGTTATGAAAGAGGACTACTAACTTGTAAAAAGGCTCAATTTTTTATTGATTAAGTATGCTGCAAAATTTCTAAAACTTTTTCAAATTGCTGACTTTTCTGAGATTTTGCCGACTCACCTTATATTTCCAAAATTTTGCCGACTGAAAATCGTCTGGGGGGTATTATACCCCCCCATACCCCCCCATCGCGCCGCCCCTGGGACTACCAGTGACTAGATAACCACGGCAGGGGTGCCGAGAAACGTGAATTCTTGAGGAAGTTTCCTCAAATAATTTTTTTTTTGGGGGGGGGGGGGGAAATCACTCTCTCTTCAGATGCAAAAATTGCAAATGTTTTAAATTTTGCACAAGGGTATACATGAGGACCGTTTTTCCAAACTGAGCTAACTTGCAAAAAGTGATTTTTCAGGAAACACAAAAAACTGTCCATAGAAAAGAGAAATAATTTTTTGAAGCTGGTAAAAAGACTAATGTAAGGAGGCTACCTTTCGACATCATGTGGCCTAGGTAGAATTTCAAAATTTTCGAGTGTGGCGCCATGAGAATCGGAAGAAAATGAAAAATAACGAAGTTAGCTCAGTTTGGAAAAACGAAAAAGCATATTTTGTCTCTGAGCGCCACACAACTCGCACAAGTATCGGATTTTTTTTAAGTCGCTCATGTATGGATGGAGGAGAACACTTTCCAGCAAAAAAAACAAAAAAAAACTTCAATTCCCTGTACTGAAATTATAACGATTTTCGATGATTTTCGCATTTCAGAACGGTTTTGGTCACAGAACAACACAAGTAACACAGGTAGCGAAATTTTGTTAATGCCATCTGGTGGCAGTGTATTTCAACTACCCGAATCCGTCAAAAGGTCAAAAACGTCAAAAAAAAAGTTAGCTCAGTTTGGAAAAACGGTCCTCACATGTTTGGGGTCATTTCGAGAACATTTGAAAACCTAACCTGGTTATTGAACCAACCTTTTCAGTTTCAACTGCAAATTTCCAGTTTAAAAAATCGAATTTTCGCCTCACAAGTATGTTTTTTGTTTAAAATTTTCTCTTTAAAACTTTAAACATATTTTTCTTAAAACTACGTTTTAATTTAAAATTGTTACGAATCCGTTAATTTTTCATGAAAAAGGGTCAAACCCGATGTTACACTGACGATAATAAAATAAAACTGATAATCTTCCGTTATGTATGAAATTATTTGGTAATTGTTCATTTCTCATCTCAAAAACGTATTCTCTCGTCGTTTATATGTAGATATTTTTCTGTCAGGCTTCATCTCAAGAAACTCCACAACGAAAATACTTGGTGGTAAAAAAAAAACAACTTAGATTTATCCAATTTCGAAATAAATAGTCATAGAAGGTTGAAAAATCACCAAAATCCGTTGCCCTAGGAGGCAGATTTTCATAGTACCTGGACGTGAGTACGGTTTGGAGGGAGGTGTTTCTCATTCAAACTAAACTACCTTACAAATCTTTATTGAAATTCGGGATATCCTCCCCTTTTTTCGATTCACCCTAATCTACAACTGCCCAATTCGTTAAAATATCCTTTGTTCATTTGCCCTTTTCGCTCGGCAAAAAGCTTTTAAATCTTATTTAATAGATCCAAATTAGGTACTGAATTACGCAACGCATCTAAAAAGCACCCATCTTTACGTACCTATCTAGAACGATTGGCTCACAAAGTCCATTAAATAGGTAGAGGTACCTACTACCTACTACCTACATTCAAGAAGAGGATATAACCACATCAACAGTAAAATCTCCGAGTCCCGAGTCATTTTCACTAGTCGTAATCTTTCGATAGGTTGAAACAGACGATAAATCCTTAGCTGAATTAATCAAATTCAACCGATGCATTTGCATTTTACCGAATGTTTTTTTCCTCGTTCTCGTATGCGAAATTTGCGAATCTTATTAGCTGAGACGTCGCGTCACATCGGTTCGTTCTTTAAGTACCTAGGTAATAGGTATATCTGACGATCGCACGAGTAGTGTTACTAGCTTATTCGCATTCTTTTCGTTGAAAATTCACAAAAAACCTTGCAAATTAAACGAGACGCGCGTAAGTAAATTGAAAAAATACGTCAGCGAAAACAAGTGCAACTTTTCAACTGCCGAAGTTTATTTGGCTAATTGTCCGATGAAAAATTGAATAGAAAAAAGGGATTTCAGATTTACAGAGAAATTCGATCAGAAAATATTTTCTTCATTTCAATCCGATTGAAAATTGCGATTCGAAGCATTTTTCCAATACGTGCAGTCGTAGGTACCTACGTTACAGACTTTGGTAAATTTTTCTACAAAACGGGCAGAATTTGCTGGTAAATCTGACGAGGGTAATTTTATCCGCGAAAAACGTCTCGCGTCAGTTACTAACAAGTTTCAAACCGCAATCAATGGCAGGTATATACCTACTAAGAAGATGACAACACTCGCAGGCGCCGCCGGGGGCTCCAGAACGACTGGAAAATGTGTTGAATCGATGTAGGATGCAACACCGTGTCTATGACCCAAATTACGACGGCCGAACTTATCGATTTCTATACACGCATTCTAGACAAGTTGGAAATTAGAGCTGTAAACGCTACCATACGTAACTGCAATCTACATCTATACGTCTGAATGGAGAGATTTAGATTTTCCACAGAAATTACTCGAATTATAGCTAATTGCTCGAAAAAAAATGACGATCAAAGGCACAAATATGATCGTTTCTCCAGCAGGAGATAAGAGACGGAATAGGTACCTAGGTAAAATAGATAATCTCTTGAAAGTAAAACTCCGGATGCACTTACCGCCGCCATTTTTGTACGCCAGATACGGAAACCTCCACACGTTTCCGATGCCAACCGACAGTCCAACGCACGAGAGCAGAAATTCCCATCGATTGCCCCAGCTGCCTCGTTCGGCGACCGCTGCCAACGAAGGACGTCTAATAGCGGCGTCGATGGACCGTTCGAAATTCGATTCACGTCTGGCTACGATGTGCGCCGAAAATCGTCGATGGTACCGATCTCGGTCGAAGGAATAGTGCCGTTCGCGTTCACGCAGCGAGCCGCCTCTGGGTGGCGAGATGAATTTTCCTGGCGCACCCTCTCCGGCTGAAACAACGCAAACAAAAAAAAAATTACCTACAGGCTTTTCCCACTCACAATGAAATCGCCTAACTATAGTATTGGGAAATTTTTTTCACAAGTAGCTACACAACGCCCGCGAAGATTAATGAGAACAGCGTCGCGTCGCGTCGTGTTCTAATAATTAATTATCCGGCGAACGAGACAAAAGATTCGTTACAAATACTAGTACTCTCACTCAGAGACCTATAATACGTACCTATCGTATATTAAACGTGGTGTAAAATTTTACAATGCAGAGCGAGTGAAAAAAAAAAACAAAAACAAAAACAAAAAAAACCAACTCAAACGCGCACCTTTGCCAACCAGCTAATCTGGCAGTCAAAAATTTTAACCGGCGCGGCGTATATATTTGATACGCTTAAAAAGGGTTCGGAGTCGCAGCCACAGCCGCATATACATGCTTGAAAATGGGTCAAATAAAGACGTGCTCTGTTTCTTCGCTCCTTCTTCCACACGTATGTATTACCTACAAATTTTATGTGTATAACACTCTGACTCAATGAACAAAATTCTATGTGCATAGGAACTCCATGTTTGAAAGGAAGAAGAATTCGTAAGTAACTTGTCTGATAAGATACTGAAAATCAGCTAAAGTTTTTTTACGATGAAACTTTATGGTAAAAGCATGTCCCAACAAACTTCTGCAGTCGAAATTTTCCGCTGTTTTCAATTTGGGATAAATTTTGGAAAATCTAAAAAGGGTGAAGTCGGGTTACGGGTGAATTTGGCTCCAGCTCCGATTTTTACTCCAACTCCCTTAGATGGTGGTCCTTGATGTAGAAAAAATTACTAAAAAAAACAGTTTTTTTATAAGTATAGATATAGAATTTATAATGATCAATACTCTTTTCGCAGTTGTTTCACTCAAGGTCTTGAAATTCACTTTTTTCAGCTTTTTTTGCCAAGAAAAATCAGCGAAAAAAATAAATTTTGAAACTTTTGCAAAAATATTGTTTTTTGGAGTATTTTTGACCTGCTGAATACAAATATGGCACTATGGCACTATAGTTTTTTCATTTGGCCATTTCTTTCTGCATAAAATGGTCAAAATTTGGAAAATCTGCTAAAATTTTAACGTTTCTGTAACGTTTTTTGCAATTTTTGGTCCAGAGTTCAAAGAATTGGCCAAAACCGAATATGAAACGAAATTCTACCTGAGAAATACATTTTTTTTAGTGATTTTTCCAGGATGATCGTTCTTTGATTGTATGGTGTTTTTTACGATTGAAAACTTCAAATAGCTGTAAAAAAAATGAAGAAGTGCACCAAAATTTTTGAAAAATTATCATATATACGCCTCCACGAGATGTAACTTCGTGCCAAAGTACAAAAAATTTCATTCACTTCCGATAAAATTAAAAATTCTTGAAAATAATGCAACAAAATGGCCGTAACTCTGAAAGAGGGGTTGGGGAGGTCAAGAATTTTCGTAGAATGTTTTCACATTAAGTGCGGCACCATCTAAAGAGGTCAGTGTGAAAATCGGAGCTGAGGTCAAATTCACCCCTAATCCGGCCATACCCATACCCTTTATTCTATTTTTCAAAGACACTTAATATTGATAAAGAAGTACTTCGCCAGCATAACTGATAAAAATTTAACCAGTTTTATATTTAATTAGATAGCTACAACCTTCAGAATGCGAATCCCATCGATTTCAGCCCATCTGAGGCTTTTAGCACAATAACAAAATTGTTTGGTATTTCTGAATTTTTTTTCACAAAATGTAAGAATCAACTTAGTCTGCCAACGTCCCTCTATTTAAATATTTGACAAAAAAATCAAATATTCGTCGCGATTTCCAAGCGAACACGTAATCATTTCAATTTGCTAACAGATCGAAGCCGGAGAAAAAACACGTTAATAGAATTGCATACCCGATTCGCCGTAAATACGCGACACAACGCTGCAACGCGACGTTCGCGTTGTGTCGCTTATTTACGGCGAATCGGGTATGCAATTTTATTAACACCATTTTGAAACACAGATCTGAACTGTTTGAATCATTTCGGAAATGTTCAATTTCGAATTTTTTTGTTCAATTCAGTTATTATTATTTTTTTTTCAACATTCATAATTTGTGTAACTGATGAATCTTATTTCGAAAAACATACCGAATTTGAACAATAATTATTAAAATTTGTGATTTTTTCAATTTTCAAGTAACTTGACCTCAAGAATTTCTCCTCAGCATTTCTTCAGATTTTTTTTTTCAAAATTTTAAGGTTAAAAAACCATCTTGGTTTTGGTTTTTGTTCCCTCGCTGTTCCGAAAGGAAGAATTTGTTCATTTTCTTTTTTTAGCCTTGTGAGTTTTTTCATAAAAATATCTAACGCTGTAAATATACCTAAACGAAATGTTTTAGTAAAGGATTTTTAAACAAATTTCAAACTTCTGACGATTCAGGCAGATTTCGCCGATTTCGACACCTAGTCAATTGTTTAAAGCACTCAAAGAAGCTTTTACATTCTCCTCCACACAAAATTTTTAGCCAAAAAAATGAATTTGAACACCAAGTTACGAATTTTGAAAAATCGTGCTTCAATTGATCAATTAGTCAGCAATAATGATAATCCGCGTATTGGCCGTTCTTATGAGCTTTTATTCAGGGCTGAAAAAAAATCAAAAGTTTTTTGGTGGCTTTGAAACGTTTTGAAACCGCTTCCAATAAATTTGGCAGGTCGAAAATTGGGTATAGGTAATTATATTATAGATATACCAAATTTCACCTCTTTTTTATTAATCAGATCAAATTTTCATGATTTACAAAACGATGAGGTAATTTTGAAATTTCAAAAATTGGTCAAAATTCAAAAAATGCACTTCAGCACTTGAAATTTTAAAATTCCGAAATGATTCAAACAGTTCGGATCCGTGTTTAAAATGGTGTTAATAAAATTGCATAACTGATTCGCCGTAAATAGGCGACACAACACGAACGTCGCATTGTGTCGCGTATTTACGGCGAATCGGTTATGCAATTCTATTAACGTGTTTTTTCTCCGGCTTCAATCTGTTAGCAAATTGAAATGATTACGTGTTACGTGTTCGCTTGGAAATCGCGACGAAGATTTGAATTTCTTGTCAAATATTTGAAAAGAGGGACGTTGGCAGACTAAGTTGATTCTTACGACGCCGACGTACTTTTAATTTATGACTATTTTGACTCGAAATTTTACTTTGAGTTGGGATACCTTGCTTGTTATTACGAAAAAATAGTAAAAAATCAGTTCTTTCTGGTTTTTATTTTTTTTTTCATCTTGTTACACCCAATTTCATAGTCCAAAAAAATTCCAGTCAGGGCTCCCTCTCCCAATTTTCAAAAATTTTATTTGAAAATTTCACCAAGGAAAAAAATTGGAAAAATACGAACCGAAAAATTTTCAAAAAATTCTCATTCGTACTATCCAGCAAAATGTATAATCTGTGAAAATTATAATTTTTTTAACTCATCCCTTCCAGAGATATCGCGTGTTGAAATTTCGATATAAAAACATTAAACAGTGCGATAATTCTGAAAGGAGTGGTGGTAGAGAATCATAATTTTTTTGGGATGTTTCTAGACATAAATAACATTTTAGGTCAATTTTGACTTCTTTTGGGTCAGGAACCATTTTTGACTCTTATTAGGAAAGGCTCTTTAAATTTCTTCAACTTTCTGAAAAAAAGTGCTCGTTCGAAGTACTTTCAATTTTCATCAGAGGAGGATTAAAATTTAATTTAAAAATGAATTTTGAAGAATTTTAAAAATATACATAGATGTTCTTTTTCCACGTTTTGACAATTTTTTTCTCTATTGAAATAGGAAAGGACATTTTTTTTTTAAAAAAAAAAAAAAAAAAAAAAAAACGAAAAAAAAAACGAAAACTTTTCCACACTTGAAAGACAGAGTAGGTACAAAACCACCATAGAATTCGTCCGAAGACCGATCACGAATCGAATTTCCAACACAAAAAACATCACGATCCATTTCAAAAAGATGAAAAAAAATACCAATTTTTCGTCGTCGAAATGATTCTACGCAAATAACAAACTTGATTATCTGAATACCTACGCAGTTCATTGAATTGGTCTTTTACGTCAGAAAATTAGATTCAGAATCTTGGGACGACCAGACGACCAACGACAATAACAAAAAAGGATATTTACGGTAATTTCGATAAAAAGCAACCTAAATTTCGTATTTGTACTGTAAAACTCACGACGACAGCGACGACATTATAAGTATCTAGTGCGGACCATTGTGTGGCGGGCCAGATTTTCTATGAACTAATTAAGTACATACGAAATTCAGCCCGTCGACTGGCCCGTTTCGGCATTTGAAAAGAAATACGACGCGGCACACCGAAAAAAGGATCGGATCGGCTTGAAAGGAAGTTTTTATAACTGTTCGGTGGGTGTAATACCGGACGCCGGAGCAGGCAAACTGGGACGAAAACAATGGGCTCGATACAAAGAAATAATCCTTTTTGCGGCGAATATTCGCCACAAGCTGCGACTCGGGGATTTATTTCGCCATTTTCGCCGTTTGCCGTCGTTGGCACGGGAATCGTGAACGCGGAAAACTTCCATCAAAGGTATGAATACCGAATAAGTAGACAATTTTTCCAGCTGTCGTAAATGAATGTGAGTTAATCATCTGGATGAAAAATTTCTCGAGTCAGACAGAGCTTTGAGAGTTAACGCCGATTATCGAAAAAAAAACATGGGGGAGGGAAGGAGGGAGGGAGAAATCGAATTTTGAAAAAACGATGTCACCATATCGCGCCGTGTCAATTCTTCTCAAAAGAAATTCGGTGAAATTCGCGAGCGTGGATTCGGGTACCACGGAGGTAAGTATAGGTATTCATACTACCTACATATAGTTAATTATTCTTCTCGTCTCGCGTAGCTTTTGTACTTGAGTGAATACCGAGATGACGAAATACTAAATCAACCTTGTTTACGGGCACGCTGCTGTAGCTGAGGCTGTCGCACGGTTCCCTTCTTCTCCCTTCGTCACCCTCGCCAGAAGCGTGGCTTTTGCAAGTGAGCAATTTTTAATCAATTGTGCGTCGTCGTAATCGATAAAATTAAAACCCTTTTTCGGTCAGTTTTCAATTAATATGCAAATACAAAGGGGCCGCTTGCAAGGGTCACCTTTTTCCAATTGATAATAATTTTAAAAAGTTATTTTTTAGCCTTTTTTTTCAACTACGCGTGTTCTTAATCGATTCGAAAAAGAGAACGGCCGACGGCGCGGCGCGATGCTCAAGTCTGCAAGTAAATGTAAGTACGTAGGTCCGTATGCGTTTAGTTATTCTCGAATTTTAACACAACGGCAGGGTCACATTTGCTTTTGAGGTTCAATTTCTTCAGCCAATTTATCCTCCCATTCACCTCTATCGAATGCTCTTGCAGAGACAAGGAGAAATATTGGAAAATTTCGAAATTGAAATTGAAAGAGTTGAAAATGTTGAAATGACACTTCTACGACTAAACATATTTCAGTCAAATTTTTCGTAATTTAAAAAATCCTACTGACAGAATTGGCGAGAACAAATGCCGGGCTCTACGACGAAAAAATTTGTGCAAGTAAATGTTGAAAATTAATTTTTCAATACCTACTCTTTCATATTTTTTTTTTTTAGAAAATAAAATTGATTATTCGTTCTTTTAGAGAATATATTTTCAGAATGAAACGTAAAATTGAAATTTCGGATCCTTTATTTGTTTTGCAAAAGAGTCTAAACCGGTGAGTGAATGCAGCCTTTAGCATCCCATTATTTTCCCGGCCTTCCATATTCACAAAATAATCCAAAAAAGGATGAGAAACTTTTCGGATTAGGATGAAATTTCAAGATGTGTAATGAAAGGGCTGCAATTGTGTTTTCGAGATCTTTTCTTGCCTTTTCTTTTTTGGGTTAATCGACCTCGAAAAAATGTAATTTGGTAGGAAAACGTTCGAATTATCATTATCTGGCAGCATTTGGTCATTCAAGGGTCATGAGAACGAATGGAAGGGGGGGGACTGATAGTTGTTTTCGGACGCATTTCGTAATTATTTTTTCAAATCTCCCCCTCAAAATAGGCAATAGATTCCGCAAAACAGGGAGAAAATTTATCCAAAAAAATCTAAATAGGAAATGAATTCGATTATTCCGCGAAAATTATCGAAGGTAGGAAAAGAGAAATGTAGGTACTAGAAAAGCTCGATCTTGTTCCCTGGACCCTTGCAGCTGAAAAAAGAACGAGAATAAGTAAATACCTTCGAGATCAAAAAACTTTCAAATAAATTACACGAGCAGTTTATCGGGAAAGTGCTAATCGCTCGTCGTACTTTTCTGAAATAGGTTTAAACGCGACGAATTATTTCCACCACGACGTGCAAAGATGAGGTTAAATTCGACGAATAGTCTTTGCTCGCGCCTCGAAACCTTGACAGTACAATTTGAACGTGACGAAATAATTCAATTTATTATTTTTCAATCTCAACTTTTTACTCCTTTTTCCTGTAGGGAAATACGAGTCACGAGCCACATATCGGTGTCGTACCTACTGCGAGTATTTACGAGCAATCCGAAGCGTCGAAAATTCGTCGAAAGATTTATTGTTAAAATAAACGCCGAGCCGCCGGCTGCGAAATTACGCACTTGAAATTTACCGCAATTTTGGTAAAAAAAAAAAACCTTTCAATACGTGAATTCGATTTTATTTAAATCGATTAGTACGAATTTAGAATTCTCGAGGTACTAGAAGTTACGTATTTCGATAGGTAGAGATTATACCTATATTTCAATGTTAGCTTGCAGAACAAACAAAATTGAAAAGTTTTTCCGTGATAGATACTTAATGATTAGTGGTGAACTGGTGAATCAAGTAGATCAAGCCCCATTTTGATAAAAAATTTAGCCGGACCAGTTATTTATAAACAACTTTTGATATGGCAACAGACTTTTACTGAGTACGAATTTCTTTAACCCAAAACTTTCTCAATTTCTTCAATTATTCTATTTCAAATTTTGACATTATTGTTTGTCAAATAATTTTCATTTTGACCTAAATTTTGATTTTTCTTATTTGAAATCTGAGCCATCGTTTTTTGGCTTACCTATTTCTATTCGAATTTTTGTATGTTTTACTCGAATTCGAAGTATTGGTTAAGCTTTGCCCAAGGGAAGCGAGGGCGGAAATTTGTTATTAAAAAAAAAATTAATGAAGTTGAAAAATGATTTAAAAGCAATTCTTCAATTATAAAAAGTTGAGCGGAAAATGTTGAAAATTTATGCTTTACTGCTTTTTGTGGAAAATAATCAAAATACACGCTATTCTCAAGTTTTTCTTCATGATTTTTACGCCCGGTAGACAGCTAGACAGTAGACACCATTAATTTCGACACATATTTGTATCCGGTTGCCAAATCGAAGACGAAACAAGGAAAAAAATGAATCTCGATTTACCAACGTCTATCTCTGCGCGTAACCGCGGCAGATTTGATCAAGCTGAAAAACACTCGTGGAATAAAAATATAGGCTGACGAAAAAGGGAAAAATCACATCAAAGAGAATCGCTAATCGAATGACGACGCGACGCGAGGACGCGACGTTCGACTCGGAACGAATTTATACTTATCTATCGAAATGTGGCTCGAGTCGACTAAAAAGAATATAATTATTACTTTCAAAGTGTTGGAAAGTGGAAACGGAGCGATAGCGACAGTGTGCGTAAGTCTAGATGCAAGTTGGGCGAAGAGGTTGCGAGGAAAAAGTGACTCGCGTCGCTCGTTCTCTTTACAAACAAACCAATAATTATATACGATCGTTTAATTTAGCTTTTGTCGAAGCGTTCGCAGTCGTTTCAACAACGTTTATAATTAATTTAGGTATCGAGAATACGACCAACACGTACCGTCGTACACGCTGCAAAGGCAACCTCGAGTAATTTTTTCGCTCGCATTGCGCTCGTATAATCTTTCAATTACCTCCGGCTCGCCTCCTTTTTCCTTTTTGACCCGCGACGAATACTGATTCAGAAGGTAGGACTTGTGCGAAACGAGCTCGCAAACGTACCCAGCTTTATGAAAAAGGGTTGTAAAATATCCCTCGAAATGTCTCGATTAGCAATTTTATTTATAACTGTTTCGCATGTGTTTTGCAAATAGCCCGGTGGTCGTACGACTGTAGGCTGTACAGTGTACGTACTACGTACTCGTATTATCGTTCTCGCGTCTTATCCTCGCGCCTATTTTATCGCTCTTCCGTAATAAAAGCAATTCGACTGCCTACAAATGAACGTTTCGAAGGTAATTTTACGTTTCGATAGCGGATCGATAATGCCACCATCGCATCGTTCGAACCGCGTCGAATAGCTATGCTAATTTGACATTCGAGTCAAATGACCACGAAATGTAACTATGAAACAGTAAATCATTTTTCCAATAAGTTCATTTAACCTGTCTGTATGCATTAACAGAGGGAGAGAAACAGAGGTACCATATAAAAAAAAAAAAAAACAACCATCACGAACAACGTTAAAATATCTCGTTTCGTTCATCGCTGGCTCGCTGTCGATCCTTGATTTCTACACGACGAAGAGTAATTTTATTCGACAAATTCCATCAACCGTCGCGTCGATAAACCTTCACATCAGTCCGAGTCCATTATCGAAAAAATATGAAAAATTATCGTATGTATGTATTTGAATTTTTGAAAAATACAGTAGCAGTACATCGGGAGCCGGACGCGAAGAAGAGCTATTCCCCCTTCCCCACACACCAGCGATAGACGCTATTTCCATATTAATTGAGTAAATTGCATACTCCGCTCCGGAACGGTGAAAAAAAAAATCGCCAAGTTCAATTTGCGGAATATCATTGCATTAAGTACCTATATACCTAGACCTACCTACGTTACTATTTGAACGTTAACTGAATTGCATACATTAGCACCGTAAAACGACAACGAGACGATTTTGTCGTTAACATTTTATCCGTCATTTAGTCGTATTTTTGCTGAATTTACCGACTGTACGAGCCATCTTTTACACATATAAATTATTTACTCCTATTTGCTGAAAATATACTTTCGAGCTATCGTGGCAACACTGTTTTCAAAAATATTCACACATCGGTTAAAGATCGAAAAGGGCCAAAATTGTCTCTCATTCCAGTCGCTCCATCGATCTCAAGTTACAGGGTAGGTATGGGTCAAAATACTATCAGAATTGTATTTGGAGGGTCAAAAAACTCAAACTTTTGTCTATGACTCGAGAATATTTCAATTTTGACACCTTACTTCAACCCCAATTGAGCCCCTTTGAACTTTTTTTTTTTGAAAAACCAAAATCTGGATAGTTAAAATTAAATATTTTTAAATTGAAAAATTATCAATTTTGGTCCACCTTCTCTCACTCTCAAGACCCTTTTGTATTGTTTTTTTTTTTTTTCAAGAAAATGATCCTGGAAATGAACTTGAAAGGTTAAAAAACATACATTCCTGTGCCAAAAAGTGATATTTCCAAAACTTATTTCCATTTCGACTTCCTCTTTCTCTAATTTATGGGCTCATATTTGAGTAAGGGTTTAAATAACCTCAGGGTTGGAATTCTAGAGCTACAAATACCCTTCGAACTACAGTTTTCAATTTTTTGCCCAAAAGTATAGCAATTTAGAATATTAGGTAAACATAATTTTTCGTTTTTTTCGAGCTTGATTTGCAATTTAATTAGGCTCAATCTTCTTTGGGATGACTCTTAAACTCTAAAGTTGCAGTATCACGGCAAATTCGTCATAATAACGCAATATATCGTATTTACGGCGAATCAGTTATGCAATTTAATTAACGCGGCTCTGAATACATTGCACACTGAAACTGCTTAGGGCTACAGGTAGAAATTTTTTTTCAGAAGACGCAAAAATTCACTTGCGTACTTACTAAGTACATACGTAACGTACTTGATTTAGCTAATAATATATGATTTATTTTTTCCGTTAAGGCAATGCAAAAAGAAAACCAGAGAATTTTTTTAGCTTCAAATTTTTGAAAAATTCTAAAATATAATCAATGAAAATACATACAGTGAATACAAAGTAGGCCATGTTCTAAAAAGTATTCCTACAAAACGATGTATTTTTCAAAAAAAATAAAATAACTTCGTTCTATATCCTCGAGCCCAAACTCTCTTATTAAATTACTCACTGATAGAAAAAATTTTTCGCCAAAATACTTACAAGTGGTTCTCAATGCTCAAATTGCACAGGTCGACGTATAAAATGCTGTTTGAACTTGAAGTTTGACAGATTTTTGCTAAAGCATGAGAAAAACAATAAAAGAGTCCTATTAGTTTTTTCTTACGAGACTTTTTCGGTTCTAAGTTCAACTTTTAAAAAAAATTAAAAATATCTCAAGATCTAAGCTCCTTACGAAAAAACTAATAAAACTTCTTTACAGATAGGAAATTCGATACTCTAAAATTTATGTTCTAATAATTTTTCTTCTAGAAGGCTTCCTTTGCCCAGAAAATCGAATTTAAAATTCAAAAATTGGATAACAAAATGTGAAACAAATTTTCAACCATTAATTGAAATTATTAAAAAAAACTCTGCCGTGGGGAGAGGAGGGTAAAACTAACATCATTTTCGGACTCGGCACTAAAAAGTAGGTGAGAATCACTGATCTAAATTAATTATGTAGAAAAAAATTTGCCAAACTTTGGTATTCCCATTTTTTTTTTTTTCTTTAATGAAAAATGTTGAAAATGCAGTTCATCACAAAAAATCGGGTTTCTGGGCAAAGGAAGCCTCTTAGAGAAAAAATGAATAGGATATAATTTGTAGACGTGTTAAATTTCCTATTTGTAGAATCGCTATTAGTTTTTTCTTAGGAAGCTTAATGTTTGAGATATTTTCAATTTTTTTAAAAAAAAGTTGTACTTTGAACCTTTGAACCAAAATATCGCAAAAATTGAGCTTCCTAAGAAAAAACTGAGTAATAGAACTAAACAGACAGGAAATTTTACGCTCTGCAATATATGGTGTATTCATTTTTCCTCTAGAAGGCTTCCTTTGCCCAGAAAATCGACTGTAAAAGTCAAAAGTTATAAAAAAGCTGGGTAATGGAAATTTTTCACTATTCATTTCGTGATCAGCGCGAAACATATTTTAAAAATCATCCATTGGAACTTTAAACAGCACTTCAAAAGTATTAAAACGTCGACCAATGATTATTTAATTGAACAAAGTTCAGAACAAACAGTAAAATCCTTCATAAATACCTACGATTTGTCTAATATTTTACTTCATTTTCTGCATCAACGACAGAAATCTTCATAGCAGGAAAAACCAACTCGAACATTCTTACGTAAGCAATAGGCAAGTAGAAGTACATGCCATGTCAAGTAATAAGTACTTACCTAAGTACTCGTGCATGTAGGTATTATAGGTACAGTGCTTATAGCACAGCGCAGCGTATCAAATTTACAGACAACAAACCCCAAAAATGACCCTCATATCGAACACGATATTCGTATACCTACACCTACACCTATGTACACCTAGATATTACGTAACACGTCGTCGCGCCTTATCGTATTAATATACCTACTCGTACTCCTATTTCCACTTACGTCTACTTACTCTATGATAAACGATGGAAAAATAGCCTACACAAAAGGAACTTTAATAGACATACAAACGTCGATACCGTAGTAGCTCCACCAGGCTACTACATATTTTTATATCCAATAAACGGAGTAAAAAAAAAAAAAAAAAAAAAAAAATAGGAAAAAACTAGGTACCTAGGAACTCCGACACTTGAAACGTAAGAAAACGCAAGCCCTCGGCGCAGTTAATTAAATCGCAAAACCGCAAAGAAAAGCGTCGAAAAAGATAGAAATAAAGAGAGAAAAAGGCCGCGTATAAATTATTCTAACGCGAGGGCTTTTTTTGAATTCTCGATTTAGGGCATAAATAAAATTAAAACCGGCCATGAAATTCGTTTAAAGAGTGTTTTCTCGAATGCTTTTTGTATACTTTGTGTTTAAGTTCATAAAATTAGCTCAGCTTCAACGTCGACCGACAATTAAAAGTCCAATAGGTACCTATTCGTTTGTATTCGAAACGAAATGAAAAATTCTTTCGTAAAAATGTTCCACGAGTAATTGACACTTTTACGGAATGTTGAATAAGGTACCTGTACTCGTGTACTCTGTCCTCTACGTTTAGCGCGATAGGTACTTTTACGAGACTCTCGCGTCGTTTCGATTGTACCGGTGTTCTGCGTCGAGAAAACAAGAATTGCTGGGTCGTCTTTTTTGATGATCTTTCCGCCTGAGAAAGGCTTCTATTCCGAAGCGTTAATTATAAACGAGCAAAAAACTTGCTAAATACACATCGTTCAATAGACGCAGGTCGATTTTGTCGTCCTCTGATCGTCTGATGTATAGAAACTAGAAAGACATCTACCTACGTCGTATACAGTACCGAAAGTGTGTCAAGCAAAGGTCTGCGAATTATTGTCTCGTGCTATCTTTTGTTTCGTATTTTCGTATCCTACAATTCCACCAGAGACACATACTACCAGCCTTAGGAACAAAAAATCAATAGGTTATTCTTTTCCGCGTAACACGTGCTCAAATTACGTTACAAAATAAACAG
Organism: Pseudococcus jackbeardsleyi; assembly: GCA_038380155.1. Taxonomy (NCBI): domain Eukaryota; kingdom Metazoa; phylum Arthropoda; class Insecta; order Hemiptera; family Pseudococcidae; genus Pseudococcus; species Pseudococcus jackbeardsleyi. Next base: position 1,647,596 of record CM076240.1, read on the forward strand.
GTAGGTAAGTTACATCTCGTCGTATGTCGTATACACAATTACACATGGTATTATGTATTTTCAAAGCGAAAATCTTTTTTTTTTGTGCATGTGTGGAATCATAGCATGATAACCTTTTATTATTTTCGTACGGTCTTTACTTGCAGCAAAATTTATACCAACGAAACAAAAAATTAGTTACGCAGGACTGATGCTGGAAATTCTATTGGGTATTGCTTTCGCAAGAAAATTGGCTAAAATTAGAAACGAGTAAGTAATACGGCATGTTATGTTATACCATTCCTAATTTTTCAACCATTCAAAGGTCACACGCGATGGATTAAGTACATACGAGCAATCAGAAATCGTTTTACCTAATATCATTTGAAAAGAATTTATTTCGTTAAGTACTCGGTCCTATTTCCCAATGGGAACAAATCGCGTGATTTCAATACAAAATAAGGTCAATGTTTTCAACTGAGAACACCTTTTGATTGAGAACATGGTCTGAGAACCCTTGCGATCTTTCAAATTTGAAAATTTTCATTTCTATGATTTTCATCATACGTGAGAAAAATTTGAATTTTCGACGACGTTTTTATAAAAATTAAAAGGCGTGTTTCCAACTAAATCCTCTAATAAGAATTTACGTAGGTATATGCTGAAAGGTAGCTGGGTCAGATTTTCAGAACTGATCGAATCATGAAAATTAGAATTAGAGTTCGTTTGGATTTAAGTACCTATGTAGTTTTTAGCAGTGATGGAAAACTGGAATCGGAACTGGAACTGGAATTTTTTAAAAACTGGAACTAAAACTGAAGAACTGGAACTGGAACTGGAACTGGAACTGAAATGATGAGAACTGAAATCCGAAAACTGGAACTGGAACTAGAATGAATTTCAGTTTTATACCAGTTCCAACATTTTGCAAAAAAATGACATTTTTTTCAACAATTTCACTGTTCCAGTTCCAGCATTATTTTCTAAGTGATTGTTATCGAGATGTTTTTTCTTCTCAGTTCTTTGAAAGGAGGACTTTGAATTGCCAAAATTTTAAGTAACTGTTTCTCTGTTTCTCTTTTTAAGTTGCCTCGTTTTTCCTTTTTTTTTTTTTTTTTTTTTTTTTTAATTTGAATGTTTAAAATCTTTACTTAAAAAAAGGAAAAACCCAAATGAACCTTGAAATTTACATAGAAAAAGGAACAAACTAATATTAATTTTCGGCTGTAAATTTGAAAATTTTATCTAAATCAAAAAGTAAAAACAACAGCTTATACATTATTCAAATTTCAAATCTTCTTTGTTGAAAAATTCAGGACTTGGGAAGTAAAGACAGTAGTTACAAGAATAAAATTTCTGAAGAAATAAAAATATATTCCTCAATTACCTATTTTTAATTTCATAAATAATCTGTGTGCAGCTTGAATTGAAAATACAAAACAAAATGATAAATGAGAAATGAAAAAATCGCACGTTGAAAACTGAAAATAAAAGAAAAAAACAAAATTCAATTTTTACAGGAAATTTTGAATTTTTTATGCTTCAAAATTTTAAAAAAAAATTGAATTTTGGAACTGGTATTTGGAACTGGAACTGGAACTGAAAACTGGAACTAAAAAATTTTGAGAACTGGAACTGGAACTGAAACTGGAACTAAAAAATTTTGAGAACTGAAACCAGAACTGGAACTGGAACTACTATCATTTCAGTTTTCCATCACTGGTTTTTAGCAAAGATGTTCCTAATTCCCTGCATCCAGAAATTAATCAAGGGAGAGGCTGAGAATTTGAGAAAAAAAAAAAGTGGAAGGAGTCGGATTTTAAATAAGTCATTGTCATTTTTCACTGATTTTTCCGTCAAAATTACTAACTGAATTCATTTCCAATTTGTTCGAAAAAATCAGTAGCGAAAAATCATTCAATTTTCAAAATAAAACGATTAAAATATTGTCCAAGCGAAATGAAGGCGCAAATTTTTTTTGAAGAATACTGTTTGAAGAGCAAAAAAGGTACCTACTTCTTCATCTCTTTGTAATAAAAAAAATCTCGTTTTCCAGCGTAAGATGAGGGAGCTCGAACCCCTTACACCCTTCCCTCGTGCGTGTATGATATTAATATGGACGATTGAAAAAAAAAAAATAATACACGTGAACGTGAAGTTATCATAATAGTCATGAAAAAGTAATTACACTTTACTCAGAACAATGTTTTCAATTAAATGAAATCGTTCGAAACGTCCTTTCGTTTAATTTTAAAAAATTCCAAGCGAAGTGTACACAATTACTTTTTCATGACTGCGTTAATATGGACATTCGACTACAAATTTGTTTTCAGAAGGTTTGATTAATATAAAAACGACACCAATATCGGTTACTCGAATTTTTTTCAAAAATGGCCACAGGGGAAGGGTAAGGAAGGGAAGGGGTCGGGGAATTAAGGGACATTCGATACAGTTTTCTGTGATCTTTAGAATGAAATATTTTCAAAATAAAAATTGTCATTTTTGTAATATTACTCATAAACATGCCAACATGTAACGAAAATTGTCAAGCATGAATTTCCTTTTTTTGGAAGCAGTCATTTTTTGAAAATCACGTTTCAAATAAAATTGTCCCTTCCTTTTCTTTACAAAACATCTCACTTTTGAACGACTGAATCACCAAAATCATTAAATTTGGGTAGAATATTCACCTACTTGTATCAGATTTGAGGAGAGGAGGGTGTTAGTACCGCAGCATCCACATTACTACTTCGACTGCCGAACATTATCAACATTATCAAAACTTAAAAAAGACAATTATCCATATGTGTATCAATCTCCCAACTAAATCTGATTACGAAATTAAATATTCAGTAGGATAAATATAGCTGTTGATAAAGTTTTATCGCGATAGTTTGCGATTTTAGCATTAGTCATCATTTCATAACATCGCAACGTACACTCCAGTGTACATTCCAGTTTATGAATGCGAGTCGGCATCATTCGCAACGTACACTACTAGTCCAGTCAAATAGTGATTCCAACTGCGACTAATTGCGGGCCAAATTTTTTTTGCGGAAATATGTAGCCGATGGTGTCCTAAACAACCCCCAATTTTTCGCAAAAAATCGCGTCGTTGCTTCTCCCCCAAAAATCCACATTTTTGCCCCCAAAACCAGTTTTTTGCTCATAACATACGCCCTAATTGAAATACAGAGAAAAAGTTTGATTAAAAAATATAGCGGATCATATTTCTGACAAAAAATGTTCTTACATGTTTTTTGATTAAATCCATAAAATAGCGAGAAAACGCCATTGAAACAGACCACTTTTGTCAGGCCAAGCACCATGGAGCGATGTTTGACGCGTTACCACGTTACACCGCGGTACTCCCAGGATCACCACGCGCGTATGGTATATTTGTACATGGTTATAATACAATTATGTAGTCGTGTCAAAACCACAGATTCAAATATGGTACTTTTGGGTTTTTGCAGCATTCCATTACTAGGAGTTTTTTGATTCAATCTGGCTTTTCTTATAATTTTTGTTTTTGTAAAGTGATTTGAGCCCAATCTAATGTAGAATCAAATCCGAAAAAACGGTAAAATTGTGTGTGATTTGATATCTACGTAAATCCACGCACAAAAAAAAAATAATAAAAAGTGTCATGAAAATGGATAAATTTTATCAGCAAACATAATAACGCGTCCCAATTCCACGAAAATGCTCTAAATAGTAAAAATTTATCCATCTATTATGATAATTTTTATTTTTATGCAATAAATTTTATCAAATATCGGATTAATATTATTATTTTTAGAATAGATTTTACCAAATTTTATGAATTGGAACGCGCTTTTATTTTTTTAGATAAAATTTATTACCTATTTGTTTTTTCAGTGCATTTTTTTCGATCTCTCATGTTCATTTATGAGGTTATTTTCTACAAAAAAATATAAACGAATCTTCTACAGAGTGGGCTGGATCCAAAAATGAATTATTGAGGGAGGTTTTGTAATCCTTGTTTCATCACTTTCTGAGCTAATTTTGGGGGATTCCTCCCTCTCCCCAGTATTTTGGGACCTCAAGTCGAAAAAGAGGAATAACATCGGCCTCTGGACATCTAGACTATAGAAGGAGGTCTTTAGCAGTTTTTACTTCACTGATTGCGGCAAAGCTCAATTTTTTGTCGCATACTATAAAATTATCATCCATATTTCACAAATTTTTCAAACATAAAACACACTTGAATTTTAAACAAATACCTAATCACTTAGAATGAGAACATGTTCTCTACAAATCTTAAAGTACATACAACTGACAAGAAAGAAATGTCAACCTTTTAAAAAATTCACACTAAAGATTTCCAATACCTACCTGAAGGCTGCCTACCAATAATTAGGGCGACACGAAATTTTGTAAAAAGGCACCACTTATTCTGTCTTTTATATTTTACTCACTGAAATGATTATTGAGAAAAGCTACATCATAAAATATCAGCCAAATTTTTGAGGCTGAGATAATTAGTGTGGGGAATTTTGGTTTCAAAAATCATCCCACGAGAATTTCACGTTTTTGAGGCCGGGATAAATTTCAATCCCGAAAATCATCTCACTATTGTTTGAGATTTTGGGACTGGAATGAATTTCTTCCTCAACCATCATTCTACCATTTTTCTGAGCATTTGAGACTGGGATGATTATTATTATTTGGGATAAAAAAAACTGTATGTAGATAAAGGTGAAAAGGTCGCATTAAGAAATAATGTAATAAGTTAATATTATCTGTACCACCATTCCAGCAGTCGACCGCGCTAAGCGACTGTAATGCCGCGGTGTCGCGTGGTAACACGTCAAACATCGCGCCATGGAGCTTGGTCTAATAAAAGTGGTCTGATTCAATGACGTTTTCTCGCTATTCTATGGATTTAATCAAAAAACTTGTAAGAACATTTTTTGTCAGAAATATGGTTGGCTATATTTTTTAATCAAACTTTTTTTCTGTATCTCGATTAGGGCGTATGTTATGAGCAAAAAACTGGTTTTGGGGGCAAAAATGTGGATTTTTGGGGGAGAAGCAATGACGCGATTTTTTGCGAAAAATTGGGGGTTGTTAAGGACACCATTGGCTACATATTTCCGCAAAAAAAAATTGGCCCGCAATTACTTCTCGATAACATCATTTTTTGTTCTAATTTGACTGGACTATACAGTGTTAGTCAACTTTTGAGCTTAATTTCTGAGATTTTTTTTTGGATGCAGCAAAATCAAAGTGTTCATTGAAAAGAGCATACTTTTCTGTACAAAACTCCATACTCATGTTTACAATTTTTTCGATTCCAGCATTTAATTTTTTTTATTGTTTTTGTGGTGTTTTAACGCTTTGACAAAATTGAAAACTCAAAAAAGTTGAGCTTATTTTACTCATAGATTTTAAATTAAGTGAGAATATCAAAAATCACTAATATGGTAGAGAATACATCACATTATTACCACTTAGTGGAAAAAAATTGGTTCCTGCATTACCCAAAAAAATTTAAAAAATTTTCAAAGTTGGAATACACTGTAGTGTACGTTGCGAAGAATAGGGATAAGTATTTTATTTTTCAGTAAAAAATTTCGCCCTTTTTTCATTACAATTGGGTAAACGAATGTATCCATTTTTCAAAATATGTATTAAGTACAAAATCAAATTTTTCGTGTAAAAGTTAATATTTTTGATAATTTCTAGCTTTACTTTTAAAAACTAAGTATACTTTTTTTTTTTAGAAAGAAGCACTCTATTTTTTGAAATACTTCATATTATAGAGTCATCCTCATGAATTTTGTACACAAGTTCTCACTCCCTGATACTTTTGAAAAAACCTATCAAATAATCTCCTACTAAATAAGTAAAGTACATCATGAAGTACCTATATGTTTGAACAAGTAGAGATTGTCGTTGAAAGTTGAGTTTTAACGCAAACCGTCAATATTGAAGATTAATTTTTTTGGAAGAGAAAGTGCTACGGTCAGGGAAGGGAAGAAAAGGAAAACGTCGCCAGAATTGTACCCAAGGACATGACTGATTCAAAACTATTTCGCAAAGTTCGTTTTCGTTAAAATGCTTAGAAAGTTGATAGGTAGGTCAGTACTGCAGTTCAACTTCGGTTTACCTACTTGAAGTTTATCAGAAAAACAATATGTACAACACCCGAAAATTTAGTTCAAAACACCTCCTCCTCTCAAAAAATTAACCTTTGCATTTTATCTGATTGGGTATGCACTATTTTGAAAAAAGAATCCGATCCAATTTAATACGAAATTGTCTACTTTCCGATTTTTTTTTCTTCGTTTCAAATAAAGGAATTATTCGAGTGGAACAAAATATTACCAAAAAATAAACCTTTTTCGATGATAGAAGAATTCTTCGAACTGTTCTTATCGAATTACAAGTGCACACTCGTGTTTTCAAATTCAAATAAATATATACAAGGTAGAATTTCGTTTCTTCAAAATAGAATGAGAGCCATCATTAGTAGGGAACTATAAGTACCTATGCATACTCGTAGTTGAGATTTGACGACATGTGAATTTTGAACTTCGAATCGTGAGAATGTAAAAATCAGCAGCAATCGTATTGATTGTAAATTATTCTCGCAACGTAGTCGAGTGATAAATTAGGAAGTTTTGTAAATTTTTCAATACCGCATCTTCGTACGAGACTCGTCAACTGAATTACGATAGTTAGTTTGTTACTTAGATTTTTAGATTTTTTTTATCGATAAAATCACAAAAGCACAAAATCTACGAACAGTTCACGAAATCTGGTGAACTCGAATTTGATATTTCGAAAAAATATATACAGAGACTAACTCGACTCGAACACTTAGGCGAAGACCTAAAGAGAACATTGGTACTAATTGGAGGAAGGACCACCATTGTGGAATAATTTCACTTTTTCACGACGCTTCTACATAGTTTTTTGAGTTGAAATTGGTACTTAATTCAAAAAAGTGAACCGCGCTCATAACACTTCGTACAATACCCGGGTGCCAACGAAAGAAATCGGTACTAAACTGATAATTATTATATGTACTTATAGACGAATTAGGTATACCTGGTGAAAGTAAGTACCTAGCTAAGTACCTACACCGAAAAATGGCCAAACTTATTCACCTAAACCTACATATGTAGGTATGCAGTTTGATAACTTACCCCTGGAATGGAGCGGTATATCCTCCGGCCGACTTCTTCTAATTGACATTGTGAATGATCTCTCCATGGTTTTAGATCATGTTTGCGTCGGGCAATTTTTCGGATCGGCGGGTGGTACGAGTAGATGGTGATGGAAGCCGTGGCACACTGGCACGCTCCCAACGCAATCACGCAGGGTTAATTGCGAGAGAATTATCTCTAAATACGAGACTGGCCGTGCATTACGTCACACACATATAGATGAACCGTACGTGGAACGTGGTAGCACCGTATACGCGCACTGACACAGACGACTCAGCTCCCGTGTAACGTCTTCTGCTCCACGGCTCAAGAGAGCTACCCGCGCGACTGCTGGGCGTCAATGCGAAGCGCATGCCTGCTGTCCCCTTTTCTCAAGCTGAAACCAATAAAGGGGTAACTGATAAATTATTTTTTCCCAACATCTTTGGCGCGCAAAAAAATATCCAACGATACGCGCGTATGTATCTAAATAGGTAGGTAGATGTGCTATGTAGGTATGTACTAGGTACTATAGGTACTACGCGTACATACTCGTACATGTACAATTGTACATGTACATACTCGTAGAGGATGAAAGAGTGAGAGAAAGAGAGAGAAAGAGAGAGAAAAAAACTGTGGTGTCCATACGATGTAATATACCTACATAGCACATAATGTATATGTATACTACAAGCAGTGCACAGTTGCACACACACACACACACACACACACCCTGTCGTCTCCTTCTCTCTCGGTCGACTTTTATTTTTATTTTTTTGATTCGGTATTCGGTCTCCCTCGTTCTATCGTTTTCTCGCTCTCGTCCGTCGTCCCTCAAACGAATAACATTTACGCGTCTCTCACGTGTCCCCAACGATACGCCGCGCCGTGCCGACACCTTTTATCACAGGTACCTATAAGCTAGTACGTTACCGGTACCTAGACCTATGTATGTAGTACGTCTTCCCATTTTGAATTCGAGGCAATTTGTGGAAAAAGTTTTGCCCCACCTTGCAGCGAAAATTATCGGAAATCACTGGAAAACAGCCGGAATTGTTGCACAACAATGGGTGAAAAAATTTCTGAAAAATCAGTAAAGATTCACTGGAAAGTCAGTGCATCATCTGAAATTGTTTGATAAATAAATGAAATATGTACCTACTTTAAAAGGTACCGGCTCGTTCCCAGCTTTTAAACATTTTTTCCAAGACACGAAGGGTTAGAAGACAGCGCGACGCCAACATGCAGATGAAACACTCACCACGCTTCAAGCATCGGCCATCATTTTCTCTACTTATCGTTATCAAATTGCTTTATTTCCCCCTCCTCTTCAAACTATAAACCACCAAGCACCTACTAAGGATTAAATACGTTTATAGTGAGTATAGGTATTAGGTACCTGGTAAGTACATTACACATTACATACATACATACATACGATGACTCGTAACAGCACGCAAGTACCTACTTATTAAATCAAAAATTTATACCGAATACCACCCTTTGGTACCCTTGAAAAGTCGTTCCTACTTTAGCCATTTAGCCGCACGTTTTGAACATTTGCTAATTGGTAGCGCGCGCCACTCTTTTATCCTTTTCCGTTGTCGCGAGTGTTCGTGATTTAAATTTTTTCATTCCTAAAACTAAATATTTTATTATTCGCATTCCGAGCTATAATACAACCGGATGTTATTGTCACCTCGTTCGTTCTGTAATCATTTTAGGATTTGATTACGAGTTTTCCCATTCCAGAAGTTGGAAAACCATCGTTGCGTTATTCAAGTTTGGTGCTCGGAGGGAAGCTAAAGTTGTTTTTTTCCCCTGTGAAATTTTTCATAAAAGTATATCCAGCTTCGATGTTTAGTACCACAAACTGGTGATGCTCAGAACAATATTTTGACGCGGATATGTCTTCGGCCTAGAAGTACATTTTGATTTTTTTTTTAGACTAGACCAATAAAAGATGGATTATTAAAATTATTTGAAGTTCATCGGCATTTTGAGAAAAAATTTTAAAATTGAAAGAAAAGTGCGTTAACATTTTAATAAAAAGTTTTGAAGTTTTCGATGAGTTTTTTGATTTGACCCTCTTCATTCCTCTACGATAGCTCTATTTATTGTCCAGAAAATGAGAATAACGAAAAAACTGAAAGAGCAAGTGTCGTTTTTTATATAATACCTATTTCCCATTCGCTTTTCTATTATTTATTCGTGAAAATATCAAAGGGGGAGGAGGGGTTTCATAGAAAAACATTGAGCGAAATTTGAAAACCAAAATTCAAGAAATGGTGAAATTGAAATTAAATGTCTGCCAAAAGGCGTTGACGTATAAACAGTGGCGTAGGAAAGTGGGGTACAAGGGGTACATTGTACCCCCCAAAATCCGGACGGGGGTACAAAGTATCATTTGTACACCCCCTCCACCCCATCGTATGAGATAAACTTTTCAAAGCATTAAAATGTGAGACAAAATGATTTTTTGGGGAATAAAAACTCAATTTTTTCAAAGCTTCGCTCGGGCATGTACAAAATTACAATTATTATGAATTATTTGAGACGACAGAGCCCAAAAATGCTTCTTTTTGCCCCCTCCCCTGAAAATCCTTCCGGTATTTGAAGTCTTGGTACTCATTTTGTACCCTCCCCAAAAAAAAAGCTTCCTACGCCACTGCGTATAAATAAAACTCGTCAATTTAAAGAAGGTACTTGTAAGGTGAAAGAAATCGCGAAATTCAACTTTTATATAAAATTCAGTATCTTGTGTTCTACTTCTTGAAATTGTAGTTGTCTGATGAAAATTCATCAAAACATATTTCATTCAATTATAGGTACCTAATCAGTTTACTAGAATCGCGTTGTTGGAAATGCCTATCGAATTCATGCATAAGTAGGTACGTAATGTTGCGGATTTGCGGCGAATCACTTATGCAATTCTATTAACGCGTTTTCCCCCTTCAAATTCATTCTGTTCGCGAATTGAAAACATTTTGCACGTTCGCTTTGTAACTGCAATGTTAATTTTTCGTCAAACTATTCAAAAAGATGGAAAAAAGCTTATCAAGTTGACTTTCACATCTTTAAAAATAATTTTAAAATAGGAATCAAAAAACTAGCAACAAACCCGGTGACATCAATCCTCGTTTTGATCAAACCTTAATTTTTTAGAATATGTTTTTTTTTTTCAAATTGTCCAAAATCTGTGAATTACACTGAAAATGTGCCTCCCCCTCGACCATTTCTGGTATAATTCAACAACTTCAAGCAGAGGATAAACCGAATTTCCTAAATTAAATTTCACAATTTTTTTTCCTTAAAATGAACGAATTTCACTTAGCCGGTTATTCCATGTCATTTTAATCCAGGGCATAGGAATCAGAAAAAAGTTGACTCCCGACTCCGGAGTCAAGCTGGAGTCAGGAGTCAGCTTTTTTGCTGACTCCTATGCCTTGCCTGTCCTGAATATTGTGACCAGAGCATAGGAGTCAGAATCAAACTGACTCCTGACTCCAGCTTGACTCCAGAGTCAATTTCAAACCTTGACTCTTCACTTTGGAGTCAAATTCGGACCTCGACTCTTGACTCCGACTCCGGAGTCGACTCCTATGCCCTGATTTATTCCCTCTTGATTTGAAATTAATTCTTCAGATTTTGCTCTAAATTTTTTCAAGACGTTTTCCTACACCCCTGGTCCAAAAATTATTCATTGTTCTGGTTTCAGCTCACTTGGGCTCAGAGGGAACTTTCGTTCTGTTTTTAGTTTTTCCTCCGAGAATTAGAGATTCACCCTCATACGTGGAAAATTTTCACACAAAAAATTACCAAAATAAAATTTTGAATATTGCAGACGTAGATATGGATATGGATAGGTACTACAATTTCTAAACAAACTGAAAATTTAAAAAAAAACATTATCCAAAACGGAGAAAAAATTTTAAAGAACCCAAAAATACGTAAGTAAGGTACCCACCCCTCATACAAACCAAATAACCAAAAAAAAGGGGGGAAACAAATCTCCCACCTCAACCACGTCGACGTAATGTCGCCACCACAAAGTGAAAATTCCGAGTGCAATTATTCATGCACACGTTGACGTAAGCGACGAACCGACAAATCAACTCAAAAATCGATACTCGCGCGTATACGTATTATCCAGCTCGAGCCCACGATAACAGAGAAATTTTTCAACTGCACTATCAATTAAATACGCTATACGAAAGTCCGAGAAGAAGAAACCGCCACCGCGTAAATCCACGCAGATTTCACCATTCGCCGCCCGACATTGAAAACCCGCACCGCGTAAAACCTCCGTGTCCGTGAAAATCCTCTCTTTATACACACCAACACTGCGCCGTTTTCTTCGACTTTTTCTTTCACAAATATCTTCCTTTCCCTTTCCTCACATTCTCTCTCACTCTTCAACTCTTTTGAAAGACGCGCTGTACGTCTTTTTTTTTCCTTCTTCACTTTACACCCACGTGTTTTCCGAGTATTTATCTGCTATTCTGTATAGCGCCACGCCGCACCCGCTAAGCATTTTTTTTTTCTTTTTCTTCTTCTTATGAAAGTAAATCTCCTTCTTTTCATCTATCTAAGCTAAAGTAAAATGTATTAGGTAAAATGGAAAAGAAATTTCTTAATTTATTGATGATATGAAAAAAGTACTACTTCAAAAACGTATTAGGCAAATGGTGAAGAGAAAAATAGTTCGATTTCCACGGTCCAACAAGAATTATAAAAAAATTATGCGCTCTTCATCCACAAATTAAATGCATTCAACTATACAACTACTTTACCATTACCTAGGCAATTTTTTGCAATTAAACACAGTTCCATGTTTGATTTTTATCGTTCGAACCATCATTTTTTATAAAGCACTACATCACAAATCCATTTTGAAAAATTGCAACGTGACATACAGATTAAACGCTACTCGGAGATAAACGTGCAAAATTTTTACGGATATGTGAATAGATTTTCAATAGTTTTCAGCGATTATAACTTGAATCAATCAAAAACACTACACGCAAATTCATCCCTTTTTTTCTTGATCTAATCTCATATATCATCTACATGTCATTCTCACATCATGATGTACTTCGATCAAGGCAACGAATCCCGAAACAACAAACACACGACATCACTCTTGAAGGTGTCATTACTGCATTTATTACTGCATTTCAAGAATCATCCAGTCCCTAACGCCCACCATAATCTCACTAATTATTTTTCGGTTAAAAATTAATGTCAACGTCAACGCTGAATACCTAGTTGTACCTAGACCTACATCGAAAATTTGAGTTCTCTAGCAAAATGATTCTGAATTTCATCTCTCCTTTCTTCGCCTTCCAACTTTGAAATGTCAATGAGGATAATGTATGTAAACGAAATGAAAAAATCTATTTTTTTTTTTATTATTGGTAACATGAAAAAATTAAAGAAAAAAAAACAAAAGATCTAACTAATGTGTCAAACGACGAAGAAAAAAAATGTCACCATTTTTGAAAAAATGAATAAAATAGAAAAAAATTGACTCTTATTCAAAATAAAAAGTACATCTTAAGAAATATTAGTCAAAAATTATTCTCTGAATTTACTTCAATTTTTTGAGCACAATTATAAAAAATTAGTTCAAGATCTATTCTGTTATTTTTAAGATTAAAGATTCATTTTATTAAAAAATAAGTAATAAGATTTTATTATTATTACGCGGTTTTTATCGATACTTCATTTCCATTTTTTTTTTTATAGTAGGGAAAGGTGTTACCAATCTGAATAATGATTCCTCAATCTTCACTTATCGAGAACAACGTTACGAAAATTTCAATCCACGGTAATTCAATTTATAATATCCCACACGGTTTATAACTGCGTTTAAATCACAAATTAAACCTACTTTAAAAGGAGAGAAAAACAGCTCGAAAACGTCATATTTTCAATCATTCGAATCAAAGCGAGTTGACTACAAAAAATCACCACAAATTTTCTAAAGACGCCCAAAAATGAAAAAAAGTAAGCATGACGACGTAGAGCGACGCGACGTTGAAAATCGAATTTCATTTCCAAGGCACCACTGGTTTCTCGCGATTTAGTTTTGTCAATTCTTATCGCAAACGAAACCAAGAATTCATTCAACATAAATGGAGAGGGGGCGGGCGGGTGGGCGCTCGGATAAGTGAAAAGCGACGATTATCACTACATACGTACGGTAGCGATTTACAAATGTATATAAATGAATAATACTACAGAAAAATCACTGCGAAAATCACTCTTTCACGTAGGTTTTCGATACTGAGAGCAAGGTACGGCATTGATCTTTTCAGACCTGTCTGAGTAACGGCTCAGGTACCATTTTGTCACGTGTTGCAAAATACGAAGCACGCTCCTTATCGGGATATTTGGTTGGTAAAATGGGCGAATGCAAATTCACCTTTGCCGAATACCTAACGCCAGCAATATCAACTTCGTATGTGCCAGACAATACGTATTCGTTGGATACTACTTGCGGCCTTTTATTACGATCGAAATTTTGAATGAAACCCAAACAAACCTACAACAAACGAAAGTATTTTAAAAAACAGAGTTCTTCGTGATTCCTGTCTCAATTTAGAAGCAACGTGTTTACCTGTTTTTTGAACGTGAATCCGTAGCTAGTGGTTGTAACTGCTCCGACATACTTATCATCGCGATATATTGGCTCGTTTCCCCAGCACCACGGATCCACTTCGGCATCGTGATCGTTCAGAATTAATTGTACGTACATACGTTTGACACCTTCTTCGCGCTGTCTTACTAAAGCGTCTTTTCCTATAAAATCGATGCCTTTCTGCGAATGTTACCGAAATACATGAATAAATTTCACGCATTCTGCCAGACATTGGGAGAATGAAAATCGACGAACGGCAATGAAAAATAACTTACATCGAATTTCACACGCCACGATCTTCCGCATTCTAAAGGCGTAGTCGTCGTATCCAGATCTTGACCCCAAAATGCGTAAAATTTCTCTACTCTTAAAGCTTTCATGGCGTAATAACCGGCATGCCTGATCCCGTACTTCTGACCATTTTCCAACAGGCAATTGTACACGTGCAGGGCAAACTACAAAATTCAACGTACAGTTTTTAAACTTCATAAATCTCGTTAGATAGCAATAAATTGCAGTTTACCTCATTCGGAACATATAAAACATATCCAAGTTCACCAGTATGCGTAATATTCATTGTTCTTATGCCATTCGCTAAACCTACGTCAATTTCCTAATCAACAATAACAACAACAAAAAAAAATCATGAATTTTCTATTTTTCTATCGCACGAGTTAATGTTTGGTATACGAGATTCCGGAAAAGAACTTCTCGATATTGACTGGAAGATGGTGAAATAATTACTACGTTGTTCGACTGCTGAACCGATTTCGATAATGTACGGACACATACACATATTAAGAGATTAACCATTATTATTTTACAATTTATTACATTCCATTACGAGAAATCCAACTCTTACCTAGTAATAACTGGAGTAATTTCGTTAGCTTTACCCAGTCATTATCGAGAAGAATTTATGAGGTAAATGTACGAGTTCAAGTAAAAATTATCGAATTGGAAAATACCTTATGAGTGAAAAAAGGAAACGACTTTGGACTGAGATCGGTTTCGGTCAATTCTGCTAATAATTGTCGCGAAAAAGGCCCAACCAAGCAGATTGCCGTAAACATGGAGGTAACATCGGAATAATTCACAGATCCGTCTTTAGGTAAATGCTTTTCTAGCCAAGCTTTACACCTGGTTTGTTGAATAGTCGGCGAGATCATCATATAACTGAAGGAAAAAAGCTAGCTCGTTAAATCTATGTTAATGATTTCGATATCTGTGGTCATCGAACTAAAATACTCACAGATTCTCCGTAATTCTGACTAGACTACAATCATTTTCATAACCACCGTGTTCGTTTTGAAGTCCGGTGTGAATAATACTACCTATAGGAACATCTACATCGTTCGAACACAGATACTGTAGAGCGTCGACAACCTCTCTGCTTTTGGACTGATGAAAAAATTAACAATATAAAATGTAAAATATTTTTCAAATCTTGGTAAACTTAGCGTATTTATCGCGCTTTACCCATAAATCTATTTTAGTATACGAAGAATAATCGATTAATCCAACTGCTTCTCGACAAGCGGTATATTCATCGTTAACAGCATCAAACCAAATTGGTTTACTAAACGTATTATGAATTTGTTTAACTTCAGCCACATTGTCTTCGTTTTCTAAAATTGAAACGTTAAAAATAACGAAATAAGTCAATCTGTAATTACAAAATTCATAAAAAAAACGAATGGAACGAACGTATCTCTTATCGCATCGTAAAAAACTCAATAATTTTTGTTTTGACAAATACCTCCAGTGGAATTCATATCGAACCAAATTGGCCTCTCGTAACCCATAACTTGCCCGAAAACGGCTCCGGCTTCCTTAAGTTTAGGGTAAATAGGAGACATACGTAAATTTCTACCAGTTTTGAATTCCACATTCGGATAAGGAATGGCATAATGCAACCCTGTAAACAAAATCACAATTAACTTTGAAAATTACTCGCCCCACTTTATTATTTTTAAAAGCCGTTTAACGTTTATTATGGACTCTTTACCAGGAACTTCTTTCACTCGATCTCGTAAAAATTTCAGATTATTATGAAGAGCTAAAAATCGACTGATTTCCAACTCGTATAAATCGTCATCCGGAGACCCGTGAACGATCCAGTCTACAATAGTTTTTCCGGTACCTCCGGCAGCAGAAATACCAACGGTTTTCATACCGGCGGCGACGAAATAATTCTGAATCTAAAAACAGTATCGCAGACCAGACTAAGAAATTGTTTTCATTTTCAATTTGATTTTGAATACATGTTCTTTCAAATACGAACTTCGGAAGCTTCACCGATGATCCATTTGCAATCTGGTGAAAATGTTTCTGGACTGTTGATTAAGTTATCTATAACAGCGTCTCCTAATCCAGGTATTCGATTCATCAACTGGTCTAGTAGTACGTAAAAATGATCCCAATCCGCTTCAATATTAACGCTATGAAAATGTTCTGCAAAAATATATTACCATACTGATAACGTAAACACAAAATTGCGGCTATTTATAAAATGAAAAATCAAACCTGGAATTTTTCCATCATCAAAAAGCGGTTTAGCTTGCGGTTCGTAACCGCCAGCTAACAAGCATCCGTTATACTCTCTGAAATAAACATATCCGTCTTGATCACGTACCACTAGAATAATATTCATAGTTCAGATTGATTTGAAAATTTCCGTTGTCGTTAAATTACAAACTAACCTGGAGACAATGGATGCAATCCCGGTATCGGTTTGGTGATTAGGTAATAATGTTCGACCGGATGAACAGGTACTTTAACTCGGGGCTCACTCAACTGGCCAATTTTTCTAGCCCATATACCGCCGCAATTAACGAAGTAGTCACATTCGATGACACCTTTGGTGCTTTCAATGGCTCTAACGTGACCATCTCTGCTGAATACTTGCTGTACCGAACACTCTTCGAATACTTTAACACCTATCGTAAGGTTGAATGCGTGTAGTGAAACACGAATTACAGAGCATTTAGACTTTTTACTCATTAGCTTAGTTACCTTTGCTTTGAGCAATTTTAAATAGAGTTAGACATATCTTATATGGATCAGCTGTACCGTCTTTGGGTATCCATAGTCCCCCTTTAACGTCGTTCACGTTAACAATAGGACAGATTTGTTCTATCTGCTGAGGTGTGACTAGTTCGCATTCGATTCCCCAAGCCCTGTAAGGTAAAGTATAATGAATCACTTTTCCACGAGTGATCGAAATCTATTGGAACATCTGGGTATTCGAACTAACTCGGTTTGGGATTTCATTCTTTTAAAAACAGCCATTCTATCCAATGTTCTAGCTATGCTTAGACTGCCGCATTGCTTCCAACCAATATCATGACCTTTCGAGACCAATTCTTCGTACAGTTTGAAGGTAGCTTGGCAAAGTTTCACTTGTGTATACGACGATTTGAACATACTGACTAATCCAGATGAATACCACGTCATTCCTCCACCGAGTCTGTAAACATTTCTCATATACTGAAATTGTTTTGTGTACGAGTAAATCATTAATTCAATCAAACTGTAACTCACTTTCCTTGATCCATTACAATAGTCTGCGGGCCCCATCCCATTTCGGCTAAATGATATGCAACCGAAGCGCCGGTAACGCCGCCCCCGCATATCACAACCTTGGCTTTTTTCGGTACTCGAAGATCGCTTTCGTCGAACGATAGATATCGTTGGCTGATCAACGAACATTTTTTCACATTTAAAACATCTACAATACGACAACGCATCGTACACAAATTCATCTCACTTCACTCGTTATCACTGATGCCGTAATGCCATTCAAATTCAACATCAAAACCAAAAAATTGGCGTTCCTTTTCCGAATAGTGAATCTCATATAAATCTCGATCTGCGGATGCAACACGATTAGGATAATAATTAATGAATATTTAAATTTCAAACAGGTTATTAGTCTACGGCGAAAATGAAAGCTGTTTACTTAAAATGATAAGCTCTGCTAGAAAGTATAAAAATAGTAATTTTGAACAAAATATTTCTTTGAAAAATAAAGCTATAGGATAACTAAGTCACTTATTGTCAAGTTCTTCGGAACTAGTTTTCTCTTCTTTTGGTTCAGGTGGACAAGTGTCTGTATTCAATGTATTCCACGAAAATAAAAAAAGAAAACGCTTAACGACATCAAAAAATGAACATCGCGCTCCAACCGAGCAATTAGACGATGCTACTAGTAATATTTTAATATTATCTGAACCAAAAGAAAAGGAAATAGTTTCATAGAACATATCAACTGTTATTCCACAGTTTCATTAATTATTAGAAAAATTAGGTGCTAAGTTAGTTAACTAATTATTACTTATCACCTACCCCATAACTTTAGAAGAAATATTTATTCAAAGTTACTATTATTTTCTAACCAAAAATTCATTTTGGCAAAGTTTCGAAAAATTTTCAAGTCTATAATCAGCGAATCGAGTGAATCAGTGATAAAGAAAACATGTGAGATTCCGGCGGACACCAGGTCGTCAGGTCAAGTGTGAGTGGTGTGAGGACGTGAGGAGGTTTTTTGGCGGTACTACTTTTTCAATATTATTAATTAAAAAGTTTTTCATCCAAAAAGTCTTTTACAATTCATAACAACTAAATTTTATTTAAAACAGGTCAATATTTTAAGTAATTTTCATCATTTTTATCTAAATGAAAGTTAAATACTTATAAAATGGTAAAAATCGTTTCAAGAAATACAACGTGACCGTGACGATGAATAAACGAAAGTGTAGGGCCACGACGTCGAAAAAAGTGGTTTTGGCTTTCAAAATGAACGATTTTGTATAGCATTGCATTTGTTTACATTTTGATTTTTTTTCTCTTTGAAGTGACGTTTTTTTGTGACGCATGCGCAAAGGGTGGTGCCTGACAATTCAGTCAGAAAATGGCGTCGTCAGCCAAGTTTCTGGAAGAAGCTCTCAGTACAGATGTAGACGAAACGGTGGTAAGTGCTATCGTTGGGTCTTTAGAAAATCAGCTTGGAACCCCTTCACCTAGTGTTTCTTGTCAACAAGTATCGTCGAACGCGTTGAATCAAACTCATTTACAAACTGGCATATCAAACGGAAGCCCAGCGTCCCTTCAAAATCATGGAACCACCAACGGCCGATCAGGTACCATGAGTATTACGTTGAATTCCGATCCAAACAAAGATATAACGAGCGGCGGTATCGGTAATATTACTCCAACTGTTACAAATACTAGCGTACAAGGCGTAGCATCTAGCTCTAGTTTTATCAATCAAATACCAAATGTAGTACAATCTAGTGCTGCTAATATTGTGAAAACACAAGATGGGATAAAAACTGTATACGCCTCGAATCAATCTGCGACCAGCGTCGTTGGCGCTGCTAGGGTCACGTATCCTTTGCAAAATGTTGGCTCATTACCGAACGGAAATTTGAATGTTGCGTCATTACCCGCGAATAGTGTTTTAAATGTGTCCAGTTCCAATCTGCAAGGTACGTACTCGTACGATTCCACACAATGTAGCATTAATTATCGTAAACATTTCACCTGTTGCAACTGAACAGAATAAATCCTCAGGAACTGCTGTTATCATCAAATCGAATGCATGCAATAACGCCCAGCCGTCTACCGTACCTACACAAATGACTACCGCAATATCGTTATCTGGGTCTCAGCTGAACACAACGGCGGTCACTTTAGCCAGAACAACGACTGCCGGTGGTACGCCTACTATAGTCACCAGCACACCTCAAACTATTTTATCAAATGTTCAAGTAGTCAATCTCAACGCTGTACGAGCCGGTACTCCAACGCAAACGGTGAACAGGACAAATGCTCCTCCGAGATTAATGATTCCGCAAATGATCGGTGCCCGACCAGGGCAACCGCAAGTACGTTATCACCAACAATTGAGATTTTTTATTTCATTACTTCAATGTTTTTCATTTACGTACATCATGATGAAATATTTTTACTATTACATAATATTTGTTCGTCGTGTCGTTTTTGCGTCAGTTCAAGCTTGACTCTCGATC
Organism: Pseudococcus jackbeardsleyi; assembly: GCA_038380155.1. Lineage (NCBI taxonomy): Eukaryota > Metazoa > Arthropoda > Insecta > Hemiptera > Pseudococcidae > Pseudococcus > Pseudococcus jackbeardsleyi. The sequence goes on from CM076240.1 coordinate 1,667,428, forward strand.
AGTCAACATCTCTCGTGATTATGGGTGCAAGTTTAATGTTCTTTGTTTCATCTTGTGGGCTGTTTTAATTCAACGAAGTAGTGACGAGCTATTATTTTAATTTGTTAGAAGCCTAACACCTAATCTTACTGTTCGATTATAGCAAATCACTATTCAAGCGTTACAAGGACTACAAGGTGCTCAAGGTGGTCACTTATTACTTAAAACTGAGAATGGAGCATATCAGCTGTTACGGGTCGGTCCTCCAACTCCACAAGGTACCACAGTGAGTCAAAATGCTACAACAGCTGCAATCCCTGGACAAAGTTTCAGAATACAAACTGTTCCAGTTGTAAGTTGGCGATATAATTGATTTCTGGTTTCGTATTCGACCTGCATTCAAAAATTACCTTTCGCTTTTCTAGTGCGCAGCTACTACCGCGACGGCTTCTTCTTCTGTGCAGGCCATCTCATCTCAAAATCAAGTTCAAACCGGAAGTGTAAGTAATCTACCAATTTTCTCTTTGCTCTAGCCGAAAAGAAGCGATTTCGCTACGGTGTAATAATTTTTCTGTCTCGTGCGATATCTTTTTTCAGCCTGCTCAACGAAATAACGACAATAATAAAGAAAAATGTCGTAGATTTTTAACAAATTTGCTAGAACTTTCTAGTAGAGAACCTAAGGCTGTGGAAAAAAATGTCAGAACTCTTATCCAAGAGCTTATAGATTCTAAGGTTGAACCAGAAGAATTCTGTGATCGTTTGGAAACATTGTTGAACGCTTCTCCTCAACCATGTTTAATAGGCTTTTTAAAAGTTAGTTCAGTTGGTTTTTTTAGTACCTAACTGTTTTACAAAAATGCTTTTGCAAAAAGTAGCTCGATTTGACTATCAATGCCTAGAATGCATAAGTAGTTTTTAAATGCACGCTTTTTGAAAGGTAGCTCGGTTTCGTTTTTGATGCCTAAAAATTTTATCGAGTTCGATTTTCGCGAATTCGCTGATTCGTTCATCAGTTTCGTTTTTCTGATAATGTAATTTTTTTACAGAAAAGTTTACCACTGTTACGGGCTGCGATGATTGCCAAAGAAGTAACGATTGACGGCATTCGACCGCCTGCTCCAACCCAATCTCAGACTGCTGTTGTATTGGCTGCTGCTCCTTCTGCCGTGGTTCAAGCTCAATTACAGGTAAATGAACGTGGTTTTAGGAGCTATGGGTTCGATTGTATGATATTAATCGCATTTGTGTAATTTTAGAACAATCAAGTGAAACCGATTCAAGTTGGTATGCAACACGTGCGAATGATTCCACAAACTGTGATGACTACAACCACTCGTCCTCAACAAGGCATTCAACAGAGATTTTCTACGGTAATATTATAAATATAATTCGTCTCCCTTTTGAAATAGAGGGACCGTAATGAAAAAATCACCTCGTACAAAATCGTTAATGAACGTTGATTCGTGATATTTAATTATTGTAGCAACCGGTAGTCAGGGTGGCAACGGCTGCGAACGTTTCCGGTGCTGGTGGCGTTAAAATGGTTACCTCTCAAACGATACCTACGGTTGCGACGACCGTTCGTATACCGCAGTTACCCGTCACATCTGTTGCTCTGAGCGGGAATGCTGGTGACTCGGCCAGTACGACGTCGACGGCGCTAACGATGAACGCTGTAGCCACAGCAACGACTACCGCCGTCTTGGGACAAAACGCAGTTCGTGTTCAGACGCCGATCAGACATACATTAACGAAAACTATGCCAATTAAAGCGAACTCGGCCGCTAGTCCTACAGTACGCGGTGTCAACGCTTTGTCAAATGCTTCCTCAACTCAAAAAGCGACGACTGTGATCGGTCCGAAAAATAACTTCATATCTAAATCGCCTATGTTGGCCGGAATCAATAAACAGCAAGTTGCATCTGGTCAAGCTAAAACCACTGTTAAAGATAAAGATAAGAAATCTGTCGCCACTGCGGCGGCCGCTGCAGCAGCAGCTGCTGCTACTTCAGTTACCGCTTTGGCCGGTGGTTATGTGTAAGTAGTATTTATTAAAACAAAACGTATATTTCTGATCGAAATAGATGTTGAAATGGAAAGAAAATTCACACGCTTGAGTTTTACAGGGGCGATGACGATGTTAATGATGTTGCCGCTATGGCGGGCGTTAATTTGGCCGAAGAAACACAAAGAATATTGGGTCCATCCGAATTTGTGGGTACGCAGATAAGATCCTGTAAAGACGAAACCTTTCTGCATACACATCCTTTGACTATGAGAATTATTGAAATAGGTTAGTCTATATTCCACCGTTTTGAATGCTTCGCATATTTAAAGACAATTTTTCGATGTTTGTTTTCTTTTTTGACAATGAAAGTCGCGTCGTTAGTATTCTTTTTTTTTTCATTCTCATGATTTCGATGCTTTTCAGCTGCCAAACATGGATTAGACGAACCGGCCACGGATGTTGTAGCATTAATTTCTCACGCTGCTCAAGAACGTTTAAAAAATATTGTAGAAAAGTTAAATGTGATAGCTGAACATAGAGTTGATTTTAATAAGGTTAGTAATCATTACAAACAACTGCTAACTTTTTATAGAGACAATAGACATACAAAGTAAAGTCATTTTTAAAGCAAAAGATATTAACATTAGTATGGAAATTGGAAAGGAACTTGATTCTGATCTTATATCTATTTGTTTTCACGTAGGCTGACAAAAATTACGAAATTAGTCACGATATTCGAGGTCAATTAAGGTGTTTAGAAGAATTAGATAAAGTTGAACGTAAACGGCACGATGAAATGGAACGAGAATTGTTATTGAGAGCTGCCAAAAGTCGATCGAAATCTGAAGATCCAGAGCAAGTTAAATTAAAAGCCAAAGCCAAAGAAGTAATTCAATCGACAGTTTTAAAACTTTTGCAAAAATAGTGAAGTAATGTAATATTTTTACCGCTAATTTTCAGTTGCAAAGAGCTGAAATGGAGGAAGTGAGACAAAGAGAAGCCAATATGACTGCTTTACAAGCTATCGGCCCCCGTAAAAAGATTAAACTTGAAGGAACCGATGGACAAGGATCTTTGGTAAATTTGTTTTGTGTTTTTTACTATGCGTGTATTGCGCATATGTAAGATTAGTTGTAGTCGTCCAATTTCACTTACTGTTGATTGAAAATTTATGTTATCTTGAAGAAGTTTGCCGTTATCTGTGCTCCGTTCGTAGCTGAAAGAGTGTCGGAACGGTAATCTTATTTCAAGCTCGTTCAATCTGTTGGTTTTTTCTTTTTTTGGAGTTGTGTAATATTTACTTTATTTGTAACAATTAATGAGGTTATTATTATATTAACGAAGATTACATTAGTATGTATTAGTGAATGCCTTGTAGATCATTTTTATTAATGTTATTGATATCGATGTTGGATTTTTCAGAATTTCTCTGGTTCTTCTTTGAATTCTAGTGGCAGTAGGTTACCAGTGAGTTTTTTTTTTCTTTTTCATCTATTATTCTAATGTTTGACGAATAAAACGTAATAATCTTTTGATCTTTTTGTAGTTGGCGAATAGACCGCGCCTGAAACGTGTTACTGTACGTGATTTCTTATACGTGATGGAAAAAGAAAGGCATATCAACAGGAGCCCATTTCTATATAAATCGTATCTCAAATGATAGTCAATTTTTTGACATTATTTTAACCACCGCTGAATTTTGGTCTCGTGTGTTATTCGTTTGTTGATAGAAGGAAAAAATAATGATCTCATCACAGCTGATACTGATCAATAGTATCAGATTCTCAAACGAATGAACGCTTACAAAGAAGTTTTTTTCTTTATGTATTTTTTACTTACGAATTTGTTTGGTTTTTTTTTGGCTGTAGGTGTGGTTTTGTTGGCATACCTACGTTTTTTGATCATTCATATTTTCAGTACTTTGATTCAAACACCCCGATCGTCAAGTGCAATATGTGATCGTTTCTTTCTTTAATTTTACCGACGGGAGGTTTGTGTTACTACTCCGATGGATCGATTCCACGTTTATATTCGACGCAAGGCATTAAAATTTGAAATGATATTTTGTCTTGTTTAAAACATTTCAAAACGTAAAACACACAATCGACGTAAAAATACTTGAAGGAAAAAATTATGTTACATTACGCGCCAAAAGAAAAAGAATAGGAATGTTCAATTATGGAAAAAACAAGGTTATCACATATATGAGTATGTAAAGTGCCTTATTTAGTATTTTTTTTTTTTTTTTCATTTTTGTATCAACTCAATGCGAGGGATCATTATCAGAATTTAAAAATGAAATACGATGTACGAAGAAATTGCGTTATTTTAAGTCATTTTTATTGTAATAACCACTTTTTAAATTTTTCCTGTTTGTTTCTTACTATCGAGCATTTCTACATTTATTTGATAAGATTTCGGTTCAATTTTGCTTATTTGTTTGTTTTTTTTTTAATGTAGAAGATGAATAGATGACGAATCGTCTACAACGTTATGTTGTAAAATGTATAATTATTGATTAGTTATATGATCGTTTTGGAATATTTGTTTGTTTCATTTTACCAATTTGTTCGCGATTTCAACCCATTGGGGTTTTCTCACTATACATGCATTTGTATGGAAATTATTATTATTCATGACGAAAATTTTAATTATTGAGATTTTTTGAAAAATTGTTAATTTTATGTACTTTTTTACAATTTGTTTTATCATTTTATTATGCGCAATACAAGATACACGGAACTTCGTAAAAAAATTAATGGTTCGAGTAAATTACGCTACATTCAGTTCGGATACCTAATTTTCACTTAATTTTAATTTTAATTTTTTTTTAACGGCCAATATCGGACAATCAGTTTCATGCGTATGAAAAAAAAACCTGATTTTTCGCATCTCATGTTTCCCCCCAGCCTTTATATTTTAAATAAAGTTTAGTTCTGTTTTTTTATCGATTTTTTTTTGTTATTTCAAAAAGAAAAGATTTCAGATTACCAAAATTAATCAGCTATTTATGGTAGTTATGCAAAAAAGGCAGAAACCAAATTCATTCGCGTTTATCAAGTTTTGATATAGAAATTTTAAAATATAAAATTTTGTTACATCTTGTTTTATGATTTTCGTGTTGATATGCAGCAGTAAGAATACGGTCGTTTTTGTAAAGTGTGAACAAAAATGGCCAGACGTATTTAGTAATTAACTTATTTTAGCTGGTCAAACATTATTTTCTGTTTCGGTCTGGTTTTTGGTCGCTATCCCTTCACGTGAAAGTGGTGTACTTTTGAAACGAGCTTTTTTGGTACTTTTACAAGCCTCGTTCAGGCTATCATACGTACGCGTACGTAGTTGTTTTTAACGTTTTACAGCGTAATATTACATTTAAATGCAATAAGATATTGTATTTTTGTATAAAGAGAATGAAAATTATGTTTGTATATATTATAAATATCTTATCGTGTAATTCTTCTAGAGTTTTAAGTTGGGATTAACTTTGTAGTCAGTACATACATTGTTATTATGAATAGATGACTGTTAAATAAAAATAAATTGATTGAGTTGTTCGTTTAGAATGTTGTGAATTATTTATTAGTTCAATGTTCAATTTGATTACCCTTGTAAACCAACTCGGGTTTTCGGATATCGTTATATTTTTATTTTTCATTAATCATTTTTAAAAAAATCAATTTTTCAATAAATGTCATTTTGTTGATTGAAAAAAAAAAGTTTAGGTTCAAGATGTGGTAACACTGCAAAATGATTCATCAAAAATTTTGCATGCAAAACTTGGCATACCTTTTTGCGTTTTTAAAATGGCGGTTAATGTCCTGAGCAATAATAATTGTAAATTTTCGACAATTATTTTCGTATTATCTTTGATTCGCGTATTAATTCTATCGAATTTTGAACTTTAAAAGACGATGTATGTATTTCTGCTCTGCTGTCATAAATGTATTGATTCTGATTTTGCGTGTTCATAGGTTCATCTTCATATTCATCTCTATTTGATGATCTTGTGAAGTTGTGACTTTCCCAAGGAATATAGATATACTACGTATAATAGGTAGCCCGGATCGTTGTTGTACACACTCGCGTGAGTGAGGAGTGCAGGGTGCTGACGTCATTGGTAGTTTGCGGTAGCTGTAACAACATAACCACTACAAGCACACACAACGTCGATGTTGACAAACATAAGCAGCGATGTCCGCGCATACTTCGTGGGATCAACGGCAAAATAAAGTGGTAAATAATGGCCAACTACCAATGACGTCATAATTCACTCACACTAGCACACAAACTCGCTGATCCGGGCTACCTATTATACGTAGTATATCTATATTCCTTGGACTTTCCGGTGTTTTCATATTCGTACTTGGCTGTAAAATTGACTAGACTAGTATCTACGAAAGGACGTTTGAAATTATGAACGTGAATCGGCGACCGTAATGGATTTTGGATTTGAGAACTGCAGCTGCGGCGTGATATGAAATAGGTGAGTTATTAAAAAGTGTTTTGCACCGGCGATTTGGTTACGATGCGATGGATGTACTGATTGCTCAACTCCGACAACGTTCATCATCGCTACAGGCCTCCTTATATTAGGTGATTTCGCGCTTTGATATTTTGTACAAAGTGTACAGGAAAATGAATGAAAGAAATTAAAAATTTACAATAAATTATCATCGTATTGCGAACAGAATTAGAAGAGACAGAGTGATAATCGTTACGCCTACGGCCGTTTGCTACGTTACCGTGTACGATGAACGATGAATAAAAAAAACAACCTTAAATTTCAGCTCACAAAGCTCGTTCAATCGCCGCAGGTTTCAAAAAAGGAGAGTAAACCGGGCCTAGATGGAGTTTCATTCCCCAGGCGGAGTTATTTGCCTTTCGCGCCGTGAATTCGAATTTCGTTTCTTGGCCGGAGGCAGTTTCCTCGATGACTGCGTCACTGTGCGATCGCCTGCAGGTGTCAATTGATTCCCCGCTACATAGAATTCTCCACTCGTTCCCATGGTAACTGAAATAGCCTTTAGCTTTTTCACCCTCGTTCTTCATTTTCGTCGTAATATGTTGCCGACTTTTAAACTGCCCCGTCGCCGCCGCGTCTTTCGTGAAATATTTTCAAAAACTTTCACCGGAGACAGTATACCGTGATGAAATGGTTCTACGAATCAAACCGTTATAATTGTTTTTATAGGATTTCGTTTACTAAGCGTGATAGCTGCATAAACGTTATCAACAATACTTAACGGCGACAATTCTACCCGATACGTGTAGCATCAATTGTATCGTACTCGTACGCAGCTACGAAAAAGAAAAGACGGACGATTGCTCAAAGTCTGAATTTCGGCTTCGGGTTGAGTTTGAAATCTTACTGATAGCATGATTTTCCAACGACTATTGAGCACGGAAGGCATTTTCAACGCTTTCTATTTCCCGCTTATTATCAAGAGGGTGACGTTTTTAGCTTGTATACTTAGTACAATATGTCGAATGCTATAGTAAGTTCAGAATTCGATTTCCCTGTTTCAAATGATTCCGATGGTAGATTTGAATGATTTTCTCGAAGAAATTCGATGCACTTGTCACGATTTCGGTTTTAATTTTACGATCGTGAAAAAGTAACGATTTCGTGTAGTCTTTCGAAGGATTTTATCGATTCAGTTTCATCGACGTTTTTTGGCAAAGGGGCTGGTGTCATAGCCATCAAAAGATCTTTCGGTAATGAGCTGATTGATCGATGTTCACTTTAATATTTTTCTCGCGTAAACATTTTTTATTGGTGTGTGTGTGTTTCATAGATATCGATATTGTTGTTAAGTATTCGAATACTGTACGACAGTTTACGTTTGTTGGTGGATAGGTATTTAAATTGTTTAGAAACTTGGAAAACCGACGGAGTGGTTCGGCGATATGCATTTGTGGTTTCTTTTCTACCTTTGTCAAGAATTCTCTTTGTTGTTGATACTTTATAATAGCTGAACTGTAGTGCATGTAGAATGGCGCGAGTTAACATGATACCAATTAGCGTGTCGTTTACTATTACTTGTTATCCTGAATAGGAAATGTCGCATTCTTGTCAATATAAGTAGATATACGTAAACGTATACCTATTCATTCTGCTAGCACAATGATAGCGATATGATGAACAGTAGGTATGTGAAGTACATATCAATTATTGCGGTTACATTGCGATGAGCTTACCTATACTTAGTAGATAGCTAGGTATATACAGATACACATAGCTAGAGCTACATACATACGACTCGGAGGTAGACTCTTTGCAAAAAGCAGCGCAAAAAACCAGTAGTCAATAAACGTCTTTACGAATTTAAAAGATGGTTTTCTTATACTCTCTAGCGACATTCGATACATGTCGGCTGTTGCGGTTTTTATTTATCCTCTGTCAGTAACTATTAAAAATATACTTTTTTACTCTACGATCGTCGAGTTGATCGAACATGCGATCAATTTTAATGAATGAACATTCCGTCACTTATTCCAATGTCGATAAAGATAATCCACCATGAGAAATTTTTTCTGTTTCAGGTATGTGGTTATGTATTTGCATTTATATGAACAAGATCATCTCTCATAATCTTTGGAGCAGATCGAGTAGGTACTTAGCTGTGTAACTTTTTACGCTGCAATAAGAAAACCGAACGGGGTAGATTCTATTTTCCTATGGTAATTAGCTAACTACTTGCCTGGTCATTCTGGGGTAAGTAGATGATGAAAAAGTGAAAATATTAACGTTGAATTTGATAATGTTGGATTTTTTCAAAACGTATTTTTGTAATTCGTGTAGTCAAATGTGTGCCTACCTGTACCTATATCGAACGAATCATTTCAATGTCTCGAATGAATTTTTTTGGTTATATTTGTAGATGCGCTAGGTATACTTACGTAATCGATAATGAGTCTTGAAAAGTCGCGTTATTATTCGATGAAAAAAAAAATGGGAGTTTGGCGAGTCCGAGTGCCATGCGATGTTCAACGTTTGTATTCTGTTTTCGAAGCATTTACGAGTTGTATTTTAGGCTAATTCTTGAATTTAAATTCCAATTCATATCATAAAATTTTAACTTTTCAACTCTATATTTTTTCAATTCCTTAAAAATTCAAATTTTCTTGAAATTTTTAATTTTTTTCTAACTTGATATTTTTGAATTTTCTCAACCTTGAAAATTGCAAAAATCTTCCTCGATTTTTTCTTCGACTTGGAATTTTTTCATTTTATTGAAGTTTAAAATTAGGTTAATTAATGAAAACGAAGCAGAGACTAATAGATACCTACCAAAAATTATCTATCAATACAACACCCACCTGCAAGATTTTCGCCCAGTTAATGAAATGATAGATCCGGTTGAACTGGCCATTTACAAAAGAAATTATATGTATTTTACGTAGAAATATACAAAGAAAACAAAAAATAAATAATTAAACAACTATAGATTTTAAAAAATGAAAAATTAAAACACTTATTCGATTAATTTTTATATATACAAATTATGTACAAAAGAAGAAAAGACTATAAATTATAATTTTTTCGTGAAAAAAAAAAACGAACAAACAAAAAACAAATTATAACAACTTGATTATAATAAGCAACCAAAAACATTGTACTTAAGTAGTTGTCTTACGTATACGAAGGTGTACAGTTTTCATTCTTGGTACGTATTCAAACTCCAAGAGAATACCTATAGTGAATTACCTGCTCTGGTGGATCCAGCCATGACACATCTATTCATCAAAAAATCATTTTGATGGCGTTGTAATTTTTCCAACTTGAAATAACAACACTTTGTAAGTTTAGAAATCATTTCAATTGTTGAAACTGTAACTTTTAATTTTTTTTTTCAGTTTTTTAAGTAATTTTTGGAGGTTTTAGTCAATTGTTTCATTTTTGATTTGATTTTAATTTGTACAAAATCACTGTAAAATTTGTTTCAATTTAAAAATTTTGGAATACAATGTAGGTTTTGAAAAATTGAAGAGTTTTTTAAAATGATTGCTTAATTTTCTATAAATCGACGGGATTTCCCTAAAATTTAATAATTTTATAAAAATTGAACCAAACTTGGACAGATTTTCGAAAATCTGACCCATTTTTCAATCATTTTTAAAACTTGAGCAATTTTTTCAAAAAGAGTGAAAATTTTCTAAAAATTGAAGAATTTTCTAAGAACTGGTCAATTTTTGATAAATTAGTCAATTTTGGAGAAATTTTTCAAAAACTCTACTCCAAACAAAATTTTCCCGGCTGTTCAAATTGTCTGGATCTACCAATGGCGAATAAGTGTAGGTACTTGTATACAACATTGTTTTGTGAATTTTTTAAAAATATCAAATCTCATGTAAACAAGACAAACGAGTAGGTGCAAGTTGAAGCCTTTTTATATCTAATACCTAGCGAGGGAAATGATTTAACCCCCTTAGACCTGAGACAACCCAAACATGTTAAAGAAGTTTGCTTCAGGTTTTCTGGTGTGGAAAAAATTGGCGAGTGTTTAGCCAAAAGTTAGCCTAACTACCCTATGAGATCGAGTCGGATATCAATAGGCTAAAAAAATGAAAATTTCCCAAATTCCGACTAAGTGTCGAGAGATCTGCGCCTAAATCAAATATAATATGACTTATTAGTAATTGTTTCAAATTCTTGATAGAAGCAAAACATCATTTGTGCATTCCTGGAAAATTGGTAATTATAAAAGGCGTTTTGAAAAGAGAAAACACGAGCCGACATGGTCCGCCTACAAAAAAGGCCATAAAATTTTTTGCTCCAAACCCCAACATTGACAGAAAGTATAGCAAGGGGAGTACAGAAAGAAAATTTACTTGGAGGTAGTCATTGAGTCGGAATTCACAACTTTATATCGAAAAATTATTCAAAACATAATTTCGCAATGGTAGCAACAAATTTCTTGATTTTTAGTAAACGCTTATTTGAAATCTAAAATCTGACTGAAATAAAGCATTTATCAAGCAAAGTTTTTATACTCCTGACAGAAATACACACCAAGAGTGACAACATATGAAGCGAAACCAGCGAAAAACAAAATTTAAATTAAAGAAGTAATTTCGTTCATATTGCCGGAATTTTGACTAAGTACTTGCCTCCCCCAAAAAATAAATTTTGGAAATAGTGACTTACGACTGAAAATAGGGTTTAATGTAAGTTTGCTTTTATCTCTACTCTTATTCCATAACTGAAAAAGCTCATTCGGAGAAAGCAAATGTTTCTATATTCATTACTCAAGTCGGAATCGGAATATTTTCGTTCATATGACTTTAATTTTCACAAAATCCTGCAAACTAAAAAGTTCAAAGTCAAATGAACGAAAATATTCCGAATCCGACTTCAGTAATGAATATAGACACATTTGCTTCCCCGAATGAGCTTTTTCAGCAATCGAATGAGATAAAAGATAAGAGCAAACTGTCATGAAACCATTTCTCCAGTCGGAGGTAATTCTTGTACTTTTTAATTTTGAGAAATTTACGAAAATCAGAGTCAGATGAATGAAAATATTCAGAATCCGACTTCAGAAATGAACATAGAAACTTTTGCTCCTCGGAATGAGCTTATTCAGTAGTCAAATGGGATAAAAGACAAAAGCAAACTTTCATGAGACCATTTCTCCAGTCGGAGGTAATTCTTGTACTTTTTAATTTTGAGAAATTTGCGAAAATCAGAGTCAGATGAATGAAAATATTCAGAATCCGACTTCAGAAATGAACATGAAAACTTTTGCTTCCCCTAATGAGCTTTTTCAGTAATCGAATGAAATATAAGACAGAAGCAAACTTTCATGAAACTATTTCTCCAGTCGGAGGCAATTCTTGAACTTTTGAGTTTGCAGAATTTTGTGAAAATCAAAGTCATATAAACGAAAATATTCCGAATCCGACTTCAGTAATGAACATAGAAACTTTTGCTCCTCGGAATGAGCTTATTCAGTAGTCGAATGGGATAAAAGATAGAAGCAAACTGTCATGAAACCATTCCTCCAGTCGGAGGTAATTCCTAAACTTTTTGGTTTGCAGAATTTTGTGAAAATCAGAGTCAGATGAACGAAAAAATTCAGAATGCGACTCCAGTAATGTACTTGAAAACTTTTGCTTCCCCTAATGAGCTTTTTCAGTAATCGAATGAAATAAAAGACAGAAGCAAACTTTCATGAAACTATTTCTCCAGTCGGAGGTAATTCTTGAACTTTTTAATTTTGAGAATTTTACAAAAATCAGAGTCAGATGAACGAAAATTTTCAGAATGCGACTTCAGTAATGAACATGAAAACTTTTGCTTCCCCTAATGAGCTTTTTCAGTAATCAAATGAAATATAAGACAGAAGCAAACTTTCATGAAACTATTTCTCCAGTCGGAGGTAATTCTTGAACTTTTTGGTTTGCAGAATTTTGTGAAAATCAAAGTCATATAAACGAGAATATTCCGAATCCGACTTCAGTAATGAACATAGAAACTTTTGCTCCTCGGAATGAGCTTATTCAGTAGTCGAATGGGATAAAAGATAAAAGCTAACTGTCATGAAACCATTCCTCCAGTCGGAGGTAATTCTTGAAATTTTTAATTTTGAGAATTTTACGAAAATCAGAGTCAGATGAACGAAAATATTCCGAATCCGACTCCAGTAATGAATATAGAAACATTTGCTTCCCCAAATGAGCTTTTTCAGCAATCGAATGAAATATAAGACAGAAGCAAACTTTCATGAAACTATTTCTCCAGTCGGAGGCAATTCTTGAACTTTTTAGTTTGCAGAATTTTGTGAAAATCAAAGTCATATAAACGAAAATATTCCGAATCCGACTTCAGTAATGAATATAGACACATTTGCTTCCCCGAATGAGCTTTTTCAGCAATCGAATGAGATAAAAGATAAGAGCAAACTGTCATGAAACCATTCCTCCAGTCGGAGGTAATTCTTGTACTTTTTAATTTTGTGAAATTTACGAAAATCAGAGTCAGATGAATGAAAATATTCAGAATCCGACTTCAGAAATGAACATAGAAACTTTTGCTCCTCAGAATGAGCTTATTCAGTAGTCAAATGGGATAAAAGACAAAAGCAAACTTTCATGAGACCATTTCTTCAGTCGGAGGTAATTCTTGTACTTTTTAATTTTGAGAAATTTGCGAAAATCAGAGTCAGATGAATGAAAATATTCAGAATCCGACTTCAGAAATGAACATAGAAACTTTTGCTCCTCGGAATGAGCTTATTCAGTAGTCAAATGGGATAAAAGATAAAAGCAAACTTTCATGAGACCATTTCTCCAGTCGGAGGTAATTCTTGAACTTTTTAATTTTGAGAATTTTACAAAAATCAGAGTCAGATGAACAAAAATTTTCAGAATGCGACTCCAGTAATGAACATGAAAACTTTTGCTTCCCCTAATGAGCTTTTTCAGTAATCAAATGAAATATAAGACAGAAGCAAACTTTCATGAAACTATTTCTCCAGTCGGAGGTAATTCTTGAACTTTTTAGTTTGCAGAATTTTGTGAAAATCAAAGTCATATAAACGAAAATATTCCGAATCCGACTTCAGTAATGAATATAGACACATTTGCTTCCCCGAATGAGCTTTTTCAGCAATCGAATGAGATAAAAGATAAGAGCAAACTGTCATGAAACCATTCCTCCAGTCGGAGGTAATTCTTGTACTTTTTAATTTTGAGAAATTTACGAAAATCAGAGTCAGATGAATGAAAATATTCAGAATCCGACTTCAGAAATGAACATAGAAACTTTTACTCCTCGGAATGAGCTTATTCAGTAGTCAAATGGGATAAAAGACAAAAGCAAACATTCATGAGACCATTTCTTCAGTCGGAGGAAATTCTTGTACTTTTTAATTTTGAGAAATTTGCGAAACAGAGTCAGATGAATGAAAATATTCAGAATCCGACTTCAGAAATGAACATAGAAACTTTTGCTCCTCGGAATGTGCTTATTCAGTAGTCAAATGGCATAAAAGATAAAAGCAAACTTTCATGAGACCATTTCTCCAGTTGGAGGTAATTCTTGAACTTTTTAATTTTGAGAATTTTACAAAAATCAGAGTCAGATGAACGAAAATTTTCAGAATGAGACTCCAGTAATGAACATGAAAACTTTTGCTTCCCCTAATGAGCTTTTTCAGGAATCGAATGAAATATAAGACAGAAGCAAACTTTCATGAAACTATTTCTCCAGTCGGAGGCAATTCTTGAACTTTTGAGTTTGCAGAATTTTGTGAAAATCAAAGTCATATAAAAGAAAATATTCCGAATCCGACTTCAGTAATGAACATAGAAACTTTTGCTCCTCGGAATGAGCTTATTCAGTAGTCGAATGGGATAAAAGATAGAAGCAAACTGTCATGAAACCATTCCTCCAGTCGGAGGTAATTCTTGAACTTTTTCAATTTTGAGAATTTTACGAAAATCAGAGTCAGATGAACGAAAAAATTCAGAATGCGACTCCAGTAATGTACTTGAAAACTTTTGCTTCCCCTAATGAGCTTTTTCAGTAATCGAATGAAATAAAAGACAGAAGCAAACTTTCATGAAACTATTTCTCCAGTTGGAGGTAATTCTTGAACTTTTCAATTTTGAGAATTTTACGAAAATCAGAGTCAGATGAACGAAAAAATTCAGAATGCGACTCCAGTAATGTACTTGAAAACTTTTGCTTCCCCTAATGAGCTTTTTCAGTAATCGAATGAAATAAAAGACAGAAGCAAACTTTCATGAAACTATTTCTCCAGTCGGAGGTAATTCTTGAACTTTTTAATTTTGAGAATTTTACAAAAATCAGAGTCAGATGAACAAAAATTTTCAGAATGAGACTCCAGTAATGAACATGAAAACTTTTGCTTCCCCTAATGAGCTTTTTCAGTAATCGAATGAAATATAAGACAGAAGCAATCTTTCATGAAACTATTTCTCCAGTCGGAGGTAATTCCTAAACTTTTTGGTTTGCAGAATTTTGTGAAAATCAAAGTCATATAAACGAAAATATTCCGAATCCGACTTCAGTAATGAACATAGAAACTTTTGCTCCTCGGAATGAGCTTATTCAGTAGTCGAATGGGATAAAAGATAAAAGCAAACTGTCATGAAACCATTCCTCCAGTCGGAGGTAATTCTTGAAATTTTTAATTTTGAGAATTTTACGAAAATCAGAGTCAGATGAACGAAAATATTCCGAATCCGACTCCAGTAATGAATATAGAAACATTTGCTTCCCCAAATGAGCTTTTTCAGCAATCGAATGAGATAAAAGATAAGAGCAAACTGTCATGAAACCATTTCTCCAGTCGGAGGTAATTCTTGTACTTTTTAATTTTGAGAAATTTACGAAAATCAGAGTCAGATGAATGAAAATATTCAGAATCCGACTTCAGAAATGAACATAGAAACTTTTGCTCCTCGGAATGAGCTTATTCAGTAGTCAAATGGGATAAAAGATAAAAGCAAACTTTCATGAGATCATTTCTCCAGTCGGAGGTAATTCTTGAACTTTTTAATTTTGAGAATTTTACGAAAATCAGAGCCAGATGAACGAAAATATTCAGAATCAGACTTCAGAAATGAATATAGAAACATTTGCTTCCCCAAATGAGCTTTTTCAGTAATTGAATGAGATAAAAGATAAGAGCAAACTGTCATGAAACCATTTCTCCAGTCGGAGGTAATTCTTGTACTTTTTAATTTTGAGAAATTTGCGAAAATCAGAGTCAGATGATCGAAAATTTTCAGAATGCGACTCCAGTAATGAACATGAAAACTTTTGCTTCCCCTAATGAGCTTTTTCAGTAATCGAATGCAATATAAGACAGAAGCAAACTTTCATGAAACTATTTCTCCAGTCGGAGGTAATTCTTGAACTTTTTAATTTTGAGAATTTTACGAAAATCAGAGCCAGATGAACGAAAATATTCAGAATCCGACTTCAGTAATGAATATAGACACATTTGCTTCCCCGAATGAGCTTTTTCAGCAATCGAATGAGATAAAACATAAGAGCAAACTGTCATGAAACCATTTCTCCAGTCGGAGGTAACTCTTGTACTTTTTAATTTTGAGAAATTTACGAAAATCAGAGTCAGATGAATGAAAATATTCAGAATCCGACTTCAGAAATGAACATAGAAACTTTTGCTCCTCGGAATGAGCTTATTCAGTAGTCAAATGGCATAAAAGATAAAAGCAAACTTTCATGAGACCATTTCTCCAGTCGGAGGTAATTCTTGAACTTTTTAATTTTGAGAATTTTACAAAAAAACTTTCATGAAACTATTTCTCCAGTCGGAGGCAATTCTTGAACTTTTGAGTTTGCAGAATTTTGTGAAAATCAAAGTCATATAAAAGAAAATATTCCGAATCCGACTTCAGTAATGAACATAGAAACTTTTGCTCCTCGGAATGAGCTTATTCAGTAGTCGAATGGGATAAAAGATAGAAGCAAACTGTCATGAAACCATTCCTCCAGTCGGAGGTAATTCTTGAACTTTTCAATTTTGAGAATTTTACGAAAATCAGAGTCAGATGAACGAAAAAATTCAGAATGCGACTCCAGTAATGTACTTGAAAACTTTTGCTTCCCCTAATGAGCTTTTTCAGTAATCGAATGAAATAAAAGACAGAAGCAAACTTTCATGAAACTATTTCTCCAGTCGGAGGTAATTCTTGAACTTTTTAATTTTGGGAATTTTACGAAAATCAGAGTCAGATGAACGAAAATATGTGAATTCCGACTCAATGACTACCTCCAAGTAAATTTTCTTTCTGTACTCCCTTGCTATACTTTCTGTCAATGTTTGGGTTTGGAGCAAAAAATTTTATGGCCCTTTTTTGAAGCGGACCTTGTCGGCTCGTGTTTTCTCTTTTCAAAACGCCTTTTATAATTACCAATTTTCTAAAAATGCACAAATGATGTTTTGCTTCTATCAAGAATTTGAAACAATTACTAATAAGTCATATTATATTTGATTTAGGCGCAGATCTCTCGACACTTAGTCGGAATTTGGGAAACTTTCATTTTTTAGCCTATTGATATCCGACTCGATCTCATAGGGTAGTTAGGCTAACTTTTGGCTAAACACTCGCCAATTTTTTCCACACCAGAAAACCTGAAGCAAACTTCTTTAACATGTTAGGGTTGTCTCAGGTCTAAGGGGGTTAAGCTAAATTTGAAATTTATTTTTTACTCAGACTAAATTCACAAAGTCTTCTCATGCATCGTCCAATTTTATCGTTGTCGTCGGCATTCAAATGTATGCATTACTTACTTATTTTATTTGAAACTGTTATTTTTGAAGATTTTAAAGTTGAGAAAATATCAGTATCGAAAGTCCAGATTTTTGCAGATGAAAAGACGAGTAATTGAGAAATGGAGAAAAAATGACAAGGATTAAGATTCGCAGTACCATTGTATCGTTTACAAGGCGTGGGAGAACAAAAACGACATCTAATTCGAAAATTGAATGCTAATTGATGAAATGATGATCGTTGATGGGCGATTTCCACCACCGTATCGATGATGAAAATTCGAATTAATGATTTGCTGGGACTCGAAAAGGCTATAAGTAGTTCGTATTATGTCGACAATTTTAAAATCTCGTCAAATGAATCGGTGCGTCGAAAGATTATGTAAAACTATAAAGGTTATTGCGTATACTGAGTGCTTTTAAAAAGGTATTTAGGTATTACTAAAAATATGCACGAATGCAAAAATAACAATGCTTACCAATAGATAGTAAAAAAAAAGTAAAGAAAACAGATACCTAAAAGACAGTAACAATAATGCTCAAAAGCATACGTCATCTTTATACACATTAATACGATAACATTAAAACGTAGAACAACACACGAAATGACTAAAAAAAGAGAGAGAGAGAGAGAGAGAGAGGAGGAGGAGGAGGAGGAGAAGGAGAAGGAAAAATATGAAAAAGGACGATATTTTCTTGGACACATGGAATACCTAATACATAGAAGGGGGTGAAGAAAACTATCCTTTTTCAAACTAAGACGAGTAAATTACTACGAATAACAATTTTGGTTTTTGCGTAGCGCGCGCGCGATGACAAGAGACACACGTATATAATGCCGGAGTTGCTAGCGTCATTATCAAGTCACCGATAACGCCTTGCGGACGAATAAATATTCGGAAAATTGCTGACCTTCTACGCCGCCTCCGCTGCTGGCGGCTATTCGAAATCCGGCGTTTAATAGCCTAGTGATGGCCTGCACGGAATTCAGCTTGCAGTAGCCGTTTAATGGGAATCGTATGACGTGAGCGGCGTCGTGTTGATTCCAAGCGACACTACTGCGGGCGTCCATCAGGGCCTGGTTAGTTTCCGGGAATACCTCTTCGACCAAGCAGCGGTCTCCAGACAGCATGATGCGTTCGCCGAGATCGGGACATACGTGCATGGCTAAGCACTCGTAGTTATCTTGCTCGTTCAACGAGGAACAGTTTTGATTGCGGCCGTCGATAACGCCGCCGCCGCCGCCGTTACTACCCCTTTGGTAGATGGCTTTGCCGCTGGTCGCGTACCGTTGACGTTCTTTTTTCATTTGTTCCAGTTGTCGGCACATTGCTGTTGGACAAAATTAATGCGAGACGAGTTAGTACGAAAATCGTGGCGATATTTCGCTGCTCAGTGTCCCCGCAGAGGTATCAAGTTTCCATCACCTATCTTAGGTTAGAATAAGTACGTATGTAGAGTCGCCGTTTCTCACACCCCCTTCCTTACCCTTCCGCCAACGATGGATCATTCCAGATGTGCCAACGCCACCGCATCGATCGTCGCGTCGCCTCGAATGGAAAACTCTTCATGCCGACGTATCTAATACCTATCTACAGCCTACGATGCGATGCAGATCGAGAGACTCGTTCGCGTCCGCGCCTCCGGCGTGTATTACTCAATTCGTACGAAGAGCGTTAATTGATAATTGAATTACACGCGATCACGACATGCTCATAATGTTCACGGAGCCACCGGCGGCAACGCCATCGCCAATATTTACGTACACGAAAAAATGCTGCGAAATTATCGAAACGTATGAGAACGAAATTACACCGATGGACGAAATATACGCGTAGTTATACCGATGTTTGGGCATATTGCGCGCACGATGATTACGGCCGCGACTGCGACTATAGTCATTCGGGAAATACGTTATTGAAAATAGGCTCCGGGCAAGCGTACCGTTCGCAAGGTTAACAAATCAAAACCTGTTTAGTATTCGCAGGTATCGCGGTGCTGTGTATAGGTACTAGGTACTTTGGGTTTGGGTACCATCACCATCGGACCGTGCATCGCGATCAAGCATAAAGCCAATTCCTGCAACAGATCCGGCCTATTAATTTTAGCGAGCTTAGGTTATCCGATTGGAGTGTTGAAGTGATATCGATGGCCAAATTGGAAAATTTGAAAAAGATTGGCGAAAAAGTTGAATTTACTTAATGGAAGAAAAAACAATCGAATTCTACCCAAAATTGATTTGCTTCCGAGTTTCGTCGCGTTTTTTGGTTTAATTCATTTCCTGAGATCTGTTACGTAAGCGTAACTAGATCTTAATTGATCCAAAAAAGTCAGAGCTAGTGAAAGAAATTTTCCTCATGTGTAGTGTACAAAAAAATCAAGTGTTGCAAGATCAACTTCAATCCGATTTCGACTGATATGTGAAACAGATTTAAAAAATGACTTTTTCTCTTTTTTCATACCTATACAGAATTTACAACACATTTGCTGCACCTGAAACGTTGAATATGACAGAAGACATTGATCGAGCCAGAATATCAACCACTTTGGTTCCGGATTCGTCAAAAAGCTCCTCTCGTAAAAAAATCAGCGAAAATCTTCGTTCATAAAGCAGAAGAAAAAATGAAAAGCGTACAGTACGTGTACTACGTAGATATTGTAACGAGTACGAGCCTATCTCTATAGCGATGATTTGTCGCCCAACGTCGATTATGATTTTTTTGTACGCTGAGAACGTAGGCGTTTTGGACGATGCGATGTACCATATTTAAAGCGTCCGGTTCATCGCTGTATTCAAGGATACTAAAAACGACGATAATTCGCTCGCGGGTACTGATGCGTGTATAGATACGATTGGAATACCTTCAAAAAAGTTGAAATTTTTTACACATTAATCAGATATTAAATGCTATCCAGATGAGACGAGACACGACGCCATATTGTCGAATTGTGAGCGAGCTGCCCTGTGCGGTTGATTTTACCGTAAACGGCGCGATGAGAATTTAAAGGGTGTTTATAAGAACCACGTTTATTAATTTAGCGCTGGAAATAAACGAGCGAAGTGAAAAAAAGAGACGAGAATCGTTTATTGAAATACGTATTTTTACGCTGTAAAGCACCCTCTCTGCTTCATCGTCGTGTGAAGGGGCCAAAAAAGGAAAAAAAGCATCGCAGCAGATGAGGCGAGCTGGTTTGAGACTTTTTAGTGGTTATTTTTCGAAATTATTTTAGAAGTAAAAATCATTCTATCGCGTAATTTGAAAGCAAAGAAAAATTCAACTAAACAAATTATTGGACGGAGTCAAACCAGTAAATTTTTCCTTTTTTACTCTAGAAGGAATCCAGAAGGGTATTAGTGACGTGGCCATGAAGAGAAAATCTGGGAGGGGAAGGATTGAAGAGAAAAATGAGTTCGCGCAATGGGAGGGAGGGAAGGAGGGTCAAAATTCGAAATTCTGATCTTTTGAGTCGAAAAACGGCGCAAAGAAGGATATTGTGGATCCTCGAAAATTGAAAAAAAAAATTATTATTGTCTTTCAATAGGTCCAAGGGCCGAAAATATCTAAAGACACGTTAGTATTGCACGTACCGATTTTCAAATATCTACATTGATGAAAATCATACCAATCTCATGTTTTAAAATAATGCTTAACGAAGTAGATATCATTTTTCGAAGAAAAATTCGGTTTGATAAAAAACGATTTAGTCGCGGTTTCTCATTCGTTTACGAAGAGCGAGAAAATGAACGAAGAAAGGGCTCGACAAACACAGGTTATTTCATCCGCATACCTGCCTTTATAGCTAGAAAAGTAAAAGCTGCGTGATGCGTACGAGATGCAACGGCGTAGGCAGTACTATTTTCGTAAGTTGGAATAAAATATGAAAAACAAATGATGGGAAATTTTTTGCAGCATTTTTCTCGACGATAAATCGGTACACGCGGCGAAGCAGAGCAGGTGTACGAAGCCGAGGCGGCCGGGAACGAGCACGAGCACGAAGAACCGGAGCCGGAAAGAGGGCTGTTGCCGGCGCAGTGGTGACGACGGCGGCGGCGGCGGCAGATTATAAAATGGCCCCATAGGACGCGCGGTACCGCATGCCTGATGGCGTTAATCCTTTCAAATTCTGTACGACTCTTCGCGCGCCCTGCCTCGTGCAACGCGAGGCAAACGGAAAAGGGCCACAGGGGTTTCGTGGATGAGACGGACGCGCGGAGGGGAATAGAAAAAAAATGAGAGAATAAAGAAAAGAAACGAGAAATGCCGCAGGCTAGCAATCTACTCCTTGAATCATCTCGAAATTGCCGCCGGTTATTTGTTAGTGTTTCGTCCTGTTACACACACACAACGCGATGTACGGAGCGGCGCGGCGGTACGGTGGTGAAGAAGCTGGCTGCGGGCTGCGGGCTGCGGCATCATGGTATAGCGCGCCACATTCACTTCTTCGAGCACTGCACACAGCGTCTCTGACAGAGAAGCAGAGAGAAAGAAACCCAGAAAGGGTCGTGTACTATACACTTTTAGATTTCTACCTTGATGCTTAACTATTAAAATGAGTTTTCAGAGTCGCTCTCACACGCAGACACATATACAAACGCCGCGCCGCGCCGCACCGAATAGGTAACACTCTTCTCGCATCTCGCCGCATATACCTACCTGGTACCTACTACAACACACTCTCATCCGACTCCGACACAACAAGATGAGATTGAGACAGTTCCAGATAGAGCGGGGTTCGCCGGTGTTTTCTTGTCGCAAATGAGCCCGCGGAGCAGGGCAGCAGCGAGCAGAATGGAGTTGGGCGCTCACCGTCAGTCGCTCTTTTTTTCTTTATCCTTTTCTACTTTCGTTCGCGAATCGGCGACTTCGCCCTACCTAAGTATACACGTAGGGATGTATAATTCTTTGAACCCACACACGTCGGAGCTTTTCAAGTTTTTACACCGCTATCTCACGATGCACAATGCAACGGCTCGGTGGCAACTGGCAACCGTATACATATACTTGCGAGCTTTTAAAGACCAAGAGTTCAAGTGTTCCGCATCGTTGTATGTACTTAGTTGAGACGACATCGACGCGTTGTTTGGGTTTTATTATGTAAATAAACCTGCGGCGACGTTACAAATAGTTTTGTACGACGTAGCAGCGTAGTGGACAAGACAAAAGCGTATTCAACTTGTAATCCTAGCTATCTTGTATGTATCTATGTGGGTACGTAACTACGTAAGTAGTAGGTAGCTAGGTAGCTAGGTACCTAGCTACCTAAACTACCTACGCTGCGCTGCGTAACTATTCGTAAAGTACACCGAAAGCCAAAAGCTTCAAACTTCCCCTCCATCAACTATGCATGTATGTGCGTGCTATGGATTCTCACGTTAGATGTGCAGCAAAAAGGACTTACGAGTGATGTCGAAGTAACGCGCTTCCTCCAGCAAGAGATCAAGATCGGCGAAATTCTCCGGAATGAGGAGCCTGGAGTTTCGCATGAAATTCAATATATGCTTGAACATGCTGCCATCTCTGTCGATGAAATAATGTTGCTTTAACGAATCCAAAACTATGGGAATGCTGCCGTTGAACAATTTGGCTAGGCGTGAATCCGGATATCTGCCAACAGAGAAACCAACGATTTAGCTATAAGGTTTTATAGCATTTCCATGTCTGGAGAACATTTTCACGTATTTGGTTAATTCAAGAATTAACTGCATATGATTCAACAGTTTGTTGTTCAAATATTCATTTTTCGAGATTAATACCCATTTTCGTTTTTTAGAAGTCGCGCAATAAGATTTTGATGTCCTTTTTCATTTTAGGAACAAAAACAAAGTCCTCCTACGAAGGAGTAAAAGTTTGAATTGACCTGTTTCGCCGTTATCAATCATTTCTAATTCATTTTCAGTTAAAATGTATGTTGTTGAGCGTAGGTGCCTAACTGCCTACTACCTACCTAGTATGCGTAGATTTCGAATTTCGCGATATTTTTAACGTCAAGAGTGCGTGTGAGTTTTTGAGAGAGCAAGAAATATGTATGAAATTGTAAAGTGGTCCATTCATCTGATATACTTGGGTATTAAAATTCATGTTTTTGAGCTTTCAAAATCGTAGAATACGAATTTGAACCAGTTTTTCATTTTGAAGGGGAAAATGATCTTGGAGTGATTATGAAGTTTGAATTTTTCGTAGTTTTTCATTTTGAAACGAATTGAGTTTAGTGATAGATGGTGGTTTCAAAAAGGGGCGAGTAATAATTTCATTGGCTTGAATTGAAAAATGAATACTTCACAGAGTGTTTGGTGAGTCATCGTCATTCGTCAACATGCCATTTTTGAAGACATAGTAGGTACTAGGTACCTACGTGTAACCTGGTTATTTACCAAAAATTTCTCAGGTGAAGGGTAGACATGTTGCCTATCTTCAAAATTGAAGGAGCAAATACTGTTTTCCAAAAAATTAAAGTAGACAATTTTCAACCATGGGAATGGATAATACTTGAAAGCTGAACAATTTTCATCTTTTGACTTTTTGCCTAACTTCAAAATTCAAGGAATTGCAAAAATTTTGTTCAAAAAAAATCTGAAGAAATACACTGATCAAAGAAATGACTAAACTAATTTATTAATTTTTTTCAATTTTTCGTCCTGCTTCGTTCAGTTCATGTTTACTTGAGAAATTTTAATTTAGGTTTTGAAAAATTTCTTTTGAATGCTTCTACTTGAATGTTTTTTCATTTTTGTGTTATACCTATATTGTTGATAAAATATGCATTTTTATTTCCCCTAAACCTGTTCCTTACAGAATAGCTCCAATCTGTCCTCGATGATACATAGACAGAGCTAAGGGTGGGCCAGGTTTCATTAAAATTTCCTTTAGCCCGACCAATTTTGAATGTTTTTCCAAATTTTAGACAAAATTATTTTTACAATTAACCAGATATGAACGATTCAAATCCAAATTTATTCCAATTTTTGAGTTCAAATTTTTTCAAGCTTAAATTTTTTCCTTTTCATTAATTGTTATTTTTTTTCAAAATTTCTTTCCCACGCAAGGAGTAAGTAATTAGAATAAGAAACAAGAGACGTGAACCTATTTGAATTTCGAGTAAGTAGCTAGTTTTTTATTAAAATTCACCTTAGAGACTTTGAAAAATGTTCAGTTTCTTTAAACTGTCAGACTTCTCCAGATTTTCCTTTCAAAAATCGCCACTGAAATTAATATTATCTGCTTATTTTATTTTTCGTCGATTTTTGATTATTTTTTTTATTAGGACCGGTATACGAGTATTAAAAAGAAAAAATTACATTATTCAAGTGAATCAATAAATTTTCCTGTAAATTTTACATTTTGAGGTCGTTTAGTATGATTACACCTCCCATATTTCATCACCTCGTCTTCTTCCTTCCTCTAAAAAACAATCTTCGACCGATCTGGCCCAAGTTTGACCTTTTGTGTCCCTGTAAAAAAATCTCTAGCTCTGCCTATGCGATAATAACTAGAAAAACTGAAAATTTTGTTTGGAATTTTAATTAATTTTTCTTTCCCCTACCTCCTTACTGGAATACCTCGAGCAAGTTTCTAATTGTGGAAATTTTTGACTTTATGACTTAAAGGCCCTTCGTAAAACACAACTTTCGTTGATGGATTGAGAATTGAATTTGTCGAGTCGATACGATGCGAAATTTTTCTGCGAAGACTTTGATAAACCGTTAGGTCATTTATTATCAAAGTTGGACTCGAATTAGAAACAATATTAGTATAGCGTATCTGCGGATTGCGAACTAAGCACTAGGTCCACCAGGATACGTGTATACTGTATACGTTCGACAATTATGGCTACGATAGGTTTATAGTTACTAAACGCGCTGTTGTTTGTTGTCGATTTTTCGCCACTCATTTCTCGCAGTTATAAAATTATTTGAGACTATTTATTATGCAAAATAAGGCAAAAGTTTATTAATTGCGGATAAATTAAGGTTATTACGTTGAGGTGACTTGCGGTGAACGCGCGTTTGCGGTACTGTTCTAGAAGACTATTTCGTGTCCCGCTCCGGGCGTCAATACCAGAACGTTATTGGCTATTAGGTGTTAAGCAGTATGTGACGTCTCAGACAATCGCCAACGGCTCCATTAGGCTATTAATAAAAGTTGTTTTTCCTAGGGTTTCTCAAATTATCATCGTTATTCGTCGTCGTAATGTAGCGGAATTTTTACCAAGAGGTGAATTTTTTGAAGGGTGTCGCGAGCTTGTTGTTTGACCGTGATCAAGGTATACCATTTGAAAGATCTACCTACTCGATACCGTTTCCGAGATAGATTTATACAATTTAAATGAAATTAAAATGCCGAATCGCGTTGATCGGTTTGAAAAAATGATTTTACATATCTGAATCTGAGCGAGCGTGCCTATGTCTGACAGAAATTTTTCGACAATTTTTTGCTCCATATGGGGAATTTTGTTTTTTCGAAATTTTTGGTTCAAAAATGTGCGGTTACGACTTTGTACATTGTGGTGGGATTTTCAACGGAATTCAACTATTTTCGCCACATTCTTTGTTGCATGTCGTAGTAACGAGGTAAATAGGTAGGTAGCTAGGTACCTATATGTCGAAAAATATTTTCTTTAGAAAAAATTGAGAAAAATCAGAAAGTAACAAGAATTTTGATGATTTTACTATGAAGAGCAAGAATTTTTATTCTTCTCTTTCATTGAATTTTTTCACCGACGAATAAAAAAAATATAAGTACTCGATGAAAAAATTTCAGATCTAAATCATATCTCAAAAATGTCCCGATCTAATTTTATCAAATTACATCAAATCATATCTCATTGTATCAGTTCATATCTGAAAAAACTATGAAGGTTCAGATCCAGTTTGATATGATGCGATCAAATCACATCTAAAAAAAAAATCAGATGTAATTAGATATAATTTGATTGGGACATTTTTGAGATCAAATTTTAGGTATCTGTTTTGATAAAATTTGATCTAAATCAGATATGATTTGATACGATTTGATCTAAAAAATTTTCATCGGATACTTCTTTGGACAAGATAAATAACATGAAAATGGCCAAAGAAATCCAGAAAATATCAAGATTTTTCATTTTTCGAATCGGGTAGACATGATATTGATCTATGCACTTGAGTGATCAGCTGATCACTCAATTTCTTTGCACGGTGATCTGGTAGAGGGGAGAGAGAGTCAAATGGGGAAGACGAGGCCAACTTTAAGCAGTTTCGCGTAGTTCTACTTAGTAATTGGACGATTTTTTACGTATTGGTCCAACGATTGAAAAATGAAAAAATATGTTCTAAATTATACGCCAAATTACGATTGAGAAACCCTGCGGTACTTGAAACAGTGACGCAGCAAGCGTACCACCTGCTTTCCTTTTACACGTTGAGATATAGGTACCGTAATACCTATAACGCGTATATCTCTCTGTGGCACTATGCACGTTGCGATGTCGTCGAATTGTTGTACTTAGGGGGTTCGGTGGATTGAAGGCCTCGGGCAGTCCAAGTCTTGGTTGGCAATTACAATCATCGTGTATAAAAATTAACGTACTTATTCATTTGGAACATGTCCCCTCGAACTATTCGTCGGTTAATATGGGAAGAGTGATTATCATTAAAACGTAGCGGAGCTTCGATATTCTCCGATAATGAGAAATAGCGCGCACTTGTATTCGTATGTATAGGTATTACCTATAGCTGGGTGGCTGATGGCCGAATGGTCAGCTACGCAGCTTGCCAGGCAGGGAAGGTGTGTCGACGAAAACGAAGGGTTGAGAAAATTGCTCGTAATCTACGTTCGCGTTCCGCACGTACATTGGACTTAAGTAATGAAATGAGTATTTGTACATTGTATGTGGTACAACTATCGATGATCGAAAACGTTGTTGCGGTAAATCAGCGATAATACCGATACCGACACTATCTATGTAATCGCGGATGTGATATTTGTTGTAACGTTGTAAGTATACAGCACGAGCATAGGACAAAAATTTTATTCAACAAGTCTAAAAAGCCCGAGGAGAGAGGGGATGCCGCGCGGTGCCGCGAGCTTGATATCCAATCCTGCGTCAAAGATACGTATCGTATCATTCCGGATATGCCTCCCCCTAAAGCGGCATCGAGAACGTGCAATCAATTCTGTTTTGAAATATCTTCATGGAACTGGATTTAATGTACTCGTAGTCTCGTATTATACCGCGCTATTGCCTCCGGTCCAGTCAGCACATCTGCGTCCGGCGGCTTAATTTTTCTCTCGTACGTCTCATCTATAGGTATTAGGTATTAGGTATAGGTAGGTACCACTCCTACTGAGCCGAAGGCCGGCTACGGCCGTTGCGGCCATCCGTCGTCCGTAGTTGTGCGGGCTGTGGTGCCTGGTGGAGATTTTTCGAATGTACAATAATTATCGAAGAAAATATACGTGTATGTAATATGTAATATGTATATAGATAAACGACCTACGCATACTATACATATGAGGAGCGATATTCTGAAACGGCTTATGTCCATTTTATTTTTATTTTTCAGACTTTTGTTTTCTAATGCCATTGGCATTGGGTGAAAGAAGTATAAAAAACACATTTATGTCGCCAACATGCCAAAATATTGTGTAAAACTTACCTAGAAACTCAAATTTAGTAGTTTAATACATATGTGTAGAAATGTGTTTTTATATATTCCTTCTGCCCAGTGGCATGGCAGTAGCGCTACAAAACAAAGTCTAAATAAAAAAAGGACATAAGCCGTTTTGGAATATCGTTCCTCATATGTTGGGGTTTAGGGTGTGCCTTGGATTGAATTTTCCAATTTTTGAGATCTCGATCTTTGGGGTAATTCATTTTCCATTGAGAATGGCATTTTCAAAATTTTAGCCCACCTAAGTCAATTAGGAGCTACGCGTTACTTATTTTTCTTATGGGATTAATTTAATTTTTGATTTTTAGGAATAAACATTGAACTAGAAGAGTCACTCTAGGAAGGGTTCAGTGGTTCTGTACCTCTGTAAACCCTTAAATTGGGTAAAAATCGGCAATTCAAAAAAAAAAAAAATCGTTTTTTTTTTAAACGCATGAAATGGGGAGGGCCTCTCAATTGATGTTGAGGACTAATCATTCAGACATTCCTTTTTTAGAAGAGTAGCCTCTTTTACCTTTTTTTCAACCAACAAATTTTCAAGATGGGATCTCTAGACTCTTGGGTAGTACAAGGTTCCACAATTTTCTGATTCGAAGGCGCTGCGCTGATTTCGAATATGTACTTCGTTTTTCAACCGACCCCTCTGAACCTCCCTATTAGCTCTTTTGATGGGGGTCAAAATTCGTAAAA
This sequence comes from Pseudococcus jackbeardsleyi, assembly GCA_038380155.1. Taxonomy (NCBI): domain Eukaryota; kingdom Metazoa; phylum Arthropoda; class Insecta; order Hemiptera; family Pseudococcidae; genus Pseudococcus; species Pseudococcus jackbeardsleyi. The sequence goes on from CM076240.1 coordinate 1,696,034, forward strand.
AAGAAAAATAACGCGTGATCTGTCGTTTGTTGGGTATTTGAGGGCACTGGGTTCGAATATTTGCCTATTTTTGGATTTGACCCTTCTGTGCCCTAGAATTCGATTATAATATTAGACTTACTTTTTGATTTTACCCCCTTCCTCGTGCTGTAATCGACTCTTCCGAATAAATCGTATATTATATATATTTCGTTCAGAGCAGGGGGAAAAAGGTAAAATCAAAAAGTAAGTCTATATTTGAATTCTACACCCTAAAATTAGTGATAATCGATATGTCACCCGCCATTAAAATTTTTCAATATACTTTTCCCGTAAAATGGTTGCTAGGGAGACACTGTGGGAGTCAAATCCAAAAAATAAGCAAGTATTCGAACTCAGTGCTCTCAAATACCTAACAAACGACATGTCGCGCGTTATTTTTCATTTTTTTTGAATTTTGACTCCTATCAAGGGGGCTGATATGGGGTTCAGAGGGGTTGAATGAAAAAACCCAGTACATATTCGAAATCAGCACCTACAAATTATTAAAAATCGATATGCCACTTCACTTTTTCGATTTTTTTGAATTTTGATCAAAATTGTGAAACCTTGTACTACCCAAGGGTCTGGAGATCCCATCTTGAAAATTTGTCGGTTAAAAAATGAATAAAAATGAGTATTCACTGTAATTTTTACAGATTCTTAAATGGCTGCTTTCAACTACTGCGATCATCATGAAAGTTGGGCTTTCACCAACAAAGTTCAAATTTGAGCTTTTCAAAATGCTATTATCGATTTTGAATTTCTCATCAACTTAATTTCAGACCCCGCAAAAATATTTCTCCCAAGTACAACTCATCTCGAGTTATGAGTCTTCAAAGTTGTGCAATTTTGCTAAAAGTAATTGTATAAAAATTCCGAGCCCTTTCCCCCTTTCGTTCCCTCAAAAATGATCGTGGTTTTGTGAATAGACCACAAAGGGGAACTCGTAAAAAAAAATGAGCGAAATCGAAAGGCCCGACTTCATTTTTGTCCCGTTCTGCTACCTAAATGTTATTATTATGGAAAAGAGCGAGAAAACTTCGGAAATTTGGTCTAGAAGACCTAGAAAAGTCAAGGAAAATCATGCCTATGTTAAATATTATAGACACCATGATGGAGCACGCAAAAGAGCAAGACTTCCAACATTCGAAATAATGGAAACAATAACAAGTTTCTTAATCTGCAATAGTGATCGAAGATGGAATTCTGAATTCGAAAGATATTCTTAATTTGTTGAAGCAAGGAATATCCACCTGAACGAGAAAAGTACGGATTTTTACCTTTTTAGGTGAAGTTTCGTTTAGCAGAGTTGGCTGGTGGCTATCTACAAATATATCGACAACGCAATATGTAAAGAAGATGGAAAAAGGAAGCAATTTTACCAAAAGCTCGCTTCCATATAGCGCTCCGCCATTTGACTAAAATAACAATAATAAAAAATTTTCACGAAGTGCCCTCGGCCCCGGATCGAGATTATTTTTTTCTCTCGTCGTCAGTCTACATAATATAGGTATCTACGCTTTGGACGTGGCGAATAAACAAATGCTTCGTCGCGAAAGGTGTACCCAACGACAACCATCACGATGATATAAGGACCAGAAGGAGATTTTCCAAACACGGCTGGCCGCCGCCGCCGTTGTCGTATGGCGAGAACTGGGCCTTATGCCGCATCGCATCGCATCGCATCGCATCGGCTAATTCCAAAAAAGGTTTCTCTCTCAAAACGAAGGCCCTGCAGGCCTGCGAGAAAATTCCATACGGTACCGCGCGCGTTTGCGTTTGTCGCGCGCGGCTAAAGTCTTAAAAGACTAGCCACGACGAGATGAAACGTCGGTGATTTAAACGTAGCCAATGGCTACATTTGTTCGGGCGTGTGAAAACTGGATATTTAAAACACATATCTCATCTTTGCTGCGGTGCGGCGCGGTGTGTTCCCATGGAGATAGAAATCCGCCGGAACCGGCCACCCCCAACCCCATCCGTCACCCTTGCATATTATAATATACATACGTATTACGTATATAGGATGCGACCTGGTATACTGGTACAACATATCATACGCGTAGATTACATATACCTACTTAAAATGGGTCCAATAGGTGGCATCAGATTTTCCCTCATTTTTTTTTTTTTTTTTTTTTTTTTGAAAAGAAAGATTTGGTATTTGCGAAATTGAAGCTTTAACAGGCAGAAGTATCTGTATCGTAGCGTTGGTAGTCGAAAAGTAACTCTCAATCGTGTGTAGATACTTTGAAGGGTTGTTTGACGCAAGTGATTGAATTTTGGTCAAGAATTTCCGAATGCTGGACGCCTTAGGTGTGAGTGTACGATGCAAGCTGTATGAATATTGAAAGGTTCGTGGTATCAGATTAGAATTTCCGATAGAGAACGTCGTATTTATAACATACTTATACTTATTCCAATTTCCAACTCCAGCTGGAACGGGAGGCAAGTGTCGACATTTATTTGGGAACCAAGGAAATCGTATCTGTTTGTTGATCCTTTTCCAGAAGGGGTTAGGGAGGGAGGTGAACCACTTTGGATATGGTTTTCTTCGAGGAAGTTTTTCAAAATTCAATCGTCGGAAGTTGAAGATTGTTTTGAGAATATCGTGAAAAATGACGCTTTTTCTCCTTTGAGGTGAAAACTTCGAATCGTCATAGATATGATTAAAATTACTTTAGAAATGAGGTTTCGTACTCTTGCCGACCCCTTCCCGAATTAATCGTACGACATGTCTTTCGGTTAGAGCCGGGGGAATGGAGAGTAATCGAAAAGTTGACAATCGATGTGCCACACGCCGTTTAATTTTTTTTATATGTGAGCCTGTATTTATAGAAACCACCCATAGGTGTAAAAGATTAGGTTCTGAGTTGAGGTTTCCCTTTATTCTATTCCTTCTGAAAGACCCAAAATCCGTGTCAACTTAAAAAATCAATTTTTTATTTCTAAGGGTGGTTTCTATTTCTACATCCAGGCTCACATATACTTTTTCGCCAAAATGAGAGCTAGGGGGCACCGAGGGGTCAAATCCAAAAAATAAGCAAATATTCGAACTCAGTACCCTCAAATACCTACCTATCAGACGACATGTCGCTAGTTATTTTTCATTTTTTCGAATTTCGACTCCTATCAAGTAGGCTAATAGGGGGCTTCAGAAGGGTGGGATGAAAAAACTCAGTTCATATTTGAAATCAGCGCCTTCGAATCAGTAGAAATCGATATGCTACTTTATTTTCTCGATTTTTTTGAATTTTGGTCAAAATTGTAGACCTTTGTTTCCCCTAGGGAGTCTAGAAATTCCATCTTGAAAATTTGTTGCTTGAAAAATGGCTAAAAAGAACCACTCACTGTAATTTTTCAGATTTTCAAATGGTAGCTTTCATCTGTTGTGATTATCATGAAAGTTGAGCTTTCACCATCAAAGTTCAACTTCGAGCTTTTATTTTCGGTCCGTTTTAGTGTGGAATAGCACCATTTTTTTTTTTTGATTCTGTGGCCTTTTTTCATTTTGTTTTGAATCACTCGACACTCGCGTTATTTTTTGAGGTCAAAAATAAGATATGAACCATTGATCTTATTGTTCTGTTCGTATGTAGGTATGTACGTTCGTATTAGGTCGGTTTTGATAATGGATAGCTTTCCTAAATGCTTGACTTATCTTTTCAAAAAGCTGCATCTACATCTCAATTTATAGATTTTTCGAATTTTTATCCGAATATTACGATATTTTCTGTATTTTAGGGATATTTATTTTCAAATGGAAACAGCGTTACCATTTGTCAAGTATTTCATGATGTACTGCAAGTTGTCGGCCGGTTTTCAGTTGGTAAAGTTGGTAATACGTATACCTTTGGGATACCACGATTTACCACGAGAAACTTTTACATAATAACAAACTTTTAGTAAATGTAGTATTCGAAAACGCGCTAATAATAGTGTCCTCTGCACGTAACTCCCTCCTTCATCGCAAGCTCAGCCTGTGTATTCCTGAAGGAAAAAATAACGTTTCGCGGGTGTACTACAGTTTGACAGTTTGTTATCATTTCTGGTGTAAGTATAACTGTATAGCATGGTAGATGATGTTATATTCCTAAACGAGAGAAAAAAAAAATGATGAAAAAACCCGTAAAGACTTTATGAGAATACGTCGAACGTGGAAAAAATTCTCATGGATTTGTGCGGTTCTTGAAGTCGAGGAATTTCGCTTCTCTAATTCTTACCCGGAGCGTCGATCACGATCGTTATCGAATTATCGACTCTCTCGGTTTCTATTCCGCATTTGTTTACGAACGTGTAGATATATCCAAAAAAAGTGGGAAAAAATACCTAAACGGCGAAAAATATACCTATGTGTAGGTATATGATGAATACCTATAAATGCGTATGTGAAATAAAGAGAAAATGATGCGCTTCTCAATAGCTTCCGGACTTGTAACAATTTTTCATTGTGACGTGTTCCTGCCAGAGTTCGCTGGCACAATGTAACATTTTATGCTATTCATCTATTATAATTATAAAGAAGAGGGCTGTTTTTACGGAACAGCATCACGCCAAAAGTACTGCACGAATTTGAAAGGTGAATACACCATTAGAAAGAGCTCGACGAGTAGGTGGTTTATGACGCAAAAAGTTTAGAAAAAGCTGCCTCCAAAGTGGAGAAAAGTCGACTTAAAGTTGGTTCCCCTCCTTCCCCTCCCACCCTCATAGGCAAAAATCAGTTTTTTGTAAATAACTCGAAACGCGAAGCTCGAATCAAAAATCTAACGACTCATTGACGATAGGAAATTTTATAGGCTACAATTTTGGTTCTCTTCAATTTTCGCTGAAACAGCTTCATTTTCGAGATATTCCTCGAAATACGATTTCATCTTCGACCCCCGCCCTCTTGACCTTGGCGAGAGTAATGATGACGCGCTCTCAGATTACTACCTCATAAGTCAGGGTTCGAACCCCATCCGAAGAATGAAGCTTTAGAATTTTTTTTAGCTATAATAATTTTTTCTAGCTTAATTAAAATTTTTTTGATCAAAATTAATTTCTTTTAGCTACCTATATTAATGTTTTTTAGCTTAATTAATTTTCAAATACACCCGAAGAATGAATTTTTTTGGATTCCTACCTCATTCATAATTCAGGATTCAAACGCCATCTGGAGAATACATTTTTTTGAATTATTTTTAGCTAAATTAAATTTTTTAGTTGAATAAAATTTTTTTAGCTAAATTGATTTTTTCATACACCCGGAGAATGGATTTTCAACAATTTTTTATCTCTAAATTACATTTTTTGTATCTAAATTAATTTTCAAATATTGAGTTCAATCCCAAAATTTTTTTTTTAAACATATCCAGAAAATGAATTTTTTGGATGAAAATGAATCAATTTTTAAGCACATCCGGAAAATGAATTTTCTACAATTTTTTACAGCTAAATTAATTTTTTTGTAGGTACCTAAATTAGTTTTTAAATAATGAATTGAATCTCACAATTTTGTGGATACGAATTATCCATCAAAATTACCAATTCTAGAGTTTGGGGAAAACCATAAAACTGTGATCAATTTTATGGATAATAATTATCCATGTATTTCACCACAAATGAAAAATGTTTGAACATGTGGAAAATTTTGTGGATAGGAATTATCCGTCAAAATTACCAATTCTAGAGTTGAGGAAACCCATAAAACTGTGGTTAATTTTATGGATAATAATTATCCACGCATTTCACCACAAATATAAAAGGTTTCAACTTGTGACAAAGGGTCTGGCCGAATAAGGGGTGAATTTCAGCTGGAATTTCGTTTTAATCCCCCCAAAGGTACCCCTTGATGTAAAAAAATCTGGAAAAATTTTGACCCCTCTCATTTCTGGAGTTATGGCCATTTATTACCCGATTTTCAAGAATTTTAATTCCAACGGAAGTGAACGAAATTTTCTGTTCTTTGGCATAAAGTTACATCTTGTAGAGATGTATTTATGAAATTTTTCAAAATTTTTCATGCACATCTTCATGGTTTTTCGGCCATTTGAAGTTTTCAATCGCAAAAACACCATGTAATCGAAGAGGTACTCTGAAAAAATTACTAAAAACGTGTTTCTTTAACGTAGATTACGTCACGTATTCAGTTTTGGCGATATCGATGGCAAGGGCCGAAAATCGCGAAAAACCGTACAAAAATGTTGGGTTTTTAAGCATTTTTTCAAATTTTGAGCATTTTTGTGGAAAGAATTGACTAAACGAAAAACTAACGCCGAATTCGTGTTCAGCGGGTCAAATACCCCCATAAACACCCTTTTCGCGATCGTTTCATTTGAAGTCTCGAAATTGTTTTCTCCACCGATTTTTCATGACGAAATAATCTGAAAAAGTGAATTTCGAGACCGAGCAAAATAATCGCGAAAAAGGGTGTTAATCGGGGTATTTTGACCTGCTGAACACGAATATGAATTGGTTTTCCATTGATCATTTCTTTCCTGAGAATCCGCCATTTTCAGGTTTTGCTCCAAGACTTGATTAAAACTTGAAAATGGCGGATTCTCAGGAAAGAAATGATCCAATGGAAAACCAATCTCATATTCGTGTTCAGCAGGTCAAAATACTGATTAACACCCTTTCGCGATTATTTTGCTCCAAGGTCTCGAAATTCACTTTCAGATTATTTCGTCATGAAAAATCGGTGGAAAAACAATTTCGAGACTTCAAATGTGAAACGATCGCGAAAAGGAAGTTTATGGGGGTATTTTGACCCGCTGAACACGAATTCGGCGTTAGTTTTTTCGTTTAGTCAATTCTTTCCACACAAAATGCTCAAAATTTGAAAAAAATGCTTAAAACCCAACATTTTTGTACAGTTTTTCGCGATTTTCGGCCCTTGCTGCATCGATATCGCCAAAACTGAATACGTGACGTGAATCTACGTTAAAAAACACGTTTTTTAGTAATTTTTCCAGGTGGTACCTCTTCGATTACATGGTGTTTTTGCGATTGAAAACTTCAAATGGCTGAAAAACCATGAAGATGTGCATGAAAATTTGAAAAATTTCCATAAATACATCTCTACAAGATGTAACTTTATGCCAAAGAACAGAAAATTTCGTTCATTTCCGTTGGAATTAAAAATTCTTGAAAATCGGGTAATAAAATGGCCATAACTCAAATGGAGAGGGGTGGGGGTCAAAAAATTTTTCCAGATTTTTTTACATCAAGATTTTTGGGGGATTAAAACGAAAATCAGCCTGGGCCAAATTCACCCTTATTTGGCCAGACCTTTGTGGATAATGATTGTCCACACATTTCACCACAAATGTAAAAGGTTTCAACATGTGGCAAATTTTGTGGATAGGAATTATCCATCAATATTACCAATTCTAGAGTTTAGGAAACCCATAAAACTGTGGTCAATTTTATGGATAATAATTATCCACGCATTTCACCAGAAATGAAAAATGCTTGAACATGTGGAAAATTTTGTGGATAGGAATTTTCCATCAAAATTGCCGTTTGTGGAGTTTGGGGAAACCCATAAAACTGTGGTCAATTTTATGGATAATAATTATCCACGCATTTCACCACAAATGTAGGTAAGAGGTTTGTACATGTGGAAAATTTTGTGGATAGGGATTTACCATCAAAATTACCAATTCTATAGTTTGGGGAAACCCATAAAACTGCGGTTAATTTTATGGATAATAATTATCCATGCATTTCACCACAAATGTAAAGGTTTGAACATGTGGAACATTTTGTGGATGAGAATTTTCCGTTAAAATTACCGTTTGTGAAGTTTGAGGAAACCCATAAAACTGTGGTCAATTTGATGGATAATAATTATCCACACATTTCACCACAAATGTAGAAGGTTCCAACATGTGGCAAATTTTGTGGATAATAATTATCACACATTTCACCACAAATGTAAAAGGTTTCAACACGTGGCAAATTTTGTGGATAGGAATTATTCATCAAAATTACCAATTATAGAGTTTGGAGATACCCATAAAACTGTGGTTAATTTTATGGATAATAATTCCACGCATTTAACCACAAATTTAAAATGTTTGAACTTGTGGAAAATTTTGTGGATAGGAATTTACATGGCCAATTCTAGAGTTTGGGGAAACCCATAAAACTGTGGTCAATTTTATGGATAATAATTATCCACACATTTCACCACAAATGAAAAATGTTTGAACATGTGGCAAATTTTTGCCGAAGTTACCGGCACGAATCCAATGGGTTACTCGGCTTGGAAGTTTGATACAATTTTTTCCAGAATTATAGGCACAAATCTAATGGTATGTTCCATTTTAAATTTTCATAGATTTTTGTCGAAGTTTCAAGCTCGAATCCAATGAGATATTTAATTTGAAGTTTTGATTGATTTATGACACAGCTCTGGGTACCAATTTAAGCGATTTTCTATTTTTAAGAAGTGATGCATTATGGTTGTTTTTCAAAAAGGAATGTACGATTTAAAAAGAAGTTCACGGTAGCCCGTCCGGAACGGACGGGTTAAACGGCTAGTTAAACATAGGATTACAAAAAATCAAAATTATAGAAAAAATCGCTATCGCCAGTCACCAGCCAAAACGTATTTCATTACATTCGTAATGCCGAGCAATCTGTGGTCTGTGGTCGTAGGCTCATAGGTACTTGTATGATTTTATACCGTATAGAAATCAAGTTTGACAGCGAATACTGAAAAAACGAAGAATCGTGTTCCATGAACCCGAAAACGAAATACTCGTACAGAAAAATGATTTTTACGAATAAATAAAGCAACCGCGATCGAATCACATCGCCCATCGCCGCAAGAAAATATGTACCACCAGCCGAAGCAGTAAATTTTTGCACTCTCGTTAACCAAAGTCATTCGTTTGCACATGCCCACGGTATTCAAATTTAAAAGCAACGTCGACGTGAACGAAATCAATCGTTGGTATCGTAAAGTATGTCTAATCGAAGTAATTCAAAGTTTCTCGGGGCAGCTCGTGCGCCAGCCTTTTTTGCTCTCCCTTCGAACAATATTATGTACGTAATAATAATTATCTCAACTCACTTGGTAAGCGTTTCTAATGAAGATGTGTATATGGTGCCACCGACGTCGATGTGTACCGGCGCTGTGTATTTGGAAGCTGCGGCAACGCAAGGGATTCCGGTTATTTTATGGTTGTAGCTGAGCGAAGGTGGTGGTATCGAAGGTGTCGGAGATGACGAATTTGTAGACATTGTTGGTGAAGTGGCTGGTGATGTGCTGTAAAAGTGGATACAAAAAAATCGCGTCAAAAATGCTCAAGTTTTATCTCTCAACTTCACTCTCTCATTCTGAATCAGTGAAATGTCTCTGATAAACAGTAAGGATTGCAGCACAGGAAAAACCAACAAGATTCATTGATTTTCAGCGAATTTTCACTGATTTTTCAGCTAAATTCAAAAATTTTACCGAGTTTTCAGTAAATTCTCCCAGATTTTTCAGTGATTTTTCTCACTGATTTGTTTTTAATGAAAATTTTTTCATTTTTTCACCGATTTGTAATTTTCTTTTCTGTGCTCATAGGTGCATCCAGAAAAATTAATTAAGAAAGGGGCTGAGAATTTGAAAAAAATGGGGGGGGGGGGAGAGGTCAATTTTCGGAATAATCGTTTTTGTCAAAAATCATTAATTTTTTCCGGCAAACTGAGAATTTATTGAGAAATCTGTGATTTTTGACTGAAAAATTAGACTAAAATACTGCCCGAGCAAAGCGAGGGAAAACATTTTTTGAAAAAAATACTGCTTGAAAAGCACAAAAAAATGCGCTTTTTAAATATTTGCGCAATAAAATTTTTTTCTGAGCTTAAGAGGGGGGCCCGAGCTTCCTGAGTCCTCCCTGGGTGCGCCTACTCCTGTGCTGCATTTCTGACTGTCTCCCAGGGATTTTCGATCATTTTCACTAATTTATGAACGAGAGAGTACACCAGTTGAATGACTACTGTACTATCAACAAATTCCTCGTACGTTCCTGCCAGGAATCAGGAAAAGGAAAAACAACTACTTTCGTGCTTGAACAGAACGAGGACGAAAATTAGGCCGAAATTCTCTCTCATTCTAAATCAGTGAAAAGTTACTGATATACAGTCAGAATTGCAGCACAGGAAAAACCAGTGAAATTCATTCATTTTCAGCAAGTTTTCGCTGATTTTTCAATGGTTTTCGATGTTTTAGCAAATTTTTAAATTTTTCTGACAAGTAAGTGACTTTTCACTGATTTTTCAGCTAGTTTTCTCATTGATTTTCTCCTTTGTTGCAATTCTGACTATTTCTCAGTAATTTTCGATAATTTTCGCTCATGATTTTTGAATGAGAGCAGTGGCGTAGCCAGGGGGGGTCCAGGGGGTCCGGACCTCCCCCTCCCCCATGAGGTCAAAAATTCACGTGAAAAAACGCCTTTTTAAGACATTGAAAATAAATTTTTCTCAAAGCTTCGCCCTCGCTTCGCGCTCGGGCATAAAAAATCTCAATTATTTGAATTATTTGCAATGATTATGCGAAAAAAGGCTCCATCTTAGTATTTTAAGTCTCCATATCCACTTTCTGCCTTCCCAAAGAAAGCTTCTGATACTATTGCTTGAAGTTGCTGGTTATTATTTTCCTTTTTTAAGGTCAAAATGATCATTTTGAAAGTTGCTTATTCCAAAATTACACCTTTATCGAAGCTTTTTCTCTAAATATTTTATGCAAATCGTGATTTATTGATAAATTTATGAATGAAAGTGTTTCAAATTATGAATTTACTGTTCCCATAAGCCATTTTTTGGGAGGGAGGGGGTGAGAGGAATGGTGAAAAGTGAACTAAAAATTTTTCGAAAAAATTTGGAAGTGTGGACCCCCCCCCCATGAGAAATTTCTGGCTACGCCACTGAATGAAAGTGTAGGCAATCAAATCAAACCACCAAGTTTTATTATTTTTGCAATAAGTATTTGAGTTGTTGTTGAAGTTTTTTGAACCAATTTTGCGACTTTCGAAATTTGATAGATACATAGGTATCTTGTTAAAGAAAAAGAAATGTATTTCCCAAGTTCCATTGTCAACATGAATATAGAAATTAATTACTGACACGATAGATTCGAGACAAAAAAGAGTTCACCCTAAAAAATTGTATAGGTAAGGCATATTTTCGTTTCAGTATGTACTGTGGCCCACCGGAGGGGATACAATACGTAAAGAAATACGACTTTCTCGTTACCAAGGTGTGTTACCGTCACGATAATAAATTCATTATTTCGGCGACATTATTCACAAAAGTTGATATTTCCAAATAGAGGGATAACTGAGGTCTATAATCGCCGTTTAATAGCGTATAATTTTCATATTACTCGCATTAGAAGCATACTTAAAGGTACTCGTGGAGTTTAACCACATTTGTATTGACGCGCGCGTATCTAAATAATGTGTAGATGTGCCTAATACCTAATACATGTATTCGATAACTCGTACGTATATGTAGGCTATGGTTCATCATCAAGTAAGCGGGGGCGAAATCATTGCGTGTGGATGGCGGAGAGAAATTTATATCGTATTATATGCAAATTTTCCTCATTTATAATTTTGTGGGTCCTTGTAATAAATATCTACTGATTTAATGAAAAATTGACCAAAAATTGAAACGCACCGACCTTTGTCTGATCTGATATCCTCCATTATTTTTGTACGAGATCTAGATCTAGATGTACTCACTATTTACATATAAAATACGAGGTGTGAGGTAAAAAAAAAAAATTCTGTCAATTGACACGATTATAAAAGGTCGATGATGACTGTTTCGCGAAACATCGCATACAACCAGTTTCAGTTATCTGGAAGATGTACAGTGTTCACTACATAGGTGTACGAGTATGTTTCGTTATACCTACGTAGGTACGTACCTACGTAATGCGCATGAGAAACGTAAGAAAGGAACTAGGTAGTAAGTACATGAGAGAGAAACACAGCCGGAGACAGGCAGACAGATAGATGGAGTAGGAAAACAGCGAGGGGACAGGATACCGAACCTATGTAAATCTATTTATGAAAGATTATCTCGTTTGCAGCTTAATGAATACGTTTAGGTGTTGACGGTCGACGCATCGATGGTTGAAAAAACACACACACAACACGAGCTAGTTCACGCTATTAAGCTAAAGATAGGCTTAGTAGCCCAACATAAAGATTCATTGATCTGCGTGCGGCTTTGAGATTGAAAGGAAAGAACATCGAGATACTTCTGTTCGCTTTGTATGGTTTTCGAAATTGCAAATTAAATTGATATTTGAGTTATGAGTTGGAAAGAGGGGAAGGGATGGTGATGAAATTTCAGATGATTTTAATTTAAGAAGAGAACTATATACTTGAAGTGTACTCCTGAGAATAGGGCAGAACATCAATTCTTGGTTTAAAAAAAGTCTTGAAACCTCATAACAAATTATCAGCTGCTTAAATCAATATTTCGATTTTTAGAAAATTTTTGAAAATTCTCTCACTTTTTCACCATACTTGATAGGATTTAATTCCATACCAAATATCGCCCTCCCAAACCGAAATTTGACCATCTTGAGTCATTCAGTCAGGAACCTCCAAAACAATTTCGATTTTTTTCAGAATTTCCCTTTGTAGTGCCGTTTTTGACACGAGGTGTTTTTTTTTTCGAAAAATGCATTGTAGTGCCATTTTTCGTACTGGTGGTCTATATAGGGTTTAATTCGGTTGATTTTTCTCTTGTTTTTTGCCGCCTTTTCCTTCATATTTTCAATAACGATTTCGATGTCTAAAAGATCGACTCGGTAAAAGTGGAAGAGGAAATTGATGTTTGACTTGTCGTTCATTTTTCAAATTTTCAATTCTCTTGAAATACATTTATGTACTTTTAGAGAAATTAGAATCATACCTGAGTTTAATTTGCGCCGGGTAAATGGTGGTTCGAGATGACGTAAGATCTTTTGGCTCCTTTGAATCGACATCGCTTCGCAGTACTTCGCACTTCCTCCTGTAAAAGCAACAAAAAGATGTTCAAATATAGAACGTGTTAGGTAAATGATATTATAGTATTAGAAAAACGATAGCGATACGCGATGCTATGCTGTGAAACGATTAGCAAACGAAGACGAGTTGATTTGTATTGTATAGGCGGCTTTTACCTCTTATAGTAATATCAAGCTCGGTAACTGGTTCGGGACCATAAGCGCAGTGTACAAGAGAGGAAAAAAAACAAGATAAAGATAGAAACGCACACTCACACGACGAGTATGTGGTACGGTAATGTACTGCTGGGAGGTCTGTTTTTCTCGACTACAAAAAAAAAAAAATGGGAAAAAAATACAAATACGTATTTAATACAGATTTCACCGAAGTTGAGAAATGACGAATGAACTGCCACTGCTGCTATTTCTAGATGCAACAGCGGCGGATGGGTAGAAGGTAGAGGGGTACATCGCGGGGAAGATGATTTTTACAAAGTGGCACGTCGTTGTTGTTGAATATTCCGTATACGAACAAGACGCGTTAGCAATTAAAACCTATTTACAATTAGTAATTGACAAGTGGCTTTTTTATTATGAGGCAGTTACCGTGGACACTGCAGCGCGAGTCTTGCTGGATTGTACGACGAAAATGCGTGCGATGCATTTCAATATCGCGTCGTACAGTTGTACCGATGTTTTTATCGTACAAGGAGTTATAAGAGTGAGATAGATGGACGTTGTCGACCTTAAGTAAATTATTCCATCGTAATACTTGATGCTAATTTTTTTCTCTTTCTAAAAGAATATATTTTTTTATACGTATCAGTATCGACTATATACTTACTTACTATAAAGGTACGTTTTTTTTTTTTTTTTTTTTTTTGCAATACAATCGATCTCATAACGTAATTGTGTACAATGTCGCCAAGCACCTGACAGTGGCATTCCCACATCGGGGCATAAATATACATAGGCAGACCTACTACGTAGGTTAGGTACTGTAGGTACTCTGTACCTTACCTGCGGATATGATATGTACGAGCTGCCGTCAATCAAAGGAGAAAAAAATTACTCATCATACCGACTCCGGACATAGGTAGAGGCAAGCAAGCCTTGGCTGAGTGATTTACGATCGACTCGCCGACGCAACTTGGACGTGTAGCCGTCAAACGGTATACCCGATACGGGACAATTGACAGATTTACTATCGACGACAGCGACCGAGCGAAAAATTTCGCAGTCTGTGGCGTGACTATAACACGCGCACGGCGGCGAGATGATAATGGCTTTGAGAAGACGAAGAGAGGAGAAGAAAAAACATACACACCCGAGTGCAGAGTGAATCGGGACTGGCCAGAGATATGATTATAATATACTTATCTAATTGATTTATAAACACCGGCTTGGGCGGCTAGAGCGATGAAAAAAGTGGCGCGGAGAGCGTACAACGGTAGCGCGAACCGGCCAGATAGAAAGAAGTTGGGAAGTTGCGTGAACTGGTAACTGGTATTCATTATGGTTTATTTACAATGGTTCGGTGTTCGGTTATCTAAAGGTGTATGTATACCTAGTATGTTTGTTGCCGGTTTGCGTTCGCCATCTTCGTCTGTACCGTGCGCCCATGGTCTTAACCCTTTCTCTGTCTGTTTCATTGTCGAACTGGCTTTGGTGGCCAAGGAAAGGTGGCGGAGCGGTGCCCATTGCGGTACCAACTACCAATACGTTATAACTGGATACTTTGGTCTACGGGTGTAGATGTAGATGTAGATGAGCAGTCTCGTAGGCGCATCAGCCTACTACCGTAATAACACGCGAGACGCAGCATCCCAACATCATCCGAAAGCTTTATTCTTATGTACGCGTAATGAAAGTATAAATCGCTACCGCAATTTCTGAAATATGATCGTCGGATCTCGAATTGGTGTTTTTTTTTTCACTGTTCCGGTTCTTTACGGATGCTCGTGAGCGATTTTTACTCAGATTCTGTGTTGAGAGTGCAGCAGAACGACGAGTTTTATTATTGTGCGTAATCGGATTCGATCGATGATCGGATATGGGCTAAATACATAAAAGACTAAACATCTTACCTACGAATGAAATGCATAGGTACTTGAAGATGGACGACCCACTCCCCTCCAGGTGTAAAGTAATCCTTAATTTTTGGATCAGAATTCAAAGGAATGGAAATAGTGAAGTGATGTATTGATTCTTACCAATTTGCGGACACTGAGTTTCTTCAATATCAGTTTAATTTTTTGTTTCGACCCTTCCATAATCTCTTAAGCACATCCTCAATTTGGTTAAAATTTCAAAAAATTGAAAATGACATGAGACATCTTTGTTATTGCGTTTTTAAAGTCGCTGAATTCGAATAGGTACTCATTTATTTTTTGGATACCAACCCATCAGTGTCCCCTTCTTGCTCCCACAAAAACGAGGGAATAATTGAAACAACGCTTAGTGGACAGAATAGGTCAAAGTTTTTTTAGGCCGCTCTGGACCGAAAAATCAATCGCATGAAATTGTGTATTGAAGTGTGGGTAAAACCATGTCTATCAGGCCATTTTTATTTTTTTAAAAATATTTTCAAAATTTGATGTCAGCTCGTCCCGGAAGACAAAATATCCCCAAAATGCCAAATTACAAATTCTCGACTTGAAACTCCCATTTCAATTTATTGTACTGTCCTGAAAAAATAACTAAATTCGAAATCCTCGACCTGAAAGCCCTTGAATTTCATACCCATGTCGATGTTTTCAATTTTTTCCAAATTGGGTGTCAGTACCATCTTCCTTGAGGGTCCAGAAAAACATTGTATATAACGCATTATAACATATGGATTACTAAGTACCAACTTGTGACAAGAGTGCTGAGTTCGATTATCAACTTACTTTCTCAATTTGCCTTTTTTTTTTTTTTTTTTTTGGTAACTTGGAGGTCACTATGGGGTGCGGGGAAAGCAAATTGAGAAAGTAAGTTAATATTCGAACTGAGCTCACTCGAATTAAATTGATATGTCACACGCTGTTTCAATTTTTATTCCTGATGGTATTCAAAAAATGAGTGAATGTTCGGGCAAAAAGACCATAAAAACGTACCCTCTCATTCTGAATCAGTGAAAAGTCACTGATGAACAATCAGAATTGCAGCACATAAAAAATCAGTAATATTCACTTGTTTTTCAAAGATTTTCGTTGATTTTTCAAAAATTATCACCGAATTCCCAAATATATTCGCCGATTTTTCAGCTAAATTCATAAATTTCATCAATTTTCTAGTGATTATTTTCACTGATTTATTTTCAGTGAAACTTTTTTCATTTATTTTTTCCTGTGCTGAAATTCTAACTGTTTACCAATGACTTTTCCCTGATTCCGGATGAACAATTAGATTAGGGACCTCTGTTCTGTGCCCCTTATTAGTAGAGTGTTGTATACCTACTGTTGAAATCCCATCTTGAAAAGTAATTAGTTGAAAACACATGAAAAGTTATCCATCTTGAATCAAACCAATCTCGAGCTGTGATTCTTCAAAGCTCGGCTGTTTGTCAAAGAATTTCCATTTATGAGAACCCTCCTCCCCTATCCCTTGAAAGCTGACTGTCGAAATGACGGCGCGGCGATTCCTTCATTATCCCATCGAGAGTAATTCGTATGAAAAATCTGAGCAAAATCGGAGGACCTAAGTACATAAAATCGAAACCTGGACGATTTGAATTGGAATAAATGTTATGCAAAAACCACTGTCAAGTCAAGATTTTCCTCGCATGTTTTTACGACGAAAACCTCTTTCCAGTTCGTAATCAAAAAAATTTTGGGTCTATATTCCAGATTTCTCATCTTTATCTTGAGCCGCGAATACATAGGGAGAAATGAAGAATTTACATGTGTGTCGAAAGAGAGAAAAAAAATGGTGAATCCTGCGCCAGGAGCTCCAATCTCGAGCAATGAAGAGTGGAATATTTTCTGGAAGTGTTTTGCATAGATGGCAAATTGATCTGTTGATCGTTTTGGTTTG
Organism: Pseudococcus jackbeardsleyi; assembly: GCA_038380155.1. Lineage (NCBI taxonomy): Eukaryota > Metazoa > Arthropoda > Insecta > Hemiptera > Pseudococcidae > Pseudococcus > Pseudococcus jackbeardsleyi. The sequence continues at coordinate 1,713,051 of CM076240.1, forward strand.
AAAACGTAGGACATGGTCGACAGTTCGAATGGGATTCAAGGCAAATAAGGCAGAATTTGAAATTGTATCGAATACAACGAGGTAACTTGTATATGGAGCAATATACCTTGTCGAGTGCATTTAATTGTGACAAGTAGGTACTCGGACTAATGTTGTAGTAGCCAAAGTAAATGGCATTTGCTGATAATAAAACGCGCATAATTGGTTGTAATTGTTTCACGACCGTAGACACGGTAATTTATTTGCTTCGATTTGCAGCACGTTTTTCTTCGTAGCTTAGGTATTGGTTTTACTATTGCCTATGTTTCCAACTTATACTGCCGCTGCTATTTGCCTGTCAGTTGTCGTATAGTTGCGATTATTCTGTGATCGCAACCGCGGCCTCTGCAGCTCCATCATTTTACTTATAAACTGCAGTCCGCGTTAAATAGTACTCGTGTCGAATGTAGCCCTGCTCTGCATTAGACGTATGTAACTCTTCACTAAGTCGTGTTTTTGTCAAACGAATCTGTACTCTATGTCGATATATGTAAGTACTTGAATGTTGCACCGAGCAATAAACGGGCATTTTGTTTTTTTTTTTTTTTTTTATACGAGGAGAAAGTACCCGTATGAGCGCGGGGCGTTGAGTGCAGTTGAAGGAGATGATAATTAATAATCGACGGATTCATAAACTGATAATCTCGATGGCAAATCTCGGCTAAAAAGGATTTGAAATTTCTCTTCGTGTGTCGAATCAACAGCAAGTTCATCGTAGCAAAGCAAACAGCCAGATTGCAAATGTGATAATTGGGCGCTTTAGTCGAGCACATCTACAGCCGGTGCTTCAAATCAAGATATTCCTTCAAAATTTTCTGGGTTATTCTATACTAAAAAAACGGACCAAAAATAAAGCCGGGTCTTCCAATTTCGTTCAATTTTTTTTTTAGAGTTCTCCTTGATGGTCCATTCATAAATCCGCGATCATTTCGCTTCTAACCTTGGGGGGAGAGGTGGTGGCCTCGTAATTTTTGGGCAATTGCGATTTTTTGTTCGATTACCCAACTTTGAAGGCTCAAATCTCGAGATAAGTTGTATTGGGGGGGGGGAGAACGTTTTGCAGGATCAGAAAGAGTATTGATAGGAGATTCAAAATCGATAATCACATTTTGAAAAGCTCAAAGTTGAACTTTGATGGTTAAAGCTCAACTTTCATGATGAGAACAAAAGATGAAAGCTACCATTTAAAAGTCTGAAAAAATTAAAATGAGTAGCCTTTTTTTAGCGATTTTCCAAGCAACAAATTTTCAAGATGGGATTTCTAGACCCCTAGGGGGTACAAAGGTCCACAATTTTGACCGAAATTCAAAAAAAAATTGAAAAATAAAGTAGCATGTCGATTTCTACTTATTCAAAGGCGCTGATTTTGAATATGTACTTGTTTTTTTCATTCGACCCCTCTGAATCCTCTATTAGCCCTCTCGAGAGGGTAAAAAGTCGAAAAAATGAAAAATATAACAAGTGATCTGTCGTTTGTTAGTTATTTTAGAGCGTTGAAATCGAATATTTGCTTATATTTTTGATTTGACCCTTCGGTGTCTTCCTAGTCCTCCCAATTTTTGGGTAAAGTATGTTGAAAAATTAAAATGTCGTATCCATTGTCACTAATTCAAGGTCGTAGAATCTGAATATCGACTCACTTTTCGATTTTATCCCTTTCACCCTGCTCTAAGCGACCGACCTTCTTCCAAATAAATCAAACGGGAAAGGGATAAAATCAAAAAGTAAGTCAATATTCGGATTCTACACCCTCAAATTAGTGATAATCAATATGCCACCCTCCATTTTAATTTTTTAATCTAGTTTGCTTAAAATTGGGTGCTAGAGGGACACTGAAGGGTCAAATCCAAAAAAATCAGCAAATATTCGAACTCAGTGCCTCCAAATAGGTACGTATACGTAACAAACGGCAGATTATATCTACGTAAAAATTTGAGCGAAATCAGAAGACTCGACTTGTTCTTTCAAGTAGGGAGTCAATGAGAGGTTGGGAGGTTGACGAAAAAAAGAATATGAAAAAATGATCAATCAGGAAGTAACCAAAAGAAAGGTGCGGGGAGAAGGGGAGGTCAATCGCTTCATCTCACGCAATCGAACTGACCTATCTATTCTACGATTCTTTAATCTCCAGTTTGTATTCCCAAGAATGCTCGTCACATTTTTATTTGCTCAAATTATCCCTCTGTTATTTTGGACTCTTCCTCGCTATAAACTCATTTTCTCGGCGTTATGTTTATTTAAATGTTTCACCCCTTTTTTTCGAAAAAGTCTCGATGGTGACGCTTTTAAGGATTATTAGCCTTTACGAAGCAACATTACATACTTATCCAGCGCAGCGTTTCGAATTTTTTTTACGAATACAAATTCCTATAACCGAATTTATTTTAGGATTATATGTGTCTCTCGTCTGCGTATAATACGCGTTTACTGAAATATGATGCACGTAGGTATTATTGTAAAAGTGTTCTGAAAAAAAACTAGACACACTGTGTCAAAAGAGCGGACTTCCTATCATATACAAACTGGTGACTAATTGCACGAATTCAAACTTTCAATTCATTTTTCTCAAACACTGTGAGCTTTTCAGACCAATTCTTTTCTTTTGGCATCCATCCTAACTATTCTTTTGATGTCTGTTTTACCCTACAATAAAGCATTGCTCTGGCGAAATACATATTTATATTTTCAAGAACAGAAATAAACTTTTAACTTATGAAAAGCTCAACTTTTAATCTATGAATCAAATCATTCACAAACGAAATCGTTTGCGAACAACTAATTCAATCAAACAAATCGTTCGCGAACGACCAATTCAATCAAACGAATCGTTCACGAACAACCGATTCAATCAAACAAATTGTTCGCGAACGACTAATTCAATCAAACAAATCGTTCGCGAACGACCAATTCGAACAGTTAATTCGCGAACGACTGCTTCAATTTAACGAATCATTCGCGAACGACTGATTCATTCGAGTAAATCGTTAACGAACGACTGATTTATTCAATTGAATCATTTGAAAACGAATTTATTATTGGCAACACTGTATGAAATTAATTTTATGAAGAAAACACATAATAACAAGAATTGACCAATCACAGACCTACAAACTTTGAACTTAATTTTTTCAAGAACGGTGAGCTTTCAAGAAAAATTCATGAGAACCGAAGTTGTAGAGCTTGAAATTCCTGACTATCAAAATGCCCTCCGTTTTTTTCTACGGTGCACCGTTCGCGAGATATTTTCAAAAAATCAGTCGAATAAAGAAAACAAAAAAGTAATAGAAATCAACCAATCACAAGCCTTCAAACTTTGAGCTCAATTATCTCGTAAACGGTGAGCTTTCAAGAAAAATTCATGAGAACCAAAGTTGTAGAGCTTGAAATTCCTGACCATCAAAATGACCTTCGTTTTTCTCTACAGTGCACTGTTTGTGAGATATTTTTGAAAAACTGAATAAACTTTAAAGTCGAAAAGCTCAGCTTTCAAAGCTCGGATCGACTTCAAAATTCAATCAGCTCTTCACCTATATACATTCTAATCACCATAAAAATTTCAAGTCGATTGGTCAACTCTAACGTGAGCTATCGCGTCAGAAAAAATGTACCAAAATTGAGCTTAAAAGTTGAAAAGCTCAGCTTTCGCTGCACAGAATTGCACCAAAATCTAATCAGCTCTTCCTCTACATAATCTACACCTACTGTAAAAATTTCAGCCCGATCTGTTTAGTTTAACGAGAGAAATCGCGTCAGAACGAAAAGGCTTCAACAAATAAATAAATAAATAAATAAATAAACTAGACACACTGTGTCAAAAGAGCGGACTTCCTATTATATACAAACTGGTGACTAATTGCACGAATTCAAACTTTCAATTCATTTTTCTTAAACACTGTGAGCTTTTCAGATCAATTCTTTTCTTTTGGCATCCATCCTAACTATTCTTTTGGTGTCTGTTTTACCCTAAAAAGCATCGCTCTGGCGAAATATATATTTTCAAGAACAGAAATAAACTTTAAACTTATGAAAAGCTCAACTTTTAATCTATGAATCGAATCATTCACGAACGAAATCGTTCGCGAACAACTGATTCAATCGTTCGTTCATTCAAAAGCACAGTTCGTGAACGACTGATCCAATCGAACAAATTTCTCGCGAACGATCAATTCAATCAAACGAATCGTTCACGAACAACTAATTCAATCAAACAAATTGTTCGCGAACGACTGCTTCATTCAAACGAATCGTTCACGAACAACCGATTCAATCAAACAAATTGTTCGCGAACGACCAATTCAATTAAACGAATCATTCGCGAACGACTAATTCAATCAAACAAATCGTTCGCGAACGACCAATTCAATCAAACTAATCTTTGGCGAACAACTGATTCAATCGTTCACGAATCGAACAGTTGATTCGTGAACGACTGCTTCAATTTAACAAATCATTCGCGAACAGCTGATTCATTTGAGTAAATCGTTAACGAACGACTGATTCATTCAATTGAATCATTTGAAAACGAATTTATTATTGGCAACACTGTATGAAAATAGTTTTATGAAGAAAACACATAACAAGAATTGACCAATCACAGACTTACAAGCTTTGAACTTAATTTTCTCAAGAACGGTGAGCTTTCAAGAAAAATTCATGAGAACCAAAGTTGTAGAGCTTGAAATTCCTGACCATCAAAATGCCCACCGTTTTTCTCTACGATGCACCGTTCGCGAGATATTTTCGAAAAATCAGTGAAATAAAGAAAACAAAAAGTAATAGAAATCAACCAATCACAAGCCTTCAAACTTTAAGCTCAATTTCCTCGAAAACGGTGAGCTTTTAAGAAAAAATCATGAGAATTACAGTTGTAGAGCTTGAAATTCCTGACCATCAAAATGCCCTCCGTTTTTCTCTACGATGCACCGTTTGTGAGTTATTTTTGAAAAACTGAATAAACTTTAAAGTCGAAAAGCTCAGCTTTCAAAGCTCGGATCGACTTCAAAATTTAATCAGCTCTTCACCTATACACATTCTAATCACCATAAAAATTTCAAGTCGATTGGTCAACTCTAACGTGAGTTATCGTGTCAGAAAAAATGTACCAAAATTGAGCTTAAAAGTTGAAAAGCTCAGCTTTCGCTGCACAGAATTGCACCAAAATCTAATCAGCTCTTCCTCTACATAATCTACACCTACTGTAAAAATTTCAGCCCGATCTGTTTAGTTTAGCGAGAGAAATCGCGTCAGAAAGAAAAGGCTTCAACAAACAAACATATAAAACTAGACACACTGTGTCAAAAGAGCGGACTTCCTATTAAATACAAACTGGTGACTAATTGCACAAATTCAAACTTTCAATTCATTTTTCTCCAATACTGTGAGCTTTTCAGACCAATTCTTTTTTTTTTTGGCATTCATCCTAACTATTCTTTTGGTGTCTGTTTTACCCTACAGAGCATCGTTCTGGCGAAATACATATTTTCAAAGACAGAAATAAACTTTAAACTTATGAAAAGCTCAACTTTTAAATGATGAATCGAATCATTCACGAACGAAATCGTTCGCGAACAACTGATTCAATCGTTCGTTCATTCAAACGCATCGTTCGCGAACGACTGATTCAATCAAACAAATAGTTCGCGAACGACCAATTCAATCGAACGAATCGTTCGCAAACAACTGATTCAATCGTTCGTTCATTCAAACGCATCGTTCGCGAACGACTGATCTAATCGAACAAATTGTTCGCGAACGACTGCTTCATTCAAAAGAATAGTTAACGAACAACCGATTCAATCAAACAAATCGTTCGCGAACAACTGATTCAATCAAACAAATCGTTCGCGAATGACTGATTTAATCGAACAAATAACAAATCGTTCGCGAACGACTGCTTCAATTAAACGAATCATTCACGAACGACTGATTCATTTTCATTATGACTGATTCATTCAATCGAATCATTTGAAAACGAATTTATTATTGGCAACACTGTATGAAATTAGTTTTATGAAGAAAACACATAACAAGAATTGACCAATCACAGACCTACAAACTTTGAACTTAATTTTCTCAAGAACGGTGAGCTTTCAAGAAAAATTCATGAGAACCAAAGTTGTAGAGCTTGAAATTCCTGACCATCAAAATGCCCTCTGTTTTTCTCTACGATGCACCGTTCGCGAGATATTTTCGAAAAATCAGTGGAATAAAGAAAACAAAAAGTAATAGAAATCAACCAATCACAAGCCTTCAAACTTTAAGCTCAATTTTCTCGTAAACGGTGAGCTTTCAAGAAAAGTTCATGAGAACCAAAGTTGTAGAGCTTGAAATTTCTGACCATCAAAATGGCCTTCGTTTTTCTCTACGATGCACCGTTTGTGAGATATTTTTGAAAAACTGAATAAACTTTAAAGTCGAAAAGCTCAGCTTTCAAAGCTCGGATTGACTTCAAAATTTAATCAGCTCTTCACCTATACACATTCTAATCACCATAAAAATTTCAAGTCGATTGGTCAACTCTAACGGAAGTTATCGCGTCAGAAAGAAATGTACCAAAAATGAGCTCTAAAGTTGAAAAGCTCAGCTTTCCAAGCACAGAATTGCACCAAAAACTAATCAGCTCTGCTTCTACACGGTCTACACCTACTGTAAAAATTTCAGCCCGATCTGTTTAGTTAAACGGGAGAAATCGCGTCAGAAAGAAAAGGCTTCAACAAACATATAAAAAAACAAACCTGTATGATTGCAATAGCGGATTCCCGCTAGGGCGGGAAGTCCGCTAAAAACAAACCAGTATGATTGCAATAGCGGATTCCCGCTAGAGCGGGAAGTCCGCTAAAAAACAAACCACTATGATCGCAATAGCGGATTCCCGCTAGAGCGGGAAGTCCGCTAAAGAGAGATAAACTGGCGTAAATACGAAAGTAGATATACGTTTACTTTTTTTGTCGTTTCGGGGGAAAAAACATACAAAGAAAAACCCACTTTTTGCAAAACTTCGGTACAGCATTTTCCAATACATGAAGAAAGTTTACGTAGGCTTTCCGCTAGCGGGGTAAAGAGTAAAAGAAATAGCTGCGGAAAGGGGTTGATGTTTGAAATTGTGAGCGTTGTACGCTTCGAGCGCTTTTTAAACGTTAATTTCATGCAACTTGGAAAGAGTCTATAAAGGCGCGAGAGAGAAGAGAGGACGGCGAGCAAGACACGAAGGAAGGGTAACGGCGCGGCGGCACGACGGGGACGTTTTAAAAAGAGCGGGGGGCGTGGAGAGTATCAGTAATGGAAACGAAATTAAAATCTTAAAATATGCTAATAGATTTACTTTGTGAAATTAAAACGACTACGATTACGACGAAGAAAACTCGCGGCGCGGACGCGAGCGCGCGATTTCGTCAGAAAACTCGACAAAATGACTTATATAGATTTAGGTATAGCTGAGAGTGGAAAAGCGCGAGCGAGACGGGCAGAGATGAATTTTACTCGAAAATAGTATCAAAAAACCGCGGCGACGGCTAAAATTTTAACGAACACGACGATATCAAAAATATCGCACGACTTGAGGTATAGAACGACGTGGGCGCGAAGAGGAGGAGGAGGAAGCCGAGCGTTTATATCGGCGGGTATTATGTAAATAGTAATTATAAATACCAAAATGATGATTTTCGCGGCGCACATTAACATCAAGACTACGACGAAAAAGACAAGGTATCTACCGAGGTATAAGACGAAAGAAGGAAACTTTTGATCTTGTGGCATCACATGAAAACAGGCTGGGGGAAAAAAACTTGGTAGGTACCCGATACTTTTCCAGGGTACACGCGAACAAGATTCGATAAGAGAACTAGAACGAAAGAGCGACAGTGAAAAATAATGAGAGAAGAAGAAAGAGAATTATCAGCGAAAGAGACGCAACGAGTTGGCCGAAGAGGTAGGCAAGGTCATCGGAGCCGCGATTCGAAAGAAATAGTCGTTTGTCATAGTATCGATGTATTAGATAATGGAATACGAGATCGGTGTGTAGGGCACAATTAAGAGAATAATGTTGAGCGGCGTGTACACGTTATGTATATACGTAAAGGTAGACATAGCTATAGCCATGCCTACGTATGTACAAATGCAATAGGCATTCGTGGCAAGTATAAATTACTACCGTTCGGTTTGACTGACAGTATCTGATTAGAAAATCAACTCGAATACTCTTCTAAATTGGATTAAATAACATCTTAAATTAATATCCGCATTATTCTAATGCAAACACGGTTCTGCTGCCAACGGAGGCAAGGAGGTCGGCCAGCTGATCGATTCCTAGCTGCTGTACGTGTACAACCGCGTACAAGGCCCCTGTAGAAGTGTGACTTTGACGACATTAATCATAAATGCTGATCGAGATCGAGAGAGTTCTTGTGACATAGGTAGGAGTATACGAGTACAGAAACAAATGAAGAGAAACGCCAACGCAGCAGCTCGATTTTTTCTCGTTTTGTTATTTTCTTTTCGTATCTGTCATTCGTTCATTCATATTTTTTTTTTTTTTTTTTTTCCATGCTTAAGAGTCATAATGGAGTAGTAATTGAGTTATTTGCTTTACAAATCACCAATTCAAACCGGTCACGAACCGGTATGTTTGTGGGTTTTTTGTTTTCCATCTATAATTGATGAGGCGACGGCGGAGTGCTACAACGTTGAAAAATATGTATGCTCTAAATAGTTGGAAAATATTACCAAAGAAAAGTGGACATTAATAGATTACTGACATCCGTGGCACTCTGACGGTGAGACAAATGTCACGATGTTTGATTGTTTGAGACTGGATTCTGGATATGATTTCGGAAAATTTTTTCAAGTTTTAATGAACAGCTTTTTGAAAAAATGAAAGGTTGGAATGAAAACTAGTTTACCGGACCTGTCTGAGGCTCTAATTTCTAAAATGATGGCTGCAATTTCTGCGAATGAATTTAATCTAAGAGAAACTGAGAGATTTTCCAACTTATATACTGTCGCGTCGTTTCGTATTATCCCCTCCCTCCCCAGTAGTTGAAGCTATAGTCCATGTATACCAGCAGTACTTCACCTACAGAGCATACTTCAGGTAGTTGATGAAATTTGAAATTTCCACAGGACAAAAACACTTTTCCAAAAAAAAAATTAATGAGTTTGTGCCTAAGCTTAGATTAAGGAGGAGGTAAATTTTTTTGTAATAACTAATTCTCATACAAGTCATCGAGCGTTTAACGTTTAGTAAAAAAATTTCAGTCTAACCTCACTTATTCTCTTTCTTTTCATGCTTAAGAACTGGTTTTCGTAGGTTTAAATCACATTGTGGAAATGTACATTGATGGACGCGACGACTCGAATATTATGAATTTTTTCGGAAAAATTGGAGACCAATTTTTGAAAATTTGGTGAAGAAACCAGTTCTTATCAGCTTAAAAACATCGAGAAGAATTTTTATTGTAATTTACGCGATTGGTCGAAACTTGGGATTTTGCTGTAGCGCTTCAAATACTCCATGTATCAGTTTTCAAAAAAAAATCTTAATCGATTTTTAGAATAGAAACTGGGTTTGAGTTCGGTTTTGATCGAATGACTTTTTCAAAAAAAGAAACCGGTTCCGGAGTGCCTCTTCTTGGAAATCTCTCTCAATCCGAATCAGTGAAAATGATGAGCAGTCAGAAACGCAGCACAGAAAAAACTAGCAAAATTTACTGGTTTTCAGCGAATTTTCACTGATTCCTTAGAGATTTTTACTGATTTTTCAGCTAAATTTTAAATTTCGACAACTTTTCGGTGAATTTTCAATAATTTTCCCGTTGATTTGTTTTCAGTGAAAATTTGTTCACTGATTTTTTCATGTGATGTACTCTTTTCATTTATGAATCTATGAAAACTATCAAAAATCACCGAGAATCAGTCAGAATTGCAGCGCAGGAGAAAATCAGTGAAAAAAAATTGTAATTGAAAAGAAATCAGTGAGAAAAAACACTGGAAAATCAATGAAAATTCACTAAAAAGTCGATGAAATTTATAAATTTAGCGAGAAGAAAAGTGAAAATCTTTAAAAAAATCGGTGAAAATTTACTGAAAATCAGTGAATTTTGCTGGTTTTCCCTGTGCTGCAATTCTGATTGTTCATCAACGACTTTTCACTGATTTTGATTTTCGAATGTGAGAGTAATTCTGACTGTTTCTCAGTGATTTTCGATAAGTTTCACCGATTTATAAGTAAGAGAGTTAGAGAGTTGCTTCTATCACTTTCTCATCAGTCAACAGTCACTGATTGAACAATCAAACACTGATTTTTCGGCCAGCTTCATAATTTTCACTGACTTTCCAGTCAATTTTCACTGATTTTCCAGTGATTTTTCTCGCTGATTTGTTTTCAGAAAAATTTTTCTCGTCGATTTTCTCCTGTGCTTCAAATCTGACTGTTTCACAGTGATTTTTGATAATTTTCACTGATTTATAAATGAGCCAGCTTATGTGCGATCAGCGTCTCGAAGGGGAGGAGTATAGATAGTACGGTAGTTGGGTACAACAAAATTTCAGCGAAATAGAGAGTATCAATGACTCGAAATCACATCCAGATTTTTAGATATATTTGAAAGATGAACGTTTCACGACGATTTTATTTGATTTTGAAATGAAATGGGATGGAATTCGATCAATGTGAATGAAAAAATTCGGAGGTGCAAGTAAAATCTGCTGGAAACTCGAAGGCTGGCTACTTGATCGGCGCAACGCACCTTCACAAACGCAGACTTGGGCACAGGTTGAAAAAGACAAGACACAGAACCGCATACGCGCTGGTAAAGTTGACGTTGACGACGAACTTGTAACGAAATTCAAATCAACTTTAACCTACGGACAACGGTCCGGCTGGCCTGAGCAATGAATGAGTGAACAAACAAACGGCTGCGTACTACACGAACGCCGCCGTAGCGCAGCGCAGCGCCGTGCCGTGCCGCGCGTACAAGAACCGGAAGCCCTTCATACCGGGCACCTTAATGATCCGTCAAATTTCCAGTAGCCCTCATCGGCCGGTCTGACATGCGGTAGAAACTGGTTGCGGGTGCTCGAAGCGAAATTTAAATTACATTTATTATTTAATTTGGCGTTTATTTTATAATTAAGAAAGCTTCTCGGCTTTTTTATTCGTAGCTTTCCGTAGCTGGTATCTTTAAAAATAGAAGCCCACTCGAAAACTACTACTGGTATCGCCATCAGCCATTTCCCCGGTTACCCGCCTCGCGGTCTTCTCTATCCGCCGACGAAGAGACGAGGCGAGGTAACGCCGCGAAGGTAACGAAATGTCCGTTTAAATGATTTCCTCGAATGTTAATGCTTTCATATAGGTTTTAATTTTTCGCTTCTCCGCTACCATCCACGCTTTCGTCGACAGCGGAAAATATCGGTCGATTTATCACCGCGATCGTATAATTTTTCACCTTATTCTGCATCGCATCGCATCTTTAGGCCGAGCCGGGCCAAACGTATATCTAATTGTCTTTCTGCCTGCTGCTTGGCTAAACTATCCCGCGTACCGCAGTCGCCGTCATAATTAACGGCTGCTATTTGAAATTCCTTCGACCGGATTATCTTCGAGAATGAGAATTTGATCGAGTAATCGGTCTGTCGGTGCTGGTGGTGGTGGTGGTGCTGGTGCTACCCACACATTCAGCTCGCCACAGACGCAGCAGAAGATCCGGTGCGGGGTCCAGATCTTCGGACCGAATTCAAATACACACATAGGTATACGTAATTCGGCGGATTCTAATGTGGCGCGAGATAAACGTGTACGAGTGTTCGTTGAACTGTGAATAGAGCTGCAGTCTGCGTCTTGTGTTGTGGCGTATGTGGACCGAGGCCCAGACAGGTACGTAATGCGATAGTTTTGACGAGGATGTGAGTTTTGACAAATGTGTCTGGCCTGGTGATCGTATCATTCGTCAAACGTAATGATCGAATTAACTTTTTTACCAAACGACGAGTCGGTGAAGATATGAATGGTGAAGGCACGCGCATAATGGAGCAGACCCCATAATGTGTTTTGTCTTGTTTGATTTCGATGCTGAACTTGAAGGCCGTGACCGAGAGGAGAGGGTTACCTGTTATCTAATCCTGATCGAGATAACAATTGATTTATATTTAGAGTGGTATGGTTGAAATTTTTATCGCGATACTTGGGAATGTTTATCATAATTATTGAAATATTTACCGGTTATTTACCTTAATTATTGAAATATTTACGGTAATTTACCGTAATTATTGAAATATTTACGGTAATTTACCGTAATTACTGAAATATTTACGGTAATTTACCGTAATTACTGAAATATTTACGGTAATTTACCGTAATTACTGAAATATTTACGGAAATTTACCGTAATTACGGAAATATTTACGATAATTTACAGTAATTATCAGAATATTTAAGGATAAATTACAGGAATTGTTTGAGTATTTACGATGATTTACCATAATTACTGAAATATGAACTGTAACTTACCGTAATTATCAAAATTTTTATTGTAACATGCGGCGTCTACCGAGCATGCAATGCAAATCATGAAAAACATGAAAATAGCATGATTTTCTTTTCTCAATTCAGTAGACACCATGTAGGTATTGTCACCAGTTGATTTTTATGATTACAAATTGATTCGATGCTTCCTATAAAAAGAAACATTTCTTAGTGTACAGCTACGTGTATGTTGGATCTATACCATACAACGCAACGCAACGCAAAGAGCGGGAGTAGATGATGGGCGACAAGGGTAAGAAGATGATCCCTGCAACATTGAATGGTATTCTCAATTTTTTTTTTTGTTGCGTTGCATTGCATTGTGTTGCACAGCTCCAACATGTAGCATAGCCGTACCCTTACTTACGTTAGTGAGAAACAATAAATAAGAAGTAATTTTCACAGTGTCCAACTTTGAAATAATTGCTGATTCCACGAGTTCGGACAATGACGACAAACCGACCAACATCGACTATCAGCATTTTAATGAAGTGCTCAGCTTGTGCTTGTGGAGGAAATGGTGGCTTGTCAACAACTGTTTACTAGAATACGACTTGAAAAGTCAACGTCCGAATACCTACCGCGAGATGCAGCGGGCTGAAATTTATGCGAATAGACAAAGATAAAGCGCGGACACCAACCTTGCAAACGCTGAAAAGAAGAGCGAAAAAGAAAAAGAAGCCAGCGACGGGAATCGGTTGAGTTACGTTTTCACACCTCGGACGGCCTTCTCTAGGCTGGTTTCGTTTTATTCGCCGATTAAAATGCAGTTCTCGTCTTCGATCGATGTAATTAAGTTATCGATAAAATAAAAGGACTGACCTGTTACCGACAATTTATGCTCATGTTGCGCGTCTCAAAGTAGTCGTAAATACTTGCTGATTAAATGATTGTTATTACAAGTACGGCGCGCGCGCGCCGCCGATACCTATTTTACTCGAGTAGATATACGAGTAAAACACATAATATAGGTAGGTATTAGGTACTCATGGTACCATATATCGTGCGATAAACTTGTTAGCTTTATGCATATGCGAGTATGTGGATTATGGAATACCTTTTTCAGACCGCTGCTCTTCGCCATAAAACATAAGATACTATACGTATCAAATGGCAGAGGAAACTAACGTGAGAGCTGAACTTATGGAAATTTACCGGTACTTGAAATGACCGAACGCTGGGATCGGTCCCAAAAGTTGGTGTGTGTACTTCTGTTTCGAAAACCTCCAGTCTGCAAATTCGTAGATGACATGACAGTTTACAATTTTTATAAATTTTCCCACCGCAAAACTGATGGTTCTAATCGGTGCCAAATTATAGAATTTTTTACGTCCAATTCCACTACCTATAGGTATCAGTCTGTCGACCTAGTGCTGCCAATGTGCCAAAGCTCTGACCGACAGACTGGTTCAAAAGGGAAGAAAATACATGTAAGGGAACTTCACAGTTTGTAAGTTTAATATGTAATACCTATATTGCTTAGATTAGTAATTGTGACGCATTTTATGCAAATTTTGACTCAAAAATTAAATTTTTGTCTTTTTTTCTTTTCTTTTGATCTTGTCCGCCGAAGGTTTGGCAGCACTTGGAGGTCAACAAGCTTGACTAGTGGTTTTCAAATTAGGGGCACATGCACTAAATTTTCGTACCGGTCACAGTTTCGCAGCTTTCAGTTATTCTGAGTTTTCAGTGGGTTCAGCTCTCACACTGTTCGAAATCGGGGACGAATTATCGTCGAATGTACCTACATGTGAGCGATGACATGCCGCATGACGTAGTGATACCTATCGATAAGCGACATGACAGGACAGAATCTTCCTAGTTATGGACGAGTTGGCAAATACCTTGAAGCGGAATTGGACGAAAATTCGGCGGTTTTTTTTTTTTTTTTTTTACCTCGCGTAGGTAATATTTACCGCGTAGTGCGCAATTCGACCAATCAGAATACTCGAGATAACATCTCACGTATCCTGCGGCTTTAAAATGTGGAAAAAATTTTCCTGTAACATACGAATTTTTACGAACTAGTATAGTATAGGTATCGCTATATACTCGGTATAGCCGGAAGGTATACTCTCGTATGCGTACGAGTATACCTACATACATATATAGGTTGTAGGTACCGAATGGTACACCAACGCATACCTAGACCTACCATTGCCTTGGGTAGGTAGTAGGTAGTAGGTACTAAGTAGTGGGTACTACATGAAGGTACACTGTGACGCATGAAGGATCTACCATCGCGCCGCGGCGATAGGAAAAAAATGGAGGAAGGAAGAAAAAGAGAAAGAATAGGTACGTAGAGAAGAGGGGCAGAAAAAACGAATAATGATAATAAATACTGTCATTGAGAGACACGATGCGATGGTGGAATTACATCAAAAGGTATAACTAATAGAGGACTCGATATAGCGTAGCCGGCGGTCATTTCTTCGTACATAGGTACCTAAATACCATATACTCAGATGGTACATAGAGCACGTATCCATCGGTAAAGTATAATTACACCATCGGATGAGTAACATTGGTAGGAGGTCTGTAGCGTAGGTAAGGTACTAGGTAATATGTAGCTAGGTAGTAGGTACTGGTGTATATATGTTCATGTATTGGTTTGCGTCTGCCTGTGTATTTGCTTTGGCTATTTTAATAACGTTATATGTGTACGGTATACCGTATACGTATACGTATACGTAGTCTGTGTCTGTACTGTACGTACTACGTACCCCCGGCTCCGTATAATCAGAAAGACCAACGCCATTTCACCCTCCGGCTATACCGATATATACCTATATACGAATCTTGCGTGTAATGAAACCGGCCGCAGGGTATTTGAAAAAAAAAAAAAAACATTCGGTTTCGAAATTGTACAAAATGTTATCGGAATTTATGTGATGCGCTGCAAAACCATTGAAGGAAGGGGGAACATTGAAAGTTTTATGTACAGGTATACCTATAGAGACAGATGCTGCTGTATTGTTCGTACGTATAGGTGTGTTGTATCAACTGGTCTCATCGATGCGCCTTGGAGAATTCCAATATTGTCTATTTGCCAGTGGTTTGGGGAAATTTTCTATCTTTTCATGAAGAAATTGGTTGAAATTAAGAATATTGGGTGCTGCATGCATCGATTGTGTTTTCAAAAAAATCGGAAATAATCGATGATCGGTCCACGAAATTTCAGTAGGTATTCTTCAGAAACTCAAACTGTTTTGTTAAAAAAAAAATATATATATGTGACGCCGCATACGAAAAGGGTGTAGCAGGCCGAAAATCGACTTTTGAGTTACATATCAATCCTTATGTAGAATTTCACGTAGAATCCGAAAAACGTATCGCCAGATCGATTACTCGCTTTTAAAGTGCTGAAAAACCGCTTTTACGTAAGGCAAAAAAATCAAAAATGGTCAAAAATGGTCAAATTTTTTTTTTTTTTTTTTTTTAAATTAGCATATAATCCAATGCAGAATACCACAAAACCATCGCCCGGTCGATTTTTCCCTTCAGAATCGCCACGAATGATTAAAACTTCGTAAACATTTATTATCGCATTATCAAAGTTTTTACGCACGGACACCGAGAGATGGTACATCGCCGACGAGCGCGAATGGTTCGGACAATTGCTGAGAGAGTGACCCAGAGACACACAGAACCTAAAAAATCAAACCTCGCCCATTAAGGTTTCCTTAAACCGGAGAAATTCAAGTTACAATATTAAAATGCGTTTTTCTCGAAACGCGTTTTCGGCCTGCTACACCCTTTTCGTATGCGGCGTCACATATAACGTTGTATAACTAATTTGAGCATAATCGGAAAAATTGAAAATTAATCTCCGATTAATCGATGCTGACCTGATTATTTTAATCGGACGGTGAGAAGCGATTATAATCGATTAAGATCGTAATCATTTCATTTCTGGATGTAGAATTTGTGATAAAATCAGCGAGGAAAGTCACTTGGAAATCAGTAAAATTTATTTAAAAATTTATCTTTTTCAACAAGATAGGTAGTTGAAAAGTTAGATACAGATTTCGAGGTGGAAGACTTACTTACCTTATTGATTTTTAATAAATTCACATCGCTCTTTCAAACGCATCAAGTTGAGAATTTTTTTTGTTTAGGTACTAAAAATGAATTTTTGTCATGAAAAATTTTCCAAAAATTATTAAAATTTCCTTATTTTGATTATATTTTTAAAAATATTGGCATCATTTTCAAATCTGTGGAATGATGTGGTGTTTCATGTTTCAAATTTCATGAAAATTGAGTAAGAAGTTACCCATAAGTACATAAATCATTTTCATTATGTTGTTATTAAAACTATCGTGGAATTTATTGAAAATTTTTTGTTGATGATCAAGAGAATTCGTTGGCGCAAATTTGCAGTTTAAAAGCCAACGGGTTGATTTTGATGAAGCAAAAATAAAAAAAAGTTCAATTATTTATTGTTTGGTAGATGATTTTCAACCCTCCTCCTCTCCTGACATAGGTCGCGTCGTTGCTTTAGGTACATATAGGTATTAGAGGGCAATAAATGGTCGATTTCCATTGCAAAGGGAATCAGAAGTTGAAAAAATTTGTTTTTGCTGTTGTGGGCGGTGTCACTGGACCAGAAATCTTTTCCCCTCCCACCCTAGTGCTATTCAGATTTTTACACCCTTCTGAATCATTTATGTATGTACTAATTTGAAAGTGGCTACCAATTTCGTCGTCTACGAAGGAATAGAAACGTTACAGACCGCGAATTTGGAAATTTTCTGATTTTTACTAAATTTAAAACGCTGTTTTAAATGTCTTGGAATCTTTAAAAAAAAAAAAAATGGAGCGTTTTTTTCAAAAAGTCTCTTCTTTATGGTGCTCATTTTGTAAAAAATCTAGGAAAGTTGAAAAATTTTACGAGTCTGCAAAAATCAAGAAATTTAATGAATTTTTGCAATAAAAAGCTGTTTTCGCCAACCACAATTTTTCAAATTTATGTCTTCGCTTCGGGATATACATAAAATAAATAAGTAAATGATTTTATTTTTTGGTTTGAAAATTTTGCGTGATTGTCGAACGGAAATTGAATACAGTTTTGTGTATGGTGCAGTTTCGCTACTCCTCTATAAAAGATCCAAAGTATTTAAGAAAATTGGTCTGAAAAATTTGGAAAAGCCGGAAAAAATCATTTCCGGAAAATAGTGGACAAGATACCTACTTTGCACTTTCAGACTGTTTTTTAGCTCCATCTGCCGTTTAGCTGGAGGAGGAGTTGAATTTTTTTGGAAAGATCTCACTTGAAACACTTGAAACATACCATCGAAGTATTTGCTGAAATACGCCGATACCACAATGGAAGTTCGCGAAGAAGTTGAAAAAAAAGACGTATTTTCGATAGAAAAATACTTTCCAATTAGTCAGGAATTGGTGAAATGTTTTCGAGAAGATTTTTAGGTAACTAATTATTCGTTCGCTGTGTCGATAGATATGACTTTAAATTTTCATCGATGCTTATACGCATCAACAGACTCGTAATTTGAGACGGAGGATGTGTTTACTAATAAATTGAATGCATGTCGAAAGGTGATGGAAATGATAATTTCATCAAGTTGGCCAAGTTGCAGCCGCCACAGTGCAGCATTTCGCGTCGTTGTATAACTGACGACTGTCTAATACCTATTTGTTAATACTGCGGCAAAACGGTATTATTTTCACAAGGTTTGATTCTCTCTCAATCTAGTCTTCTCTTTTTCTCGAGTATACTCGTACCTAATACCGTAATACCTATACGGTAGGTATGTTCTACGTTGGTAATTACGAAACGCCATTTCCGGTGTTTGTTTTACACTCGATCGATCCGATAAAAAACCTAATCCGACTGGAAATTGACATAGCTATTTAATTATTACCTATGTGGCTTTTGCCGCAGCGTGTATCGAGTTACTACTGTTATGCGCGTATATTTTAAGGTGGCTCTGTCTTCTGATACTTGACCAATGACCATGTATAGAAAACCAATACACCGCACCGCACCGCACCACACCGCTTATCCGTACGATTGTGCATATACTATTACCTATACCTATACCTATACCTTTACTGGCTATATTCGATACCCATATGTATATTATAGGTATCGAATAAGCTGCGCTTTATCTCTCACGTGACGACCTTTGCTTATAGGTTTACTTTGCTCTGCAGCTAGCTAGCTACATAACTATGCACTACACATATGTATAGGTATGTTAGGGGTACTCGATTTTCACCTCATCACTTGTATGTGGAAATTTCTGCATTCGAGTGGTTGGCAAATGGCGGAGGCGAAAGCGAAGGCGAACGCGAACGCGCAGACGAAACGAAGATGTTAATGGAACGCGTGATACGTCTGTAAGCGATTTGTACGATTAAGGGCGCGCGTTGAAGCGTGATCTAATATTGTTTGTGTGACATATTGGCGGCGGCTAAGGCGGTATTTTCACGCGAGTACATAAACGACTCTCGCAGTGGGGTGTTTTACATAATGACGGATACCTGTATGCTATTGCTGTGTATGAGCGTATATCTGCTCGCATACGTTTACGTATATCATATCTTTACCCAAGAAATACGCCAAGAAAGACCTCTGTAGAGAATGAGATAGACAACGTACTAAATCGTGCCCTCAACTGCGGCACGATTTTGCCGCCTCGATACGCGTAAAATAAATCATTCGCGTCTACGAGTTGTTGACGGTTTCTCATGTTTTTTTTTTGTGCATGCGTGAAAAGGAAGAAAAGAAGCGAGAAAGTGACGCGACGGATGAGACGCCTAGATGTGGAAAAAAATTTGATGACGACGAATCGGTATAATTGTGGTAGATTTTTGCCTTTTTCTCCAGCTATAAGGCTTCAAGGGATTTATGTTGATGTTCCTAAAAATCTCGAACCTATGTATGTAGATATTGTACTTTCTTGCTGTACAGCAGCGTTAGCCACAAGTATTAGGTACTTCTACTTAGATGAAGTATAGGTAAAGTATGTACTGCTGGCATACATGGACATGGACTGTAGCTTCAGCTACTGGGGTGGGAGGGGGAAGGAGATAATACGGAACGACGCGACAGTATATGGGTTTTAGTTGTCGCTGCAACAGCCTCCGGGCAAAATATCGCAGATAAAAATCTAAACGCGACAACATAATCCGTACAGCGCAAAAGAACCGCGGCTGTGCTCATAGATATACGTTTACGTATTCACCGACAAGTATAACGCGCTGCGGTGGCGTGAAGCGTGAGGCGTTCTTAACATCGCGACGGTGTCAACAAACAGCAATTTAAATTAGAAAAAATTATTCATACCGCACGTTCTTCTGTGGTTCTGCATCCCGATGCCGGTGTGGGGCGGTCTCGATTTGCGAACCAGCCTACTTTGATTAATGACATCTCCTGACTTGAAGCAACTGATTTGCGAACCAACGAGATTCAAAATCAGAAATGAAGTATGAGCGAACGAATGATTCGGATTTGGGACAAAGTAACTGATTTGCGAACCAACATCAGTTAATTATTATATCAAGATTGTGTCTGCGATTGAAGATAGAAGATTCAAAAATAATGCCTTAACACATTTCGAAAAGTTCAAAGTTGAACTTCGGCAATGAAAGCTCAATTTTTAAGATATTATGTATAAAATATGGGAGCTCCCTTTTAGAAATTCGGAAAAATTATGGTAAGTAGCCCATCTCAAACTTTTTTTGACCAACAAATTTTCAAGTCTGTATGGGGGTAAAAGGGCCCGCAATTTTGACAAAAATTCAAAGGACATTCATTTCAACTGATTCGAAAGGGCTGATTAGCTGATTTAGAATATACCTATAGGTACTCAATTTTTTGTTAAAAATTCACAAAAGAGAAAAATAATGTGTTGACGTGTGGATTGTAAGGTTTTTGAGGACACGAAGTTCGAATTTGTTATTTTTGCTAGATTTTATACCCTCGACTGGTTTCCCAACACCCAATTTTGGAAAAACGAATGAAAAAAAATAACGTGCAGTACACGAACTCTTACTAATCTCAGGTTACTTAGCTTGAATATCGACTCAATTTTTCGATCTGGTCCATCCCTCCGTTCCAATGAACCTCACCTTACACTATTAGATATATCGAAGGAAAAAAAAACTGAAATTGAATAGGTGCCTTATTATCAGATAGTTTGAAGTAGCGATTGAAGAAAAAATTGGTTATTTTGTAGGTAATATAAATTTTCATGATGCAACTAGTGATGTTTTAAAAATATGAGATGCACTTACTTATTTCTAAGGCACCCCTTCGAATTTTTGATCTGAAGTTTTTAGAAATGAGCTGAGTAGGTGAGCTAAAAACCAAACATTCAGACTTTCAGACACTCAACTCATTACTTCAAGTCGGGAATTTTGAGCTTTTCTCCACTCCCTTGGGGGCTCTTTTCAGTTTTTGTCCAAAATGATGTTGAAAATGGATTCAGCAGCTTTAAAAACCCTCGCACATGAAATGAATTTCAAGAATTTCAACACGCTAAATTTTTTAGGGGCCAATGTGCGTTGGTTCGCAAAACAGTTAAGTAGTTTTTAATTGAGTGTATGAGCAGAATGATTCTTTACCATCAGTTATCATTTTTATCCTGGTTCGCAAATCAGTTACTTTTCACCTGTCAAAATACTATTGTGGTTCGCAAATCGAATACGCTCGCCGGTGTGTCTTGTCATAAGACGCGGCGGGCGGTAAAGGGGATCGCGAGAAAACGCAGCGTTATATGTAGGCGATGTGTGAAAGATACAGGTACCTACTGCCCAGTCGGTAATAGGTGTAGGTCCAGTACAATGCGTATAGATGATTTTTCCTATACGCGTATAGTGTGTTTCGGAAATTCTGCTGAGTGCCAGGAGCTTTAAAGTGTATGGAAAAATGTTGGTAAAAATTGATTTTTTTTTCAATTTCAACTAACTGATATTGGAATTCTGTGTTTCTTTTGACTCACCGAATCTATTTATAGGATTTTTTTTTTTACTTCAAACGTTGAAGTCGGCCCTCGAAGTTGAGGTGGAACAAGAAAGTAGTTTTCAATTTTGAAATCGTTTATCCCATTTGGAGGGTTGATTTTCAGATCTAGAACAAAAATGGCTTCAGAAATGGGTCGAGGAAACCAAAAAAATGATTTCCATACTTCATTGAAATTGAAAAGTTTTCAATTTTTGGTCTCTCTTCTTCATCTCTCGAAGTCTAATTTTAGGTTTGGAGACAGCAAAAGCGCAGAAATAGATTCAGGAGCTTCGAAAAAAAACCTTCTCAGTCGTTCTTGATTGTCCGGGAAAGTAAAGGATACAATAAGATTCCATAAATAAAACATTAGAAGGTATCGTATTCTCCTCAATCGTGGCAACATTCATCATTTTCGAAAGTGATGACCTTTTCTGGAGAATTTTCAGTTCCAGTCGTGAAAAAAAAAGGAAAATATACCTTGAAATCCGACTGTTAAATTTACGAATGGAATTTAAGGTGTACCTAATTAAAATTAAATGACCGAAAATTCCAACTTTTCAACTCAAGAAACTAAATTTTTGAACTGGAAAAACTTGATGGTGGTTTTGTGAATAGCCCACCAAAGGGAACTCGTGAAAAAAAATTGAGCAAAAGACTCGACTTCATTTTGGTTCCGTCTTGGTACGGAATAACCCATTCTTTGGTGCAAAAAATTGGTTTTCATGTTGAGGTCTTCCACCCCTCCGATTCTACCTCTTCCGAAAGGCCTTAAAGCAGTGTCAACCACTGAAGGGTGGTTTCTGGGACCAGATTCACATATCACATGTGCCTTTCCATTTGGTGAAAATTTTTCGTAGGTGAAGAATTCTCATCGACAAAAATTCTTAGTAGTGAAGTTTGCCTTTGAGTGAAAAATTCTCTTAGTTGAAGAAATTTCGTCGTCGTGGAATAATTTAACGAGAAGAATTTTCGTAGACTGAGGAAAAATGCAGTTACATTTTGTTTTGAAAGCAGGGCATAGGAGTTAGCAAAAAAGTTGACTCCTGACTCCGGCTTGACTCCGGAGTCAATTCCAGACCTTGACTCTTGACTCCGACTTGACTCCGGAGTCAATTTCAGACCTTGACTCTTGACTCCGGAGTCAAAATAGAGAGTTGGCTCTTGACTCCGGAGTCAATTTCAGACCTTGACTCTTGACTCCGACTTGACTCCGGAGTCAACGTTTGACCTTGACTCCTTGACTCCGGAGTCGACTCCTATGCCCTGTTTGAAAGTATTCGATTCCAGAATCCAGGATGTGTGAGAAATTTTCTACTTCAGCTTCCCTCCATGATGCTGATTTCAAAGTAAAGATTTTCTTATAACTTTCAATCCTTCGTGTACCTAATTTAAAATTATTAGCTGCTTGCGGAATTTGTGACGTGTACTGTACCAACTGTAATGTACAATGCAATGCATATAGGCATATAGGTATTAGGTACCTATACCGTATACTGTTCACTATGCAGCTGTGTAGCTCTAGCTAGCTGAAGCTAGAGCTGCATATTAAACTGGACATAATCGAGCAGGCGGTATTGCCAGGATTTCTTTGCTGTAAGTAAATTTATTTCCGTGTCCGTGCCGCGCCATCGCCAGCGCCACCGAGTATACATCTACATGTATACATAGTACATACATATACCGTACCATACCATACCTACATACATGTATTTGTACGGCGAGCGTACCTATGCGAAGATATATTGCCCTCGCCCAAGTAATAATAGTAAATTTTCTAACGACATCTAGAGCACATGGCGAATGGGCCGACGCGACGTCGAAGACATTTATTGCTTCGCGCGATAACCAAATCCGAGTTCGTTCTTCAGCGGCAGCAAGATGACCAGCACGATTTTACGGAAGCGCCTCATAGTCGTATCTGCGATGGAAGATCTAAAGCGACATGACAATGATTTCTCGACAGAACAAGGATGTTCGATAAACCCATATGTAAAATAAACATATTATGGTGAAAATTGCGAGAGTTATTCGTTTCGGCGTGGCGCGGCGCGGCACGACGCGGCGGTATTCGCGTCAGCTATGGTATTAGTCGTGGTATTGGCCATCGGGACTGGGACGCGGACGTGATCCGGTGCCGGTGGTATATGCGGCAGTGGGCGTGATATAAAAACGCTTTCCCACGGGGTCAAAGGTGAGATGTACGTAGACATGAGCCATTAGCGTGCACCCTGGGGCTGGTTTTATCTGCAGCGCGTTATTACGATTAAACGGACGATGCTGGCCACGGCGGGGCGGCGGCCCGGCCGGCCGCTGCGCCGCGCTGATTACGTAGATGTACCTAATGGCGAATACCTATACCTAATACCTTACCTGTATCTACCTATAGGTCTAGATACCTTGATCGTCGTATTGCGAGAGAATGCGGCGTGTGTCCCACGCACATCTGCGAGAATCATTCGCAGTAGGTACGTACTACGTAGTACGTACGAACTGGAGACTGCGGAGCGCTGATTACAACGTTAAAGGGATCAATATCGTGTATCTGGTTTGACACTCGAACGTGATTTTTATTTCATTTTTTTTTTCTCTCGCGTCGCGTCCGAAGATAGAAAAATCTGCGGATCTAGTTATCTGCGGTACTGCTGGCGCTGGGCATTGCGTCCTATATCTTATCGACGATATGCGATATGTCCCAAGTCCGAATCACTTCGCGTTGCCCGTAGCGTAGCCGCAACAATACCTGTGCTCGCTTTATTGTGAACCTATTTCGACCTTCTTTTAATTGCCATTCGCCAACGTGCCGAAATTATGTCCGAAGCCACAGATACCTTTCACTTTAAAATGGCGTTGGTATAATTGTTCCAAGATTGGCTCGTGTCTCATGTGATACGACGTCCGATGAAGTTCCATGTTCCATATTTTATAGAATTGCGCCATAAAGCATCATACCTAGGTATTATCGAAAAAATCTGGTAGGTAATCAAATTTTTCTATTTCTTGCGAGCGAGGTGGTAAAGACTTTTGATTGTCCGGGAGCTTTTCAAGTACACGTATATCTACTATAACAGGGCAAAAATGAAGCCGGGTCTTTCGAGTTCCCTCAATTTTTTCTTCGAATTCCCCTTGATGATTTATTCACAAAACCACGATCTATTTTTTCACAACACTCAAGGGGTCAGGGGTGGGTCCCGAAATTTTCATGCAATTACATACGATTTTTAGCAAGATTGTCAGACATTGAAGGCTCTTGGCTCATTTATAAGGATATGTTAAATGTACTTGGGGAAAAAAATGTTTGTAGGGTTTGAAAGAGAATTGATTGGAGATTCAAAATCGATAATCATATTTTGCAAAGCTCAAAGTTGAATTTTGGTGGTGAAAGCTCAACTTTTATGATGAGATCAAAGGATAAAAGCTACTATTTAAAAATCTGAAAAAATGACAATGAGTAGTCTTTTTTACCCATTTTTCAACCAACTGAGGGGGCTAATAAAGGGGCTAATAGAGGGATTCAGAGGGGTCAGATGAAAAAATCAAGTACATGTTTGAAGTTAGTGCCTTCGAATTAGTAGAAATCTATGCACTGTTTCAATTTTTTGATTTTTCAACATTTCGGTCAAAATTTTGGCCTCTTGTATCCCTAGGGGTCTGGGGATCCCATCTTGAAAATTTGTTGGTTGAAAAATAGGTAAAATGGACTACTTGCCTTAATTTTTTCTGTTTTCTAAATGGTAGCTTTCATCTGTATGTGTTGTGATAATCATGAAAGTTGAGCTTTCACTACTGGTACCAAAGTTCAACTTTAGGATTTTCCAAATGTGATGATTACCGATTTTGAATCCCCTATCAATTCTCTTTGCGACCCCGCAAAAAGTTTTTCCCCAAGTACATACGACCTATCTCCAGGTATGAGCCTTTAAAGTTTGACGATTCTGCCAAAAATCGTCATTGCATGAAAATTGTTGTCTCACGCTGCCCAAAATTTGCTTTTTTTCTTTCGTCTCAGTGACGGATCCAAAAATTTGTAAATTTTGTTCAATTTTTTTCAAAATGAAAGAACTTATGCTTAGTTTCTATATTGTCGCCATTTAGCTGGTTCTTTCCTCCAATTGAATTTTTCGCCAGCTGGATGAAAATATTAGCTATAATTTGAGGCAATGATCAAGAATTTGTTGCTATGTAGGTACTATGTAGCATACGATCTGCAACAATTTTCCGATTCCGGTGACGTGCTATTTTTTTCCCAGAACTGCATCATCGCGTCAAATTATTCGCTGCGAAATTTGTGTTTTCATGCGGCAAAAGCGTGCAGAATCAGCAGGAAATGCGCGCCCATATAAAATGATTCACGCGCCTTCGATCACGCGATTGATATAAATTGCCGATGTAAAATTGTAGATATATTGTGGGAAGGGAGGTAAGTGGGGAAAACAGAGTTTATACGCGTCACCTTTTTTTTCTATTGGTTTTTTCATTATCCTTTTTTATTCGCAGACTCGTAGTCTCTACTCGAGATGGTATTCGAGTTATTAATTATTTCGCATGTTTTAATATACCTTATCATCTCGTCGTCGTCGCCTGCGCCCCTGTTACTGCTGCGCCGTGCTATTTACATATTTACATGCCGCTGAGACAGTGAAAATCATTAATGTGTAATTACTTTCGTGTCAATATGTTTAATACGAGTTTATCATGCACCCACCCGCGCCTACTCTTCTTATCGTGTAGTTTTATTTGAAGTATTTGTAGACTGCGAGATTTAACCTATGGATATTTTTGACGCGCAACTTATCAAGTTGTCGGAATTGACTGGTTTGTGGAAATTTGCGTGCGTGAGAGTTATGCCTTTGTATTTTTTCCTGTAATACGAGTACCAAAGAGTTACAATTCGTTGCAAAGTTGCTATGAAAATTTGAATTTTAAAAGAATGAAAGAAAGAAAGAAAAAAAGAAAGAAAGAAAGATAGAAAAGCTTGAAACCGAAAATTTTTGCCAAGGATATCAAAACCTCCATTTGCATAGGAGGAGCGAGCAAGGCAGAAAAGATGATTGAAAAAAGTGATGTGGGGCATAAAAGTGTGAAAATCAGGGGTTTTTAGTTGAGGATCTTGCTTGAATGAAATCTGGTACCTAGTTCCACGTTTCAATTTTCAGTCAGCTCTTCGCAAAACTGCTGAAATCTGTTTTTTCCTGATGCCTGAACATTTATTTTTGTTTTTGAACGATAGGAGGTGATGAGAAATATTTGGGTCAGAATGGAATTTCCCTTCGTAATTTGAAGGACTAGCTGCTAATAAGTAATATGACGCATAATTCGTACAAATGGTATAAGTCAAAGAACTGTATATTTGAAAAGGGACTTAAGTGTACCTATTAACTTTGTTTTCAAAACAATGAAGTCTCTTTTCTCATATATACAGTTCTTTGACTTATACCATTTATACGAATTATGCGTCATATGTGTCCATGGACACAGAATTCGCAACAGGTTGCCTAAGTATATTGTACACTCTTGTCATTTATAAATTGGAGAAAATTATCGAAAATCACTCAGAAACTGTTAGAATTGCAGCAGAGGAGAAAATCAGTGCAAAAATTTCAACTGAAAACAAATCAGCGAGAAAATCACTGAAAAGTCAGTTTATGGATTTAGCTGAAAAAGCAGCGAAAATCTTTGAAAAATCAGTAAAAATTCGCTAAAAATCAGTAAATTTTGTTGTTTTTTCTGTGCTGCAATTCAGACTAGTCATCGGTGACTTTTCACTGATTCAAAATAAGAGAGCAGGGTTGAAGGAGACGCTTTACTTATGAAACTCATTGCATAGAAAACTATTCTGTCTGGACTCACGTCAGTAGAAAAGTAATTGAAGAGGGTGGGAGGTGATGGCATTTTTTAGCTCCCCTGAATAAGATCGTGAGAGGTGAGATGATTCTAAACTGAATGTAGATCTTGCGCAGTGTCAGAATGTTTTCAAATGAGATTAAAAGTCAATTTGAGAGCCAGGGCTCCGGAGAGTGGAGGTGTGAAGTGGCTCCAGCTCTGAAATTCCTACCCAGTTCCCAACTTTCTGCAATGTTAAAAAAATGCAGATCAAATTTTCGAATGAAACCGATTTTTTTTTTCAGTCATCTCGCAAAGTTCTTCAAATCCAAAGTCATTCTGAGCGTGCACCACTTACGGATCACCATGCATACTTGAGAGCTCATGTCGGAATCGTGGCCAATGTAGGTATATTCTTCGACCGCACGGTTGGGGGAGGCGGGTCGCGGGGGCGTTGCATAAAATAAACGCTGCGCTGGGAGATTTATCGCAGCTTAGCGCCTGCTTTGGCAAAGCATTACCGTGTTTAAAAGGTTTTATTGTCTCAGGCTTTGCGCGAATTAAAAGAATCACTTAAGTAACTGGTAGCGTAAAGCGTTCTGCTGACTGACGACTATCGGCCCCGTAAGAGTACGAGTGCGAGTGCGAGTGCGAGTACATAGACATACATAGGTATTATCGCGGTCTAATCGAATCGATAAATTACACGGCGCGGCGTACTGCACTTTCTTTCCGCGGCTCTACCTCTGCGCTCATTTAATAATCGGTTTTTAGCCAGTGGTACACGCGCCGCCGCGCCGCATCCTCCGGTCCGCGGCTGGCTGCTGCATCTCGTTCTCTCCGGCTCCGCTGCTGATCGGACGAGTGCGAGAGCCATAGCCATGTTGTGCGCGCGTTAACGTGTAAAAACACTCATAAAACAGAAGCGTATTACCTATCGCGCCTTTTAAAAGCCACTCTCGCTGCTCGGAAGCCATAAACATATCGTAGAAATAATAATACATTATGTCGTAAGCGATGTTTAATACACTTTTTATAGCGTACAATCGATAGATCGCCGCTTACAGACCGTGCGACTATATCGATATAATGTATCGATACGAGACAACTGCGGACGCGAACGGGCGCAAGCGCGGGCGCAAATGCTCTCGACTCAATGTCGGTCGTACCTTTTTTTTTTATGAGCTCGAGTGCTCAATGGCTCGTAGTCGTAGTCGTCGTGGTCGTCAGAAGTTGCGGACGCGCGAGTACACAGCGGACCACATTCTCGGGCGTCG
This sequence comes from Pseudococcus jackbeardsleyi, assembly GCA_038380155.1. Taxonomy (NCBI): domain Eukaryota; kingdom Metazoa; phylum Arthropoda; class Insecta; order Hemiptera; family Pseudococcidae; genus Pseudococcus; species Pseudococcus jackbeardsleyi. The sequence goes on from CM076240.1 coordinate 1,741,678, forward strand.
TTTCAACTTGTACCGTATCATTTACAAATAATAAATATAACCAATAGCAACAATATATTCCTAATCGATAGTACCGAGTACATAAATTGTAATTTATCGTTATCGATAACTGTGTGGCGGCATGCGGCATCCGCACGGCGCGGTGACGCCGTAACTCTAATGTATGTAGCTGTGTGTGTGTGCATTACCATAGTACCATATCTCTGTGTATGTACATGTACAATTGTACATATGTATTAAGAACAAACTGTTCCTAAATCACTGCTCCGAATGATTCGTTGCACATTGTACTGTTGGACTGTTCTGTGGTGCTTTGTGCTTACATACTGACTAGTGACGTAGTGACACTAGTGACCAGTTACCAGTGACCACAATTCAGATCATTTCTTCTTTACTTATTCGTTTACGCGGGCGTCTACAAAATACCATTCACTCTAGTCGAGTATATTAAAGTTTAAGGCGGTACATCACTCGGTGTAGGGTTTTTTTTTTTTTACTGAAAAAAGTGGTCGATCCGGTTACATGCGTTGACAACTCGACGAGTTGGACGATGATATCGCCTCTGTACTCTCGTTGACATTTTTGTCGCGTAGATCTTCATTTCTACATAAATACGGTATCACATTGGTCGTGGCCATTATGGTCGCAGCCTGAGGGAAGCCTTCATGCCATCGCATCGTACGAATTGAAATAGTTTTAAAATTTTTTTGAGAAATGACCTCTGTTGACAAGTGTTTTGAATTTAACAGAAGGCCCTGCAATTTTTTCAAGTGTTCGTACGAATCAAGAGTCCGAAATTGGGGAGTTTCACGAGAGAAAACTCTCTTAATTTGAATCAGTCAAAATTGATTGATTAAAATCGACAAAATCAAGTCACTATAGGAACCACTGAATCAGTAAAAAAAAAAATTTCACTGATTAATTAATTAATTAATTACTGATTCAATCATTAAAATTTTTTTTACTGATTCAATAATGAGAATTCACTGATTCGAATCAATAAATTTTGACTGATTTCAATCAGTTAATTAATTTAGGTAATAATTTTCACTGATTGGCATGGCATAGTAAAATGTCACTGATTACAGGAGAATCAGTGGAATTTGACTAATTATCAGTGAATTAATTTTCCCCATTTCATCAGTCAATTTTGGCATTTTCGACTGATTCAAATTCGGAGAGTACATAATTATACCCTTGAAACTTGAGCAATTTAAGCTAAGTATTCTAAAAAAATTCATGAAAAATCGACAACTCAACGTCAGTTGCTCAAAATTTGGTCCCATGATGTCGGTGCTATGATGTTTCTGCAAATAAAATTTCAGCTTGATTTACCAGAACGGACTGTAAAAGTTCTGATTGTCAGTGATAGTAACTCGTGATATCGGGGCAAATTTAGTGATTTTTTTTGGTTTGGTAACAATCTGCTATGGAGAGCAAAAACTGAAATTGGTAATATTTCGGTGATTCGCTATGCTTACCTACTCTCTTAATTTGAATCAGTTAAAAATGTCAAAATTGACTGATGAAATGGAGAAAATCAAGTCACTGATAAGTGATAATCAGCGATCAGCCTAATTTCACTGATTCTCCAGTTAATCAGCGACATTTTACTGCCAATCAGTGAAAAATTATCGATTCGATTTGTGAATTTTCACCATTGAACCAGTAAACATTAATTGACTGATTGAAATCAGTCCAAATCTACTGATTTCAATCAGTGAATTTTCATTATTAAATCAGTAAAAATGAAATTTCACTGATTCAATTACTTAGTAATTAATTACTGATTCAATCGGTGAAATTTTATTTTTTTGATTCAATGATTGAATCATTAAATATTTTCACTATGTAATTCCAACAGTGACTCAGTTTTGTACATTTAAATTGATCAATCTTGACTGATTCAAATTTAGAGAGTAGTTGATTAGGTAGATAGTTTTTGATAAACTTGTCATTTGGGGTGTTTAACTATCGGATGCTTTTCTGTCTCTTGTATGTACCTTCCCTTCGTTTACATTGGTAAATGAGGTCATGAAACCATCAACTACTTTTCTGCCTGTAATGAGGTATAAAAATACCGAATCAACCTTCATTCATGCTTCAACTACATGTGCGTGTTTTGTGAGCTAGAATTGAAACACCGATAGGAAGAAGTATGCATAGGTACGGAGAAGAAAGAAATAATTTCATCTAGCGCACGTGCTAATAGTTACATCTAAAATAATATGTTACGACGAACCGATTTGCTAAGCGCTATGACAACTTAATGAATGGTGGTTACACTAATAGACCGCCGTCGAATGTGTATTCGCGCCGTTCTTCCTTCTTCGCGCGAGAATGAGGCATGCAATCGAATGCCGCCGTTGAGCTCTCGTCCCATTCGACCAATGAACGCGTTTACGGATAGACGATAGAGTGCCTCTCTACCTGTTTAGACATATACTCTACTATTGTGAAAAACCTTCACCAAATGTGCATAATATTTACAAAGGAGGTATCCCTATCCAAAGTCAGATGAAATTTGCAGTCGAAAAGACAATAATTAATCGAGAATACTTACATCATAAAAGAGCCCCATATCCAAAATCTCTGGTGCTAAAGTTCATTTCCTTGAATTTTTGCAAATTTTTGAAAATTTGTCTTGATCTTATCCACGAAAAAAGAAAACTGAAATTTGGTAAATTCCTTAGTTTCGATCTTCCAAACCCATTGGAAGGAATAAGCGACTTATTCAAGACATTTCTGAGCCTCCAGACATTTTTTCAGGAAACTCTATAAAAATGGTCCATTTGAATTTATAACCCGTATTGGTAATCTATTTGATCGATTAGAGCTTAGTTTTCTGTAATTTGAGTAAAAATCTGTATTCCCCCCCTTGATGGACTGTAAGGTAATTTTGAAATTTCAAAAACTCATAAAAATTCGAGAAACCGACTTGAATTTCTGAAGTTTTGGTTTTTTTTTTTTTAAATAAAGCAAGTACTTTCGATTTATTTTTGTTCTCACTTGGAATTTCATTTAGAATTTGGATACCTCCCTAGCTAGTAAGTAGTTGAGAAGAGTAGTTGATCGGTTTGAACTTTAGGTAAACTTCATGTTTGATGGTCCTGATTATTGAGAGTTTGTTGACGATCGATTCTGCTGACGCGAGGGGACCATTATGCGATCTCAAAGTTATTGTACGGGAAAGAAAAAAGTCGACAGAATCGCACATTTATTATGTGCATCTGTATATGTTTTACCTTATACCTATGTTATGTATGTAATTCTCGTAACCGATATCATTTACCAGATTATGATAGGCTAGAAAAGCTGGCACCACCACGTAGGATGTTGTAGGTGTTGGTTCGTGCGGTGTGTGGGCCAAACCCACTCGATTGCCTCGAGTTAGCCACTTGGCGGATGGCAGAGAAAAAGTCATCGTAGCCTTAAGCGTTCAAGACACATCTTCCCGAGATAAACCAAAAGTGAAAAAACAAAAACGACCTACCTGGAACCTACGACTGCGATGAAGAAAGAAGAACGTTTATAGGTTTAGGTTTAGGTACCACGGTTCCAGGTTCCAGGTCCCAGGTACCATTCGACGACAAAAATAATATATAGGTGTTCTTTTGTTGCTGTTATTCCACCGTACCATCTTCTCTTCGACGGTTAGCTTTTCAACGTTTAGAAATTAATGAAACGCTTCGAGTGTGATCTTTGATAGTTCACAGTTCACGTGTAATGATATGGTACTGCTCGAGTATTTCAAGTACCAAAGGGAAATTTGCATCCGAATATGTACACGTTTTTCCTATTTTTTTTCCTGCCGCTACGCCGCTACACGTTTGCATCGTTACGTGTTACTGTTGTCGCGTCGTATCTATACCTACGATGGTTTTTTTTTTTTTTTAATTTCGAGAAATCAATAATAAATGGAAAAATGAGCGAATGGTTGGAGCCGGCGGCGCGACGTTCCAGTACGGTACCACCTTTCGTGTTAGCCTTGTTTTAGAGAAGCTCGATGTCCGTATTAAGTATACTGTATATTCATACTCGAAGGCGCCGCACACTTTCCATCGTGTGGTGCTCAACCGTCTTCGTGTCGCGTATTTGAGAAAATTGACGTTTTTTGTCGCCGTATTCGTCATACCGAGGCGCTCGATGTAGTCTTCGAATTTGCCTCCGAATAGCTAGTTAGCTGCGTGACCATTCAATTTAAATTGATCATCGTGAAACTGCATCACATTCATATGCTCGGTTGTCCTCATTTGGCCCGCATCTTTCGAACAAGATTAAACGAAGTATCGTATTTTCTATGCGATGCATCGATCGCGTCCCGTCGCGCCACCAATTCGCGAAAGGTGCACTTGCTACCGTGTAATCGTTAATTACTGTATTAAATCTGTACTAATCGCCTCGTATGACCTATATAGTCTCGTCTACGGTTATTTACTCGTTGTTATTCTCATTTCGAAGCGCCTTACAATAGCTATAATTTTACTGTACATGTGTAATTTACTACCAACAGACCACACAGCATTCGCATTTTGGTCCGGTTGTCTCAACGTGACGCTGATGCGGTGGTTCGCTGCAATCTCGTATTGTTGCTATTGGCTTGTGAGAAATGCAATTACTTACTATTTTAGGAACGAATGCGAGCCAGAAATTGATAAACTTGATTAGGGCTGAAAAAAACTAGGGTTACAGAGCTTAGATCCCTAATTCTCTATCTCTATCTTTTGGAAAAATATGGTCTCGATTGGAAGATTTTTCCAGTGTTGATCCTTTTGAATAAAACAAAAATGAGAATGTTTTCAAAAAAATAAAATTTGCCTTTCTCATTTATCAGGGACTTTGTGACAACCTTGAATGGAATTTTCATAAGTTTTTCGATTTTTTAAAAGAAGAGGAGTTCATTAAGAAATGTTGTTTTTTTTGGAAGTCAAGAGGAATAGAGCGAAATAAGCATGAATTTTAATGAATGAAGTTTAGCTTTTGGATGTTTTGTTTTTCTCAAAAATTTTCGTCTCCACTTCGCTTGAACTCGATAAATTCACACAATTTTTCAAAATTATGTCTTTCTCTGTCAGATAATTGGATGTTTTAAAATAGAAAAAAATTGTCCTTCCTCGTTATCAAAGGACTTGGTAGCCACCTAGAATAAAAATGTCAAAATTTATTATTGTTTTTTTTTTTCAAGAGTGTTGGTCATTAAGGAATCAGTTTTTTTAGAAGTCAAAAAAGTATAGCTCAAATAAGCCCTAATTTTGTTTTTAATACGACAAGTGGAAAAATGTTCATTTTCTAATAAATATGAGCCAGCAAATTTATACTTACCCTTTTTAATAATATTGGTTATTATTATTTTTCATTTTCACTCCCTAGATTTTCGACCAAGTACATATACGTCATCTGTAAAGTGTTTGTTTAGCTCAGTTATTTTTTTCAAAACCTTTTAAACACGAACTATTTTTTAAACGTTTCTTTATTCAATTTTTTCCAATTTTTTTTTTGAATCCAGACTTTTCAACTCAATTTTTACTCTCAAATCTTTTGATCCTGCGTAGAATAGAAAAAAATAATTTCATGCATTGAATTTTTTTTTGAAAAATGATTTTTAAAATTCAAATTTTGTAGAATTTTTTAAAAAGTTGTAAATTGGAAAGATTTTTCTCAGTTAAAACCAATTTTTACTGAATTTGAAATTGAGAAAATTTTGAAAAGTTGAGAAATTTGTAAAATGAAACTGGAAAATTGTATGAAAGTTGGTTGGTTTTTTTGGGAAGCAGTAGGGAAAATAGTTGAGAATTTGTTAGAAAATTGAGTTGGGAAAATTTGAGGTACCCCCTCCTCGAGCATCGAGCATATATTTAGCTTCGTCACGCCACTGGTTGTAGAACGATAAAATTCTGTTAGGCCCACATATCTGTATTAATTAAGATTCACTGTATGCCTAATTATTTATATGTATTTATATGAACTAATCGACAATATGTTTTGCTTTTTGTTTCAGGTGAGTTACGAATTTTGTATCTCAAAAGTTGATTGAAAATGAATAAAAATACGTAAGTGATACTTTAACATTTCTGTGCGATAGGTACATATTTTTTTCTTTTACGTGCTTTCTTTATAAAAAAAAACAGTACTTGTGTTATTTCCCCTCGCTCAATTTCAGTTTCGAGGCTTACTTATTTCAACTTGCGGTGTTGTGGTAAAAGGTAGGGGAAAAGATCTTTGAAATGTTTGGTACGAGATCGGTTTAAATGCGTTTTCAAAATAACTTCCACTTTTGAACTGTAACAAAACTAAAGTCAAAACTCATAAACTGCTCGTAGGTCTCGTCTTTCGGGATAAAATTCCGAGTAGTTCGCTAAATTTACGTATAAACTAAGTGAATTCGAATCAATAGTCATATGGACGTAGCTGGGAAACCGAAACGACTACGGATAAGTAAAATGCTCGGGGAACTGAACGACCGCATAAGACCTAAGTCGAAAATGTTCAACTGTGATTGCGACCGTTTTCATGTGCGAGTGAAGCGCGAAGGCGCGATAAGTCGGACGTGTTGAAGAAGAAGGTGTTTTGGATTTGGATAAACACAACGGTTTACCGTTTACCCTTATTTACCCGCAAGTGACAAGAGCCTCAGCGATGATACCTACGTGTAAAGGATAACAATGGACGAATCTTGGCGCGGTAATGGTATGGTATTGCCTATTGCGGTTGTGGACATCGGTCTTGGGCAACGCAACGAGTCCTTCTACGCGTGTTGTATAGTATCTAGGTGTAGATATCTACATCTGTGCTGTGACTGTACATTAATGGAATTAACAATCGTACGACGGTACGACGAAGAAGTGAGTACACGAGAAGGAAGATACACGCATGTCTCCGTATTTGTATTGTGTATCTAGACAGACCTACTCAATTCCCGAGTCGTGTCCGAATAATGAAGAAAATAAATAAATAACTACGAGGACAACGCGACGACTACACGGAGCAAAAGAGACCCACGATAAATATTCCATTCATTGAAAGAAAGCTGTAAGAAGACGGCGGCGAAGACACGATTCGATATATCTAGTTAGATAAGCGAGCGATTTACGCTCCTTCTATTAGAATAATAATGAAATTGTTAATTTAAGCGGCGACAACACGGCCGCGGCCGCAGCCGCAGTCAGCTACATTTCGGTGGGTGCGATTGTTAAATGCTATAACGTATGGGACGTATCGAGCTATCGACGATACCTATAGCATTAGGTACCTACTACCTACTACCTACTACCTACTACCTATGCCTTCTAATCCGTAGTACCTGGTACAGGTAAAATTGAGAAAGAAAAGATGTCGTTAACTGATATCGACGTGATGATGACTCACGAAGTCACGATGGATCTTGTGATGAAATTCATTCGCATCCCGGTGACAAGAGTTGTCATCCGGGTGCGATTATACGGTCAGCCGAAGCCGAAATCGCTATCGCACTTTCGTATAATGAGATTTGGCACTGGCACTGGCACTGGCAGCGATTCAACAAGCGCAGGCGTACCGAGAGGGAGCCTGAAGAAGGACGCCACATACATTGGGTACCTAGACCTACGAGACATGGATACCGGTAAATATCCACAGGCTCGTTTGCGATCAACATTCTTCGATTGATTTTAAAAAAATTTTAACCGGTTAATCTTCTCTTCTCTGAATATTGTGAGTAAAGTGAGTATCATACTCCGCGGGCTTATGGAAGAAGCAATTTTTTCCCCTCTTGAAATCTCAGTTTTTTATTACTTATAAGTACGAGTATGACTTTTTTTCTTTTCATTATTACTCATCCTTGGTGAGACTCCTATTCGTATACTTGGTATATAGTATATACGAATTAATGTCAGACACGATCGTAAATAATATTTTACTACTTGCAACGTATAACAATGTCTGCAGCGTAGTAAACGTTCGATGTGATGTGGGATACCTACATTCGATTCTGAATATGCACATGAAAAAAAAAAAGCACCTAGTCTGTTTATACCTACTTACGATTCGCCACTGTGAGATGAAAATTTACGATATTAGTATATCGACATTGACACGTCCTTCGAACCTGTCACACTCCAGACCTCACATAAATTCTACCAACTTATGGTGTATAGTATACTGCTTTTTTCTCCTTCTATCTTTCTCCTTTTCTCTTCACACAGCGAAATGGATGTTCCTACGTCTTTATTTTACTACTTTTGTAACTTGGAAGTCTTTTTACTCGCGTACGTAATGCATGTCATTCTCATTGGTTTACGACGATACGTTTTAGGTTTTAGTCTGTTGAGCATCCATCGCTGAGGCTGAGCGTAATATGTACGAATCATTTTATAGATTGTAGTAGCGAAGTGTGCGACACTCACCCACACGTCTGTTGCAATATTAACGACATTTTGCGAACGCTTACCTGAAACATAAAAAAAGTTGCAAATTAAAAAACGAGCATGGCTGCGAGGCAGCTTGGTGAAAATTCGTCAGGCTATTAAAAAAGCCTTCGATGACTGGTCTGCTATACGTGAAGATGTAACGGTATCGAAATAGAATTATGATTTATACGCGATGTTTACGATTTTCAATAGGCAAGTATTTTTAGTGGAAGCTCCGGTCTTGAAACTTGGATTTTTTATGGGTACCAAATGCGCGCTGAGTTACCTACTCCCTTGGTCTGTTTTTTGCGTCATTTCCGTTCCCCTGGTGTTGATGAATGGTCGAAGAAGAAATATGGTGGTGATTAAATTTACGTCGACGTCGAGGATCGTATTTTATACGTAAATGTATGAAGGATGAATTAAAAATCGCATGATTGTTTGGGATGCTTCAAATAATTATTATTTGTAGAGAAATTGCGTCCTACCTCGGGATTAAATTTTGAGCTGCCGAACGTAATTTCTCGATTTTTACGAATTTTCAAAAATGATTAGAATAGCCGATTATTGATGTGTTGAATTTCCATGGAAATGGTACCGTAGATCATGAAGAAAGAAATTCAAAATTAATTTATGCCTACCCACGCTGATCTTTCAGCAAACTAGGAAATTGTGCTTTTGTGTTTGGGCTATTCCATACTAAAACGGGACCAAAAGGAAGTCGAGTCTTCCCTCTTCCGAATTCGCTGAAGAAATTGTTACGAGTTTCCTTTGGTGGTTTATTCACAAAACCACAATCGCTTTTTTCTAACTCCCTGTGGGGGGGGGGGGTCTGGGGCAGGCCTTGAAATTTTTATGCAATTACGATTTTTAGCAAAATTGCCCAACATTGAAGGCTCTATAGGTTCATGTAAGGATATAGGTTGTACTTGAGGGGAAAATGTTGGTAGGATTTGAAGGAGAATTGATAGGAGATTCAAAATTAATAATAACATTTTGAAAAGCTCAAACTAGAACTTCGGTGATGAAAGCTCAGCTTCCATGATGGTTGCAATAGATGAAAACTACCATTTAAAAATCTAAAAAATTACGGTGAGTAGTTCTTTTTTACTCACTTTTTAACCAACATACCAACAAAGTTTCAAGATGGGATCTCCAGACCTCTAGGGGTACAAGGGGTCACAATTTTGACCAAAAGTGAAGTAGCGCATCGATTTCTACTAATTCATGGGGCAACACGACTGTTTCCTCTATTTCAAGTGTCCCATTTTTGGGGTCAAAAAAAGGTAGGCGATATTACGTGACTTTTGCCTTATCGACTTAATTTTTGATTTTACCCCTTTTCCTCTGCTATAGCCGAAAGAATATGTATACCTACGATTAATTGGAGAGGAGGTCGGTTAGAGCAGGGAAAAAGAGGAAAATCAAATCCTTTTGTTTTTTTTGCGCATTTCCTTTGTTTAATTGCATCATCTGTGAAATTAATACTGTAGTGGGAGAAGAAATGTCGATGGCTGATGGAATACATACATATTACATGTGCTCAAAATGTCCTCTTGAATTTTTTTCAAGTTCTATATTTGTGTTATTTTCTGATTTTTTTTTTTTTTGCATAGTGCTACTTGTGATAAAAAACAAACCAATTTTCAGTATTACTGCTGCTTTGAAATTGTCAAGTGTGATCGAATAGTTTAACAAGTTTGAATATGAATGGAGAGAAAAACAGGAGATTTTCCATCCAGACACATTTTTAATGATGCAATTATTGGAGGTAAAAATAAAAAGTTGCCTCTTCTTCGCCCCCTCCCACCATTTGGTTTAGTGAAAGAGGCCAACCGCTCACTTTTCCTCTGTGCAATAGGTACTAGAGGATACTAAAATTGTAAAGAGACCTTTCTAATTTTGGATTTTTTTTTGGGGGGGGTGAGTTGACCACCTACCTTCCCTCTACTGTTCATTCAATTTAGCCAAAATTCTTGTATTTGAATGAAAGAAAAAAAAACGCGATGAGATCGATGCAAAAGAAATTATAGCGAATTGTTGTATCAATAATACGAGTAAATTGTTTTTCGAGAACGACGCGAAATCGAATTCGAATGTTCGAATGGAGATGTTTTTTTTTTTCGCAATATAACGCAATACTTATACCGTTATTAACGAATTGTATAGGCGACGAAGGTTCACCTATAATGGTCATTTAAACGATCCACCATATCTGACCGTGTTGACGAAGAATGAATTTATAAAGAACGAATCCCATTCTTGAATACGTCCAGCGCAGCGCACAAATTGCATTTTCACACACCAAGTTCAACGCACCATTAGAAGGAAAATTAAAGGTCATTAACTCGTCATCGGACGAAAGGAAAAGAAGACTAGTGGAGGAGAGGGTGAGGTAGAAAAGTACTCGGCTATGGGTATACAAATACATAGTAAAGTACACGGTGCATGTAGCATGTACTGTACATTCGAGTAGTATGGCTTGCCTTGCGTTTCGAAATAATGCCAGAATGGCACATTCACTCGGTACGATTTTCATTCATTACTTTTGAAAAGAGCTCGTAGACTAGTTTTATTCGGCGTAGTATGCGTCATTGTATTGTACAAACGTTGATAACAGTATAGAACGTATACAGTTATTTTTGAAAAGAAACTTATTAGTTATTATGGCTCGTCTGTTAACACTATTTTTCTTCTCTTTCGCGTCAGGCTAGCGTGGTGTGAGTTGGTTGTGCGACGAATAAACGTCAACGTATACCTAAACCAGTGCGTTGAGTTTTCGTGAGAAAATGCATCGAGATCGAATGAAATTTCTGTTGAGAAGAAATTTTCGTTTCAACGGGATTGCGGTAAATTATTTGCACGTTCGAGTATCCTATTAATTGATTTTACGCACCAAGTTTTACGTTGGTAGACGAAGATGGAAAATTGTTTAGGTGTGAACAAGATTGTATTATAAGGTTGCTTTGCCAAAGAATGTTTTTTTTTTTCGGTGGCAGGATTTTTTTTTGAAGCGAATTAACGCGATCTAAATAATGAACGTGGGATGCGTGAAATACGTTTCGTCTGGAATTGTCAAGAAATTCGTACAAATTTTACGTAGGTCTTCGAACGGTCACCCTCGTAAATTCGCTCTCAGAATACATTACGCACATGGGTGGCGCAGTTGTCATTTTCAAGTAGGTTTTGGAGTGAACCAGGCTGCTTGTGTGATTCGTGAACGACTTTTTTTGAATATTGCTTTAGCTACCGGTGTTTATGGTCATGGGCTCTGTTATATTAGACATCAGATTATCAACTTTTGCTTCGCTGTGTAGGTGTGATTGGTGATCATTTTTATTCGAGTTTTAGTTTGAGAGAGAGTATTTCAATTGACAGAAATTTGATCTAGTTACGAAAAAAAAAAAAAAAAATCGGAAGAAGTTGAGAGCAGAATTAGAAACTGGAAACAGCATTTTGAAAAAGAGGTCTGAGATGAGTCGTACCTATACCTACTACCTAGTACCTACCTACTTATGCTACGTGGAAGAATGTTCATTATTGTGTACGAAACATTTTCATGTGGCATAAATAAAAGCCCCAAGTGTCGCGTCGGTTGAAATGCGTATATTAAGATGGTACTCTGTAGTCTGTAATGTACGTTTACGTACTAGGTAATGTAGAATGTAGGTACTTAGGTACCTATCTATCTAGACAATCGTACTACATTTACATAGGACGCGAATACAAATACGTAGGAATTGTGGCGCTCCTTCTGGCTGTTTATGGTACTTAAGGGGTCTGTTTTTAAGGTTAATGTTTCTTATAATTTACAACCGTATTCTAATCTGACACGAAAGACGAATATAATGTATTTAAATTAGTACATAAAGCAAAGCGCAAACTGTTTTGTCGAGGTGCCCTTTTAAATTACACGCTGTGATAATAATCGTCGTCGTTGGCGCTTTACCGCCTTTATAAATGTAATGTGTGCACTGTGTACTGTGCGCGCTGCGCTGCGCGGTACCGCTGCTGTACGTTAATGGTTGCGAATGCGAATTTATATTATCTCGTGGTTTCCAGAGACGACGACGACGACGAAGACGACGCGACGTGGTTGGGTAATTAATTTACGAGGGAAGAGGGTGATATGACGAGTTCAGACTTCAGAGTTGTGAGTCAGACGACAATAGGTCAATTTGTGTTTCAGACGATTTCCAATTTTCTGCTGCCTCACCATAAATTATATGGATACGAAAATTTGAGAAATTTATGAGCATTTTCAATATGAGAGGTGCTGGATTTTTATGTACTGAATTTTCAATGAGATAATTATCGATATTCAATTCATAGTTGATATGCATACTATACTTGATATCACCATTGATGGATGTAAAAATTGTGGAAACGCAAACAAACCAACATTTTCAGATGAGAACTACCTACTTTCTCATTTATAAATTCGTGAAAATTATCGAGAGGACACAGTCCGAATTGCAGCACAAGTGAAAATCAATGAAAATTTTTTCATTGAAAACAAATTAGTGAGAAAAATCACTGGAAAATCAGTGAATATTTTCTCTAAATTTGAATCGATCAGAATTGACTGAATTAGGTAATACGACAAAATTATTCACCGTTGGAATCGGTAAAAAAATTTGCTGATTGAATCAATGGATTTTTGTTTCTGAATTTGTAAGCTTTAACTGATTTTAGTCAGTCAATTAATTATTTTTACTGATTCAATGATGAAAATTCACTAATTGAATCGCTAATTTTTCACGCTGATTGACTGTGGTGGAATCAGTGGGATTTGATTGATTATCAGTGACTTGATTTTCTCTATTCTATCAGTTAATTTTGGTGTTTTTGACTGATTCAAATTTAGAGAGTCCACTAGAAAGTCAGTGAAATTTATAAATTCAGCTGAAAAATTCGTGAAAAATAGATATGCTATGCTAAAATTCAGTGAATTTCGTTGGTTTTTTCTTTGCTGCAATTCTGATTGTTCATGAGTAACTTTTCACTGATTCAGAATGAGCGAGTACCTATTTTTCTAGAGAGGAGAAGAACTTTCATGATCTTCAAATTTGACAATTTTTTGAAGAAAACAGAATATGTTTACCCATAATCTTTCCTTGATTATCAACGTTACTGAGTCGGTGAAGAAGCGAATCTCGTAAAAATGATATTTGAAAATTTTAGCATGAGATCGAATTTCATTTGATCCTTTCTGGACCCAAAATAAAATTTTTCTATGTTGAGGTACCCTCTAGCAATTTGGATGAAATTTCGACTTTCAAAAAGAACGCATGCCTTGAAACTTTTGTGTCCAAAATTTTTAGCTACCTTAGTTGGTGTAGGTATAGGTATCCCAATTCTAAATTTGACCATGTTCAACCAGTCTGGGGCATTCGGTGGAATTTTGCTAGCTGAGAACTCGGCTATAAGAGTTTTTTGTTCCAGTCAGTGTGATGACAAACACCTCAATACGAATTTTTCTTCGAAATAGACCATTCATTTTTGCAAATTTTCTGACTGTTTAATCTTTTTGAGAACACGAGAACAATGTATCTACCTAACGACAGGATAATAAGGAATTGAAATTGAGGCACGTATGTCTATGTACATATAAAGGAGGGCTTTGATCACCATACATTGGCTCATTTTTTAGTTATTTGCGACGCGACGGAGTAAAATCAATCACCAACGCATCGGCTGTCGACGATTACGTACGGCGGGAGGCTAGGTAAAGCGGAAGGTAGAGGTATTAAACGTAGAAACAACACAACGTAGGTATAGTACTCGTATCATAGCCTATATACCCATGCTACAGCATGGACGCGGCGCCGCGGGGCTGTATCGAGCAGAGGAAAACTTCATTAAAAGTTTTTGTTGAGATTAGGAAAATTTTGACGTTTTCACGTCGACGAGAAGAAGTTTTCATCATGCAATTCGCGTATAATATTTTCGAAAATAGAGCCGCAGCATCCGCAAACGCAGACAAGAGAGGCCGAGAAACGAATTCGCAATATGCACGTTGGCGAGGATAGGAAGGCAGTTGCCGTAAACCTATACGGTTCGGCGCGTCGTTTTTGAAACGTCGTTAATTTTCTTGTCTGCTGAAATTTCTCGTATATGATGAGTAAGTATTCTCGTCGAGGATTCCGTATTAGGCTGCAACTAAGCGATCTGTCATTACCAGAGGTCGCATAACGCAAGTAGATACTCGTACCTAAACTGACGAGAATAGGTAATGTAGGTATGCCTGCCTTAAACTACGCGATTACGACGGGCATAGGCATACTCGATTTACGACTTTAGTATTCCGCGTAATCTAATAAAGCCGTGCAGCGGCGTCCGTCGTCGGCCGACAAAAAACAGTGCAATAGAAAGCATCGTCTGCGATGGTGGTGCAGCGATTCTCCGCCATGCCCGCATAATCGGCGTAATTTTTGCTTCGATTATATGGAGGCTGTTTAATGCATCGCAGATTAAAAGATGCTTCGCAAGTCGTAGTCCGATCGTAAAAGTAACGTGATTCATATTTTTTCACCCATATTTTTATCATCGTCTGCATCACGTCGCATCGTTTTATTTTTTGTATGCTTTGGCGAGTGCCTGCTGCCTAGACCTACGTACCTACGTCTATATGTATTATGTTCCTAATTCGTGAGACACATGTCATTTTTAAAATAGGCATGTGGGTAGGCAATTAGGCATGCGGAGTCTACTGGCAAGAAAAATAGGAAAACCCAGAAAATAGCAAAAATTTTCGGAAATTTTACAATTTTCTCTGCACTTTTTGAACACGAGTTGAGAAGTGGGTTTTATTTTAGTGTGACCCAAAAGAAAATTTTTAAGAAAAAGAGCCATTTAAAGTTTCCCTTAGGAGGGAAGGGAGGGGAAGTTTTAGAAGGGGTTTCGACCCCATTTTTTTCTCTGGAAGAGGTGAAGGTGAATTTGATGAAATATCGATATAATTCGACCCTTCTAAACTGGAATCTGCGATTAGTTATCCGATCAAAAGTGTAGAATTTGTACAACAGTACAATTTGTGTTGCAAAAAATGACCATTTTCGAGGAAAAACAAGTAAAATTGCGATTTTTTCCATCTTGAGACGAGTAATGTTGATCAAGTAAGGTTTGAAACCATTTTGTAGTAAAATTTGACCCTTCTGTATCCGAAGTTCTTATTGGATTTCCGATGAGAAGTAAAATGCCTTCGCTTTTCGACAGTGAAAAACAGCTGATTTTCGCTAAAATCGACTCGAATTCGAAGTATTCCATTTTTCTCAGCTCATTACATCGAGCCAATTCTGGTACGGAACCAATTTTAGACATAATTCGAACCTCCTGAACACCAATTTTCTAGTTTTCCAATGGAAATAGGGAAGTCTCTCAATCGTGGAAATGGTGTAGCGTAGCAATGTAACATGTCCAATTTTTGATAAATTTGACATGAAATTGCGGTTTTTTTGGAGACGAGAAACGTTGATTATTTTGGAATTGAAACTGATTTTCAGCTTGATTCTAACATTGTGAAACCGAATTTGTAATTGGTTTTATGATAGGAAGTGAAATACCTTCTTGATCCTTCTTGATCGTCGATTTTTGGTATAAATAGAGAAAAATGTAAAAACGTAGGTCCGAGAACGTCGTGCTTCCCACGAAAACGCCGTGGAGAATTAGATAGATCCGCAGGGGCTTGAATGAAACGGGTGGTCAGATTCTAATTGTGCTGTATTCTTCCGTTTTGTGGCGTTGACCGCAGAGCCTATTGTATGTAGCATGTATGTACTCTTTAAATTTGAATCAATCAAAAATGCTAAAATTGACCGACAAAATAGAGAAAAAATTAGTCAAATTTCACTAATTTTCCTATATATTTTACTGCAAATCGGGGGAAAATTATTGATTCGAATAGTGAATTTTGATCATTGAATCAGTTAAAATTTATTGACTGATTGAATCAGTCAACTTTTTCACTCAGTCAATTTTGACTATCTAATTCAAATTATAGAGAGTAAGTCTTTGTATTTGGCTTACTCCTGACAACGCCGCTTTTTCAATAGCTTTCACTAGTAGATACATGCTATTTTCGTATCAGTTCGACCAAATTCTTCAAATTTGTGAAAAAAATGATGTATAGGTATGCGACCCTGACCCACTACCACCACCCCCCCCCCCCAGTACACGAAAAGGGAGTCCTGCGGAGTAAAAACGCCAACTTTTTCGCAATTTTTTTACAATAAAACTTGAAGAAGTTTTCGTGGATGTAAAATAACGATTTAAGAGCTTGTTTTGCATCCTAGAAACCTTCGGAGGGTTTTTATCAATTTTTCAGAGTCTTGGAGTCCCAAATCCGAAAAAAGCAATTCTGGTAAAATAATCTCTTATTCATGCGATGATGATGTAACATTTAAGCTCGATTTCGTTTCCATTTTAAAAGATTTTGTTTCCTGCCTGCCGTTTATTAAGGAAACGTATCTTTTTTGAGAAGGTAAATTTGAAGCAAGAAAAATAGCAGATTCAAGAATTTCTATTTTCTGGATGGTATGGCAGATTGTGGGTCATGTGGGTATCTCCCTGCTAGATACTTGCCTAGCTACTTGCATATCGAGATGCAATTACGCTGGAATCGGTCATCAAAGGCGCGGCAGTCTCAAAAAGACGAAAAAAAAGTCCCAAGATGTCTTGGTTCACGCTGTTGGTGACAATTTACTACATATATGCGTGTACTTTGGTAATGCGATACCCGGTCGGTCGACCTCCGCTCTCGTGACATGTAAGCCATAACACGATAGCGCGGTATTCGCGCGGACATAATGTGGAAACAATGTGACAGTAAAATGGTGTAAATGTTGTCGACAAAGACGTTCCGCTAATTGGTTGTGAATGTCGTCGTCGACAGCCGCCGCCAGAATAACAACACGTATCTTCTAAACCTATACTTGTGCTTCTGCTACTGCTTCTGCCTACGTGATATGCAGTATGCTGCTCTGTAGTCTGTAGTCTGTTCTGTACCTAGTACTTCTACTTATATAGGTACTTAGTACTTACATATTGCGACGACAACAACTGCGCTGTCTTGAGCGGTTGACAACAAGAGGGTTCCTATTTCCTAGTTGCAATCCAAGTACGCGCGATAGCGAAGAAACCAGATGAGAACGAGAAAGGCAAAAGGTACCTGTAGATCTGCGAGACAAGTACCCGGTCGAATGCAACGTACCGCTCAAGAGACTCTCTAACGATTACCATATACGAAGAAGACCATAAGTGAACCGAAGGGTTGTCGTCACTGCCGAATATAGAGGAATCAGTAGGTATTCGCCAATACTCAGCAGACCTACCTACCTACCTACCTACCTACGTGGAATGTGGATGTACCTACGTAGAACGTAGGTCTAGGTACATAGTTTTCAGTTCGATTCTCGGAATCGAGTCCAAGAATATTTCGGAGACTGGGTAACAATAACAAGAAGAACAACAGTCCGAGTACCTATAGAGATACGTCTTGTAAAATTGCCGTTGCCGGATCGGATCGGGGGGCCCAGTCCGAGCACCCACGACCCACACGTAGCAGAAGGCAAAATGACTTACACGATCCATAAATCGTGTAATAGTTTGGGGACGACCAAACCCATTTTGTAGGCGTGGTCGGCCGGCACACGACGCTTTGGACGCCTACAACGTCGTATTGATCGCGACGACCGACGACCAGTCGACCAGTCGACCACTTTTCAATACGCCGGTTGTCGATTTGCGCCGTAGCATCCGCGTCCCATCGATATCGATGCGGCTGCGATCCGACAAAAATTTCACCCGAATTTGTCAATCGAGCACGAGGCGAGCAGATCCATCGGCAGTGGGTTCTGCTCAAGGTAATCCACTTCGCGTCGTCGCGGAAACAGCTGCAGAATCCAGATTCGGTAGACTGGTTTTCGATTGGTCATTTGTAGAGTATTAATTCACCGTTTTATGGAAATACGATATTCTCTTGAACATCCTCGGATATGCATAGAAACAATTGAAGTACCGACAAAACCGCCGATACTCGCAATTACCTATCAAAGATGAGGGACATCTGGTGTAGTCAACTCTTGGAAATGTCTTAATGAAGTGCGGCAGTCGTTGAAAATGATGCCCCTCAAGATGGAGCTACTTTGGCCTTTGGGGGTAACTTTGGCCCAGTGCCAGATGGTCGCATTTTTCATATGTGGCTAAATGCAGTACTTTCTGCGCTGGACCAAAATAACTCCATTTTTACGATACCCAAAAGTCCGGAATCTTTCATTTAGAAAATCATTTAAAAACATAAACAAACGTTTGGAAAGTTTCAAATATTTATGCGAGTCCCTCTCCTTTTTCTCATTTTCTCCCAAATAGTGACGGACCGAGATTATGAAAATATTCGCTCCAGAAAATAGCAGAGGCAGACACCACTCACCTAACCACCCCTTGGCGATAGGTAGTTAGTTAGTTAGTTAGTTAGGTACTCTCTCATTTTGAATTAGTGTGAAATGTCACTCATCAACTGTCAGAATTTCAGCACAGGAAAAACCAGCAAAATTCATTGATTTTCAGCCAACTTCTTCTGATTTTTCAAAAATTTCAACAGATTTTCCAGTGATTTTTCTCACTAATTATCTCCTGTGCCGCAATTCTGCTACTGTTTCTCAGTGATTTTCGATAATTTTCATTGCTTTCTCGTAAGTAAATACCCTTGTACCCTTCTCTTATATCTAAGTCGCTGGTCTATTTTTTTTAAAAAAAATTTCCAATTTTCAATAAAAAAAATTTTCCAACCTCAGACATTTGTACTCTCTCATTCTGAATCAGTGAAAAGTCGCTGATTAACAATGCGAATTGCAGCATAGGAAAAATCTGCAAAATTCACTGATTTTTCAATAATTTTCACCGATTATTCCAAGATTTTTGCTAATTTTTACTGATTTATTTAAAAGATATTTTCATTAATTTTCGCTTAGTTTTCAGCAATCTTACTGAATTTCCAATGAATTTTCACTGATTTTCCAGTGATTTATCTTACTGGTTTCTTTTCAGTGAAAATATTTTCACTTATTCTCTCCTGTGTTGCAATTCTAGCTATTTCTCGGTGATTTTCGGTAATTTTCACTGATTTAAGTATAAACGAGAGAGTACATTGTTTTTTTTACCGCTAGACCCCTGTTGGTCTATATAGGTCTATATATTACCGAACGTCTTTTTTCGACAATGAAATAAGAGTGCTGGCGTTTAAAGGGCGTGAGGAGTAAAAACGCATTCGAGAAATTGGTTTCCTGTGCATATGTTCGCAGAGCGGGCGGGCCCTCTCACCGACGTTGATAAAATTGCATAAGTGATTTGCCGTAAATATGCAAAGGTTTCCGAATCAGTGATACGTCGCTGATGAAACAGAATTGCATTGATTTTCAGCCAATTTTTCAGCTAAATTTATAAATTTTACCAACTTTTCAGTGAATTTTTACTGATTTTCCAGTCAATTTTCACAGATTTATCAGTGATTTTTCACACTAATTAGTTTTCAATGAATGTTTTTTCATTAATTTTTTTTGTGAGTTTTCACTGATTTTCCAGTGATTTTTTTCACCGATTTTCTCCTGTTCTGCAATTTTGGCCATCTCTCAGTGATTTTCGATCATTTGCGCTGAATTATAAATGAGGGAGTTGAAAAATGCCTGTTTGAAATTTTGCATTCCTATTTTTTTTTTTCAAATTCTCATGCAGCCAATCCTTTAAATAATTTCTAGGTGCGCTCATGATCCCCACGAACCAGGCTACTACTAGTTTGGCACCACAGAAATTGAATCTATGGAATTTAAATTCCATCCAAATACCTTTTTAGAATTTTCGTGTAATTTGAAGTCTGATGACAAATGGCCATGGCCTAGATGAGGATGATGGAGGATATATTTGAATAACTACACGCCAAATTCATCAAATGTACCTAACCTTTTCATGCTTTTAAAAACTGTAACTTATTCTTGATTGAAAAACGACGAAAAAAATATGCAAAAAATTTCCCAAAAATATGAAGAGAAAGTCGCAATAATAGAGCTTGGACGCAAATCTTCCGTAAACGTGCAACAAGTCGATTAAACCCCGCCTTAAATTCGGTCTGTATAAGTATACCATACCTAGGTATAGGTATAGGTAACTAGGTATATGTAAACGTATAATACCTATTCATTCATCGTGCGGAAATTTGCGTCGCGTCGTGTTTGCTTAGGCCATACGTGACACGAGATGTTAACAAATCATTCGTCCAGTTTGACATCGACTATGGTACTTACGATGCGATGGTATAATCGCTGCCGTCAATCCATTCGGACGTCGCGATCGCCGGGCGATTTTTTATTCGTAGATTCCGGAGTATAATTTGAATAAATAGTACACGGGCGAACGTCCGGTGATTGATGACTGGCTCGATATCGGCGTATGTTATTACGGCGGCGCTGGCTGGCGCTGCATACTGCATAGCGCAGGTGTATCTACCGGACCTAAAGAGTTTATTTTTGGACGATATCGATATGGGCAGGAATTTTTCTATTATTTATATTCAACGCTAATACGTATCTGCATGGAGTGTATTTTTATTGTATTTTTTGTTTTTTGGAGAGCCGATGCGATGATACGTACCTATACCGTGGCGAAATATTTTACGGGCGCGATTTCGGCCAGCGCAGCGAATGAAAAACCCATAACCATTAATTATTGCTGGCGGTAATTACGGTTGTGCGCGTCTTTTAATCACGACAGGCATCCCGCATCTGTAGCGCGCGTATCTCGGCTCATGTTTTAAATCAATTTTAACTCGATTACTCGGTTAATGAAGTCATTACCGCCTTTCGCCGGGTACTGCGCTGTGTGCACGCCTTTCAATTACCGGCGCGTATAGTGTACTCGCACTCGCCACTCGCCTAGACGTTCTCATTATCCAATAAACGTGCCGAATGAAAAATTCGAATTCGCCGCTTATCGTTAGTATAGGTACCGTATTTATTGTCGTCGAGGCCGTCGACCCGCCAGCAGCATTGGTCGCAACCCAGCCTCTGTTCATCTGTTGGCTGTTTGCTATTTTCCGTTGGCCTTATCTGTATCGTCCTATCGTCATACAATAAACCATCACGATCCTGTAGGCTGTGACTCTGCCTTCGTCACGTCGCGTCGGCCGTCGTCATCTTCAGCCCCACAGCACCGATGGAAGTAGTGCACTCGAGCTTATGTATACATTTATAAACGATTTTGGCATCTTCTCCTACGCTACTACTACTTCTGCTGTTGCTGCTGCTGCTGCTGCTGCTGCTGTCACCACTGCTGCAGTCTACGACTACACAATTCCTATCTCCTTATTGGATTTTAAAATTTGCGTCGCGTTTACTCTCGGGTCGTATACACATAGACATACCATACCTTTACCTACCTACAAGTAAGTACGTAAATGCGATTCAGAGCACGGTTTGTACAATGTACAGCACTACATCTTCGCCTCGCCTCGCCTCGCCTCGTCTCGCTCCGTGTGTGTCTGTGTGTTATTCAGACTAAGTATCTAAGTATACCATTTTCCATAGAGCATGAGCCAATATCTGGTGTAAAATCTGTTCGCGTAGTAGGGCCGAAGCGCCCTAAAGAAATCACGACCTTTGATGGTTCGTTCTCACGAGCCGTAACTACGCATTTCTTTCCCACGTACCAATGTACCTAGTACCTACTACCTACCAAACTAATCCCATGGATGATGGCTTCGAGCCATCGAGTTATGTTCGCAGCCTAAGGCCTTTTTCACGTTGCGTTGCTTCGATTTCGTTTCGTTTCTGTGTATTTTTTTTTTCACCATTTTCTTTCTCCCAGATGCGAAATTTTTTAAATATGTATAGATTTTTTCGCGTGTTTTCTGCGTCCTGTTTGTTTCTCCGTCGGGTACTAAAGGTATAATAGGTGTGCTGGCGCGTTTTTCGCTCGACGCGACGTACGTCATAGAAGAGGTGAACACGCGATTACCGATGATCATATTTCACCGCGTGAATGTTTAGAAATGTTTTGAAATGAAGTATTTACGTGTATGTACTTTCTCCGTGGTGCCATGCCAGTGTTATTTTATGGTACATAGGTGTTTGGTGGATCGTGGTGGGTAGCCACGCGAACAAAAACGATGTCCTGATCGGGGGTGTTTTGTTCTGTTTTGATGCAACAAGCGTTATTATTGAGATGGAAAGAGGGGAAACTATAACTTGGAATTTTGAAAATTTATAGAAAAATTGTTTTCCAGCTCGAACGATGCAATTTTTTTTGAAGTTTTTGAAATATTGGTATTATTCTCTCACGTATAAAGAAAGCAGTGAAAATTATTGAAAGTCATTGAGAAACGGTCAGAATTGAAGTACTGCAGAAAATCAGTAGAAAAATTTTCACTGAAAATATCAGCGAGAAAAATCACTAATTTGCTGAAAAGCAGCGAATAATTTGCTGATTTTTCCTGTGCTGTAATTCTGACTGTTCATCAGTGATTTGTCGTTGATTCAGAATAAGAGAGAACTCCCTCTTTCACTTCAAAGAAGTTAAAAGTCCCTGAAAAAAATGTTTGATTTCATCCGATTTTCGCTGATTTTTCAAAGAAATTCACTAATTTTTCAGCAAATTTGAGATATTTTACGGACTTTTCAGCGAATTTTCACGGATTTTCCATCAATTTTTCTCACTGTAATGCTTTCAGTAAAATTCTTTTCCTTTGTGCTTGGATTCCGATGGTTTTCGATAATTTTCATTACCTAATTTACGAATGAAATAATAGGTATAAATGTTTGGCTCTGATCAAAACGTGGGTAGACCTTTCAATGTTTAAAATCCTCTGAACCAAAATTGCATGATTTATGTATGTGCGAGTCGAGTTGATTTTTCGATTTTTTGGCAAAGGAAAAAATTGACACGCGTTTTTTCAGTAAAATTGGTGAAAATCAACTCACTCAGAATATTACAATTTTTGCCATTTGAAAGCCTTTAATTGGAATTTCGTTTTTCTTCTGTATTTTTGAACTTCTCCGAAAACTATTTTGGAACCCCACCATCTCGTCAGACTACTCAAAGGGGAGCAAAAACTCGATTTTCGATTGCTCGAGTTGATCCTCGAACTCGATCAAAAATCAAAAGCGAGATATTAGTAGATATTGATTGAAAATTTATTTTTTTCCTTCTTGCTTTTTGCTCGCCTTTTTTTTTTATACGTATGTTCCGAGTATTTTTCAAATTATTTGGATTTATAGATATAGGTAAGTCAGCTAGTACTTACTACTTACTTACTTCATAATCTGGATGCGCAAAGACCTTGACCAATTTTGATAGCGAAAGGAGACCTGTCGTGTGGAGAAAAAAATTTTAATACCCAGTTATTGTTTTTTTTTCCTTCCTAATAAATTAGTGTTAAAATTAATGTACGACCGAGCGAATTTTTCAAGCTGATATGTCTTAAAAAAGATGGAACAAATGGAATGAGTTGGGCAAGTTTTTCGCCGCACGGTAGGTATCTCGAAAAATACTTGCTCTATTGAGACACTGCGCACGAGACTCGGAATACGTGGAAGTGAAGAAAAAAACGATTAATTTTCAATTAAATTTTGGATGACCGAGTTGTGGCGATTGCCAGCATATGCGAGAAAGTAGTCGAAAAGAATTGAGTCTCGGTTTACGTTTTTATTATGGGACGCGAAACACCGGTACCGGGGCCATCGGGTAGGTACTTTTTAAAGAGATGACGATATTACTGTAAAGTGAAGTGGAGTGGAGTGTATGGGAGAAAGGAGTGCTAGCGATTTCGCCGATGTTCAAAGGTCATTCTAACCAGTTCATCGTACCGATGGTGCGCAGAGTCGGTATGGTACCGGGGCGAATAGTGGACTGGTTCATTGTTTAGGCGCCAGCGCCAGCTATGAAGATGAGACGACAATGTATGGAGTGTTTTTTTTTTTCAGTATGATCGTAAGGGCTATCATGTTATCGATGACCACTGTTCCGTGTGGTGTATGGAATCCTATAACGAATGATATGGTTGTGCGTGTATGTTGTATGAAGGTATAGGTAACTCGGAGTCTCGGAGCGTGGGAGTAATTGCTATCGGGACAGAAAAAGCGCAAATTCGTGCCAAGTACTTGGATAGCCAGATTTCGCACGTGATAACAGGAGGTTATTTTTTTTGACCATCTTATTAAAAGTGTTTGAAATGGAAAATTTTTTAACGAATCGCAGACGACGTAAGAGCTAATAAAACGATAGTTAGGAATGTACCTATCTAAGTAAGTACCTATGTACATAACGGCGTACGTGCGTCGATGTCGCGCTAGCGTCAACCAATACGTTACGTAAAATTTATAGTGTTTGACGAAATTATCATTCGACGGTGGCCCTAACACCCATCCATCGTGTTTTGCAGCACCATCAGCGGAAATACGAGTACAACATACGATCAAACGGCGCGATTAATCGGCTTTCGTGATCGAATATCAATTTTCAAACGAATTCGATATCTCGACCAAAATAATAGAAATGAAATGAAAAAAAAAACTCGGTTACGTCATTTTAATTTTAGAAAGTTGTGAAACACGCGAACGCATATGCAAACATATTTTACGCAATCCGCGAAGAGACTTCATTAACATTGTAAATTATTTACGTATCTAGTCTCGTATCTCTGGTTTTGTCTCGAGATCTTACGATTTGTACGGTATTGTCGCTCCATGCTTGTACGCGATGTCGTTTTGATAAAATTCTAAAACGATTCGCGGTTCGAACCACGAATGCGGTTTTATTTTTGGGCCGGTTGTTGGCGTTTGCGTTTTGAACGCTGGAATGATGGGTGCGACTAATTCGTTTTCACTCATAAAAATGGCCATTTTTGGCCGAAAAATTTTTCTGGTTATTATCCCAAAACACGTATTTACACACCATTTCATTTTTTTTCTCTTGATTTTTATAATTTCAAGTTCAAATAAGTACTTACTTACCTACAGCATAAGGCTCAAAATTGAAAATATCTCGCCTTTTTTTTGCCTAAAAATTGGCATAATAAATAACTGCAACAGATTCGTGTTCTGTAGCTCAAACTACCTACTTCAATAAACTCCATTTTTACGATCAAAGCACTCAAACTTTGAAAATTCATTTTTGAGGTTTTTTGGGACACTGTGTCAAAAAATACCTGGGTCAATTTATGATCAAATTAAGGTTTTTGGTGCTATATCCCAAAAGAATTGTTTTGAAATCATGCCGGAATTAGTTTTTGGGGGGACATTATGTCCAAATTGACGAATTGAATTTTTGAGACGCAGTTCCAGTTGAGAGCTTTAAGAATATTGTGTTCGAATTGAGATTTATAGGACACTACTCTCTCATTTATGAATCAGTGAAAATTATCGAAAATCATTGAGAAACAGTCAGAACTGCAGCACAGGAAAAAATCAGTAAAAAAATTTTCACTGGAAACAAATCAGTGAGAAAAATCGTTGAAAAATCAGTGAATTTCGCTGATTTATTTGTGCTGCGAGTCTGACTGTTCATCAGTGAATTTTCACTGATTCAGAATGAGAGAGTATGCCTATACATTGCTTTTTCGGTGGCATTTTGTATAAGAACAACTCTTTTATAAATTAGTGTAAATTATCGAAAAACACTATAAAACTGTCAAAATTTCAGCATAATAATAAATTGGAAAAAAAATCACTGCAAGCAAACAGTGAAAAAAATGCTGAAAAATTAGTAAAAATTCACTAAAGTCGGTAAAATCAATGAATTTTTTTGAAAAATCAGCGAAAATTAGTAGCTGAAAGTCGAATAGGACATTATGTCCCAAATGATTTTTTTTTAAGGTTACTAGGTAAGTATGTCCCAATTGAGGTTTTTTTTGGACTTTTTATGCGTAAGATGGTATAACTTCGTCTAAAATTATTTTCCTGGGGCATTACATACAAATTAGTTTTGTTAAAAGGTCCTATGTTCCAATTGAATTTTTCGAACACTTCGTCTGAATTTTTTTTGAGACCTTATGAATAGAGTGCCAAGTCAAATTGAATTTGCTCGGACACGTTGTCCAAATTGTAGATTTTTAGGACTGCATGACCAAATTTCTGTAACTTTGACTTTTAGCTCCTATTATACCTAAAGTTTGATTGGTCATTCATTTTCATTCAATTGAAACCGATTGGCATCATCAGCAATCGTAAGAAGCGTTGTTCTTAAAATCTGCGCCGAAGTTTGAATTGTCAAAATGGCTATCTTCAGTTTCGTTAACATTAGCGTTGGTCCGAGTCAACAAGGAAGGCAGTCCAATTGCCAAGTATTTGTGTAGCAATGTAGGTTTTCCGAGTTGAACGATTTCAGCTCTAAATTACATTTGTCAGAATACTAATAGGAAGCCATTCGCAGAAGAAAATTGTACTCACGAGGTCACGATGAGATTCACTCGAAGGGACAAGGGTGCTTTCTGGCTTGTAAATCGTTGATTTTTCGACGTCGCGGGCCAATAAATCGAACCGTTCTCACATACTTGTAACCCATTTAACTTGGAAAAGACGGGTTTATTTACAAATTTCAACGCCCATGCCGTGAATAATGGACCAATAAGCGGACATAATAGATGTTCGATGACGCGTACATTAACGGCACCGTTCAACTATTTTAATCAGCAAATCAGCTACTGCGGTAGATACAAATAGATATTAGGTATATGCTGGCTCGTTTATACTGCGGATAAGAAAGAGAAAGAGAAAGAGAGCAGGTGTGTGTGTACGTTAGGTAGCTAGGTATGCGTGCGAGTTTAAGACGCAGAGGGCAAAGAAAGAGTTACCTTACCTTACGCTACGTCTTGTTAAAAAGTCATTAATTTCGGCGTATCGGAATCGCGACTATGAGGCTGTTGCCGGCGTCGCTGCTGCCAATGCCTGCATGTCGCCCCGCCATATAGTTGGCACTACTTTTCTGTGCCATAAAAGCGGAAAAGTTTAAATTCATTAGTTCTCATATGTATGGGAGGAGGCCTTGGGGTGCGAGGCGACGCGACGTTATCCGTATGTAGTTTCGCCAATAACGGGAGCAGTCTACGGGTGCGGTGTAGGTACGGCAACTATACTTATGGTGGTATATGGCTGTTTCGTGCCTTGCAGAAGATACATACGTACACGTACCTGCGATCTCCGCACTTGAAGTATATTATATTCGTATAAATTTCGCCTCGATAGAAGAATCTCGATAGAGGGCGGCGGAGGCGGCGAGGCGAGGCGACGCGACGCGACGTGCGGAGCGCGGTATTGCAAAATTGATGGAAAATATTAACCAATCTCAATTTAAAGTTTACAAAATGCGATATCGTAAGTATAGGCCACGTGTTTTGTATGTGAGAGAGCTACGAGAAAGGCCCCGAGGAGGCGAGCGGGTATAAGCGTAAAAGTTGGTTTTTAATAAATCAGAGAGAAAGAGCGAGAGAGAAAAGGAGACTTTCGGTTTGAGTACGTATGTTTGTATGGGTGTGCGTTCTGCGTTTGGCGTAGGAAAGAAGAAGGACGAAGACGACGACGACGACTACGACGCCAACGACGCCCGACGCGTGAGAGAAAGAGAAGGAGAAAGAAAGAAAGAATGAAGGCACGAAGGATGGAAGGATAGAAGGATGGAAGGATGGAAGGAAGGAAGGAAAGAAAGAAAGAGAGAGACGCGAACAGAGCAAAATATGATACGAGAGGGTGGAATGCGTGCGGGGGCCGCCCGGAGGAGACGCTGGTAACAACGACTTTATAATTAACTGCAGCGGAAAATTTTGTTTGGATTAGCCGCTAGCTAACATACGGAAATTAATATAAAACGAAGCTACATTCTTCATTTACCTGAGGCCAGACTTATTTTGGAGTTTCTCTTTTCCCTGTTCTCTTAACGTTTCTTTTTTGGTAAGTTTAAAAGATCGAATTGAATGAGACGCAACGCATTTTCACGGCGACATTATTCGACGCCGGCGTTTTACAGCGCAGTTTCCCTTCTGTTTTCTTCGCCTGCACGACCCGAGAGCTCTGAGCCAAAGAAAACCATCCAATTGAGAATTGCTTATTCGCACGTTGCTCGTTGATTGGAAAATTTAAAAATTTCGAAGATATTCCTGCTTTGGCTGATGTAGGTCGTAGGTATTATTGGGTATTTTCTCGAAGGTCTTCGCCGGTTTTCGCGGAGACGACAATCAAAGAGTCGGTCGTTTCGATTAACCTTGGAAAAGGATCGACTTTTGCAAGCCATAGATATAGGTAGGTAGTCTTATTTTCAGGTATTCCTATACCTGTATTTAGGATTAACGCGAAAAAAAAAAATGAAATGTTAACCGACGAGACGACGAGAAATTATTATAATAATGGAACGCATCTCGATTAAATATTAATTAAATGTATTTACGCGAGAGATACGGAACTTGGTGGCTCGGCAGTGGTGGAAAGAAGGCGACAGCGCGAGCTTTCGGGTAGGGGTAAAGGAAAAGGTATAGCTACGACGCCGCGTCGACTTTTTCTTCCTTCTTTTTTTAGTTCATTTCTCGGCGAAAACGAGAAAATTCAAACGCGACCGAAGAAGAAAAATTTTTGTACCTCGTTCGTGTAATTAATCCTCTGTGTGGGAATTTCCGAAGGCGAAATAAGTTATCTTATAATTTGTGTTTGCGCGTTCGCGGTTTGTGTGATGTTTTTAAGGATAAAAAAAAGGGGGGACGAGCGAAGACGACGCGGCGTTCGGCTATACCAGAGTAGTTTGTCGAAACCGAGACGGAGTAAAGTATGAAATTCGACGTCGACGATTGTGCTTGTGCGTTTCGGCCTTATTTTCGTTTTGCAGCTTTTTAATTCTCGAAAACTTCCAATGTTATTTACATTCGGCTTTTGGTCCGAAGCCGTTTCTAACGTTTCTTTTCTTTGACGCCGAGTTTAATGGCTGAGAAAAAATTACTTACTGCCTACTATTTACATTTACCTTAATTACTTTTACCTTTCGGTGTAGTTTTTCAAAAAGACGAAAAATTTTACGCCTAAAATTAAATCACGGTCGTTGTAATTCGATTTTTGTCGCGCTAGCGATCGTATCGCGCCTAGCGTAATTACACGAATTTAGACTAGACCGTAGACCTGAAAATAGAGCGTGTATGTAGAGTGTAGACTGCGTGCTGCGAAGGGGAGTGTTAACGTTCACATCAAGACGTAAAAGAAAGATGCGTCATTGTCGAGTATTCGTCGCATTGCCGTAGGTGAAAATCCGTCAAAACATCATTATTTTGTAAAAGACTCGGTGTTGACATTTTTGGCAAATTATTTTCGCGTTTTTTTATTTTTTTTATCGCTATTTGAACTCGTATTTGAATCTAAGATAAGCTGCCTACACCTGGCAATAGAAAACGCGAGTAATTCGTCTTCAAAATTTGTAATGCTCGGTGCGAAAAGTCGCTTGTATACCTTTTATGGTATTCAAAAAGAAAATGGTTCGAAGAGAAAAAAAAAAGAAGGATTTTAATGGCAGAACAATATGGTTGGCTGGGACAGCGACCAAGAGCTTCTTACCTACCTGGAAGCGTCTGTGTCGTGACAGTCGTGAAGTGCAATTTTCGTGACTTTCAAAATACCTATGAGGACTGCTATGTCGAGTGCCGAGGCTCTTAATTGACTTGACAATTGGTATAGAGTGCAGAGATGTGATGAACTCGAGTTTTATCGCCTGCTTTTTGAGGTGGCTGTGAATTACATATTATTATCATGGTTGAAATATGGTTTTATGGCCACTTCATGAATTACGGGCGCAAATTGAAGTCAGATTTTTTGGAAAATATAAATCGAAAATTTTGACTGAAACGGAAATTTTTCATCGAAAGGTATCAATTTTTCATCACTCGACAAAAATTCTTACTATTGAACTATTTACGATAATTTACAGTATTAGAATATTCACGGTAATTTATCGTAATCATTAGAAAAGGTATATTTACGATATGAACCATAATTACTGAAATATTTACGGTAATTATCAAAATTTTTACTATAACATGGTGTCCACCGGGCATGAAAATCATGAAAAACGCGAAAACAGCATGAATTTTCATTTTCTCGATCCAGTAGACAGGTAGACACCATGTAAGAACATTTTTTTTACTTTTCAAATATTTTTTTTGTTAGAATCTTGCCTTTTCTTCACTCTGGCACATTCTAGACAATTTTCTCAAAAATCAATCGTTTCAAATTTCAATTGATTTTTCTCAACTTTTTGATAACTTTGTATAACTTGAAATCAATTTTCCGAGCTCAGGAAGGGTCTTACGAAAATAAAATATGGTTAGAACATGAATTGCTCAGCGAAAAATCTCCTTTCTTTAGATTACAATTACTCAGTGGCGTTAGAAAGTAGGGTACAAGGGGTACATTATACCCCCCCCCCACCCCCATCCAGGTGGTGGTACAAAGTATCATTTGATTCCCCAAAATCACCACTGATGGACATTTTCAGAGCACAGGGTGTCTAACAGGTCCTGTTGGTCCTGTTTTGAGGCTTTTTCAAAGAACAGTCCTGTTTTGTAACAATTTTGAGATTTTACTCGCTAAAATAAATGATTAAAATCTAAAATGTCGTCAGTGACAAAAATGTGTTAGATGATGAAAGATGATACGGGGTACCTGAAGAAATTTCAACTTTTGAATGCCCTTTTCTTCAAAAATTTTCGCCCTCGCCTCGCTCGAGTTCAGTAAATTTATATACATAATAAGTATAGTTTTATTTTAAAAATTATAGTAGGTACCTACAAAACTTCTTCCTTTCCAGCCTAGACAATTCATATTTCAAAGTAACAAATCGTCCTCATTTATTAAAGAGCTCGTAACGATCTCGATTACAATTTTCGAAAATGTTTCTTTTCTTTGAAAAGTAAATCAGAAAACGAGTCTTTAAAATAATGTATCTAGTGTTTTTTTTAAATTCAGAACAAAACACGAAAAAAGTAAGTACGAATTTTACCGAACGAAGAAAGTTTGAATTATTATGGGTGCACCTTTTTTCAAAAAATTTTGCCCTCGCTTTGCTTGGGCTCAGTGAATTTACATATTTTTTCTTTTCATTGTATCTTTCTTATTTTTCAATTTTTAAAATAAATTTACGCTCACCTACTTAGATTATTTCTTACAATTATTGAAAAAAAAAAAAATCGTTTCAAAAATTGTTTTCTTAATAGGGTTTTATTATTATTATTTTTTTTGGGGGGGGGGGGGGGTCGTACAAAATGTATTAGTACTGATTTTAAAAGACCCTGTTGAAGGTACTGTTAAAGTCCTGTTTTGGAGTTTTGAAAGTTTGTTAGACACTGGAGCATTAGAAAACGTAAGAAATGTCTTTTTAGACATTAAAAAATTCAATTTTTTCAAAGTTTCGCCCGAACACTGACAAAATTACAATATTATGTAATGTATTTGAGGCGATAGAGTGAAAAAATG
Organism: Pseudococcus jackbeardsleyi; assembly: GCA_038380155.1. Classification (NCBI taxonomy): domain Eukaryota; kingdom Metazoa; phylum Arthropoda; class Insecta; order Hemiptera; family Pseudococcidae; genus Pseudococcus; species Pseudococcus jackbeardsleyi. Next base: position 1,773,545 of record CM076240.1, read on the forward strand.
CGTCTATTTCCCCCTTCCCCCAAAAAACTTCCGACGCCACTGCAATATTACCTTTGTTTTGTCCAGGAAGTCAAGCTTTTGAGATATTACAGTCGAAAATTACAAGTTCAACTTTTTTATTTCATTGAAAATATTTTGAAAACTATAATTCTCAAAGAAAAACTAACTAAGTAATTATTTAACTTCACAAATGGCGATATTACGATTTACTTATTCATTTCCTATTATTTATTATTTTTTTTTTGTAAGACACTTTCTTTGTCTAGAAAATTCGCTCAAAGTCTCAAAAAGTTTACCAACAAATTTTCAACAAAGAATTCAAATTTTAATATGAAAAATCGCTGACGTAATGAAAGAAAATAATTGAATTCATATTCGAACTCAGCACTGAAAAGTATGTAGATGTACCTAGATCAGAATCGCCTATCAGCGTTGATTACGTTGAAAAAAGTTGAGAAAAATGTAGGTCTGCGTACTTAATTTGTGTGCAAGTGCAGTTAGATACCAGATATATGTGCAAAATGAAACTCGCTGTAACCGAGATCCTGGGTCTAAGCGAATATTGAAAATGAAAATTCTAGCGCTTAATTTTAAAAATTCACGATTCAAATGGAATCCGCGCAGAGCAAATAAATCTACTGTATACAAGACGGAAATTGAAGAGCTATAGAAAAGAATGCGACTCAATCAGTATGTGGTACTCTGTTAAGTAACGAAGCCAGCCGGAGGCGTAAACATTCAAGGATGAGTCAAACTTGGACAACGAAATTATAGAACTGAGCCGCGAGCTACCCTTCGGGTTAAATAGGTATACTCGTACTATACACTTGCATCTTGCATCAACGACGAAGATACGTAAACGTACGCGTACGTTAGCGTAGGTACGAGCGGATTTTTCGTAGGTAGCTGGCTAGCTGCTAGCTGCTAGCTCGATACCATTTATGTCAGCCGGTGGAAGCGAATAAGCGCTACGTGAGGTTTGATCGAAGGTGAAAAAAAAAAACACGCACCGTTGAATGACCGGAGGTGAAACGCTGATGGCTCGGTGCGCCGCAATGGCCGAATTGAAAATTGTCCAAGTTGCTAGCCTTGGCGCGAACTTTTTTCCAGATTCTGCGGCGGCAGCCGGCAATCTCTCAGCGTAAAAAGTTAATTTGAAAGCGGCAACGGTATGTGATTTGGAGCAGCAGAAAATGAAGAATACAATACGAAAATATCTAAGCTAATACGTACATATTTCGCCAGCATCATCTGCGGCGCGGCGGCGACGCGGTGAAGTGTTCGCCAGTAAGCGAACACGTCGCGATTTCACGTATATAGATATACTTAGGTGCCTACGAAAACGAATATACCTACGTACAGAGTACAGAATTCACGTACGCGTCCGTGTGATACCTAATTACCACCGTGTAATCGGATATGGCGCTGGTACAGGACTACAGGTACAGTGGTACGCAAGACGGAGCGTGGAGCGGCGCGGCGCGGCGGCGTAATGATATATTCATCTGCGTAATAATCGAACCTCGGCCAAGTTACGTGCTAGAGCTACGCCAGGGCGAAGGCAGGCGGCGCGGCGGTGTAACTTCGTCCAGATATATCACCGGAGTGTGGGCCAATTTCATTATTAGACACGGGTAATATAATTAACCGGAGAGCGGGCACAGAAGAAGACGTACAAAAATGCGAGATTGGTAGGTAGCTACAGCTAGGTACTCTTTTGCAGCAATTGCCTTACAGAGACGAGAGACCAGAGGCAGTTAACGGAAAGCGCCGCGCCGATTCAGATTGTCTCACGTAGTAGATACCATATTACCTACGAATATACTTGACACATACGTTCGTCTACGTATTCGACTATTCGTATTAGAAATGGATACTGACAGAATAATATAATACACGTTGGCGAGCTGAATGGCCGAAGGGATTGGTTTTGGCATTCACAAGAACTGAACGATCTAATGTAGATACTCGATATAGTCTAAATCTAAGTAGGCTTCAGAGTACATTTATATTTTTCTTCAGTTGTAGCTAAATTACGCGACGCCATGCCATGCCAGTCCGTTACACATTTATTACTTCTCAGATGACTTTTGAATGATTGAAATATAATAGACAGCAAAGTGAGTCTTGTTGTACGGATTTCTCAAGATGGCTACTCCAGTTCTCCATCAGTGTATTCAGATTGCCTTGGTGACAGTTATTTTCGGTTATACTCGTATTTGTATAAAGTTTAAAAATTTTCCGTATGTGAGTCTGAAAATGGAAATCTACCGGGGGGGAGGGGGGGGTCGAAAATTGGTTTTTAAAATGAAGATTCCTCCTTGATTTCACCCTTCTGAAAGGCCCAAAATCTGTGTCAACTCAAAAACCAATTTTTGCCACCTATTAAGGGTGGTTTCCATATCCAGGCTTACATTATGGTCTAATAGGCTTACGAATATTGGGTCTAAACTTTACCCTTATTTCCTTCGTCGCTCATGCATTTTTATTTCTAAAAAATACCGAATTTCGAAGAACGAAAACTTATGCGAAATCGATACCCACTTTGCCTACCTTATTGACTCAAAAAGGATGATTCCCGGCCGAGAGTTCGAATCTCATTAATTATGATTTTATAAGTACCCAATATCGATGTTAATGTCAATGTCACATTGAGTTGAAAAACTGCGAAAAGGAGGCTGTGCATGCTAGAAAGAAAAAAAAAGAGATCTAGGTACCTATTATGATCTTTTGATCGCGCAAAAGCTTTTAATTCTTGAAAAATTGCCAAAAATTCAGAAAGTAGGTATTTTTGACTTTTTTTTCTGAAATTCTGAGAAAATTCAAAACGATTAGCTGAATTTTATTGTGTATGGTGCGGGGAAAAGGTACATAAACTCGAATTTTTCAAAAATGAGTTCTTTGGCCAAAAAGCATAATGTTTTTGCAAAAATTAATGTTTTATAGCTTTTTTAATTTCTCTTGTTAGGTACACTAGACTTCGTCGAAATTGAAAAAAAAAAATTATAAAATGACAATTCTCTCGAAAAATTGTATTTTTTAATTTACACATTCGCTAAATAGTCTCTGAACTTGGTTTCAATAATTTTTGATTTTTTTTTTAATATTGCATTTTTGGATGCTTTTTAATGTCGAAGGGCGCTCCTGGGCCATCCAAAAATCTCGAGCCCGAGGAAATCCCCCGTTCCCCCCTATCATCTGTACAGGTCTGTAGGTGATGAACATTTCTGATGCCACTGAAGCATTTTTGTGGTATACCAGATGGATGAATAGTACCTAATTTGAGGGGAAATAACATTGAATTTTGTCCTTTGTTTGTGAGGGGGGCGTTATAGTACATTCTCCGAAGATCGTAATTTGGCGGAAAATGGACCAAAAATTTTGAAAAAGTTTCTTAAAGTTCCTCTTACCGCCCGGAATAAATTTATCTAAAAAAAAACTTGATAAAAAACACATTTTTGCACTTTTCTCTCAAAAAAACTTGCACTAGAGGTCTAAATTTTTCGAACTTAATTGCCACAATAAGCGACCTATTTGGGGTAGGAGCAGTCAAAATCGATTTCTAAGGCAGATTCGTCGTAGGTACTTATTCAGCCATAGCTCTTGTAAATTGGTTCGAATTTTTCGATTTTGATTCTTCTGTTTTTCAAGAAATTTGACTCCAAAAATGAACTCAGGAAGTCAAAAACATTACCACATTCGATAGTTTTAAAAAATTATAAATTTTTCTTAATGTCCCCCTTTCCGATGGGCCACTATTTGGTTTTTTAGGAAATGACTTTGGAAATAATTCGAGATATCGAAAGGCAATTTTTTCTCCTCGATCCCTTCAGTCCTGGGGTTTGGGCTAGAATATTTCCGGAATTGAATTTAAGAATTTCAAATATCTCGTTGAGGTCTAATCGTTGATTATTCCCTAGATAGTGTGTAAATACTTAGTTCATCTAGGTATAGACGTGCGTGGATTTGAAAAAGTTGAGAAATGCTATTTATTTCTTTGACTTTTGGTCGGACACCAATGTTTTCACATTGCACTAGCACATCTTTACATGAATATTTAGATAGCTGGCAGGTAATTGAGGTACTCTGCGGATATAATTACAGATATGGGTGGTTAATTTTTATCACATTTCTACTCAGTTATTCCCCATCCCCTGTTCCTTTCTTTCTCCCAACAAAAATGCCTTAATCGAAGCAAAAAGCTCGCGCGATAGTCAATTTATTTTCAATTTCACTCTCGAATACCTACACGTAGGTAATAGGTATTAGCTGGTAGCTGCAGCTGTGTATTAGTGTGTACCTGCACAAATATCGTTAACCCAGAAATTACTTACCTATATATCTAGTTAATATTAATGAGAAAAACGGCGCCGGCACGAATTCATTTTTCGTCAACCTTTTCTGCGATAGCCTGGCATGCTCGTCGTCGTCGTCGTCGTCGTCGTCGTCGCATGTTGTTTCAAACGACACGATGAGGGCGCGGGCGCCTTCGTCTCTGGTAGGTATAGTCGTAATAGCTCGCGATGGGCCGGGCCGCGCGAAAATTCGAATCATTTTTACCTCGCAGGTTTCATTACTCGGCTTTCTTAATTTTCAAGATGAGTCTAGAGCAATTAACGTGATATCTTTCTAATTAGTTCTTAATGCGCGCGTTAGCGTAGGTCTGATACGCTGCGCGATGCGCCGCAGAGTAGGTACCGTACCCCCAGTTCGACGCGACACGACGCCACGCCACGCAACTCTACATTTATTAACAAAAATGGTCGACTTTTGTAATTGCAATTTTTTACTTTCCTACTTGGCGTATAGTCTCGAGGCCATCTGCCGTAATTAGTAATTTCCATCCTCCGACGCGACGCTGCTCTACGCCACACTGCGTCATCCACTCTACGGCATGCATATAGGTGCTAGGTGGCTGGTGGCTGCTCGATGGTAGGCAGTAAGCAGCTAAGCACTAAGCGTAAGGAATGCGAATCGTAAATAAAGCACGTTCTATACCTTCTACTATAGCGAAGTCATTTTATAGTTCTGTTTTCTTCGACTTTTTACCTTCGAAATAGTGAGAATGAGAAATCATCTCGTACTGATGATCTGTTCGTAATTTTATTGTGTCATGCTCGTTGTATGCATTGAAAAGAAAAATGAACGGGTCCGACCGATTCCGACCAAACCCTTTTTTATGTAGAAGCGGGGTTAGCTGAAAAGTTGTGTCTGAACCTTAAAGCAACTTGGTAAAATTTACAACCCTTCGTCTATCCTCACCCCTCGCCTTTCCCTTTCGGAATTAAAACCAACCTGTGCTCATATGTAAAGTTTTTAAAAATCTGAAAAATAGACAACATTGGAAATTTTCCATAATCAACTGTAATTTTTTCTTGGAGGGGGGGAGGAAGGTCAGATACCTAGACCTACCTAGGTTAGGTACCCAGCATTTTTTTGGTTTAGAAAAAAAAACATCAAAACAAGATGGATAGTGAAAAATGGCTGCTGATTTTGATTTTTTGCTAAATAATTGAGAGATGTTGAGAAAGAAGCATTAAAATCTTCTTGGGCAGCTGAAAATTTTGTCGTTCCTATCTCAAGTTTGACATCCTGAATTTAATAGTATTGATAGTATTGGTGAATCGCGATTCCAAAAAAAAGAAGCTAAATACATTTGCAGCCACTCTCTAAATCTGAATCAGTCAAAAAACTGAAAATTCACTGATTAAACAGCGAAAAATGTGCAACTATTAATCAGTGAAATTTGATTGTTAATCAGTGAAAAATTACTGATTTAATTAGTGAATTTTCATTTTTGAATCAGTAATCTTTTTTCAACTACTGAAATGAATCAATAGAAATTAAAATTTACTAATTCAATCAGTGAATATTTACTGATTGAATCAGTGATTATTCACTGATTGAATTAGTAAATTTTAATTTTTACTTCAAAAATGAAAATTCACTAATTGAATCAGTAATTTTTTACTGATTGACAGTCAAATTTCATTGATTAATAGTTGTACACTTTTCGCTGTTTAATCAGTGAATTTTCAGGTTTTTGACTGATTCAAATTTAGAGAGTACTTTTTAAAATTGATCTCCCAAATTGATTTGGACAGTTCCCGCCGTCGTAAGATTTTTTTGGAGGTACGAAATGATTAAGTACATATATCAAGACTTGGAATACCAGAAAATCTTCGGCCAGGGGCGGCGCGATGGGGGGGTATGGGGGGAGGTAACACCCCCCCAGACAAATTTTCAGTCGGCAAAATTTTGGAAATATAAGGTGAGTCGGCAAAATCTCAGAAATGTCAGCAAATTGAAAAAGTTTTAGAAATTTTGCAGCATAATCAATAAAAAATTGAGCTTTTCTAAATTTCAAGTTTGTAGTCCTCTTTCATAAAACACAATCCAACTTCAAAATTATTTACTTCCCAAACCGATATTTTCGAAAAATTTCGGCCTCGCTACGCTCGGCCTCATTGGTTTTTTTCTTTCATACTTTTAAAACAATTCAAATTCAACAAAAATGATATTTTTCCCCTACATTATTTCAACTTGTTTTATCAAATTTTTTCTCATCAAAACTCATTTTTGAAGTCAAGAAATTAAATTTTTCAAAAGCTTTGGCCTTGCTACGCTCGACCTTATTGTTTTTTTTTTGAACATTTTTTAAGTACAAGTGGTCGGTTTTTTTACTCGCGTTGGATAATCAATTTATATTATAACATTGTTTTATTGGTCTTGAAATTAAAGAAAGTATTCCGCTTAAAATTTTCTCCCTCGCTTCGCTCGGGACAAATTTATTTACCTTCACTTCTCCTTAAAACTACATATAATCTTCGAAACTAATCTGTTGAAACAAAAAATTCTCGTATTGTAAAATTTCAGAATTCTTACTCGGCAATTTTGAATTTTTTAGTCGGCATTTTTGAACATCATTACCCCCCTAAAAGTTTATGCTCGAACCGCCTCTGTCTTCGGCGGAAGCAAAAAGAAGCATTGTTTTGCTCTATCGCGTCAGATAATTCGTATAGGTAGTTATGATTTTCTTATGCCCGAGCAAAGTTTTGAAAATATTTAATTTGCGTATAAGTATAAATAGCCAAAAAAGAATTTCCCTTCCTCCCCCCACCCCACCCCACCCCATGTTTTATGTAATTCTTGATGCTTTGAAAATCCTTTTTACAATTTATTGTACCCGACTTTTGACATTTGACACCGCTGGATTTGGATCATTTTCGAATTAGCGTTTTGAATTGAAGGACAGTATGTCTTTGGGTACCGATTCCGGCGATTTCTAATCAAAGTTTGAATAACTCTGTAACCGCAAAGAAGTTTTGTAAACAAACAAAAAAAAAAAAAGAGATTTTATCGAAATAAACAGCACATTCTTTGACAATTTGATTTGAGGGAGGAAATAATTATACTCGATGCGACCTTTGATGCCAATGAACATTATCGCTGAAGGTGTCAAGAGTCCTAGACTGTCCATAACACAGACAAAGTCGAACATCTGACGTGCAAGGGAAAGAGATAAGAAGACGAAAAGACGAAAAGACCACCGCCAATTCGCCAACATTTTATCTCGATATATTGTAAACACATTTATACTACGAGTATATCTGCATCGCATCGCATCGCATCGGTTTCACGCGATCTTCGAATATCATCTACGAAGAAGAGTGTTTCTTTATTTTTCTCACACGTAGTCTATTCTTTTCTTACGCATGCGTTAGATTTCGACGTATACCTTACCTACATATAACACGTAGCGCGTACCGCGTAGTTATATTGTGGTAGCCTTAAGTCTTGAAAGGCGGTAGATGGAGACTCGCGAAGAGAGAAAGAGAGAGAAAATGTAGTGAAGAAGAGCAACAAATTGTTCCCGTGACCTCGTGGCTTACACGATCTTCTATGCCTTCTGCTGAAAACGTGTACTATACTGCGCTAATACCATCTACATCTACCTGGTAGTGGTAAATGGTAATACCTATATTCCTATAGCCATAAGTATACTGCTTGTACTTCGGTGTAGCGTGTAAAGTCGAGAGTTACTTACCTATTGTAGGTAGGTACGTAATTCGAATACATATTTTCGATGAGAGAACGAGAAGCTCTGTGCGAGGATAATCCCTCGAGTGCTAGTGGTATATATTTGGTGTCTGTGCCCGCTGCCCGATGATACACGCGGCCGCTGCCAGCATCTGGCATCGTCGGTAGTCGTAGTTCGTTTCGTTTTGGAAACTCGTTATGGCGATGGCGATGGCGATGGCGTACGGTATGGAGATGGACAAATACTTAAACCTATCAAGTATAGGTACTCAGACATACGTCGCGTCGTGTAGCATATATGCAGAGATAGGTGTAGGTCTAGGTATATTTTACCTAGTACCTAGTACCTACACCTAGCTATTACTATATCTTTGCTCGTTTGCTGTTTCGGTGTGGAGAAGACGAGATCGGCTATGGAGAAAGGAAGATAGACGACAATTTACCGTATTAATTTGCCAAATTAACGTACTCGTTCGTTACACGCGATCCAGCCGGTGAGATTGGAGGTGGTCTGGTCGGGGCAGCGCGGGCGCAGCGAGATTACTTACGGTATCCGACACCCGTGACATGAGGCCGTTTGACGACCTTCCGATTTTCATATTTGGTAGATAGTACAAACTACAGAGATACTCGTACATCCGTTTTGCACGACGATCGACGAGTTGCTGCGCTTCGATCTGCAGACGGAGTCGAACTCGCGGACTCGCGGTAGCTGGAGGCAACCGCGAGCGAGTATACTATGTCGACGTCGCGCCACGGTCGGGTTTTTTTCTTCGCGTATTTATGTCATTGTGATATTTTAGGCCCGGTTTTTTTTTTTTCACCAATTCTCGTCATTTTCGAGAGAAAGTAGCCGAGTATTTGCATATTTATCGATTTAGATTAGGTGGAAGACGACGCGACCAAGACGGAATGAGCGAATACGCGGCACCAGGGTCGCGAAAAACGATCGCGGCTTCGGTGCCGCAGGGCGAATGGAACGCTGCGTGGCCTGGCGCCCAGCGATGATTTGTCAAATGAGCCTTCGGCGCGGCCCGACGCGGCGTCCGTAACCGTGACCCGGTTAATGTTTTCGACCATCGACGATTCGCCGTATTTACGACGCGATCTGTATCTGTACAAGTGACGTGACCTGACGTGACGCAGAGCCATGCAGAGAAAATTCGGGCACGGGGAATTTGAAGAGCAAAAAGAGGTCTCACAATCGAGGAGGAGGTCAAAAATTCAAAACTTTGATTTTTGAGTGATTGCGCATCAAGAGCCTTCAATTTTTTAAAAATTGCCAAAAATTCAGGATGGCGTGTCTAACAGGTCCTGTTGGTCCTGTCGGTCTTGTTTTGGGTTGAAAGGTACTGTTGGTCCTGTTTTGAAGCTTTTTCAGTGAAAAGTCCTGTTTTGTAACAATATTGAGATCCCACCAGCCAAAATTAATAGCTGATATTTGAAATGTCGTCAGTGACAACACTGTGTTGTAAAACGATGAAAAACTAGGGTGGGAAGTCCGCTAATGATAGTGTTTGAAAAATTTCAACTTTTGTATGCCCTTTTCTTCAAAACTGTTCGCCCTCGCTTCGCTCTGACTCGGTGCATTCAACTTCTTCCTTTTCAGCCTAGACGATTAATAGGTACTCGTATGTTCATATTTCAAAGTGAAAAAAAATCGGCCTTCTCAATTATCAAAAAACTTGGAGCGATCTGGATTGCAATTTTCAAAAATGTTTCGTTTTTTGGAAGGAAATCAGAAAACGAGTCTTTATTGAGATATCGTTTTTTTGGAAGTCAGAACAACAAAACAAAAAACTTCAGATTCTGGGTGCCCTTTTTAAATAAATTTTCGCCCTCGCTTCGCTAGGGCTCAATAAATCATGAGTGCTTTTTCAAAAGTTGTTGTCTTGATAAGTTTTTAAATTTTTTTTGTCCTGTTTTAGGGTTTAGAAAGTATGTTAGAAGTCCAAATGACTGAAAAGACCAAAAATCCCACTTTTTTTTTTTTTTTTTGAAAAAATCAATAGTTCACAACTTTCTTTATCTGAAGTGAAAAACATAAAAATGTAATTCTCTCGAAAATTGATGCTTTTTCGTCTATGTAGTCGAGTAATGAAATGCTTTTTGAAGTCTAATGGGTGATTTTTATAGTATTTTTCACGCCGATCACGCGGTGAAGAAATCGCATCGCCCAAGGATTTTTCACAATTTCAATTTCTTGTTTTGCATTTTTTTTAAAAAAAAATAACTATTGATTCTTACTCAAAGTCGATTTTCTGGGCAAAGAAAGCCTTCTAGAGAAAAAATGAACAGAACTTGAATCGCAGAGCGTCACATTTCCTGTCTGTAGAGTCCAATCAGATTCTCATTAGGAAGCTCAACTTTCGAAATATTGTGCATTGAACTACAAAGCTCAACATAATTTTTTGAATTGATGACATCTCAAAAACTAGGCACCCTCGAAAAAAACTATTTGGATTCTACGGTAAGGTAATCTTACGAGATTCAACAAAAAATTTAAATTGTGAAAAATCTTTGGATGGTAGAATTTTTTCACTATTTTTCTCGTGATCATCACGAAAAGTACTATAGACATCACCCGTTAAATTTTAAACAACGTTTTCCATGCAGAGTTGCATTCAGACCTGTGAATTTTAATGACTTGAATTTTTTGAAAATATTGTATATTTGATAATTTTTTCGCAACCGAGGGAAGTTTTTTAGTTCTGAAGGATCCCTGCTGGGCCCTCGAAAATCTCGGGCCCGAGAGAAATCCCCTTTCCCTCTCTCTGCACAGACGTGACGTGACGTGACGTGACGTGACGCATTAAGGGCTTAAAATTGGTTGGTTGGCATGGCTCATTCGCCATTTTCCAGTATCGAGCGCCGTCTGTATCGGCCATCTGCGTGCGAGCGATTACGATCGTGAAAGTAATTATCGCGTCGCGTCGAGTAGCTCGTGTCATTATTCATTAGACAAAAAAACAACAACAACAACAACAACACGCGTTTGTACGGTACTCTATTATCAGGACCGAGGTGACATGACATAACCGAGAGCATAAGTGCTATGGAAGTTGTGTGCAGTGTGCTCGATAGACGAGACGTGTGGACCTAAGTATATCACTGTGAGACAAACAGAGCTATAGTTAATCATCAAGTTGAGTACCGAGTCATCGATTATAAACGCAGCTCCTCGCTTCTTCCTCATACGTACGGTACGCTATAGGTATAATTAATTATGTAGTCGAATAGCCATAGACCTCTGTGTGCTCAATGTTAGTCTTAGTAGGTTCTTTGATCGTTTGAAACCAAATAAAGAAATGAACCGAGCGTTGCGAGTTAATAAAATAATTACATGGTTGGAACGATGGCGGGGGCAGCAGGGCAGCTCACTGCAAAATCACGCACGGTAGTCTTAGAATTTCATCTCGACGTATCTAAGTATGTGTAATAGTAGGTAGGACTAGCCATCTAGGTATGTATTTTTAAGCGCCGAGTAAATCACCATCACGTGCGAAATTATAACCTGTCAGAGGTTATTATTTCGCTCATAAAACTATTTGTATGTGTTTTGGCGAAAAACAAACAAAAAATCACGAATAAATTCGGAGAAAGAGGAGGCGGGGGAACCATAATTAATATACTATGTAGATAGGTAATAGGTTTACGTAAATATTTATAAAGCATGAGAATAGGTAAAAGTACGTCGACCGTTGACTTTGGATTCAAAACGATCAATTGTAGGTACAATATACGTAGACGTTGGTTAGGTACGTATCACGATTTGCAGACACGGCTTTATAATACATAGACATACCTATATGTAACCTACCTATCGAGCAGGGAGCACGCATGAAAACATGAGAAACCCTCGATTGATCCGACACTTTTCAACACTCCTACTTCATCGAGTGATAATTAATATGTATATAGCTTTCATTAGCCCGAAATACCCACGTACGTCTCTATTAAAAAGGTTTAAATAATGGAACGATTAATGGTGCTGCTGTTGATACGGAGGGCCTGGCTCAGCGCGGTGCAACACGAACACGTTGAGCCGCGAACTCGATTCAATTGAACCTGAACGGTACCTAACCTAATACCTATCGAGTATTAAGAGCGCACTATAAAACCGCAGCCGGTGTAATTAACACGTTGACCCGGCCGAATAGAAATAGGCGCAGGCGCAAACGGTCTAGACGAAAAGGCGATAAATTAAAAATTAGCCAATAATTTAGGCGATTTGGCTGGCTGCAAGGGATTCTGATTGAAGATTGAACGTGCCTATGTCCATGCTCAATTGCTCATGCCCATGTCCTGGTCCCCAGGCATCAACGTACAACGTTTTCAGATTAGATATCGCGTTCGCGTATGTGCAGTGCACAATGCACATGCCAGTAAAGAGTACAGCGTATCTATAATTTTTTTTTTTTTCCTACATTCGTAGATCGGCGTCGATTAATTGCTGATACGTCTCTGTTATACATTTATGTACTTATGCACATCTACATATGTCTATGTACGTAATACGTATGCATGTAAAAATACATCTGTAAACATGCAAAAGTGAAATTGGGTGATGATTTAATCGAGTTTTAAACGTAAATACCTACATATATATTTCGGTTACCATCATACGAGTAGGTAATTAGGTATCTTGGCTTATTGGCGGATGTTTCACATCGTTTTTAATGTACTTTAAACGTATATCCTCATTCCTCAATCAAAAAGTGAAGTTTTGAGCCCATGCCCAAACAAAAAAAATCAAAAGTACGTCATAAAAAAAAAAACTTATTCCATTTTTCAGCGAATTTTTAAAATTTTTAAAATACCTACCCCGTGACTCTTGAAAATATAAAAATTTGATCTAAAGCAACAATTTGGTAAAATATACCCTATTTTCTACCTTCCGAATCGATTGGAATGTGGTAAAAAGGTGTTTCTGAGCCTACAAAAAACAAAATTTTTTAGAATTTTCCAGCGCTAGAGGAAAGCTCTGTAAAGTTCAGCACCTGTTATCGTGAATTGCTAATATTGGTAACCTATTCGGTCAATTGTATCAGAATTTTCGGGAATTTACAAAAAAATTTTCGTGATTTATTTTTTTTCAATCAAGGCTCAAGCCCCTCCCCCCTCAACTGAAAACTTGAAACTATAAAATTATGTTTTCTGAAATCCGTGAACCATACCTGAACGAAAAATCAGAACATGGGAAAACCAGTCTCCAATGAAAAGTCATGAAATTTAAAAATATCATAAAGGTCATATGAAAATTTCAAATAGTTTTTAATAATTTTCCATTTGATTTGTTCGCTGCAGAAAAATTGTTCATTATTCTTTCGAAAAGAACAAAATCTAGATTATGAAAAAGGCCAAAAAAAATTCGTGAAAATGCGATATGCCTGCCTGCCAATAGACATCCGTTTCAGTCAAAAATTGGTTTTAATTCTTCTCCGTTCTATTTCACCAAAAAATCTGAAAAACTGATTATTTTATGCAACTTTCAAACACCGAGCACTCGGAAAAATTTTCTCCAGTCGACTTGATATTTGAGACAGAAAGTTGAAATTACGAGTGTTTCCGGGACACTACATATGTTCAAATTGCAGGTTTTCCAGAATGCTTCCTAATATTTAAAAATTTAAATTGGTCTTTTTTTAAGGTATTCCATAAATGTAAATTATTCAAAAAAGCTTGTTTCGAGTCACAAAGTCTCCTTTTTTTCCCCTGGGAAATCATACATGTTTAGAGTACATATCAAAATTTTCATTCTGGGAGACTGGCCTATTACCTAAATTGCGGGTGTTATACATTTACATCTAAATCATCATGACCAAATTTTCTTTTTTGTAAGATGATATTATCCAAATCGCGAGTGTCTCTGGGACATGATGTCCAAATTGTAATTTTCTGACCAAAGTGAACTATTTTCAGGACAGTTGTGTCCAAATTGTGAGTTTTCATGATCATTATGACCATCAGAATGGAGATTTTTGGTGACATCGTGTCCGAATTGAAGTTTTTTTGGAACACCGCCAATCCAAAATATCCGAATTGATTCATTTGGGATGTAGCTCGCATCGGACTTTCCTTCTTCTACTTTACTAATACGATTACGTAACTTGAACGTGTTGAGAAAAACGAGAAACTCGTCGTTGGAAAACACTCGTAGCACATTATCGACAGTTTGACGTAAGTAGGTATTTAATTTGTTGGATACCTGCGTCTTTCTGCAGTCAAAGGATGTGCTCAAGGTATGGCGTAATTCATTAATAATATTGTTCACCGAATGGTAGCCCCGTCAGGCTATTACGGCCTCCAGCCAAACGCGTTCTCTATTGCGTCGTGATTAGAAGACGAGTGACAAATGAAACGAAGAAGAAAAAAAAAAGAGAAAAAAAGAATCAAATCGACGCGACGCTACGAAGAATACACATAAGTCTGCTGCGCGATCTCGACGTTTCGTACAGCTTTCTAGTTTCTATACATACCTTAAAGCCAAAGGCACGCGATTCATTAGGTAAAACAAAATTTAAATTGTTTGCAAGAGGTTGCGGTGTAAGACTGATGCTATATATAGACGACATTTTTCTTTTTTTCTTATTGGTGCCTAATTTTTATACTTGTGCTTGTCGTAAGTATACGTGTCCTACTTGTGCTGTTGAAAAAATGAGCAATGCGAGAGAGAAATGATGTATCGAAAAATGACGAATTTTTACGTGATTTTTGTAAAATTAGGCTACTTCGAAACAGGATTTTATTAAAGAACGAAGAGTGAGAAAATAGGATAAGTTGATAAGGTGGCGCGTTATTTGACAGATCGTGACAAGATGTACATTGTACATACATATACATATAAGTAGACGGTTGGAGATGGCGGAGTGAGAGCGAGATGGCCAGCGTTTAGAGGACTAATGGAAGGGAAGCATATATATTATGCATTTTAGGTAGGTAAGGTATCATATGTATTCACGTTCATGTGTGTGAGTGTATGAGACGATTGAGCTACACCAATATATGTAATATGTAGTACCTAGTACCTACATTATAATACGAGTTTGTATTAACGATGGGTAAGCCAGATTTTTGTACGATAGTTATTTTCTTAGAGGTAGCAGGTTAAAAGGTCTGTCTTCTTCGAACTTCGAAGGTGGCGTAAATACGTGTGTTGGAATTGTCTATACGTTTATTGAAATTTTCGTAAGGATTTAATCACCTAGTGATGAATCTCTTCCATATTTTCGGTCAGTAGATTACACATACAAATTTGGCGATTTGAACTGCGTTTTGGTGGCTGCCTTAATACCACGTATAAGAGTGTAAAATACGATGAGGCGAGTAGAGCGACAAGAATACAGAGAAAGAGGACGTGGAAACGAGGATACGCGAAAATTGAAAAATCGACGCCGTGGTTTTTCTCTCCATTCCTCGGGGTGTGTTTTTAAGTGATAAAGAAAATGTCGTCGTTGGCTGATGCTGGTTCTTTTTTTCCTTCTTCTTCTTCTTCTCCTCCTGCTTTTTCTAATACACCGCACCACAACAACGGGCGGATTTACTGCGGTTGTTTTTTTCCTACTACCCGTAAGGTGAAATGAAAGGATTAAACTGCTTGTACAAATCGAAAATTGTATAAAGGCTTCGCGAGAGTTTTAATAATATTCGCCGATACTACGGGTATGCAGGGTACACGTTAACGCGACACCTAAACCGCAACGTACGAGGAATGGAGGGGAATGGAGAAGGGTGCAAGGATGGCATTATGACTTTTACGAGCTGCAGGCGTTATTCGTATAAATCGGATGTGCGCCTTAAAAATAAACTTGAAATTGACTGTATATAAAAAATTGATAAATACGCGACGACTAAATTAACTAAGGTTAAAGTCAAATGAAAATTTTACGTCGTTTCGCGTGTTGGCTACTGGAAGACTTGGACTGCGATTCGACAGTGATATGATAGCTTTTTCTATCCTTTTTTTTTTTTTTGCGAAGAAATTTTCAAAACTATAGGAAACGAAAAATATTAATAGTCTTACAATTTATTTTTCGTTATTTTTTCATCATTTTTTGTGCCAAATAAATTCGTTTCCAGTTTCGATGATTGATTGGACGAAAGGGAAAGGGAAGCGAAATTCTAGACCGTTGTGAAAAAAGGCCAACGAACTTGATCTCGTTTTTAAACATAAAGAAAACTGAAGAAAAGAAAAATAAAATTAAAATGAGTTGCGCGAAAAATATTTCAATTTTTTTTTTTGATAAATTCAAAGGGTGTTGGTAATTGTTAATTCGAGTAAACGGGGTAGATATCAAAGGCTCTACCTTCAAGTTTAATTTTCTAGTTGTACTAAGTACGATGAATATAATCGGAAATTTAAAATGAAAAAGCTGAGTTGTTTTTTTTTTTGAAAAGATGAAAAAACAAATTCTCTGCGCAGAAGTTTTTTGAAATTGATGTAAGTATGTAAAACATGGTTCGTACTGAGTTTGAAAAGTACGAAAAAGTGCGAATAAAAAAAGCTTTAAAAAAAGTACAAATTTTCAAAGAAATTTTAAAATTTGCGAATTTTCAAAGAAAATTTCTGAAAGTTCTAACTTTGAAACAGAATTTTAAAAAATAAGTATCAATTTACGAATAAAATTTTGATCTACAAAAATAACTTTCCCCGTCCATCGAGAGTTTGAGTATTATTCATCTACAAAACTACTACAAAAAAGTACGAATTCATAATTTTTGATTTCATTACAAACCATGGAAAAAATTAGCCACGATTAAAATTCTAAAAATAAGTATAGATTGAAAATATTGGAAAATCAGAGTATTTGTGACGTGAAGGTAGCAAGGTACCTGCCTAATTTTACGTATTATTTTTTTATCGATTATACAAATGACTTCGATGGTAGAATATATTTTAAATTAATGTGATTCGAATTTAGTAATCGATTGAAAATTCATCGAGTTAGTCTAAATCAAAATTGTGGGTTTTGAATTCGTGCAAGCACGTATAGGTATCTAAATCCACATAAAATAATAAAATTAACATTCATGTTCGAGATTGAAATTTAAAACTCACCTTTTTTGACAAGTAGGCTCCAGCGTGGCTAATTGACTTTCAACCACGGCAATCGGCAATCGTAAAATATCGTAAGGGAAAATTTTGCTTGCGTGATTGAGACACTTGGTATAAAGACGTAATGAAAATGTACTTATACAATTTCGCAGCGAAATGCCGATTCAACGATTAAAATTTTCCAACAATTATTGTATTCGCGAACGAGAAAATTGACCGATGAAAAATTACGTAAAAATTAATCGTGCTAAATTGATGAAGTAAAATTTTTCAAAAGAAAAAAATATAGAGAAATTTTTGAAAATTATTTAAACAAAAAACACCGGCGAATTGTAAAATTGAAAAAAATATATACGTTCGGATGAAAACACGTGATAAAAACAAGCACGTAAGTCGACGTTTAGGTCGCGCAATTCACAAACGAGTACAACCTGCTGTTTCGACGGCGTTAGACGAACTGGAGAGCGAAGTGGAAGCTGAAGATTGAAGAGCAGAGAACTAGAATGAGCAATACCCGTATGCGGCAGAAGTTAGACTCACATAATTTCAGTTCAATGATTCGTTTTTGCTTTTTCCATCTTTTTGCTTATTCGTCTGTCTTCTCACATGCGAGTTTTTTTTCTCAAGTCAGACATTAAAATTTTTTTGACTCAAAATTTTTTCCTCAAAATTTTCACCTACTGAAACTTTTTTCAAGAATTTTTTCTAAATCAAAATTTTTTTAGCTTCAAGCTTCAATTACCTATTTCATCTTATAGTAATTGGAATTTTCGATTCTTAATTGTTATTATATTTGTCTCAATTTCATCAATATTATTTTTATTAAAGATACTTTGATAGCTAATTTCTTTCAACCCCAAAGCCCCAATTTTTTTTCAAAATGTTGTCTTAGAAGACCTACCGAGATTTTTAATTTTTTACTGTCATTGCTGCTATTATTTTCATCAGTTTCAATTTGTATGTGTTCCATTTATTGAGATGAAATATTAAAAAATGAATTGAATAAATCTTTCATTTTAAATATTTTTAACGCGTTGATTTTTCTACTTTTTATTTCAATGAATGGGATGTACTTATGGATGGCAAATGCTCGCGCATTTTGTTTTGCGTGCGCGTTCTTGAGCATATGCGCGCATATGCTCAAGCACGCGAGCATTTTCTGTAATGTTGTACCTTACTCCATAATACACATGGTTAGCAAGTCAAATGAATATTTCGACACAAAACAAGTGAATTCGGACCACATTACCATATAGCGAACTTCAACGTTATTCTTAACATCTTAACTAAGTAGACAAATGACAGATTTGAAAAAAAAAGCAAGGTTGACAAAAAAATTGAAAAATCATCAAGTTTTTAGGAATAAAAATATCTTTAAAGTAAATTTCAAAATCCAATTGGACGACAGATTCAAAAAAAAACGAGGTTGACAAAAAAAATTAAAAAATCGCCCTGATTTTTTTTTTATTAGAAAATGCTCGCGCATATATAGAAAGTGCGTTCTCGCGCATTTGAGCATATGCTCAAAATGCTCATTTGAGCATTTGAGCATGGCCATCCCTAGATGTACGATGTACTAAATTGAAATGATTTGAAACTGATGAAAGAATGGTGGTATAAATTTAAAAATCTCGGTAAAATTATATTTATGAAAAGAGAACACTGTGAAAAAAATACCATAACTATTGATGAAATATTGTTTTTTTGAAATCTCATTTCAAATACTTACTAAATTGAGGCTGATGGAATGACAATCAAAAATCAAAAATTCCGATATTTATAAAAAAATTATCAGAGCTGAAAAAATGTTTGAAAAAAGCGTCCATCTGTAGAAACACGTTTAAGCTTCTTCGATTTTTAATAAATAGGTAAATGATTTTTTCTATTTTCAATTTTTTTAAAAATGGGATCAATTTATAGACAGGTTTAATGACTTTTACTAGGTATTTTCTATTTCTATTCAAACTACAATTTTGAAATTTTAAAAAATTTCGAGAGATAAATTTTGGAAAAATTTTGAGGCGGTTGGCGGTTTTCTTCTTTTATATTATTTATACTGATCTAGTGATCTAGATAATATCGAAAGTATTGCGGACTTGAAGGGAAAAAAAAGAACCCTTTGTAGACTCGCGTTTGAGAAAACAGAAGAATGAGCAGAAAGAGTGAACGAATGAATCATTAGAC
The DNA here is from genome assembly GCA_038380155.1 of Pseudococcus jackbeardsleyi. NCBI lineage: Eukaryota > Metazoa > Arthropoda > Insecta > Hemiptera > Pseudococcidae > Pseudococcus > Pseudococcus jackbeardsleyi. The sequence continues at coordinate 1,792,824 of CM076240.1, forward strand.
TGAAATCTGGTGAATCTAACACGTCTCCTCGTATGCATGGTGTTGTAGAGTACTCGTAATTTCACACCCGCGCCGCTCCGCTCTGTTCGACGGTCGCGAATCAAGAGTTGGCAATGTTCCTCCAGTGGAGTGCCGATGATGGTGATGATGATGATGATGATGATGAGATGAGGTTTGTTGTTATATGGTCTACGTTCTAGACTTCTACTCTACTCTTGAGGTTATATCGCGGTAGAGTAGATACTAGATAGTATAGATACGAATAGGATGCCCGGATACTGCGACAGCGACACCATACGATTACGAGTTTGTGTTTTTTGTGGGGGGACAAACGAAGCCGCGGGCTAAATAACGTTTTCACCTTCGGGGTAAATTCTTTCTGTTTGAAAATGGTTGCCGCTTAGCGCCCGAAGACTGGACGTAGACGTTTGCCCGAGATGCATTGCTTCCAAAATCCAGTCTCGAATGTCGAATGTCGTTGTTACGGTCGTTTGGTCCATTTCGACGACGAATTTAATCATTTTACCGCACGTTTTTGCGCTTGAGGCTTGGGGCATTTTTCCGTTTTGGATTGGATGGTGGCGACGTGATCGATTCGTTCGGGGACGAGAGCTGGAAATAAAATATAGAACGTGGATGCGACGATGTAGATGAGTACCTAAATCATTGAAAAACTTGGAAAAGCTGGAGAATTCAAAATTTTTACTGGGATTTTGTAAAAATCTAGAAGAAGGATGCCTAAATCATATGAAAAGCGTTTCTCTCTCTCTCTCTGCTCATTTTATCATTAATTTTCTGCTCAATCCTTGATACTCTCGTAATTCAATAACAGAGGAAATTATCGAACGTCATTGAAAAACATTTACTTAGAATTGCGGAGTGGAAAAAATTTCGCTGAAAGCAACAAATATTGAAAAAATTGCTGGATAATCAATGGAAATCCACTGGAAAGCCAGTAAAATCTCTGAAATTTTCTGAAAAATCAGTATGAGACGGTTGATGTGATTTTTTTCGCACGTAAAATTATGAATTTTTTCAAAAAAAAAAAAAAAAATCACTTGATATGCTCGGGCGGAATATACCAATTACCTACCCGTTTCCATGTTTTCTTACTTTAAAAATCGGCGTTGGCAAAATGTCGGACATATTTTCATCGAAAATTATTACCCTTGCTCTTAACTTGTGCACTTAGCTAGTAGCTACTTAGTTTCATGTCTATCTAAATCTATACCTGATGAGAAATATGCTTGGGATTTGAATCAAATTCCAAAAAATATCACCGCAGGTTCTTAAGACCACACGATCGGTTCTCCTTGCCGATCAATTGAAATGTACCGGTTAAGTTAAGTATAGTTACCTAATACCTAATACGTAGCACCTAGCACCTACACCTACCTATTACCTAGTACCTACGTCCTACACCTGAACCTGAACCTATCAGTATGTATGCGTTGAAATGATTCTCACATGTGAGTTCCCGTGTAGGTAGCTAGGTACCTACATTTAATCGACGAATTTATTTTGTTGTCACTATCTCACTCCATTAGAAACGCAATAAAACATGGCGCGAAGGACTTGGACCAAGAAACAATATCTGGGGGCTATTCGATTCCGCGAATCTGTTTTAACAATGTCAATTGCATAGCTGTAAAATTCTTAGAATGGTCGTCAAACATTCGGTTAGAATTACAATTTTATTAGTATGTTAGTGTAGGCAAATTAAGAAATAAAAAAAATTTTCTGCCCAGTAACGCTTTTATTGCAGAATTCTGTTGTGAGTGGTCCCCTGGATAACCCCTAAAAGTTCTCACCCCCAAACCCTTGCTAATTTTTGATGGCGATTCCACCCTTCCACCCTTCCTCCTTTCCCCTTAAAATAGAATTTCGCTTTCATCTTCTTTGGATTTAATTTTGCAGTAAACGCGTTATATGGATTCTTTGCGAAATTATTCTGAAGCCTACCTAACGATTTTGTTTCAGCAGAAGATTTTATTCCAAAACGAGACTTTGCATCAGAAGAGAAGACGTCGTCTAGTTTCGTTGCAACCGGAGTCCTATCCATCGTACAGCGACAGCGTGCAGATGAAATACAATACAGGTAGGATACCCGCGTATCGTAGTTATGTATTTTTTCATAACGTTTAAGCTGTCTCGTTTTGTACTCGACTGCGCGACTCGTTTGCGAAAAATTAATCACCTCGCGGCGACGCTTAGTACCGTTTATTTTTAAAATTTCAAAAGGAACGAATTTCCTGAGCAGAAGTGAAATTTTATCATAAAGTTGGAAAAATTTTTCATCAGTTTTCAGCAGCTGTAAACGTTTTTTCGATTCGTTCAATTTTACCATCAGCATATACCTACGTAAGAAATGCGTCAATATCTCGCAAATATGAAATGAAAATCTGTTGGATTTTTTTTCTTTGATGAATACCGACCTGTATCTACCGTTAGGCCACGTCCAGGATTCATATTTTATGTAGCCCGATAATTTCAGTTCGGAACCTCAAAAAAATTGCGGGAAAGCTAAATTCCATATTAATTAAACATAAAATATTGAACCTTGTGCCTTGCAAAAGTCCAGCAACCCCCGTGAGAAAGTAAAAATCACCCTCAAAACTAGTTCATTGCGAAATGGTTGCTATTCATCGAAATAGCAATGATCTAAAAACTTATTCATAAGGTACATATAGGGGCAAGGATCCAAAGAAAGAGGGTCTGATCATTCCGGCTCCAGTTTTAAAAAAACGAGTGAGCCCTCCTCTATCTTCCAACTCCGAAATTGTGATTCATGTCCCTCCGACTCCAGTTCTGGCTTCGGGACTTGAAAAAGTGCCTCTGGCTCCGAGATTTTTTTTTTTCAATATCCCTAGCTCCAAAAAATTGACCGGAGGAGGCCGCGAGGCCCTCCTTTCTCCTTTCCTCCTTTTTTTTGCTTCGCTTCCGATCCCTAGGTGGAAGCGAAACTAAAACATACCCTAAATTCACAGGAGTTATTTTGAGTTAGCGGCCAGGCATCTGACAAGGTCACTATTATAGTGACTTTGTCACTATTTTCAAGCAAAGTCACTATTGGTCACTATTTGTGCTCAAAAGTCACTTTTGGTCACTATTCTCTCAAAAAAGTCACTATTTTTTTAAAAATTTCACCAAAAAATCAATTTTTTTGTAGTTTTTCTGTTTTTGGGTTTAAAAAAAAAAAAAAAAGTTGAAGAAAATCTCGTATATCAGTTTGAGATATTTTATTATCTTTTCTTAGTATTCGTTATTATTATTAATCTTTGTTTTGAGATATTATCTTAGAATTCATTATTAATCATATTCATATCTACATATCTACACAAATATAATTTTTTTTTTGAATTTTTTTATATTTTCTCGGCTAAATAATGAATTGAAATTAAAAAAAAAGGTCACTATTTTGAACTTTTTTGGTCACTATTTCGACTATCAGAAGTCACTAAAGTCACTATTTTTTTTCAAATTTTCTGTCAGATGCCTGTGAGTTACGAATTCATCATTAAAAATTTCAGCCCACCAGTTCGCGGTAAGCGGAGTTAAAGTAAGGTCATCTTTGAAAAAATTCTCAGTTTTTTGTGGCTTAACAACATTAGAATGGCGTGAAGAGATTGAACGGGGACTAGAAAAATAATTTATATGATTCTATGCACACTTTACTTATAGGTATTAGGTATGTAGATGTATCCACCTATTTCTTTGAATCACGACTGACAGATTTGATAAGTTCGTTCTGATCGTTAAAAAATTGAGATTGTTGACTTTGGTAAAAATGAAATTACGTTCTTTTGGCCACCAAAATTCGACCATCAACATTTAAACGCTATTATTTAAAAAAAAAAGGTGTTTACATCATTTTTAAACCGTTCAGAATTCTGTAAAGAAGTTTTCCAATTTTTTTCTCAGAATTTTCTCCGTTGAAATTTCTTGATATTTTATTCCACGATCAAATTTTTTTCCGAATAAGTTCTCCACAACCACATTTTTTTCTCATCATTTTCTCATTTAAAATTTTCCTAAAATAATTTTCTCCATTGAAATTTTTTTCCCAAGAATTTTCCCTTTGTTAAACTTACTTAATCTTTTTTGAAAAGAATGATTTCTATTTGATTGACGTCGTATTTTTGTTTTCAATTTTCAGAAGTGGAATTTTTTTCTGAAAACTTTCCACGTCCAAATTTTTTTCTTGGTAGTTTTTCAATTTGAAGAAGTTTTTCCTCAAAATTTGTATGACGTCAATCAAACAGAATTCATTCTCTCCGAAAAAGATGCGAGTTCAACAATGGAATAGGTAATTCTTTGGAAAAAAATTTTCGCTGAATAAAATAAATATTCTGGATTTTGAAATGAAAAAAGGCGAAACGATATTCAGTACATACTATATCGTGATGTCATGTAGTCATTCGAGTTCCATGGTGTGACTGTCCTGCGTATGAACTCATAAAGTGAAAGAAGTCGTGGATTTCGAAAAGTTGTCATTTTCAAACCCTCCAAAAATGGGGTGAAAAATGAAACTTGGAAATTTTTGAAAAAGTTTCATAATTGTATTTCTTTTGCCTTTTTTACGAAATTTTACAAGATAGAAGTTTCGGTAGGTATGTTGTTTAGAAAGCCATTTCACATTATGTACTAAACTTGAATTGTGATGTAAAATTCGTCCCCCTCCCCCCAATTTTTTGAAATTCAGACTTGAAATTTCTGCGCTAATGATTAAATTGGCAAATCGAACGAACGGAAATGATAATCAGAATTCATTTCAACGAGTTTAATTATCACGTTGCTATTATAAGTTATTGTCGCGATGAACTTGGGATCCGTGGCTTTTACCTGTTTTTTTATTTTTTTTTTTTATGGTTAAGCTAATGGTTGTAGTCTGTTACCTATACCTCAGAGCCGGCGAAGTAAATTTCTCCGATGTGTAGCAAACAAAAAATTGCTCAGCCCAGGCCAATATCACAACATGGGTGTCAAATTGCAAGGTTTTTTCTGCTCCGTCCCCTCCGGACAATATTAAGACATGGGTGTTAAAATGCAGGGTTAAATTAAAAAATATATATATATACTTATTTGAAATTAACTTAATATCAGAAGTCAGGATGAGAGCTTTCAGAGGAAACTTCACTTCATTTTTTTTTTTTTTTTACTGATCTTTCAGTAAAAATTTTTTTTCCCCATACCCACTCGAAAAGTGATTCATTATTCACCAGTTTAGCGTGCGAGAAGTGGAACTTTATGGACAAGTATGCAAGGTGTGCAATAATGAAAATTATTGCACGCTGATTTTCATTATTGCACACCTTACATACTCATCCATAAAATTCCACTTCTCATACGTTAAACTGGCGTAAAATGAATACTTACTCCCCAATGTAGATGCTTTTATTGTTTCCGAACTATCTTTCAAGCAAACAAGAAATGTTTTTTCCGCAAAAGCTTTTTTGGGAACTCTCATCAACCTTTCCCATTTTTGGAAAACATCCAGTGGCGTAGGAAGCTTTTTTTTTGGGAGGGTACAAAATGAGTATACCAAGACTTCAAATACCGGAAGGATTTTCAGGGGAGGGGGCAAAAAGAAGCATTTTTGGGCTCTTTCGTCTCAAATAATTGATATAAATGTAATTTTGTACATGCCCGAGCGAAGCGAGGGCGAAGCTTTGAAAAAATTGAGTTTTTATTGCCAAAAAAATCATTTTTTCCCACATTTTAATGCTCTGAAAAATTTATATCATACGATTTGGGGGGGTACAAATGATACTTTGTACCCCCGTCCGGATTTTGGGGGGTACAATGTACCTCTTGTACCCCACTTTCCTACGCCACTGAAAACATCGTAGGAGTTTTGATATATGTATCTGACGCGATTGAACGGCAAAAGATCGTCTAAAGCTGCGAATGCACCATCAATATCAAACGAAATCATTTTTGTTAACGATAAGACTTTCTGGTAGAGAATCTAATTATACTAAAATCCAAGATCGAAATTTTATTTCATGGGGAAAGTAGTATTGGGGTATCTGTCTGCAATTCACAGGCAGTTTTTCAACATGAAAAATTGCTGGTTGCCAAATTCCTAATTCGGGGTTTTCATTTTCATCGAAATAAGTAGGATGTTTAATAGGTAAAAATATATTGGTATTTTTTTATTTATTTTTTATTTTCTAATTTTCACATGTTTGCGTATGAAATATTTCTAAATTAGAAGGCAATAAAAAATAAATGAATATTTTTCTGGGATTTATTCCGGAAATACCAAGGCAAAAAAATAGGTAAAATAATTATTTATTTGGGAAAACATTTCTATCGAATACTGCCGTATTACAACACATCAGTATAATTTCTTTCAAAATTTCTTGTATTTTTTTTGCGGGGAAAGGAAGACTGCGACGGGTGAGAGAAATTTTATAATAGAGCAAAACCTAATTTTTTTGGGCCACATTCCTTTCAAAATTACTCACTTATGAAAAAACAAGTTGGAAAAAAATTTCAGAGCATCATAAAACGAACAATTTTGTTGTGACTGGGATAGGACGGGTCCGCTGCTCAAATAAATAAGGTTAATTATTCATTTGCAATCATTTACATGAGACGGGTTTTTAAATACCTGGAAAAAATTGCTGAACAGTAAATTTATTGTGAATCTCCCCGCTTCCCCCCTCCCAATGAAATGCAATACCTTTTTCAGCGTGGTCTCTTCCTTTGACAAAAATATGCGACCTTTGGGAGAGGGTACTTGAAGTCGGAAAACATGAAAAATGGGTGATTTTTTCAAATTTTTTTTGCATATGCATTTGCATTTTGCAAGCATTTCAGACCACTAGGCAGCTTTAAACGTGTTTTTTTTTCAATTTCTTTTTTTTGAAAGTCATTATTTTCATATTTTCTAATTTTCAAATGCCTCTATCTCACCAAAACATTGACCTAAAATGCTCATCAAAGTCTTAAAATGTTCCTCATAATCTTCTTTATCATTTAAGCCAAAAAACTAATTTTTGAAATATCCGACTTTAGGTACCTTTTCCCTGCACGGGTCACATATAATTGAAAGTCTCTTCATATTGAAATTAGTGTATTATGCTACGAGAGAGGTAAAGTAATTTTTGACGAATTTTGAGGTTTATTACCTAAGCGAAGCGAGGGAATGGGGAATAATTCAAAATCTTTGAAAATCGTTCACTTCTCGAGTTTTTTTTATAAAAGGAGTAAAAGTCTAGGTACTTTTACTCCCTCTATTTTTTTTTCTATAACGTAGAAAAAAATTAAAAAATCGTAATTTTGAAAAATACAGAGGTTGGGGCCCCGAGGCGGACCATACTTGATATTATGTAAACCCCTATCCCATCCGAAGGATGGGTTTCCCACTAGTTTATATAAAATATTCAAAATATTTACAGATAAATATACGAACTAACGAAATTGAATGAATTTCGGATTAATACACTAATGTTGACAGTTGTTTACGTAGCCAGCAATTTGCGGCAACTTTTAAAGAAGTTTTAATTTCACAAGAATTTCAGAATTTTCAAATTTTTTTTTTATCAATTTTACTCCAATTTTTAGCACGCTAAACTAGTAAATAATGAATCAATTTTCAAGTGTGAATGGGGAAAAATATAGTATAAAACTTGAATAATATACTATTTTTCTGACAATGTGGGGAGTCGGTGATTTTTGCCTCGAACATTGGTCAAAATTTATCAATTATTAATATAAAAAAAAATGAAAATATTGCCCGAGTGAAGCGAGGGCGGAAATTTTTTGAAAAAATTCTGTTTGAAAAACAAAAAAATGCACGTTTTAAAATATTTTTGCAATAAAAAAAACTTTTTTCCGAGCTTAAGAAAATTTGGGGGTTTTATCCCCTTAGCCCCTCGCCCCCCCCCTTTTCGAGAAATTTTTAGTTCACCTTTCACCGTTCCTCCCTCACCCACACCCCTAAAAAATACACTGTGAGAACAGTAAATGATTCATAATTTGAAACATTTTCATTCATAAATGTAGGTATCAAAAAATCACAATATAGGTACCTACACGGGTGTTATCAAGTTTTTACTTTTTATACAATTTGCATAAAATATTTAGAGAAAAAACTTCGATAAAGGTGTAATTTTGGAACAAGCAACTTTCAAACTAATCATTTGGACCTTACAAAACAAATAGTAACAGAAACTTCAAGCAATTGTGTCAAAAGCTTTCTTTGGGCAGGTATAAATAGGTATGGAGATTTAGAATACCAAGATGGAGCCTTTTTCGCATATTTAATCATTGCAATCAATTTAAATAGGTAATTGAGACTTTCTTTATGCCCGAGCGAAGCGAGGGCAAAGCTTAGAGAAAATTCGATTTTTAATATCTTGAAAAAGCCTTTTTTCACGTAAATTTTTGACCTCATGGGGAGGGGGGAGGGAGGAGGTTCGAACCCCGCTATTTTCCGATGTGTAGCGTCGCTACACACGAATTCGCCGATGTGTAGCATTTGCTACACACGCTACGCTGTAAACGCCGGCTATGCTATACCTATCTTCGTAGCGGAACTAAAGCGAGGGAAGTTTTTATATACGGTACGATTTCAACGTGTTTGGCAATTGGCACCGAAGAACGCGCTATACCTATTACCTAATACCTACCTACGTTGATATTGACGATTTTCTTGAAATTGTCGAATACTTTACTTACCAAATTCAATACCTATTCAAGTCAAATATTTACCGATGAGTGGGCGAGAGGGTGACGGCGGCGGTGGCAGCCCGGCCGGCGGCAGCTACCTCTACGGCATGGTACGGCGATAGCGGACGTTCGAAGTACGGGCAGGGGCACCGTCACAGAGGTGACTGTGGTCAATAGTCGAAGCGACGAACGAATCGAATTGTAGAAATGCGATATTTATCGTTAATTTATACTGTCGATGTCGCCGAACATCGCGAAAATATGCTTTAATGTGGAATATTCATGGTCGAATGCCAAAACCTCGTCGCGTCGTACGAGTTTAAGCATTATAGGTATGTGAATGCGAATACGAACGTGTAAAGCAGCAGCGATCAGATGCGATGAGAGGATGAGATGCTGAGATGAGCCGAGCTACCTGCATATATCTGTGTGGTGTGTAACTGTGTTAGTATGTGTTTGTGTAGTAACTGTAACTTAACTGTACAGTGTACGTAGTATACGTATACGTACTACGTAGACGTACCTCTACCTATACCAAAGAGATGTTTTTAGCAAAAACTACGCCGCGACCGCGCTACGCGCTTCATAATTGCCCTCATTTGAGTTTGACCATAAAAACAAACATTCGTAATACCTTCGTTAAGTAAGTTAAGACCGTACGTGCGCTACAGCTAGCTAGCTAGCTAGCTGCTAGGTACTTCCTTGGTATATTCTACCAATGGTTATACAATGGTTAGATAGTAATAGTAGGTAGGTGTAGGTAGGTACCAGGTAATAGCCTAATAGGTACATATAAAGGTACAGATATGTAGATGTACACATGCAGACTCTAAAATAATAAGCTTTTTTTTTGACGCGGCGGCGGCGGCGGCGCCGTTGCGACCGCTGCCGGGTTATAGGTAGCTAAGCTACTAGCTAGGTAGTAGGTAGTAGGTACCTAACCTATGAAGAAGCAGATAACTGGGTGTGGGTACTGACGATATTGTACCAAGCTAAAGCTGCGTATACGCGAAAGATACGGAATTACGGATACCACGACCGCGTATACTTTTCTGCATCAACAGCATCAGCAGCAGCAGCACACCGACGCCGAGACCTACACCGCACGTAAACACCTCTCCGCCTATTTGTCTCTCTCGCTCGGTGTGCCATTACTCTAGCTTGTTAGGCCGTATTATATATTCAGACCGTTGTACCTTTGAGAAAAAGAGGCTTCGTTAAAAGCGCCCGCCGCGCCGAACCGTCGCTCCGCTTCGTCTTGCTCTCGTTGCCGTTTCGCGCAAGAAGTGCTGTTAAATTTGAGGGTTTTCGCTGGATAGCGCCCGGAGCCACCGTAGGTGTAAAGTGGTTTCGTATTCGCCATTATCAAAAGCCATTCCACATTCATGGCCTTTGAACCGGTAATAACATCATTACTGTCCTTATAGGCGGTACGGTATTTGCATTTACCTAGTGTACGACGTCGTCGTGCGCTTGGCCATCCCTTCGTCGCCGCTCGCCGCTTCTGCTCGGCTACTCAACACTACATAGCATCCCTCATTTTCCAAAATGCAGGTATTCTCTTACCGAAGCGCGTTGTCGTCGCATTTCCATACCAGACCAGCAAATCGTTGTTCTAATGCGACTATAGTACTGTGTAAGTAGGAAATTGTTTTCTACCTATGTATTTTCCAATTCCATTTCTTAATTTGTCATAACCTAGTACCTACATATGTATTTCTCGCTATCGCTATCGTCTCCCTGTTGTTGAATTCTTTTTTCTTTTCTCGATTCTGCGATTAGGATTTCCTATTGCTTGCTTTATTGTCGCCTTCTTTCCTCCTAACATGTATTTTGTAATATTGGGATTGGGTTATTAATCTAGAATATAAGGTACCTATAATTTTTTCATCTACTTTGTATCTCTTGTCTTGGTATTGAAGAAATATGTAATTTTCGAAGAATAAAAGAGGACTAATGTATGATGCAATAAAATGAATCATCCACACCTCGTAAAAGAAATCACATCAGTCATGAATTTTGATTTCAACCCTTGAAATTGAATTTTCACCCCCCCCCCCCGCTCCCTAATTTTCCTTCTTTACTCCGCACATTCACCAAAGGGATTTGAAGGAAAATTGTTCGCGGAGTCCGAAAGCGAATTTATGGGAGATTCAAAATCGACAATCATATTTTGAAAAGCTGAAAAGTTGAATTTTGGTGGTGAAAGTTCAACTTTCATAGAACAAAAGATGAAAACTACCATTTGAAAATCTGAAAGAATCACTGTACTGTAGGTAAGTAGCCGTTTTAACCTATAGGTATATGTCAATCAACAAATTTTCTAGATAAGATTTCCAGACTCCTGGGGGGGGGGGGTATAGGGGTCCACAATCTGGATCAAAATTCAAAAAAATCGAAAAAAAGTAAAGTATCACATCTACTTCTACTAATTCGAAGGCGCTTATTTCGAATATGTACTTGGGTTTTTTCATCCGACTCTTGTGTAGTGCCCTACTTTAGTCCTCCTGAGAGGGCCAAAATTTGAAAAAATGAAAAATCACGTGTGACTGGCGTCTGTTAGGTTTTTGAGGACTCTTAGTACGAATACTTGCTCAATTTTTTAATTTGACGCTTCGGTGCTCCTGGCCCCTTCCCCCCAATGTTTGGGAAAACGGAAAAGTGTTTTTAAAAAAATGTAACTTACCTACTTATTGAATTATTTTTACCGCTGAGCGAATCAACGTCGGCGTATTAGCGAAATCAAAGTGAAGGATTAGGTACATTTTACTGCAATTTTGGCTTCGGCGACGATGGCGACGAACGAGGAAGAACATACAGCGCCTCCGCTGCCTTGGCACGCTGCGCCGCGCCTCGCCACCCCGCGCACCGCGACTATCATGTAACCGATGAAGCGCGACGAAGATGGAACGAGCGCACAGAGATATACGAATAGGTACGATCGTACTTATATACCAGAGACAACCCACAAAAGCCCAGCAGGCTTATAAAACTCGTTGGCCTTCCTCAGGGCACAGCAGACTGGACCCGTCACGCCCGGTCCATTATTGTTATTACGCTTATACTATTTCCGATAATGCGGTGCCTAATATTTTTCGAGGCAATAGTTTGATCTCCGTATGCTGTGAGGGCGACAAGGCACAGGCACAGACAGAGGCAGAGCCAGAGCCAACGACAACGAGCCAAAGGATTAAAGTTTTTCTGCGGCGTACTCACCTATTCATACCTTACCTACGTAGACCTAAACGTACCCCTGGTACCTTATACCTACTCGTGGTTATGGTTAGAAGTACCTAGACCTACGTAGTACGTACTACGTACATCAAGTTGTAAGTACTTCTGGAAAGCGTGCATTTTTCGTGTTCCTGTTTCATATCTCGTTTTGTAGTTTCTGTTTTCGTTATATCGAGCTGATTTAATTCGCATACGAGTATCTATACCTATACCTACATACTGCATAGTTACGATGTAAGAAATATTGCCGAATCGTTATGGCCCCCGGGGCCTCGAGAAGTAACCGCGAGAACGCTAACGAGAGATCTTCGCCGTGCCTCCGTTCAATTTGCAGCGAACGAGATGATTCTTCGCTAATGTAAATTCTTCTTTAACTTCTTGTCATTTGCGCGCCGCCGCCGCCACCACCACCGCCGTCGCCGCATCGCGTTTCCTCTTTCTCTTTCTACAGCGCTGCTCGCTGCTCTCTGGGTTCTTTTTCTTCTTCATCTTTGCTGTTGTGTTTTTTCGATGCCGTGGGCAGACGATAGTCTTACCACCTACTTAATCTTATACACCCTTGTTGCGCCGTTAAAACACGACTCATCCTTTCTAATATTATGTCCATAAGGTAAAATTATGCCAACTTAAACATCGCATTATGTTCGAACACTATACGTGCCGTGTTATTTATGGATGTTTTTATTTCCGTCTCTGTCGCACTGTGCAGCTCGTCTAGCCTGTGTATATGTGTACTGTGTGGTGTATGTCTCTGTCTGCGCTGCGAGTCGCTCTTTATATTTCGTTAGCGCGAATAAATCAGCCGAGTGGTTATACCCGTGCACTATCATACCGCACATCTTCCATAGATATAAGATATAATAATAAATTAGGTGTACCTTACCTATACTCGGGCATATAGACCTTTACCTATGTCACGTAATTATCGATGAGATTTACCCCTCCACTATCCTGGCGGGGGTGGCTCGTGAAAAATTTGAAACCAGGACTTTCCTTACTTTAGCCAAGTCCCAACCGCCTAATTTTCAATGGTTTGGTTGTTTTTTTTTTCAATTCATCGCGAATTTCTGAAAATTTTCAGTCTGTAAGATCCGTATTGGTTGGTAAAATTGTAAAATGTGTGCACATTGCACAATGGCGAAAATTGAAAGAATTTCGAAAATAAGTTTTCAGACTTATTACTCAAATTCGTAAATCTATCTAAAGAGTAAAGACTTCATTGTATCAAGCTCAGCGTCCATTTCTGACTCAAATTTGCCTTATTCATTCCATTTATTCCCCGTGATCATTTTGGCTGCTATTGTATACTCTAGAATGAAAATTGTTAGCGTGTGATACATAAAACATACTTTTACTTAATTTTGGAACACAAATAATAGAATTTTCATTTTTCACGTTTCTGGAAAGTGGAAACAAAATTATTTTCATGTTTTTTTTTCTCTAGAATCGAAAATGAAAAGTAAATTAATATGAAATCGTATGTACAATTATTATTATTATTAAATGGAAAGAAAACGGATAGTTTCTAAAATTTTCAATTTCGTTCTTCAATTTTAATTTCTGTAAGTTCTGTTTGTCTTTGTATTTTAGTTTGTTTCAAGTTTTCTCTTGTCACCCATTATTTTGAAATTTTTAAATTGGAAAGATTTTCAATTCGACAAAAATTAAAATTTTCAATTATTTTCATTCATTATTCAACTTTATACAGTAGCTTTGGCTGGAAGTTTTTTTTTCTATTTTTAAAAATAGAATTTTTAAAAAATTATCCTGTTCTCCTGTTGCAAAAAAATTAAAGGTGCGTTTATAGTGACCGTAGCAGTCCGTAAGCGGCCGTAATTTTTTTTGAGAAACCGTAAAAAAATATCGGTAGTTTATACTGACCGTAACAATATTTATCCGAAAAACTGATAAAATACTATTTTTTAATAAATTTGTGTATTTACTCTTCAGTTTATCAGGAAATAATGTTAAATGAAAAAAATATCTATCCAAAATCATTAATTCTCACAAACATCCAAAAACATCAACAATGAAAAGATAAACATCCTCTCATGTTACGGTCCGTTACAGAAAAGTAAAAATTTTTTTACTTTTCCGTAAGGATCCGTAAGAAGCCGTAATTTTTTACAGTCAGTATAAACTAGTTCGTAAGATCGTGTGTGTTTTACTTTTCCGCGGCCTGAAGTTACGGCCTGTTACGGCCACTATAAACGCACCTTAAAAAAAGTACCTACTTTTCGACAAATAAGGAAAATAGGAATAGGATATTAAGCAATCAAAAATTACCAAGCATTGACTGATTACGAAGGCTCTGCAAGACAGTGTATACCATACACAAAGCTAAAAAAGTAATTTTTTATCATCCCATCAACGACGAACCGCCAAATGGCCAAATAATTGTTTTTTTTTTAAATTTCTAAATTATTTTTTTGATTTCTAGTTTGTGAAATTGTGAATTGTTTTTTAAAGTTTGTTTCGTTGTTAATTTTACGTTATAAATGAAGTGAGAATTATTTGAATATGAAGAAATCATCTCTAGGCCGTCGTTCATCAATTTTGGGACCAGGTCGTCTATCAAACATCGATAAAAGTAGTATCAGGTAAGAGATACGAAATAGCCTTCAATACTGTATAAAATTTTTGTATTCTTTCGAGTTATTAAATTTTGTATCGTTTTCAGAAACACTGCCGAGGGTAAAAAATCTTTCATACCGAAACCAACTAGTTACGGATCGAAAAACGAACGAGCTTCGTCTGTCGACCGCGATGGTATGGGATCTTCTGTCAAAAAAGACCAACATCTCGCTTCTGGCTTAAGAAGATCGAGAAGTTTTTTAGATTTGAATCGTAATTCGACATGCCAAACACCAACGCAGTTTTCTCGCCGGAATACCGCTGGCTCATGCAGGTATATTCTTTTCTCGATAAAATCTGAAAAATGAACCAAATTCATTATCACTTGAATTTCAGGAAATTTTCCGAAAGTACCGGTCGCCCTAGTTCGATGGGTGCTCCGAAAAGTGCTCGAAAAGAATCTAGACCCATTGCTGACAAAACTTTCCAACATGATGCTCAACTAAAAGTAAATAATCCCGTTCATAAATTATTGTGTCATTCGGATTCATTTTCACTGAGCCGAGGTGTTTTCTAGGTGCAAAAATTTTTCCTGGAGAAGGCTCCCGAATTACTCGATAATGGGAACATCAAACCGATGACAACTGCGATGTTTTCTAATTTAACACAGTTTTTGATTAAACGTTTCGATAAGAAAGTTGTAGTTAATCGATCAAATGTAATCGAAGAAGTTCTTAATATTTGCAAGGTATACAATTACAGAGGCAAGGCTGAAAAGTCTTGGCTTATGACTGGTAAGTACATAGAACTCATTATTAATGTAGAATTTTGACGCTGTATTTTCAAATCAAACGTTTTACTTTACAGTCAACGCTCCGCATTCTTGGCCTTACGTCGTTTCATTTTTACTCTGGTTGGTCGAGATTAACCTCTGTTCTGAAGAATTCGATGTATACGAAGCTTTATACCCGGAAAGAGTAGAAGGCGAAGCCGATGGCGAAGGAGAAGATAACTTTGATTTCAAATTATTAGTTCCGCGTCTTCTCAACGGATATAGAAATGGCAACACAGCTGAAGAAATGCAGCAATATCTAATAGAACATAGTGAGTTGTCACGCTGATGTGCATAAATTCATCCGGTATAGGTGTAACTGGAACGCAACACTTTACAGAGCAAGTTTTGGGTCTTGATGATAACGAGCAAGAATTTTTGCAGCAACAGTACAACGATTTACAGAAAGAATTATTTGACAGCGAAGATGTTCAAGAACAAGAAAAGCTAGAAGTACCTAAATACTTTCAGTATGTTTGAATATTTTCTGCACGTTATCAAATTCTTTACTTTTTTAGAGCTTGGAGAATGCTGTTGCATCTTTACGTAACGATATCAGTAATACTCGAGGTTTCAACTACGATACAGAGAATTATGTCGCCACAATGAAGAAGAAACGCGAAGAAAGAATGTCCATGTTTGATGAATATGGTACGGATTCAATTCGTAATCATTATTTTCGAATTAGTACTAGATGATGAATGTACATTTTTATAGAACATACGATCCAAGTATTGCAAGAGAAACAAAAAGAGTTGCAAGTTTTGGTTTCATCTCAAGAAATGTCTCCAGAACTGAAACACGAGATTCAAGAGAAAGTGGCCGCTTTGCATCAAGAATGCCGTCATTTCAATGAACAAATGACTGATTACCAAAACGAAGTTTATAAAATAGATATCGATTTAGTTAGAAATCGAAACGAAGTAAATTTTGAGCGATTTTTCAACGCTGTAATTTCCTGGTGCTCGTTAAATTGATACGTATGGTTTCGAACATTTTTGTTCACAGTTCAGCAAAGTTATACAAGCATACAATAAAGAGATTACTGTGAATTTGGTCCAATTACCAGCTTTGAAGAATGCTCAAATTGAAAACATCAAACAAATCCCAATAGATGCCATGAACGGTGGCAAACCATTCGAAAATATAGACATTATGTTAAAGGAACTTCGTACTTTGTCAAAGAATCGGAAACGTGATAAAGAAATGGAAGTTCAACAAGATTTATTGAGCGTTCAAAAAGTTCGTATTGCACGTTTGAATTTAAATTGTACGACTTCGGTTCTATGAAAAATGTTCGATAATTTGAAACATTTCAGAAAGAAAATGAACTAACTATGCAAACCGAAGAAAACGACGCGTTGATGAATCAAAACGAACAATTGGTGAATGAAACGAGCGAAATGAAAAAAATCATGTTGAAGGTATTATTCTCCACTTTAGATGCAGAGTACGTCATAATTGTAGTGTTTTTAAAGACTCGAGTTCGATTTTTCTGACCATCATGTTCGCTTTTGTGAACAGAAAATAAGAATGATCTAGTCTCCCTCAATTAATTTCATTCGTCGTTGTTTTCTAACAACTACTGGTTAATTTCGTTTGATACCAGTTAAACTAGATTATTGACTTCAAATAAGAATAACGATTCCTGAATTGAAGAAAGGCGATGAAGTTATGATGATACGCACACGCACGTAGCAATGATAGAATTTTTATTCTAAATGCGTGCCCCAATTGTTGCACTCGTTTGAAATTTATACTAGCATAGATTTTTGAAGATTTTATTTCGTGATTAGGAAAAAGAATATACAAGAGCGGCCTTGAATGAATACCAGAATATGATAAAAATGAAAAAAGAAGAATTCGAAATCGCAGAAAGTGGCAAAGCAGAAGAATTTTCTACCATTGAGAAAGAGTGAGTCTGAAAATATGACCTGTTGAATTTTTTTTTTTTTTCTAAATTATCATTGTTATATTTTGGTGAAGATATTTAACGCAGAAAGCGGAAGCAGATAAGTACGTTAAGAAAGGTCTTCAGTTTCTTCAAGAGAAAAAAGCAGCAGTTAAACAGTTCGAACAAGAATTAGAGGTTTGAAAATGTTGA
Source organism: Pseudococcus jackbeardsleyi (assembly GCA_038380155.1). NCBI lineage: Eukaryota > Metazoa > Arthropoda > Insecta > Hemiptera > Pseudococcidae > Pseudococcus > Pseudococcus jackbeardsleyi. The sequence goes on from CM076240.1 coordinate 1,810,247, forward strand.
CTAGTACCTTTTGTAATTACTAGAGACGAAGTAGATGGATAAATCTCGAAAATCAAATGATTCGCATCTATTTTTGTCACGATCTATGATACGATTGTTAATTGATGGATGTTTTAAAATAATTTTTATTCATAGGACGATACGAGAAGGATTATGCAAGAAACCAAAGCTGCTGTTGAAAAAATTTTATCGAAATGATGTTCTTTCGTAGACATTGTTTCATTTTTCAAGTCTAGGCAACGTGTTCCATTTTTCCAGTGAAGTAAGTAGGTCAATAAAAATTGAAAAAAACACATGAAAACAACTGTATTTTTCACTAGCGTATTTATAATTAGAAATTTTTAATATTGTTGATTGAAATTTTGTACAATACCTAATAAAGTTAATCTTCTTTCATCAATTCTTTTTGCTTGTCTTCTTTCATTTTTTCAGCCAACGACATGTAGTGATTCGATACAGCCATGATCTGAAATTTATGCAAATCCACATTAATTACAACCATACAACTACTGAAAGTGTATAGGACGTCCAATCTTGAAAAAACATTAATCTTAACCTGTTCTTTGATAAGGAACATTTTATCTTCAGATAATCCGTCGAGTTGTTTCAAATCTAATTTTTTAATGTATTTATTCTGAACTAGTCTAATGTTATCTTTGCATTTATTCAGCAAAGTCTTGGCACCTTTCGCCAAATTTTCTCTATGTTCACGGGTAACCCTGTAGCAAAATATTTATAATGAGTTATCTGCATTGAAATTTTCCGAAGAAATGTTTAAAACCAAGTATTTACTTTGGAATAGGGACAAATACGGATGTACCATCTTGTTGAGGATTTAAATTCATTCCGCTTTTATTGATGGTTTCAATAACCGTAGGAATAGTTTGTGGGAAAGATGTTAGATTTAGAACCAAGACTTTAGGGTTTTTTCGATTGATTTGAGCTAAATCTTGTATCGTATATTCTTCCCCTTCAAACTCAACGAGTAAGGATTCGACTACACCTATGAAAAAACAAATTCTGTGTAAGATGTTTATGATATGGTAGCCTGAGGTAGATATATTATTCGAATAGTGAATACCTGCTGCTGATCGTATTGATAGTTGCTTGATGTATTGGTCTTTTAAATCATCTAGAGTTTGTTGCAACTCATTCTTGAATTTATCAACGTTTATTGCCTCGGCCATGATATCTTCTCTGATTTCAACTTTTTTCCCTATAATTGAACTCAGTTATAAAACTAAGAAGATGAATTGCGTTATAAATATGTTACCCTTATTACCTCCTGACTTGGGTTTATCTCGATTTTTAGCGTAAAAACGAGTTTGAAACGAATAAGTCGCCGGTAACTTTGAACTGTCGGTAACCGAAGTAATTCTATTAGTAAATGAACCAGTTGCTGTTTTTTGAAGAATTTTAAAATCAATAGTAGAACATCTATACAATCTGTGAAACATTTTTGAACATAACGTGAACCGATAATAGCTCATTTTCAAGTTGGAAATTAACATTTTGTAGGTACACTCTGTTGATTGAATTGATCGTTTATAACGATAAGAGTTGAATTCAAATTTCACCTCTCTTTTGGCGGATTCAAAAGAACACGAAGTACAGTATTGCGACAATCAAAAACGAAACAAATAGTAAATTCCAAATTTTATAAAAATCTATTTCGGCATTACGTTGTTTCATTTTATCTGAATAATAAAAATTATGGTACTTAATCACTGCATGCTTCATTTTTTTTTATCATATCAATTCGGATCTCTGTTTAGTGTTTACATTTTAGACTATTCGGGTAATATCGGAATTGGGCGAAGTCGAATATCGAACGTAATCGAACGACTCCGATGAACCACGACACAAACCATGAAAAATGAAACTTCTTAAGTTCTATGTTGTATGTTCATAATATTATTTTTTTTATTATTTTATTTATTTACATAACGCCTATGACTGAGAGAAAATTTGATTTTTCCCTGAACCTGTAAGTCAGTAAGAATATATGGTAAGAAATAAGAATGCGGCAGCGATTGCACATGAATTAAAAACTGAAACTGAGTGAAAGATCTGGTGTAGTTCCATTGCTGACTAGCAAAATTTTTCGAAAATCAATTACTTATGGTATAAAATTTGTATGCTATATAATTGTATCTACTACCTACTTTCTTATATTGTTTAATTATTAGGAGTTTTGCATAATTCATCGTACTTTATGTTAAACTAACGCATCAATGTATTAATGTATCGGTATGGTCAGCACCGCAGAAAAATGTCCGTAACTTGCTCGAAAATCACTCAAAACGCAAAAACTCATACATTTTCGGAATCCTCTTGTTGAGACGAATCGAATGGTTTTTTTTACGAATAAATTTGGAGCACGAGAACGAAAGTTGATTTTTTTCCGGCGCGGATGGTTGGTTCGTGTTTGCGTTGGCGTCTCGCGTTTGTTAATTCATACTTCGTAATGAATTTACGGTTCAATTTATATGTTCAACGATTATTAATTAATATGTAAGTTTTATTTCATATTCTTTGAAAATGAGTTTTTACTACGTCGTAGTGACGTGCAGAAAACAAACAATCGCGTCGAAACTTTAGGTTCTGCAGGACAGAATGTATGAAAGCAATGAAAGCATTTTTTGTCGAATTCGTGTGTACCTATACCTACGTACAAAATTACAAATCTGCAGTGCCGGTGATTGATGTAATATTTTTGCAAAATGCCAACTGCTTCAGTGAGCCGGATGTCTGCAATTAATTCATTTGAAGGGGATGGGTGAATACGTTTATGAATTCTCGATTTGCTGAAAGTACCTAATTATTCGAATAGTGGATACCGAACGAAATTACAAGATTTCTGAAATTTTTTAATCATTCTCAGGAAAACAGATATTTACTGCACTTGAGAATAGATTTTGCTTTCCCTCGAATCTTCTGCAACTGTTATGCCTGTATCAGGTTCTTATTTTCTTTTTTGTATGTATTCCGCATTTCAAGTTCTAATCTGTAATCTTATAACTATTGTTCATTATGTTTTTCTTGTGCAGTGAAATTTACAATACCAACGCGAAATGAAATAAGCTAATTAGCTTGGATATGGACTTGTTGATATTATACTGCGTACGCTACCCCGTTCGAAAAATATCGCCGGAAATCCTGAACGAGTAAGTTCTAGTTTTTAGTAGCTTTGTTCGTTTTGCTACACTTTCTACACGGTGTAAAAAGTGTGCACTTTTTCTGTTCGTTTTTTTTTGAGCCTACACTAGCTGCACCGATTCTGTTCGTTTTTTTCAGTGCATGCACCGTGTACGTTTGGTGTACACTTTTCCACACTTTTTAAAAGGAGGTGTGAAAAGTGCAGTGCAGGTTCGGTTAGTTTTTCTCCTACCCTAAACCGAGTTGCCCAAGACCTACACCACTTGCACGGTGCATTTTTTGAATTAACCCAGTGTAAAAAGTGTGAGGAAAACGAACAAAGCTAGTGTATTTTTTCATGCAATTAGTGAACCTGATTTTTATGTCTACTGTTGTGGGTGTTTTATAGTACCGTGTGACATTTCTGTTCGAGACTTTGTCGTCCTGCTTGCGTAGTAGTGTAATGAATGAATGCTGAATATGTTACTCGAGGTAGGTATTGAATTGATTTATTTGACCAATTAATTTAGGAGCAAGTTTGGAAAAGCATATTGTTCCGATTTTTTGAATTTTGTAGGTATTTTTATCGCCCTAAATTATTCATTATTTTATCAAAAACTTCAGAAACCGTGTTCACAATAATTTTTATTTATTTATTTATTTGTAAATTTTCTCGCAGTGAATTCCTTATTTTGAATAAATAAAACACTAGTCAGTCACCAACGTCTTTTTTTTTTTTACGAATTTAGAAGTATGATACTTAGATATAGCTATTGGATTGGTACCTAAATTATTATAATGCTGATGAAAAACGTTTACTCGATTTTCAGATCTTTCATTGATTCTTGAAGATGTTGAAGACATGAATAAAATGATGTGAAAGTCCATAATCCGAACGTTGTTGAAGATAAAATAATGATCCGATCTTCCAGAATGGAAAAATTACATTCGGAAGAAACATCCAGAAATTGTAACATAATAATATGACCAAATGATAAAAACAATGATGAAGATGTTTTCATCTTATGATGAAATTGACGGTAGAATCGTGTAAATGTCAACGTACCAGCTCTGAAATGAATGATCAACGTACAGAAGACTGCAAATTCACCGCTAAGAAATCAACGAAATCGTTGCTTGAAGGTAAAACTGCTGCGAATTTTGTAATATTGTGTACATTGATTTATGCATCAGTTGTAATGATTTTAAATTCGAAACGTTTGGAAATCGCTGCTGAAAAGTACACGCTACACGACTTTGAAATCACCCTACGTACATTCACATTTAATTTATTATTCTGTCCCTTTGGAAGATGCTGATGCTATCCTACTCTCTTCAGTTTTATTTCGATTTTGTAATTCTTGGAACGAAAATACTTGCATGTTGATTTTTTCATGTTTGAAATTTTATATTATTTATATTCATTTGCTCGTAATGTGTAATTTTTTCATCTAGAGATGATCCGACATTATGGAGAACAAAACTTGACCATTTTGCTCATTCTGTTTGAGATATCAATTTCATGGTGTGAAATGATTGAATTTTATCTACAATCCTAGAATTCTCTCACCATCGGATACTACTTAGACTACTTACACAAAATTTCATTTTTTTTACTTTGATTTTTATAGTTTTTCATCAATTTCATGAGAGCTGTTCTGTTGTGAATCGCCATTTTCTGTCTCATATTTGACAATTATTTATAACTTTTTTTTTCAGTGATGCGCTTGGAAAAATCGAGTGAAATATAACGTGTTGCAATATTGGACAATCCTCACCGAAGCAGAACCAAATTCGCGGCTGAGAATTCGCTCCGAGATGAAATTACGACGATCGAGTCTGGTTTGTGTATTTATATTTATGTTTAGTTGATTTTATTCGAAACTACTTGGGATTGATTGTTGACGAATTTAATATTGATACGCTTAAAGGCGAAGTATTCTAAAGGGTTACGTAAGGAGGGGGGAAGAAACAAGTCTATTGCGTATTCTGGGCAAAGAGGGATCAGAAAACATTTCACGAGCAATGTGATTGGAAAATACAAGAAAATTTTCGACTATCTATTGAATTTGGAAATTTTTAAACAAATTTTATCGTTGGGTTTCCATTTTATACAGCTGGTATTGAGCAGAAGCGTGATCGAATGCAGATCGTATTTTCATAGAGCCGAAGAAAATTTTATTCGCTGTATTCGTCGATGTCGCCTAATTTTTTCTACATCCATGTCACGATATTTATATTTACTTAATGTATTTTATATTATCTATTTTACCTGGTATTATTTTTCATTCGGTATTCGAGTTCAGCTGTTCAGCGACCTCGAATCTGCCTATAGACCTTTTCCAAGAGAATTTTACCGCCCAAATGCTCTTGGATTTCGTCCATAAGTAGATTTGAGGTCGCTGAACTCGAATCCGGTGTCGGATTTTTGAATCGACCATTTGTTGCAATTTTATTGGCATTTTTCTTTTGAGTTTGGCCGGATTTCGGTTTGGAATTCGCGTTTCTGAGATAATTGCCCGGAAAAGTGGGAAAAACTCGATATAAAATTGCAAATATTGGCCAAACAAATGGCCGACCGAAAATCCGACCCCAGATTCGTGTTCAGCGGCCAAAAATCTACCTATAATATGAACCCAAGCATATTTGGAGCCGGAAAATTTTTCGTTTCACTGCGTCCAGAGAATTTTCTGACTTTTCCGAGCGAAAACATCGAAAACTCAACCATGAAAATTTTTATTCATTCAATGCGCCTGGATTCACTTTAAAGGCATAAATTTTTATTCGTTGTACGCGGTCAGATTGAGTTTATAGATAGATTTTGGGTCGCTGACCACAAATCCGGGTATTTGACTGAAAACGTTGAAAGAAAATTGAAAAAATGTAAAAGAAAAATGCGAATTCTGGCTCTGGCATAGGATTTATTCAAGGAACGTTGCTGACATTGACTATGCACTTGATACTTGCATAAATAACAATTTCACATGATGTTGTTGCCATCTGCGTTGTTTTTTTTAATTGGAGGAAATGTAAAAATGCTAGCACTTGAACGAAGGGAGAAGAAATTTTTTACTTCTTGAAAAATTTACAAAACATGTGCGAAAATTTTGACGTGGAGAAAAATAAGAGTGGCAATTTGAAAAATGTAGGAAGAAATTCAAAATCGTAAAAAAAATACGAGTAAAAATTTTGACGGTGTTGAAATGAGTAATTTTCCATTTTGTGTGAAAAATCCGGATTAAAATAAATATTTAATGCGTCCATTTAAAAAACAACCATAGTCCGAAATCTATTTATGAGAGTAGTATTATTATGCAATGAGGGAAATAGAGTGATTTTTGACGAATCTTGAAGTTTATTGCCCGAGCGAAGCGAGGGAAATAATTCAGAATCGTCGAAAATCATTTATCTCTCGAGTTGCATACGATTATTTTTTGTTGCAGTGTGAATAAAATTGCACTTTTACTCACACTGCAATGAAAATTTTTTAATTTTTTTCAGTACATGTATGTGATGTACGTCCCTTATCTCACATAGTTTTTTAAACGGAAGCTCCATTTGAAAATAAATCAAGAAATATTTCAACGGTACAAATAAATAAACACACACGATTATAATAAAAAAAATGAAAAAATTTTGCAAATGGAAAAAAATGTTGAAAAAGAAGTCGGTAAAAAAGTATTGAAACTTGAAAGATACAAAATTCGATTCAGTGACGTGTTTCAATTTATCGTAATTTTTTGCATTTGTTTATTCTTTATTACTTTTTTAAAAATTACTAATATCTTTTTCTGAAATTATTAAAATACCTAAATTAATTTATTATGTATTGTTGAACTTGAAGTTGATGAAAAATGAAAAAAAAAAAAAAGTAGGTAATGAAAATAGGAAACGAAACAGAAAAGGTAAACAAGTGAACAACCAATCAGGTGAAAGGAACCTTGTGACCTGTGCGTTGATCTGTGAAATTTTGTAATTATTCATAATTTCGTAAGCGGCCATTTTTATTAGTCATTTCTTTCAATTTGGTACTTGTTTACTCATCTAATAATGGCTAATGGCGTCGCGTCGGTGCGTCAGTTTTGAGTTTTAACGAAATTATAATCAAATTCGATGTAAGTTTTTCATTATTTTAATAAATTTTTCATTACGATTCGTCGTAATCGTTTTGCTTCTCGTAATCGTGGTTCCTCGGTTTGGTTTATTTTAATTATACCGTTGGTCTTCGGAATTTGTGTTTCTTCCGTATCTGTAGTGTATACTAAATTCTATTGGAATGCAAAAATATATTGAGATATTTATCGTATATTGAAGTGCGTTTTTAATTTTTGTTCTTGCAGTGAGAATACCTCAGTGAACCTGAAGCCGAATTTTACAATTGTTACGAACGGCTATACGTGAATTGGTTTATACCGTTGCTCGTTGACATTCGATTGTGTCTGCGTCCACCGCAGGTTGAATTATGTCACCAGAAATCATAGACGAGTAAGTTCACAAATCCAATATTTCTTCAGGAGCGTTTATTTTTGCTCTCGAGTAGCCTGCTTCCTTGCAATTGTTCTTCTGCTTGTTTTGAGTTTGAATAAAAATTTCATCGATCCGATACAAGAGTTTTATTCATCTAATTAATTTTTTTACGTCGATTCTTCGTGATCGTTTTCGTTCCAATGCTTGGTAGGTTCGTTTAAATTTTCGTTGGTTTAGTTATTGAATCGTCTTATTCGGTGTTTTTTTTTTTTTAAATTTGAGTAACTATTTTGGTAAAAGCTTGCTCATAATTTTACTGACTGCCAATAGCCAACTAAAATGAACGCATTTTTGGTTATTTTTGAATTGCATCATTTTATTCTTGTTGGGTATGTAGAACAGTACATTTTCGCCAAGTTCAGTCAAAAATTGAATCCTCGTTTGCTGACTTCGGCTGTTTTATGCATTCTTCTCTTCCTTCGTGTTTATTCTAGATTTGTGTACCAAATTCTAATAGACTGCAATATTATATGAATTATTTGTCTTGAATTCACATTAACGTGGCACGTGGCTTTTTTTTTTGCAGTGAAAATACCTGCGTGAACCTGAAATCAAATTTTACACGTTCTAACGTCCATGGAATAATTAACTCATCGGTTTGTTCGTTGATATTCGACTGTGTTCATCTTTGCTGGAAAAATCGCCGGAAATAATCACGAGTAAGTTTGCAAATCTAACATTTTGTACAATGCATTTATTTGTTCTTTGAAATAGCCTGATTCTTTTCAAGTATTTTCCAAGTTTTAAGGTACTAATTTTTCCATTCAAAGTACATTGAAACAGTGAATTTTATCTATTTTTGAATAGTATTAGTATCGTATAAAAGTTATCTGCGAGTTCGATTCGTTGCCTATTTATTTGTGTTTATTTTTTTCAGAATACTAAATGCTGCCAACTTACCGAATACTTTCCGGTGTTATTTACCTGACTGATCATGGCGGAATTGTCAAGTACTCATTGGACGGCTGACGTTAGATTACAGGAGATAATTCGATCGAAAAATTATGATCCTGATTCCATCTGCAAATATTCTATAACCCTATGTTATGTAAGTAAACCTAGTATAATCTCGTGCGTTATTACGTATGTGTTGTTTAATGTCTCAGCTTTTGTACAATCTGTACTTATACTTTCGTTACGTTTTTTGGAATTAAAAACTGAAATGTGCGTAGTAACAAATTCGATCTTGAAATTACCGCGGTGTGTTAGTGTATGAGAATGAAAAAACACGTCGAAATTTGCAAATCATCGAGCTTATAAAAATTACGAAGTTTTGAGAAATGAAATTATCGGCCTGAAATTCACTTTTTCAGTCTAAGTTGCTGTTTTTCAATAAAATTCCCCTCGATGAACTCGCAGTTAATGAATGTATTATGTAGGTATTCGATTGTGATAATTTTCTAAATTTTCAAGACAGAAATTTGAGCTATTTTATTGCTGAGCGTTGAATTTTCTCCATATTGTACCTCCTTAGCCTGAGAAAGGTGAGAAAATTTATGGTATTTTTTATCTTCTTGGAGATTGGCAGGAAAGTATTTCGAGGGCAGAGATGTAGGCATTTCAAATTCCTTCGGACGATTCTGCAGGAAAAATTGTTGAAATTTTGAATTTTAGTGGTTTGATTCAAATTTTTTATCCTAAATTCTCATTGATGATAAGAAAGAAGAAAGAACACGATTCAAATTGATTGATGAAATTACAAAAAAAAAAATATACCATTTTTGCTATTTTTAGATTCCAGTAGATAGATAACCTGATTACGTTATTTTATGTAATGCATTTTAGAATTGAAATTTTCTACTGAACTTTTATAGATGATTCCGGTATTTGAAGAATGACTTCCGATAATCTGACGCGTAGAATCGTGAATATGGTGGAGAACATGCAGAATGATCGATATTTCATTGGATACTGAAAAGCCTGCGTAACCCATGGCGTTGGAATTTCATATTGTTCAGTCGTGCTGTGTAAGTAGGCTTTTTTTTGCTTTTCAATGATTTTGGAATTGTTGGAATCGTTTAAACTCCAAACATAGAGAAAAATCATCTAATACATAGTGTTTTCTTTACTCATTTAATTATCAATTTTCCGAAAAATTTCGTTGACTAATTTGTTATCATTTTTTTTTAGTTGATCGCAATGCCCATAAAATCGATATTTGAATGAATTATCGTCTTTGTCCATTGAGTTATGAATTTTTCAAATAAATCTCACTGCGCTCAGAAAATCCATTGAAATCTTTATTTTCTACGTCAAATTTTTGCTTCGATAATTATTTTGATTTATAGGTAATGGATCCGCAATTTCCCGATAAAAAAGTTGGTTTTCTAACAATAATTCTGGATGGTTGATTCCGATTACGAGGTTGAAAAAGTTTTGAAATTAGGAAGAAATTCGCGACCCATGGAAAAATTATTTTTGGAGAAATTCCGATTAAGTATATTTCAATCGAATGAATAACTGAAACAAATTGATTATCTACCGCCTTCAGAAAAAAATGATCACTCGATAATATTTCATGAAAATGACTGTTATTCAGTTTTTTTTACTTAGGTTTTGAATTGATTGAAATTTATATGTAAATATTATTTTCAAATATGAATTTCCAATGTTCATTTTTTAAAAATTTCATCATCTTTAACTTTAAAGCTGGATTTCCTGAAGTTTTTCCGTAATCAATTCAAATCCTTGTAGTTTTGTGTAAGGGAGAAGGGTGTTTAAAAATTTCAGAATTGAATTCGATTCGATTCCATTTTGTAGCCCGAACATCTAAAATTTGATAAAGTTTGTGATCTTTAAATTATGATCAAAATTCTTCAAAACGACATTCAGTTGAAAATCATTCTTCTGCACAGTTTTACGAGTTGTGAATTCATCACACACAAAAAACTACTTCCTCCTCCATGCTTCGTAAATATCATATGGAAAATCTCATTGTCTGAAAACCCTTTGAAAAATTGGTTTCGGAAAGTTGGAGCAGATCGTTTCTGAAAAAAAAAAGAATTTCAGTTGGAATTTTTTCAATTTAATGTACTTTGGTATTTTTCTAGTGAAATGGTAATTATAATTTGGTTCTTACGTACTTTTTTATTTTTTACAGCAGAACATGACGAAGAATCATCCAAGAATCGAATAAACTTATTACGAAAACGACAGCGAAGACCTGTTTTTCTTTCAATGAAATGGATGGAGGAATCGTGTACAATTCAACTCATCCGAGCTGAAATATGATCAACGTTGCAGTAGACTACAAATTCATCGCTGAGAAATCAACGAAATATTTGCCCGAAGGTAAAATTGCAACAAATTTCGTAATTGTGTGCCTTAATATAATCGTAAGTTGTGATGATTTTTTCCGAAATCACTGCTGAAGAGTACAAAGATCGAAAATCGTAGGAATTTATCATTCGCAATTTCGTTAGAAGCTGCTGATGCTATCTTATTCACTTCAGCACGATTTTGAGTTAGCAATTTCTCAATAACCTGTTTGCAAATTGATTTTTAATTTTTGAAAGTTTACATTCGGTGGTTCTCGTAATGTTAGAATTTTTTTTATCACAGTCCTAGACGGGTTTTTTGTTCATTTTGTTCGATTTTTCCACGGGTATTAATTTTGTGATCTGTAGTGTTGAATTTTGTGACCAATTGTAGAATTTTTTCCATAGGATATTGTGCAGTATCTCTGCGTTTTTGTTATTGTTTTTCTCCAAATGTTTTTAGGGAAAAGAATAAGAAAAAGTTGGACAACGTAGGACGGGATGAAAAATCGTTGATTTATTTAGTATTGTGATTCATATCTGATTTTTTTTTTGTAGTGATACAGGTGGATGAAAAGAGCGATCGGAAAATATAAAATTTTCCGTTGACTCAATTTCTGGACAAAAATATTTCTATTGTTGAAAAGCGCTCGGATTCCGTTTAGAGATGAATTTTTGGTCGCCGAATACGAAACTGGCGTCGAAAGCACCGTTTTCCGGTTATTCGATTGAGAAAATTGAAAATATTTTAAAGAAAATATTGAAAAAATGCAAAAGGAAATGGCGGATTACAGCAAGAGGAGTGTTCGAATCGAAAATCTGACGCCGGATTCGTGTTCAGCGGTCAAAAATCTATCTACGGACAAAATCCAAGCGCGTTTGGGTGATGGAAAATTTTCCTTGTACTGTCCTATCAAAATTTTCCGACTTTTTCGGAGAATATCTCGAAAACGATACTTAGTAATCAAAAACGGACACCGGATTCGTGTTCAGCGGTCAAAAATCTATTTATGGACAAAATCCAAACGCGTTTGGGTGATGGAAAATTTTCCATGTACTGTCCTATCAAAATTTTCCGACTTTTCCGAAGAATATCTTGAAAACGGTCGACGGATTCGTGTTCAACAAACGAAAATTTATCAGTGGACAAGATCCAAGCTCATTTGATTAATATAAATTTTCAAGGTCGCATTTTCGAGATATTCGCTTGGAAAATTCGGAAAATTTTCAAAAGACAATGACGCGGAAAATATTCATTCACCGAATGCGCCTGGATTTGGTCATTTGGTAGATTTTGGGTCGCTGAACCGGAATCTGGCATCGGATTTTCAATTCGGCCACTCATATGGTAAAAAATCGCAATTTTCCTTTCAATTTTTCCGATTTTCCAAAGCGAATATCGGAAAAACTAGACTTCCAGGGCAAAATCCGACGTCGGATTCGTCTTCAGCGTCCTGCAATCTATCTATGGATCAAATCCAACCGCATTTGGGTGATGGAAAATTTTCCATGTCACTGTCCCAGTGTCTTATCAAAATTTTCCGACTTTTTCCGGGTGAATATCTCAAAACCATAATCTGCAAACGAAAAACCGACTGCGGATTCGTGTTCAGCGGCCAAAAATCTATCTATGGACAAAATCCAAGCGCGTTTGGGTGATGGAAAATTTTCCTTGTACTGTCCTATCAACATTTTCCGACTTTTTCGGAGAAAATCTCGAAAACGACGCTTTGTAATCAAAAACGGACGACGGATTCGTGTTCAGCGACCTGAAATCTATCTATGGTCCAAATCCAAGCGCATTTGGGTGATGGAAAATTTTCCGTGTCTTTGTGTCATCAAAATTTCCCGACTTTTCCCAGCAAATATCTCGAAAATGCAACCTCCAAACCAAAACCGACGCCGAATTCGCCGAACGCGCTTTGATTGGGTTTATTAGTAGAATTTGGGTCGCTGAACACAAATTCAGCGTCAATTTTTGGTTCGGAATTCGCGTTTTTGAGATATTTGTTTGAAAAAGTCGGAAAAATTGTATGAAACGGTGACACGGAAAATTTTTATTTACCAATTTCGCTTGGATTTGGTTCACAGGTAAATTTCAGCTTGGCTCGAAAAATGCATTGTAGTGCCGGTTTTTTTTTGGTGGTCTACCTAGGGTTAAAAACGGTTTATATTTATTTTAATCATTTCTATTTCCCAATAGGTACATTGCAATTTATTGACTTTTTGATCACTAACTTGAATGTATTTAATCACTATTACTAAGTATTATTGCGATTGGACCGTGTAAATGCCGATGAAATGATGAATGCGAGTAAAAAATCGTACAAAATGAAATGTTCTTATTTCAATTTTGTACGTGCCAAATTCTGAATTTCTGTATTCAGGCGATTCGATAGATCGTAGTTCGGTTTTTGTTAGATCGTTAACCCGTAACCACCCGTAACGTAACTTTCAACAATGCGCGCATGCGCAAATATACATTGGCGAGTGACTAGCATAACGAAGTGGTGATTGAGAGGGGTGGAATCATTCGTCGCCTCGTGGACTCGTCCGGTGTTCCGGTGTCCGGTTCTCCGGTTTTGTCAGACAATGAGCGTTCAGAGTGTTGCGTGATGAGTCAGAGCGTACGCGTAGATAACTATACTATAAGCCTGTCGTCCTTCATTTCGAATCGATTTTCGATGCAGGTATCGCAAGTTTAAGTTTGCTATCAGATTTTTTTCTTTATTATTTTGCAGTGTTTCTTTGTGTAATGTGCAATGAATGAATGACGGAATGTTGAACGTGAGTCAATGCGACGCCATTTTTAAAATGTTCTTGAATTACTCGTTCGCGTTATTTCGTGCGGAATAGTTTTCGAATGATGAGAGTTTAGTAATGAAGTAGTTTTCTCGTCTTGGTTCGAAATCGAGTTTAAATTTCTCATTAATTCGCTATTATTATGATTTGTGTTTCTTCGTTTCTCTTAATACCAGCAACAGCAAAGGTAGTGTATTATTTTGTGTCATAAATCTCTCAAGTTTGATTGAAATATTTTTCTATAATTCGTTCTTTGTTCGTAATTCAAAGTTATTCGTATTTTATTAGAAAATTCATTCGAAATGAGTCGTTTGATTCCGACAATTGTTAGTTCAACGCTTTGAATTTTGAATTCGAAATTTTTCGTATCATGCTAAATGTGTGGTATTCTAGTAGTGTTAGCGTTAGATGGATAGGGTAAGTTTGAGTTTTCATTTTCACTTTCACACGATTTTTTTTCGGAAGCTCGACTTATTCGCTTCTCGGTTCGACTATCCTCATTGTCTTTGGTATTGGGTTTTGATTATGGAAAGTGGAAACAATGTTCATGAGTTATTATTTGACGCCATTTTCTGCATCATTATTATTTTCGTGTTTAGTTGTTTAATTATTCATGTTTCGAAACAGTTGTAATTTTGAGATGTGATGGCATTTTTTGTGTTGAACCGTGTTGAGAAATCGCAACCGAGTGAAATTTTCCGATTAATCGACTATCGGGACAGTAGCCTCCGAAATGTTGGTTCTGGTAATTTTTTTTCACGTTTTTTTTGTTCGCAAATTCGAGCTTTTTTCTCCGGCTTTTGGTAGGTTTTCTTGTTTGGTTTGGTTTCAAGTTTGTGATTCTAGTTTATTATCTCAATCTTTCGTTTCTTTTTGACATTCTGAAAATTTTTTAATTGATATGAGTATTGCTATTGACAAAATTGATTCATATTGCAAAATTTTCTCCCCATATAATTACTTCCGTTCCGTGATTAACTGTTTGCCATTATTAGATATAACATGTTTAAATATCGAAAAGCTTGTGTGTGATGTTAATGTGTATTGTGTATTTCTTAGGTTTTCAGAGAAGTGTAACCGTACCATCTGTACTAACGTAAACAGCTTTCAAATTCAACTGGAACATGGCGCTCGACATCTCCAAATATATCCTTATTCTGCTCAAGGTAAGAATATTCATACCTGTGTTTTAAATATTTTTTACTTACCTAATTACGAATTTACTCGATGTTTGCAACCCTTTGTTTTGCAATTTTATAGTATCATGAGTAGCTTTAAGTATGTTGAATTGGAAATATTTTCCTTCGATGTTTCGCAAGTTTCCAATTTCAATGTCTGAAATATCTTTACTCTTTCAGAAATGGAACAAGATTATTAATTTCGTTGATGTGATTTTATTAAATTTTTATTCGAGTGTATTTCTATCCCACCCGAATCTGCACTGCGAAATTTTTGTCGACTTTGTCTGAGTTGAACTTTTCTAGAATTTTCTTTTTTCAAAAAAAGTTGTTTTGGCTCATCAAATTGAATTGAAAAGCGATTATGTACTTTTACGTCTCATTTTTTACCTAATACTTGATGCTGACTTACAGTGTATTGCTTTATTTTCAGAATGCCTCGAAGTTTGCAGACAGTTGTTTACAAGTTTCATCTTCGGACCTGAAATTGCCAAAAGTGAGTAAATGAATATTTAATATAAGAGCGTAGATTCGAAGAAATTGAATTGAATGAGAGCAGAAAAGTCGCTTATTTAGAACTATTGAGAACAACGACTGGCGACTGATAAGCTGAAAAATACGTGTGTGAAGAAATTCGAATTTGAGGTCATTGACATTGTCGTTATTATCGTTTATTTTCATGTCCATCATTAGAAGTATTCTCATTTTGATGGTCAGGATCGATCCTGAAGTATTCGTGATAATAACGTTGATCGAAAAGTTCGATTTGATGATTGATATATAATTTTAGAAAATAATTGCTAACTGTGATCTTATAATTTGTTATCAGATGTATCCTGAACCGGTTACCAGTGGGATGCTGGATCTCGATAGTCTGAGTGCTGGCGCTGCACATCGTTTTGTTCGTTTTGAGTCGTCGAGCTTGCTGACACGATATAGTTTTCATTTGTGATGGCGTTTTTATCGAGATTTCATGGATCAGCGGCTTCAATTTATTTCCCATCTGAGGAGGAAGAAATACCTAGTTCATGTTGACAACCGGTGTGTATTTATATTTATTTTCGCGGGTATTTTCCGTTGTACGTATTCAAAGTAGGTGGCATTACAGTGTTGAAGAATATTCTTGAATGTTTGTTGCTTCTTCGTTATCGGTCAAAATTTATATGTGCGACAGAATAAATTGATTGGAGATTTTTTTCAATATGGAAAATTTTACCTGAAAATCAAAATATTTCTCCATCTGTAGTGCTGTTCTACTTCTGGAAATCCAATTTTCATTAGCTACGGTGTTGTCAAATTCTGTTTTATAATTTCTAATTTTATTTTTAAAAAAATAATGATGAATTTGTTTTTGATATACCTAGACGATTTCTCGGTTTCATTTTCGCTTCGTTCAGGTTTCGTTGGTTTTTCCCTCGATTTCATCGACAATGATCAAATGTAAGAATTTTTGGGAAAGAAAATCATATTTGTGAAAAAGAATTGATTAATGTGACAATTTTCGGCTGCCCTTCTCATTTTCCCGGTATAAAATGAATTTAGGACAGTAAAAAATTACGTATAGAAGAGAAAGGGGTCAATATTTTAGTTTATTCATAGAAGAATGATTAAGTATTCAGTATTTTTCATCTGCATGTGTAAAGTTGATAATTTTTCCTCTGTAAAACGTGATTACCAAAATTTGATATCTTTTTTGTAATTTTTGAGTTTGATGCTCTATATTTTGAACGTAATATCAATAAACTAGAAATTCTTTTTCTGTAATACTCAGATGAGATCAGGAAGTTTTGAAATTTTCCCTCCAGTTAATGAAATTTTTCACTTAAAATATCGAAATAATTTTGATTCGTGGGTTAGGACTTAGCAGCCCTTTTCGTATGAAACTTGGAAAATATTTTGTTGAAGAAATAGTTGGGATTCCAAAAAAAAAGAAATTAGGAATGTATTTTTCTCTGAACAAGTCGATTCTAGTTGATTTTTTTCTCAATTTCATTGTGAAATTGTTCGTGTTTAATATTTGCTTATTATCTAGTTAGTTATAGTAATTATAAAATTATCTCTATTTATTTTAATTTGGCGTTGTTTTTTTTTTTTTACAGTGAAATATAGAAACGAGCAAAGCAGAAATTATCACGCTAAAGTATCCAGAAATGAACAACCGCGGTGAGTGTCCAGAATATTCATTTCTAGCGTCATTTTTCGTTGGATTTTACGACATGAATTTCGCTATCCTGATTTCGTCGTATAAATATTATTAATTACTATAATGGAAAGATCAAAGAAACCATTTTATTGTGTTGAAAAATACATACCGGAGCGAAGTACGTATTTCCGAGTATCAATCTGTGGCAGAAAAATATTCTCAGATTAAATCGCAACCATTGAAAACATTCTCAAATTCACCTAAGCTTTAAAAAAAAATACTCATTATTAAGCAATATTATTCGGAATTCCCCAAATTATGCCAATTTATTTTACCAAGAGAGGAATTTCGATTATTTTACCTAAGCATTTAGGATGTTGAAATTTGAAAATTTCTGCTCATTTTATTCGTAGATTTTTGTTGATTTTCGTTATTTTCTTGTTATACAATGCTGGGCTCAACTACGTACCTATTGAATTGTTTTCATTGTTTTTAACGAATCGGACTGATTTTTGGCCTCATTACTTGTTTTCTTTCTTTTTTTTTCGTGATAAAAATTGTGCCAAGTTTATATTTTTTTGCATTGAGATTGTATTTTTTTGTCCTGAATTTTGCATTCGAAAATCGCGTTCAATATTGTACACTACTTTAATGAAATCATTATTCCCTCTCTGTGTTGACGTATAAAATACCTTCAACTAGCGTTTTTAGAAAATCGAGGAGAAAAAAGTACTTGAATGTGAAATATTTTTTTTTTGTAAATTCACTCGAGGTCGTCCTTTCTCCTGTATTTTCCTTTCTGATATTTGATGTTACGAATTCGAATGAATTTGACATTTCATCATGTCATGAAAATAGTGAAGACTTGAAAGGTTATGTACTTGTGTGGTAGGATTCGACAGTTGAGAGCACAACTGAAATTTTCTATCAATCTTTACCTCCTTTGATAGATTTTTATTAGTTTTTTTGAAATACGAATGTGTAATGGAATAAACAAAGGTACCTACTCGAAATGAAAAAAAAAAAGAACTTAGTTCTATGAAGTTCAAGGTCGACAGTTTCGGTGCATTTTACTTAACTGTCTCATATCTGACGAGTGACAATTAATTATTTGTGTTTTTTTTTTTTTGCAGTGGTACAATTGGAAGAAATCGAGTATATTTTAACGTGTTGCACTTACCGAAGCTACGAAACATTTGACTGAATTCACCGTAGAGAATTAGCTTCCAGATGAAATTACGACGGATCGAGTCTGTTCGTGGTGTGTACATATTTTATTCTTTGATGATTCTATTTGAAAATGCTCGGAATTGATTGTTGACGAATTGAATATTGATACGCTCGAAGGCGAAGTATTCTAAAGGGTTACGTAAGGAGGGGGAAGAAACAAGTCTTTTCTAGTGAAATGATAATTAATTTGGTTCTTACAGCAGAACATGACGAAGAATCATCCAGAAATCAAATAAACTTATCTGAAAAAAATGACGAAATTGACAACCAAGACATGTTTTTCTTACAATGAAATGGATGGAAGAATCGTGTGCAATTCAACTCATCCGAGCTGAAATATGATCAACATTGCAGTAGACTACAAATTCATCGCTGAGAAATCAACGAAATATTTGCCTGAAGGTAAAATTGCAACAAATTTCGTAATTGTGTGCATTAATATAATTGTGAGTTGTGATGATTTTTTCCGAAATCACTGCTAAGAGTACAAAGATCGAAAAATCGTACGAATTTATCATTCACAATTTCGTTAGAAGATACTGATGCTATATTAATCACCTCAGCACAATTTTGAGTTGGAAATTTCTCAATAACTTGTTTGCATATCGATTTTTAATTTTTGAAGGTTTACATTCAGTGTGATGTGTAAAACTTGTTTTTTTGCTCGTAATGTTAGAATTTTTTAAATCATAGTCCTAGATGGTTTTTTTCATTTTGTTCGATTTTTCCACGGGTGTCAATTTTGTGATCTGTAGTGTTGAAGAAAAATCGCTGATTTATTTGGTATTTTGAATCATCTCATTCCGACATCAATTCATGATTTTTTTTTTTTTGCAGTGATACAGATGGATGAAACGGGAGTGAAATTGAACGTGTTGCAGTGCTGGAAAATCCTCACCGAAGCAGTTGACGTAATTTGCCGCTAAGAATTTACTTGGAGATGAAATTACGACGGATTGAGTCTGGTTCGTGTATTTTATTTATGTTTAGATGATTTTGTTCGAAACTGCTCGGAATTGATTGTTGACGAATTGAATATTGATACGCTTGAAGGTGAAGTATTCTGAAGGGTTACGTAAGGAGAGGGAAGAAACAAGTCTATTGCGTATTCTGGGCCAAGAGGGATCAGAAAACATTTCACGAGCAATGTAATTGGAAAATACGAGAAAATTTTCGATTATGTTTTGAATTTGGAAATTTTTAAACAAATTTTATCGTTGGGTTTTCACTTTCTACAGCTGGTATTGAACAGAAGCGTGATCGAATGCAGATTGTATTTTCATAGAGCTGAAGAAAATTTTATTCGCTGTTTTCGTCGACGTCGTCTAATTTTTTCTACATCCATATCGCGATATTTATTATGTATTTTATATTATCTATTTCTATTTTACCTGGTATTATTTTTCATTTGGTTGGTGGTACTTTTACGTTTAGGTTTTGATTTCCAATTTTTTTTTTTTTTATTTCAATTTCAAGGGTTGATTTTCTCCCCCCTCCCCCTGTGGTGTCCTGGGCGGGATTAGGAAAACGACTTTGGCGGATGTGGGGGTAGAGGGTCGGTGGATTAGTTAGAGAATGCCAGTGTCGAAAGACTTGGTGAAACCTTCGGATTCTGATGGTGCCCAGAGCTCCAAACATGGATCGGAGGTGGCTGTGGTCTCTTGATCTTTAGGCGCCAGCCCTGCCTTATTGATCACAAGAGAGTCAGCGAGTATTCTTCCATGGTAGGCTTGGTACTATGGAAAGAAGCGTCTGCTGCGGGTTGAAATTTTGTTCGCGCCGGTGTCGGTATCTGTGTGAACCTGGAAACCTCACGACACCGGAAGAGACTCGGAGTTTTGTGCGATGCCTGGTGCGATAGTACCGAGAACACTGAGAATATTGCAGTTTTTTTCTTAGCTCGGGTAACGCTACATGCCAGGGTCGTACCTAGCGAAGGGTATCGAGGATTTGATCAATTTCGTACCATTTTAATCGTCACCAAGCACGATAGTAAATCGCAGATGAAAGTTGGTGGATTAGCGATCGAGTGGGCCCATGAGTGCATGTGTGTGTATATGTGAGAGGGGTAGTTAAGAGTCGAGTCTTGTAGTGTCCCGGTGCCTTTTGTCGAATTTATAAAAGTAGGATTTTCAGGGTAGGAACACCCCAGTTGGACTCCGTTGAGCTTCTTCTGGGGTGCCATTTTCGGAAAGAATTCAGAATTCTGTCCGGCAGGGCTTCGGTCGGTGGTGTTACTTGAGCTTACCGGTACGGGAATTCTCCGCAATAGAGATAAGCTGCTAACCTCGTCGTTTGCACTCAGGCCATCTAGTGATGACGGTCCCACCACCTTTGGCACACGATCCTTCCCGCCTAGCCGGGAGTCTGTTAGACGTCAGCAGCGCGACTGGCTTTGTTGCGACCGCTTTATTTTTAATTTTTTTAGTGGCAATGTCCAGGTTGCTGATGAGGGTGTCGGCCTTATCCTTGCGGATGTAGGCCGGCATCTCTGTGGACGGGAATGGCTAAATACCTTGCCACAAGGAGAAGGCCAGCCTGTGTATGAGGTCCCAATGTCGCGTTCTGGTAGGTAAGGAATTTTTGGCGCTGCCTTTGCGACATCCTGCGATTTAATATTCGTGTTTGATTGACGTTAAAATTACGATTTTGATCGGCTTTTCATTTCAACAAACGATGGCGTTTGTTACGAGTGTAAAATTACCGGCGGTGAGTGTGAGTGAATTTTAAACACCCTTGTTTCGTTGTAATGAAGATGCGTCGTCTTGTCCCCTCTCTTTAGCGTCTTATTATTTTCGTTGCGTTTTTTGAGCCATTTCTAAATTTAAAAACGTGATAAAATTTTTGGGTGTGCGAAAAGCCATATTTTTATGAAGTTTCAATGTTTTTCTTGAAATTGGGAACTGGGTGATTTTATAAGTTGACGAAAAGTATTTAGGCTGAAATTTTGGTATTTTTTGGTAGAAATTTGGTAATTTATAGGGTTATTTTTCGATAATGTATTATTTTTATTAATCTTATGTAATTGTTTTTAAATGTATTGTGCAATTTCTAAGATTGTAATAACCGATCACGGTTTTTTCCAATGTCGAGCGGCCGGCATTGGTTTTTTTAACCCAGATCGGTTAAAACTTACCTAGATATTAGTTTGTTATTTGTTTTTTTGCCGCTGTGTCAACGAATAAAATCTTTGGTTTTGGTTTTTGTTAGTTTCTATTATTACCACTGAATGTTTTTCCACCAACAGTGGTATTATCCGTGATTTTTATTTTTTTTACTCCCATGTATTTCGTTGTATGTAGTTGTAAATTTTTCATATTGAGCAAAGTAATACGAAAAGATGAGTGAAGGAATAATCACACCCATTCTATTATTTTGGAAAATTCGCATAATTGAACGGAAAAGTTGAAAATTAGTCCGTGGAGTACGATATGCAACTTGAATAGCGTAAGAGAATACCAATCTGAGAGACTTCAACAAACTGAAGAAATATCACTTCCCCTTCAAAAATCAAGTCGGTAACTTGAATAACATGAAAAAAAAACTTAATGCCGTATTGTTGCTTTAACGAATAGGAAAAGGAACGAAAAAAAAAGATGTAAAAATATTAACTTCCCCTTCGAAAATAAGGTAGGCAACTGGGTTAGTATGAAAAATTTGATGCCGTTTTGTCGCCTTAACTATTAGGAAGTAGAAAGAAAAAAGACGGGTAAAAAATTATCAACTTCTCCTGCAAAAATAAGATAGGCAATTAGAATAACAACCCCATCCATGCCGTTTTGTCGCCTTGACAATTAGAAAATATGCTCCGTGCCGTTTTGTTACCTTGATGATTAGGAATCCGATTGATGCCGTATTTGTCGTCTTGACAATTAGGAAATATACTCCGTGCCGTTTTGTCGCCTTGACATTTAGGAAATATTCTTGGTGGCCGTTTTGTTACCTTGATGGTTAGGAATTAATTCGGTTGATTGTCGCACCTGGTATTTACAAAAACCTGACCATTTCCGTTTAGTTCTCTCATTATTCCGAGAGATAGCGCCACGTGTATATCTAGCTTTCGTTCGATTTTTTTTCGATCAATTTTTTAAATACAGAACAAAACTTCATGGTTTTTCTCACAGATAGCGTAACTAATACTTTTTTTCATTTATTTTGAATCATTTTTTACTGGTGTTATTTAAGTTGCATATCGTAATTTTCGAAGGAGCAATTCATTTTTATATCAGTTTCTTCGCTTTTCAGCGTACGTTTTTCAAAAATAAAACAATTTTTCCGGTTTTTTTCCATTAGTAGCGTTAATTTTTACGTTTCTCTCTCGAAACTGATTATATTACTTCAACAATTGAGTATTCATGTTTTTAATCATTAAAACTCGTCGATTCCATCAAATTAGGATACATTGTGAAGTCGTCAATGCTGGACCTCATCGGATGCAATGTTTTTCGTAGGTGACGATCTGCGGAAAAATAAAACGTAGAGCATTTGCACATATTCTCCTAGCTGTTGGCCAGTTTGCTATTCAGTGACTTCTATCTCCTGAAATGGAAGGCATTTTTGTTGCACAATGATATAATTATGCATTTTCTACGTAGGTAACTACATATTCAAAATCGTAGATGTAATTTCTCAAGTGCACGATGTATTTCCAACATTTTCATCGACTTCTAAAATTATTAGCACATCAAAAAGCACAATCTGTACAATTGCTCGTCGAAAAGCATTCAGCAGCGATAGAAAAAATTCAAAAACCAAACATCATATGTATTTTTCAACACGACGGCAAAAAAAAGAATAAACAACCAACTAATATCTAGGTAAGTTTTAACCGATCTGGGTTAAAAAAACCAATGCCGGCCGCTCGACATTGGAAAAAACCGTGATCGGTTATTACAATCTTAGAAATTGCACAATACATTTAAAAACAATTACATAAGATTAATAAAAATAATACATTATCGAAAAATAACCCTATAAATTACCAAATTTCTACCAAAAAATACCAAAATTTCAGCCTAAATACTTTTCGTCAACTTATAAAATCACCCAGTTCCCAATTTCAAGAAAAACATTGAAACTTCATAAAAATATGGCTTTTCGCACACCCAAAAATTTTATCACGTTTTTAAATTTAGAAATGGCTCAAAAAACGCAACGAAAATAATAAGACGCTAAAGAGAGGGGACAAGACGACGCATCTTCATTACAACGAAACAAGGGTGTTTAAAATTCACTCACACTCACCGCCGGTAATTTTACACTCGTAACAAACGCCATCGTTTGTTGAAATGAAAAGCCGATCAAAATCGTAATTTTAACGTCAATCAAACACGAATATTAAATCGCAGGATGTCGCAAAGGCAGCGCCAAAAATTCCTTACCTACCAGAACGCGACATTGGGACCTCATACACAGGCTGGCCTTCTCCTTGTGGCAAGGTATTTAGCCATTCCCGTCCACAGAGATGCCGGCCTACATCCGCAAGGATAAGGCCGACACCCTCATCAGCAACCTGGACATTGCCACTAAAAAAATTAAAAATAAAGCGGTCGCAACAAAGCCAGTCGCGCTGCTGACGTCTAACAGACTCCCGGCTAGGCGGGAAGGATCGTGTGCCAAAGGTGGTGGGACCGTCATCACTAGATGGCCTGAGTGCAAACGACGAGGTTAGCAGCTTATCTCTATTGCGGAGAATTCCCGTACCGGTAAGCTCAAGTAACACCACCGACCGAAGCCCTGCCGGACAGAATTCTGAATTCTTTCCGAAAATGGCACCCCCAGAAGAAGCTCAACGGAGTCCAACTGGGGTGTTCCTACCCTGAAAATCCTACTTTTATAAATTCGACAAAAGGCACCGGGACACTACAAGACTCGACTCTTAACTACCCCTCTCACATATACACACACATGCACTCATGGGCCCACTCAATCGCTAATCCACCAACTTTCATCTGCGATTTACTATCGTGCTTGGTGACGATTAAAATGGTACGAAATTGATCAAATCCTCGATACCCTTCGCTAGGTACGACCCTGGCATGTAGCGTTACCCGAGCTAAGAAAAAAACTGCAATATTCTCAGTGTTCTCGGTACTATCGCACCAGGCATCGCACAAAACTCCGAGTCTCTTCCGGTGTCGTGAGGTTTCCAGGTTCACACAGATACCGACACCGGCGCGAACAAAATTTCAACCCGCAGCAGACGCTTCTTTCCATAGTACCAAGCCTACCATGGAAGAATACTCGCTGACTCTCTTGTGATCAATAAGGCAGGGCTGGCGCCTAAAGATCAAGAGACCACAGCCACCTCCGATCCATGTTTGGAGCTCTGGGCACCATCAGAATCCGAAGGTTTCACCAAGTCTTTCGACACTGGCATTCTCTAACTAATCCACCGACCCTCTACCCCCACATCCGCCAAAGTCGTTTTCCTAATCCCGCCCAGGACACCACAGGGGGAGGGGGGAGAAAATCAACCCTTGAAATTGAAATAAAAAAAAAAAAAATTGGAAATCAAAACCTAAACGTAAAAGTACCACCAACCAAATGAAAAATAATACCAGGTAAAATAGAAATAGATAATATAAAATACATAATAAATATCGCGATATGGATGTAGAAAAAATTAGACGACGTCGACGAAAACAGCGAATAAAATTTTCTTCAGCTCTATGAAAATACAATCTGCATTCGATCACGCTTCTGTTCAATACCAGCTGTAGAAAGTGAAAACCCAACGATAAAATTTGTTTAAAAATTTCCAAATTCAAAACATAATCGAAAATTTTCTCGTATTTTCCAATTACATTGCTCGTGAAATGTTTTCTGATCCCTCTTGGCCCAGAATACGCAATAGACTTGTTTCTTCCCTCTCCTTACGTAACCCTTCAGAATACTTCACCTTCAAGCGTATCAATATTCAATTCGTCAACAATCAATTCCGAGCAGTTTCGAACAAAATCATCTAAACATAAATAAAATACACGAACCAGACTCAATCCGTCGTAATTTCATCTCCAAGTAAATTCTTAGCGGCAAATTACGTCAACTGCTTCGGTGAGGATTTTCCAGCACTGCAACACGTTCAATTTCACTCCCGTTTCATCCATCTGTATCACTGCAAAAAAAAAAAAAATCATGAATTGATGTCGGAATGAGATGATTCAAAATACCAAATAAATCAGCGATTTTTCTTCAACACTACAGATCACAAAATTGACACCCGTGGAAAAATCGAACAAAATGAAAAAACCATCTAGGACTATGATTTAGAAAATTCTAACATTACGAGCAAAAAAACAAGTTTTACACATCACACTGAATGTAAACCTTCAAAAATTAAAAATCGATATGCAAACAAGTTATTGAGAAATTTCCAACTCAAAATTGTGCTGAGGTGATTAATATAGCATCAGTATCTTCTAACGAAATTGTGAATGATAAATTCGTACGATTTTTCGATCTTTGTACTCTTAGCAGTGATTTCGGAAAAAATCATCACAACTCACAATTATATTAATGCACACAATTACGAAATTTGTTGCAATTTTACCTTCAGGCAAATATTTCGTTGATTTCTCAGCGATGAATTTGTAGTCTACTGCAATGTTGATCATATTTCAGCTCGGATGAGTTGAATTGCACACGATTCTTCCATCCATTTCATTGTAAGAAAAACATGTCTTGGTTGTCAATTTCGTCATTTTTTTCAGATAAGTTTATTTGATTTCTGGATGATTCTTCGTCATGTTCTGCTGTAAGAACCAAATTAATTATCATTTCACTAGAAAAGACTTGTTTCTTCCCCCTCCTTACGTAACCCTTTAGAATACTTCGCCTTCGAGCGTATCAATATTCAATTCGTCAACAATCAATTCCGAGCATTTTCAAATAGAATCATCAAAGAATAAAATATGTACACACCACGAACAGACTCGATCCGTCGTAATTTCATCTGGAAGCTAATTCTCTGCGGTGAATTCAGTCAACTGTTTCGTAGCTTCGGTAAGTGCAACACGTTAAAATATACTCGATTTCTTCCAATTGTACCACTGCAAAAAAAAAAAAAACACAAATAATTAATTGTCACTCGTCAGATATGAGACAGTTAAGTAAAATGCACCGAAACTGTCGACCTTGAACTTCATAGAACTAAGTTCTTTTTTTTTTTTTTCATTTCGAGTAGGTACCTTTGTTTATTCCATTACACCCGGTTACAAAATTGAATCGAATTCAATTCTGAAATTTTTAGACACCCTACTCCCTTGCACAAAACCACGAGAGGATTTAGTTTAAATTGATTACGGAAAAACTTCAGGAAATCCAGTTTTAAAGATAATGATAAAATTTTTTAAAAATGAATATTGGAAATTCATTTTTGAAAATGATATTTACGTATAAATTTCAATCAATTCAATACCTAAGTAAAAAAATTGAACAATCATTTTCATAAAATATTATCAAGTAATCATTTTTTTCTGAAGGCGGTAGATAATCAATTTGTTTCAGTTAATTATTCGATTGAAATATACGTAGTAATCGGAATTTCTCCAAAAATAATTTTTCCATGGGTCGCGAATTTTTTCATAATTTCAAAACTTTTTTCAACCTCGTAATCGGAATGAACGATCTAGAATTATTGTTAGAGAACCAACTCTTTTATCAGGAAATTATATAAATCAAAATAATTATCAAAGCAAAAATTTGACGAAGAAAATAAAGGTTTAAGTGGATTTTTTAAGCGTATCGAGATTTATTTGAAAAATTTATAACTCAATGGACAAAGACGATAATTCATTCAAATATCAATTTTTTGGGCATTGCGATCAAATAAAAAAAAATGATAACAAATTAGTCAAGAAAAGCAACAATTTCTCCGAGTGGAGCAAGGACGAAATTTTTCGGAAAATTGATAATTAAATGAGTAAAGAAAACACTATTACCTATTAGATGATTTATCTCTATGTTAGTTTCAAACAATTCCAAAATTCCTGTCACTCCTAGATTTTCAAAAAATAGGTATTTCGCCAATCATTTTGCATGTTCGTCAGAATTCACACTACCCAAATTGACCAACATTTTAAGATCAAAGGAAAATTGAATGATATTTTTCAAGTTTTAAATATCCAGTAAAAATAACATCACTGTTTTTCAGGTCGACTGATTCGAACCTGCATAACTCAAATCATTATCGAAACCTATTCACTATCAGAATCACCATATAAAGTTGAACTAAGGAATTATAATCGTGAAAAGCAATCACAAATTGAAAAAGAATCTAGACGACGGAACAATGAGAAAATAACGAGTCAAAATTCGAAAACTACGCTATAATAAAATTACAACAGTCGCGATTCTGAAAGTCCAAATATACATTTTCTTCAGGTAAAAGAAACTTTAAAAATCTCATTTATCGGTCACATGTAATACCTAATTATCCGTGGCTTCACAAAATCATGTAAATTTCAATTTTCATAATTCATACAATTTCAGTCGAAAGTTACGAAATACACACACACACACACACACACACACCATGACACATACCAAATTCAACGAAGCGACAAAAAACCCTTAAAAATTTAAAAACGATACCATGTCAACAAATAAACCGTTGAAAAAAGCCGGTTCACACATATTATTAAACAGACGAACAAAATATCCGCACGAGTGAACCGAGGAAAAAAATCGAATATCGCTCGAGTAGAAACTTGAAACTTCACTCACACTCATATCTACACAACATCAGGTAAAAATTAGTACAAAACACTGAATTATTGAAAACACAGGAAAAAACACATGTTTACGCGTAATTTATACGTACATTTCGAAAAAAAGAGAAAAAAGCACCAAGAGATTTCATACTTACAGTGAAATACACTGTTGAACGTTGAATTCGACACAGAACAATATACCCTGCACTTTTTCTTGCTCTGTACTGTATGTCAGCGATAAAGCCCGAAATTGCAGGAAGACTTCAGGAAAAACGATGCTATTCTGCGACGAATGACGAAAACAGTATGAAGTCAGTGAAGTCACAACAAGAATTCGAAGTCGAATTACATAAAATGACTAAAAAATACTCGATAATACCTTCGAAAGAACATTCTAAAAACGTTCGAAAATAATGACAATCGACACCAACAATAAAATGACGAACGCGTAAAGAATGTAAAAAATAACAAAATGGCCACGCGTCGGCGTCATGTACTGGAAATGCGTACCCTTTTGCCCTTGAATACTGAAAAACGCAACGTACGAAAGCGAATGACAATATGAGACGAACACTAATTCTAGGACTAATTCGAATACGAACTATGAAGATAAACTAAATCACTGGAATTCGTAAATCGTGATTCATCCCTTGCGCTCGCACTTTCGCAACGCATACAAATACAACACAACGACACCAAGACCAACGATTACAAAATTGTTAATATAGTTCATAGTTGCGACTAGTTCATGGAAATCTGCGCATGCGCGACAAGGTTGCCAATTTGCCATACGGAAACAACGTTAAGGGTACAAACTACAAAGTACTTACAAGCACTCGTATTCTACATTTATATGATTGTATTTATTTTTTTTTTTTTCAAATTTGCACAATTTTCAATTTTTAACCGCAAGACAAGACTCAAATTCAATTCCCATCAACTCACAAACTCACATATGTTTTCTTCAATATTCAAAATTGACCATAATACAGTGCAAGCGGGAGGGGGAGATGAGAAGAGATCCATCCTCTAGGAAAATTAAGTTTTACGAAATAAAAATAATAATAATCATTTTTTCGTTTTAAAAATTTCAGGAATGATTCTTCAAAATAATTTTTTTTGTCGAAATCGAAATTACCCTCCACCTTCAACCCTTCGATTTAGTTTTCTGCAAGCAACGACGTCGACGAAAACAGCGAATGCGAATTAAGTTATTGGCTTCATGAAAATACGATCTGCATTCAATTACGCTTTTGCTCAATATCTGCTATAGCGTTTTCGATATATTTGCTCGGAAAAGTCGGAAAATTTTAAAGGGACAGTAGCACGAGAAATTTTTAATCACCAAACGCGTTTGAATATGAGTTTATACGTGGATTTTGGGGCGCTGAACCCGAATCCGGCGGCGTCGGTTTTCGGTGTGGAATTTTCATTTTCGAGATATGTATTCGTCCGGAAAAGTCGGAAAATTTCTAAATTAAATTGTAAAATGCGGCGAAAGGCGTGGTCGAATCGAAAATTCGACGCCAGATTCATGTTCAACGACCCGAAATCTACCAATAGACTCAATCACAGCGAGTTTGGTGGATTAAAATTTTCCAGCTCATTTTGCAAGAAAATGAGTGATTTTATTGACGAATTTAATACCTAATTATTGATACGCTAAAAAGCGAAGTATTCTTAGAGAGTAATGTAAGGAAGGGAAAAACCGTCTCTCTTATGTATTTTGGCAAAAAGGGATCAGAAAACCGATTACACATGCAATATAATTGGAAAATTATGAGAAAATCGTCGACTAATGTTTAAAATTTGGAAATTTCAACGAGTTTGATCATTGCTTTTTGATTTTCTACTCTGAAAATTTTATGCGCTTGGATTTGGTGCATACATAGATTTTGGATTGCTGAACACGAACTGGCTTCGGTTTTCGATTCGGAGGTTGCGTATTCGGAATACTCACCTGGAAAAATTGAAAAATTTCGATGGCACAGTGACATAGAAAATTTTTATTTCTCACATGCGCTTGGATTGAGTTTGAGATTTTTAGTCGCTGAACACGAATCCGGCGACGGTTTCCCTTTCAAAGGTCCCGTTTTTGAGATATTTGTCCGGAAAAACCGGAAAATTTTCATGATACGGTGACACGGAAAATTTTTATTCGCCAAATGCGCTTGGATTTGGTCCAAAGGTAGATTTTTGATCACTGAGCATGAATCCGGCATCAGATTTAGGTTTGAAAGTCTCGTTTCCGAGATATTTGCCCGGAAAAGTCGGAAAATTTTGATGGGACAGTGACATGGAAAATTATTTATTCATCAAATGCGCTTGGATTGAGTTTGTAGGTAGATTTTTGGTCGCTGAGCACGAATCCGGCGTCAGTTTTCCCTTTAAAGTTCGCGTTTCCGAGATATTCGCCCGGGAAAGTCGGGAAATTTTGATGGAACAATGACACGGAAAATTTCTATTCGCCAAATGCGCTTGGATTTGGTTCATAGGTAGATTTTTGGTTGCTGACCACGAATCCGGCGTCGGTTTTCGATTTGAAGGTCACGTCAAAATTTTTTCGAAAAATGTGTTTTAAAAAGCTGACTTTTTTTTTCAAAAAATGTAATTTGGGAAAATTTTGCGACTTTTGGGCCAATTTTGCACAATTTTGCGACTTTTTTAACCGGTAGACACCCTGTGTGGTATCAAATATAAATAGAATTTTGATTGTTCAAAAACTATCATTTTTCAAGAAATTTTGAACACCTTCTTCCCTTGCACAAATTCATCAGTTTCCATAATACTGACGTGAAAATTTCAATTAAGTCGTCAGCTTAAAAAATTTGGAATATGTGGAATTTTCATGAAAAAGTCATCATCGAATGACAACTTTTTACGAAAATGGAAAATATTAATTTCGTTTTCATTACATTTTTCGATTCAAATAATACAAATGTAATCGGAATTTTCTCATGAATGGTTCTCCTATTCTATGTCACTCAGACAAAAAGTTCACAATGGGCCATAGATTTTTTCATTATTTTCAAACCCATATCGACCTCGGAACCGGAATCAACGATATAGCATTAATAGAAAACTATTCTACGACCAGTAAATCGCTACTCGATTACCTATTAATCGAATCGAATTTTACATAGAAAAAAATTGTTGATTTCAAAAATCAAACACCGGAGAAGCACCTCAATTGTTAGATAAGATACGAAACCAGCATCCTCGAATGGTCATATTCGACTCCTATTTTGAGTTCTTTCACTTTCGGAGCAGGCGAAATACGACTTGTATCACATAGTGAGTAGGTACGAAAAAAGAATCATGATGGTCAGAATTCAATCTATAAGGTTCGCAAAACACTATTCAAAAAAATCAAGAAGTAATTCAAGTTGAACGTTAGAATAAATAATAAAAATGAAAAACCAAAATGACTACGAATGAAACTACCAATCTACATAATTTTTTGAATACTTATTTTTAAAAAAAAAGTATTTTAGAGAAGAAAGAAGAAACCAGAACAGAAAAAATATCAATTACACTGAAACGAAGTAATCTAAAAAATTTTTTTACAAATGAAAAATTATACTAGAAAAAACAATGCAAAAAACACTCACCATCGTGTTTATCGTTTCGTGGCAGACAGGTACGTCCATTCGATTCTTGGCAGCATTTCACTGTGGAAAAAAACAAAATAAATGAATTATAATTACTAGATTATTAGATAAGGACAATACACAACGAATTTTTTACACAAATTGTGAAAAAATTTCAACAAGACGTCTTTCATTTTCAAAAATAAATAATTATTCATCATTTATCTCGATTTTTCTATACTTACGTTTTCCAAAATCCAGGTTTTCATCAATTCAAGTAAGTATCTTAGATAATTTCATGTAATTCTAATCATTCTGCTTAAAATTTGGTTGAAAAGATTTTTTCATTTCAAAGATTTCAAAATCACTACTGTTTTGGTTTCGGCCTTTCACGGGATTTCGAAAAAGTAATCGTCGCTTTTTTTCCTAAAAATACTCAACTACGATGTCTTCAACTTCGAAGTGAATGTTTTTTGGATCAAATAACGTAGCTAAAAGATTGGAAGAACGCACAGAATTACTGATACTGAAAATTTTTCAAGGATCAAAGTTGGCAAAAAACTTCATTTTCAGCGATACCTAGTCCGAATTTTACAGGAAATGATTCAAAGATCAGCAAAAACCATTATGCTAATTCGATTTTTAATAATTCAAATGTGGTATTGTTCTCGATAAGATTGAATAAATTTATCCAAAAATTTCAATTTCAGAACTACACAAGACATTAGAAAAAAAAATGGATCGTACATGAGATTCAAAACGAGAAAAAAATCACCAAATTCTACAAACAATTGAAAACATCAGATACTCACCGTCGCAATTGTCATTTCTAGGTAGGCTAGATACTCTATGGTCTTCAATTTCACTCCTTCATAGTCAGCCATTTGCCAGTCAAATCGCATGACGCTGGTCTCTATGTGTATTTCTTCGATTCAATTTCAACTTATTTTTCGCTATGTGCCTGGGTTGGGGAAAAATATTATGGACAAGGTTTCTATACACTAACAGAAATCTGAGCTGTAACAAAAAATAAATAAATCATCAGACTCGAAGCTAGGAAACGAAAATAAAACCAAAACTGAGTGAAACGAGTGAAATTATTCGAAAATTTTCAACTCAGTACAAAATGATTAAACACCTACGAAGGATGTAATACGCAAACAGATTCCGTATCGAAATACTTTTAGAAATAATTTCGCAAATAGGTAAACACACGAACAAGTCGAGAAAATTTTATTTGAAAATAATACTCAAAAATAAATTTTTCGGCAGCGAATTCATAAATATATGTTCAATCCTGGCAATTTGAACGTAAAATATCGTTCAGTTACGATATGCTGCTTCGTAGAGTTTTCTTCATCTTTTCAAACTATTCTAGATTTTTCAGAATCTAGACTATACAATATACATACTCAATGAAAAAGTACGTTGATCACTACATAGGTATAATTTCAAGTTTCAATCACTTTTCGACAATGGATTAACAAATAAATTTCATCAGACACTTCAAATTTACAGAAAAAACCATGTTTTCTCTTTGTCAGATTTCAACTTGAAAAAAATAATTAGTTACACGACTTTCTTAAAGCCGAAAACACAAATCGGATCGAGGATCAGTTCGAATTGCAGCACTGTCAAACTGAAGGCATCGTAGACCGCAGATGATTCAAGTAGGTACTAGGTTACTAGGTACAACCTCGAATTCAAAATATACGCTAACTTACTATTTTCAAGCTTGCGGTACAATTCACAATTGGCCAAAATCGGTTGTGAGTCTTGTTTGATTTCTACAACACTCAAGATTTTTCTTCTATCTTGCTTAAAAATCGTCGGTCTCCGTATTTCAACTGCTTCGTGATAACCTCCGGTGTCTTTCTCGTCGACTGAGCTCTTGAATGGTAGGTAACAAATCGTCATGTTTTTGCTTATTTTCTGATGCTCCCATTTCGAGTTTTGCTGCTTTATGTTACACCTAAAACAAGACAGCAAAAAGCGATTATTACCATAATATTGTAAATAAGATTCAAATAAGAGCAATTGACATAAAGTGTATCTACAAATGAAGTCTATTGGCAAACATGAGTCAAGATTTTTCATACAGATAATCAGAAGTTGCACAGAATGTTACCGTCTTATTTAACTTTCAAAGAAATACAATTTTATATATTCGCCTTCTCCCTTTCCTGCCGTTTTTACAGATTCAAACTCGTAACGACCATCGTCATCAGGCAGAAACATATCAAACATATCAACGTATTATTCACGATTCGATGGAATTGAAACTTTAGGTACCTCCAAAAAATTTCAATCGAAACCACTTAATAAATTAAAATTTACAAAAAATGAATTTGAGAAACATATTTTGCTTACCCACGCGATATAGAAGCGTTTTTCTCATAGAATCTTGATGCAGCATAAGAAAACGTTCGATTTCTGAGCTTTCATCAATGCAAATACCTATAAATTGAACTAATCGTTAAACTCGCAGAGAAAACAATGCAACACAATTCACTACGAAATTTTTAGACCATATGATTCATAAACTCCAAAGTAAACAATAAATTTAAACTAAACACTGATCGTGATAATTCAATCATTTTCAAATTTCAAAGTCAGGTTCGTACTAAAATGAAAAAGGATAGCCTTTTCCAAGTAAGTACATAATATGGAGTCTTTTTTTTGATTTCCAAAAAATCCCAAATCGATGTCGAAACAATAAATAAGTCAAGATACTGATTTCTACTATTGCAATAATTTTGAAAATCATAAAACCGCGTGGGAAAAAAAACCATAGATTACAAACCTAAATCTAAAGCTGGTAACCGTTGCTGCCGACAAAAACTTCGAGGCTTCTCGAATATTCAAAAACTTATACATTCTCAACAGCGGCATGGTATCATAGTTCTTCGGATGAATAATACAGATCAGAACAAAATTTATGTCATGACTGAACGTGAAACAGAAAATAGAACAAACAAAAATTAAAACAATGAATTAGGGATCATTAAATATAGGGGTCAAAATTTCTTTCGATAAACAGAATTATCTATAGGTAATTTCCAAAAAAATCACATTATAGCGTAGGTATTAGTAAGTTGAATATTGTAAGAACAGGATTACTCAACACATTTGTAAAAATTACCTAGTTCAGCAAAATGAAAATTCGAGTAACACATAAACACAACGCACGACAATAAATAAACGAAAATTGAACCTCACGAGGCACATCATAGTGCCTTGTTTACTCATTCCTTTCCACGTCTTAACTGACTATCCAAATTTAAGAATCAACTTGCAACGTTGCAAGAGTAACTAAATAATGCCCAACAGTAGTCAAATACTAGATTTCAATCTGATGTAAATCTAAATTACTGAATAAAACCGTTAAATTCATCGACGAAATAACAAACAAAAATTCGGTATCTATACTGATACAAAAAAGCCGCAACAGGTACTCATTATAGAATGAAATAACACTCACTGAATAAATATAACTCGAAAATCACGAAATTTCAAAATTATAATCAATTACTACTTAATATTTAGTCAAAAATGAAACACATACGACGGGCGACGAAGGACGAACTGATGCCAGCCATAAGAACACAAAAACGTACAATGACTGACAGCTGACCAATTTCTCCAACGCAATAAATTTTTTTCCGAAATAAACAAGGACAGGAGGCAGGAGACGAAAATGAAAAAACTTTAGCATAGCATTAGCTTCGGAATCACACTACAACGCCCAACCTATGCCTATGCACCTACGACGCGTTTTGCGGTACCTAAATAAACGAAATTAATTACTTACGGAATTCAGAGCAGCAACATAACAAAATGACTTACAACACTACTACAAGTTACAATGAGAATTCGGTTTTCGGTTAAATTCACCGAAAATAATTCAATATAATTCGATTAATTGAACAGAAACAAACACAAAAAGGAACAAGAAGTGCAAGAAGTGATTCATTTCGTACACAATGCGACAGCAACGTCTTTGACCTTTGACATTACTCATTAGACTCAATTCATCGGGGTTCTCATCGATGAGACTGTGGCGTGGATAGAGCTACCGTAGTTGATGCGATGCCTCAGCTTTTTGCCTATTTGTATACCAAAACCAACTTCAATTTTTTTTTTTTTAAATTTTTTTAAAACTGATAAACTAAGGCACTAAAATAATAAACATTTACATTACCAGTTGTTTAGGCAATTCTCCAAAACATTTTGCCTATGCTTTCGCTTGCCAATTTACATTGCGCTTATGGGAGCTCATTGAAAGTTATAGTACTCGTAATGAGATGGATGAAATTATCTCAAATTTGTAAATCTACGTTCTTCGAGATGATAATCTACAATCCTACGTATGATTTTGATATGACGAGAAAATCAAAATCATACGTACTACGTAGGATTGTAGATATCATCTCGAAGAATGTAGATTTACAAATTTGAGATAATTTCATCCATCTCATTACGAGTACTATAACTTTCAATGAGCTCCCATAAGCGTAATGTAAATTGGCAGGCGAAAGCATTGGCAAAATGTTTTGGAGAATATCCTCTTAAGTACCATGGAACATTCAAGTACGGAAAAACCTATACTTGAACAAAGGATTAGTATAGGTAGGTTTTTGCAAACTCAAGTAAGTATTCCTTGACACTAGAGTATTGTCTATGCATAGGGGCCTAAAAATTCCTTAAATATATGAAGCGGCCGTTCAAAAAACAACCATGCCATAGTCCAAAAACTGTATCAATGAGAAAAAGGACCCAAGTGTTACCTTTCTTCAGTACATTTGTCATTTTTCTCATATAGGTACAGATTTTGGACTATGGTTGTTTCTTAAACGGACGCTTCATATATATCAACATCATGGATACAAAAAAAATTAGGCGACGTCGACGAAAACAGCGAATATTTTTCTCGGCTTTGTGAGAATACAATTTGAATAATCATCAATTACCGATTACGCTTCCGCCTTCCGCTTAACATCAGCCATCAAAAATGAAAATCCAACCACAAAACTCGTTCGAAAAGTTCCAAATTTAAAACATTAATCAACGATTTTCTCATATTTTTCCTTCCAAATTACACACATAATAGGTTTTCAAAACAACCTTCGCCCAGAGCCCAGAATACACACGACTCGTTTTTTTCTTTTCAGATACTCAACTCTCTTCGATTAATTCGCCTTTCAGTGAATTAATATTAAATTTGTCAACAATTAATTCCGGGTATTTTCAAAAAAAATTATAGCGATATAAAAATTAAAATACATACACGAACCAGACTCGATTCGCCGTAATTTCATATGTAAGCAAATTCTCAGCTGCAAATTTGGTCAACTGCTTTGATGAGGATTTTCTAATACTGCAACACTTTAAATTTCACTCGATTTTTTCCAATTGTATCGCTGCAAAAAAACAAACAAGGTTTTGAATGATTGTCAGATATGAGACATAGGTAATTAACCGATTCTTTCCCAAAATTCCTTTGGGAAAGTGTTCTCATTAAACTGACGAAAAAACAAAAAAATCTATGCAAATAAGCTGAAATACCGCCGTAGGTAGTATCCGGTGGAGAAAATAATTCTAAAATCGGTCATAATAAATTATAATACAACAATTCACGTCACAAAATATTTCGAATATAAAATCTTCAGGATGAAAAATAGAGCATTGCGATCAAAAATACAAGTTTTGTTCAGCATCAAGCAGAATATAAAATGAAATAAACGGAGAAATACAATTTATAAATTATTCCAACGCAAGTTTCATAACTCCTTGACTTTTCAAAGATAGGTACCTTAAAATTGGGGAATTTCGAGGATCAATTCAATTCAATTATTTATTTTTGTAATGTATGGCTATGCCATTTCTAGAAATTCTTATAAATAATTAACCATCATTAAATACCTATTTATTATGAGAAGAGAAGGAGGAGGGGGATCATGGACGGTTTGATGGTTGGTAATCGGTATCGGAGGAAAGAATCAGGGTATAGAATAAACTACTTTTGTCACAAGCCACGTACTTCTTTAATTTGGGCGAATTTTTTAAGGG
Organism: Pseudococcus jackbeardsleyi; assembly: GCA_038380155.1. Taxonomy (NCBI): domain Eukaryota; kingdom Metazoa; phylum Arthropoda; class Insecta; order Hemiptera; family Pseudococcidae; genus Pseudococcus; species Pseudococcus jackbeardsleyi. Next base: position 1,847,894 of record CM076240.1, read on the forward strand.
GTAAAGTTTTAAAACGGTTAGGCAATTTATTAGGTATAGATTTCACGGAGAATTTCAAGAAATTTATGAGTAAAAAGAACACATTTAAAACGTATGAAAGTAAGTCTCCATTTCTTCATATTTTTGTCAAATTTCAGCCCAGAAACGAAAAATTTTTCTAAAACTTTCTAAAATTCAAAGCCTTTCTCCGAAGAAAATATTGTTTAAATTTACGCTTTTATTCATTGTAGTTACTGAATTAAGCATTTAAGCGACAGATAAAATTTTAGATGAGGTCATTCGTAAAAAAGGCCCGAGGAATAATTCTTAAGGAATCGCGACCGAGAGAATTTCAGCTGTTTTAAGGAATTTTCAAAATCCGGATGGCGAAAAAGTACCGAAATTGTGAAATTTACATGCTTCTCTTCCCCTTGCTTCAACTGTCCCTTTTCAATACTTACTTCTCTAAAAACAATTTTAACATTAGTTTAAAGTTTAAATTTAAAAAATCAGAAAAATGCCATTGGTTTATCCAGGAGATGTTAAAAATGGGAAAAATATGTTGAAGAGACTTTCGACCGATATATGAATATAAAATCAACTTAAATGTAACATCATTTATAATGAAAAAAAAATTAGAGAAGAAGAGGACAACTCGCGATATGGAAAAATTGAGAGAATGGAGTTTAATCTAGATACATTCTTCAAAAATAACTTTTTTGAGGGAACATTTTCCCTTTCAGCTGAAAAAAAGGTAAAAAATTGTACTAGGTACATACATTTGAATCGAAAACCATCAGAATGAAATTCCTTACATGCAGAAAATTTTTAATTTTTCTCCTCCTTCCACCCGTGAGCTAAGTTTGGTTCTTTCATAAGAATATTCATTTCTTTGCTTTGAAGCATGAAGCATGTATAAAAGAGATAACAGTTTTAGAAAATTTATAGTATTGAGTTGTGGAAAATAGAGGGAAAAACATATTTTGAGACGAAGTAATCCATCTCGTGATGAAAGTTTCAATTTTTTGTTCTTATTAAAAATTTGAACAGAAAGATTATTGATGATAAAAATGAATCACATATTTAAAATTTTGCTCAACGTTTTCAACGTCTCGATGGACGGATGGAGGATCTAGATTTATAGCCAGATAAAGCGGGAAAAAGGGCGGAGGGAGCAACTCGGCTACATATTCGAAAACCAGAGAAAAACTACATAGACGAATACTGTGAGAACGAAGAAGAATTCGAAAAAATAGGGGTAAAATTTTAAATAACTCAAGCCCTCACAAGCACGTAAATTTCAAATCTTGACGATCATTGACTTACGTTATTGAACCTGGCAATAAAAAATACGTTTTGAAATCAACCTACTTGATACCACAAACTTTGAATCAATATCACATTTCAGATTTTATAAAGATTGGAGGTGGGAGTTGGGATCGTGAAGTAAAACTGCGAGTACTCAAAGCTCGAACAGAACCAGATCGCAAAGATGAAACAATAACAAAAAAGAGAAAACAAATTCAAACGAGACAAAAGTAGTCCTAGGGGGAAAAATGGCACTTCCCAGTTCCTACATAGGTATTAAACCAACGACCACGAGAACTATAGAAGGTAGCAATTTGAATAACAAATCAAAATAATTTTCTCAACAATCATTATAAAAACTACATCTACTTAAATTGCCTGATTTCGTAACACGAATCGGTAGCTACCTAGATCATATTTAAGGACGTCAACGTGAATTTCAAAATCGAATTAGATAGCTCAACGATCGGAACTCGGAGATCAGCTCAATAGTGTGTATGGTTTGGTTCAGAATTTTGCGTGAAGTTGCTCACCTTTACAGTTCAACCGAATTAACGGATTAAAATACTGCATGTATCGCATGGCTTTTGAACTCGCCGAGTGTACTTTCACTGCATATTTACTGGGTCATCTAAAAATCGACAGTGCAGGTGTTCGTCCGGATGTTGACCAGCTTGAATGGAACGTCTGAAAAATGTTCAATTAAGTATTAACACCTAGGTAATTGACGAAATCAGATTGAAGGAAACATATGTATCTTACTTCGATATAATCAACTGGCATTGACGAGCAGGTCAAAATAAGTATTAAAACCGCTGTAAGGTCATTCATCATGTTGTTAGGTAATAGGTACTAAGTACTCAATATTTCATTTCTTCGAAATTTTTTTACCGATATAATCAGCTGCTTTTTCATAATCAACACCTAGCGAATCAGTCAACAGATCGCATAACGTGCCTATTGGCGAAGTTAATTTGAAATCACTCGATGTCGATGGCCAAATGAGAGTAAAAAGCGCATTCATCAACTTCACTGAAAAACATGACATAATTCCGATTTACATAAAAAATAATAAATGTATAGGTACTTGATTAAATATTGTTAGTTAGGTACACAAGAAGGTAGGCAACTCTGTCAGTGACATTTTTTCCGGTTAAGTATGTATCCGAATCTCAACGCAGAAGCGTACGGTAGGTACGACGGTACCCAATCAATTCTACAGAAGTGTAATGATAAAATTGATAAAAAGTTATCTTTTTGGGACATTCCTGTAAAATTTGATCTGAACGAAGAAGCCAAAATTTGTACTTATTGAATTTTCGACCACCCGAATCGATTGGTAGGTAGCAATGTCTAGACGTTTCGGTGCCTCTAAAAAATTTTTGAATCTTCCAGCGCTGGAGAAAAGCCCATTAAAATTGTCCATATGAATTTCAGCACATAATCGTGGAATACCACATTATTGGTGACCCATTTGATCGATAAAGCAGAATTTTCCGAAGTTTGCAGCTTCGAGTTCGAATTCATTCATTTTTCAGTGTTCCTAAGGAAAATTTGATACGTAGGTCATAGGTATTAGGTATAAATTTTTACTATTATTTATGAACTTTTCTCCAGCACTGGAAAATTCCAAAATTTCTGGAAACTCGGAAACACTTTAAACCCGCTTGTAAGTTCTAACCAATACAGAAAGACAAAAATAGAAGTAAACCAAAACAAATTCAGTTTTTTTCTTTTTGATCTGAGACAAAATTTCCATGATTACAGGACGATGAAGTAATTTTGAAGTTTCAAAAATTCGCCCTAATTTGATAAATAAAGAATAAACTTCAGCATCTGAAATTTTGTATAGGGATTCTTGATTCTTTTCTTTCACGAAGTACTTTCGATTTATTTTTGTTTTAATTCAAAATTTCATTTCGAGTTGGGATACCTACCTTATTTTTTTGATTTTCAAAAAAAATATTTCAATTTTTTTTATCAAGAATCCAACAAAAAACGTCACAAATATTCTCACCAATCAGGGAGACGGAAATAAAATGTTACTAAATTTGAATATAGAGCGCGTCTTTACTCCGAAAAATAATATTGTATTTTTGAATCATGAATCTTGATTACGATTGTTAGGATAGGATATAGGATAAACTAAAGTATCGATAAAGTAATCTTAAATCTTAATGGACCATTGAATTAATTAATGTAGATCGTGCCGAATTTATTATCCGTAACACAAAATCTTTCATCATAGTGCTACTGCTACGTACGTAAGGTTTATGAGTGTATGTTTTTCATGTCATTTGATAGGCATATTATTCATTCTACTACATTATATAACATACGATGATGTCATCACAAGTGCAAGCCAATGAAATATCTCGGCTGACCGGAATTATGTTTATCACTTTTGTGATTATTTTGATGAGTTCAAGTTCACACCAGTCCGCTATTATGTGTATGTTGACTGATAGAGTTGACGAAGTAATGAGTAATATTTTGGTTTTTCCTACTTTTTAAAAACTATCTTTTGAAAAATTCCACGAAAAGTAATCATAATCCGTTTCAATTCTTACGTTAGTTTCCAACTGCCAACACAACGAGACCATTCAGATCTATCACCTCAAATCTAACCATGGGAGTAAAACATTTCGCCGAAGGTATGTTGAAAAATATTTCAGATTTCAATATTCTTATCAATTTTTCATTCAAAAATGAAACACTCCATGTCTTAGGTTCGGTCGAGCCTCCCGTGCAGCCTGGTAAAATCTACTTGTACAGTATGCGATTCTGTCCTTACGCTCATCGAGCTCATCTCGCTTTAAATGCGAAAAATGTATCGTAAGTGAAATTGTACATCTACTTCCTTGGTTAGATACGAGTATAATTTTTGTATGTATTAATTTCTCACTTCTCCTTATCATAGTTATGAACCAATTTATATAAATTTAGCATCGAAACCAAAATGGTACTTGGATAAATTTCCAACCGGTCGAGTACCCGCCTTATGGTACAAGAACGAATTACTTTACGAGAGTTTACTTTTGGCTGATTTTATCGACGAAGAATTCTCTGGTAGTTCACTCTATCCCAGCGAACCGATTAAAAAGCTCAAGGATAGGATGCTAATTGAGAAATTCAGTTCGGTAAGAATTAACCATTGATAACGAATAATGTACGAACGAAATCTTAGATTTTAGAAACCTTGTTTCTTAACGTTCGAGTACAACAAAAAAATTTTTACAGGTATCTAGCATGTTTTATAAAATAGCAATGGTCGAATTCAATTCCGAGAATTTTACGTTGTTGATTAATTCCGTAGTAGAATTTGAAAAAGAACTTGCAACCAGAAAAACGAAATACTTCGGAGGTAAGAATCTGTGCTCACATGGTACGCTAATCCCCTATTTATTCGATAGAAATACTTAAATAAAAAATAAATTCGTGTGTAGTGTACTCGTATAAATGAATAACATATGTAAATAATACCTAATCTGTACGTGTAATTGTGTATGGTATAGGAGAAAAACCACTTATGGTTGATTACATGATTTGGCCTTGGTTCGAACGTTTAGATTTACTATCATATTTATACGGATCTGAAGCTAAAATACCGACTGAGAAGATACCCAATCTGGTAAGCGTTTTTCCGCGTGTTGAATAAATTTATGAAAAAAAATTATCAAATAAAATATTTTGTTAATAGGCTAATTGGATATCACTGATGAAGAGTGACGAAGCCGTTAAAAAACACTACGCTTCCGCCGAAGTACACGGTAAACATTTCAAGCTCAGAAAGGAAAACGACCCGGGAGCTTTTGAATTGGAAGTTTGATCAACTTAATCAGCAGTCAGCTTGAGAGTGTATTCAAATTGTTCGACTCGAGGAACTTTTTATTTTTCCACATCATATGTACTTAACTACTTACCATAAAAAAGTGTTGAATCATTTTAATGTTAAGAATTCTTTTTTAATTTTAAACATTTTTTAACATAAATAAATTCATCTACCAACTTGGAACCACTTAATTTACTTAGGTACTCCGTTTAATAAGTATGATTAATTGCAATAACTGGCTCATTTCACGTTAAATCGTTGAGGTTTCGATCTTGATCTTCCCGTTTCCACTTTGGTTCAATTTTTTTTACGAATTCCTCTCGATGGTCTAGTGAGAAAATCACTGTTACTTCAATCCTATTCCTTCGAAGGGAGATGGTCTCGTAATTTTTAAAAAATTGATATTTTCTGCAAAACTATTCAACTTTGAAGGTTCATATCTCGAAATTGGTTAGAGCCCAGATTTAAAAATTTCAAGAATTCGAAATTGAAATTAAGTTTTTGAGATAGAAGCTCAATTAATCGTGATGAGCAAAAAAGTTGAAAGTATGAAAGTACAATTTTATAAATAATATGATAAAAATCATAGCGAAGATAAGATCTTTAAATGAATAATTATTATACGAATTAATTATCAAGATAGGACCTTAACACCCCTAAAGGAGCAGAGGAGACCTTAATTTTGGCTAAAGTTCCAAAAACAAAAGTAAAGAAAGAGCTTGTAATAATAAGATGGTGAAATCCGCACTTTTTCCGTTGGGTCTGAAACTCACCCAAAATGTTAGTCTTGATGTAAAACATCCCCAAAAAAATTTTTGGCTCGATCCCCCCACCCCAACCCGAGTAAAATGGCCGTAAATGCCCAAAATTCAAAAATTCATAGCTTTGAAGGGGGTGGTTCAAAAATTTTGAAATTTTCACAAAAAATAGTTGATGGATAGGTGTATACGTGAGAATTTTTTCAATTTTTTTTTCGCATATTTGGGGGGGTTTTAGGGGGTTTGAAAACTTCAAAAATTCGTAGAAAAAAAAATCGGGGGGGACCCCTCGCTGGAATTTTTTTTAAAAAGTTGGTATTACCCTTAGGTATAACATATATTTTTTTCAGACCCCGTGAGGGGGTGCAACATGGTCAAAAAAATCAAAAACTATGAAAAAACGTGTTTTTTGCCGTTTTTTTCGCCATTTTTACACCTTTCAAGGTCAATATTTCGAAGATCAATTAAAATTAGTTTAATAAGAGTCCACATATACAAAAATTACATTTTTGAATAATCGGGCCAAAAACAGATGATAATAGCATCGCGGCGCTTCTGATTTTTAATGAAACGTAAGTCTAGTGCAATTAGACTAACAAAATTATTAAGTACTGAAAAAATTCTGATCAAAGTTTTTTTTTCTGGTTCAATTGATTCAGGATACCATCATACCGAACAACATGATTAGACTTCTTGCCCTCCTCTCCCCCCCCCCAAGAGTGTCGGAGGCCCTAGAGAAGGGGTTATAAATCCCCAAAAATTGGGCTTCGTCTTGTAACTCGGCGAAAACGTAATTTCTAAAAAAAAATATATAGTTCGTAGAATATTGAGTTTGTTATAAAATGGATATTTTTTGGTATGAACTCATATTTTTACATAAATCATCATTTTTGGCGCCTAATTGGTCATATTTTAACCATTTTCCACGTTTTTAGGCTTATTTTACTCATTTTGTTTTTTTCCCCCCTTTTTTTTTACTTACCACCCAACATTTTATTTTTTATTTTTTTTTGTCAGAGAAATGAAAATGCATACCGCATCTTTTTTTTTTGAAAAAGTAAATACTTCGGACTTTATTAATCAAAAATCACTTTTTATCAATGAGAAATTAGTGAAATCAGTTAAAATTGCCTAAAATTAATTATATTTCAGCAATTTGAGAGGATCACAAAAAGTTGTTTTTTGATACCCTTGACCCATATCGTATTCACATATTTTCACATATTTCGAGTTTTCAACACATATTTTTACATATGTCACCCTTTTTTAGCGCATAAAATATGCATATATTTTGCGTTTTTTAGAACATTATGTACATATCCGGTCCTTGATAATCAATCAAATTCGATTGATTCTCCTGGTAACCAGTGTTATTTTACTGCCAATCAGTGAAAAATACTTATTCAAATTCTATCAATTTTAGCTCATTTTTTGTCTCAAAGGCTTAGTATGCGTTTTGCACGAACAAGTGAAAAAATCCATTCTATAACAAACTCAATATTCTACGAACTATATATTTTTTTTTTTAGAAATTACGTTTTCGCCGAGTTACAAGACGAAGCCCAATTTTTGGGGATTTATAACCCCTTCTCTAGGGCCTCCGACACTCTTGGAGGGGAGAGGGGGCAAGAAGTCTAATCATGTTGTTCGGTATGATGGTATCCTGAATCAATTGAACCAGAAAAAAAAACTTTGATCAGAATTTTTTCAGTACTTAATAATTTTGTTAGTCTAATTGCACTAGACTTACGTTTCATTAAAAATCAGAAGCGCCGCGATGCTATTATCATCTGTTTTTGGCCCGATTATTCAAAAATGTAATTTTTGTATATGTGGACTCTTATTAAACTAATTTTAATTGATCTTCGAAATATTGACCTTGAAAGGTGTAAAAATGGCGAAAAAAACGGCAAAAACACGTTTTTTCATAGTTTTGATTTTTTGACCATGTTGCACCCCCTCACGGGGTCTGAAAAAATATATGTTATACCTAAGGGTAATACCAACTTTTTAAAAAATTCCAGCGAGGGGTCCCCCCGATTTTTTTTCTACGAATTTTGAAGTTTTCAAACCCCTAAAACCCCCCAAATATGCGAAAAAATTGAAAAAATTCTCACGTATACACCTATCCATCAACTATTTTTTGTGAAAATTTCAAAATTTTTGAACCACCCCCTTCAAAGCTATGAATTTTTGAATTTTGGGCATTTACGGCCATTTTACTCGGGTTGGGGTGGGGGGATCGAGCCAAAAATTTTTTTGGGGATGTTTTACATCAAGACTAACATTTTGGGTGAGTTTCAGCCCCAACGGAAAAAGTGCGGATTTCACCATCTTATTATTACAAGCTCTTTATACAGATTGGTTATTTGACTAATTCAATCAAGGATGCTGTATAAGAATGTTGGTCCTTTCTCCTCTACCCTCAACATTGCCAAAATTTCAAAAAAATGAAAATGACGTGCAACACTACCTTTCAATTTTTTTTACAAAACCGCGATAACAGAATCATCTTTGACTTGACTAATCTCGGGAAAAGGCCTTCAAAATTGAGTCTAGGGCTACCCCTCCCCTCCCCTTCCCTTACCGCACTACAGGGTTAGGATCGAAATTACGATGATTTCTCTATTAGACCATCGAAAGGAACGAACAAAAAATTGAGAAAGCAAAATCGAAAGATCTAAGGTCAAAACTTGGGCGATTAAACGTGGAATGAGCCAATGTTGGTACGTAACGTGATAAGCTCAAGACATCGATAAAAATTGTTATTTAAAATACGAGCGGGCGATAACCATTACCCGACGAAATTTACATTTTATTCGCCGCTCCGCAGAGTAATTCTTTCGGTACATAAATTCGAAATCGACAAACAATTTTTACGACGGATATTGCCCAAGTGGATTAGAATTCAATAAAAAAGAATTTAAACCTCGTAAAGCGATAAACAGTTAGTTTTGCGGATGGCACGATCATGTATCTACGATACCATACCTATCTATTATGGCCTATTTGGTACCTCTTTATTGTTTATTTTTAATTGAAAGCGATAAAAAAAAACCTCGGTGGCGTTTAATCATTAACCACGAACCACGAAGCCGAGTTAAAATTTTAACATTATCAAAACTTTGCGGTAAACTCTCGCCAAAGAAGAAACAACGCCTCTATCCTCGTGGGTGAGATAAAAGTTAACCATACAAACTACCAGCAAGCTTCGAAATATGTCGAAAGTTTCAAACCCTTAATAAAGTATTAAATGGCAAACGGCGTTATTTAAAAGTTACGCGAAGATTAAAATTAACCGAATATAAGAACCGGTCGTTGTAGTATTTTCTTTTCCCTCTTCCCCAACGTAAAAAAATATTTCATTATTAAACATAAGCGGATTTTTTCTTTCTCGATGTAAAAAAAATAGTAAAAAAGCACAGTACCACTTTGTAATGAACGAATCCACAAATTTCATATGAACAACAACAGCAAAACGCTAAATTTAGTCGTTAAAAAGTTCCCGAAACAGTTGAATTCACCTACCTACTCTGTGAATATTTAAATTTAATGAATTACTCGTCGAGAGCTTTTCACTTTGTGTATGAGACGTGGGTAGGTAAAGAGTTTAAATATTTATAATCGCGTTACAACAACAAAAAAAATAAAAAAATACGCACCAGGCAAATGCCATATTAAAGTTATAAAATATTTTATGTCCTTCGTTATCTCTTCTTAGCTTTGTTTTAGCTTTTTCTCCCGACTTGATTTTCTTTTCATTTATTTTTAACTAGTTCATTGTACAAGATGTGATGTTTCACCCTTTTCGCCATTTCTAATTCAAAAATTAATTTCGACGTCTTTCTTCCCGTTTGAAAGAAACTGACAAGATATTTCTTATTTTGATTACCTACCTACTGGTTTTCTAGAGGAAATTTACATCAAATAAGCAAACAAATTTAGAGAGTACCCTCAATTACCCAACAAAAAACAGGTCACATGTTATTTTTCATTTTCTTGAATTTTGATCCTCTCAAGGAGGCTAAAAAGCGGGGTTCAGAGGGTTCGGATGAAAAAACCATGCCGGATTGGGAAGCAGCGCCTTGAATTAGTAGAAATCGATGTGCTACTTCATTTTTTCATTTTTTTTTTTTTTTTGGATTTTGGTCAAAATTATTGTGGTTCTCTGTGCTCCCCAGGGGTCCAGAGACTCCATCTTAAAAATTTTCTGGTTGAAAAGAGGGTAAAAACGGCTATAACTCACTGTAATTTTTCAGATTTCTAAATAGTAGCTTTCGTCTTTTGTTCTCATCATAAAAGTTGAGTTTTCATCGTCAAAGTTCAACTTTGAACTTTTCAAAATGTGATTACTTATCGATTTTAAATCTCCTATCAATTCTTTTTCAGACCTCGCGAACAGTTTTCTCCAAGAACAACTTATCTCGAGATATGAGCTTTTAAAGTTGGAGACAATTTTACTAGAAATCGTAATTGTATAAAAATTTCGAGGTTCGCCCCCCCCAGCCTCCTTGAGGGTTAAAAAAAATTAATCGTGATTTTGTGAACAAACCATGCACCAAGGGAAACTCGTAAAAAAATTGAACAAAATCGGAAGACCCAGCTTTATTTTTTCCCGTTTTAGTATGGAATAGCCTTTTATGGGGTAAGAGGGGTCAAAAGTGGTTTAATAAAGAGCAGTTACCTATACGATACGTATCATGTACATAGGTACCTTTTCTTTCAATCTTGCAAAAAGGAAATTTTTATCGCAAATATCGATATTTTTCCAGAAACTTAAGCCTAATAATTTTTACAGTGCTATATTTCGCAATAGTCCAATCTTCCAGGGCGGTTTCAACTCATCCTGTAAGTGATCCGAACTGCTCGGATAGTTTGGATCAATTTTTGAAAAATCAACAAGAAACTTCTGTTTTGAACAAATATACATGCCATAAAATCCCTCAGAAATCAGAATTCATTATGAAATCGCATTCAATCAGGGCCGATCTAAGTATTCTTATTCTCATTGCAATCAAATCTCTGTGAAATTGCCAAATTTAATTTTCAAAACAATCGCTGAAAATCTTTCATAAGCCTCATCTTCACCAAATATGAAACGAATTTTATCAATTAAAGAAGATTACACATGCCTAACGAGCCGAGCTACTTTTACGAATTTTCAATCTCTAAATCGGCAATCCTTTTTCTTAGGTAGGTAAATGCATAATTCCACGATACCTATTATTAGGAATGTTCATAATTCTTCTCTACACATATGAGTATGGAATAGAGCCGTATAGGCGTAAAAAGTCCGCTAAAGCTAAACCGAAATCAGAGCTTTACTAGATGGAGTAAATGGGTACCTATGTTGTAATCTTATTAACCGAATAGGCAAGTGTAATAAAAGCAAGCGAGCATATAATATAGATAAATTAAATATGTAGCACTATCATTTATACGTTGACGTTAAGTCGCTGGGAGGACCAGGGCGAGGAACTTAGGCGAAGTAAGTAAATCAGTTAAGAAATAACATAGAATTTGTCGGGTATATGGGTATATGGGCAACAAAGAAAAATGCCACATCGAGCGAATCCAGCGAGAAATTGCGTACAACGCAAAGGCAACGCAACGTAATATACATCATTAGCGTAGCATAACGAGAATAATACATATAATATCGCATTTCCTTTGCTGTTTATAATTGAATTTGATCCCTCGAGGGTCCTAATTATAAAAGTTTTCATTTCGATGCGCGCCAGCGCCAGGTAGAGAGCCGCAGCAGCGGTAGAAATTTCGAGTCAAACAGACAGAGCGGAAGCGGAGCAGCCGACAAAGAAGGAAGAAGAGAGACGTGAAAACGACTTGTTGAAAATGTAATTTTATAGCTTAAAAACAATCCTCGCGTATAATTCGCTATATCCGCGAGCTAACTGATTGATACTCGTAAAACGACTCGGTTCTGTACGAACGCGTAAAGCTCTAGCCGTAATCGTAGCCGTAGCCGCCGTAACTCTATAAGCCACGCTTACGACATATCTTTTACCTATAGCTGCGTTCGCGTCTTCCCCGAGAACCGGGTAATCCGATACTTGCGGCTGAAAAACATTCAATCTGAGGAAAAAATTACCTTTTCGGTGGATTCCGAGATGAGCGGTCGCGAGTAACGTGTGCGAACTACGAAGGCAATTAGCGAAAAGTGTACTGGACGGTGTCTGCGTGGACTTAAATTTTAAGTCCGTCGAGGATTAAGTCGGACTCTCGGGCGTGCTATAAAACACATTTCGCCATAAACCCTTTACCCTTTTAAATCTACTTTGCTGCTAAATACCATTATCGTCGCCCCGCCGTTTTGGCATTAAATTTCGTCAAACCACCTGCAACATTGCTTCGCCACTATTACCTACGCTAGCCTACCTACTACCTACTACCTAGTAGTACCTACCTGTACCATACCAAGACTGCCCTTGCAGTCCATGATTACCCTATTTTTTTCTCAACTGTATTCAAATGTATTCAAAAAATTTCCATAATTTTATTGATAGGTATTTTAACGAGCCATGAGCGAAAATTGAAAATTTGAGATTTGCGCCAGCGCTCGACATTTCTAATCGGCTTTTTTGACCACAAAATTGGGCTTTGAAGCTTCAGAAATATCTAAAAATTTCTACATACCTTAATCTTTCTTCCCTTAATCTGTATATTATAGGTTCTAGTTGGGAGTTGGAAGCAGAGACGTACCTAATGGGGGGAGGGGGAGCTTTCCCCCTGAGAAAATTTTTTACTTGTAAGTTGGGAAAATTGAGCAATTCAACACACATCAGTTGGGAAAATTGGACAGTTGAGAATTAGTCACTTTCCCGATTGAAAATTCATCATTTTCCCAACTGAAAATTTATCATTTTTTCAAGTTGGAAATCGATAAAATTTTCACTTGTTAGTTTCAAAATTTCGGTTCACTTCGCTCGGGCATGAACAGAGGCGTGATGACCGAGGGGGGGGGGGGGGGGGGGGGGCACACCCCCAGACCATCTCAAAGTTGCAAAAAGTTGGGAAAATTGGAAAGAGTTCCCAACTTTGGGTTTGGAAAGTTGGAAAAATTGGGAAAATTTCAGAATATATCAAAAAATTTTCGCCCTCGCTTCGCTCGGGCTCAGTAAGTTATTTTGCACAATTCATTTTCAAAATGATAGGTACGCAGTATAAATTCTCATCCTTGTAGCCCAAACAAATGAATATTTTCAAATGAAAAAAAAAACCTTTTCGTTTACTTATCAGGGAGCTTCATGACAATCACAATCGTAAATGGAATTTTCAAACATTTTTTGGTTTTTCTGAAAGAAGGGGAGGTAAGTAGAGAAAAAAAAAGCACGAATTTTAATGAAGAATTTTCAGGTTTTGAAAGCTACGTTTTCTTCAAAAATTTTCGTCTTCGCTTCGCTCCGACTTAATAAATTTTCTCACATTCATTTCAAACGAATTTTTTCAAAAATTGTTCGATTTTTTTTTAAGAAGAGTGTTGTCATTAATGTATTTTAGATGACAAAAAAGTAGGCAGCTCACAAACAAGCAAGAGTAATCTTTGTTCAGAAAACTTTCATTTTTCAAAAATGAGTCAGCAAATTTCTCCTTCTTTTAATAATATTGAAATAAAGTGGTACATTGCACACTCTCTCCAAATTACATCCAAGAAGAAATATTTTTACATCATTAAAACAGTAAAAAAAAATGTCTCTTTTGGGTATTTTATATCCAAATTTTTCGAAGCTTCGCTCGGACATGGACAGGATCCCCCCCCCCCATCTTCTTGGTTTTCCGAGTTTTTTTTTACTCATTTTGCGTCAATTCCAAAAAATCTTCCGACGCTGCTGCTGCTGATTTTGGTTTTGAATTGGTTCTAATATAGATAGGTAAAACTTATTAAACAGTTCTTTTGGGTTCTGATAATTTCATTTTTCGTACGTATCGATTCTGATCTTGAAATGGTTCTGTGTTTTTTATTGGAAAATAATAAATTTAAAATTGGGAAATTTTAACACACTGAAACATTTCCAAGAAGTTGAAAATTTTATTTTTTTTTGGGGGGGGGGGTGGAGGGGTGGTGGTGGTGTAGGAAAAATAGTTGGGAATTGTCCGGGGAATTAGTTGGGAAAATTTGCGGTACACCCCCCCCCCTCCCAGGACACATCACTTCGTCACGCCACTGTCACGATTGTTTGACGTGAAAATCAAGAACGAATGAAAAGTAGTACCTACGAAAGAAAATTAAAAAAAACTTAGTATACTCGTACTCAGTACTCACACATCCTCTACTTCAGCTTTCCAAATTTCAACTCATAGAACCTCGTGCACGGTTGAAAATATCAAAGCATAATATTCGCACTCGTACTGCAGGGCTAGCAAATGTATTTTCCGTACCAGAAGGAAAGGAAAACGACTTGCAAGTTTCCATATGTATTTCCTAAATCCAATACGCTTTCTCGCAAACGTTATAAATTTATGAATTTATATTGAGCTGCTTGTCTTACGTTTGTCAAAGTAACGCGTCGGTAGCTCGGTACCTAGCTTCAGCTATACCGTACGCAGACAAGAGCGATGACGAGAAAGAAAAACAACTACATAGGTAAAAGGTGAAGGTACACGCTACACACACATACTCGTAGCTGGCGGATAGGTGAGTAGAAGTACACGCGTACATATATGAGGCAAAGAACGACGAAAAAAATTCACTAAGCAATATATACGGCGAATAAATGCGAACATATCCCAAGAGAACGAATGTTCATCTGTGTGCCAGAAAATGACGCGCTTTAGCAAAGCCATACGCTGCCGCCGCGCCGCGCCGCCTATCGTGTGCCGCCGCGCCGTATCGTATTAAACGACCACCACAATCGAGACGCGACGGTATATTATCAAAATTCTATATACTTATTACTCCGAGTCTCATCCGCCTCTCCGATCACCTCTTCTCGACTCAACGTTGTATAATACTTTATTGGTCACTCGAGTGTTGGCTTTTCTATCGCGTACGCGTACCACGCGTACTTCTCGCCTCTGCTTTCCCAATAAAGCCAATTTTCGCCGCTATTCCGAGTCTTAATACGACGATTGGAAAACTTTACCGAGGAGCTGAAGAATCGATCAACCGTCCTACCCCTAATACATCACTGTCGCTGCTGCCTCATATTCGCAAAATCATACCTTGCCTCGTTGGTAGTAGGTAGTAGGTACTAGGTAAGGTACCTATCACAATTACATTTCACACATAGCCATCTAGAAGACCGAACCAACGCTTTATACCTTTGGATTAGGCCAAGAAAAGGAAACCGCGGTTGCCTACATCTAGAAATTCATTTTCGAATTCATCGAGGACGATATTTCACCTGTTTTCAAATTACACGCGACATTTATAACGGTGTACTTTTTTTTCTCAGCGTTTTATTTATTTTTATGGCCGCTGCTTCCCTAAACACCCTTTTCTGCATGCGTTATATGACTTATATTTGTATGGGTACCTAGTTACCTACTACCTAGTGCTTAATGCCTAATGCCTATGTTTGAGCTGGGCGAATATTACTCGCGTACGAGATCGGCGACAAATAAGTATATTAATATTTATGGTCGTGTTGCGACTTTTAATTTCATTATTTTCGGTCTGCATTTACGATATTTCACATGTATAGGGAAGGAAACACAAGACCCCTGCCTCTGACAGCCAAAAAATTTCATAAAAATGTTTCGCCCACAATTTCAACTATGGAAAATTTGAAAATTTTTATACATAAGGATTATACTCTTAAACTTATAGAACACATGCACGTTCCTCAGACTAGATGATGGTCTTTCACGATTTTTCGATTTTCTTGGGTACGATCCTTCATTTCCAATTTTTAAAAACAACAATTTTTATGCGGTTTCAGCGAATTCTACTCAATTTTATGCGTTTTTGTGCAACAGTGGAATCATTTTTTATTTACTTTCATCATCATTTTGCAAAAAATTTGAAAACATTTCCCAGATGGAAAAATTGGCAAAAGATTACAAAAAAATCCAAAATTATTCTCGCTAGTATTTTAAAGAAGATTGACGATTTATGTTGCATATTATTATCCGAAAAAAATCATTGATTTTTCAACGATTTTTATGACGTTGATGGCCAATAAATAAATTTACTTACAATGAAAAATTTTCGCTTTGGGCAAAAAAAAGAAAAACGTGTAATCTGAGCAGAAAGTTTGAAAAAATCGCAGACAGCGAAAAATTTCCAAATTTATACCCCCCCCCCCCCAATTACAAATGAAAGTTTGAATTTTCCCCCATCAAATGTTGTCTACCACGATGAAAGGTTTTTTTTTAGGGTGGGAAATGTTTTCAATTTTTTTGCAAAAAGATGAAAGTAAATAAAAAATTATTCCACTGTCATGTCGCACAAAAATGCCTAAAATTGAGTAAAATTCGCTAAAATCGCATAAAAATTACTGGTTATTACTTTTTCAAAAAATATTGTTACGACAAAAAGGATGAATTACACAACAGAAATGGGAGATCTAAGAGACAGAAAATACGATTGTGACGGAATAAAGGAAATACGTACGGCAGAAACATTTTTCCAACGTCACAGAAATGCACAAAGAAATAGGTACTTGAAATGTCATACCTATTTGCAGTGGCGGCAACTTGCGTGTTGCTCGGATGCTCGAGCAACACATGAAAAAAAAATAAGAGGGTTGAGCAACACATGAAAAAAATAAAATTTGTGAAAAATGCTCTGTGAATTGGGTACCATATTAAAAACCTATGTTAGACCTACCTATCTTTTTAAATACCGGGTGACCGGAAAGTACATACCGAAAAAAATTTAAATTTTCGCCAAAAAAAATGTATTGGCGAGGTAATCTTTTTTTTCTCATATTCTACTAAAATAGACTGTCTTCTAATCTCTGCATAAGTTATTGCTCGAAGAACCTCAATAATCCACAATTTTTTCGTAAAACACAAAAATAATTCAGTAATTCAGGGATAAATCATCTGGTTCCAATTTGTGAAGCGCTGAAATCTAATCCTCCTTATTTCAAGGTTGAACGCATTGTTTTGAAATTGACAGGGTTGAAATCAAGCTTTTGGCTATCTTGAAACCTACCCCCAGATATTCGAAGATTTCATTCCGCGCAATTTTTAAATTTTGCTTGACTATGTTCAGCTGTAGCATTATAAACTAAAATCGAATTATGCTTCACAAAAAATTTAAATTAGTTGAGAATCTATGAAGTGGCCTATGATCGAATAGTAATGAACTAAGGATTTTGCCAGAATTGAAATATTTCGGATAAATTGATTAGGAAATTTTTGAGAAGCATTTATTTTTGGGAACTACTTTTCGGTCACCCTGTATTTAAGAATTGAAAAAATTGCATATCTATAAAATTTTCAACTTGAAAAAAATGATCAACGTTCAGAGGCGTAGTCAGGGGGAGGGGTGTCTGGACCCCCCTTGAGGTCGAGAATTTTTTGAGGAACTTTTTTTTTAGGCATTAAAAATTCCAATTTTATCAAAGCTTCGCTCGGGCATCAACAACATCACTTAAAAAGTACATTTTTTAGGCATTAAATATCTAATTTTTTCGAAATTTCGCCCTCGCTACGCTCGGGTGCGAATATGAACTATTTAGAGCTGAAATACCAAAAAAGGCTCCTTTTTACCCTTCCACCTCCCCCCAAATTTCTCGTTTTTCATATTTCTGTACCCATTTTGCAGCCACCTAAAAAAAAGCTTTCGACATCATTGGTTGAGACCCCCCCCCTTGAGACGATTCTACACCACTGTCAACGTTGACCCCTTACCCCATTCCCAAGGGCCCCAAGTGAGTTTCAAAATCAGCAACACATGACAAAATGCCAAGTTGCCGCCCCTGCCTATTTGGATACTTAATTCGGTTTTTCTCGGATTCTTCAAAAATGATTCAAAAAACCTGTTAGAAAGTCGAAAACTCACTTACAAAGGTTTAATAATAAAATGAAATGAATCGAATTATCGAATAAACGACAGCAGACCTGTAATGAAGAATGAACACAAAAATACATAGTACATACATACATTGCATTTTGAGTTGCGTTTTCGACAATTTTGAAGGCGAAACTCGAAGTTTTTTTCTTTCAAAAAAAATCTGGTGTCTTTGTGCAACTCAAGTTCATATGGACCATTTTTACAGGATTTTCTCTAGCCCAGGAAAATTCTAAAAAAAAATTGTAGGCGTTGAAACGTAAATCGAAATTAGGTTAGGTACCAAATTTTAGCTTTTTTTGTTGATTACACATCAAATTTTAATATTTTGAACTTTGAAGGGTGCTAAAATGATTTGAAATTTCAAAAACTAACTAAAATCCTAGAAATGAACTTGAAGGTCTGAAATTTTGAGCATGGTGTTTTACTGTTAATTGATATTCGTTTCGGCTCGGAAAGTTTTACTTCGAATTCGGATATCCGTCTTGTTAGCATCAGTTGAAATAAAGCATTAGTTTTCAAATTGCGGAGAGCATTCCTACATTAGTTTTTCGACAAGCTGACCTTTTTTTTCAAGGATCTATCATTAGGCATCTTAGAATTATTGGTATATTAACACTACATACTGTGCTATTTCCTGCCTTCCTCCTCCCAATCAATTGCATTTTCTTTTAACATTGAAGTTGAATTTTTTTTCAAATGAATATAATAAAATTTTAATTTAATTAAACAGTTTTCCTCAACTAAAAAAGAGTCAATATGTAAAAAGTAACAAACTACTGCAACCAAAGCTTAATTTTTGTGATAATTTTACACTCAAAAGGGTCCAAAGTCAATTTTTTAATTCTCGTTGCTTACCTTCTTCTACATAATTTCATATCGGAATCGACACGTACACGAATATAAAAAAAAGTAAAATAAATCCTTCGAGCATCGATCAACCAAAAATAATTTGCTTACCTGAAAATAACACGCAGAAAACCACTGCCCATCGCTTGCTTCTCCTCTAAAGTCCAAAGAAACACATCCAGCTACAGGTATCGGACACCACCACGAACGCAAACCACACGTAGAGCAGCATGGAAAAAAGCCTCGTTCGGTAAAAATTATTATCCGGCCGGCGGTATTTCATCAAAATGATGTAATAATGCAAATACGTAACTTGTGGCGGTGGCGTGGCACGGCATCTAAAACAAAAATATTACAGGCGTAAAAATTAACACCGGAATTAACCTCGGTATAATTTTATTTAATAATTTTCCGGCAGCCAAGCCATGAATATTCATGAAAAATTCCAACTTCTTGCATTTGCATTTGAGCTGCGGAGACCACGAAGAGACTCGACTCGTCAACAATTTATTTTGTAGCTCGATTGATAAACGTCAAATTTCCAAACGCTGGCGTTTTTTCAATTTTGGGTAGAAAATTTAAATTGGGGAAAAAAGCGAGGCGAGCGAGACAAGGTGAAAAGTTCAGCCGAACTCATTCATCAGGAATCCCTTTGGGGAATTTAGCCCGCTATTCGCGGTAGGTTAGGTATAGGTACAAAGTACGCACGTATAGCTAATGAAAAAAAGAATACGTTCAAGTACCAACTAAAGGTAGATAACTAGAGATACGTAAGACCCTAAAGAGTAACTAATTCTTATTCGAATCGTTAGGTAAACGTTTCTTTTGCTAGTGTACTCTCTTAATTTGAATCAGTAGAAATTTCACCGATTCAATTAATGAAAATGAATTATTACCTATATTACTGACTAATTAGTGACTTCTACTGTTGAATCAGTGATAATTTTGCTCTCAACTGAATAATTCAGTAAAATTTTACTGATTCATTCAGTAAAATTAAAAAACCACTAATAAAATCAGTAAATAACAGATAAATCACTGTTTTGCCAGTCAATATCGAAATTACTGGTAATTACCAGTTAAAATTTCACCGATCTAATCAGTGAATTCATCCCGCCAATGTTTGTTGATATTGTGTTGGTGTTTTCATTACTCGTTTCGCTGAGTTTAATTCTAAAATATTATTCTTTAACGTGAATCAAATTAATTAATAATTCGACTTTCGAGTGTGTTAATGTGCGATAATTATGGATTTGCAGCAATTTCTTCTTCGAAACCATGTTACCCAAGCTGTTGTTAACGTATTCGTTGGTAAGTAGTTGATAATTACATTTGGGTTTTTGATACCCAAATTGATTGTATTCATGTTCTCTGCATTTAGGAATATAAATATAAAAATGTTCTGCTGCTTTATTTGTAAGAAAAATTTGGAAGAATTTGAGCAGTGGAGAAAGCATTTTAAACAGGACCACGGCTTATACCTCTCGTCACCTGTTACTGGCGGTTATCGATGTACCGCTGAAAACTGTGCTAAAAAATTTACATTTTTTACGGATCTTTCAAGACATATCAAAACCATACATCTAATACCTCATCCTAGTTCAGAAGTAAATGAGGAAACTGATCGAACAGATTATGATTTGGACACAACTAATGATGTGGAAACAGAACGTGAACCTAATGATGTTCAGTTACCGCTAGATTCTAATAACAATGATGAGAATGCCAACTTTTCTTTGCGTTCATCGCTGGTGCAATTGGTAGGAAAACTGCAAAGTAAACCTGCCATGACCACCAGCACAATTTCGAACGTTATAAATGAATTTGAAGTAATTTTGAATAATACGGTGAATAATTTAAAAGCAAACGTTGATCAATTTTTAGAGTTGAATAAAGGAAACGTTTGTGAAGAATCTGTGAACGACTTGAAAAATAAATTCGATATAGGAGACGCATTTGAAGGGCTAAACAACTTGAATGGTCAGATTCGGGCCGTTCAAGATTGTTCTGCATACATCCAGCCGCAAGAAATTCCGCTAGGTACACGAATGGATCAACTATTAAATAAAGAAAGCAATGAGTACGAGCCAAGGCTGGTGTATGAAACGTTTCAGTATGTATCAGTCATCGAAGTTTTAAAATTAATTTTATCGAACAAAGAAATACGATCAGCCATTGATTTAGAAAAACCTTCCGATGCTACCGGAGTGCTAGAATCATTCAAAGACGGTAAAAGTTTTCGCAATAATATATTTTTTCAAAAATATCCTTCGGCGATTAGGCTGCAACTGTATTATGATGAGCTGGAAATTGTGAACCCGTTGGCTTCAAAACGAGGGGTTCACAAGCTTGGAGCTTTCTACTATCTGATACAAAATCTACCGAGCCATATGAACTCGAAATTATCTGATATACACGTTCTTTGTCTTTCATATTACGAAGATGTCAAAAAGTATGGCTTTGCTAAAATTCTGGATCCATTCATACAAGAGTTGAAAATGTTGGAAAGTGATGTCGGTATTCCAGTGACCTTCAACGACGTAAATTATATTATTCGAGGTAGTATTGCGGCATTCTGCGGAGATGGAGCTGCCGTACATGATGTGTTTGGATTGTTAAGCCCATCGGCAAATTTATTTTGTCGACTATGCTTAATAACAAGAGCTGAATTGATCGCATTCAATATCGCGCCGAAGGGTGAACGAACTAAAGCTGTTTTTGAAGCACATATCGCCGCTATACACTCAGCTGTTCATGAATCTAGTAACGCTAATGAAATAATCACGCAAACTGGTGTGAAATGTTGCAGTCCGTTAAATGAATCAAACTTTTTTCACATTTCTGAAAATAAAGTATTTGACCCTATGCACGACATCTTATGTGGAATAGGTCCGATGGTAATCAAATTAGTTGTGAAACACTACGTCTACGTTGCTAAATTTTTTACTTTACAACTGTTTAATTCAAGAATATCAGCGTTCAATTACGGGATTTTAGAAATGAAAAACAAACCGTCAGCCAATTTTATAGAGGGTAGTATTCGATATTCCAAAGACCATAACCTGAGCCAAAGGGCGATGCAAATGTGGTGTTTACTACGTTCGTTTCCATTCTTGATAGCTGATCAAATAAGGCCCGATGACGAGCATATGTACTTGATTGGAATTTTACTTCGCATAATGGAAATTGTCTTTGCACCAAAGCTAACGATTTCCATTCTTCCTTACCTTCGCGAATTGATCAACGATTTCTTCTCAGTGTTCAAGAACTTATTTCCAAATGTGGCTCCGATCAACAAATTTCATCATATCATCCATTATCCTGAATGCATAGAGTGGTCTGGTCCATTATTACACTTATGGTGCATGCGGTTCGAAGGAAAGCATGGTCTTGTGAAGAAACGAGCTTTAGTAATGAACAACTTTAAAAATTGTCCGAAAACACTCGCAAGAATTTGTCAATTTACCCAAGGTGCTCATTGGGGAAGTGGTAAAGTAACCTGTAAGGATCAAGTGAAAATTGAAACGGGAAGAAATCAAAAAGTATATTCTTTACTCAGTCGCAACGATTTAATCAGCTTGGGTTGCTCAGCAGATGACGATGTATTTATTTCAAAATATGTCAAAATTAATGGATTGATATTCAGATTGGGCTCATTTATAATTGTCGATATTCGCGACAACAATGATTTGCCAATCTTTGGAAAAATTGACGAGATCATTATTCTACAAGGATCTCATGTGTATCTTCTTGTCTCCATTCATATTACGAGCTACTTTGACAATTTTTTCAATGCTTTTGTTATAAATGATGACAACACTTCTACAAGATTCATATCTGCTAATTGTATCAAGTATAAAGCTCTGAATTCCTGGTCTGCTCCAAATTCAGATGAACGATTCCTCAGTCTACGCCATATATTAATTTAACTATGTTTAAATTAAAAAAATTATCCATGCAGATTTATTTTGCAGCAGCAGATATATAAAATAATTTTCAACTTTCATATTTTTTGTAAGTACCTATTAGAGTACAGGAGTAAAAAATTTCTTTAAAAAATATTTTTTTTAGTCTTATTTGGTACAGAATTTTGAAAATTTAGTCACCTTTTCTGAATACCTACTCACAGTGTAGGAGTATTTTTTCTGAAAATTTCATTTTAAAAATCCAAACTTTCGTTGCTACTGGGTATTAAAAAAAAAGTGCATTTCTTCGAAAACATGAATTACCTAATAATTATCCTTCTTTACTAAAAAAAAAAAAAGTAAAGTAAATGTTGGTACTAATTAGCTGTTTTTTTGTTTATTTAGATCAACAATTCAACTTCGATTCGTTCATGGAATTGACATCAAAAGATTTGGCGGACATGGGAATAAAAATGGGACCTGCAAAAACGATAATGAAATTGGTACATGTAGTAAAAGTGAGTTTAAAAAATATTATAATTAATCATGTTATTAATTACATAGTATCAATTTATAAAATTTTTGAAAGTTGATGCTCATTTTTTTTTTTTTTTGAAAAAGGCTTCCGTTGCAGTAGACGATTCCGAGAGTAATGACTTTCTCAACAATAAGCTGGCAGAATTCGATCGTGTATCAAAAAACTCAACTCGGATAGTACCAGATACAGTAACAAATGTAGAAAAAGTGAGTAAAATATTCAAGGTGTATGGTACATAGGTACCTACTAGATTCTCATCACAAACCATATATTACCTAGTACAGTTTGAAATACTTGAAAATAATTGTTTGTTTTTAAATAGGCTTCGGTCCAAATAAATAGATCTGATGGTGATGATTTTTTTAATGATGATGAGGATGATTTGAATAATTATTCAATACACAGCTCAATTCAAAACGTACCAGTTTCAGTAAGAAATGTTACTACCTTGTGAGTATACATATTTGAAATCCTCAAAAATGATGATTTATTCTCAAACAGGCTTCGACTCCAGATAATGAATTTGCGGGTACTGATCTTCTCAGCGATAATTCGATCGAACTGAATCATTCAACTCATAATGTGGCGCAGAAGCGGATTTCTAATCTTACTATTCTTGATCATAGAGTAGCAGAATCACTCAAAACGACAAAGGCAAACGATGATATTATTCGTAACAATGAAAAGGTCTCAAATTTTATTGTAAGTATTGTTTTACCTTGTATCAGTGAAGTGCATGAGCACAGCCGTTTACAATTGTTCGTTTTTAAATCTCAGTACTGCATAAATTCCGAATCAAATGTATTTTTGAATAATTTTTAATTTAATTCCCAAAAATTTATAAAAGTGGTAAAATTTTGTATTTAATGAGTACTTTCAATGTCAATATCTTGCAATTGATCATAAATTATTCAGTTCTTGTGAGTGTTTAGGCACAGATTTTCACTCTTATCTTGATTTTGTGCAGGCTTGTGAATCAGTGAAAAATTTTATTTACAATCATCCACAAGGACTTCAGATAACGACTGCAATTGAAAATGGAACATTTGAAGAAAAGCATCGAAAAAATTTAGTTCGAATATTAATGGCGGAAGTGATTCAACAACATGGACAGTACGAGTCATTATTTATATGTATAGTACAGTAGAGCTTCACTGCTTTGGTGAAGTAATATTGTCTGCTGTAGGTAGATACCTAATTTCCTTTTGTAATAATGATGAAACATTGATTTGTGATTTCGCAGTTATCCTAAATACGAGATACTCTGGGCTGTGGCAAAACGTTTAGTGGAAGACTTCCCTCAGTTGAGATGCTCAGAAACTACGGATGGATGTGTGAGTTATTATTTGGGAATTCCTTTTTCTTTTCTCGGAACATTTATTTCATTTGTTGAATTATTTCATAGGAGCACTATTTTGATCCAATAACCCGAAAAGGTTTTTTTGTCTATCGTCTGGAGAATGCTAGAAAAAATTTGATCACGTCCCAAAAAAAATATACTGTGAAAAAAAAGAATCAAACTGAAACTGAAAAAAAATACCTCGGAGATGACGACAGTACAAAGGCCAATGTATGTGAAAATAAAAGATATATAACATACATATTGCAACAATTGATTTATTTACGCTAATCCTTGTGATATGTTTACAGATTGCTTTGCTCAACAATTTACTTCCAAATCAAGCTAATAAGTCATTGATTAAAAACGCCATGGAACAAACCTTTGATGCTAGAAGATCGTGGATTAATTTAGATTCCCCCTCAATTACAGATATTGTGAACAAGTATCCGAGAATGTTGGACTACAATGGGGAACTGGTAGTCATACCATGAATTACTACGATACTAAATACTTCACACTTCAGATACCTACTTATATATAAAATTTGAAATTTTTCAGGTGGATTTCGAATACACATTAATGCAAAAGGGAAGTATTCAGAAATTAAACGCGCTGATTACTTTTTTTCCAACAACTTATACAGCTAAAATTATTGAGTACTGCAGATCTGCCAACCCTTTATTATATAACCAATCTGCCTCCATTATTGATCGTAAGACTGCGTATTACATACCTATGCACTTATAAATTTTGGTGGGGGGGGGGAGAGTAACGTCAACTCTTTATTCATTTTTATACATTTTTTTAGATGATTTTCGTGCAATACTTATAATGGCGTCGCTGTTTCCGAGGGCAAATTTTATCAAAGAATCAGAAGTTTCAGTGCAGTTTCCGAATCAATATTTAATTCGTATTGTACCAGTAAGTTGATGCTGCGCTCTCATCAATTACAAATAAGCTTTCTAAATAATAAAAAAATTGCAGGATGGAATTAATCTGGAAGAATTTATAGCAGAAGATTTTGTGAACGAAGACCAAGCTCATGATGTTGGCAGTGCAAAAAGAATAAAACGAACCCCGAAAACTCCGAGGCAGCCTTATTTAGTTGCTGTACAGCACCATAATAGCCATCGCTACTCTTTTTTCATAATAGGAGATCGCAAAATAACTCAACTCGACTCACGTACAACGCCATTATCAGCAATTACGTTGCTTTACCGCTATCACTATGTGTTTAATACTGTGTTTGAACCATCCTTAGTATTTTTTTATAATTTTCTGGATAATATAATTTTTAAGGTTCCTGGAAACAAGCTATTATCTTCTGTCGCGTCTGTAAACATCAGCATTTTGAATTATAACCCGGAAAATCGATCTCGTATTACCTCTGATTAGATTTTTAAGTACATACATACGTATAAGTATTTAATTCGTAAATATTGTGATCTTCGATTGGTCCTCTTGTGATACTGATTCTGTGAATGTTTTGTTAGTATTTTTGATTTCAATCCCTCGAATTAATAATTCGCCTACCTACGTATACGTAATACATATTATTTTCGGTTAGATTTGTGTCTAGTTAGTAAAAATTGTGATCTTCGATTGATTCTGTGATACTAATTCTGTAAACGTTGATATTTTTAATTTCAATCCCTCGAATGAATAATTCACATACCTATGTATTAATTGTATTATATATCTTTGGTTCTGTTTTCACATTTTAATAAATAAATAAATATTGGTAGTTAATAATTGCTTTACTTACTCATAAATTGTATTCATTTTGTGAAAATTAAGATGTACCTAATTAGAATTAAAATTATGATTACAGATACCTACACTGCTTCGGTTATCGAGCACTATTCCAGCTTGAAAAAAAAGAGAAGTGTCTAATCGTAATTTTAGTTCTACTTCTATCTTTTTTTCGCAAAGTAATGATTTTACCCGAAAAAAAGTAAAATTTCACTGGTTGCGAAAGTAATTTCTGGTTTACCAAGGAAATCGGTGAAATTCACCGATTCTTCCAGTAAACAAAAATAACTTCTAAATCAGTAAAAAATTACTGAAGTTTTGGTAGATTTTTAACTGATTTCAGCAGTAATTAGTTTTTACTGGTTGAATAAGTGAAGGTCTACTGATTTAACAGTGACTTGATTTTGTCGATTTCAATCAGTGGAATTTCACTGCGAATCAGTGAAAATTGACTGATTGAAATTTAGAGAGTATATTTTAACTGAGCTATATTCCATATAGTCCATACTAAAAAGAAAAAAGGGAAAAAATGAAGTCCGGGTCTTCCGATTTCGCTGAAAAAAATTTACGAATTCCCCTTGGCGATCTATTCACAAAACCATAATCATTTTTTCCTAAACCTCGAGGAGGTGGAGGCGGACCTTGAAATGTTTATGCATTTACGATGTTTAGGAAAATTGCTCAAAGGGTACCCCCAGATAAGATAGGCGAATCGGCCCAAGAGCTACTTTTTGAAGCTAACCAGCAGACATTATTAAAGAGTAAAGACCCCAAAAAATGATTTTAGGAAATTTTTTCACTCCCCAACTCACCCCCTTTACCCCTACCCCCCAAAATAATGAATTTTCGTCAAAAAATTGTATCTAGGAACCTAATGGACCAAAAATCCTGAAATTTATGTGGTGAATATAGGGAGTGGTGACCAATTTTTGAGAATTTTTTTAGTTTTTTTTTGCACTGCCTTCTAGCCAAAACCCAACTTTGAAAAATCGCCATAATTCTGAAACTAAAAAACATGCATTTTTTCTTTTTTGCACAAATGTAGTCCTACCACGGTACAATAATAATGATATTTTTTCAGATTTTTAGAGTTGGTAGCTATGTAAATTTTACAGCAATCTGCAGCACTGTGGCTCGAAATCATGAAACAAGAAGGTAAAGGAATATCTAGAATCAACCAAAACACAATTGCATCGGTAATAGGCAAATAGCTATAGAGTGCATAAACAGACATTGCTGCTTGGGTTATGCGGGAAGAAGATGGCGAAGATGCTGAAATCTCAAACTGAGAAAAACCAGACGAGAAAGCGGAAAGAAAATTTTGATAACCAACACCACCAACACGTCGGAAAGAAGGTGAAACGCGATAAAATTACATAACGTTAAGTGAACTTGTAGTACTAGTGACTACAGGTATCGAACACAGGTTTCATAATTTGCGCTGGCGCTGGTGCAATCGCGACGACTTGCGACTGAGAATCACCGATAAGGCGAAGTTGTTTAATTTGGGAGAAAACGGGCGAGGGGACGTAAGTTGGTTTACTTGTGTACACATCGTGTTGTATAGTTAAATGCCGTGATATTTCCGACCGAAAACGACATTTAGGGAGTATTTTCATTTTCCAAGATGCAAAGGTTACCTTGGTTATATGGTATATTTCGCCGGAATGTCGCCTTCGCCTTCGTTCGTTCGTTCTATATAATTAACAAGCCTTTTGTTATCGTTTTAAGCGTCCTCGTACACCGGATTCTTAATAGTGTAAACATTTTACCTCGTGCAACGACCATCAGCTCTTGTTTTTTCAACTCGTTCGCCAATGCTTTGAAATTACACCGGCAAATTCATAACTTGGCCGACGCATCTTGAGCCTATACTCTCTCACTTTTGGCGGTTTTGTCGTTTCAGCAATCAACACAATAGCCACGTGTCTTTGTACATTGGTAATTAGGTATGTAATGTATCCAATCCACCTAAACTTTTTCCACCAAATTGTTGAAGGAAATAAACAAAAAAAAGTAATTTCACTTTTGAAATTTTTCAAAGGATACCGACGGTCAAGATGGGCGAATCTGCGCCAAAGCTGTTTAAAACCAAGAACCAACCCATGGAATTTGGTTCTTAGGGTCAGAAAACCACCTGGTAAAATTTTTGGCCCCCTACCCCTCCCCCAGTCCGAGTTATGGGGCAAAACGTTACTTTTTTCAGCCTTTTCATTAAAAATTTTTATCTCGCGAGAGTTTTCAACCAATTTTTTTCAAATTTACGTGAGCAACAGTTATACACATCACTGAAGGGTATTGGTGGGTGATTTGAAAAAAAAATTCGATGATTTTTTCCTAGCCCAAAATCGCATTTTAAAACTTGAAATCGAGTTTTCTACTTGATGTTGCGGTGGTGAAATTTTGAAAAAAATATATTTCATGTATCTGGTCTCTATACCTACAACGCAACATTTTTAAACGAATTTTTTAGGTGGGTGGAAGACCTTGAAAAATGCGATAAACCATCTTTTCAGAACGTTTTTTACACATTTGAAATGGGTCATTTTTGACCGAAAATTTTTTCAGGTAATAATATCCCAAAATACGTATTTATACCCACTCGTCTGATTTTCGCTTCATTTCGTCTCTTCTTTGTGATTTTTGTAATTTCAAGTCCAAATCAGTACAGCACAATGCTCAAAATTGATAATCTCACTTTTTTTTGCCTAAGAAATTGTTATAAGAAAAAAATTGCAACATATTCGTGTTCAGCAGCTCAAACTACTTCAATAAATCTCTTTTTTACGATCAAAGGACTCAAATTCTGAAAATTCAGTGTTTTGAGTAAACGAGTTTTTACATCTTTTTCAATTCAAAAATATTCAATTTGCCTGGGATGAGAAATTAATATTTTTTATAAAAAGTAGTCCAAAAGCTACAAAGTTTTTCATTTTTATGGACATTTTTCACTAAAAGAAAAGTAAGTTCCCGTGCTTTACTTCTCACTCAAGTTGTAATGCTTCATTTGCCCGAGAAAACGACACCCAATGGCCAATATCTAGAAAAATCCCATGATTTTGGAGCAGAACTCGCTTCCCCGTCCAGTAAACAACGAAAATCAATTTTCACTTTACCTTTTAACGTCTACCAAAAAAATGAAATGTTGCAGTTCTCCGAACTAAGTATTTCTTGATTTTTACTGAAATCAAAAACTCGCTCAATCACTTCACAAAATTGAGCAAAAAATTTTTTTAATCACCAAAAATGACTTTCAATGTTTTTTTCCAAATTTTTCATAAAAAACCTACTAAATTCATTATGATTTACTATACGCTTTTTTTTTTCAATTTTCAATTCGCCACACTGCAACAAAATTCGTTGATAGTGATTTTTTTAAAAATTGGTAATCAAAAGTAATTTTTATAACCAAAGACCAAAAAAGTTAGTGGCTTACCTAGAATCTTATTCAGTCTCGTCATCGGAAGTGAAAGCATGGTATTGGTCAGCCATCGAATATTTCTGAGGCAAACTCATCGATATCGAAAAATTAACTAAAGCTTTGGTTTTACTCAAGATAGGACCTCATGTTCTAGAAAAATCTGATTTTGAAAATGAACGAGTTACAGAGATGCCAAATCTTTCTTGTTAAGAAGTGGAGTTAGCTATCAGAATTTCATTGAAATTAGGTAAGTAAGTCTTAATATATGTAGTTGCTAGTTGGCAGCGTTGCCAAGAATTTTTTGAAAAATGTAATCAAACGTCGTTATTGGGGATCAAAATTAATTTTTGGCTCAATTTTTTCAACTTTGGTTAAAAATCGATCAATTTTCAAAATTATATAAATCACCTGCAATTTTCATAAAAGGTAGCGAAAGTTTTTTACAAACTCTTTTAGAAGAAACTTCAAAAGGAAGTTACCAAAAAACTCCATTCAATATTCAATAATATTTTCAGTTTATTGTAATTCGAGCAAACTCAAAACCACTTTACCACACTTCTCGTTTTGGAGGAATATGAAAGTTGTTCAACAACTTTTGAAATTAGAATTTGAAAAAAATAAAGTCAAGGTACTTCGGATCCTGGAATAATTCTTGCTGACATTCAATAGTTCCTTTAGCAAGTAGATCTAAACAGACATCATTCAACAACTCGGGTGACATTATCTCACCAACATTGTAAATGTTGAAAAAATTCACCAAAATGGAAGAGCCCAATTTTTTTCATCCAGTTACATTCTGAGGTTCAAAAGAAGCTATACCAACCTATACTCACACATCTAAATGAAAACAATTTTTTCATTAAAAAAAATTGAAATTGGCAAGGAGATGATAATTTTTTCAAAATTTGAATCCAATAATTTAAAAAGTCCATCAAAAAAATTCAACATCGTATTTTAATAAATTGGTTCCTTCAAAATGAAACGTAGGTATGTAAAATGTACCTAACAAACATAAATTAATTACTTCGATGAACTTCAGGTATAGGTACAAAATTTTTACCCATTTTGAGACTCTAGAAGTTGAAAAGTTTCTTTTATTCTTTTTTTTTTTCTTTCTTTAATACCAACATTATATGAAAGGTTAGAAAATATTCATTTCGGAAAATTTTTCGAGTTTAAACACATTTTCCAAGCATCAGTGATACATCTTACATATTTTTCCATTCGAATCGAGCTTCAAAAACCAAGAAATTTATCATTCTGACGAAAAACGTACATATGCATGTATATGTATTATAGGTATAGGTATAGGTATCTCTACCTATGCATAAAAAGCCCACTCACATTACGCTAAGGCTAAACGATGAAAAGAAATATTAAATAAGCATGCAATATCGTATACATATGTAGGTAGTTAGGTACGTTACGTACCGAATATACTTACCACGATACGTAAGTCCACGTATGTAGGTACATTACATATTTTAATGTAATTTCATTCGATTATTTTTTCACGAATTCGAAAACAGAATTTTCGATGCGAAAAAAATGAAAATTTTGCATCTGTAACACGAACGCAGCCGAACAATACCGAAGGAGGAAACCGAAATAGAAAATGATAAGCTCGCCAATTTGTTCCTGTATGTTTAATTGGGGGCGGTGCTTTTTCTGAAATCGCGAATCCAGAGCGTTTTACCTTTGAGAGCGGCGACAGTACATTTGTTCCACTCGCGAACGCTGGAAGTTTACAACTTTGTTGCCTGGTACGCAGCCTTTTTTCGTTACGTCGTTACGTCGTTCCGTGAATATCTATCGTGAGAATTAATTTTTTCACACGGTGAGTTTCCATTTCCAATTTGGCTATGCACGTAATTAAGGGTGTGAATTTTTCATGACCTTTTAGAAGGCTACGTAGATTTTAAAAGGCTTTCCCGTCGCTTTCGGAAATCGCCCACCTTTTTCCCTATAATAATCATTAATTTTCACGCTTTTCAATCGAATTTTATTTTTAAATTCAATCGAG
Source organism: Pseudococcus jackbeardsleyi (assembly GCA_038380155.1). Classification (NCBI taxonomy): domain Eukaryota; kingdom Metazoa; phylum Arthropoda; class Insecta; order Hemiptera; family Pseudococcidae; genus Pseudococcus; species Pseudococcus jackbeardsleyi. The sequence goes on from CM076240.1 coordinate 1,879,581, forward strand.
AACGCGATTAATGCGAATTTATCTATTTTAATACAATATATTTGTGTACTTGGCATTACGTAGTACGTACCTAATTTTGAGACATTTTTTCATCAAACCTAAATAACACTTCATGGGCTACACGGCCAGTTCAAAACACACCGATAGGACCTTTTAATTGTGTAATTGAACGTAAATCAACCTCCCTTCGATACATAAACGCTGCAATATCTAATCTAAGCCATTATCTGATCGAATGGAAAGCCCTACACATACACATATGGCATTTGGCCAACGCTAATGAATTATTAGCCCGGCGATTCTCACTAATAAACCAACCATTACGTTAATTGCGATAATTATTTTAAAATTTGCGACAATTTTCACGCTATGAGAACGTCAGCGTCTCTAAAACGCGGCGCGACGCACCGCCTATCTCATATCCAGTGTTAAATTATTAAAATTTATTTAATTAATTCAAATTACGCGCGAATACGCGCTCATTTGGTTGTGAAGGCAAAGGTCGGCGTGTCAATGTAAATTTATAATTTGGCTTGAACATCTCGGACAAGATGAAGCAAAAGACTTTTCTTCGTTTAAAATTAATCGAACGTAAAAAATTTTAAATCAAAAATTTCTCAGAAATAAATGTGTTTTTAAAAATTTTAGAAAAAATTTCAAGATATCATATTACCTAACTTGTTTGGAAGAATGAACTTGGATACTTGATAGATACAAAAAAAAAAAAACTTCCTAAGACATTCAAAGATTCAGCATACTTCAAATTATGCAATTTCAAAAATGAGTAATCCAAGACCAATTTTTTGGCACGTCTAAATACATAATTTACATCACACATGGACATCCAATTAATTTCGGAATTTATGAAAATTATGTACTATCGATCACCTATTTCATTTCCCATTGTTTTAATAGTTGAAAAAAATTGAAATTAGTCAATTAAGTTAATTATTTCCTCTTTTTTTCTAGTTTCCTAATTTTTCTCGATCAACATGCGTAGGTATTTTCAAAATTCAAATATGCACAAAGTCAATTTTTCGATGAGTAAATTTTACAGCATTGTAACCTGAAAAGCGAGCTGCACCTTGTGATACAATCTCGAACCATATTTTTCACATTTTGGTGTGATTTGCTCATAAAAATGAAAAGATATGGTTCAATTTTTCAAAAACACAAAATCTAAGTTCAAAAAAACAACAAAAAATCTCTTTTTTTGAAGTCCTTATTATTTTATTTCTGCAGGTTAAGAAAATAAATTAGGTACATATAACGAAAAAAACTAATTTCCTCCCTTTTTGGAGGAAATTTGTTGTTGCTCAAAAATTCAAAATTCCAATACCTACCTTTTGCATATTAGTAGAATTTGATCAAAAATTTTGAATCAGAAAAAAACTTATTCAATTTCTGACTTAGGTTTTAAATGAAGAGCAAGATTCAGTTATTAATTTCTGTTTTGCGTGATTTCCACGCCGGTGATATGAATCAAAATTTCAGAACGACAAATTTTCAAAAAAGAAATGACCAAATGGAAGAATTGATTTCGAGTTAGTTTTCAACAGATCAAATTACTCCGTTAAATACACATATTGGACCAATCTCTGTATGTAAATTCACAAAATTTATTCTGATGCATGAAATTTCTTAAATTTCAAAAATTTGTACAGGAAGAAATGAGAAAATGAAAAATTGATACTGTATTAGTGCGTGGCGAGTAAAAATTCTCAGATCAGCAACTCTTTTCATGATTAGGTATTTCGATGCGAAAAAAAATTCACAATTCATTTCATCGTAACCAGTTTTTTGACGACTAAATAGAAAATTTAATACTTGAAGTCTGATAAATCTACAAAAAAGCAAAAAAAAAAAACAAAACAGATCGAACGAAAAAGAACTTCAAAATCAATAAAAAGAAACTAGAAAATATTTGTTTTCCAAAATGGACATCATGTCCCAGTCCCACCTACAGTTTTCCAAACTGAAACCACGACCAACAGTTATTTTTTCATAACGCACAATAAATAAGTATTTGAAAATTTTTTAATCAATTGTTTCGGAGAGAGAACAGTATTATTGCAAGCTCAAATATTTTTTCATGAATGAACTCAGATTCAGAAGAGAATTCTCTTTTCATTCAACTCATATAATTTTTTATCAGTTTTGAGAACACCTTTAGTTTTCTGCTTCCTAAATTTAAATTCAAAAAGACGAACAAGGAAGATATCCAAACTAGTAAACTAAATAAAAATCTATCAAAAATACATCATAAAATACCCTGATACAAAAAAGATGCTGTGGATTTTTAAAAATTCAACCTCGCGACCTCCAAATTATGAAAATTTGATCAGATCAACGAAAATATCTGAAATTTTATGGGTATTAGGTATACCTTTGTTTTGAGCGACCAAATCGAATGAAAGTGATTCCAAACGTCTCGGGGGCTTCGAAAAGTTTTAGAATTTTCCAACATTTGAAAAAAGTTTACAAAGTAAGAACTTTTGACACCGCAAAAAATAATTATCAATTCAGTAACCAATTATTCGAGTACAGCATAATTTTCCAAAATTCTTATTTATCAGTTCAAGAAAAAAAAAAATCGGCGAAAATTGAAAAATACACTTAGTTACAGCATACTCATTGAGTCGAAGTAAAAAGCTGAAAGTTGATAGAACCCCTATTTTGGATCTGCAAGAAATATTGGAATTTGGAAGTGATTTCAAGAAATTTTAGAGTTCTTAAAAAATTTTTTAATTTTCCTGCCTGGATTCGAACCGACGCGACGGTTATAAATTAAAGAAAATTCTAACCGAGATCAAATATCGACTAATTGTAATTATGCCTTTTTAATGCTGAAAAAATCAAAATTTTGGAAAGCTTCAGAATGCTTTGTAAACGTTTTCAAACAATTTGAAAAGTCGAAAATAAGTAACCTTCAATAAATTTTCAATTTTTTAGCTCGATGTGTAGGCTGTAAATACATAGGTATATTTTTCAATTTTCGCAGAAAATTTTAGCTATAATAGAGAAGTAATAAGGATTTGAACTTGAACTCGAAGTTGTGAGTTTTGAAAAATTGTGTTACACTTTTAGTTTTCTACGTTGATTAGATTCGATTTAAACCTAAACCTCGAGAAATATGCTTTCAACATCTAAAATTTCGGAATGTACTTTAGATATATATTTTTTGTTCTGGTCCACAATTTCACTACCAGTTAGGATACCTCCCTTATAATATCCTCAATTGTAATTTGAATTTTTTACACTGTACGTAATGACTGAATAAAATATAATTTTTCATTTTTCCCGTTTTCGTCAACTTTCATTAAAAAAGATTGAAAAATAAAGATAAAGGAATGTTAATACATATAGGCCTGCAACCTAAACGACTGCACAACCCTTCTGAACGAATATTACATCGAACTGTACTTGGGATCTTTTTGACATACCGCGAAGTCACGCCAGTTTGAACACAAATTACGCTTATCTAGCCGGCAAGGGATGATTTGAAATCAAGACGTTTCGGGTTCCAACCTTGATACGGTTACGGGCCCAGGCGACGGCGACGTTCCATTCGCAGGCGTCATCAACGTCGTAGCACTTTGAAATTAATATATACGTAATTCTACGTACGATTCTCGCATATGACGAAGGCAAAAATTGGTAAATTTAATTCCGAATGCTGCGGCTCGCAGCCCGAATCGAGAGAACAATCTGTATATGTAGATTCAGCGTAAAACAGCAAAGAATAATTACGACTGGGTCGAGAATTTTAATATTGTCGGCATTCGGATTCCACGCAGCAAATTTATTACAGCTCGACAGCAAATTCCGGCGAGCTTCCCTCTTTACTCGTTCGAGCAAAGTGTACGAGTATACATGGGGTCGATGCTGGAGCTTACATTCGTACACGACGAACGCAATATTGTCGCGATGCGAAATAAACGATGTTTTCGTATTAAAAAGTAAAAGTACACACACATACACAGCTATCGCAGATACCTAGTTGTCAGAGAGAGAACCGCGAATAAGAATCTGATTTGCCAAAGATTCTCGGTGCCTAGACCGTAGACCTACAGCTACGTCTTACAACGGTAGTGTGACGAAATTATCTGCTCAACGGAGGGGAGGGGGGCTCAAATTCTTCCAATTCAATTTTCTGAGAAATTCCCAACTATTTTTCCCAATATCCCCATAAGAAGCCAACCAACTATCATACAATTTTCTAGCTTCATTTTACAAATTTTCCAACTTTTCAAAATTTTTCCTATTTCAAATTCAGTAAAGATTACATAGGTTTTGACTGAGAAAAATTTTTCCAATTCAAGTACAACTTCTGAAAAAATATAACTTTTAAAAAATCATTTTCCAAGAAAATGATCAATGCATAAAAATGATTTTTTCATTCGATGCAAGACAAAATTATTTGAGAGTACATAAAATTGAGTTGAAAAGTCTGAATTTTAAGAATTAAAAAAAAAAATTGAGTAGAGAAACGTTGAAAAAAAGTTTGTGTTGAAAAGGTGTTCAAGAAACAACTGAACTAAACAAACACTTCAGAGACCAAACTGATTCCGAGTCAATTTTCCGAATGTATTTTCCCGAATAACCAAACTTCTGAATGGAAAAAAAAAATCTTGAAAAATTTATTTCCGAATGATATTTCCTCGAATTCTCAGATGTAATTTTTTTAAAATGCAATTTTCCCGAATGAGGAAAGTGGTAATTTGGTTCAAGTTTTAGCAAGAAAATCTGAAGAACTTTTTTTTTTTAGGTTTTTTCATACTGGGCGTGTATAATTGCCAAGATTTTTACGCCCAGTGTCGGAAAGGGTTAAATTTTATACTTAACAGAAAATGAAAATTTCTCGATCAGTCACTTGTATTAAAAAAAAATCGGACTTTTTTCAGCTACTTTTTCGATTTTTTAAAAAATTTTCTCCTTAATGACCACCATACAATTTCTATACTCTTTCCACGGTAAGAATAGCATGACGTCAGTTACGTCAGACCAACCGATCTGCACAATATTGTGAATTGAGCAGAACGGTTGGTCTGACCTATCTGACGTCATGCTATTCTTACCGTGAAAAGAGTATAAATATCTAATTATTTGGTACGGAAAGACATAATTTTGGGAAATTTTTTTCAATTTATTGAGTTCGAGTAAAGCGAGGACGAAAACTTTTCAGGAATACAAAACATCGAAAAGCTAAAATTTCTTCATTGAAATTCGTGCTTATTTCGTTCTACTTCTTGACTTCGAAAAAAACAACGTTTCTTGATGAGCTCTTCTCCTTTCAAAAAAATCGAAAAACTTATGAAAATTCCATTCAAGATTTTCACGAAGTCCAGGAAGTCCTTTGATAAATGAGAAGGGTAGTTTCATTTCATTCGAAAATATTCTATGGTCGGGATTAGAAGGGGAAAAGATTCATATCACCATTTTAAAAATAAATTTCGGAGTGAAACGAGGGCAAATTTTTTTTGTGATATTTTCAAATTTTCCCAATTTTTTTCAACTTTTTTAAATCCAAACTTGGAAAAGCCAGCTTTTCCCAATTTTCTCAACTTTTTGCAACTTTGATGGAATGGTCTGGGGAGAAGGCGGTCGGCACGCCTCTGGTCTTAGAAATCATTTATTCGTCAATTATGGTGATACAAATAAACGAGCACTTGAGTAAAAGCACCGACTATCGAGTTTCCGAGGCTCGAGTAACATAGCAGATATATCGACGTTTGTAGCGAGCATTTCTACGGTATCTTCTTCGTATTAAATCGCACGCGAACTGGTAATTATTCCAATAAGGTGTCAGGACGTTTAAGAATACCGCGTGAGTACCGGTCGTAAATTCAAGTCTTACTTTGACGTTCCAGCAAAGCCTCCAGAGACATAGGTAAAAGTAATACTGGAAATGAACTAACGCAGCTACCTGGTGTAGTACTACCTGCCTCCCTATCTCCTTCCTCTTCCAATGTAGGTAATCCGTATAGAACGCTACGGGGTCGCTTTTTGGATCATATATCAACGCACCGCTTCTTTCGTATGCTTAAAAACACAAGCCGATCTTTATCTGATTCTCGAGCTTTTCTTCGCAGACCAAAAAGCTTTAAATTTTTGTTCATAATCGCGAACACGAACGAGTAAATACACCGACCGTAACGAATTTCACCCCGGTTCGAATCGCACATCACGCGCGGTTTCCATTCGGCCTTCCAAATTTGGCATCATTCGAGCAGACGTTTCCTCGACATTGATGGGTGCTTCGAACGTAACTCAAGCTCGACTCGGTTGATTCGTTTTTAAAAATGCATAAGAATAAAAACGTATTGCCGGACTTTAATCTCCAAGGTAGAATTTAAAATTACCTCGCGAAAGGATAAACGATCTTTGCACCCTCCGTTCCCCGCCTCCGTAGGCGAATAAATTAAAAGTCGAGGAAAAGAAATAAGTCTCGAGGAGAAAATACTCTGTTCGTCTTGTGCGGCGCAGGCAGGCGCCAAGACCGGCAAAAAAGAATCCGGACGAGGAAATTTAAATCAAAACTACTCGGATAGGTACTTGAAAATTACCTCTACTGCGAAATTTCGTACCGAGTATACCTACTCGCCTAACTAAGTATATTACTTTAAACAACCAATGAAACGAGCCAACATAAATAACGGTTTTAGAGTAGATAACGCGACGTTATATTCTCCGAAAGGTGGGATACGGCGGCGAGGCTGCGATCTTTGCAACTATAACACGCATTTTCACATATCCCAAGCACTTATTATCATCTGGGACCCGACCGGCGGCGGCGCCGGCGGCGACGACGACGTTGTATGCGCGTTCTCGCGCAATTACAAAGGCCCAAAAAAGGCACCCGCGAAAAATGTCATCGTTTTTACACGTATCTGGATTCTGGATACACCACCGTGCACAGTGCACATACGCCGATCCACCCACGTCCCCGGCTTTTTAAAACAAAAGTAAACTGCTATCGCTGCGTTGATTTAACGAGTGAAAGGTTTTTACAACGACGATACCGAACGCAGAAGCTATTTACTTTGTTAATTCGACCCGATCCTTTGTGTTTCTGTTTTGGTTACGATTACATTGACAAAAATACGCTTCCACTCAAAGCTAATTTAGATAAACGTATGTTAACGTTACCTATGTTATTCGCAATAATTCAGCCGGTGAATATTTGCACCCTTCGCTTTCACACCGTGTACCTACTACCTACTGGGGTACTTTCTACTTCACAATAGAAAGTAAACTCACAACATATACTGGCTACGAGATCACACTCGACAATCCAACATCAGAGAAAAATTCAGCAGCCAATGACTTATCCTTAGTAAAATTATTCGAGGGATAGCGAGATAAAATTGTAGGTAACCAATTTGTACTAATCGTATTTCTCAGGCTGTCTTCATAAATTTTTAGAAACATTCAAACTGGACCAAAACAAAATAAAGATTCACAATAGGCAAGTGGTTCATTTATTCTCTAAAAATGAGGTCGATTTTTTGAACTGTTTCGTAGTCCAAAAGTTGACTCATCAAAAATGGGCTGAAACAGTTGAAAGCTGAAAACCTGTCCTAAAAGTTGGTGAGCACCTCCCAATTTTATAATTTAAGACTTCGTTCCTTCAATTCACAGAGCCCTTTACAATATGTACAATAAACATTACAAATCGTCCTTCTCAAATCAACAATCCTTACACTCGTACCTGGAGAGCGTCAACGTTTACAATTTTGTCAACTTTAAAACTGAAAACAATTTGGCGTCTTTAGTGCCGTATTTGACATCCTTCCTCGGCAATTTCAAAATTTACCTAAAAATTGAATATCGATTCCCAACAACTTTTATAATTGACAATACAAAATATTTAAAAGTTATCGAATGAGTATTCACTGTTCAGTGGGTCAAAATACCCCGATTAACACTCTTTTCGCAATTGTTTCTCTCGAGGTCTCGAAATTCACCTCTTTTCAGCTTTTTTATCATGAAAAATCAGTGAAAAAAAGTCAATTTTGAAAATTCAAGCAAAACGCTTGCAAAAAGGGTGTCTATCGGGGTATTTTGACCTGCTGAACACGAATATGGTATTGGTTTTTTCATTTGACCCTTTCTTTCTGTATAAAACGCTAAAAATTTGAAAAATCTGCTAAAATAACAACGTTTCTGTACGGTTTTTCGCATTTTTCGGCCCTTAGTTCAAAGAATCGGCCAAAACCGAATGTACAGCGAAATTCTACATAAAAAAACGTGTTTTTTAGTAATTTTTCCAAGTTGGTCGCTCTTCGCTTATATGCTGTTTTTTAAGATTGAAAACTTCAAATAGCCGAAAAGGCATGAAGAAGTGCACCAAAATTTTTGAAAAAATTTTCATAAATACACCTCTACGAGATGTAACTTTGTGCCAAAGAACAGAAAATTTCGTTCACTTCCGTTGGAATTAAAAATTCTTGAAAATCAGCCAATAAAATGGCCATATCTCCGAAAGGGAGGGGCTTGGGGGGGTCAAAATTTTTTTAGCATGTTTGTACATCCAGAAGCACCACTTAAGGGAGTTAAAGTGAAAATCGGAGCGGGATCCAAATTCACTCCTTATTTGACCAGACCCTTTTTCATATTTGGTTTTTGAAAAACCAAATTATCAACTTTTCAGACTCGGATGATGAAGAATAGGTATCTAAAATGTGAGGCTGGGAGGAGAAAGGGAGTGAGGGGGGAGAGGGGGGGAAATAGAGACACCAGCAGGGTTAATTTATTAGTATACGACTGCGACATACGTGTGTATAAATGGCGGGAGACAAAACAAAAACATGTTAGAAACCCTTTACGTTATTTGGAAATGTTAAAGGGTGTTAAAGCGAATTGGCAGATAAGTGTAGTCTAATGCAATTATTGTCAAAATAATTATTGCCTTAGGTCGTATTATTCGGGGCGTATCAGTGACAATTCAGTCGGTCGGTCGGTCGGTGTATTTCATACGTTAGATATACGTACGTATAGTTGGAAATTGAATATTAAATATTCAATATTCGGAATTGTTGATTCGAATTCGGAATTTCTATTTATTTTCGTCCGGTATAATATTGTGTTATATTAAGCTGGACTCGTGTGATAAATAGTATGCGAATTCGCGGCTCTATTGTGACCATTTTCATCCCCCCGCGGCCCCGCGCCGACACTTTCCATCGCGGCCCCCGAATACATCTCGGTGCACCCTAACTATCCAAATTAAAACGCGAATTATTATCGGATTTATCGCCCGCATACGCCACGCCACGCCACGCCACGCCACGCCAGGTAGGTAGGTAGTGTAGGTGCTAGGTATGCATACAGTATTAAAATTCATAATCGTACGGTAGCAGCTATATACGATTTCGCGCATCACGTCGTCTTAACGTATAGGTAGGTAGGTATAGATTAATACAACAACAAAATACACAAATCCGAATTCCAAATACCGAAATTTTAACATATTTTGGTCGCCTCGTCCGATCTTTTTTTTCTTCGTCCTTATCGATTCTCGTCGTCGAAACTGAGAAATACGCCGCACCCTTTCGCGTTCGCATTTTAATTGCACTCGCCGTCGCCGCGCGTCGAGGAGCGAAAGCGATTTGCGAAATACCAAGGAATAGGAAGAATTCGAATTATCACAGATTGTTAAATGCGGTTCTCCTTGGAATTTCCCATCGCCGGCTTTATTCGCCCGCGCGCTATGCACGTCTCGCCTTCCTATACCGCGTCGAGTTGAAAATTAGGGCGTTAAGCGATTCTGTACAAAACAACTAGAATTCATCGGATGGTAGCTGTTGCCAGAGCTTTTACAATTATTACGTACCGACGAGACGATACACAGACATGCACACAAGAACTAGCTGAAGACAACAGCCTTTTCTAATATCGTTTTCAAAAAACCGTTGTATTCACTCGATAATTTGGAAACTGCGACTAACGAGGGGATCACTGGAGGTGTCCAACTGCCCACCTCCAATTCGAACAGGACTTCGATTTTCAAAGAAGGGATGTCTTGAAATCCTCGCAGCAAAAATTACAGCAGATTAAGTCGACATTTGGATGTATGAGAAAAAATATTTCATCAACAAAAATGGTGAAAGCTATACCGAACCCGGAGTTCGAACGTAATCTTGTTACGAGGCAGACGTGTTTTGTGCTAGTGTTGTTGCTTGCAGCGTTGATAAAATCGGATCGGTTAGTATTATGCTCTCGGTACGCTTTAGATAACAAACTCGTACGTGAAAATCTATGGTTTGAAAATCTACACTTCGTAATAGAAATTCTCAGTGGTGGAAATGGATGCCGACTTCATTACCAAATTAAAAACTATGATGGACAGCGTCGAGGATATTAAAAAAAGGGTTGCATCGACTGACACTACTGTGAAAGCATTTACATCAGAAATTAGCAGCTTAAAACAGGAAAATAGCCACCTCAAAAAGAAAGTAGTTGAGCTGGAACAACGAAATATAGAACTCGAATTGAAAATTAATGACTTGGATCAATACAGCCGAAGTAATAACGTTATTATCAGTGGCATTCCATATGCAGAAGGAGAAAACATCAGGTCTGTGGTAAAAGATATTGCTGATCAATTGCAAGTAAATATTGAAGATTACGATATATGCACCGCTCATCGACTAAGAGCACGTCAAGATAAAATTCCTTCAATTATCGTGCGCCTTAATAACAGAGACAAAAAAAATATTCTTATAAAAAACTCTAAACGCTTGAAACTACATGGAAAAAATTTGGATTTTGTACCAGCCCAACCAATATTTGTCAGTGAACAGCTATCTCCATATACGTTATCTTTGTATAGACAAGCTATTGAATTGAGAAACAATGATATCATAAAGTATGTGTGGATCAACGAGGGGAAATTATTTATCAGAATGAATGAAAACAGCCCATCGATTCGTGTAAAAGAAATATTCGACCTGCCCTTCCCAGACCCTAATAGCGAAGATGAAAAATTATTCGAAAACGAAGAAGAAACCATCAACAAAAACCAACCTGAGGTGCCATCATACTCATCAAATAAGACACGAAACCAGAACCAAAGTCAACCTGTTAGTCAGATGACACTTCGAGATAGAAAACCACAAGGCTTATCTCAACTAAGCTCACAGCTGAATGCACGTGGCAATAGGAAAGCTAAACTTAAGACCAACTCTACTTGATGATGTTCGAACTCCGCAGGCCCAGCTCGGATGGTCACCGAGGGCCCAAGAGACCAAAAAATGCTGTCTTTCCCTTTAAAATTGGAACTCCGTAAGAACCCTAAAATCTGAAGAAAATCTAATAGAACTTTCGGAAGCTTTTGATAAAAATAATATCCAAATTTTAGGTTTGTCTGAGGTAAGGAGAACTCATGAAAAAAATTCAAACAATTTATAATAATCATTTATTGGCTCACTCTAGTTGTATAAAAGGTCAAAAAGGAGTGGGTTTTTTAATCCACAGAAGCCTAATCCCAAGCTTTTAGAATTTAAGGCCTTCTCAGAGAATAGCCCTAATAAGACTTCAAATAGGACTCCAAAAGATCGTAATAATTCAGGTATATGCTCCAACACCCATTTCTAGCGAAAGCGAAATAGAAGATTTTTATTTTCAGATTTCTAAAACATAAATTCTACCACCGAATATCTTGGGACAGGAAAGAACGGGAAAGATTGCAGGAAGCCTTTGCCCAAAACTGGGCCTGCGGAGCAACTTGATAGTTTTAACACGAGTGTATTATAACTTGTACCTTCCGCAAAATAAAGGTTTTGATTGATTGATTGATTGATACCGAACCCAAAATTTGACCATTTAGAGTCATTCTGGAGCTTCTTGCGTAATTTAAATTTTGTCCAAAAATACTTGAATAACTATTCTTCAATTCAACGAGAAAATCTACCTTTGGTCCTCCCCCCAAGTGAACGCCTTGTTACCTATCTACGTTTGTTTTTTTTTTCATTAGTTTTTCATTAAATTGAAAAAACCAACTGATTGGAGGCTTCAGATGTCCCGAATCGCAGAAATTTGACTACTTCAGAGTTCAGATTAATTCGAATTTTTTCTATCTAAAAGCTCGTCAAAAATACACATTCAAGGTGTCAAACGTCTGTCTACTGAAAGTTTCAGATTTCAGAACAGCTGAAAATTGTTAAATTTTAAGTTCAAAAAGTTGATATTTTATACACCTAAGTATACGTATTTATAGGAAATTCAATTTTATCGGGTTTGATAAACAGAACTTCATTCAAAAATATCAAATTTCCGCTGAAAAATTCAATTTAGAAATTTACAAAAAACTGACCAATGAAAAATCGCCCATTAAACTGACCAATTGACAACTTTTGAATTATTAATGAATAATTTTTCTTTTGTTCACAGATAAACGACCATGCGATAATTTAACCTTCGATCATTTGTCTTGAATCCGCTATCGACTACTGACAAGCCGATTTATCGCTAATCTAAAAAAGGTGAGTACTACTTCGAATAATTAAGTACCTAACTACCCATGTAAAATAGCTTTTTCCCATTTTGGCACTTTTGGGAAAAAATTTGCCAAATAGATATCAATTACTTATATGAAATTAAGGGTACGAATTTTATATTTTCCTGTGCTCAAGCTCACTGAATCATTTCCAAAGTTAACGGTACCTATCGTGGGCTTCTTCATCCCCTCTCCCCCTCCAAAACAACAAGACATAGCCCATTTCAGGCAACCAGAAAATTAAATCGAGGGTGAACAAAATGCGTGAGGGAAAATTCACCTAGTTCCGTACAAATAGGTTAAATCTGCGTATGCCTAGTGGAATAATTAATTCATTAGCCTTTTTTTTTAAATTCACCGTCGCGCAAGGCCAAAAGACGTGTCGCTGTCGCATGTCGCTATGATTTAGCGGGATCGAGTTTTTCGGCGTGTTAGCAGCTCCGGGATATGGTAACTGGTAACATTTTGCAAAAGTGCGTCGTCCGTACTACGGATATGCGGTTTGGCGAAACAGCGTAAAGCACTCAAGCTCTTTAATTGCGTCGAGTTTTCCGTTTTCGCGAATACTTGAAAACAGCTCGGACATCGATGCAACGAGCTTCTCTCTTTGATATCGCCGCACGTATCCGCATAGTTTACTTTCTTAGCCGCGTATGATTGGTAATTATCGCGACGACTGAGTCGGCGTCCATAAAGCTCTGCAGCTCATCATCCTGCGGTTTATCGCGTTGATTACATCGGTAGTGATGCCGATACCGCGAGTATACCATACCAAAGCATCCACAATACACAAATAGGTATTTCAACAAGTGTATCTAACCTATCAATTTGACCGATTGCAGGATACATACCTAGAGCTGAGGTCTATAGGTAACAAATTATCCAGAGTAACTCTCACTTACACAGGGTGTTGATAATTTTTCAAAAATTATTTTCCTCCACTTCTCCGGGGTTTCCGAACTAATTTTTCAAGTTTTCCAAACTGAATTCCTATTTTAGCAATGAAAAAGTAATTTTTTTATTAAATGGTTGACAAATGCCGCATCTATAAAGAAATGGAAAAATTCAACTCGAGTAGAGCGAAAGCAAAAAATTTATGATCGAATAAGTGAAAAAATTGAGTACTTTTTTCTTCAGGGTAGAAACTTCAGATTGTGTTACTTTATAACCATACTTAATTCAAATATAAAAACGTCTACGAAATATTTAAATTAGAAAAATGAAAAATGAAGAATTTTGAAAACAAGAAACAGTTGGTAAAAGTAAGTATTTTAAAAAGGTTGAAAAAAAGGGGGAAACGCTATTCATAAAATTAGGGAATGTTTTGAGTAAATAAAAAAATCAAAAAACTCGCGATATGTTTTGAAAGACAAGAAAATATTTGAAAAGAAATAGAAAATATCAGAAAGTATCTAAAAATGTTTAAAATCTTTATTATTTTTTAATTTTAATTTTCAAAATTTCTAAAAAATAAGTAAGTAAGTATGACAGAAAATTATGAAGTCTGGAAAAAAGATAGAAGTTTTTAACAAAGTCCAACAGAATTTCTTTACGTCAATTTGATCTCAAAAAATTTGAATTTCCTCAACAAACGTACTAATTACTATTATACTATTCAACAACTTCATACCGATGCCCCATACCAAACCGTAGGTATTTTTACCAAGTCCCAGCAAAAAATTTTAAACACCCCGACTTTTCCAGGAAGTAGACATACTGACATACTTATACAAGTTGATACGTACATACAAAAAATTCACCGAATACGAGCAGATATTTGTTTTTGACGATCGTAAGGTTGCTGGAACTCGAAAAACCTTTCGAGAAAAGACATTATATAACCGGAGTTAAAGACGTTATAAAAAATCGTATCCGCAAGGGTGCTTCTTTTTAGGTAATAGCCTTTAAAAGGTCTATTACGAATTTGAAATAATACCAACACAACGCAGCAGGGGTGCGATAGGTATGACCTTCGTAAATAGCAAAACATAGCTTTTGTCGAGTTCCACCAGCAACGACTTATGAACGTATTTCTTTCCTTTCTGCCTCCTTCTCCTCCGCCACTTGTTCTTCGCTAAGTTAAATCGATTAGAATATTCCATTTCATGGTATTTTTTTTTCACTTCGCAGTTACTTCTTCTTTTTTTGAAAGCACTTTAAAAAAGTTTCATTCTTTTATGCATTTCGCTGGTACGTGAAATTGGTTTTCGGTTTTCTGGGTAGTTTGCCGTCGACGAAGCAGAAATTTATCAACTGCATTCGCCTGAGGGATTTTTTTCTTCGCCAAACTCGCCGTGTAACACACGTGTGTACATTGTACACGTATAGTCAGCAGTGGAACTGCCACACAGAGAAATCTCTCGACGATGCTTCTTCCGCGCTTCCGCACCAAAGTAGGCAATAGTCGCAAGTAAATCCGACGCAAATAAGTTACATCGTTATCTGGTGTTAAGTTAATACTTAATGAGTCTAGATTAATAAAGTTACAAGAATACTCGACTTGCAACTAGCAGCAAACTTGGCGACAGATGTACAACTCGACCAGGGAAAACTACAACGACATATATTACGCTTCCGAAGACGACAAAGCGCACACATAGCTAACCCAAAAAGGTGGGAGATGCAAACAAACAGTAGGTAAATAAAGTTGAATATTATTCCCACAACTTTTAGTCACCCTTATATACCTACAATACATATCTGCATACGACAATTAAATATGTATTTCGCCTACAATAATTTCCGTCAATATCGAGTCTTTCAAAAAGATAAACTGTGAGTGCAATTTTATTTTCGCAACGCGACGCCATGCCACAGACCCACCAAAATGGTGAATAAATATCGAGTTTATTTTTTACACCCGTAAATAAAACTTCGCGACATATTTTTTCCAAATGAAATGCTTATCTAAAGGGAAATACGGCCAAGTTAACAATCTGCCTTTTTTTTCCACAATCTCCCCGCCTTCGTTTGGCTTCTTTTTACAAAGTTAATAACACGCAGAGAAAAGGGTGCCGCGTGCCGTCTCTTCTGTCGCGCTTGTTTAGGGTAATTTACGAGTTTCCGTTAATTAGTTTAAATGTTATTAAAGAGTTTGCGGGCAATTAAGTCTTGTTAATTTCCTTATACTAGGCACTCTTTGCTCGCTTCGCGCGTTAATTACCAAAATGAAAAAAATATTCGCCAATTTTCAGAAAGCCAGATAAGTAAGTGAATTTCGAGTATTTTTTTCAAATCGACCAGTATCATTGTTTAGCTTCATAATAGAATAACTTTTTCCTACTGATACGAATGCGGGCTTGTTTCATAATGAGCGCGAGTTTGGGCTGGAAAAAAATCGCGCCGAACTTTGGAGGGAGTAGGAGAGCAGTGTACTACAGAAACGTAGGAATACAAAAATATTGTAGAGGAATACCCACAAAAAATGAGAGAACTAGCAACCTTAATGGCAGTCGTCTGAAATACGATTGGCGCTTTTGAGACATAGGTGATGAATTTCCAGGTATGAGAAGCAAAACTTTGATGAATTCTACAGTCGAATGGACAAAAATTATCAAAAAATGAAAAAAATTAACGATTGACATTATAAAAAAGATAAAAATCTGGAAGTTTTCCAGCCAACCATAGATTAGAAAGAAACATGGGGAAAAATGAATGAAGCAATTTACATAACTTGGAAAAAAATTGACAATTTCTCTCAAAATGAAGAAATTAAAATCAAGCGTTATTGTAAAAAGAGAACTTCATAATATGAAATTTTGAAATTTTGTCAGAAAATGTTAAAATCCCCTCTTCTAATAATGCTTTTGCAGAAGAGAGCACGTCATGAGACCATATCTTTCTGGCACCAATAAGTAATAATTAGGAAATTGGAGAAAAAATAAACTTTGAATGGGGATTTTTTTTTAAATATCACAATTTTTGAAAGAATGAGTAAAATTCTTTTGAAAAAATTGTGTCATCGACTAAAAAAAATCAATTTTTGACGTTTAAGTTGAAGCAGAAATAGTTCAAGCGGTGATTTAAAAAAGCAGCTTCTCTTTTCTTATTCCACCTGTTAATGGCAAAGTACATTTTTAGACGGACGAAATTTGGTTTTAAAATTTCAAAAACAATGACTTTTTAAAAAAAATGTAATTTTGATTCAGAAAAATTGAGAAAAAATTGCATCTTACTTATTTCGAGTTTATCGATTTTTTGATCCATAAAAAACGCTACCAATGTTCATTCCCATTCATTGGCGTTAATGAAATTGCATAACCGGTTTGCCGTAAAAAATCAAGTTCATCATCATTCGTGATCAGCTTCACAGCATCTTCGATGGCTCAACTTCATTCACCCCACTAGGCACGATCGTTCCTATTATTGAGATATAATCCTCATACCACGCTTGTTCAATCTCTTTCCCCCTCATTTTGAATCGATGAAAATTTTACTGAAAAAAATCAGAATTTCAGTATAGGAAAAATCAGCAAAATTCTTTGATTTTCAACAGATTTTCACGAGATTTTAAAATAATTTCACTGATTTTTCAAAGAATTTGGGGAATATTTTCCTCTCTTACACAGGTTCTTTAAATGAGCTGTTTAGGTTAACAGAACCAAAATAGTTTTTAAGACTTGGAAAACAAATGATAAATAATTTATCGAAGAGATGCACAACTACGGAACTCACCAATCACAGCTCCGAAGTCAATAAATTTTCAACACTCGTAGGGATTCTTCGAGCAAACTGCAAGTCAATGATTTCTTATGAAATAAATTAATCGTTCGTGAAAGATTCTCCAAGCAACTGATTGTGACACGACTGGTGGGTGTACGATTTCAGTCGAGACAAATGTATCCTATTCCTAGTTGTCACTTAGTGTTAGTCAGCTTATGCTGCGGTTGAATTAGCAACGTACACAGAGTATTTTGTAAATTATACCGTACGTATACGTATGCATTGCGTGGAGTAATATATGTAGTATCTAGGGGTGAAAACGAGCATAAGGGTGAAACAAGATACGAAATGAAGAGAGCGCCGGAGAGGGGGAGGGGGAAGGAGTAAGCATACGTGTAGAAAAATTTTTACATATAGAAAGCAATTCTTGAAACAAGGCAATCGCACACTTTTACGTCACTTTCGCATATAACGACGAAAATATATTTGCAACGAAACTAATTTCCAGGTGACGTATATTACGCTATAATTTTATTAAAACTCGTTTCGTTTATAGTTCGTAATAAAGCGAGAGATGTTATTAACCACCGCCCCGTTATTCGACCTTTAAAAAGAAGCCCCACTATGAAGTTTTTGTATGTAAAATGACGCCACGCCACGCCACGCCACGCCATCGTCATACGTACGTGTGAAGAGAGTACGATGCCACTGCGAAACGGTGCACGACTTCATTTAAAGCCGGAAGTACGACCGACGAGACAAAAACACTAGTAGAAAATAATCGCTTTTAAATACTTTTCGTTTATTAGGAAATGCTTTCGTAGCCGTAGCGTCGAAAGGGAGAGTCTGCAACGACGATACGACGACGACGTAGCATCGCCAGCCATCGCCATCGCCACAGCCATCGTCAGGCAGCACCCCCTCTTCCCCTTCCCTCCCCCTCAAAGGGTAGCGAATTTTTGAAATACACAATTGTAACGTTTAACACGCTGCAACGAATTTAGCCGTGTAGTTACAATGGAGGATATTAGAGAAAATTACTCGTACTTGCTCAACGACGAAAACTTAATGGGCCCATTGTTTGGAGCGGGCGTCAGACGAAATACCTTATCTATCAATTATGCTGCGGTTCGCGCGCGCCCAAATTCCGCACTCCCTAATGAAGCTTTTACACGGTCATCTCGCGTGACATTTGAGACGTGTCTCGTAAAAGTTTAATTAGATATACGTCCAGGTACGTCCAGGTAGAGGTACACCATTCTACCTTGGCTCGTCGTATGAGAATCGCGAAAATCGTCCAAGGTTCCCGAGTGAGCACTTTTCCGCCGTTGAATACGGTTGAGACGAAAGCAAAAGGTAATAGGTAGTTGGGTACTTGGTAGTAGGTAGTAGGTAGTAGGTAAGGTAGCAAGTAGTAACGACATCGAGTATAACGACGAAACACATATACGCGCCAGTACACCTTTTCCCCAAACTCGCTTCTCAATTTGTTCGCGCGAATAGCTGAAAATTCCGAGACAGTTTCCATTCATCGGGACCCGAGACCTAATAATACAATAATAACGCGCACAGAACACCGGTGCCAGTGTCGGTGTCGCGAACGTGTAATAATAATCTGTATACGCGAATACGAGTATATTTCGCAGATAATAACGCCAACAACGTTTAACAATGCAAATTCAAAATAAATAGGTACAATTGTAACCGTGCTTGTTATCAGAGACTTCTCATATCAGTTCATTTCGCTTCGATACCCTTACTCCGCCGCGTACGTATGTGTGCTGCACTGGCACTCGCACTCGTATACTCCTCCATGCACACCTCACCATGTGGGTGTGGGTAGGGTTAGGGTACTATTAAGCCCCTGCTGCGTAAGTATGCCATACTTCCCTGTCGCAGATAGTTTCTCCCTTTCCCTTTCTTTCGTACCCATTCTATTTCGTGGGTGCAAACTGCAAAGGCCTTATGTCTATATGCAGTCCACACTTATTACGTGATAACATTAGGTATATAAATACGTCATTTTCATCTTCAACCTAATTCAATATACCTACTTTCTCATTTAAATTAATCAGTGAAAATGATCGAAAATCACTGAGATACGTTCAGAATTGCAGCATAGGAGCAAATCAGTGAAAAAAATTACTGGAAAATAAGTGAAATCTCACTGACAAGTCAATGAAATGTATGAAATTAGCTGAAAAATCAGTAAAAATCTTTGAAAAATTAACGAATATTCGCTGAAAATCAGTGAATAGTAGTAAGTATGTATTGGATATGTAAACAAAGCAACCGAGGCGACAAATGGTACTTCCACCGAGGAGCCCCAGTGACAAAATAGGTAAAGAGGCGTTTACCTATCATGTTGGTAGGAGGCCACGGTTTGGAAGGTGGGTAGACGGGGTGGTATGCGTGGGCGATGACGCTGTCATATCCGCTCCCACCACCACAGCCTGGCACATACCTTGATGATGACATCACTTGAATGGCGAGAAAGTAGGTAGGTAGGATGGTCGGTAGACGTCGACGTATGTGTATGCGTTGACGCAACCGTTGCCACCGCCACCCCCGCCACCGCATACCATGCTGATGAAGGTATACCTTATCAGTTGAAAATTTAATTATAGAAATGGCACACCGGATATGAGTCAGCAATTAAAACCTTATCTTATCAAGCCATATTGAGTCAGCAATTAAAACATTATCTTATCAAGCCCTATTGAGTCAGCAATTAAAACCTTATTAAGCCATAGGTGGAATTTTCATTTAAGGTCCGAATACATGACATCATTCAACTTAGGGGCTCCAAATAGGTTAATGAAATAAATAACAGAATTTCAGTTTTAAAACTATTTTATTGAAGATATATTATAAGATAAATATATTTAAACATCTTAAGAAATAAAAAATGAATATGATAAGATAAAAATACTTTTAATAAATAATTTAAAGAGTAGTAGTAGTAGAAGAAGGATAAGGAGAAGTAGTAGGCATAGTAGATTGAGGTATCTCAGTACTAACTTGAGATAGGCGATTCATTACGAAAGATACCAATTTGTCCTCGTTGAAAATTTTGATATCACTCAAAATTTTCTTAGCCAATTTAGTATTTTCGTGAATCAAAGTTAAATCGCTGACTTCGTAATTAATCAATAAGCTACGTATAAATGTTTCCAAGGAATTGGTGGTTTGATTGGATAGATGAATGACCACAGGGATATCGTTAATGATGAGCTGCCAGGCTCGATTCGCTGCTGCCTGGTAATCGGCGAGTAGGTTAAATGTATCTTCGATGACAGACTTCATGTATAGAATTGTATTCCAACTGGCTTCTTGCAACATAATCGAGTCTGGGAGAAATTCCGTTGATCTGGTAGTTTCAGCCAAGAGAACTGATTTATTATTGCAATAATTGCGAAATTCTATTCTCCATTTGTCGGAAATGAACATTCGTTTTGGTTTTTGCATAGGATCCAGGCATTGGAAGTATCTTTCAACACAATCCAAAATTTTCGGTTCCATCAGAGTTGCAAATTCTTATTGACTTAGATAAATGCCGCCAGTTTTACCATTACTATATCGTGTAATGCTGAGTAATGGTGTAAAATCAGCATCTACATCCAGACCCATGAGAATATTTTTTGTACCGCTCCAATTTACGGGGTAGAGTTGATTGAATATGAAGTACTTGCGTGGCTTAAGTACTTTTTCAACACGGCATCTCTTCTTTGGTGGCAAGTTTTCAATATTTTCGATAAGTGAGGCTGTAAAAATAAATAAATACATACACGCATTACTCAACTGTGCAAAAATGAAAATTATATTTTCAAATGCGAGAATTACAAGTACCTGTGTCGTTATCATGTGTCGGTGAAATTGGCGAATCACTTGGTATTTCGTCATCATTGGAAGTTTGCTCGGATCTTGGTACATACGAATCATAGTAATTTTCGACATTCAGTACAACATTCAGAGGTTGCTTTGTTTTTCGACCACCTTTAGGCTTCTTTGGTTTTGGAGAATCAACATTAACGGTATTGCTGCTGCTTCCAATGTCTGTTGATGCTGTGACGATAACTGCCTCTTTGGCAATGTCAATCATTTTTTGTGCCATTTCAATTACTGAGCGAACAAACGAACGAGTGAGTGACTGAACAAATTGAAGAAACGAATAGAAGTGTGTACTTGTAACAAGTTTAAACAGCAAGTGAATAGATTGACGTGGTCCTGTTGATTTTATAATGATGTACAAGGTCACATGATTATCCCCGCTCATTTTGGCTGTAGCATTGGTGGGGGTTTATGTAAAATAACTTTGGTATCGCAGCCATGGCCGATTGACTACGCTAGAACTGTAAATTTTTACCCAGCAAAAGTTTCTTCATTGTGTGAACATGTGAAGAAGTTGGTATTTGTTTGTCTGCAGTTCTCCTTCCATGGAAAATTGTGTTGGATAAATAAGTGATCACTCAATCATTGGTTATATGATTGTCGGAGAAAAATGATAGAAAATCCTTGAGGGAATAGTGCAGGGTTTTGAAATAAAGGAATACAGCTACATTGGAACTTTAAATTTCTTATTCAGCAAAAGTTTCATCACACAACATAAGTATGTGATTATTGGAGAAAAATAAAGAAACATAGTGCAGTAGGCATTGTCTATAAACTGTTGAACTGTATACCAGAAGTGCTGAAGTATTATATGTATGCACACCCAATGACTTCCCTTTTTTTTAAAAGTACTTTTACCAAAATTGATTTGAGGCATACATATACATTATTA
The DNA here is from genome assembly GCA_038380155.1 of Pseudococcus jackbeardsleyi. Lineage (NCBI taxonomy): Eukaryota > Metazoa > Arthropoda > Insecta > Hemiptera > Pseudococcidae > Pseudococcus > Pseudococcus jackbeardsleyi. The sequence continues at coordinate 1,901,525 of CM076240.1, forward strand.
TATAGCAAACATATTCGACTTATGAAATCTTATTTCATTACAAAGTGTTAATTCATTATAAAGTGTTAATGCTATCATTTAAATTTGACAAAATTTATTATGTATTTAGATATAGAGTAAGCTAAGGCCACCATACAAGCAACAATTAGCAGCAGGAGTGACAGCATAAATGCAGAATTGTTATTCACTACAGAATTAGGCACATCTTGTTCGATTATGTATGTGATTTCATCATGGAGGTCAACATCCTTTTGATATGCTACACATCGATATTTATCAAAATAGTTGTCATTTTTCAAGTACACTGACAATATACTATAAAATGTGGATTCAGTCCAGTATATTCCACGTAAATTATAAGCATCATCTGACATAAGCTTTGAAATACTGGTATCATTTTTGTACCAATCAACTGAGGCCAAAGGATTTGAGTGTATGTAACAAATTAAATGCACCGTTGTGTTTTGGGATACCTTATAATGAGTTATATCTTGATTGGTTAAAATCTCAACTGGTTGTTCAGCAACATTAGTGTTACAAGTTGCTAAACTAATGCATAAATAAAATAAAAATGCAAAAACTAACATTTTATCTAAATAGTTTTACGAGGAAATACAAAAAAAAAAATGCGGAAATAAACATCCAAACTGAATGCCTACTAAATGCTAAGGACAAGAAATATAGAGAACAAACAAAAGTCTGCACATAACCAAGTTTTAGTAGTGAGTGAGTAGATTTAAAAGTCACAGGCGATTTTATAACCTAGTACTCTATACATCATAATGGAATAAAATCACACATCAATAATATTTCAAAAGTTCAAGTAACATTTTAAAATTTAACAAATACTTAACACAAAGCGTGCAGATTATCGCATCGTTCTCTAAATACACTTAAAACTTGTAGTATTGAAAAATTATAATCCATAAATTCGCATTCTACGTCAAAATTATCTTCAAAATCTTCATCTTCACCAATTTCAGCCAAGCTATCTATTAGTGATGGTATTATATTCAATTTGTCCAAGTCTTCTCGATTGATTTCTTTAGGCTGGATGGTATTGTATACGCCAGTTTCTCCAAGGAATACGTAATCAGGGTTGGGTTTACTACACATTTTTTTGAATTTTCTCTCAGAAACTTTAAAGTTGATTTCAAAACATGGTCTAAAAAATTCAAAAAATTCTTTTTCGCAATGGTTTAAATTATTATAATTAACAAAACAACAGTAGCGTAACTTGACATTCCCTCTGGGGGGGGGACAGAAGTCGAAGGGTGAAAATTTTTTTCTTAGGTATATACTAAATGGGCATAAAGATCTGGGATAATGGGGGGGGTTGACAGAACCTTGGTATCATACTTTTCGAACGGCGTTCGTAATTTAAATAGTGACTATTTTATGCCCGAGCGAAGCGAGGGCAGAGCTTTGAAAAAATTGATTTTTAATACCCGAAAAATTCATTTTTGAGGGTTTTGAGGGAGGTATTTACGCCACAGGCTTACATATTGAACTTTTGAACTAGTCAAAATTAATAATAATGTTGTTTACCTACGCCCGAGCGAAGCGAGGGCGAAGCTTTGAAAAAATTTGATTTTTGATGTCCAAAAAATTCATTTTTGAAGGGTGTCTGGGGGGGGTTTTGTACCCAAAACCTCCCCCCCGTATTTACGCCACTGCTTGCAATTTCCATAAGTTTTCTGGCAACTTTTATCAATTTGTCCCAAAATCAATATGTTATAATCTTCAAATTTCAATACAATTTCTTTTTTCAAATCTTCAATTTCATCTAAAGCTTGCTGGTGATTTTGTCCATTCACCGATGTAGTTGTCAACACATTGATAGGATTAATGATAGGTAACTCTTGTTTGTGCTGTTCACTTGTAGTAGAATCCATTTTGAAGGTGATGACGATGATGAAAAGACAGCAATTATAATTCCTCTGAAAAGACAAGGAGAACAACGCACAATGATAACAACAACAATATCAATCGCACTCTAGTAATTCACTGAATGTTGCTTTAGTCTCTCGTCGCTTGCTCGCTAACAAATTAACCATCACCACCCACCACTTCTCAATCCCCTACTTATATGAACAAACAAGAAGAAGAGCGGAGGTAACCAAAAAAAGTTAGCAATACTAAGAAATGAAACAACAACAAAGATATATACATATAAGTATTTATTTCATCTAAATATTATCTTATAAAACTACAACAGCTAATATGGCGTGATTTCCACCCTTTTTCAGAACTTTGAACTTCTATTTCAAATTTATATTTTTTGATGGAAAATTTTATTAAATGTAAAGACCAAATTCAAATTTTCTTCTCAGAAACCATTTTCAAACAAATTGAAAAATATGTCAATGTGTATAAATCAACATGAAAAAAAACTGAAAGTGGTAATATAGAGCCTACTCATTTCTGGTTTCTGAACCTAGAACCTCAAATTGATTGATGCGATTTTGAAATGTACATGATGCATTATCAATAGTACCCAGTATTTTGTCTTATTTTGCAAGGTAATAATGTGATTTCGCTATTATCCTCAAATGACTAGATTATTTAATATTGTTTATTGGTAACAACAAGCGTTTTCACACACACTCCATTAAAGGGAAATAAGGGCGATATATACCTACTTATTTATTTGAAAAGAAATAGACCAGTAACCAAGAATTTGCTGATTAGATTAAAATTCAAAAAATATTTGAATTTCAATCACCATTGGATAAGATTAGAATATATTGCATTAAAAAAAGTGAACTTTTCAATCACACCGATTCAACAATTGCCAATGGACAAGAGAAAATATTGAACTTGAAAAAGTAAATTTTCAATCACAGTGATTTACATAAATGGATCATCATGTGTAAGATGGTATGTTGACAGCTGTTTCCAGAATTGTGTAAATTTTATTTTGTGCTACTCTATTTCAAATAAGAAACTCCAATTTTTTCAAGGGGCCCAAAAAAAAGGCATTCACATTAACCTGCAAGGCGATGTACAACACAAAACCAGCAAAACATTACATTTGATATAATCTTTTCATTTGTTTTCATGTTTTGCAATCACATTCACATTCGAGTTGTTTCATAAATTTATTACTTTTAATAAGCAATTAAAATAATTTTCAAGGGGCAAAAAAAAAAAGGATATTCACATCAACCTGCAAGGCGATGTACAACACAAAGCCAGCAAAACATTACATTTGATATAATCTTTTCATTTGTTTTCATGTTTTGCGATCACATTCGGGTTGTTTCATAAATTTATTACTTTTAATAAGCAATTAAAATAATTGGAAATGAATAAGTTAGTCTCAGTTTTACTTGGAAGTGCAGTACACCGCCCGTCAGATCCCCGCTATTGACCGCAAGTGTCCATGTTCAATGTGTATTGTGGGTTGCGGCTGGCATTTCTTATTTGGAATAGAGTATAGGAACCTTTGAGAAAGCATTCGAGTCATCTGATTATAACAGAAATCAAATGAGGAGTTTGCCAAGTAAGGTGATTTTGAAAAAAAACAGTCTGTGACTTGAAAACCTTCAAAAAGATACATGCCACTTTAAAAAATGAATTTTTAATTTTTTGAGATTTTTTCTACCGGAATACCAAAGTCTAGAGATTTTGTTTTTAAAGACAACCTTCAGTTGAACAACCTTTTTATGCTAATTCCATGTTTATTCTTTCTTATTTTTTAGATTTGCCTGATGGCCAAATTTTTACAAGCCTACCTAAACATAAAGATAACCTTGAGTTGAACAACCTTTTGTGTCAATTACAAGTTTATTCTTTCTTTTAGATTTACCCAGTGGTCAAATTTTCACAGGCCTACCTAAAATGTTGCAACTGTTATTTTGATTTATCATCAAATTATAAGCGGAGAAAATTAATATTTGTATATCATTGAAACAAAAATAATACTTCCTTAAAATATAAACACAAAATACTTTTTAAATTGAATAAGAGTGCACCCACCAATAATTTCCCATACCCATATTAGATCAAGTTAACCCATGTTGGGTAAATGATAATCATTATACAGTACTACCAGTTACCATAACAATGACACGAAATACCACACCAACTGATTGAAGAAGGTAATTATTGAGACTAGACAACTTGAGCAAAAGTCTGACTGGTCAGACTTTCCCACAATATTTTAGCACAAATTGTATTCAAAATTGTTTCGGTATTTAATTATGAATCAATTTCTTGCATTCAAGTTCATTTCTATAATTTCTATGAAAGAGAGAATGTGAAGCACAAATTGTATTCAAAATTGTTTCGGTATTTAATTATGAATTAATTTCTTGCATTCAAGTTCATTTCTATAATTTCTATGAAAGAGAGAATGTGAAAATGAAGGTTTTTTGCAAATTTATTGAACTGAAGCTGTTAAAAAGGAAATTGACGCAAATTCAAAGTATAGTGTGAACACTTGACAGGTAATTTGCGCAAATTCATCAGTTTATTGCACCAGTCCAGTTTGCGCAATTATATTGATAGTGTAAACAGGGTTTTATGGATAACACCTTGACTGTTTTATCCTCTTCCAACAAAATTGAAAACGAATTATTCATCAACTATGTAAAGTAGGAATCAAACAACAATAGCAATTAGTTCACAGTGTTCTTCCTTCCTATTAAACTAAGCATAATTAACTAACCACAAATCATCATCTTCATCCTTCAAAGAGCTACTTCCTAACAGTTGTTTAAATTTGTTGATGTCATAATGTCCATATGGGAAGCTATGGATATCATCATAGAAAAATCATTTAACACAAAAATTGACGAAAACTTTTTTCTTTGATAAATTATATATATTATATGCTTCTCAGATTGAAATTGTTGGGCTACTATATAACTTGAAAATTTTGTTTCTGAAGATACCTTATTCTTGGTCACTGGTCTATTTCTTTTCAAATAAACAAGTACATATTGGTCGCTGGTCTATTTCTTTTCAAATAAACAAGTACATATATATCAGGGTATAAGAAACCAAGTTTTTATTTCCCATCGATAGAGTTTGGGTGAAAACCCTTGTTGTTACCAATAAACAATATTAAATAATCAAGTCGTTTGAGGATAGTAGCACAATACTTATTTTGTACTTACGTAAATATTTAAAATATAAAAAACTACTGGATTTTATTTATTTATTAATTGGATGATCTAAAATCTGTTAAATCATATAAATATTGGATGAAATTATGTTCTTCATCTTCATCTGCAGCGATGTCAAATAATTCTTGAAACTCTTTGTTTGTAGGTATAATAGCTTGTCTACTTAGAAATGGATAAGGTAAATGTTGAATCATAACCTTAGCTTCATCCTCTGTGATATTGTACGATAATAACTGGAAATAATCCGCATCTCCATAAGATATATCCTCATTTATACGTCTTTGTAATTCTTCAAACTAGTTCGTCTTCACATAACATTGTTTATATGGTAATAAATACATATATGCGCTAATTCGATCTGTTGTTTGTCTCCATAATAAGAAATAACACACTTTATCCATGATGAAATATTCACTTGGAAATTGGTAAGAAAATAAATTACTCTTCACTTTTACAAAAAAATACACAAAACATCAATTACACTAGGTAAGCATACTTTTACAACCAATAAAGCAATTGAACCATATTAATGTTACTGTTTTTGATAAATAAACTAAACAAATTTTACCTATTGAAAGATAGGTCTGCTATGGAACAAGGCTTTTTAAATACTAACTGAACTTATGCCCATGTTATTTTCTGAACACATGAGTGATATTCTTATATCCCCACTACCTCTATCCCCACTTTTTTTGGTCAAACATGATTTAAACTTTTATAGTTTGCAAGACTATATTTTTAAATTACAAAAATCTGCCAAAAATTCAGGAATGTCACCAAAAATTTGGATATAGACCCACTTATGTGTGTTCCGAGATTCTTTTATTTGAACTCCGAGAATAACATGTTATCCATATGCCTATTGTTCTGTAATGTGCAGTTGCCACTTAGTGTTTAAGCTATTAATGAGAGCCAACAACCTGCCATGCTTTGATTAGGGTTCGGATTTCAATAAGCTTGGTGTTTCTGAGATTGACATTGAGCGATTTAAAACTGTATTTCATTCAAAGATCATGGTGCCACTTTGTTTGGAAAAAAATTTGCAAAACCTATATGGAAAACGATACTTTAATAGGTCCTTGGATGGTTTTAGGGCAGCTCTGCTGAAAAAGTTCTTTAAAAATAATCAATTTAGTGACACTTATATGTATGTCGACTTTGGTGATCGAGGTACCTAGCATGTGACACGGCCAAAAAAAGTGGTAAAAACTCGTTCATTTAATACATCTCCAGCTTCACTGTTCTTTGAGTATAGAATTTAAAAATGTTTACTTTCACGATCTATGAACAAAAATTAATCAGAAGATCATGTTTATTATTTTGAAGCAACAAAATTCAGCTACAAAATGGAAAAAATTAAAACACCTACAGACATCAATTGTCATTAATTTGGGTTAAAAGAAGATGAGTACCAGATTGGTTTTTGGATGTAAAACAGCAAAAGGTAGTAAAGGCGTGAAATTTGGTATGATGAAAAAGGGTATCATAAGGAATTTTTGAGCAATGGAGGTAATCGCTAAGCCCCATACCAGAAATGTGGAACGACTTTAAGAAGGGTTTCAGCCCACATTTTTGAAATTGGTCTATCATTATTTCTTTGGTATCATTTCCATATACAAATGAGTCCTTGCTGAGTTTTAAAAATGTCATTATTTTCAAAATCTGTGGGAGATAGGCCCACAAATTTGAGATTTTTCAAATTGCGTTTCTTCATTTTTCCTCAAAAGTGTCTGAAAACCACATGTTTCAATTTTGCACAATCTGCAGACCTTCCAAACAAATTTTAACTATGATTTTTCAAACTCAACAGGCAAATTACAATATATGTGTATGAGCAAATTTCATACCCCAGCTCTGTGTGGGTAGGAGCAAGTGGTCTTATTTTTTGCAATTTTGGGAGGGGTGCTGTGAGTGGCTATTAGCAAACATTTTCCCAATTTTACTACTTCTACAGTATAAAACAATTTGGTGCACCCTCCCAAAATTGCAAAAATAAGACCACTTGCTCCTACCCACACAGAGCTGGGGTATGAAATTTGCTCATACACATATATTGTAATTTGCCTGTTGAGTTTGAAAAATCATAGTTAAAATTTGTTTGGAAGGTCTGCAGATTGTGCAAAATTGAAACATGTGGTTTTCAGACACTTTTGAGGAAAAATGAAGAAACGCAATTTGAAAAATCTCAAATTTGTGGGCCTATCTCCCACAGATTTTGAAAATAATGACATTTTTAAAACTCAGCAAGGACTCATTTGTATATGGAAATGATACCAAAGAAATAATGATAGACCAATTTCAAAAATGTGGGCTGAAACCCTTCTTAAAGTCGTTCCACATTTCTGGTATGGGGCTTAGCGATTACCTCCATTGCTCAAAAAATTCCTTATGATACCCTTTTTCATCATACCAAATTTCACGCCTTTACTACCTTTTGCTGTTTTACATCCAAAAACCAATCTGGTACTCATCTTCTTTTAACCCAAATTAATGACAATTGATGTCTGTAGGTGTTTTAATTTTTTCCATTTTGTAGCTGAATTTTGTTGCTTCAAAATAATAAACATGATCTTCTGATTAATTTTTGTTCATAGATCGTGAAAGTAAACATTTTTAAATTCTATACTCAAAGAACAGTGAAGCTGGAGATGTATTAAATGAACGAGTTTTTACCACTTTTTTTTTTGGCCGTGTCACATGCTAGGTACCTCGATCACCAAAGTCGACATACATATAAGTGTCACTAAATTGATTATTTTTAAAGAACTTTTTCAGCAGAGCTGCCCTAAAACCATCCAAGGACCTATTAAAGTATCGTTTTCCATATAGGTTTTGCAAATTTTTTTCCAAACAAAGTGGCACCATGATCTTTGAATGAAATACAGTTTTAAATCGCTCAATGTCAATCTCAGAAACACCAAGCTTATTGAAATCCGAACCCTAATCAAAGCATGGCAGGTTGTTGGCTCTCATTAATAGCTTAAACACTAAGTGGCAACTGCACATTACAGAACAATAGGCATATGGATAACATGTTATTCTCGGAGTTCAAATAAAAAGAATCTCGGAACACACATAAGTGGGTCTATATCCAAATTTTTGGTGACATTCCTGAATTTTTGGCAGATTTTTGTAATTTAAAAATATAGTCTTGCAAACTATAAAAGTTTAAATCATGTTTGACCAAAAAAAAGTGGGGATAGAGGTAGTGGGGATATAAGAATATCACTCATGTGTTCAGAAAATAACATGGGCATAAGTTCAGTTAGTATTTAAAAAGCCTTGTTCCATAGCAGACCTATCTTTCAATAGGTAAAATTTGTTTAGTTTATTTATCAAAAACAGTAACATTAATATGGTTCAATTGCTTTATTGGTTGTAAAAGTATGCTTACCTAGTGTAATTGATGTTTTGTGTATTTTTTGTAAAAGTGAAGAGTAATTTATTTTCTTACCAATTTCCAAGTGAATATTTCATCATGGATAAAGTGTGTTATTTCTTATTATGGAGACAAACAACAGATCGAATTAGCGCATATATGTATTTATTACCATATAAACAATGTTATGTGAAGACGAACTAGTTTGAAGAATTACAAAGACGTATAAATGAGGATATATCTTATGGAGATGCGGATTATTTCCAGTTATTATCGTACAATATCACAGAGGATGAAGCTAAGGTTATGATTCAACATTTACCTTATCCATTTCTAAGTAGACAAGCTATTATACCTACAAACAAAGAGTTTCAAGAATTATTTGACATCGCTGCAGATGAAGATGAAGAACATAATTTCATCCAATATTTATATGATTTAACAGATTTTAGATCATCCAATTAATAAATAAATAAAATCCAGTAGTTTTTTATATTTTAAATATTTACGTAAGTACAAAATAAGTATTGTGCTACTATCCTCAAACGACTTGATTATTTAATATTGTTTATTGGTAACAACAAGGGTTTTCACCCAAACTCTATCGATGGGAAATAAAAAACTTGGTTTCTTATACCCTGATATATATGTACTTGTTTATTTGAAAAGAAATAGACCAGCGACCAATATGTACTTGTTTATTTGAAAAGAAATAGACCAGTGACCAAGAATAAGGTATCTTCAGAAACAAAATTTTCAAGTTATATAGTAGCCCAACAATTTCAATCTGAGAAGCATATAATATATATAATTTATCAAAGAAAAAAGTTTTCGTCAATTTTTGTGTTAAATGATTTTTCTATGATGATATCCATAGCTTCCCATATGGACATTATGACATCAACAAATTTAAACAACTGTTAGGAAGTAGCTCTTTGAAGGATGAAGATGATGATTTGTGGTTAGTTAATTATGCTTAGTTTAATAGGAAGGAAGAACACTGTGAACTAATTGCTATTGTTGTTTGATTCCTACTTTACATAGTTGATGAATAATTCGTTTTCAATTTTGTTGGAAGAGGATAAAACAGTCAAGGTGTTATCCATAAAACCCTGTTTACACTATCAATATAATTGCGCAAACTGGACTGGTGCAATAAACTGATGAATTTGCGCAAATTACCTGTCAAGTGTTCACACTATACTTTGAATTTGCGTCAATTTCCTTTTAACAGCTTCAGTTCAATAAATTTGCAAAACCTTCATTTTCACATTCTCTCTTTCATAGAAATTATAGAAATGAACTTGAATGCAAGAAATTAATTCATAATTAAATACCGAAACAATTTTGAATACAATTTGTGCTTCACATTCTCTCTTTCATAGAAATTATAGAAATGAACTTGAATGCAAGAAATTGATTCATAATTAAATACCGAAACAATTTTGAATACAATTTGTGCTAAAATATTGTGGGAAAGTCTGACCAGTCAGACTTTTGCTCAAGTTGTCTAGTCTCAATAATTACCTTCTTCAATCAGTTGGTGTGGTATTTCGTGTCATTGTTATGGTAACTGGTAGTACTGTATAATGATTATCATTTACCCAACATGGGTTAACTTGATCTAATATGGGTATGGGAAATTATTGGTGGGTGCACTCTTATTCAATTTAAAAAGTATTTTGTGTTTATATTTTAAGGAAGTATTATTTTTGTTTCAATGATATACAAATATTAATTTTCTCCGCTTATAATTTGATGATAAATCAAAATAACAGTTGCAACATTTTAGGTAGGCCTGTGAAAATTTGACCACTGGGTAAATCTAAAAAGAAAGAATAAACTTGTAATTGACACAAAAGGTTGTTCAACTCAAGGTTATCTTTATGTTTAGGTAGGCTTGTAAAAATTTGGCCATCAGGCAAATCTAAAAAATAAGAAAGAATAAACATGGAATTAGCATAAAAAGGTTGTTCAACTGAAGGTTGTCTTTAAAAAACAAAATCTCTAGACTTTGGTATTCCGGTAGAAAAAAATCTCAAAAAAATTAAAAATTCATTTTTTAAAGTGGCATGTATCTTTTTTGAAGGTTTTCAAGTCACAGACTGTTTTTTTTTCAAAATCACCTTACTTGGCAAACTCCTCATTTGATTTCTGTTATAATCAGATGACTCGAATGCTTTCTCAAAGGTTCCTATACTCTATTCCAAATAAGAAATGCCAGCCGCAACCCACAATACACATTGAACATGGACACTTGTGGTCAATAGCGGGGATCTGACGGGCGGTGTACTGCACTTCCAAGTAAAACTGAGACTAACTTATTCATTTCCAATTATTTTAATTGCTTATTAAAAGTAATAAATTTATGAAACAACCCGAATGTGATCGCAAAACATGAAAACAAATGAAAAGATTATATCAAATGTAATGTTTTGCTGGCTTTGTGTTGTACATCGCCTTGCAGGTTGATGTGAATATCCTTTTTTTTTTGCCCCTTGAAAATTATTTTAATTGCTTATTAAAAGTAATAAATTTATGAAACAACTCGAATGTGAATGTGATTGCAAAACATGAAAACAAATGAAAAGATTATATCAAATGTAATGTTTTGCTGGTTTTGTGTTGTACATCGCCTTGCAGGTTAATGTGAATGCCTTTTTTTTTGCCCCTTGAAAAAATTGGAGTTTCTTATTTGAAATAGAGTAGCACAAAATAAAATTTACACAATTCTGGAAACAGCTGTCAACATACCATCTTACACATGATGATCCATTTATGTAAATCACTGTGATTGAAAATTTACTTTTTCAAGTTCAATATTTTCTCTTGTCCATTGGCAATTGTTGAATCGGTGTGATTGAAAAGTTCACTTTTTTTAATGCAATATATTCTAATCTTATCCAATGGTGATTGAAATTCAAATATTTTTTGAATTTTAATCTAATCAGCAAATTCTTGGTTACTGGTCTATTTCTTTTCAAATAAATAAGTAGGTATATATCGCCCTTATTTCCCTTTAATGGAGTGTGTGTGAAAACGCTTGTTGTTACCAATAAACAATATTAAATAATCTAGTCATTTGAGGATAATAGCGAAATCACATTATTACCTTGCAAAATAAGACAAAATACTGGGTACTATTGATAATGCATCATGTACATTTCAAAATCGCATCAATCAATTTGAGGTTCTAGGTTCAGAAACCAGAAATGAGTAGGCTCTATATTACCACTTTCAGTTTTTTTTCATGTTGATTTATACACATTGACATATTTTTCAATTTGTTTGAAAATGGTTTCTGAGAAGAAAATTTGAATTTGGTCTTTACATTTAATAAAATTTTCCATCAAAAAATATAAATTTGAAATAGAAGTTCAAAGTTCTGAAAAAGGGTGGAAATCACGCCATATTAGCTGTTGTAGTTTTATAAGATAATATTTAGATGAAATAAATACTTATATGTATATATCTTTGTTGTTGTTTCATTTCTTAGTATTGCTAACTTTTTTTGGTTACCTCCGCTCTTCTTCTTGTTTGTTCATATAAGTAGGGGATTGAGAAGTGGTGGGTGGTGATGGTTAATTTGTTAGCGAGCAAGCGACGAGAGACTAAAGCAACATTCAGTGAATTACTAGAGTGCGATTGATATTGTTGTTGTTATCATTGTGCGTTGTTCTCCTTGTCTTTTCAGAGGAATTATAATTGCTGTCTTTTCATCATCGTCATCACCTTCAAAATGGATTCTACTACAAGTGAACAGCACAAACAAGAGTTACCTATCATTAATCCTATCAATGTGTTGACAACTACATCGGTGAATGGACAAAATCACCAGCAAGCTTTAGATGAAATTGAAGATTTGAAAAAAGAAATTGTATTGAAATTTGAAGATTATAACATATTGATTTTGGGACAAATTGATAAAAGTTGCCAGAAAACTTATGGAAATTGTTGTTTTGTTAATTATAATAATTTAAACCATTGCGAAAAAGAATTTTTTGAATTTTTTAGACCATGTTTTGAAATCAACTTTAAAGTTTCTGAGAGAAAATTCAAAAAAATGTGTAGTAAACCCAACCCTGATTACGTATTCCTTGGAGAAACTGGCGTATACAATACCATCCAGCCTAAAGAAATCAATCGAGAAGACTTGGACAAATTGAATATAATACCATCACTAATAGATAGCTTGGCTGAAATTGGTGAAGATGAAGATTTTGAAGATAATTTTGACGTAGAATGCGAATTTATGGATTATAATTTTTCAATACTACAAGTTTTAAGTGTATTTAGAGAACGATGCGATAATCTGCACGCTTTGTGTTAAGTATTTGTTAAATTTTAAAATGTTACTTGAACTTTTGAAATATTATTGATGTGTGATTTTATTCCATTATGATGTATAGAGTACTAGGTTATAAAATCGCCTGTGACTTTTAAATCTACTCACTCACTACTAAAACTTGGTTATGTGCAGACTTTTGTTTGTTCTCTATATTTCTTGTCCTTAGCATTTAGTAGGCATTCAGTTTGGATGTTTATTTCCGCATTTTTTTTTTTTGTATTTCCTCGTAAAACTATTTAGATAAAATGTTAGTTTTTGCATTTTTATTTTATTTATGCATTAGTTTAGCAACTTGTAACACTAATGTTGCTGAACAACCAGTTGAGATTTTAACCAATCAAGATATAACTCATTATAAGGTATCCCAAAACACAACGGTGCATTTAATTTGTTACATACACTCAAATCCTTTGGCCTCAGTTGATTGGTACAAAAATGATACCAGTATTTCAAAGCTTATGTCAGATGATGCTTATAATTTACGTGGAATATACTGGACTGAATCCACATTTTATAGTATATTGTCAGTGTACTTGAAAAATGACAACTATTTTGATAAATATCGATGTGTAGCATATCAAAAGGATGTTGACCTCCATGATGAAATCACATACATAATCGAACAAGATGTGCCTAATTCTGTAGTGAATAACAATTCTGCATTTATGCTGTCACTCCTGCTGCTAATTGTTGCTTGTATGGTGGCCTTAGCTTACTCTATATCTAAATACATAATAAATTTTGTCAAATTTAAATGATAGCATTAACACTTTATAATGAATTAACACTTTGTAATGAAATAAGATTTCATAAGTCGAATATGTTTGCTATATAATAATGTATATGTATGCCTCAAATCAATTTTGGTAAAAGTACTTTTATAAAAGGGAAGTCATTGGGTGTGCATACATATAATACTTCAGCACTTCTGGTATACAGTTCAACAGTTTATAGACAATGCCTACTGCACTATGTTTCTTTATTTTTCTCCAATAATCACATACTTATGTTGTGTGATGAAACTTTTGCTGAATAAGAAATTTAAAGTTCCAATGTAGCTGTATTCCTTTATTTCAAAACCCTGCACTATTCCCTCAAGGATTTTCTATCATTTTTCTCCGACAATCATATAACCAATGATTGAGTGATCACTTATTTATCCAACACAATTTTCCATGGAAGGAGAACTGCAGACAAACAAATACCAACTTCTTCACATGTTCACACAATGAAGAAACTTTTGCTGGGTAAAAATTTACAGTTCTAGCGTAGTCAATCGGCCATGGCTGCGATACCAAAGTTATTTTACATAAACCCCCACCAATGCTACAGCCAAAATGAGCGGGGATAATCATGTGACCTTGTACATCATTATAAAATCAACAGGACCACGTCAATCTATTCACTTGCTGTTTAAACTTGTTACAAGTACACACTTCTATTCGTTTCTTCAATTTGTTCAGTCACTCACTCGTTCGTTTGTTCGCTCAGTAATTGAAATGGCACAAAAAATGATTGACATTGCCAAAGAGGCAGTTATCGTCACAGCATCAACAGACATTGGAAGCAGCAGCAATACCGTTAATGTTGATTCTCCAAAACCAAAGAAGCCTAAAGGTGGTCGAAAAACAAAGCAACCTCTGAATGTTGTACTGAATGTCGAAAATTACTATGATTCGTATGTACCAAGATCCGAGCAAACTTCCAATGATGACGAAATACCAAGTGATTCGCCAATTTCACCGACACATGATAACGACACAGGTACTTGTAATTCTCGCATTTGAAAATATAATTTTCATTTTTGCACAGTTGAGTAATGCGTGTATGTATTTATTTATTTTTACAGCCTCACTTATCGAAAATATTGAAAACTTGCCACCAAAGAAGAGATGCCGTGTTGAAAAAGTACTTAAGCCACGCAAGTACTTCATATTCAATCAACTCTACCCCGTAAATTGGAGCGGTACAAAAATATTCTCATGGGTCTGGATGTAGATGCTGATTTTACACCATTACTCAGCATTACACGATATAGTAATGGTAAAACTGGCGGCATTTATCTAAGTCAACAAGAATTTGCAACTCTGATGGAACCGAAAATTTTGGATTGTGTTGAAAGATACTTCCAATGCCTGGATCCTATGCAAAAACCAAAACGAATGTTCATTTCCGACAAATGGAGAATAGAATTTCGCAATTATTGCAATAATAAATCAGTTCTCTTGGCTGAAACTACCAGATCAACGGAATTTCTCCCAGACTCGATTATGTTGCAAGAAGCCAGTTGGAATACAATTCTATACATGAAGTCTGTCATCGAAGATACATTTAACCTACTCGCCGATTACCAGGCAGCAGCGAATCGAGCCTGGCAGCTCATCATTAACGATATCCCTGTGGTCATTCATCTATCCAATCAAACCACCAATTCCTTGGAAACATTTATACGTAGCTTATTGATTAATTACGAAGTCAGCGATTTAACTTTGATTCACGAAAATACTAAATTGGCTAAGAAAATTTTGAGTGATATCAAAATTTTCAACGAGGACAAATTGGTATCTTTCGTAATGAATCGCCTATCTCAAGTTAGTACTGAGATACCTCAATCTACTATGCCTACTACTTCTCCTTATCCTTCTTCTACTACTACTACTCTTTAAATTATTTATTAAAAGTATTTTTATCTTATCATATTCATTTTTTATTTCTTAAGATGTTTAAATATATTTATCTTATAATATATCTTCAATAAAATAGTTTTAAAACTGAAATTCTGTTATTTATTTCATTAACCTATTTGGAGCCCCTAAGTTGAATGATGTCATGTATTCGGACCTTAAATGAAAATTCCACCTATGGCTTAATAAGGTTTTAATTGCTGACTCAATAGGGCTTGATAAGATAATGTTTTAATTGCTGACTCAATATGGCTTGATAAGATAAGGTTTTAATTGCTGACTCATATCCGGTGTGCCATTTCTATAATTAAATTTTCAACTGATAAGGTATACCTTCATCAGCATGGTATGCGGTGGCGGGGTGGCGGTGGCAACGGTTGCGTCAACGCATACACATACGTCGACGTCTACCGACCATCCTACCTACCTACTTTCTCGCCATTCAAGTGATGTCATCATCAAGGTATGTGCCAGGCTGTGGTGGTGGGAGCGGATATGACAGCGTCATCGCCCACGCATACCACCCCGTCTACCCACCTTCCAAACCGTGGCCTCCTACCAACATGATAGGTAAACGCCTCTTTACCTATTTTGTCACTGGGGCTCCTCGGTGGAAGTACCATTTGTCGCCTCGGTTGCTTTGTTTACATATCCAATACATACTTACTACTGTGAATTTTGCTGGCTTTTTCTGTGCTGCGATTCTGATTTTCATCAATGACTTTTCACTGATTCAAAATGAGAGTAGGACCTACGCAATCATTTTTTCTCACTTTGAAAAATGGCCCTAGAAAGTATTTGACTAATTTTGAAAACGAGTTCCGTAGAATCTCAATCAGGGTCAGGGTGTCTAACAATCTCGAAACCGAAAAACAGAACCTTTGCGGGACCTTACTCTCTCAATTACAAATCCGTGAAAATTATCGAAAATCATTGGAAAATCAGTTAAAATTCACTGAAGTGAGAGTTAATGAATTTAGATGTAAAATCAGTGAAAATTCGCTGAAATGCAGCGAATTTTCACTGATTCAGAATGAGAGAGTAGCAGGACTTTTTCAAAATGATAATACCATTATATCATTTATCAACACCCTCCTTCGCGGAAAAAAATTCAATAACCACCTGTCAAGAAAACAATTTTGGATAAATGACACCGCATAAGAAATTACTAATTATAATTTTTTTTTCATTAGATAATCGTTAGAAGTGAACATTTTATTACTTAAACGAAGCTAAAACAAATATTTTTTTCAAAATATCACGTCGAAAAAAATGAAAAATGACTTCAAATCGTCCACAATATTTTAGGAAAGATTTTCCTCAACTTTTCAAGTTTTTCCAGGTGAACTGACGTACTCTCTCATTCTGAATCAGTGAAAAGTCACTGATGAACAATCGAAAATGCAGCACAGGAAAAATCAGCGAAATTCACTGATTTTTCAAAGGTTTTTATCGATTTTTCAGCAAAATTCAAAACTTTTACTTATCAATTTTTCAGTGAATTTTCATTGACTTTTCAGTGATTTTTCTCACTAATTCGTTTTTAGTGAAAATTTCTACACTGATTTTCTTCTGTGCCGCAATTCTGACTGTTTTTCAGTGACATTCGATAATTTTCACTGATTTATAAATGAGAGATTATGATGTTCCTGTAGTATTTTTCAGTGTGAGGTACTCGCAGTCGCAGCCCAACTGATATGAAATTCATGGTGTCTTGACGTCTTTTTCCTTCAGAAATCACGAAGTTTTTAGACGCTCTTTCTCCTTCTCTGTTTACAAAAACAACTCAAATTCAATTCTAAATATTTTTGGGAAACCTCCCCCCACCACCTTCACATAAAAACTTGAGAGCTTGAATTGAGGAGCACGGAGGCTGCAAAACGTTATTCTGTTGAGCGATGAGAAAATCCTGAAATTTCAAAAATTCTCCAAAATTCTAGAAATAAATTTTACCCGATTGGCAAAAGTACAGTAAATCTGATTGTCAGAATGCCTTATCAGATACGTAATCACATTAGTTCCGTTTTGACAGTCAGATTTACAGAGTAGGAAACAATCAACCAATGAGAGAGCTGGATTTGAACTTTCTTTAACCAATATGGCGGATATGTATTTTAGAATCTCGTCAGATCCTCACTCAGATATTTTTCCATCTGACTACCTTTGTAGTCAGATCCGTATTCAGATGAAGTAGTCATGTAGTATATATCTGACTACTCCGTTTTTCTGACTACAGAAATTAACCAATCACGGAGTCCGGTTTTAGTTTCCAATATGGCGGAGTAGTTCGTCAGATCTCCACTCAGTTATTTTTCCATCTGACTACCTTTGTAGTCAGATCCGCATTCAGATTACATAGTCATATCTTGTAATTCTGACTGATTTAAAAATCTGACTAGAGGATTTAATTTTAAATAATTTTTTAAAAATGAAATTGATTGCTGACATGTTGTTTTTAATGATTATTCATGTCAGGATAGATGTCCGTTCAGTTTCCTACCACTTCAAATTTAATCCCTTCTCACAAATTTTTCACCCTACGTGGGATTCGAACTCGGGTCCCTACACTAATCATTTCCCTAACCTATGCCTACCTAACTATTACGCCACCGGGTGCGTATGAGACATAGGGAAATAATTACTATTTTTTCAAAATTACATTACCTACATTTTTACATTTTTCTAACATTTTTTTTATTTAAATTTTCCCAACTTCGATTTTTCAGTTATTTATTAAAAACAGTCAAAATTGAAAAACTCAAGGGAAAGTTTTAATAAATATTGTTAAGTAAAAAAATTAAAGATTTGAAAAAATTGAAGAAAATTTTGAAAAGATTGGAAAAAGTTTTCAAATTGAGATATTTTAGGGGAATTAATTCATATTTTGTTTTCAAAATAATTTTATTTTTAAAATTGCATTGCATTTTGCCATTTTTCTAGCAGTATTTTTTTGATTGAAATTTTTTCAACTTTGATTTCTAAAATGGTTTTTAATTTCATTGAGTTGGAAAAAATTTCTTTCTAAAATTTAAGGAAAAACTTTTCATAATTTTTCAAGTAAAAAAAATTATATTTAGAAAAAATTGAAGAAAATTTTGAATGAAGTTGGAAAAACTTCAAAGAAATCAAAGTCGTAAAATGTTTTGATATCTGAACTTTTTCTCACAGTATTTTTTTTTGCTTAAATATTCTTGAAATTATTGATGTATTTTTGTTTTCTTAAATTTTTTCCAACTTTGTATTTCTTAAAACTTTCAAGTTGAAGAAAATTTTAAAAGATATAGAAAAAATTTATTAAAAAATCAATTTTGGTTGGACTAATTCCAAGGAAATTGAATTTTAATATCTTCGGATCAAAAAAATTTCAAGAGTTCTATAATTTTCACAAATAGGTAAAATTGTTTTCCAAAAAAATGAGGTAAACTGAAGTCATTTTGGCACAAAATTAAGGTTACCTCACTGTACTGTTTTGCAAAATATAAGTTATGTAGATAGTTAGGTACGTTTCTTCAATTTTCATTATTTTTGAAGAAAAATTTTAAAATAATGCTTTGATATCGACTTTCTGAAAAAGTGTGATGAAAATTTAAGAATATAAAAATGCCTACTTCAAGGCTCCATTTTTATTTAACAAGATTGTACCTCATTTCAAATAATTTGCAGAAAATAATGATTGTTAATGGAAAAATTTCTACTCTGACGTGAGTCTTGAAAAAAAAGGTATCATCTTCATAGTACACTACCCCAACCCCCCTCCCATCTACCCTAGCAACAGTCTGTTTGTAGTGGTAAAATGTTTAAGACCCAAAGTACCCGAACTACCACGAATATGTCCGAAACAACAATTCCTCACTTTTCATCCCCTATTCGGAACGTCATGTTGGTAAAACAGGGTAGAATTGCGTGCGCATATGCTGCAGTACCGCTAAAGTTTTTTAAACAGGTTGGTGGTGTGTTGCCGAACTACTTTCTGACTGTCAGATCCGACAATGACAATCTGAATATTCTGACGTTTGCCAACCGGGTAGGACTTGAAATTTTGTATCATCTGGGGAGTTTTTTTATGATACACCTTTGATTTACTTGTGTATTGCCTCAAAAATTTTCTTCGAGTTAAAATACTTCCCTTTATACGTACATACGTAGGAATAGAGGGAGATTGATATTCTACCACTTTTTAGTTTCAACTCGTAACAGAATACATATAAATTTACATATACTTAATGCTTTACTAAATTTTCCCCTATTTTCGAAAAAAAAAAACAAACGAAAAAACCTCGTCGCACCTGAAAATTTCGCAAAGATAAGCTCACACGAATGAACGACGAGTCTCGGATAATTAATGCGTTTTAAATGGCACGACGCAGCACTTCGGCCAAAACGCAGACGAGTCCCGGTATTCTTACACTCGAAACTCTTAACTTTTATACCGGTACAGTACATTTTGTCGGACAGTAATGGAATTTTGATAACTTGGCGGTACTTTAAAGGGTTGATTACGTAGCCCTACGACATGACATTTCCGTAGTACACGGGCGTCCATTGCGACGTAACAACCACCCGCCAGAAAACAGCATCGCATCGCACAAGTGGAACCGAAATATCTCCCCGGAGAAATCACACCGTCATAGTCGGAGCCACCGGTGACCTTAGCAAAATATTCCTCCGTCAGCGTCGCTCCTCGCCGCAAATTCGACTTGTACGAGTAATTCACTTATAATTCTCGTTTACGCTTGTTACTCTTTTATCGTTTATCGTGTGATCGATTTTATTCTTTTTACAACGATCTCCGCACCTATCGCGACGGTATTTAATATTCGTCCTTCCTCCTCGCCGTATAATACTCGTGCAAGAAATAAGGAAGACCGGAGATGCACGCGAGACAGACAACCGAGGACCAACAAAAAGGGGCGAAAGAAATGACGCGAGAATTATTCGTAAGGTACCTAAGATATGTATGAGTTGTCGGAGAAACGATGCAACACCGTCTCTTAAGTGATCGAGTACAAAGCAATGGCGGCGACATCTTTAGCAAATTCTATAAGGAAAACAATTAAGAAAAACGTGAACAACAGAGATGCGGCGCTGCGGCGTGACAGGGACAGGACACGCAGAGGTAACAAGACAGTAGGGAATTTGCGAGGAACGAAAAAAAAAATCACGAAAACGACTTCGTAAGCACTTCTGACGAAAGACTCGGTGAATTACGTCGAGAAAGACAAGTTAATTAATTCCAGTAATTAGAGGCGTAGAGTAAAAGTGAAGGGAAGAGGGTCTGTCCGATCCAGCAACCGGCAATCAACGGTACGAATTTAATCGCTTTTCTGGGCGCCGCACACCCCTCCCCCCATTCAGACGCCTGCACCAAATCTCGAGCCGATTTCACTTTCCGTTCGTATCGGCGACTTACCTTTTTCGCCTATTCGCGGGACGCGTTTAAAAGCTTCCTTATTTTTGACTTTTCTTTTGTGTCTGTGACGAAATTTCGCACAATCGCATGCCAAGAGTTTATTATTCGGCGCTATTTTCGCATCGGAGCGGAAACTTGCTTCGCGCCCGATACCTGTACACACTCGTACAGGGGTGAAAAAAAAACTCCGACGAAACGCGTCGAATCTCTCTGGAGGATTTCTTTTGTAAATGTAGAAATTCGCGCCATTTCTAATTCCAATCTTTTTTGCGTTGTTCTTCGGGCATTAATATTTGATTTGGCCGTTTGCTGCGCGTTTAAAATCCATTAGCTTTTTCACTTTGTTAACCTGCTTGCCACTCGCCGCCGCCCCTCCCCCCATCACCGTTAAATTTATACTATGACAAACGCAACTTTCATTCGGTCCATGAATATTTAACCGTATTTATCGTATAAGTGCTCTCGAGCGTTGGCATTCCTCGAGATACGAGCTGACGAAAAAGTCGAGCATCTATCGTTTTGCTCCTTCTTTCTATCAGATGTACACAAATTTTCTAATTATTTTTTCATTACCTACCCAAGTTGAATGAGTATACCCACGTTGTAGGTGTTTATGGAGGTGTCGTCGCCTTTATTCATCTCTCGGATACAAAATGAGGTATTCCAGTATTTTGTTATTTTTAATTTTCAGTTTCCAGATTAGGTACGATGGTGTCGTTTCAACGAACGACCCAACTGAATGGAATATTATTTCGTTCGTTGCAACAAGTTGATACTTTAGCCGCCTTCGTCATTGGCTCGATTTTTTTTTCGAGGTGATATCAAGTCAGGGTGGCCATAATATTTCGAGAACGATTTCCTCCGACTGTTCCAGGTTTTTTAGACTAGTTAGGTACGTATGATTTTCATGAACCATGGAGGAGGGACGAAATTTCGCAGAAAAATGCATAAAAGTCTTTAAAAATTAATCACGAATTTTTAAAAAATATTAATGAAATGAGTATCGAAAGCGCTGTGGCGATTGCCTGACTGGTGTAATTTTTAAAAAAATGAAATTCTCATCAAATGGCCTAATTTTAGCTTTCTTTTCGTTTTTGTTTCATTTCTCTAGCTCAAAACGTCTTTGTACAGCGAGCGTTTACAAATGGGGAGTTGGCTTTGGCCCACCCTGTACTTACTTACATGGTGTCACTGGTGTCAAATTTATTTTCAAAAAAATCACAATTTTTACGATATTTTTTGATGATCTTTTTTCGACCGCCAAAAACTACTCAAATTCAACACGAAAATTTTTACCCCTCCCCCATACTAATATTACAGGAAAAAAATTCTCTTGAAAAAGAAAAACTCAATCTTGAAGAAAAATTATTTTCACTGATTTTTCAACTATAAATTCATAAATTTTACTGACTTTTCAGTGAAATTTCACTGACTTCCCGCTGATTTTTCTCACTGATTTGTTTTCAGTGAAAAATTTTCACTGATTTTCTTCGGCGCGCTACAATTCTGACTGTTTTTCAGAGATTTTCGATAGTTTTAACATTTTTATAAATGAAGAAGTAATGAAGGATTTTTTTTTGAAAAATTCACAATTCAACTCTCTAAATTTAAATCAGTCAAAAATGCCAAAATTGACTGAAGAGAATGGAAAAAATCAAGTCACTGATAATCAGTCAACTTTCACTGATTCTCCTGTTGTAATCAGTGACATTTTACAGCCAGTGACAGCCAGTCTGAGAAAAATTAGGTACCTACTGATTCAAATGATAAATTTTCATTATTGAATCAGTAAAAATTGATTGACTGAATAAAATCAGACAAAATTTACTGATTCAATCAGTGAATTTTCATTATTAAATCAGAAAAAATAAAATTTCACTGGTTGAATCAGTAATGAATGAAATTTTACTGATTCAGTAATGAAAATAAGAAAATACCTATATACATCGAATCGACTCGACACTAAGTTAATATCAAGGAGAAATCTTGTCTCAGATTTGTCATCACCCTACGTAGACGTAGACACACGAATATCAAACCTGAAACAAGGCAATAACTCAAAATTCAAATACGATACGGTATGACAAGCGATGACAGAAAATTGACTCGCTCGTAGGGGTACCTAGCTACCTACCTCCTTACGCAGAATCAGATGGCATTTCGCAAACGAAAAGAAAGCGAAAAAACGATTAAAAACGAAATAAAAATAATACTAACGTGGGGTACATGTGCGGAGAAGCAAACGAGAAATATTTGTCGACTGGTACAATAAAGCGTTCGTGATGGGTTTAATATCTTTCCCCTAATATGAATAAAAAATTTCTACTATTTCCTTAATAAGAACACGAATGTAAACAGTTTCGCGGATGGAAACAAAGCGCATGAAAAAAATTTAATATATCGTCGTTTTTCTGCTACCGTTGCTCATTTTTTTGTTTTTCGTTTCGATGCGGCTTGTTTGGTGTATGGCTTATGGCATGCACGCGTGTGTTTTTAAATTTCCCACACGCAGATCTGTATTTCCAAATCCAAAAGCACATCGGGCGCAATAAATACAAACCTATAAATGTTTACATTTTCACATATTTACGTTCGCATTAAAAAAGGTACAAATGCCATAAAAAAAGTAGGTACCTAATTATTAATGGCGCATTAATACCTAATAGCTGCCGCGATTCGTACTTAATAAGCCGCCTCGGAAGATATACCAAAACCAAACACTTCGCTAATGCCAAATCTTTGCGACTATTTTTCATAAAAGCCGTAACCGAAATTTCAATCTGTACCAATTTAGTTGATTTATTAAGTCGGATGACGCTTCTGGTATATGGTGAAAATACAACGCCATTATTTGGGTCGCACTCGCGTACGCCCCGTTATTTAGCGTTCGAATAATTCATGTCGGAGCTTAAAACGATTATTTATCGCCAACATATGTATAATAGTAGTTTCGTGACCTCACTTAACGTTTAATAGATTACCGTAGTAAAAATATTCATCGTAGCTATTAATTCGCCACCGGTGTTATATTATATACCTGCATCCGTCGCGTCGGCATCTCGGCACAGCATTTTCCAGCCTTCTCCAGCGCCAGGAGCGAGGTTTTTCTCTAGAATTTTGTAGGAATTTGTTTTCGCCAATTGAACGAATCCTAATAGCAATACGACGTCTCGAATTACTAATTGATTAACAGTTCCGCGCACATTCGATGGCAATAGGTGATCATTCTTTTTAAAATAACTTTCATTCCACTTCCGTCCTCCCATTTGTTTCTTTTTCCTTCCTATTTCATAAGTAGGTACTTGGAAGCGT
This sequence comes from Pseudococcus jackbeardsleyi, assembly GCA_038380155.1. Taxonomy (NCBI): domain Eukaryota; kingdom Metazoa; phylum Arthropoda; class Insecta; order Hemiptera; family Pseudococcidae; genus Pseudococcus; species Pseudococcus jackbeardsleyi. The sequence continues at coordinate 1,925,790 of CM076240.1, forward strand.
TTTCATACGAAATTACACAAACTTTTCCATTACAAAGCTCGTCGTTTAGAGGCGAATGTGTTTAATCCATTAAGGTAGAATACGTTTAGAGCGCCGCAAAACCAAAAATGTCTCGTGCTTGTCGAACAATTCTTGCCATTGGTGCCTGGTTGCGAATTTACAATGTATAAAAGAGCCCTGCCTGGCCAACTATTTTAACGGCGTTAACGCTGATTTCCTTCATGGCATGGCATGGATGAGAAATTATGAACTAAATTGGAGAAATTTTCACAAAATTATTTATCAAAATGAATTTAGCTCCTTAAATTTAAGAAGATGCACACATGTTAGGGCTACGATGGGGTGATCTATGTCTATACATAAATGAGAAGTTGGATTGCCTAATAGGGGTGATCGTTTGCACTTTTTTCAAACGTTTAAGAAGGGTAGGTACCTAGCTAAAAAGATCTACTAAGAATTCAAAACAATGCCTCGTAAAAATTCCATCCCTTTTATTACTTCATCGTTACCCTTCCCCCACTCAACAATAAAATCTGTATTTGTAACCCTGTCGGAAAGAAGGGACCTTGCGTGAAAAAACTCGAAGTCTCATTTTTCACGTTTTTGGTCCAAATGACACCAAATCTGGATCAAACATATCAAAATAAAGACATCGATTTTGTTTCACACAAGGTCCCCTTTTTCCAGCAGGGTTACATTTATGCAATTTTGAAATTTGGTTTCACTGTGAACGATTATTCTATGCAAAAATACTAGTACCATCTACAGCACACATATTTTTTTTATTTTTATCAAATTTTTCAAATAGACATGATATTTTCAACACTCTCTTAACTTCAATCAGTCAAAATCTGAAGATTGATTGATTTAAAGAGACGGAATCATGTCACTGATCGGCAAAGAAATTTCATTGATTCCACTGTTAATCAATGAAATTTTACTGCCAATCAGTAAAAAAATACTGATTCAATTCATAAATTTCTATATTTGAATCCGTAATTTTTGCTCAACTATTAAAAGAACCAGTAATTAATTATGTACTGATTCAATTAATAAATTGAAATTTTTACTGATTTATTTCACTACTGATTCAAAAATGAAAATTCACCGATAGAATCAGTAAATTTTTTACAGATTTCTACAGTGATATAATTCTGTAAAAATCGAATTCTCTAAACCACGTTTTTTTCACTACTTTTTACCATCAACTTCAGAAATCTTTTCTCCGGCCCAAAAATGCGACAAAAACTTAGTTCCGAAAATTTTGGGTCTCTTTTTCTCCAGCTTCAACAATTGTATGAAAATTGATGATGAATGGCGCTTTTCACAGCTTGAGAATTTGAACTTATTGTAAAAAAGGAAACACTTCATTTCAAAAGAAAATCACTAAAAATTTTGAAAAATGAAACGAATTACTCATATTTTGAAAGGGGACCGTCTACCAAAACACAAGATTGAAAATTGGCACCATTTTAATCAAAAAGTTGGAATTCTCCTTACGAGTAATTTATTTTTTGTTGCATGTCTCTCACAAAAATCAGGAAACTACATACTAAGATTGGATTAGACTTAACAGAGGGGAGGGAGAAATTGAATGGTCATCTTGCCTTGAAAATCGCATTTTCGAAGATTATTATTTTTCGTCTGCTTAAAACGTAAAAGTGAATTTTCCATATTTTCCATATTTTAAAACTTTCAAATGTTCATCAAAGGAGCCATCAAAATTACAACAAAACGCCGAACAGCAGTTGTCGAGGAAACTCGGACGGTTTAAAAACCCTACACGTGCGACAGCGCAATCGTATTTACGCGCCCGGTCTTCGTTTAATAGAAATTTCGCTCCAGTCCTTCGGCTAATCAGTCAAGAAGTTGAATTGCGGTTTTCATTTGGAAGGACAATATATCTATCGGTGTTGGGTAGTAAGCCTGAAATGGCAGCTGGATATTAGAATGGACGATTCCACAGGTTAATACATCTTTTCCGATGGAAAACCGGAGAGAATGAGGGAGGGCTGGACGCGACGCGTGTTGAAAAGAAAATGAATAAAATATCGGCTGAAAAGTTTCCACTTGCAGCATCCAACAGCGTAACGCCTTTAACGATTTCTTACCATTTTTTTCCGTTCCCCCACATCTCGGCCTATCCGTATCGTCCCTAAGCCCAAAGCCTCCGGATTTCGCAGTCGTTTAATAATTCATCGTTTTCGTACGAATAACGCATCTATGGCGCAATGATCGGTAATTTTTTTCTGTACTGTTTCAGGCAGCGAAGCGCCGTCGCGCCAGCACGCGTCCTTCAACATGAAGATGAGCAAAGTGGGTAACCAGACAAATTCGCAAGACCCACAGGCGGTCAATTCGCGAATATTCGTCGGCAATCTGAACACCTTCCAGTGCAGTAAAACCGACGTTGAAAGAATGTTTCAACGATACGGCCGCTTAGCAGGTAAATTTTTTATTCAATTACCATGCCCTGTGCCTTCGTTTCGACCGGTTATGTGAACAGAAACACATGCGACGGTTGCAAGTCAGCACAGACAACATCGAGAGCAACACGACGAATATAGAAATATCCCGAAAGCGAACGGCGGAGCGGTCCGCAACCCCGCATCCGTACTCCGGGCCCAGTATGCCGATGATGCGAATGTTTTCTGGACAAATGTATTCAAATTCGTATTTATTGCCCGGTTTCGCGTGTAAATGTAAATTCCTTCAATTTCCATATTTCCGCTGCAATTTCTCACGGTATAGCAATTCCACAACGCAGCCCAATATTTCGCAATAAAAACGACCAAGGGTGCGTCGCTCTATTTCTCAATTGCCATCCGGATTAAAATTTATCCTATTTGCCCAACATACGCGAACCACGAATTTTTATCGCGTAGGAAAAAAAATGAAAATAACGACTCGACCGGCACGGTGTTTTCTTACGTGCTGTCGATAAATTGAGGAATGTTTTTTTGGCCGGAAAGGCGAAATATCGTAAACGTATACAAATTTTACTTCGGGTGTCAAATTATCTCTCGAATGTGTTATATTTAAGTAAACATCTGCGACAAATCGGACGACCAAATAGGTAAACTGCGGCTGAAGCATCCGCGTTCGCTGGCCCGACTAACTTGTTGCCAAAATTGTGACGGAAATTTACTACCTCATGCTCTCTCGCGTGGTTTACGAATTGACCTCGACGAATGCTTTAATTTATCGCCAAATTTAAATCTAATGTGCTGATGGATTTCTTTAAATGTGTTACAACATGAATCACACGACATATGTCTCGTACCAACGTTCGTCCGTAAGTGGATATCCTATTTACGCAGCTGTTTGATCGAATAATATTTTGAAATACACGAGAAAAAACATTCGAATTCAAAAGAGCCAAAATAAGTATCTACTTTGTCTGAGGAGGAGGAGGAGGGGAGGGGGTTCAAATCATCTACGCGGTTAGAGATTTGCTGTTTTTGGAAAGTATAACGGCAAAAGATGATTTTTCATTCGTTTACTTTGTAAAGAAAAAATAATAATATTATCTTCGGGTCACGTTGAAGGTAAACGATTTTTCTGGCATAAAATTAGAAAATTATACCTACGGAAGCTGCAAGGTCAAGTCCGAAATTTGAAATGCCCATTTCTCAATTACCTAATTTGAAATCATGTGACAACTTTTACGACAGCTTCTTTCAATTTTTCAAAAACAAAACCACTTATTCTGTTCAACCATGCAATCTCCGATTCGGACGAAACTGATTTTTAGAAAAAACATATCCAGTCTGAAAAATTCCCTCGTCAAAATTTCGACAGTTCAAGTCGATTTTTGTCGAATTTTTTAAACAACAATGGTTTTGTTAACATTGTAAATGGATCATCATCAGATCTTAACCTAACATATACCTAATTACTCTACACCCTTCCCAATAGACATCTCTGAATATTTCCAGAATGAGTGGATACCGTATAGATTTGAGCAGCTGAAAATCGAGTTCTAGCCTGATTTTGGATTATTGAATGAAAATATTCACAAGTATTTAGATTTCGTGACCATCAGGGCCGGCGAGAGGAAATGTGGACCCAGTATAGAGCATTTTGTAGGCTCCTTTTTTCAAACCATTTTTTTCAGCTATCGTCATTACCTACTCGAATAAACTTAAGCTCAATGATGCCCTTAAAATTTCAAGAAAAAAAAAAGGACCGAGAACGTCACACAGACTTGCACTCTTTTTCGCCTGCTTCTTACAACAAAATTTCACCAGATTCCCAGGCATTATTTTCCACGTTCCTGACGATCCACAGATTTTTTGGGTCGGAATCAAAAGATTTTATTTAAAAAATGATGCTATGAAAGATAAAACTTTCAAAACATCAATTTTATTTTTTATTTTCTTTTAAAAAAAACATCATTCTCTTGAACCTAAGCGAAAAGAGAGCGAAATATTTTGTAAAAGATAGAATTGCGAAACCTAAAACTGCATATTTTTTTCACAAAATCTCAATCACCAGACAAATGTTGAGACCTCTTCACTTTCAATAAATCATTTAGATATATTATTAAAAATTGAGAATAACAAACATCAGAAAATCTCTTTTCTGGATACTAAGTATTTATGAAAAAAATCCATGGCTCAGTAGACCATTTTTTTTTTTCAAATATAGTAATTTAGACATTTAAAAATTTGTCCAAAATTCAAATTTTTGTTGAAAAAATTTCAAAAGTTTAATTATATTGATTACCTACCAAATTTAAAATTCATTTTTTAAAAAATCATGAATTTCGAAAACTACTTAAAGAAATAGGTACATAAAAATCTTGGAAAATATTAGATTTTCTCACAAAAAGTTTGATTTTAATACCTAAATTTTTAAAAATGTAGGTACTTAAATCTTCAAAGAAATGAATTTAGCAAGTCCGAGCAAAGCAAAGGCAAAATTTTTTACTCAAAAAAGGTATGAAAAGTATTCAGTTTTTCAATACATTTCAACTGTATTTTTCAAAAATTCTCGCACCATTTTCAGACTTTTGTACTATTTTTGTTCTAGGATATGACCTGAATTTTTATGATTACGTTTACTACAAAAGTTTTAAAAAGTACTTGAAAAAATGTTGCTTCTATCAGATGCGGTCTCGGCCTCCGCTTTTCCAAAAATCAAAACTCATTCAAATTGAAAATGAATTCCATAAGTGATTCCCCTTCCCACTCTTCCCACGTCACTTTTTCTCAAGATTCAAGTCCTTGGACCTTTCTCGAAAAATTACCAAAAATCATCATTTCTTCATTTCAAAACTTCAATCACACGATCGAAAATTCACGTCAAACACATCAAAAAAGTATTTCTTATTTCAAAACAACAAAGTCGAGATCACCTTTGACCACGCCTTGAGTCACAGGTAGGTACAAAAATGTATAAAATTTTAATCATTGTTTACATTTATGAACGCGATTAATTAAAAAAATTACTTTTACCGAGATGTAACCGCTGTTTCGCGTTGACGTAATACAGATAACGTCAGTTTTTTTTTTCTGAATGAGCTCGAACGCAGTTTGTCATAAAAGAGCAATTAACGTAAGGTCTAAAGTACCAATTACACGAAAAGTTGTACATTATAGTCGTAAAAACGCGAATAGTTGGAAATACCGTAAAGACAAAAAATTATGTTCGAAGTTCATTTTATTACGTGGCTCGACATCGGAATTAATGAAAATATGGACTACGTAGGGTAAGGTACGACGATGCGATATTTCGCGAAGAAAAGTTGAAATGAGGGTAGGCTATTCTTTACGCGGATGCTGCAAACTGCCACCAAGTACAATTAGGTACCCGCTACGACAAACTTGCAAGCGACAATTTTATTCGAACAAATTAACCGGTACAAAAAAATAAATAAAAATTAAATAAGTATTAGGTATATAATACACTCGGACACCGTAATTAAAAATAAAGCTCGTCGGTTTCAAAGTTTCATCCCTGCGACGCGCAACAATCGGGCACCATTTCTTCGAAAGATCTGACGACGTTGCTAACACGGCTCATCGAAAATTTTATTTAAAAGCCTGAATTCCGGTAATAGATCGGCCCAAAATCAAGGCGTGAATATCGTGAGTACCTTCGTACGTATTTACAGCTTCCAAATTCAAAACATGTCTGATAATGTGATACTCGTCAGCGATACCGTTACCGCCGAGCATATCTCGAGCAGTTCGGGCGATTTCCAGAGCCTTTCCGCAATTATTACGTTTAATAATGGAGATCATTTCGGGAGCCAGCAGCCCTTGATCTTTGAGTCGTCCAACTTTGACGGATGCCAAATACGCCAGCGAGATCTCGCTTACGATATCGGCCATTTTTTTCTGCAACAGTTGCCTGGAAGCCAACGGTGCACCGAACTGGACTCGGTCTAACAAATACTGACGGGCGGTTTCGAGACAAAATTGGGCAGCTCCGGTGACGCCGAAGGCGATCGTGTATCTGGCATTAGTCAAGCAGCCCAGAACGCTTTTCAGTCCGTCTGATTTGGGTAGTTTGTTGGTTTCCGGGATTTCGCAACCGTCCATCATGATCATACCGGTGGTATTGGCTCGAAGGGAAAATTTACCTTGGATTTTGGTTACTTCTAAGCCTTTGGTGCCTTTGTCGACCAAGAATCCGCGTACTTTTCCGTCTTCGCATTTGGCCCAGATCAGCAGGACGTCGGCGATTGGCGAATTCGTAATCCAGGTTTTGCTGCCGCTCAACGTGTACGTTTTTTTATCCGGATTGTAGACAGCCTTGGTTCGCATACCTGACGAAAAAAATCGGGGAAAAAATCGATGAAGATGTACGCTAATCGAATTTAGTACAACTACAATAATACCAGATACCTATAGCAGAAAATTTGATTATTTACCTGCAGGATCACTTCCAGCATTAGGTTCGGTTAAACCGAAACATCCGACAATCTCGCCTTTCGCCATGCCCGGCAAATACTTCTCCTTTTGTTCTTCGCTGCCTAGTTCGTAAATAGGTTGCATGACTAGCGAGCCTTGCACGCTCATCGCCGATCTGTAAGCGCTATCGACGTATTCAATTTCACGAGCGATTAAACCGTAAGCAACCGAAGAGACGCCCGCGCAACCGTACCCCTTCAGGGTACAACCGAATGCGCCCAGCTCGCCTAATTCGTTCATGATGTGTCTATCAAATTGCTCGTTTCGATGAGATAGTAATATTCTGGGCATGAGTTTTTCGCGACAATACGAACGGAACGTGTCTCTTAGCATTATTTCGTCTTCGCTGAATTCGCTTTCCACGTTCAGCGGATCTTCCAGCTGAAATTTCGCCGACATCAGACGAGCGCTTTGGCTGAATTTTCGACGCAGCGGTGCCTGCTGCTGACGATGGCACAGCTCGCATAAGCTTTTTACCGAAACGATTTTCGACAGGAACATTGTGCTGTGGGTCAAGAATGGAATCTGCGAAAAAATGGTTGAGGATTTTACTCGAAAAATTGACAGAAATCAAAAGCACACTGCAGGGACGTGAATTCTAACCAAAATTCCATTTTAACCGCTAAACTAGAACAAAAACCGTAACCGAAACTCAGATGCGTAACCAGCGAGTGGGCCGGGTGGGGCGAGTACGCCAGGCATACCTGAAAAATCGTCAAGCCGACCGACCCACCCATCAAAAAATGGAAAAAAATTTCATTTCTGTGTCCAGAGAAAAAAATTCTTCAAAGTAAACATTTTTAGTGAGGAAAAAGGTCTATCCTGAAAATTAAAAATCCAATTTCTCAGAGTCTCGCTCGGGCATTATGAACGAAATCAAGATTCTCTGATCTATCAGAGACGCCAGCACGAAAAAGGCAATATTTTACCCTCCCCTCTTAAAATACTTCTACTGATTTTTTTGTTTTGTTTTTTTTGCCCACCCCAAAATTGTAGGGCCCATATTAGGTCCACCCATTTGTTATTTTCTGGTTACGTCTTCGCTGAAACTGTTACCCAATTATTTTATTTCGGATACGGTTGATTATTGTAGGTGCTTTTTTTGTTCAATTTTCAAGTCAAGAGAATTTCTGGTAAGATGATGAAATCAGCATTTGAACCGATCTAGACAAAAACCACTTAAAATGTTGGTATTAATGTCAATCCATTCCAAAAATTTTCAACCCCCCTCCTCATACTCTATACCAACAGGACAAATAACAGGCCATATACTCAAAACTCAACATTTTCTATCTCAGAAGCAGATGGTCTAAAAAATTTCAATTTTTATAGATTTTAGAACAGGTAAAATACATATCATGCAAATGTACACTGAGAATTTTTTTTAATTTCTGATTTTTCGGAGTTTTCGCGAGTTGAAAACTTTCCTGAAAAATATATTCCCGAAGAACAAAATCTCAAAAACTTTTTATCGAAATGCTCGAATCAAAATTTGACCAAAAGGTCAAAATAAAGCGTCGATAATCAAAAGTCAAATGTCAGAAATTAAAATTTAAAAACAATAAAATCGAAACTTGAGATACAAATGGTAAAAGCTAAGAACCGTCTTTTAGGTCTCAAATTGCAAGTTTTCTTTAAAAAAAAGTTACTAATTCGCCTGAAGTTCCTACTTATGGGTTAAAAATGCAATTTTTGTGATTTTAAGGCGAAATACCCCTTACTTTCTTCGTTCTTTTGGTTTGATTCTGAAGATCTCGATCGATAACTCGAGAATTATTGTCGAATGCTGAATGTGAAAAAAAAAATCTCGCCTATTATTTGCCTTAAGCTTGGCAAACTTTGTAAGAAAACATCAAATTGTAATAAGTATTCAAAATAAATCGGTTTTGTCTTTCGAAAAAAAACTATTTCGAGAAAATGAACGGGTATACTTTTTTAGAGAGCGGAGGGAGGGGAGGGGAGAGAAGGGACAACAATAGATCCAACATAACATGACAAAAAATGAAATTTAATATTAAAAAACACTTTTTTTTTTGTTGTTTTCCCACATTTATATAAGGATTTTGTCCAGTTCAAAAGGACCGATTTTACCATCTCATCAGGAACTCAAGGTTGGGCAGGATCTCAATCTTTTTGAATTTGAAATTCAAAAATAAAAATTTCCAAACCCAGTTTTTGAATTTAAATATACTTTTATAACAGATTTTGGATTTAAAATCCAGTTTTCCAAAACTTTTTATGCCTCAAGATCCGATAATTAGTGTTTAAACTTCAGGTTCAGGCATCATGGCATTTCATTTCATAATTACATTCAATTTTGTAATAAATTTTTATAATACTCAATAACATTTCAAAGTTCGAAAACATTTTCAATGTTTTTTTTTTTTTTTTTATCATTATTACGTACATTTCTGATTTCAGATTTTCGATTTTAAATTTTATGGTACGAATGATTTTGGATTTCAGATTTAAGATCTATTTTTGCACAAAATTTTGGAACCTGTTTTTGAAATCTTTTTGTACCGAATAGGTGAATGATTATCATTAGATATTATTTTAAAACACAAACATTAGCAATTAAAAATATATCCTTGATTCATTTTCGACAATTTTTGAAAAAAAATCGACATTTTTGTAAACTTTTACGAAATATCTGTATTTAAAAGAGCTAAAATATTAACTTAAGGTGTAGGTAAAAACTAAAAACGTAATAACCTAATAAGTATGCAATTTTCTACTTACCAGCGACGTGTAGAATATCAAGGTTGAATTCAAATTACATCAAAAACCTGATTGTAACTTTACAGACGACGACATACGCGAACAGAATATTCCACATGAAATAATAAAATAATGAAAAAACTATCACTTGGACTTAATTTTTATCTTTATGGCAAACATCACACTTTAAACTGTTCGTAATTAGTATTAAAAAATAAGATAGTTTTAGCCGCAGCGATGAGTAACAATTCAAATCTTTCTGAAAGTATTATTATCAGTTTCGGAAAAAAACAAATTTTTCGTTATCACATCACCTCATACACACAGCCACGGTACAAAAACAGTTGGCATATATGCGCAGAACGAAATGCGCTTCATATCGAGATGACGAAGTCCACCGTCATGACGTCATCGCGATTCTCTAAATCAGCTGTTCACGAGTGATCAAACAACTTTTAGGTGTAGTGTAAGATGTAAATTACGAATAAAATTTTTGTAATTCGTACGTACGAGTACGAAGTACATCACACTCGATGTTTTTCCGCATTGTTTTCCCTCTGCTCGCTAAATTTGAATTTCTTACCGAGAAATCGAAATACGTAAGTAATCTAACGCTAATATGTAGTTAGGTAGGTACGCGAATCAAGTCAGATCCCAGAGCTGAACATGATGAAAAGTAAAAGACGAGGCGACAGAGACGTCGCGTCGTCTTCGCAGCCTCGCAGCAATAAGTAAATCCTTTTAATCGGCCATATCGCGAGCATACCATAAATCTTCATTAATCTAAAGACGACGACTATAGGCGACGAAAAAGCTGCCGGCTCGACGTAATTATTATTGTTTATTTAAAGTTCGAGCCGAGCAGCGTGCAGGAATGTTAACGATATAATTTAACGTGTTCGGCGTTGTTAAATTCCAAATCGTTATTAATCATCGAGACTATTATTAAGTCGACGTCGTATCGCTGGACAATCCGGACAAGCTGGACAATTTAACCATTGCTGTTTGTAAACTCTCACTTGGTAAAGCGTATTCGCGCCAACGCCACGAGCAGGAGTAGGACGAGGAGCGAAGCAATTAATTACGAGCGACAGCTGCACAGCCGCAACAATCAAATACGTCTCGCGCTCTACCCTCCGCCAAAGGCCCAAAAGCTCCGTGTCGCTTTCACGTTGCGACTTTCTGAACGCTCGTAATGAAGTCGCCTTTTAAGAGTGACCAACTCGTACGCCGATCACTGTATCGGCGGGAAAAAATTTTCGACCCTCCTACTCCTAGGCTCCTATCTATGTACAGTACACCGTAAAGCCTAACGCAAGGTAGGTATACTAGGTATGCTAGTTAGTGTAGGTACCTACTACCTACTCCTAGCTACGAACTACCTACCACCTTCTCTCTTCCTCTGTGCAGAAGTTGTCGCGCACTCACCACAAGAGCCAGGCTTTTGTTTTCACTTTTTCTGACATTCCTTTGCTGTCAAGAACACAATCAGTAATCTTTCCAGTATCAAGATTAAAAATATGAAAAAAATACCTACTCTCTCTTTTGTGTATAAATAAAAAGAATATTCAAAGCTATACAAAAAACATACAAAATTATATCGAAAAGCTCGCTTTTTTCCCTCCTTCTTCTGCCCCGGTTCGAACATCTGCACGTGAAACCATATTTTCGTAATTTCTCTGGCCGGCGTAATTTTCTTCATTTTTACCCAACCCTCGCCTATAGATACACCCATACGGTAATATCATCTCCTCGCCACACTACGCCAACAGCTCTCGAGGTGAGTGAGGAGGGTTAGCGACGGCGAGTCCGTGTCGAGCATCGAAGATGGAGCATTCCGGTATTAAATCGAGGGTAAGTGTAAAAGCACTAAAACGCAAGAAAATTCCGATAAAATCCATCATCTTTCTGGTGTGTAGAAAAAGGGGTGAAATCGTCGCCGTTTACGAGATAATTCGTGATGGAATTCTCCCGCTCGTTCGCTTTTCGGCGCAATTGTGCGAAATTTATTAATGGCGATGTGTTTTTAAAGAACCGAAAATTTTTCTTTTTTAAAAAGATCGCTCTCCGCGAACGCGATTTCCAGCCATAATTTTACTGTACGCTGCGAACCTTCGTGAAAGGATTTTTTTTATTAAATTTTTTTTCAGCTTATTCAAAAGAGCAAAAGGGCTATTATTATTATTCTTATTAAACATCCGCCGTGTCGGGCGCATTGCATGGCAAGGAATTTTTCAAATTTTGTGATTATCTCGCGTATTGAACCATCCTTATTTCATCATTATTATAATCGCGAAATGTAAAATGCTGCAATTTTTATCGATTCCTCGTCATTTTTATTCGAATAAAGTTCAAAAAAATCTACGAAATGGGAAAAGAGGTGAGATACATCGTAAAAAATTCAAAATAGATACATTTACCTAAATAAAATGAATTAAAATTAGGGGGAATAATGAAAAACGTACCCTATGGTTTTTGAAAAAAACAGTGATATAATTTCGTAAACGCACCTTGAGCCTCTCCCAAGGTCCGAAGTGGCATTTTTCCCATTTGAAACAATTTTTGCCATTGCTGTCCCAATTTGTCAGCAAAAAACCAATAATTTAAAAAAAAAAGATTATAGTGAAAATAATTGATATGAATTTTTACCCTCCACCATTTTTTTCTCAAATTCTCAGTCCCTCCCTTAAGTACTGCAATTTCTAGGTGTGCTTTATGGATAATTTATATTCAGTTACAGATCTGCTAATAATGATGAGTCTTCTTCGCCCCCCCCCCACAAAAAACGAAATTAGGGGTTGTCAAAATTTGTTATTTCCAAGGGGAAAAGTGGTTTAATATCAATTTTGTGAATCTGCTGGAAAAATCAGATGATATCTTTCTGAGAAAGTGCAACTTTGGTTTCAGCACCACCTTCCTAAATCAAAAAATCTACTGGATCTCAAAAATAAAAATTCTTGCCTTTATTTGGATTTTATTACAATTTTTATACAATTTTTCTTACTTTAAATTGTCCAATAAAGCACCCTATTTTCTTAGGCTTTCATAATAAAATTCGATGAAGAGCAACACGTTGAAAAAACGAATATTTTACGATAATATTTATAAAATTCTTCTAATTTTTGGGTCTTCTTATTTTTTTTGCAAGTAAACAAGACGCCCAGTAAATTATCTGGAAACCACTTTTAGCTCTCTAAAAAAATGTTCAATTTGCAGTTCGCTAATCTGGAGATTTCGTGATTTTCATCAAATTCAAATTGCTCACTTAAACACCTCAGAATCGAACCAAAAAATATTTTGGTTATCCAGAATCATATCAACTACATTTTTCAAAATTTTTCTCAATTTTTCTCGCCAAAACGAAGATTTTTGCAATAAATCATTACTTCAGAAAATTTTTCGACTCGTGCAATAATTTAGAATTTATGAAGCAATATCCTTTCTGTCCCCAGAAAAAAAAAAACTTACATTCCATCTCTGCCTATGATTCGTATCAAGCATTACGAGTGCAAAGTGATGATGAAGAAAATAATAACTAAAACTCTTTCTAGGTATATCGATGCATAAAGGATTCGCCTTCATACAATTCACGAACCCATTTGACGCTCGAAGTGCATGTTTGGGAGAAGACGGCCGAACAGTTCTGGGGCAAACATTGGGTAAGTGAGAATGCTTGGTAGTTTACGAGTTTTGAGTTTCGTTTTTATTTTCGGTATATTTTGACTAGCGGAATTTTAATTTGATTTTTGATACATATTTTGATATTTTTTCGAGCAAGTTTTTCATGCTCTTTTTGAAACATCGACAATAATTTTTTACTCCAATTTATCATAGTTAGGTAGTTCATACTTATATACGAAGCTTCGAATAGAAGGTTTGCCAAAAGTCTGATTTTGCCTACGTCTGCAACAATTTTTAGCAGATTAACGTTTGAAAAATGTGACGATTTAATAGAACTTTGCGTTTGTTTTTTTTCCTCCGAATAAAATATTCGAAACAGGGCGGCGTTGTTAAATTAGTCGAAGATGAAACCAATGTCTATTAGCGAATTTTAAAAATGTTTCTTTTCTGCTAGGTTTAGTTGATCCGATTGACGAGAGCTGTCAGCAACAGAAAGCACAAAATTCGAGTTACTCGGTTACGCGGTTCATTTAGAACGTTCGCAAAATTTAACTTCCGCAATACACGCTGCACGCCAGCTCGGATTCTTCGCCTCTTTCCACGTATAACGAATGTATAGGAAAGCGGAAAAAAAAAACCAAAAACAATAAAACGAACGCGCGGCTATTCCCGTTGGCTGATTTTCTGTTTTTGATTTTTGTTCTCGACTCGGTTACTCTTGACGCGAACATTGCGAATTTTACGGTTCATCGTGTAAATGCCGCCGGTTGGCGGTGTTCTTCTCTTCCTGCCGGCTTCACTGTACGTCTACGTACAGCGTCGATTTCGTGAATAAATGTTTTCGAATTAATATCAACGTTTGAAAGGCTACGTCCGACATTTGGTTAAAAATCCCATCTTCCCACCATTTTCGCGTCTTTTTTCTCACGTACGTCTATCATCGTGGCAAGAATCCAGCATAACGGTTGAAAAAATCCTCGAGTTGGTTACTTCATTAATTATTTTTTTCCACTCATAAGTGCTCTTTTCATTAATTCTTTCCAAGGTATGAAAAGCTGGTTGTTTCGACCACGTAGTAGGTACTAGGTAGCTTCATTGAATTTCATAAGCCCTCGATCCCGATCGCAAGTTCTTTTCATCTTACAACTCGTACACCAACCTTGCCTCGTATCTATCCAGATACTTGCAATATACCGACCCTTAAGCACATCTGATGTCTAACCCACAAAGCTCGCAAGTCGCAAATACGATACGAAGCGCCAGCAACACCAAGATTCGAAACCGCTAATTTAATCGAAATAATTCCTAGTTACATTCATCCCCCTTTGTTTAAACACATTTCGCCGCGTACTACGTGGTACATACTATACATAGTAGGTATACACTACACACGTACGCGAATTCGCATTCCCCTATATTTGAATAGGCCGCACGGTAAACGGTGGTGTTGGTGTCGGTGTCGGTAACGCGAACTGCGAACTGCTATCTCGCCGTCTCCTTTTCAGTTATGATTTTCACGCCGCGCTGATGCGGTGAATTTCACAATATTGTATGTAGTGTAGTTGATAACTTCACCACTCTCGTTCCATTATTTACGACGAGTTATGGTTTTTTTGCCGCGCAGACAACGAGGTCTGAAATATTGCGATAATTTTTTTCGCCGACTGTAATCCATTCGGAATATAAGGAAGGCACCTAAACGCAGATTCGTTTAAATATCAAACTGAAAAGTGATCAAAATGAAAAAATGACCCAGAAAATGAATTCGACACCCTAAAGTACCATGAAATCGATACCCAACACGAATATCTTATTTTGACCGCATCAGGTCCGGACTATGAACCGCAGTCCGCATTCATACTAAAAAATGATCGAATTAAACAAATGATTCAGAAAATGAATTTGACACCCTAAAGTACCACGAAATCGATACCCAACACGATGACCTTATTTTGACCTCGAGTTCGGACTACGAACCGCAGTCATCGTTCTTTCAATTTCTAAAAACAAGATACCCACATCATTTCTTTTTTCTCGCTTTTTCAAGTTTTTAGGCCAATTTTTCAAAATTTACAACTTAATAGATAAGATATTTATGAAACTTGGAGGAGGGGGGAGGGGGTGATTTTTTCAAATGATCAACTCATAACTCGAAATTATGCAGAAAAATTTTGATAAAAAGTTTCTTTTTTATTTAATCCATAAAATCAGGGACCAAGTCTGTTGTCATTTCACGTCTCAACTCAAAAATTGAAAAAATCCAAGGATGTTGGATTTTTGTGAAATCGTAAAAAGTGACTTACTCGTTTCAATTTTCCGCAATCTATGGATACATATTGAAAATTGGACACTTACCTGAAACATAAAAGAAAAAAATAATAAGAATTAGTAAATTAAAGTCATTTCATTTTATTCGATTCACTTAAATTATTGAGGAGGAAGTGAAAGCAAAAAACTGAACATTTCTGATTCCAATGAAATATTTTTCCAAATTTGCAAATAGAATAGAACTTTCCTAATTTTTCAGTCTCAATTTAATTTTTTTTCGGGACATAGTGTCCCGCTGCCCTTTCTCAGTCCAGCCCTGACTAAAAAGCCATTTTTAGTGAATCTACATACCAGCAACAATGTTTGAAGAAGATAGATTACTGAACAATTTTCTTCCCTCCCTCCTCCGACCTCTATCTCAAACAGCTCAATTATCGCATAGTCTCACGTTCTACTTCTCTTCGCCCTTTGAAATTCCACAAATTATCAGCTTCGTTCTTCTCTTGCCTACATCAATCCCAGGTTTCCACAAATAGACTCAATTCCTACGCTATTCTTCTCCGCGTGTTATAATTAATCGAAGATAATATTGCAAAAATAACTCCGCATCGAGATTCGAATCCGAAACAAAGCATCCAATTACAATAGACACGTTAAAAGTAGTCGTATCTTTCATTTAAATGTTTAATTAAACGACTAATTAACATTTCCACGTATAGTAATACCGAAGTAAGATGCTTAGCTAATTAAGCGATCAGAGACGACGATTACTGGCACATACGTGTGTAATCGAAACAAATACGCGTTAAATTGCCGAATGATAGTGACGCGGGTTGATCGCAAACAATTTAATTGAAAAATTACTCGAGCTCGAGCCAATCGTTTTCGTCAAACATGAAGGGTGTTTTTTTTTTTTATCATACCGGGTATTCGTGCCGATTAAATATGCAGCTAGGCACTTTGAGGTAGTCTCGTTAGAGGTGTAGTCACGAATATACGTATTAAGCGTTGGCGGACTCGTGTGCAACATCAGCACAAAATCGAAAAACATTCGTTCGGTACCAGGTTTTGCAATAAGAACCAAGTTATAATGTCCGTGTACAAACGTGTACATAAAGAAAATTAACCGTGGCACGATATTATTGTGAATTATAGCATTTGTTTTTAACCCGACGACATCCGTGTCGAGTTGTACCATCTTGCGTACACGTAAGGCACCGCAAACACCCGAATCTATACGTATTACCTGCATACGTTACGCTTCGCTTAATTATCAGAGGGATTAAGCCAAACTACGTACTTTTTTTTAGAAAACTATTCCAGGTTTCAATTTTTTTATCATCCCTAGCATTATTCAATCTTCTGTTAATCATTAAAATGGGCGATTCTTATAACGAGTTATTTTTTGGCATCAGCATAACATGTCAAATAAATATGAAAATGATTTTTGCAGCGACATTATTTCATATTTTTGAACAATTTCATTATGCATACCTACTAAATATATTTTTCCTGGAAATTTTGCAACATGGAACTAGTAAACTCATGTAGGTATGAAGGCTTGTCAACCCCTCAGAGAATTAAAAGGAATTCACTAGATCTAGAAAATTGAAATTTTAGGATAAAATTTTTAGCCATTTTTTGAATTTTTCTTGCCATTTTCACACTTTTTTTCCGGGTTCAATTTCACTAAAAATGAGCCCTCTTGCTTACCCTTTGTTTGAAAATTTTTACTTTTCACAGTACACATATGAAAATTTTCGTCAATTTCTTGGTTTTTTGTCCTTCTTATTGGTTAGACACCTTGAAGGGGAAATTTTTAAAATTCGTTGACAAATGATTCAAATACATAAGTAGTACCTACAACAAAGTTCTTAAATAGCGCAACCCCATTTCTCATACCTAAGCCAACAAAAAGGTTATTAAAATAATATAAAATGATCTACACAAATGAAAAAGGGAAAAGTCTCATTTTCTCAAATGTTTCAAGTTCCAAGAAATGTGATATTTTCACTGAAAAAAAAATCTTCGTAACCATGCTTTCGTAGAACCGTTTCTTTCCCCCGAATATCGACTTGAAAACTCGCAAATTCAGCAAAAAATTACCTTTAGAAAAAATAAAATTTTAAAATATGCTAATTTTCGAAGTGATGGAAAAATAAGTAGGTAAAATAATATTCTAGCTCAGCACTGAAAAGTAGATCAGAATCACCAGTCAGAGATGATTAAGCAGAAAAAAAGTTTTCAATCAATGTTTTACTCAAGTTTATGAGAATCAATTACTTAATTCGCATCTTTCGTCCTCATACATTTTTTCTCGGCCTTTTAATTGCCTTCCATCCTATTTTCAAAACTTCGAACCTTTTTCTCAACTTTCTTGACCTTGCAGACATATCTTGGTATTTTGAATCGATCGAATAATGCAGTTTTTTCATTTTAAAAACAATTCGCCAACAGCATTTTTTAATCGCACCTTTTCAAAATGCAAAATTCTTCGATAAAATCATCAAAAATTACATCACGAGTTCGAAAATCAGAAATTTAGTCGGAGAATCGAAATTTTATTATACAACTTAACGCGTCCTCAAACCACATCAGCATCATAACGATTATCGCATCTCACATTTCAAAAAAATAACCTTTTCTCGAGCTCGTCATAAATGTTTAAAAATACATTTCGTCGGTTGAGCTTGTTGAAGTAGAAAAAACAGCAAAATGGGTAAACGCGGGATAGCTTCATCTCATGAATAAATTACTTCGCTTGTTTACGTTTTGGTTGACAAATTGATGCGAGAAAAATCTCATATACGAGCGGTAAAGAGGCGCGACGGTACACTTGAGAGGTGTATTTTGAGTACCATCGATACAAGTATCGTATACGCGAGTTATAAGATTAATCAAAGTGCATAGTATACTAGTAAACGGTATAGTTTCAGGGTTAATAATCGCATTACAAGAGAAGTGTAGGTATGTAGTTACAGAATAGTTCTAAAGGCATACGTGGAGCTGCAATGCACACACAAGTCGATGTAACTACATACTTAAAGGGTGTTCCATGAATCATCAGTCGAAACTTTTTTTTTTGAATGTAGATAGTAGGTATAGGTACCCAGTATCCACTAAAAACAACTTGAGATGAACGTGTTAGCGTCTTGAAAATTGTAGGAAAAAAAAGATAAAATTTTCATTTCAGGATGTTTTTCTCAAGTTAAAAATTGAAAGGATTGCAAAAAAATTATACAAAAAAAATCTTAAAAAAATTAACTAAATGGATTATGTACCTCGAAAATTGAAGAAATTTTGTTCTGTTGGTTTTTTACCTATCATCAAAAATGAAAGGGATTTCAATTTACTCAAAATGAATATAGGCTTCAAGAAGTTTTCAAATTTTCTCAATTTTGAACGACCTGCCCTACCGTAGGAGATTTCAGGGCTTAAGGCTGAAAAAATAGAATTTGTGATTCCAGGAACATCAAATTTAACTAACAGGGATTTTTGAGGTGCTCAATTCGATTTCGAGCTCGTTTTCACCCCTTCTGATGACCCACCCTCCATGCAGGGGGATGAAAACTCAAATTTTCGAAAAAAAAAATCGCGTTGTAAGTCCAAATACATATATCTTTTTGATGGCGCTGAATTCGATTACAAATTTGTTTTCACCGCTTCCGATAACCCACCCCCTGTACGGAAGGATGAAAATTGGAATTTTCGAAAATATCATGTTGGGTATCAGAAATATGTAATAATATGTTTTTTGATATCCTGAATTCTATTTCATACCCATTTTTGCCTGTTTCAAAAACTCTCCCCCCCCCCTGATAGGGGGATGAAATCATTAAAATCGCAAATCTTTGAAAAATATCGTGTTGGGTGTTGACATTATATGTTTTTCGGGGTTCTGGATTCTGTTTGGAACTCGTTTTTATTGCTGCTATAATTCACTCCTTGTACAACGAACAAAGAAAATGAAAACTCAAAATTTTGAAAAATAGGTATCACATTAGGTGTCAAAATTATGTTTTTTCTAAGGAATTGAATTTTCAGCTCTCTGTGTGAGGATAGGTCATCAAAAAGGGTGTAACAGAGTGCGAAATCGAATTCAGCATCCTTGAAAACATATAACACAATATTTTTCACAAGTTTGGGTTTTCATACCTCTGTACAGTGGGTGGGTTATTGAAAGGGGCGAAAGTGAATTTGAAATCGAATTCAGCACCATCAAAAACATATGTTTCGACACCCCACACGATTTTTTCGAAAATTTGAGTTTTCATCCCCCTGTATGGGCCTATACAGGGATGTCATCATATCGAAAGATGTGAAAACGAGTTTAGAATCGATTGCATCCCAAAAATATCTACTTGCACTGCGCCCAATACAATATTCTTCAAAATTTTGATTCTCCGGGTCTTATAAAGGGGGCGGGTTTTGACTTTGAGAAGGGTCAAAAAACGTGTTGAGAATCGAAATAAGCATCCCAAAACACACAAATTCTGTTACCAAACATGAATTTTCACTCCTTATTTCTTGACATTTTGTTTGAAATCTTCACTGGTAAATTTTTTTTTATAAAAGTAGCATTATTGGTTATCTAATTTTCAAGATCGACAACACAGGTTCATTTCATCATTTCAAGTTTTTCTCTTCGTCAGACAATTGATGGAACACCCTGTAACCCTGTATGCAACATGCAACAGCGACTAGTAGGTCTAATAAGTTAATTCGAGTTGTAAGTTGGAAGCTGCAAGTTGCTTTGGGTTCGGACTTCGAATGCCTTGTAAGCTGCACTCTGCGCTCCGCTGCGTGATTTGGTAGATAGGTATGTATTAGGTACTGTGTACATTTTTGAGCGTCAGTTTGCGGCCGTCTAACCGCATGCTATACGTGTATGTGTTTGTGACGGCCGATGCAATACCTTTTAGCGTAATTACCTGGAAGCGTCATTGATAAACATGCTCTTCGCGAGTTGGTCGTGTATAGGTTTTATAGCCTTGTCCGTAAGTAACGAATACCAACACCGACACGTACCGCCTGCATTGTGCTGAATTCGGCAAAATTTTCGCCCCCACGCTGCTGGCTGTCGGCTGTGTATGTGTGTACCATGTACACAGTACACGCACCGTATACACCATAACCGTCATTTTACGGGCGCTCGACGCTCGACTTATGGAGAAGTAAACGTGATGTCGACGTTATGCATGCCCGTGCCCTGCACTCCCTGCCTTCGTCCCTTTCGCGTCACACTCGCACCTAGAAAAAGGCTGACATTTTTATATCGCTAGCTTTCTACAAATCTCGAGAGCATTCTCGTGTTTTTTCTTTTATATTCAATTCCACTATTACGTGATTTCTTTACATGTAGAAATAAATAACAAATTACCGCCCCCTAATGGAGTCGTCCATTTCATTTGCGCGAATTATTAGCTACGTCGACTATTTCCCGACGTTATCTCCTCCGCTGGGTAATAAGTGTAGGTACTTACTACTTACCGTATTACCCTATATAAGACTTCCGAGAAGAGGTGTTCCCTCTCTTCCCCCCCCCCTCCTTTCTACTCCTTTTACACTTCTTAATATAAAAGATGCGCTAAACAAGAAAATAACGTAACAAAAAAGAAAAAAAGAAAAAAAAGACCAGCTTATCTCAACTGTTGCACGATATCGTCGTATACGCGGAAGATTGAAAACAACGTAATACTAAATTGACATTGAAAATCAAATCAAGCGAAGTTTAAAGTTGCAAAAAATTTTTTCACTTCCCGAAAAAAGAAGCGACTCGACTCGAGAACAACACAGGTACCGTATTCGGTGCGCTTCTTAACACAGCCTCGAGGGAAATCTTACAAACAAGGCATAAAAGACCTATTTATGCGAAAATGAGGCAGACGATCAAGGGTTAAGATGAGAAGAGCAATAGTTTAGTAAAACGTAAGAAAATTGTATCTACACTGCCACAATAAAGCAACATTTTTCTATACACCGATATACCTATTCGCGAGTGAAAAAAATACAAGAATAGTATGCATACTTGGACAATCTACAGCGAGGAAAGCGAGCAGGGTGCATCCAACTACATGAATAAAGGAAACCTGATTTTCCTAACTTAAATTAGTTTATGTTTTTCCGTACACTTTTGCGCCGTTCGTTCCTTTGTGCAGTTTTTCTTTTTTTTTTCTCTTCTACTTCTTAAGGAGATATCGACTTCTCCAGAGTCTATTAAATTCATCTCTGCACCAAAAAAACTTTATAATTTGGTTTGGGTACTCTTTTTTTCTTCTTCGTTTTGGCAAGGGGAAAAAATGGAGGAGAAAACTCCGGGCTAATGCAATTTTAAAATATAGATTAAAAAGTAAAGATTAACGAGAATTTCATTTTTGTGTGCTCTTCGTTGTCGTCGCTGTTTAAATTGTTTCGGCGATGGTAATTTCGTTCGAAAAATACTGCCTCTAGCCTCGATCTCGATTGCTCATGTTTGAAAATTTCTGCCGCTCAAATGGCGTTTATTTAGTCGGGCGTCGTCGAATTCTTCTTCACAGCTCGTATTATAAAGTACCTATTATTGTGAATTCGTCGTCTACCTCTTAACCATGAATACACTGAGAGAAATTTTTTGAGTAAGAATTACTATAATGTATGGTAAAGTTGCTCCCTTGGTGTTTTTATAGAAAATTTTACTACAATATGTAGTGAATTTTACTAAACAGAATAGTACAAATTACTACATTTTGTATAGTAAATGATACCATATTTTATTGTACAAATCACTACATATTATAGTAATATTTTCTATAAAAACACCAAGGGAGCAACTTTACCAAACATTATAGTAATTTTTAAATACTTATATAGCTTTCAACATTATTTCTATTTCCATATGCAAATTGCTTTCAATGAATTAATTTTTAAAAATAAAATTATTAACGAGTACATGCAATTATAACATCATTATTCTTGCACTATCGAGAGGAATTTGAACATGCATTTTCAAACTAAATTCCCTCCCGAAAAATTTCCTACCTATCTCGGATTCGAACCTATGACCCTACGTTCCTAAGTACCTAAACTTAACCACTAGACTACTGGGACCTAATTTCATAATGTAGATTTGTGGTAATATTAGGTAATTTTTTTCGAAATATTTATTAATAGGTACTAAATATGTGAAACTGTGAATTCACACTTCACATATATTAATAAATTCATTCTGTTTAATACCATCTTTAGATTATGATATTATGAGGCATAAAGTACCTAGCTGTATTTTTCAAAAATCACCAAACATAGGAGAATTTATAAGAATTTTTACTTACTACCTTACTTTTTCGAAATGTTGTTGGAAAAATCACATAAATATTAATTTAAAATTGAAACCAGAAAAAGTAGTTGATAAATAAGCCAAAGTAAATTATGCACAATGCTTTAAAAAATGGGTATATAGTACAACTTGTAATGTTGATTAAATAGTATTTTCGACTAATGAACATAAAATGCATTTATTTACGGCACACTCTTTCATTAAAATTCATTGATTGATTAAGTTTAAAATTTGTTGATAATAATTTACAACACTATCACTACTGCATTTATCAATATGGTACCATTCTTGATAATTACTATTTTTTATAGTAAAAAGAATCTTTTACCATATAGTATAGTAAAATAAAATAAAGCTTATAGTTCATTTTTCTACACTATGTAGTTGAAATTACCAAAAAATGTAGCAGTTTTTACTATATAGTAATTTTTACCACATCATATAGCAGTTTTTACTCAGAAATGTAGTATTTATGGAAAAATGCTACATAATATAGCAAATACTATTACATTTTGAGTAAAAAACTCTCAATTTTGAGTAAAAAACTCTATATTGTTCTCTCAGTGTACATCCAATTATGTTCGAGTACTTTACCGGCACACTCGATGGATTTATCTAGCATCCATTCTATACAAATACTTCAAATAATTACCTACTGAGGTATGTGCGCAATAGCTACGGAGATGGCGTGGGGTATGGTGAGAGAAGAGGGCCCAGCTTTCTTCGAAAATTTTCGTTGAGACAATTCGATTTTGATGCCTGAGGATACCCAAAGAATTATTTTCCAGGGGATCACTCTGTTATGAATTTTGCTCCGTAGAGTTCACATATAAAAATAAAAGCTGGATTTAAAATCGAAAATTATTTCAGAATCGTGAAAAAAATAGAATTTAGTGAAGTCGTCGAGAGAGTAAGATCAAAATTTCGATTTTATTTTCAGCTTTTAGGCGATGGAACTTGAAAATAAGTGCCAAAATTTGATTAAGTATCACATCCTCGAAAACATCGATATAGGTATTTTTTGCAAATCTTCAATTTTGTGGGCTCAGAAAACGTAAATCAAAAACCGAATGGATTATCAGACTTCACACCCTCTAAAACGTTAAAAACGATACGACGTCACACATTTTTCGGATTTTTGGGAAATCTGCATTACTTTTTTCAGAAGGAGTGGGAGGAATTTTGGCACATTCCTTATCGTTGAGACGAAAATGATCTAAAGAAAATTTGGGTCAAGTTGGAAAATAAAAAGTTACTCCATTTCAGATCGGATTGAAAGTTTAAAACTTCAGAGCTTGAGGTGGAGGTGACAAAAGCGGCAATTGCTCTTTCAGTAAAACGAAAATCTTGAATGCTCAATAAATGATTTTTTTACTAGATACATATTTAAAGGTATTTACTGGAAGTGAAAAATGAAAAAAATTTGCTATTTTTGAAACATTTCTAGTCATCTTCACTCCATTTCCCTCACTTCAAACTTTTCTGAAAAAGTGCCATCTCTTTTCATCCTTTGATTAAAAAATTCAAGAAAGAGCAAAATTTTTTGCTACTTCAGCTACTACGAAGAAATTCTTCTTAATTTTTGATTTTCCTTGTTTTTCTCATTTTTCATAAATAAATATTTTCTCCCTCGTTTCATGGAAGCAACCGTTGCATATTTCCTTTGTTAATTGAGAAATATATTTTTTGTACTTTAAAAAATTATGAAAATTCATGCTATTTTTATGCTAGAATGACATTTTTCTTCATTTTTCGCATCAAATCCCCCTCCCCCCACATAACATCCTTATAAAAATTTTTAACTCAAACTTAATTTCTTAAAGTAAAAATACAATTTTGACTTCCTAAGAGAAAAGGTTTTAGCCTCTTTAGCCAATTTAATTTGCAGTTTGGCTCTGAATCATATACATGTATATTGTATCTTCCTCCTGCCGCCTTCCAGAACGAAGTAGCTTGGAAATTGAATTGAGAACCTGAAATTTTTACTCTCTTGATTTGAATCAGTCAAAAATTGAAAATTCACTGATTGGTAGGTAGTGAAATTCCACTAATGGTGTTCATTTCCTAATTACAAAAAGCAAGCCTAAGAAACTGCGGATTGACAAGACCAGGGGACCACATCAACTTCACCCCATTCCCTCGCCGATTTCCCCCTGGCACTTTTTTTTACTCCTAGAAAAAAATGTCGACTTTCTGCCTTGCCTCGGGCGCTCTACTCAACTCATCCAAGGTGGCAAATCCGGCAAAAATTATTTCGTCGTTATGGCAAAGCGGGTTGCATTTGACAGGCGAACTTTATTTGTAACTCAACACTTTAAGACCTTCTCGTCGTCGTGTGTTGTGCGAAAGCTGTTTTTCTTATCTTCGTATACGGTTAATTTATCATTTAGTTGTTGCTGTTTTGACGTGTTACACGCGCCAACAACTCGTTTCAACTTAATCGCCCTTTCTCACCGCGGCACGTTGAATTAACATAAAGACGAAAGATGAAAACGAACAACTCGGTTCTTTTTAAATATTTTACAAGTTCCAGCTACTCGATTCTAGTTTTATAAGGGTTTTATTTTCGCTTCGAGGGGTCCTTTGCAAGGTATTTAAGCGTGGACGCGGGATGCACTCTGCAACCCCGCACACAGCGGCACACCGACGACGGTCGTCACATTTCCGAAAAAAAAAAAACCTTTCTCATCTCGGCAAACTTTTTATTCGCTTCGTCGTCTCACTCGAGTGTGCAAAACGTGTAAAAAAACAAGAACAAAACCAGAATTGCGAAAGTGTATTTTTGATTTTTGTTTTTTGTATACACAGTTTTGAATTTTGGTGTTTTTGAAACGAATGAATAATCATTTCAGATGTGAATTTAGTCGCCGAACCGAAACCACATCAGATTGGTAGAAAAAGACCAAATTTGGGCAAAACAGGAAACGACTGGTGAGTTGATAACGTACCTGTTTCTCGCCATGCACACACGTTTTTCTTTTTTTATTTTTCATTATTTTTTTCATCATTTTTTTGTTGTTTTTTTACGTATAGATGAATTTATGCGCACGCAGTAGTAAATTTTTTATACGGCTATTTTATATTATTGTTTTGTGTTTTTTGATCGATTTTTTTCATTTTTTTTCTCATTTCAGTTTGTGATTTTTTTACTTTGTATTTTTATGTTTTTTTGTTGTTTTTTTTTTGGTAAAAGTTACGTATGCGTCATTTTTACTGACAAACATTTCGTTATTATTGTTGGTACCAATTTTTACCTCTACATTTGAAAATGTTTAAGAGGGATTGAATTTTTTATCGAATTTTACACGTTTCCAAGAGATTTTTAGTCAATTTTTTTTATGGAACGTGAAGAAAATTATGACGGCGAAAATTCTACATTTTTCGAAATGATGAATTGTACCGTTATAAATTGACTCAAGCAAAGCTTTCATGTCACCTTGTCACCTTGTAATCATCACCACACCCCCCCCCCCAATCAACTTAAATACGTTTTTGTCTCAATTTAGCACTAAAATTAGTTGGTAAAATGACAGAATTTCAGTTAGGAACATGACTAGTTGATTTCCAAGTTGGAAAAATTGTCAATTTTCAATCGGGAAAATGAATTAATTTTCCGATGGGAAAATAACCAACTTTCCCAACTAACAGGTAAAAATTTTGTTGATTTCCAACATAGGAAAATGACCGATTTTCAATTAGAAAAATCACCAACTAACCTGTAAAAATTTTGTCGATTTCCAACTTTTGAAATAATTATTTCATTTATTTATTTTCCATTTAAAAAATCAATCCCAAACCCAACTGACCAATTTTCCCAACTAATGTGTTGAAATATTCAATTTTCCCAACTTATAAGTTGTATACAAGTAAAAAATTTCTTCATGGTGATAGTTTTCCCTCCCTTTATCGATACGTCACTGCTAGAGTCATTTCCGGACGATTCGAACGTTTACGATTGGAATTAAAGAAATCCGAAACGAGCAAATCGAGCTACAGCGTTTCATACACAAAGACTCGAAAACGAGGGGTTTCGCATTTACAAATGCCTATTAACGAAATACGCCGACCGGCTAAATTACAAGGAAAAGGTCAAAAATTAAACTTTATAAATTCGCCCAGGTAAAATAGAAAAAGGTAATTACGTTGTTGATGATAGAGTTTATGGAGCGTTCGCCATTTACGAATGTGCTCGAGATAGGCCAGATGGTTCGGGGGTGGCGAAGAAGGCACGACGCGACGTTTCCAGATACTGTTTTTAATTTAGCTCGAGACTTTTACTTAACATAAAGATAACACGATTGTTGTTTTCGTTGAATTACTAGACAAAGACGCGGCGAACAGAAGCAGAACGTATAAATTTAAAAGCTCTTAAGCGGATACGTTGACATTATTGTAGCGGTAGCTGTAGCGGTGCTATAAGGCGTTTTCGTAATATCAATTATGAGGGGAAATGTTAATTTGCCGCGTACACATACGTTAGCTGTTCGCTGCAGCTACGCGAAAAGTTTGCGCGATTGATTTTACACGCGACGCGACGAGGACGGGAGACAAGGGTGGCCGGGGCGAGAGGAAACGACGAATCGTATATTCGGCAGCGCTCGGCGATTAATTTTCATCATTTCGCATCGCTCGATGAAATATGAAAATGGTCGCTGATTTATCGCAGTCGTTTAAATATTCGTGTACGGTGCCGAACTGCGAAGAGGAAAAAAAAGGGTTCGCGTGAAAATCTGAAAAATTAGCGGAATTTGTAATCTAAATGAACCTCCGGACAGAAATTAGCTCGGTGTAATCACAATTCGCGAATGTTATTTGTTACGCTGCAAATGAAAAAATAACCGAGTTAACATTTTTACGGGGCATCGAATGAAGCTTTAATTGAATTTACAGAGTCGTAGGTTACGAGGCATATTATGGTTGCGTATTTTGGTAA
The DNA here is from genome assembly GCA_038380155.1 of Pseudococcus jackbeardsleyi. Lineage (NCBI taxonomy): Eukaryota > Metazoa > Arthropoda > Insecta > Hemiptera > Pseudococcidae > Pseudococcus > Pseudococcus jackbeardsleyi. Next base: position 1,953,568 of record CM076240.1, read on the forward strand.
TTTCCCAAGAGTTTCTTACGTACCTACGTACCGTGGCACGATGCTGCAATTACCTCTCTCGCGTGCCACAGCCACTGTATCGACGCCAGATCTACGAGCAATAACGTATCAGAGACCATACAAGGTTGGAGCTGGAAATAAACTCTAATAATATTTACGATTGAAAATAAAAACTTCATTATTACACCTGGACCCAGTGTTTATATAGATGGGACTGCGGACAAAATCAATCTACTCGTATGTACCTAGGCGAACTCGCCGGTTTTCGGTACATTAGGTACCATTCCATGTGCCAAGGGTAATCCCCAACTGGCAAATATTTAAAATAATAATATTTAAAAAATCTACATCCTCTTCTTCTCTGCCCAGGAGAAAAATGATCAAATTCTTACCAGACATCTACACATATATTTTTTTTCACAAAATTATTGTCCAATAAAAAACATATTTGAGGAATCCGACAAGAATTTGCTGCAAAAGTTATCGACCCTATACATTTTTTACTGAAAAACACTCTGAAAAGACAATTTTCAAACCTAAAAATCAACTTTAGCATTGAAAATTTTGCTCAAGGTACGATGTCTTTTTTTCGAAAATCCGACTTGACACAACAGATTTTGTTATGAAACCAATATACTCAGAAATGATATTTTCAGGCGATGATTTCTAGTGCGATTTTCAACTTTACCTCAATTTCTACTCCCTCACACTGAGGAATATTTTCTTATTCTTGATGAAAATATTCAATTTTTTTTTTCAAAAATCATCAGTTAGGTACCTATCAAGAAAGTACATTTAAATACAATTGAGGAAAGCAACAAAATCAATGAAAACCGAGCAGGGCGGAGGCGAAATTCGCAAGTTATATGTATTAGATGTGCTATAAAAAAATTGGTCACCTCCTTAAAATGCCGAGTGAAACGAAATAAAATACAAATAAAGATGGGCGTGGTGAAGCCACAAGTTCTTTGAAAACTGGATTTTTAAAGCTTGAAAAGACACTTTTTTCAAAAATTGAATTTTCTAAAATTTCAAGGTGGAATGCTTTGTGGTTTTTAAGTATAAAATAATTCCGCTACTGTTCCAAATGGACAAAGTAAAAATAACAATTGAAATTTCATAACATCATTTTACCCACTCAATACCTTGGAGAAAAAAAAATTTAAAGAACATAATATTGAAAAATTTTTAATAAATTCAAGTACGTAGTGAACTAAAATTGAACCATTGAAATGCCCTTTTTTTCATTTCTACCTCATTTCATATGATCATCATAAACAGGCAATAAACGGTAAATTCTTTCCAATACGAAGGTACAACGATTCCTAAAAAGCACAAAAATTACTCAATTTTTATCGATTCCATTCCTCTACTATTTTTATTCCGAAACAATCATTCTGAAGTACATAGAGAATATTCAGTAGATACCCCACAACTCCCAGAGACAATAAAATGATTTTTAAAAATACCTACATATTTCGTTAGTTTAAAAATAGCTCACTACTCTTCAAATTTTTCAATTTATAGTCAAAATAATATGTTTTTCTGTTTCAGGGACTACTTCTACGACAGGTATGTACGGAAAAAACACCCTTACGTAAAATTTTCCACCGTCGGTGACTTTTCGCATCGAACTGTTCTCAAATTGAAATTCTTTCATCATATCGCTCGCTTTGACAACGAGGGGCCTTTTCACGACTTTCAAACTCGTATGTGTACGACATTTCGGCAAATAATGGCGAATTCGCAGCCAAAAGTGCGTTCTAAACGCCTAGCTACGAATAAAAGAATCCTCGACGCGGAACAAACTGCGACTTTTTTTTTCGCGAGTCGTGCATTCGATCGGTGAACTTAATTTTAGCTCGAGGCGAAGCCATATACTCGCCTAAGGAATGGATATCTACCCGTAGGTAGCTGTTTCTTTTGGTGGTAGTTACCAGCGCGACGAGGAGGTAAATAAAACGGATAAAAATCTTGGCTAATCGGGCGTTAGTGAAAAACTAATTGTCATTGATGGATTGAGGCGCGCGTGCATTCAGGCAACACCCATCGTAACTTGTGGAAGATTAACGACGTCACCATCGGTATTCGACAAACTACCAAACATCACGCTATCTCTTTTAACATACCACCAATTACATTATGATCGTTGTACCTCGCCCCTTAAATTTCCAGCTTGGCAACAGACTCCCGCGACGATAAAAAAAAAACGCGCGAGAGACGAACGCAAATGTCTTTTTAAAACTTTACATTTGTTCCCCGCTGCACCCATCTATACTAACCGCAAGCAGTATATGCGATGGGGATGCAAGTTTTCCATCAAAAGTGACAAAACGCTAGTTGTCTTTTCGTGACTGCGTCACTATTCACTGCAGATCTAACAAACACATACAAACCATCGCTATAAACGAAAAAAACCCATCCAATTAGTACCTAACAAATTAATTTTACTTTATGACGATGGCAATGACGACAAAGGGTGATCTGGTTGGTTGGTCAGTAACGAACCGACGAGGGCGACCGCGATTACGTTGAAGACTTCATTAAACCTATAAAAATCGCAAGCAGGGTGTCCACAATATTTTAGAAATGATTTTATTCACATTATAGGTATAGTAAATATTTTAATAATTACGGAAAATTACCGCAAATATTTCAGTAATTATGATAAATTACCGTAAATACTTCAATAGTTACGGTAAATTAACGTAAATATTCTAATAATTATGGTAAATTACCGTGAATGTTTCGTAATTACGGTACATAATAGTAAATATTTCCATAATTACTCTAAATTATCGTAAATATTGCAATAATATTACGGAAAATGACCGTAAATATGTATTTCAGTAATTACGGTAAATTACCGTAAAAATTGTAATAGTTACGGTAAATTACCGTAAATGTTTCAGTAATTACGGTAAATGATAGCAAATATTTTAATAATTACGATAAATTACCCTGTAAATTATCGTAAATATTTCAATTTTGACATTATTTGCCAGATCATTTTCATTTTGATTTAAATTTTGATCTTTCTCATTTGAATCTGAGCCATCGTTTTTTGGCTTACCTTATTTCCATTTTCCGCTTGATTTGAATTCTGGTCTTTTTTATTCGAATTAAAATGCTTGAGAGAAGTGAGTACAGAATTTTTTCATAAAAAATTAAGTTGAATAATGATTTTAAAGCAATTCTTCAATTTAAAAATTGAGGGGGAAATGTTAAAAATTCATGCTTTTTGTGAAAAATGATCAAAGTGCATGGTATTTTCATGTTTTCATGCCACCTATACCGACACTCCTGCTATTTTCATGTTTTTCATGACTTTCATGCCCGGTGGACAGGGACACTATGAAAATTATAATTTAGTAAATAAAGACAAACATTCAAATGTGCATTTTTTTTCTACATCGCGGCTAGCAAAAATTCGATAAGAAAATTAATCAAGAGACGGAACAATTTGGCCTCGAGAGGTGTAAGGGTGAAATGTTTTGAAAAAATCGTAATGAAATAAGAAAAGAAAGGATAACTATGTAAATTATATATGATTTTTCCTTCCATTAAATTTTCAAAAAAAATCGAAAAAATTCGAAATTCTTTCGACATTAACCCGAATTTTCCATGATGTTAAAATTTCTTAGATTTCCCAGAAAGTGGACACCCTGACGAGATTAATTCAGGTAAAAGATCACGAACTGCAAGCACGAGGGAAAAAATGGATAACATAGTTAAACGGTTTAAATTATGTTAAACCGAGCGAAAAGCTCACACACAGATACACGCAACGCCGACGTCGGCGTCACCGTCACATACCTAAAGGTACTATATGAAGAGAACACCTCGCTCAACTCACCCAACACTATTTCACTGCAGCAGAAACAGAAAAGCAACAAGTATACGTAGATTACGTAGATACGTATGGCTTTCAGCGATATAGACACTGCCAACACACGGGAAAAAGGGAAAAGAGCGGCACGCAGAGAGGCAAAGGGAAACCTACATTGTAGTATGGGATACTTATGTCGATGACATTTCTTAAGCACGAGTGGATAAAAGAGGATAAGCAGTTAAGCGTCCCCGCTACGAGCGATTCTTATCGGCTACGCCGTTTTATATACGTATATAGCCAGTGTATCTCAAAACCGCGCAATGGACCCTTTTCATTTTTTGTCCGACGACCAGACGTTATGTAAATATTCTCTCGCGGTGGCGCGTATCGAGTTTTTTTTTTTCATTCATAACGAAACTAATTTCTCAGCAGTCGCCGAACACGTAGTACGTTCCACCAAAGAAAGCACTTTTAATCCTATTAAAATGTACAAACGAGCTTGCCATGCCAGTCGTTAACAGAGCATCTGATAAGACTAGTCTCAAAACAAAGCTTTTTTTTTCTTTCCTTCCTTCGTCATCGAGCCAAAGAAACGGCCACCGCTGGATTATCAAAACAAGATTAATTAATAACGGATAAGGGTTTGTTTTAATGCGGAACGGTTTTTTCTCCCTTCGAGTGCAGGTGGTTTCCTATTTCAAAGAAACCTTCGAAATTTCGAAATATCTCACCGAGTCACCATATCGTAGTCTTTGAGGAAGGAAAAAATGGCTTAATCGCGAATTACGTAAACAATGCTGAATAATTATTTTTCGTTTTTAAATTCGTTCGAGCACATTTATAAGAAATTTTAATAAGATTCTGGCTCTGAACAGAATTCGACTCGTATGCCCCTGGCACGTGGCATGCACCAAAATAACCGAGGAGAACATGATTTTTATCAGTGCTTACCTGCCTACTTCTTTAATTTTCAAATTGACCATATCAGTGCAAAATTTGGAGTACCTACTGGGAGAACTCATTTCATTTTTCTCTCATTTTTCGAAACCGTCACCAAATGATAATTCAGTAATTTCAGTGGTCATGAGAACGCATTCGCAATCATGAGTTGTTTTAGCAACGGAGTTTTTCAACATATTCATGCGCCGCGCGATTTCTTTCTGCTCGTGTTGATAAAATTGCATAACCAGTTTGCCGTAAATACGTGTAAATAAATCTTCAAATTGCCTTATTAAGAAAAATTCAAAATAGAAACTTTCTATCAAAATGAGTGATACTAATTTTTGTTCTTAAGATCCACGAGTAAATTTCAATCCTTTCCTGATCGTTTTTTCAGAAAATCCGAAAATCAGATTGATCAAAAAAATCTAAAAACATTTTAAAAAAGGGTAAACATTACCGGTATTAAAGTTGTTAAAGTTTGCTCATTCCAATTCAAAATGAGAAAAAATACTCAATTATTTGAAAATTTAGAAAAAAATGCAGAAAATTTAAATTAAAATTGCTGCATGGTACATTGGTACACAATTGAATTATTTCTCACAAAAAATTATAACGATTTTTATTTCGACAGTTATTTTTGAAAAAATGTATAAAAAGTCAATTCTTCATATTTTCAAATATTTCCTTCAAGCATGGTGTTTAGCTGACTAGGAGTAGGTACTCGATCAGAAAAATTACAAAATTCTTACTATTTTTCTTGCTTTGAATTTGTCCAAAAAAGAATCCCTACTTTTATCCTTTCATCAAAAATTTCAAGAAAAGAGGAAAATATTGAAAATTCTCACGTTTTGCAGTAAAATCAAAAATTCTAACCGTTTTTGGTTTCCTCGCTACCAAGGTTGTTATTTTTTGATTTTTCTTGTTTTTTTAGCCAGTAGACACCACGCTAAAACTATTGAAAAAATTCCCAATATTCGGGTCATTTTACTCAAAAAGATTCTATTCAATCAGAAAAAAATTGAAAAATTTCAGAAACTAGAAAATTAAGGAGAAGAATTGCTTCAAAAAAATTCTACAAATAGAATAATTTTTCTCAGGTCTTTTTCATTACAAATCTTTGAAAACGCACCAAAGTAGCAACAAAAAATTGGAAATTTTTGATTCGAATGAAATTTTTTTGATTTCCCCCTCAACGTAATACATGTATTTGTCATATTTTCTCCGAGCCAGAATAAAAATTTCCGTCTGGATCTGCCATTTTTCTATTAAGTAATAAAAATAATAAAAAGACATGTCTGAATCATTCAAATTTTGTGAAATTCTACTATATTTTGGTGAAATAATAAAAATCAGTGATTTTTCGCTGGTCTTTCAAACAAACATCGCTGATTTCTCGATCAATTCGAAAATCGTTTAAAAAATCTGTAATTTTGACTGAATAAAACATTCAAAAAAGTAAAATTTTGTCAAATTTGGCAGATTCAGATTTAAAGAATAGGCATATTGATTGTTTACCTATTTCAAAACTCCCACGATTTTTCAAGTTTTTTTTTTTTTTCATTCAAATCTATGCACTTATCATCAGCCTATTGAAAATATGGAGATTAAGTCACTGAAACACTCGATGGGTGATTATATTTTTGCATTGAATGTTGATTACATTCGATTTTTTTCAAATTTTCATTCTTATATGATTTCTATGGACATAATTATACTTATGAAGATTCTCTGATATTATCGAACTATTATTTTTTCGACATTCCCATCAACTTTCCCTTTTCTCCAAAATACACTCATTGACCCTTTATACTACCTACATAATTCCTATCTCGAGTAAAATTTTTCATTTCCCAAAACCAATGAATAGAAACTCTCGCAAACAACTCGAAGGAAAAAATTGAATATTACGACACTCGCGAATAATCAAATTTCAATTCGACGAAGATCCGAGAAGAGCGCAATATCGTTCGTAATGTAATCAAAGCTATTTGTCGAATTGAGCGGAACAGATAGAATGATATTAGGCGAATAATTGGATAAAACAGTCCCCGATCAATTTCAAAACCACATTTTGGTAAAAATAATTCGGGGATGCTGTACGACATCTTGTGCGACTTTTCATCGGCGACGACGAAAGTTTTCTTCTCTACTCAGTTTACAATACTTCGTACCTATACAAGTGTTTGTATAAGTAAGTCGGTGCGGTAAATACGTCGGGCTGGAAAAAAATCCGACTCCCTCGTTTCGTATAGACAGCGTCTTTCGATTTCGTCTATACCCGATTTAAACCACTTCGGGGCATAGTTGGCTTTGTAATAATGGCATACGAAATTTTACGCGGCACTGTTTACGAATTTAATTGAATAAAAAATACTGAATATAATGATTGACGTTTCATTAAATCGGATGTCGATGATTGCAGGAAGGTGCGGGGGAGGAGGAGAGGCAGGACAAGGCAGGGGCTGGCATTGGAAAGATTCTTCGGCTTGGTCGACTGGCACGATAGAGAAGCAAAAAGATTCATTTGGCGAAAACTTGTAACCGACGCGAACGTATTTATCGATTCGTTTAAAATAGTTTAGGCTTATTTTGACATGGTTAACCCTTTTTCATTTCACAAGACTGTTTTCTGTTTTCGATTTTAATCTTATTACTCGCCTAATTAAGTGTCTGTTTTGTACGATGAAGGCGTTCTGTCTTTTGTTCGGGCGCGTTGCCGTTTCTCATCGTTCGAGTATTTGCGAATTTATCGTATTCTCAAAACTCAACGTTAACATGTTCAGGTTACAGAGAGACAGAGAGAGAGGTCGCGTCGGCGGCTACGGCAGCCGCATCTTCGACTCACTCCATAAGTTTTCGATACAGCTGATAATATCAAGAGCGCGAAAGCGAATGAAAAGGCGAGGCCCTTTTCAAATAATGTACGCGGAAAACCGCATTTTGCATTTCGCCCAGCGTCGGCTACAGACGATCGGCAAAGGCCGAGGGAGGGGCAGGGGGGCTGAAATGTAACGTTAGCGTTTCGCTAGACCCGTCGAAGGCGATATTATCTGACTTTTGAATGACGGCGCCGCGTTCAACGTATACTTGAAATATGTTTCAGCTTTACTTTCCCTCAACTTTTACGCCAGAATGGAGCATATTACGCGTACGGTACGTGTATATTTCGAGATGCGATTATTTACACCTTTTATCGCAAATACGTACATGTAGATAGTTAGATATACATAGACATACTCTTAATGAAAGTGCCCGCACTTTACGTACCCCTCGAATGACCTCAGCACCGGCAACGAGTCACGAGTCACGACACCCAACCTAGCTATTAAACTTCGCGATAATTCAGCCGAGCTAAATTTCACCTTTAATTCTATTAATTTCCATGCTAACTGTAAACTTTTAAATGCTTTTAACCATTACGCGTGATTTGTTCGGAGGAGAGAAAAACACACAGCCAAAGAGATGGGCAAAGAGAGAGGGGAAGCAGCGCAAAAATCTCTCCGCAAATATAAGTAACGCGTACACCGGCCAAGTTTTTCGCGAGTCGTTTACTTCGACTTTTTTTCTCCCCCTTTTTTTTCTCAACAATTCTTCTTATCGCTATCGCAGACCAATTATTTGCCAGTTCGTTGCTGCGGCTGCGAAGCCTTCGACGAAATCGACATCATGAAGATTAATGAGCTTTTATTACCACCAGTTAGACGTTATTAATTTTCTCGTACCTCGTCTCTCGCTCGCTGCAACCTCCCGGTTCGCGTTCTTCCTTATTTTCTTAATTTTATCGATATAAAGAATCGAAATTAGTTTGAATCGAAATTAATAGCGTACCGCCCGATACGCCAGACGATTTTATTCGACTTATTTTCTCCGAGCTGCTGATAACAGCGCCAATGTGAGACGCGACGTACAATTTTTCCACTGATTTTATTAAACTGCGTTCGCAACTCGCGAAATGTGTAAAATTACTGTAGAACAACGTTTCGCGACTATAAGTTGAATTAGAGAACGAGATATCGAAAATGAAGCGGTATTTTTACCATTTTTTCCTTCCTTCCTTCCTTCCTTCCTTCCAGTGCTAATGATATTTCCTTTGTTTAATTTATCGCGAGAATCCATTTTCGAGATGGTGAAGGACTGAAGGATGATAATGATGATGATGATGGTGACATGATATGTAGGAAATTTCATTTCATTTCGTATTACAAGTAATAGAGCTGTTTAATTTCCTCCAATTTCAGTCAACGAAGTGAAGAACGAATCGTTTGCAGATCAAACGCAAACGAATCGTTGGTGAACGAAGATTTCAAGGAACTTTCACAGTATTGTTCAAAATTTTGACAAGTATTCATATGATTTCAAATTCAACAATTTATTGGATGGGTTTATTTATGGACGTAACTAAATGATGGCAGGAGTGATTAATCTGCAATGAAATTGAAAATGTTTCCAATAATATTCAAAAAATACAAAAATAGTCAATTTTTTACTTCCGTTTGAGATTTTTCGAATAATAACTGAACCTTCTCTATACCAAACATTCCAATTTTTTTCAAAAATTATTACATGTTTTTCTCCAAGTACATAGGTACATTTTTGATCAAGGTATCTACCTACCTACCCATTTTTTTTTTATTATCTTACGTCGTCATCAAAGACGCCTTTATTCTTTTCTCCCCTCCCCTGATTACCCTGCTGCCCTCGTTCAAGTTCTCATTTTTTTTTTGCCACATAACATTCTCATACATCAGGCTTCCTTATCCTCATCCTCACAATAAACCGTAGAAAAAAGAATGAAAAATACTCCAACAAAAGAAATATCAAAGTAGCGATGGGTACCAGTTAATACGAAATGCAAAGATCATTTAACAAAATTATAATTCATTTATCTCGAAGACTTGAGGCTGAAACATTCACTCGTCCGAACCGCTACGATGTCAGCAGGAAAAAGAAATTCGAACCGGAAAAAAGTACAGAAAGAAAAAAAGGCGAAAATACTCGTATTCATTTATTAAAATGCGGAAAAAAACCGTAGTAAAAGCCGGATATCTGTAGATAAAAGGAGTACTCGGAATGCAGCTCATCACTGGTTCATTTTTGCGAACATTTTCACAAAGAATTTATTCTCTTCATTCGAACATATCAAAAAAAAAGTTACTCTCGCATGTCTTCGAATCCACTCGGTTAACATAATGACGTAAGAAGAATTTGAATATTATTAGAGTCTATTTAGGTATTTTTCATCTAAAAGATATTAATTCCGAAAGAATTTAAAGTGCAAAAAAATTCACCCTTTGTGAAATGCCCTTTTGATCGCTATGGAATCGTACCAATCTACCTATATGATTCGGAGACTTTATTTGGGTACACAGATCAACGAGCTCATCGTCGTAAATTAAATTTCACTTCGCCGAATCCATCGTAACACGGCGAGTTCAATTTTCGACGTTATTCAAATTGAAGGTGAGAGAGAAAGCTTCGTCACTGTTGCTATTTCTTTCTTTCGTGTTTCCCATTCTTTCCCTCTTTCGACACCGGATTGCGTTGCTCGCAGAAATGAGTCGAGAATAAATCGAATAAGTTATAAAAAGGAAATATGACAATACAACTATGTTCCCTTATTTGTCAAAATTCAAATCTTACGTAGCTTTATGATGAAACATGGGTAAAGCATAGTCGCGTATGTTTAGGAAATACGCTGGATAACCTAACTTTTTCAACTTTTGTTTCAACGCATCTCGTCGCCGCACCGTACTTCGTCGTCTTCCTCTTATTGAGTTTATTATTTCGGCTCGAAACGTACCACCAGGTGCATGCCCGAGTTGGTCAACTCGATGAGAAAAGTTTACTCTAATAATGGGCAATCCAGAAGCAATTTAATAAGAGTTGTTTGCTTACTGCACGTATATTTATGGAGTAGGTATTGACCGTTGAGGTTCCCGAAGCGAAAGTGATCGCATGACTGGGCAGTAATTCAAAACTCACGGGATATCGAAAATACCGAAATCGAATTCGGATACAGATTGATTTATAAGCTAGTAAATTTTTCAATGAGTTTCCTTCATTTTTTAATTTCTTATTCGGTGTACAGGGAAAAGATCCAGTAATAAAAAAAGGTCTTCAAGATGAAAATTTCAAATACAATAAGGGATCATTGCTCTCTTTCAGTAAGGCGAAGAAATATCTTATGAATATTTCAATTCTACATTTTGAAAAATTAGAAAACTAGACAAATTACAAAAAATAGACGGATTTTTTTTAAAAAATGAGAGAATTAAATTTCCCAAATAAGGTAATTTTCCAAAAATATGCACAGGTTTCCAAAAATTTGACACTTTTACAAACAAATGTTAATTTTTTAAAAAAATAGTCTACGAATCGGACAATTTTTGAAAGAAATGAGCAGTTTTCCAAAGTCCAAACATCGTTTTTTCACATTTTTTCAAAAATGTGAAAAATGTTACCATCTTTGAAGTGCATTTCTCGTTTCAAAAAAGGAGGGGATTCAGCTTAGAAATTGTTTAAAAAATTGTTCAGTTTTTCAAACATGATTTTTGTCCCTCCCCCTTAGACTTTTTCGAGTTTTAGAATAAATGGACTTCCAAATTCAGATTTGGGAACTCAAAATACAAATATTTCGACACCTCACACGATAAATTTCAAAATTTTAAGTTTGGTCTCCCTTCCTCTTCCCCAACCTAGGTTTTAGAGTCAAATGGACCAAAGAAATGAATTCAACACATTCAAAAACCCCTACCAAATTTAAGAATTTTGGCTTCCTAAATTTTCAATTACGATTTTTAGCAAAATTGCCAACTTTGGATGGCTCAAATTTCGAGATATGCTGTACTTGGAAAAGAAAGTTTTGCGGGGTCGGAAAGAGAATTGATAGGAGATTCAAAATCGATAATCACATTTTGAAAACTCTCAAAGTTGAACTTTGGTGATGAGAGTTCAAAACCTTCGTGATGATCACAATAGATGAAAGCTACAATTTAAAAATCTGAAAAAATTACGGCACGTAGTGATTTTTACCCTCTTCTCAACCAACGAATTTTCAAGATGGGATTTCTAGACCCTGGAGTCCACAATTTTGACCAAGATACAAAAAAATCGAAAAAGTAAAGTAGCACAGCAATTTCTACTAATTCGAATGCGCTGATTTCGAATATGTACTTGGTTTTTTCATTCAACCCTTCTAAACCCCCTATTAGCCCCCTTGAGAGGATTAAAATTTGAAAAAATGAAAATTAACGTGAGACCTGTCGTTTGTTAGGTATTTGAGGGTACTTAGTTCGAATTTTTGCATGTTTTTTGGATTTGACCCTGCAGTGCCTTCCGCCACCCTCCAATTTTGGGTAAAAGTATGTAAAAAAAACATTAAAATGGCGTATGACATATCGATTGTCACTATTTTGAGAGGGTAGAATTTGAAAATAAGACTCACTTTTTGATTTTACCCTCTTCCTCGTACTCCAATCGACTCTCTCGCGAATTAATCGTGGGGTAAACAAGTCATAGTTTTCAATAAAGAATGATTCCGAAAATCAAAGTAAAACCCCATGCAAAAAAAAGACACAAGCAACGAGAAATAAACTCCCTCATTTCTTCGGAAAATACAGGAAGGTGGTACAAGTAAACATATAAGTAACAGCTCTTCTATACACACCATGCACACTGACTCGTACCATAAACCACGGGTTTTTCACAATGTATTTTCAACGACATTTATTACAATTTCGCGTGTCACTCAAAATAAACGTCTCGCCGTCTTTTATTAGATTACCGTTAAAGGTGGCGCTCGGAAAAAAGATAATATTATGTATTTGACAACATCGAGACTCGCCTACTTTTTATTAACTCGACGCGGCACGCTGCTCGGCATCGCCATCGCCACCGCGCCTCGCCGCACCGGTTAAGTAAATCATACATATTTATAACTTATTTAAAGTCTATGTCGCGGCGCGCCGCAGCCCCATCGAAATCGGCAACGGATGCAGAGGGGGAAGACGGTACGTTAAAGGATTTAGTCCCATCCGTCATGTTTCGGACAAGCGGCACTGTCATTTCGCAAGACTTAACAATGAAATTTTCCTCTTAGACGACGTTATTTTTTTCATTTTTTCTTCTCTTTTTTTTTCGCAAAAAGGGGATAATTGTTTTCTTTTTTCGGTATTAGCGATGTCCCGAGATAAGTCTTTTTAACAACGTTGTCATCGCGCGATAAAATTTCTCCTCGTTTAACCGTGTAGCCACACAGCGGAACAGTTCGAGCGAAAAATACTCGCCGCCGACGACTAGCGAATTGCGCGCTATAACGTTGAAATTTTTTCTTTTCGTCTTCGCCTCCAAACACTCGCAGCTATTACGCGTCCGTTTTTCCGTCGTTACGAGTTCCTCATCCACCATCTTCGAAACGAGCCCGTCTAATGTTAACCAATCCCGGGAGACCGCAGATAATAGCCCAGCTGCCGCGTAAACAATCGCCAACGCTGACCCATCAACAGCAACCGCAACAGCAGCAGCAGCAACAGCAACAGCAGCAACAGCAACAACAACAACAGCAACAGATACAACCGAACCATCTCCAAGAAGAACTACCCTACATTATTTCACAGCTCAAAACTTACAGTAAGTCAAGCGCTCAGACCCATGGGTGTTGTAGTGCCTTTTATGTATAATGGTAAACTTTATGCTGGAATTTAACGTTGTTCGCGATTTCTCTCCTTCCCCTCACTCCCACCTAGCCCAGTCTTCCTCCTGGAGGACTCGTCGTGTCATTTACACGAGTTACTTACATTTTCAACGTAACCAAATTTTCAAATCCTTTGACGATAATTTTTGATCGTATAAATCATATCAAGAGTTACCTTCGTCGACATTGCAGATTTACGTGTAAGTGTATACTCGTGTACGATGTTTACCCAATTCTACGCCAGACCCTTAATAAATTGTGAAATTAATTAGATACGCGTTTTCCAACCGAAATATCATGTTTTATATTCATTCAAGCAAAGGACACAGACGCGTAGGTAGATGCAAAAAGAAAGGGGGTTACAAATTTTTGAAAAAATTAACCTCCCCCCGCCCCTCAATTTGATCCATAAATGATCGATAATGCGTTTTGCTTATTCGCCTTAAACCTCGAAAAAATTGAAAAAATGTCAAACAGAATTTCAAATTTAGATATCCTTAATGTCCTCAAAAGAACTTTTCAAGAAAACTAAAGCCAGATTTAACATTCATATTATCAAGGGCATCGCATACAAGAATTTGAGAGATATTCAAGTATTTCAAGTCCTTATTGACCAGCAGATCGAAATCAGAATTAATAGACACGTTTTAATCTAAAGTTATATTTCCTGGAAGAAAAATAAGGAAAAAAATTTGGAGCCAAGATATTACAAAATTTTGAATTTTGTAGAAATATTTTGGAATTGTAATGAAATAGTTCAGGGGAAAAAAGGGTACATACTATTTTTTTTCATGGAAAAACCAGTTTTCACATGATGACTCATTTTCTCAGAAATTACTTGATCCCCGAAGTTATTTTTTTTTACTCATTATTTGGGGTATTCCAGCAATATTTTAACAGAGGGACTTTATCACAAAAATTTCGTAAAATTATTCAAATCAATGTTCGATTACAAAAGTATATTGAACAAAAAAAATTGAAAAATTTAAATGGGAAAATCCTCTTGAGGAATTGAAAAGGAAGCGTTTTTGAACATGATTAACAAAATTAAGAAACTTGGTCGAGTAGTTCCAGAATAATGGGGCAAGATAACAAGACTGTTCTTTTTTTCATGAAAAAATTGTACCTTTTTTCTATTTTCCCAAACTATTATATTGCAATTCTAAAATATTTCTAGAAAATTCAAATTTTTGTAATATCTTTCAAAATATAGGTATTAATTTGCCAATTTCTTGAAAATATGAGTGAATTTAATCCAATTTATAAAATTTCTCGAAACCCACGGTCTAATTTTTTCCCCTTTATTCCATTAAAATTGATTTTTTCCTTACTGTATGTATTCAGCCCAAAAACTTCGAAAAGACCCCCTCCTCCTCCCCCTCACAAAAAAGTATTTATTCGAAATATTTTTACAGCACACAACTACTTAGGAAGATAATGTTTCCTAAGTATCAGATTTGGCAACACTGAAAACAATTTTCAAAAAATTCATACTTGAGAATTTTGATATAAGCTGAGGATTCTAAATTTTGAAAACAAGAGGAGCATTATGGTAAAATGTTGGAAATTTTCAAATTCTGACAAAACATTGAGACCTCTGAGAAGAGTTGAAAAGTTTGCAGTCGAGTAGGAACTTCCAACGGATTTTCCTTCAGAATATTTGGCGATTAAAAAATTGGAAAAAATATCTTTATAATTTGACCCAACATTACAGAATTTTAATTCATTCATCTCAGTTTTTCGAAGTAGGAAAATGAAAAACCAGTCGTATCCAAAACGTGCGTAAGAATTCCATCCGAAGATGATACGTCAACAAAATTGTCTATCTTTTCGTATTTACGGCGCAATATCTCCTAATATCTCCAAATGTAAAAATTTGGTGCCTTTGTTTACTTGGCCGGTCGTTCACCATTCATAAATCACCACCACCTCCCCCCCCCCGCCAGCTTACTCTTAGTCTATTTCGTAATACTCGACATTCAGACATACCATTTATTTCAAAGATGAACCCAACATCGAAGTCTGCTCCAACATTGAACTTGCTGACTGGACTATAATTCTGCTCTGATTTCAGGTAATCCGGACGTACTGATTTGCGGAAACTGTCGAGAATTATTTTCCGAACTGGAGGAACTGCTGCAACACAAAAAAAGTTATTGTAAATTGAGGTTCACTTGTAAATGTAACAACGTCGCTCTGGCCAATTTTTCCGACAGTGCGTAGTCTAGCTGTGACTTATTTCACTACGCGGATAATGCAAAAATACGGTATCTCGACGATTAATAATTGTGTCTATTTTTGGCAGAAAACGGCAGCGAAGATAAGATCTCTTTATTATGCGTCGAATGCAAAGACTCGTTCGACAGCGCGTGGGATTTGATCGTACACGTCCAAGCCGCCCATATGATGAATGTCTACGAACTGGGTACTCCTAAATCAAAAACTGATCAACTTTCACCGCGATCCATCGAACACGCAGTCGAAAACGGAGTAAGTAAAACGAACCGAAGCAAAGAAGAAAAAATGAAAATGAAAAATACGCTTCCCAACAACGCACGTCTTCCGATAAGGCTTTAGTTATCAATCAAAAATAAGGTGCAGTCGGGCATACGGTCTAATGACCGTCGCGTCGCGTCGGTCGTCTTCACCGGTCAACAAGCAGCGAGGGATGCCGGAAAAAAGTTAACCGGGGCCGGTATCGGCATTGATGTTTAACATGCCACAGAGTGTGGTTTAAAAGTCAAACTTGCGTCAATTATTTGAAAATACTACTATTTTTATAGAGCGCGGGGCGCGGCGCGGCGTACACGCATCATCACCTTTTTACCGCCTTATCTTGTTACGCGTCCGATAATATAGTACGGCCGAGGGCATGGGCTACCGGCAGAAGGCGAGGAAGGGTTGTACGCGTTTTAATTAATTCATCGTCGAGCCGAAAACGCGTATAAATTAATTTCTTTCTCTTTCCCTCTAATACCTTCACACGTATACGTTATAGGTAGAGGTACTCGACTCGTACTATACGTAATTTGCGAGTCGACAGCAGCATTTTCCATTATAATTGTTTCCCTCTTTTTCTCTCTTTTTCGTACACGTACCTAATACTTCGACGCGACAGGAAGTTGCAGCTTTTATCTCGCCGTATAAATCTAGCCCTCGTTTATAGTTTTCAGATAACAAATCAGAAAACGAAAAAACCAATTCAGACTCGGAAGGTCAATCACCTGGAAATCTCAGTCAAAATAATGTAAGTCGTAGTAGTCCAGGGGCAGATTGCAAGTAAACGGAAAATGGCAATGAGGCCTAAAATTTGGTATCTTGAACCGACACCATGAGAAATTTTTGAAGCTGTAGAGATCATCGCCAAACTTCACAGAAGAGGGAAAGGAGTGCCAAAGGAGGGTTCAGCCCCTCATTTTTCGAAATTATTAACCTACCGACTTAGTGTTATTTCCATAAGGTAATATGGCTGAATTCCGCTGAGTTCAGAAATGTTATAACTTTCTTAATTCAAGAGAGAAAAATTCGTTATAATTCGTGAGATTTCTCAACTTGAATTTTTCATATTTTCCTCAAAATTGATTGAAAATAGGATTTTTTTCAGTTTGGAACAACCTGCCAACCTTTTAACCAAATTTTTTACCTACATAGGTATACGTATTGAAATCTGGATTTTCAAAAACGCTGATTTCAAATAGGTACGAAGGCATAGGAGAAGCAAAAATGAAGGGAAGTGGCAACTTTCGACAAAATCGATAAAATATTTGAAATCAGTGCCTTCGAAAACCAATATTTTTTGATATATACCTATGTCTAGGTACACGAAAATTGCATAGGTACAAATTTAATTAAAAACATTACCCTTCCCTTAAAAAATCACCTCCTTCACTTGACTTGAATGAAAAATTATTGACTGATCTAGATTCGGAAAAATCAAAAAATATTTTTCTGCAATTTTCTCTAGTTGAAAAAATGACTTCAGCTTCAAAGAACTAATAATAAGAAGTCAAAAGTGGGTAAAATGATCATAAAAGTGATTTCCTTACCCCGCCTCTTGAATTTGTATATTCCTTGCTTTGAACCTGTTACTATTCAGAAATCGTAATAATAAAAACTTCGAATTTTACATAAAAAGTGAAAAATTTAAATTCTTAGAATTTTAGACCCTTTATTTGTTCACTCAGAATAGGAGCATAGTTATTTGTAATAGGTCAGTATGTACGAAAATCTACTTTTTCTTATACAAATCAGTGAAAATTATCGAAAATCACTGAGAAACAGTCAGAATTGCAGCACAAGAGGAAATCAGTGGGAAAAATCATTGAAAATTCACTGAACAATCCGTAAAATTTATAAATTTAGTTGCAAAATCAGTAAAAATCGGTGAAAAATCGATGAAAATTGACTGATAATTAGCGAATTTTTATTGATTTTTCAAATACTCTCATTATAATTTTTTCAGTTAAATTCATAAATTCCACTTTTCAGTGAATTTTCACTAATTTCCCAATGATTTTTCTCACCAATTTGTTTTCAGTGAAAATTTTTTCATTGGTTTTCTCCTGTGCTGCAATTTTGACTATTTTTCAGTGATTTTCGATAATTTTTACTGATTTATAAATCAGAGAGTACCAAAATTGTAATAAAAATTTAGTATAGGTAAAAGTCATCGGATTTTGACAATCTGAAGAAGTGTAACTTTGTGCAATTTTGAGGGAAAATCTGAACCATTCAAGTCATTTTGGTCGTTCAGTGTTCAATTCTTTTTCACATCTTATCATAATCTGAAAGAGGGAAACTGGAGAGTGATGAAATAAATAATTTCGAAGTTTTTTACCGGTTATACTCGGAATGGTCAAATTTGCACAAATTATGGAATATTATATTCATGATTTGTACAAATTCAACCATTCAAAATCCAACAGACCACAACGAAATTCGAAATGTTTATTTTCATCACTCTCCAATTTTCCTCTTTCAAATTGTGATAAGACGTGAAAAAGATTTGAACACCGAACGACCAAAATGACTTGAACGGTTCAGATACGAAAACTCGAATTAAGATATCCCAAGTTTGAGGGACGTCTCTCCCTCGAATTCCGACATTAACAACATTTTTGAACTCATTAGAAGTCAGCCCCATGAAAATGACACCAAAATCAAAAAAGGGATCGATATAGCTTAATTTCAAACAATGAAGGCTGAAGCTCTTTTTTTGGAACTCTGCTCTCTCCTACAGGATTGGCGATGACCTCCCGAACTCAAAAAATTGCTCACGAGGTAATGGTTCATATGTCTAAAAAAAAATGTTAATCTATCATTGGACTAGACAGCCGCGCTATTCATTTTCCCAATAACAGAATATTTTATCAAATAATTGAATTTCTTTTTCAAATTTCACAGAACCAGAGCATCAGAAATCTCGGAAATTGTTTTATGTTGAGCGATAAATCAGTCGTGTATACGGCCGTCTCCAGCGAAAGTCAGTGAATGTTTTCCTAGTTTATAGTGTAAAACGTTATTGTTATTATTATTTTCTTTTTTTCTTTCTTTTTTTTATATAAAAAGTTTGATAAATATACATAAAAATAAGCTTTTTATAATCGAATCACACTTTCATCAATTATTATTATATTGCACTTTACTTCGTGCACTTTGAATTAAATTTATGTTATGTTTTGTGTTTATCAGTTTATTTTCAATGAATCGACTAGATACTGCTTCTACCTTCTGCCTTAGAAATTGAAAAATCTTGCAAAAAAACATCGAAAACATTGATCAATTTTCGATCCTTCATCGAATTTTGCACGTTTAAAAATAAAGATTTTATTACATTATCGATTACAAGTTAAGTACGAAGTATTCAACGTGAAATCTACATCAGATTAAAGTTAGTCATTCTTCGGACGGAATATCATGGTGATCTGCTCTCAACTGTAAGTAATAGCACAACAATATGACGAATAAGTACACTTTGAATGCTGTAAAGAAAATAGGGGAATGTGATTTCCAATTAGCGCAATTACTAAAAAAAAAAAAAAAAAATCAAACGAAAATTTAAAATACTAACGAAATATTATTACGATAAATGTCACCGCCAAAATATAATACAGGAGATCACTCGCATTGGCGATAATGTACCACTGCAGTCCAATATCAGCCGCTTGTGTCAAATGTCCCTGAGATTCATCTTGGAATAAAGAAAGTGTAATCCCCATAATATTCAACATTGCAAAAAGCACCCTACGTGACAATTCGGGGATTAATAAAATCGATATTCGCTGCAAAATTTGTTCATAAGAAAATCGTATTATTTATTTAATCAACTCGTTGACTCGAGCCGATGTTAAAATCAGTGTTTTTTACCTCGTAAACTCCGTAACATGCTACCGCAGTGAAAAGAAACCACAATCCGAACAGACCAATAACTCGAATATTTAAAACGTTTTCAATGATAAAGCCGAGAATCAAATATACAACAAGCATAATCTGAAAATAAACTCAATGTCACTCGAGCCATTTTGAAGCGATCTACACGTCCTGGATTGATTTTTCAATTTCAAAACTTACCCAACTCAGAATTAATCCGACAATTGCACCAGTTCTTAAGGAATATTTTATTAAAAAAGAATGAATTACGGGCATTTTACCTACGATGACCTATGTATAGTTAAGAAAAAACGGTCTAATTGATATGATCGGTAGAAAAACAAATAAAACAACTTGCAACGCATTCCGAATCATGAAATTTGATCAATTTCACACAGGTAATATGTACATGTAGACAATTAGACATAGATATCAGTCATTGATAAGAGAGGAAAAACAACAACAATAAATAATTGAGTGATTAAAAATAAACACTTGTCACGTCGTAAGTATAGCAACCAACTATTTTTACTACCGCAGATTCGATCTGTTCGATGATTCTTTCGCCAAGAATCGAGAGGTAATTTGAAAAAAGTTGTCTTATCCCAAGTCTTATCCATTTTATGACAGAATTCCAAAATAAATGACGACCCTGCTTATTCGATGAAAATTTTTTAAAAATTGGCTAGGCCTAACACGTCATGTAAAATTCATTCAATTCTTGAAAGAAACTGATCACCACCAACCATAAATATGAGAACAGCACTACAAAGAAACATATCGAATGATCAGTCATCAATTCCATCGTTCCAACCTAAGAAATTAGCCAAGAAATTGACGAACCATGCGAATACAAACCTGTCAAGATGATGTAAGTCGTAGCGAAAAATATCTTGGCATTCGTTGCATCAGAAAACCAAGGGTTACCTTTCACTATTGTTTCGAAGAAAAAATACGTCAATATGGGACGACCCGAAATGAATGTGTACACGATATCGGTGATCAGTATTGCAATTGAAAGCCCACTCATGAATAAAACAGGTAATAAACAAAACTGATTTCCCTGTGAAAATTCAAACGCGAGTGATTCGAGTAGAATAATTTATAAAAGAATTTGAGATTTTTTTTTCATTGTTTTTCAATACCAAAAATACTCCGCAAAGTCCAAAAAAACTTGCAATCAAGAACATCGTGAGAAACGTCGTAGCGATTGACTTATGAATAGGAGCCATTCCTAAAATTTGAAAATGAAAAAATACATCAATTTAACAACAAAAAAAATCAATGTACTTTTTACAACATTTACCTTCAGTCTCCCCATCGTACAATTCGATCAATCCAAAGAGAGAAATTGCCTAAAAAACATTTTGATACGTTCAAATTTTAAAATTTTTATCGTACCTATTCTTTACCAAAAATAATCCTGATCCCTTACCAAATCACAAAATAAAATTAGAATTGTGCTGGTTTTCAAAGAGACACATCCGCAACATTTTTCTATTACAGGCATTGTAAAGAAAGATCACGATAATCGATCAACAATTCACCATTCGCAGCGAAACGTCTTGGATTTGGCGCAGAACTGAATAATTATGAGAAAAAATTCGCACAAAATGAACCAAGAAACGATACACGTTTGAAAAAAGAGATTCATTGCATTAATATTGATGAGCTTTTCGCAAAAAGTTACAAATTGTACGCGAATAGATAAAGTGTTTTCCATTTTTTATTGATTAGATATCAATTCAATGTCTCGATTATAATCATACAAATATTTACACAGCCGAAGATTTGTGCGAAATGAGAGAACATAATTATTTTGAACCAAATTATTACACATCAAGTCGACACGATTTTAAATTTAGGTTGATTTTACATTAATTTTTTCGACCAAAGTTTGCTTTTTGGAGTGAATGAAAATATTTTTTAGCAAAAAACTAAAAATTAGGAGAAAAATAATTTTGAGTGATGATTATAAATAATGAATTAAACCGAGTTGGAAGTTGGTTCAATATATTTGAATTTGACCAACTTCCAACACTTGAAAAATCTGTTAAAATTCTGACGAGGTGAAAAATACATTCAAAAATCCAAAAAAATATTTTTTCGTTATATAGGGAGTCAAACCCTATTTTACTCCCCCTCGCGAATCGCTCGAGTGCTTAAATTCCTTTTTAAATTCGCGTTTTTCCCCCTCTATAACAAAAAATATCGTATGCAACTCGGGAGATAAATGATTTTCTCTCTCCCTTGTTGCATAATTACTATTTTCTGCCCGTCTAAAAATAGAATTTTCTAGGAAATTTGAAATTTTCGAAGTCAAATTCAAGGTCATTATACCTAATGATCGAAAAATCTAAAAAAAAATTCAAGATACTCTCCTTTAGTACCTCTACTTTCATGCCAAATTTCAAAAAAAAAATCGGCGGAGATAGAATTTTTTAAAACGTTCAGCTCAAAAATCGCATATTTTGGGGCCCCTGGCCCCCAAGGGTGAGATAAAAATTCGCTCATGCGCTCTAAAATCATCGTGTACCAATTACCAAAGCAAATTGAATGACATAAAAATTTTGACGAAGTTCCACCTGAGGCCAAAAGCCAAATGACTTCCTTACCACATCAAATCAAAGCCTTTACTTTTTTGTAGTCGAAGCACCAAAAAAAAGAGATTTTTTTGCGCTTTGACTACAAAAAAGTAAAGGCTTTAATGTGGTAAGGGAGTCATTTGACTTTTCTCTTTTATAAAAAAGTTACAGCTCACGAGCTGTAACTTTTTTATTTCGGTTTGCGCCATTCGATTCACCGTAACATTTCCTAAACGACTGAACCAAAATAAAATTTTCATTTTTTTTCTAATGTTCTGTCTGGCTCAATGCCCTCAAAAAATCACATTTTTGGACCCCTCCATCCCCCTCCAAAAAAACCCTTTGGAAACCACAATTGAGCGAGGTGATGTATTTTAAAAAAATCAAAATTTTGGCATTAGAACAACTGAGACACAGGGGTGCGTTCACTTTGGGTTTGAAATAAGGTATTACCTTACTTTTAAGATATAAACAAATTTTCATAAGGGCAAAATCATTCTTTTCAATTTTGATAATTTAATAATTACTGGCTGGGGATTGACATTTTTCTCAACTTTACCCCACTAGAATGAATTAAACAAAATTTTCAAGCAGCATAATCCTGCAGTAGCCAATTAATTATGGTGTGAGAAAAAAATTATGGTTTGAACAAATCTTTCGGAAACGAAAAAATCTGATTGGCTGATTTCTTTGTTTATACCTTATAAATAGAGAAATACCTTATTTCAAACCCAAAGTGAACGCAGCCCAGTGCAAAAAAAATAATTAAATATTTGTCGATTAGTGTTATTTTTCTGCCCACATTGTTTTCAATAAGAATTGATGAAATTAACTTATATAAACTTTTATTTAATAGGTAGAAAAATCAATTTGAAATTGAATACGTAAATTCAAATTCTACTTTCCCGCGAAATTTCAAACTTCAAAGTAGGTTCTCACGACCAGGTTTCCATTCAATTTATTTGTTCGAATTAACAAGTAAGTGGCGCTAGCTGACTATCTTTCATTTCTCATTGAAAAAAGAAAACAGGTTTGTGTTTTGAATCAGCTGTCGATACTTGAAAAAAAATTATTATCACTCATTCGTATTCTTATCACAAATCAAGATTCAGGATTTGACAATTTTGAATTTTCTCGCAATTTTTTGAATTATAATAATACGAAAAGTAACTAAATTGAAATTCCAAGTTACTCATCATGATAGAAGCTACCAAATCTGCGGTTGACGATTACTCCAAATATTTGAAAACCGATACACAATCTGAGGTAATTTTACACTATTTACCAATCAACTTGTTATTATTCTTGAGTTGACTAATTCTTTATGCACGTACAACTCCAAACTATAGGTAAAATCGATAGAAGAAACCATTGAAAACATGTTAATGCGATTCGAAGAATACAAAGGCACTTTGGAAATGGTAATTTTCAGCATTTATCTCAACCTTACCTACTCGCAATCTCAATTTAAATTAAAAATTCTCTTCTCTCTTGGCAGATTTCAGCCGAAAGAGGCGAAATAGAATCAGCATACAAGAATATTTTGAGACTAAAAAGCGACGTGGCCGAATTAGCATACAGAATCGACGGTATGGAGATGTTCATCAGTCGAGTACATCGAGACATGAACTCCTTAGAAACGCAGCTTCTCGAGGCCGAGCAAGATTACCCAGACAGATCGGAGATGACTTTGAAAAGTTTATTCAAGCCAATTATATCGGTAAGCGAAACCTCCTCTCTATACTCTCCTGTGCGAGTTGTTAAAAACACATAATTTTCGTTGCAGAAAATTTCACCGGAATTAGCTCAAGAAGCAAGTGCTGGCGGTATGTCGAGTGCTACTGTTTCATCTTACGAGAAAGTCGAAATAATCAATACGGATGAGCTGTTTAAAGCAAACGATGATTGATAGGCTAGCTACGAGCATTTTTGTGGTCAACGAGTTGTTAATGAATGTCGAAGTACTTCGTTAGCCTCCGTGTGCGATTATGGGTTATGGTATGCCATATTAAGCCATAGATTATGGTTCAGATTTTGTACCTCCTTCGAGAAAATTTTTCTCATTTTTTTCAATTTTTCAATGTACCTGGAACTTCCTTTTGTAATATATCTTTCATTATTTATGTTATTCGAATTTGAATGTATATAAAATTAAATTTCCATAATTTTTAGTGGAAAAAAAATTTGATTTTTTCATGCTCATTGAAAGCTACGTGGGTATTATAATTTTTTTTTCATCGCGCAATTAAAAAGAAATATTTCTCGAAGCGGATTTTCATCGACGAAAAATTTACTTTTTGAAAAGGGGTGTTGGAGGAGATTTTATCCGCTATATTATACTCGAAAATCAAGACAATATTTACCATAAGCTTAAATCCAACAATTAAAATCGAAGACGTAAAGGAGTTTGAAAAATACCCATGGTCATTATAGTCGACTTGATAATTATAAATGTACTCGAATACTCGCTGCGACAATTTTTCCCATCATTTCTCGACACATGCTCACTACTTGGAACTTTTTTTTTCCACGTGACAAATTCTGATAGGTCATCATTACGTACAAAAAACATGCAGCTATATAATAGGCACGTATCTAAACCTAGGAAGTCTTTTACAGTTGGTTGCTTGCGCGATGAAATTAAATAGGAAATAACGCGAGTGTTCCGGTCGCGAATACACGACACAACCCAAATACTGTCGATTTCGAACCGGGTCAGCGCTCAACCTTTGCAACAAAGGAACAATTAGCGCGAAAAAAATACCACCTCATAAATAACACGCGCTAAGGAGAAGGACGTACAAATCTACAATTTTTTCTGCCATTAATTATGTCTACAAGAAATCGCACTTTCACTGACATAACGAGAACATTACTTCAACTGGTTTCTACCGGTTATCATTGGCTACTCGATTTCTATTACCAAATAGCGACGCGCGTTTACTTTAATTTTTAAAACGTAACGTAGGTTGGTAGGTAAGGCACTAAGGCAGTATGCAGCTACTTGCTAGGTATTAGTGACAATAACTGGCGAATACTTATTACTTACCACTTACGATGACCGGACCGAGCTGGGTTGCGTTATGTCAATTTGGATATCAAATGGCGCACAGGCGCAGGCGAGTACGTATTTGCAAAATGATAGATAGGTACACGAAAAACTGTTTCTTTGAAGTTGAATTTCTCATCGAATGGATCTCTGAAACAAAAATTTACCAGAAAAATTAATTTTTCAGATACTTTATTACTTCTTCATCAAATTAAAAATGATTGGATTGCAGACTGCAGGAAATCCTGTTTACAAGCATCTTCAAACATCAACAAAGTTGAATTTGTTTCAAAAAATGGAATATTAAATAATTTTAGATTTATGTACGTTGATTTTTGAAAAACTTCAGTAGTTAGCAGCACTGCTGTATGTAGGTAGAACATTTTCAAAAAAATTCAATTCATTTCAAAAACAAAAAAAATTAACCTTTTCAAGCCATTAGATAAATGAACTTGAATTTTCGTGAATCAAAATTCAGTTGGCAAGACCGTGCCAAGAAAATTTTATTATTTTTTGATTTATTGAAAAATCAGCGATTTTTGACGGCAAAATATTTTGAAAATAAAATGGCTAAAATACTGCCCGAACGAAGCGAGGGCGAAATTTTTTTGAAACATTGTGGTTTGAAGAACAAAATAATGCATAATAGGTAGTCGAATATTTTTCTCGAGCTTATAAGGAGGGGCTCGAGTCCCTCTAAGCCCCCCAAATGCGCCCCTGGGAGGAAGGTATTCCCACTCGACGTTAAATTTTGAGCCAAAACAAAAATAAATCTTCAGTACGTAAATCATACTTGAAATTCTCTAGCCCAGAGAAATACTTACTTACAGATTAAGTAATACCTATTCACTTATGTATTTGATCGACTAAAGCACAATTTTCAAAAATTCGTAACTTGGAATTCAAATCCATATTCTTTACATTTTTTTTTCATGAAAATTTTCACCAAATTTCTTTTTTTTTTCGCTGATTAAATTCAATTTTCTTGTTAAACAGAGTGATAAGGAAATTGTAAAATTTCAAAAATTCGAGTTTTGAGAGTGGAAAAGTTTTTTTTTTATGGCGTATGTACGTCCGATTTATTTTTAATTTAGCTCAAAATTTTGCTTCGAATTGTAAAATCTAGCATCCTTGTAGAAGACCAAAACAAGGAGGTGAAGAAACTTGATACATAATATGTATCTACTTACTTTTTGGAGGGGGGGGGGATTTAGATTCCTAAAAAGTGGCACTGTCCAAAAGTGATAAAGAACGTGTTTTTTTTCAAAAATAATTCCATATTGAAGTTCCCTTACTCAATCGTCAGTTTTTGGAATGAGAGAAAGAAAGGCTCAAAATTTCTTAGGTGTTTTATACTTCTTCATCTTCACATTCTGAAACTTCTGCAATTTTCGGGAATTTTTTTTTCTAAATTCTAGATCCATTCTGGTACACAAAAAAAGTATCCAAGGAAAAACCAAGATGTATGTAGGTACGTATTTTTTGAGGGGGGGGGGGGGGGTGAATTTCAGAATTTCGGTTCGTAATGGAAATTTTTCACAATTCGATTTTAAAAAACAAAATTATCCAAATTTCCAACAAAAAAAAAAAAATTAGAATATTTTTACACCAGACTTTCATTTTTCAACAAAAAAAAAAAAATGGAATTCAAACACGGATCAAAATCAAAAGTGACCATCATCGCTTCACCTTCGCGATTCAAGAAGAGAAAAAAAGAGCAAATCGGGTAAAAATCGCGATTACGACGGTAATTAGCTGCCACATGACCCATTTTAACATTCAATAATTAAATTATAATATAATAAAAACGTAGTACGCGTGCCTACGACACTCCACCGGACCAATTAACTCTCCGGAGCATACCACGAATCGGTACCGCAGCACAAAGCAGGTTGTACTACCCACGTAAAATTCTCGGCATCTCCGGTCGATGCGAAAAACTAATTAACACGCGCGTTAATTGCTATTGTTTACAATATTCAGACGTTCTTGTCCATAGAATCAGGTACGAAGAATATATCGAGGTAAACCTCTACATACCTAAACCTATATAGCACCTACCTCAACCTGTACTCAATCTACGCATACATTTCCAACGTCTATTAATTTTTTTTCGATACATTGTCGCTCAAGGTCACGAAGATAATATCTAGACATCGTTACCGAATCGTAACCCGGCCAATACTCTTCTGTTTGCATATTGCATACCATATAAACGAATCGCGAATGCAACTCGGAGCGAGTAATTTTTTATTACTCTTCTATCGGTTCGTTGTGAAATTAATATTCCGAGAAGGAATCTGGTCAATTTATGGTTTTTTGGGTTATGATCGCCGATGTCCAAACAACGCAGACGTTCATTTTCGAACGAATAGGTAATATCTGCGATTGGTTCATCAATACAGGTCAATGACGATCTTGGGAAATGGTGTTTCTCAGTCAGTAGGTAACCGAATACACGTAAGACTAAGGAATTGGAGAATAAAGACTAATACGTTGTAGTTTTTATCAGCCATTCATTTAAACGGAAATTTAAGGTTTAGAGGTTGCTGTATCTACTCACAACCAAAAAATGAAAGAAAGAAAAATGGCCAATGGCTTCATGAAAATTTTTTTCCAGAAAAATGTAAGTACCTACATTGCAAATTATTGCGAATCTAATTCCTTACTTAAGAATGATAAGACAGTGATTCAAAGAGTTGAAAGTCCTTTCTATGTATTTCTAAATCAAATTCTTCAAATTGTGGGGGATTTGAAGAATCTTAAACGTAATATCATTGCAGTTACATCAAACAAAAAGAACTTCAAGATACTCGCCTCTTTTCCATTTTCGAAAAAATGTTTGATCTTCAGACCCCTGGGGGTACACGGGTCCACAATTTGAACCAAAATTCAAAAAAATCGAAAAGGTGAAGTTGCACATCTTTTTCTACTAATTTGTAGACGCTGATTTCGAATAAATATGCGTTCTTGGTTTTTTCATCCGACCCCTGTGAACTCCCCTATTATTCCATGCGAAAAAATAAAATTACGTGCGACCTGTCGTTTGTGAGGTATTTCAGGGGGGCTAAGTTCGAATATTTGCTCATTTTTTGGATTTGACCCTTCAGCACTCCTCCAGTTCCATAATTTTGAGGAAAATATGTTTAAAAATTTAAAATGACGTATGACATGTCGATTGTCACTGATTTGGGGGCGTAGAATTCGAACAGACTTACTTTTTGATTTTACCCCCTTTCTCGTACTCTAATCGACTACCTTCCGGATTAATCGTACATATAATCTTTCGGTCAGTGTAGAGGGAAAATAGTAAAATCAAAAAATAAGTCTATATTCGAATTCTACGCTCTGAAATTAGTGACAAACGATACGTCACACGCCATTTAAAATTTTCCAACATATTTTTCCCCAAAATTGGGAGGCTATGGGGATCCATTCACACTGGATTCGCAGTGGCGGACAGTACTACAAACACACGTGTTCCATACAATTACGTGGCTCATGTTGATACCCATTCAATGTCCAGTGTTACCAGTCTCCGCTACTTGATCCTTTCACTTATGTAGGTACCATCACCTTACCAGTTCATTAATAAAAGTTGCCGACTTCAATCTGTGTTCCATCCTGAGCGTGTCGGGACGTTGAGAACCCGGCCGCTCATTAACCCGTTCCAGTGCTCGCGAGTTTAGTTTCAAACTTATTACAATTATATAGTGCAGGTGTGGTTTTCCAGTGAACTAGTGATAAATTTGGTGGTAGCAGTAGAATTTTGTGAGCAATTATAAAGCAGGATACATCAAGGTAGGTGGTGATTGAGATTTTTTATAAAATATTCGAGCATCGTTTAAAAATATTTTATGCAACAGCATATTATTTCAGACCCTTTTTAAACCGTTTGAAGTTGATTCGTATGCTCAATTCTTCATTTTGTAAATTGTAATCGTCATTTTTATGAAGAAATTGCTTCTATTTTTCTGAATGCAATTGTACGTAGGTCTAGGTACCGCAGAACACACCAAATCTTCAACTTTTTCCCCGCATGAGAAAAATTCCAGATTTTCAATCTTTTTTCCCTCAATTTTTGAAACTGATACACAATTTTGATGCATTAAATAAGATCATATTAAAAATACTTCCAATTTTTTTTCACAATTAACGAAATATTATTATAGGAACGACAAATCGAGAATTTTTTACAGAAATTTATCACAGTTTTGATACATATTTTACCAGTCAAATTTAATTTTGAGCTAAGCTTTCATTTGGAACATGGATATGCTTTAGTTTATCGGAGAGAGATTAGAAAATTACTACAAAAATTTGACACCGAAATTACAACCCAAAATTGTAGACCTAAAATAATTACTTCGGATACGAACTAAATTGATGGAAGATTTTTAAAATGCTCGAGAATTTTGGAGAATTTTTACAAAGTTAACAAATTTTGAATAAACCCTCCAGCCTGAATTAGTTGAAACTATGGACTATTCGACTATGCCAGTTAACAGTGGACGAATATAAAATTTCTTCAATTTATTTATACTTTGAATTATCTTGACTTCAACCCTGTGGATGAATATAAAATTTGAAACCATTCAAGTTCATTTTCACTCGTTTTGGAAGAATTCGAGTGACTTTCTGAAAATTTAAGACAACAGGAAGTTGGTCACTGATTTTTTGTCGGAAACTCCGCATCCACTAAAACACGTAAAAATAAGTTTGAGAATCAAGTTTTTAAAAATTTATTTCGACAACATCGTATTTTCAAAATTTTGTAATTTTTGTTGTACTCATTGAACAATAGGTTGATTCTTTCCAAAGATTGGAATTATTTTGAAATCTGAGCAGAAAAATTGACAGATAACTATCTTCCGTCAGGTAGAATTGAAGATTTTTTTCAATTCAAGATATAAATTTTCCAAATTTTCTCCATTCCGACTATAGATTTTCTTAAGAAAAAGTTAAGTATCTCAATCTCTCTCCCCAATTCCAATTTAATCCTAACTTTTTCAACAAAAATGAATTTTCACATAATAATTACGAGCTGCTCAGCACACATCGGAACTCTTCAAAGAAAAACTTTCGGCACTAAAATTATGAATTGTCATCTACACATCCTTGCAAGCGTATAAAAATTTAACGTACCTGTAAAACAATTAGCAATTAGACGAGATTAGACCATACGATAAATTTCCAAGAATACAAGTGACGTAAGTGTTTAAAATTTCGTCGCGGAGCTTTCAAGGATTTCGAAAATTCCGCCGTAATTAAAACCATCGCGCCAAACGCACAATTTTCAATTAGCTTTTCGCGAAAATCGTCTCCCTCTTTTTTTGAGACGATACGGTGCTCTGAGTTACCGTGACATTACGCAATCGAAATTCCTCGCAAAGTCAGTAAATTGTCTATGATTAGATAATAAGATAGAATTAACGAAGATTTTTTGATACTTTCTCTTACACTAACTCTAAATAGTAAGATATTATGCTTTATCGGATGTCAGATTATGTAACAACGTACAGCATACGGTTATACCAGTTCAAATCACCGTAATACTTGGCCTATTGCAAATAGGAATGTAGGTAGTTAGGTACACAAGTTAGTCACGAGGTTTAGGCGGCGTTTGTTTTTGTTGATTTTATGCTCGTATTCGTATGTATATGTATACTTACGATGTACAATAGTACTTGTACGTAGTTCAAGATGTAAAATATTTTATTGTTTAAAATCGACCTTGTGCCAGAGTAATGGAAAATGATGATAAGATGAGGTCTCCTGCTCCTAAACTCTAGGGTACTTTTCCACTCAGGAAATGTACACATAAACAGAAAACAAAAAAGTTATTTTTTGCCAGAGCATAGTGTATTTTTTTCTATTCCAGAATTTTTACAAAAATTACTTCAAACCTGTCCAAGTATCTTCAAAATCACTTTAATTACATTATGGAAATTCCATAAACTTTCCAACCAATACAAGAACAAGATCCGGGTGAAACACCTCTATCTCAGCTTGTGGCTCAAAAATGTACCTATTCGTGAAATATTTTTTAAATCGTCGTACAAGTTTGTTGTGAATCGAATACACGGCAGAAAAAAAAAACTAAATCAAGTATAGGTAAAGTAGGTACCTAAAAGTCAAGGTTTGTCATTCGGTACGTAAACCTTGTCGAATAAAAATAAGAAAAAAAAAACAAGATTATTCTTATTTATATTCAAGGCTTCTCTTTCTCTCCCGTGTCGGTCTAGGTATACCCACATTTTCGATTATCCAATTCAGAAGGATTCGATAACCTTTGGAAAGAAAATTCAACTGGTTTTTTTGCTTCTACGAGGAGCATAGCTGTTACATAATCTAACCAAATGTTCTCAAAATACCAATGCACTGAAGTAGGTATAGATCTAGATACGTAATTGTCTGCGTGTATTTTGCAGGCTCACCATGACGGTAGCCAAATCGGTAGCGGAGTTTTTCAGGGGCCAAAAAGTGTTCATAACGGGCGCTTCCGGGCTTATGGGCAAAGTGCTCATATGGAAGTTACTGCACAGTTGTCCGGATATCGACACCATCTACGTATTATTGCGGCCAAAACATGGTAAACCAGTTGAAATGCGGTTGGAAGAGATGATGAAATCGCGGGTACGTGATGAGTATGGGAAAATAATAACGAGTATACGATGTACGATGCGCTGTTGACGTTGAGGTGTAGTATGATGGCAGATTCAACGGACAGATGATGACAATGCGGACGACAAGGGACTCGCCATCTGACGTTTGTCCCTTCCGACTCGATGTCGCGATTTTGTAATTTACACCTACCATAACCTATGGCAAAACTCGCGGCAGTTTACTTTCTCGTATCACTTGATGCAGTAGTATCCATTGTTTTAACCCAGACTGGAAAACTGCCGGCAACGGTAGATAATCGCGTAATTTGCGGTAATTAACCTTGTCGCGATAATCGGCTTCGAAATCACTCCGCAGCGATTATATTATTTGACCGTCAAAATGATCGATATTCGGTAGTCGTTTGAAACATCGTAATCAATATTTATAATTACGGCCAATCATTCATTATTAACACCACATAACCTGAAACCTCCGCTAATTATTTTGTACTTACGTTTAACAGAAAAGTACTTTAAAAATGGTAAATTACGAAAAAAAAAAATTAGACAGGCGCGTCAGAGCAAACAATGCCAAAAGTGAATAGAGAATTTAAAAAAAGTAAATTGAAGGAGCTAAAAATTAAAAATTCCTACCCTGATAAATTTTTTCCACCATAATGAAAATTGGAAAGGGAATCTACAAATAACACTAACCAAATCAAAATTCAAAAAACAAAATTTCACCACAAATTTTTGGTAAAAAAAATTATTATGAAAGTGGTGAAATTTCGAAATAAAAGAAAAAAAAATTGTGAGCAAATTCCTTAACAGGCATCTTCCCAAGCAGGATAGATATTTCCTGAAAACCTCCCTCATAAATGCCATTTCCCAAACGTAAAAATTCTGAATAAAAATTCCCATACATGGTCAATTACCCAAATAAAAAACGAACTCAGTAAGGTATTCCACGAAAGTTCTCTCTCGGATGCTCGGATGTTTCTTCCAAAATTATATAAAACTCCACGCTGAGTTTGATTTATAGAAAAATTGCCCAATTTCAAGACTCATATCTCAAGATAAGTTGTACTTGAGGAGAAATTGTTTGCGTGATCTGAAAGATAATAGGAGATTCAAAATCGGTAATCACATATTGAAAAATTCAAAGTTGAACTTTGATAGTGCACGCTCAACTTTCATGATGAAAACAAAAGATGAAAGCTACCATTTGGAAATCTGAAAAAATTGCAGTACGTAGCTACGTAGCCCTTTTTACCCTATTTCCAATTCCAATCAACAAATTTTCAAGATGAAATCTCCGGACCAGAAGGGGGCACAGGGGTTCACAATTCTGACCGAAATTCAAAAAAATCTAAAAAGTAAAGTATATCGGTTTCTACCAATTTGAAGACGCTGATTTCGAATACGTTCTTGATTTTTTCATCTGACCCCTCTGAACGTCTGAACTCTCCTATACGTGCGACCTGTCATTTGTTGAAGTTATGAGGGTGCTGAGTTCGAATATGTATTTGCTAATTTTTTGGATTTGACCCTTCAGTACCCCTAGCCCCTCAATTTTGGGGAAAAGTACGTTGAAAAATTAAAATGGCTTGTTTTTGATTTTACTTACCTCCTTTCCTCTGCTCTAACCAAAATATATATGGGATTAATTGGAGAGAGGGTCGATTAAAGAACGAGGGAGGGAGTAAAAACAAAAAGTAAGTCAATATTCGAATTCGACGCCCTCAAATTAGTGGCAATCCATATGTCACACGTCATTATGATTTTTCAGCATACTTTTCCCAAAAATTTGAGCGGCTAGGGGGCACTGAAGGGTAAAACCCATAACACAAACGAATGTTCGAACTCAGTGCCCTCATGAAAATTCGTTTACATACAAAAATACCAGATTTAATGTTATTTTAATTCATATCAGAATCGTGCAGTGTTGCACTACAGCAGCAATATTTTTCAAGACACTTTCAATACCTTCCTCATAAATCCGAAATGAGTACAATTCAAAATTTAAGGTCATTCGTCGATTAAATTAGATCAAACCATTTTTCAATCTAACGGTATGTAAAATTTATTCACCGGTTACACAAAACGACACCCATAAATTCCTGATTCAAAAAAGATGGAACATTAAAAACGATGATAAATTTTACGTTAATACAGTTCCTCGCGACGCGACGGCGAGAAAAATTTCGCGCATATAAACACACGCATCTCGGGCGAGTCATGCGCGGAGCTCGTAAAACCGATTCTCGTAATGTTCTTCACCTATTCATCAGATCGGATAAACAACCACATAAATGTGTCCGCGGTCCGCATCAGCCTTGAATTACTCATTAATTTGTTTTAAGTTCACGAAAAACGAAACACACTCACACGTACGCAGAATAAGTAGAGTAATTGAGTAATTAAATCGTATAAACGATTACATTGTCATCGTTTTTCTTGCACACGTACATCGTAAAAAGCAGTTTTTATTCGTTTCCATTGTACGAAGCTCAAGTTATCGACGTAGGTGCTACGAACCATTTTAATTGTGTATTTATATAAATTTTAACGCGAGTTCGTTTTTTTAATAGATTTTCAACAAATTTTGGAACGAAAATCCGAAACTTTTACGGAAAGTGGTCGCCTTAACAGGTGATGTTGCCAATGTTGACTTAGGTATGTCGCGCGAATCCAAAAGAAAGCTCCTCAACGAAGTTACCATCGTATTTCACGTCGCTGCGACTCTGAAATTAGACGCCAATTTGAAAGACGCAATCAACATGAATACCGAAGGAACACTGAGATTGTTGCAGTTGGCTGTAGAAATGAAAAATCTAGTTGTACGAAATTATATGCAACAATGATTTTAAAATCACATCATTATATTGGAAACTTTTTCAGGCATTTGTCCATACATCGACGGCTTATTGCCATTGTGATGTTCCTATCATGGAAGAAC
Organism: Pseudococcus jackbeardsleyi; assembly: GCA_038380155.1. Lineage (NCBI taxonomy): Eukaryota > Metazoa > Arthropoda > Insecta > Hemiptera > Pseudococcidae > Pseudococcus > Pseudococcus jackbeardsleyi. Next base: position 1,988,601 of record CM076240.1, read on the forward strand.
GCGTGTACGCGCCACCAGAAGATCCTCACAACGTTATGAATCTAGTTCATTGGATGGATGGTGACTTATTGCATGAGATTACAGAAAAGTACGAATTGTTCCAATTAAAGGAAAAAATCACTAGTACATATTTACTGTAATTACCTAGGTGTAATTTCAAACGCACCCAAAAATTCTATTCGAATCCTACGACCTCAAATTAGTGGAAATCGATATGTCACACGCCATTTTAAATTTTTAAACATGCTTCCCCGAAATTGGGGGGCTAGGGGGCACCGAAGGGTTAAATATAAAAAAAATAAGCAATTCGAACTCAGCACCCTATAAAACCTAACAAACGACAGGCGTTAAGTTATTTTTCATTTTTTCGAATTCTGACCCTATCAAGGGGTAATTGGGAGGGGCGGTTCTGAAGGGTCGAATGAAAAAACTACATAAGTACATATTCGAAATCAGCGACTTCGAATTAGTATATAAATCGATATGCTACTTTACTTTTTTGATTTCTTTGAATTTTAGTCAAAATTGTGGACCCTTGCCACCCCAGGGGTCTGGAAATCCTGTCTTGAAAATTTGTAGGTTGAAAATAAGGTGAAAAAGGCTCCAGACTTTAATTTTTTAAGATTTTTTAAATGGTAGCTTTCATCTATTGTGATCATCACGAAAGTTGAGCATTCATCACCAAAATTCAACTTTGAGCTTTTCAAAATGTGATTACTGTTTTTGAATCCCCTATCTACTCGTATTCTCTTTCAGACCCCATAAATAGTTTTCCCTCACGTACAACCTACATATCTCGAGATATGAGCCCTCAAAGTTGGATAATTTGGCAAAAAATCGCATTTGCTAAAAATTTTGAGCCCTCCCCATCCAGCCTCCTTGAAGATTAAAAGAGAAATAATGGCGGATTTATGAATAAACCATCGAGGGGAACGCGTAAAAAAAAATGAGCGAAATTGGAAGATCCGACTTTATTTTTGGTCTGTTTTAGTATGGAATAGTCCCTTTGGTCAAATAAAATTTCTAAAGTAAATAGGTAATTAACCAGGGGTAAAAATTGAATCAGCGTGGTAAAATTTTTACTAAGTCTTTCTGAGGTGTACACACAACATCTTTCTTATTTAATCTTGAAAAAAAAAACACAAAATGATCCATATTCATAACCCTATCTATACTCTTACCAAGTTATTAGCAATAAAACTACAACAATTCAAGAACATAAAAATAATTAGGCACCTAAATCAACACTTTCAATACATTTTCAGAGTGATCAGTCCACATCCAAACACCTACACCTATTCGAAAAGATTAGCTGAAAAAATAGTATCCGATTACTATCCCAAGTTACCAGTAGCAATAGCCAGACCTTCGATTGGTAAATACATCCACCATTCCTTGTAGCTCATTTTAGGATTTTCAAATTTTAAACAATTTATGAGAGAGCATGTCTGCGTAGTGATTCCCAGTTGGCAAGAACCACTTCCAGGATGGGTGGACAACCTTAATGGTCCAGTTGGCATAATGATAGGTGCCGGAAAAGGTGTAATAAGAACCATGTTATGCAATGCTGATTACAACGCCGAAGTAATTCCAGTTGATTTGGCCATCAACGGACTTTTAGCCATTGCTTGGAAAACTGGCACAGTTAAACCAGAAGAAAGGTAAAATTATCTCAATAAAGTTTCTTAGATTTAAACAATTCATCGTATCCGAAAAAAAATCCTATCTATGTTTTTGCAGACCTTCGGAGATTCCAGTGTATAATTTGACGCAAAGCGATAGGAACCCAATGACTTGGGGTGAAATAGTCGAAAGGGGTAAAGAATTAGCCCACCAGTACCCATTCGAGATGACACTATGGTATCCAGGAGGCAACATCAGGAGTAGCGTGTTGATGCATAACATTATAGTCATTTTATTCCACTGGATTCCGGCATATTTCATAGATTTTATCATGTTAATAATCGGCCAAAAACGATTGTAAGTAATCCCCAATTAACAAAATATCTTTCCAAAATTTCGGATTATAATTTTTTCATCATCCGCAGCATGGTGAGAGTACAGCAGAAAATACACGATGGTTTAAGAGTACTCCAGTACTTCACCACGCACCAGTGGAAGTTCCAAAATACTAAACTACTCGAGTTGCGAGAAACAATGAGCGATTCAGATAAACGTGAATTTTCTCTGGCCATGGAAGCCGTTGAACCAGAATCGTACATGATTGACTGCATCTTGGGGGCCAGACATTACTGCCTCAAAGAGGATCCCAACAGTATACCAAAATGTAGAAGAAATATGAAGATGTAAGTTCGCCATTGCGCTATAAATTATAATCCTTTTTCCCATTAACTTGATGGTTCGATTATCTATGTTGGTCTTTTTTTCTTTTCCTTTTTTTTTTGCAGATTATACGTCCTTGATCGCGTAGCTACCATTATGTTTTATCTATTTTTAGCTTGGGTATGCATTCGATCAACTGAATTAGTAATGAGATTATTTGATATCCAAAAGTCATCTTCGTACACTTTTCGTACAGGCTGAAACTACCATTTCTACTATTTAATTTACCGCGTGTATTTTTTAAACCATTTTTCTCTCGATTTTTCTGTATTTTTTTTTCTTTTTTTTAATTACCCATAACTACGTGTAATTCATTTCTATTAATAAAAGTGTATTTTATACTCGTTTACTATTTTTCTACCAGTTTTGTCATTATTGATGCAAAAAAGTTGGTTATACAAAAATAACACCCTAATATGACTCAATACAGAGACAAACAAAAAATTCAAAATTTTCAATTTTTTTACGACATTCGGAGACTTGCATACTTATAAGGTACGGAAAGAAACGGATAGAAGGTCCAGATATTTTAAAATGAAAATCATGAATGCGTTTCTCTATTGTGAATTACCTTCTTTTTCACAACTAATTCGATAAGTCCCTTGACATTTTTTGAAATTTTGGAATGATTTGAAAAATTAAGAAGAATTGTAAGATATAAAATACGGTAAGAATCTAAAGACGTTTGTCTTCATGTACGGTAAAACGAACTGCGAAAGTAACGAAACAACACCCTCTCATCACCCGCCCCCCCATCCCAATAATTGCTGAGATTAAAATTAAGGAGACTGAAATTTTTTGGGAAGATTTGCTTTTTGATTTTACTCCTTTCCCCCTGCTCTAACCGACCCCCTTCCGAATTGGTTATACAAATCTTTCGATTAAAGCAGAGGGAAAGAGGTAAAATTAAAAAGGAAGTCTGTATTTGAACTCTGACCTCAAATTAGTGACAATCGATATGTCACACGTTATTAAGGACTACTAACTGTAATTTTTTAGATTTTTAAATGGTAGCTTTCATCTATTGTGGTCATTACGAAAGTTGAGCTTTCGTCGCTAAAGTTCAACTTTAAGCTTTTCAAAATGGGATTATAGTTTTTGAATCTCCTATCCATTCTCTTGCAAACCCTTCAAACAGTTTTTCCTCAGGTACAACCTATCTCGAGATATGAGCAGGCTGAAAACAGGCAGTAACAAATAAAACTATACTTTCTCATTCATGAATCAGTGAGTATCTTTAACAATCATTGAAACGTAGTGATAATTGTAGCAAAGAAGAAAAAACAAAAGAAATCAGTGAAAAAACAGAGGAATTCACTGAAAAAGCAATGAAAATCCACTGATTCAAAATGAGATAGTATAGCTATAGTTGCATACAAAGTACAGAAGTCTTTTATTGAATCAAAAATTGATTTTGTACAGTACGAACAATAAATTCTAAAAAATAAATACATTAGATACACATTATTCTAGCGTCAACAATTTGCAATTCACTCAAAACAGAAAATACTACAGGAAATAATATTCACTGATGACTAAGGAATAAAAGAGCGAAAATTCTTTTTTTAAAAAAAAATCAACATGTCTAATACGAGTATATGACAGGAAGAGTATCACGACAGTTGAGAGTTGAAGCGTTTCCAAAATGATGAGAAAATGGAAACTGTATGGTATGGCATGACACTGGCGATTTAATATGCCAGGAAAATTCGACGGGAATACCCGTAATTTGAAATGATGTTGTTTGTAATTGTAATTTCATAAAATCGCGATTAATCCGAAATGGACAGAAAAAAATTACGCGTCCATGTCGTAATAAACAGCTAATTTGGCGATTATTTGCACAATTATCCAGAATAGCAGCAGCACAGCAACATAACGAGTAAAACAATCCAAGATGTACAATCTGAAAAGTTCAAAGATTACCCACGTTTAATTTCAAATTACAATGTAAACATGTTGGCGAAATTGTAATTATAAGATGAGTTGGTCCTATTTGGCTAATCCGTTGGTGTAATAGTTTGAAAAACAAAATAGCAAACAAAAAGTTGAATTCGGATGATTTTCATCGTTTACGCACAATACGTAATAATATGAAATGAAAATTATTACCTATTATACTAAGATCTTATAAGATTATATTTTATAAAGTTTCATAATATTAATTGAAAGAAAAAAATCGCGTGAATATCACACTTCAACCCTGGTCGCCTGGTGATTTGAATTAATAGGCATCTAAAGATAGAAATCATCCCACTTGGTTGGCAATCTTAATGATGAGAAAGATGGAACGATTCGAATTCGTCGCGTATAGGTGTAGATAAGTGTGTTAAAGCTCAATGCGAGTAATTTTGCAACAAGGGCAATTAATCTAGTTATGTCATATCTCGTGTATAGCATTATGGTTTTCACAGTGCTAAGAAGAATTAGGCATATTAAAACTAATTGTCAGCCGAAGTGATAATATCATGAGCATTGAGATCACAGCTATTGTATGAAAATATGGCTACGTAAATTTCGAATTTCAAATCACTTAAAGCGTCTTTTTTTAATCAGGTTTTTTTTTTTAGAAATGTCTATAGCCCTTCAGTTAGAAATTCGGATATAAAAAATAAAATTTTCTATGAAATTTCTGAAAATATTTGTAAAGTAAAAACGTTCGGAAACTAATACAGAAGTCCCAAAAGAAGTTTTTTTTCGTTCAAGGCGCACCATTGGCAACTTATCTAACGCGAATGATGTATTTCAATTTGTTTATGTTTCTGGTTCGGTTTGGTTTGGGTCAGGGTAGAGGTACTACCATATTGATAGACACTCACATTCTCATTTTCTTCTTGCACTGAGGTATGGAAGCTGGATCCTCTTTGAGAATATAATGTCTTGCCACCTTGATAGCATTATCCATGTACGCCGTGCGGTCCTTGAAATCTTTCATAGTCACTGGAAATATCTCTTGGTCGGTCGAATTCATGGATTGTTTTAGATTCACTATATTATCGGTATCGAAGTGCCATTCTCTGGTGGTAAAATATTGGAGTACTTTTTGACCTTGATAAATCTTTTTCTGGACGTTAACCAAGCTGCGAAATGAAAAAGTGAAATAATATGAGTCGATTCATCACGCGAAGTGGAAGGCGATTCGATTTGTTTTGTCGCTATGTTCGAGGCCAAATTTGTCCATGTTTTGGTTTATTTTCAAGACTTATGATGCGCGAGACAGAAGGAAATGTCATCCAAGGATCTCTTAATGATTGATTTATTTTTAAACGGGTCTATAAATATCCGTTGTTCGTTCGTAATTCGGATACACGCCAACCTCCTATTAACTATACCTATTATTGTGCGTCTAACGTGCTTATCTTTACGTACACCAGACAAATTAAATAAAAGCATAATTACAAACGTGGTTGGCCAATTAACGTCATAATGAAATCGATGAAGTATGCTGGAATCCATTGGAAAATGAACGAAACTATAACGTGGATGATTTCGTTCGAGGTGATTCCTCCGGTCGGGTACCACAGTACTTTTTCAAATGGGTATTTTTCGATCGCCTCTTTACCCATATCCACTACATCTTTCCAGTAGAGCGGTTTCATCTCGGATGATGACGCGTTGAAAACTGGTAAACTGCTCGGTCTGCGGATAATGGAGTCCTTTAAGTGTCTGCAGCCGAATTCGAAATTCGAAATGTTTGGAGAAAAAAAAAACTATAAAACGCACTTTGATTCGTTGGCTATTTTCCATCCGACAGCTATTAAACTATTCGCCACCACGTCGACGGCAACAACATCGGCTCTGGTGTCACCATCACACAGCATTGATCTCATCACTCCTTTACCTCCTGCTATTAGTAAACCTACTGGACCGTTGAGGCTGTCCACCCATCCTGGCAGCGGTTCTCTTATACTAGGAATTACTGCAACGTTAGAAGATTTTATTATAAGTAAATCTTATCTAAACAATTGCGAAAAGCTCAGCAAACTTGAAAGGATATAAATGATGGTACATTTTCTCTCAATTTATGAATCATTGAAAATTACTGAAACACAGTCAGAATTGCAGCGTAGGGGAAAAAATTTTCTACAAGTAACCGATTGCTAGAAGGGTACAGCCGGATGAAGGGTGAATTTGGCCACAAGCATTTTTGAGCTTTCAAACACCTCTACCGTAAATTACGTATCTTGTCCGGAAAAAAGTCCTCAGAAAATTTTAAAATCATACCCCAGTCCTAATTCGGAATTTGCAAATTCAATGTAAACGAAGGAGATTTTCAGTTCTTTGGCACGAAACTAATCAAGTATTTCGAATACCCACGCAGCTTTTTCAATTTCGTTCTGCTAGGTTGAGTCTTCTGACAAAATCTCAATTTCTATTCGAATTCCAGTCACACAATATTCCTGACTCCAACTTGAAAAATTGTGAATTTTCAGAAAAGAAATGATCAAAAAAAAACACTCCCATATTCGTACTCAGAGGGTCAAAATAATTTGATAAAACACCCTCTTCTTCATTAATAGTTTTACTTGAAGTCTCGAATTTCACTTTTTAATCACGAAAAATTAATTTAGAAAGCGATTTTGAAAATTAGAAGTAAAACGATCCGGAAGAAGGTACCTACATGGAAATTTTGATCCATAGAACACAAATCTGACCTTTCTTTCTTCATTTAGCCATTGTTTTTGAATAAAACGATTAAAATGTGAACATTTTGCTAAAAAATAACAACATTTTCGCACAAATTTTTTGCAATTTCCGACGACTGGTTCAAAAAAATGGCAAAAATTAAAGAAACAGCGAAACTTCGAATAAAAAACCGAGACTTTTTAAGGTACTTAATTTTTTCAAGGAGGCTGCTCTTTGCGCTCATGGTGTTTTTTACGATTAAAAACTTCAAATAGGTGGCCAAAAAAAAAAAAGAATACGAGAAGGAGTTCACCAAAATTATGATCATGAAATCATGAATACACCTTCAAGAGGTACAACTTTCCGCCAAAGAACAGAAAATCAGAAATTTTTTCATTTTCATAGAAATTAAAATTTCTTAAAAATAATGCAATAAAATTCCCATGATTCCTAGGGGTGGTGGTGATTGAGGGAGGAGGGAGAGATCCAAAATTTTATGACAAATTTTTTCATTCAAGATACGTATATCACTTGAGATTTTAAGGAGCCCATAAATGCTCCGGTCCAAATTCATCCCATTATCTAGCCGTACCAACCATATACCTTTACTGTAAAATTATGATAAATTCACGAGAGCTCGGCGAAGTTCGCGGATTTCCCCAGGTGACAGTTCAGACTGTTTCGATGGCTTTTCTGATTCACAATGAGAGAGTAGATGTAGATGAGTATTGGTGTAATGAAGTAAACATGTGAAATTTAAAGAATAGTAAATGGAGAGAAGAAGCAGCGAAGAGATTGAACACTTGGGCACGTGGCGACCATACTTTGTAAAAATCGTACATTGATTGGTACATATTTACCTATCGAAGGTCGTACAATGGCTATGGGCAATTGGGGGAAAAAATCTGAAACAACTTTTTCAGCGAGTCGTTTGGTGTAAGTGTATGTGTTGGGATGTGGTTTAATTAAACTGTAAAAAAAAAAAAAAAAAAAAATGAAGAAAATCCGAATAAGTACATATAAAAAATCGTCGAGACGGGGTGCAATTAGCTAATTCCCAGGTACGCATCAAGCACATTCCAGCATACTGAATGATGATAATTTACCTCGGTGTTATTAAAGAAGCCAATTCAGGATACACCCATGTGACTAAATGCATAATATCGTAAGGATCTTCCATCGGTGGGAAAACAGCTTCGCGTGTTTTATCTTTATCACAGTAACAATACGTTGTGGAAGTATGTAAAAAAGCCTGCCAGCAAACCAAGTAAGTTGGTTAAACGAATCTGGAATTTCCACTTTCCACTTTCGTGGTGCAGTCGTCCAACGCGGCTGCTTACTTTTAAATTTTTCATCTCTGTACACAGCTTGAGCAATCTGAGAGTACCGGTGCAATTTGTATTGACGGCGCTTTTCAAATCGGCATCCATGTTCAATGCGGCCGCGATATGGAATACGACGGTGACCTCATCGATCAGCTTCTGTCTATCTTTGTCGGATAAATCTAAATCTTCGGCGCTGATGTCGCCAGCGATGACCGATACTTTTTCGAATATTTTCGGATTTTCATTTCTAAAGTTATTATATATCTGGAAAATTTACAATTTCGTTTAAATTATAGCCTCGATCCGGTCGACGCTGTTCGACCTTGAACTTGAAATCGTCATAACGATCGGTGACCAAAAGTGAATTTTTCGCCAACACGTGGAGAATTTTTTCTTGGTCGTCTTAATGAAATGAAAAAATTACTGTACGCGTGAAAGAGGAAAAAAATCTTGGTCGGGAATAGTTATTTAATCGGTAAGTAGGTAAATAAGTACACATAATTTCCGTGAGTCGACGAGGCTTCGTGCCTAAGTACGCGAATAATTATCTATTTCAGTTAGACCGCGACATGTTATAAAATCTGGGTAGGTATTCATTAAATTTGCAACAATATAGTTAATTAACCTTGTTCCGATCGTTTAATGTTTCCGAGCTTTTTTTTTTGCTTCGCGAGAATACCCATTCGTTTCACGCAAGTCGCGTTCGGATAAACTTTTTTTCGGCGAAAATGTGGAAAATATTTCAATACAGACGAATTTACTTACTGGAAATTTGAATATTTTTTCAGCTCTAGAGTTAATGTTTTGCCCTCGTTTTGACCTGATAAGAATGTAAATTGTGTCGACAGAAGGGCAGCTGTGTAGTAATTTCCATAATAGTACTTTGCCGATGAAACCGCTTACACCAGTTATTAAAATTTTCTGACCGGCGTAAAATTTGCTTATATCGCTTTCCGTAGACATTTTGTTTGGCGGTACGGTACAGTGCGATGCGGTACGACGCTGTGGAATGAAATTACGATTAATAGAATTACATTAATAGAGCTGTTATCAGGTGAAAGAGTTGAAAATTCATCTGGAAATTATTTTGAAAACGAAAAAATTTTTTTGGCTTTAAATGGAAATTGGAAAACCTATATCTGACCGACCAGTATTACGTAATATTATTTGATAACGAATGAAGAGAATTAGCATTAGGAGGCAAGCTTTTTCGAAACACATTTTAGAAATTGAATTAAAATGGAAATAGAACATACGTTGTGTTGGAATTCAAAAAATCCAGTAGAAAATTTTCCCTACTCCTTTTTCCTTAGGTCATATTGGCCCCATCAAGGGTACTTTGAGAAATCAGTGTTTTCATGTTTTTCGGATAACACGGGAAGAAATTGGAAAAAAATAAACATTTTGTTATGATGTGAACCGATAGCAATTTTCTACAAATTTTCTCAATTTTAAAAAATGCATTTTGCAATGGTATTTTGAAAAAGTGGTTTGAACGAAGCAACGCTAAGAATCGTTGCCAAATTTTCTCAAGTACTAGTATCTTATTACATCATATAAAAATGATCTTGAAACTGCTTTTAATCGATTTGAGGGGATGAAAACAGGGTATACACTAAATTTCAGCTGAATTGGTACTTGGTAGATCAGATAACATTTTCCTGTTTTGCAAGGTGATGAGGTAATTTTGAAATCTGAAAAATTCGCTAAAATTTGAGAAATAAACTTCAGCTTCTGAAATTTTGAGTATGGTTCTTTTATGATGTTTCCTCGATTTTTTTGTGTTTAAAATTTTACTTTGTGAGAGGAAATCTCCTTAATTAAGCAAGACAATTTTTAGAAAACTGTTCCCATCAGTTTTAGTTACCTATTTGAATTTTTCTACTTACACACGAGTAATTAATACTTCAAAGCAAAAAGAAAACATTTTTAACCAAATCTTTTTAGGGCCTAAATACGAACTTCTATGCTACCTTCCTCCCACCTCCGACCTCATTAATAGTTCAGAAACAAGTCAAAACGAATATTTTTAACTGACTATAAACATGGTCTACCTCAAAAAAAGAAAGTTGCATTGAAAAATTTTTAAATCAAAAATAATTTCTTGTCATAGGTAGAGATGTGCGCTGCCGAAAAACGCCGCCGCCGCCGATTTTTACCTCGGCGGCGCGTCGGCGAAAGGGTAGTTTTCCCTTCAAAAAAAGTAAAAAATCTCGGAAATATTTTCAAAATGGTTGCTCATTAATTTTTTACTTTTCAAAACGTAATGTTTCAAAAAATTTTCGCCCTCGCTTCGCTCGGGCAAAATTTTAATAAGTTAACATCATTTTAGGATTTTTTAAAATCGATTTTTGAGGTAAAAAACAGTGACGCCGCCAAATTCACTCGGCGGCACGCCGACAACGCCGCCGCCGCCGATTTCATCTCCGGCGCACATCTCTAGTCATAGGTAATATTACAGATTTTTCAATTTTACCCCCCCCCCCCTCAACTACCCCTTCAGCAATATTATATGAAGATTGAAGATATAATATACTCAAGCAACAATAGAACATAATTTTTCATTCTCAAGAAATGCAAACAGGTGAAAAACAAAAGATAAAATTAATAACTTTTGGATTTTTCCAGGGTGAAATCTGCTCTCTCATTCTAAATCAGAGCAAAATCACTGGTAAATAGTCAGAATTTCAGCATAGGAAAAATCAGTGAAATTCGCTACTTTTTCTAATTTTTCACCGATTTTTCATCAAATTTCATAATTTTTACTGATTTTACAGCGAATTTTCATTTCCAGCGATTTTTGTCGCTGATTTGTTTTTAGTAAAAAGTGTTTCCGAGAATTGTTTTTAGTGAAAAGACTTGCAGCACAGGCTGCGCTGTAATTCTGACTGTTTCTCCGTGTTATTCGATAATTTTCACTGATCTATAAATGAGGGAGTAAATGGTTTATTTGGAAGGAAAACTTTGATTTCCTAGACCTTGAATTTCACTGTTTATTGTGTACTCGTACAGAAATTTTCATTTTCAAAATATTTTTCTCATTTTGTGTTTTTGGAAATCAAAATGTTAGCTACATTATACATCATAAGTACATCACCATACACACAAAAAATTTTGTAGCAAAGCACGTCCAAAATACGTGAAAAATCCATGGAAGACGATTCACAGATACAAAAAGTAAAAATCATCTGTTATAAACGTATATGAAATGAAGTGCATAATCGTATTAACCAAGTACACTAATTTCAAAATTTTCAAATATTCAAGTTCTCAGTTTTGTAGGAAAAAAAATTGTACCTAGGTGAAGGGTTTCAAGATCCAGAAAATGCATTTAAATTTAATTCATCTTAGTTGTGATCCAAACGATAATACTATTGAAAAACTAAATTTCATTTTTCAAGAAAGAAAAGGGATGTTCACCTAGGTTGGGTTGCTTTTCACTTTTTTTTAGCAACTAAAAATTATCCACAGAGACAGACTACAGAATCATCAAACTGGTAAAAATCGCATCCCAATTGACTTTGAAATCTTGCGAACAGTAAATATTCGAACAAAACAGCCACAGCCGATGTAAAAAATAATTCAACTTGGAAAAATTGAGATAGAAAAAAATTCGTAATAGGTATACGTCTACGTACTTGTATTTCGGTTAAATAATAACGATATTTCGAAGTTCAGTAGACTGAATAGCGAACACCCTTACAACGAATATTGGAGAAAATTCACAAAACGCGCGTTTCACTGGCGCGAACTTACACTCGGAAATCGAATCGTCAGAAAGAACATACAGTGTTCAAAAAAAAATGTCAAATCGCGCCAACCCGCTTCAGAAGTAGGAAAATGCGGCTGAGTTAGCGACAAGGACGGAAAACTCGACTACGGCGGAAAGCATTTTACCGAAACTTACGACTACCAGATGGAAGGAAACTGGAGGAAGTAGGCGAGTTGATTTAATATTTATACGCGAGCAGAGCACGCGTTCGGAAATACGAACCGATGAGGAAAACCCGAAACGGCGAGATACGAACAATGCAACGCGTCTGGTTTTGGTAAACAAGTAATGGAGAGAAGGCCGCGCAGAGAGGCGAACACTTACGGAGTCAAAACGGGCGCCGAGTGCGAGTAGAAGTGGCTGCCCAGTGCCCAAGCTCAATCTGATGGATTTGGTTTGAGAATTACAGGACGTCGACGATGAAACGTTGAAAAGAGTAACGAGTACCCGCAGTCCCGCACCACGGTTCCCTGCCCTGCCTCGTCCTACTACGGTACGCTTCCGAAAGGCGAAAAGCGAAAGGTATAATGTATAAACATTTCAAGGGTATTTGCATCTGGAAAAGAAAGCTAAAGGCTAATTACCCCTTTAAGCGAGATACCCGAATTGAACTGGCAGTAGGAGTGCATCGTTGCAACGACTGCGGCCGCGGCATTCGACCGATAATACCGATACCACGCAGCGTTATACCTTGCAGCAGAATTACGTAACGTCGATCTTCTTTCAATACGATTACCATCTATTCATTGTCCAAATATATGTACAATGAGACTATGGCGCGATAATAGGTTCTCGAATTCTCTGCGAGAATTAATTGGCCGATATGACTTCATAAGCGGCTCGTCTATGCACATAATACTCGTATATTTTAGATCTGGGCATCTTACGTAACCGTATCTACTTTAGAGATTCCACTCGCGCACTCGGAATACCTAATACACTACTTAATAAAAGCGTTTAGCCGTTTTAACGTGTGCACCGCCACTGCGTCGTTGACGAAATCTTCTCGAATGAAATACCCAAGTATAGGTATACTAATTACGAACAATAATTAAACGCCTCGCCTCCTACGAGTACTGGAATAAAAAAAAGATGCCGCCTGGCCGGTGGCCGCATTGTCACGAAACATCAAAAGGTCCTCTATTGTTTGTTTTCCCAAAACATTACTATGGAAATTGAGTAAATCCAAGTTGCACGCCATATTCGCGCCTTGCCGAAGCCGGATAGTTGACAAGAAATTGACGGATTTCAAAAAAAAGAAATACACGAGCACGAGCAGGTGAGCAAGCTCTGGTGAAGAAACCATCGCCGCCGCCGCGCCGTATGACCCATATTTCCCAAGTTCTCCGCGGCTATTCCATTGTGTTGGCTTACGTGTGCAGGCCGCAGCCGCAAATACTACATCCGCCGAGTAAATATAACAATATTTATCCTGACGTCGTCGTGACACTATATGTAAGTATATGTATGTACAGTGAATTCTCGAATATCGCCGCATGATGTAATGTCCACACTAGAGACGTAACTAACTATGTAGGAACGACGGATGCGTGTAGTGTACGTAGCTGGGAGTATGTGTTTAGATTTTTACGTATGCGAATGCGTTAATCGTGCTCCTCACTTTGTCGCCTACGATGACGACGGCGACGTGTTTAACTATAATGAGGTTCGCGGCCTTATCTGCTGATACTTTCTTTTTCAAGGAGCGGCCGCGGGCTAGTACAGGTTACAGGTACCCTACCTATACCTATTGCAATGGGACTAGGTACTTAAGAGAACAAGCGAACATTGTGTGGTGTGGCTTCCTCCTGGAAATTGGCTCGAGTACCTTGATATATTGACAAATCGTTGACGAGCTGGACATCGAGGCGAAAGTAAGAAAAATAATGACGTCAGATAAGTGGAAATATTGCTGATCAAGATGAAATTGTCTGGAAATTTTGTGTGATGTAATTCACCTATGGGTTGAAAGACGAGGCAGCCAGACTCGACAAAAACTTTTCCACTGGGAAGATACCTATACTGCATGCGGTAGGCCAAAAGACCCGAGATATGTTCGTTTTGCTCAAGAGCTTCAAAAAGTCGATAAAAATTCTGCAATCGTACGTGTTTTGGGGTCATAGATTACGAATTTCATACTCAAAAAAATTATAAGAGGGAGGGAGGGGGTGGGACAGGAGTGGGGAGTTCGAACTGAAATTTCACAATGATATTGTGTAATATGTCGAAATATTCCTTTTCGAGGTCGGAGATTACGAATTTTGTACTTAAAAAATTGTATGAGCGAAGGACGGGGCACGGGAGGGGTTTCAATTGAAATTCACACATTTTCACGGTCAAGGATTTTGAACTCAAAAAATTGTAAAAGAGGGATATAGCAGAACTTTATAATAGACCTCATCAAATCAAACCCTATTAAAAGGCTAAAATAGTAATAACTTTTCTGATTATTTTTCACTAAACAACATCTCAAAAATACGAACATAAACCCACTCAAACCCCCTTTGCAAAAACTGCGTGACCAAAACAAAATTGGTACATTGCACGTCGCTATCTTTGACGCATGCTGGGAGAGAGGGGAGAACGAAAATCATCGCTTCTCATTTAGTATGCAACCCTGATATCTGACAATACATTGTTGGCTGTGTTACACATTGTTGGCTGTGTTACAAACTTAATCTGAAGTGATTATTTTTTGCTCAAAAGTCAAAACGAACGTGCTTGGGGGTCTTCTGGCTCACTGTGCTGCAAACAATCCTCGTGTGAAATTGAATGAGGAGATGTTTTTGATGACAATGTCATCAGAAATTGCCACGCTGCAGCTGTAGTTCGAGGAATGCAGCGTAAAATCACACAACAGTTTCAACAGTTACAGTATTCACTGCGCAATGCTGCTGATCTTCGTTCTCACATCCCAGTGCAATAAGAACACATCTCAAAAAATGACTTTTTTTGATTTTTGATGTAAATTGAAAACTGGTCAAAGATGAGCACGTTTCAGAAAAAAATACGAAGGTCAATTTTTTTTTAGATGTGTTGTTGTTGCACTGAGTGTACGATGCATCCTTTCGTTCAATGATTAATTCAAGATTTTCATATTTTTCATCAATTAGGAAAAAAAAAGAAAATACAAGATAAATTCCCTTTTACCGACTTTTCCATTAGGAAAAGTCGAGTATTTAATATTGAACTTCGTACAAAATATCAGCTATCAAGGTCACCAAGAATTTCAGTGGAAAACTTTGAAAACTTACTACTTCTGTTTAAAAATAAAAATCGGTAAGGTTGAAATAATTTCATTTGACTACGCTCTGAAAATTTCTCGCTAGGAAATAGCTCATTTCGTCACAAAAATCAACGTCCTAGATATTTTTGTTTCATAAAAAAAAAAATACATGGAATGTAATTTGTTCTCTTTAATATCGCATCAACCGAGCAATTTTCAAAAAGAATTTGAGAAAATTTACCCATTCCATCAAATGAACATTATGCCAATTTCTAAAATATTGTCGTTGAACCTTGAAAAAATTCTGAACGCTACTGTGAGAATTTTCAGCTGGTATTTTGTTATTATCACTAAATAGGTAATTGATGAAGAAGTGAAAATATTGAATTTTTTGGGTCACTTTAGATGCCAGTAGGGATATCAAAACTGCAAAACAGACCATCATCATGGTAAAAAAAATAATAATAATAACAAATTTGCCACGTATTTTTTCACCAAAGATTTTACCTCATTTACGTGACTCATCATTAGATCATTACGCAGAGCAACCCCTCAAACAGAATTGCCTAAAATTTTAATTTTTATCGAACGAAAAAAATAGACGAAAACAGGATATATTGTACATGATGTACATAATGTTATCAGGCTCAAAATTATGGGAAAATCTTACGTACGATGATGTTTATGACCACGCATAGCCAAGAACTCAAAAAGGTCACTTTACCAATTTTCTGCTACGTTTGCGAGGTCATAAATTCGGCCAAAAAAAACGTGATACAAGTAAACCTGCTATTAAACGTTTATAATACAGCAGTAGGTACTTTTCAAAGAACGCACATCTCTACCAAACGGATTTTCTACTACCCATTTCAAATGTGAGTGACCGATACTTATGGTATCTACGCATACTTGGTTCGCCGAACGTAATTTTATCAGGAAATTCCGAATGTTTAGCATGCTTGCCCAATACAATGCAAAAATACGCGAATTCGCATTATTATTCCTATCAATTGTGCATTTAATAGTAGGTATTCAAATTGAAGAAATTACATAGGTACAAGAAATAAAGGTTTTTCCGCGCATAGTGTCGAATAAATAATACATATAATTAGTGCAACTAATTTCGTCGATTTAGGCATGTTTATTGTTTTAATGACGAGCGATTGTGCAGCACGTTTTGTAATTTGTCAGTTCGTAAATGACTTTGACTACACGTCAAGTCTTTAATTTCTGCATTCGAAACTAGACGATAATTTGTTTATAGTTCACGGTTAATTATGTTAAAATTTTTCGGGGTGTGAGTTTTTGTTTTTGAAAATATCACGATCGATGAGTTTTGTGAGTTCTTATTATTCTATGAGGAATACTACAAGTAGGTACTTGGAAAAGGAATAATTGCCGATGAGCTTTAATCATGAGTGCGATTTGCTTGCACGCGTGGTGTTTTCAAGTGGTCGCATCTGCACGGCCGAAAACTCATTTGTTTCGAACAGTAGGTAGTCTTTATGTACTTATAGTTAGATATGCGACGTCGCTTGTCCGACTAATGTTCCATGGAAGCTAGATAAGTAGTTAGGCAGTAGGTAGTAGGTAGTAGGTAGTAGGTACTATGTAGTATGTATTAGTTGGGCAAGGTTATTTCGCAAAATAATCGTTGCAAAGATATGTACATTAAAAAAACGTGTCCGATTTTTTTTTTACTTTGTTTTCATTTTTAACATGATCATTAAATTTGAGGTGTTCTTTGATAAACGCGCATCTTTTTTCATTGTTGTACGTACATCCACGATTCAACAACTACTCGATAGTGCATGGCTACTTTTAGAATGATTTCGATGTTTCGCCGACTACCTTTCAGCGCTTGTAAATTTACAGAAACACGTGTTCGCGGTGTACTCGACAAATAATTCGAGTTGCATTTTTTGGCAAACCAGTTGCATATCCGGTATCAACACACGCGGAAGAGATTATATGAACAACGTGAAACCTTTTTCCGTGTGTATGTAAATTCTGCCGCAAATGAGATTTCGTCGATCTGAGTCCAAATTTAAGGGTAGATCAATTCGCGAAACTATACGAATATCCTTAATACTGTGTGCCCAAAAATCTCCCCCTTCCCGCCATGAATTTTTGTGCTGAAAATTCTAGGTTGGTAATTCCATGACTTATAACGAATCAATTGAATAATTACGTAATTTCACATTAAAAAATAAAAACAAACGTAAAGATTTCACATATCACTTCATTAAGATTTTTTTACGTTTTTACTTCGTTAGATTTTTTTTCACGTTCTGACTTCGTTAGATTTTTTTATCATTAACCTTTTACTTTTCGCATTTTGCGTATTGTGGTATTGCCTACATGCCAACCTACAATATTTCATTTTCAACGCACGAATTCTGGAGAGAGGGCTAAAAAATTTTGTGCACCTGGTAGTTAGTCACATTTTTTACCTTGTTGACACATTTATAAAGATATTTCAATCAACGACGAAGGTATAGCATATTGTTGACTACTCGTTGTCAGTTTAATGCTGGGTCATTATTAGTGTGTTGTAATTTATGTATCTTCAATGCGGCCGATAGAAAAAATAGATTTACATATTTACATGAAATGAGAGGAACTGACGCAGGACAAAGTAACAACTGATTTGCCAGTCGGAAGTTTTTATTTGTTTTAGGAATTAGGGAGTGTGTGTAGTAAATGACTGATTCGAGTGTAGGTATATGTAGATAATCAAATCTCTAGCTATTAACTACTTATTGAAATCTCTAAATTTTTGACGTCTTGAATTCTTATGTAGGTACTAGGTAGGTACCTTATATTCCTTTTTTCTTCTTCTTTTTTTACAGATTTTGTACATTTTTTGATCTTAAGGGTAATTTGATCAAATTCGAATTTTACCTCTCAATTTTGAGTTCGAGTCTCCCAAAGAAAATTTCAAGTTGAAAATCTGAAATCATTTTTAATCGAAAAATAATTCTTCCTTTGACTTTTTTGAGTAGAAAAAGATGGGGAAAATGGCTTTTTTATTTGATTAATCCAAGAATTCTCAAATTTGCACTTTTCTCTCCCTATAACAAAAAGTATGGCATGTAACATGACAATTTTGAGTCATTTCTCGCGCTTCGCTCGGACAATAAACCTCACGATTCGTCGAAAATCATTTTATCTCCTACGTACATAATATACTATTTCGTCATCTACATCTTCTAAATGCAATAAAGGCGAGAAACGATCAAAAGATAACAGTTTAACGAGTGAAAAAATGAATAATATTCAAGTCCTTAATGAAGCGATTTATAAACTCGTATATCCATTTTTTTTCTCCATACATTGTACTAAGTTAACGATTTTTTAATTGTTTACGTTTAAAAGTCCATAACTTAATGTAGAACCAGTTCATTAATTAGTATTTTTCCTTCTCATTTTTCCAAGTATTGAATTATTGACGAAAATTTGAAAATAATTTATGACGGGATGGTGAAAATTTTGAAAAATTTAATCAAAGTGGGTATTTTACAACTCACCGAATAACGTGATACTTTGTTCAAATTTGATGTATTTTATCCGAATGAACTACCTGAAAAAAACAAGAAAAATCACAACACCAATATTGTTTCGTTTACACCGCGTAAATTTCCTCTTATCACGTGGGGAAAAAAAGGATATTACATATACCGTTGAAAAATTTTTACATCAGAAGGAATTCAAATTGTACGTACACCACACGTGCGTAATAGTAAGTACTCTTAATCGTATTTTTGTGAATGTTACGTGAAAAAAATCTCCTTGAATGTGTGTTCTTACTTTTAGAAAAAAAAACTGGTTGCATTAGTTGGCCGGAACATAGGCTTGAACTGGTTATCGGAAAAAAACCTTTTTCACGTTTTCATTGCAGTTGAATACGTGAAAACTGGAATCGAAAAGCTTAAATCGATAATTAAACGTTCATTAACAATAATTTTTTTCGAAGGAAAAAATATATAAGCGACGTTTATCCCTCGATTGTTAAATATTAACGGCACGAGTGATTTATCTAAAGCGAGTTCGAGTGGTATTTAAAATTCCCGTTTTTACGATTTCCGATTACAAAAATTTTAGTACAGAAATCTTACGCCATTTTTTGCACCTTGAGCGTTGAATAAGTGGTTGAATTTTTTAGGCTCATGTTCTACATTATGATGCATGAGTGATGGCTGATGGAATGGGAGGACGAAATGTTGATAACATTTTATTCAGAAATATCAACGAAATTTAACTGGGAATGAATTTTTAAAAAATACCAATTACCCTACCTATAGAAAAATACTGTTCCAACATAGATCATCGTCAATTTCTGTTTTCTCGCAAAATAACCCCATGCTTTTTGGATTAAATAATTACGTCATCACTTTTTTGCGCATTACATATTTAGACGACTTAAACCGGTTGTTTGATTTTAAGTGTTTTGGTGATTTACCCGTTACGTTGCGTCAACTTGTACAATAGGTAATTGAAAGAAGGGTATTTTTTTACAATGACAAACCGGCTGATCTGGTGTCCTGAAAAATGGACAGATGGTTTGACGTCAGCAGGTTTGTAATTTCTGTTTTCGCAGTTCAACAAAATTAGAGGTAAACAAAACATTGATGATCAAAATGAAAATTATCAAAAATACTACTTGTTAAGGGCAGGATTACAGTCATGCAATGATGCATGTTGATCTTGTTCAAATTAGTCTGATGTAAAAGGGTCGAAAAAATGTTCCACAATTTTTTCAGAACTAGGTATGTACTCTAATATCAGAAATGAAGGTTAAAAATTTAATAATCTCAATTCAATTTCATTCATTCTAATTATTTCTCCACTCTTTCATTCTGAATCAGTGAAATCACTGATGAACAGTCAGAATTGCAATACAGAAAAAACCAGCGAAATTCACTGATTTGTTTTCAGTGACAATGTTTTCACTGATTTTCTCCTGTGCCGTAATTCTGAATGCTTCCTAGTGATTTTCGATATTCACTGATTTATAGATGAGAATAAAGCAGGAGTTCAATTCATTTTTCAAAGTCATCTAAAATATTCTAGAATGAGCTGTAGACTTCAAAAGTCGATCAGAATAAAATTATGAGGTGATCCTCATTACAGATTCAAGCATGTGTCATCTCCCATCCAGGTACTTGGGAACTAAATTCAATCTACTGGCTTGATTCTGATCAAAGCTTCTGTATTCTGTACTTCTCCAATCGCTGTATGGTCTCCATATTCGGATAGTCGTGTAGCACAAAAAACACGGGTAATGGAATTCTTTCTTTACTTTTCATGATCCATGAATGAGAACGTGAATTTCACCGATTTAAGCTCATTTCCACTCGGTGAATTTT
Source organism: Pseudococcus jackbeardsleyi (assembly GCA_038380155.1). Taxonomy (NCBI): domain Eukaryota; kingdom Metazoa; phylum Arthropoda; class Insecta; order Hemiptera; family Pseudococcidae; genus Pseudococcus; species Pseudococcus jackbeardsleyi. The sequence goes on from CM076240.1 coordinate 2,009,262, forward strand.
TTCGCAGAATTTATCCTAAGCAGAAATTCAAATGTACCAGTAATACTCAGGGATTTTCACTGATCTACGGATAAAAGTGAATTTCATTCATCTCTCGAAAGTATCTTCAATTTTTTTCGCTGGGTTCCTTTCGGCAAATTCCTTTGTAGAATTTTCCATCTTCATGCACAGAAATTCGTACTGCGTATTCAGTGATGCTCACATTTTCTGTTCAACCACGAACGAATAATGTACTTCATCTGAGGAGGATTTTTTTGATATCTGCAGGGAATTGATTTCACTAATCGAAAAAGTTACCCATTTTCCATGCGTAGGCACAGAGAAAACAAGAGCAGAAACAGAAAAATTAAAAGTAGAACGCTAAAAAAAATTTGAAATTCAAAAGTAGGTACATTTAGTCACTTACCTATCAAAAAAAAACACATTTTAAGTTTGGATCTTTTACAAAAATGAAACCACACAAAAAATTTCAACTTCACCGGTAAAGTCACAATCGTGAATATCATTCAAATTATTCTCAGAATTGTTTAAGAAAAACTTATACCACGTGGTTTTGTTATCTAAATACGTCTAACATGCAATATACAGTAGGTAAGAGTAGTAATAATATAAATGCAACTCACCAAATACCAAATGCGATCAAATCTGAAAATAGAAAAAAACAAGTTTAATTAATTCAGTTCATAATAGAAAAAAACATGGAATTGAATATTTATTTATATTCTGATAAATATCTATTAATTCTTAATAAATTGGTGAACTAGTCATATACCTAGCTAAATTCCAATGCACAACATTTCTGAATAAAATTTTTTTCTTTTCAAACTGAAAATTTTCTCAATTTTCAAGACTAAAACCAAATCCATTCAATATTCTTCATTTTTGAGATTTTTTTTTTGAGTTACTCAACTGATGAAACTAGCCAAAATCTTCAAATTCTCTATTACAATATAATTTTCTTCCACAAAATGACCGTACTTGACCACACAAATTTTAAATTTCTCACATGTAAATATTATTTTCGTGATCTTCCTTACAGACTGAGATCAACAATTTTTCTTTTTCAATCTTAACATGGAATGGAATGAGGAATTCCACAACCTTACAAAAAAAAAATGTAAAAATTCTCTTCATTTCGAGTAGGTATTCCATAAACATACTACTTTTTCTTCAATTTGCAAAGTAAAATTCACCTCGTACCGCTGATTTTGAGTGATTGCGAATGTAACATCTACTTTGAAGAATTGATGGAAAGTGTAAAAGTTGTCTACTAATCAAAGTATCCACCTAATTAACCTTTGTCAAACTCACAACGCAACGTATGTATCTTTCGTGGGAAAAATTTTTACGTCATTAGAACCATCGCGGAGTAACATTTTCAATTTTAAATATTTATTGTAGCGCGAACTCGCAATTAACGATGCACTTGGAAAATTTCGTCTATCGACCTTGGACGAAGCAGAAGAGCTATGTAAAATCAAGGAGTTGTATTGACAATGAAACGAATGAGTGTAAAGACTGGAAAACAAACGACGGACGTACCACATACAGCGTACCTTACCTACAATTATTTAGACATCTACATAGAATGTACGTACTCGTACTTGTTCGTCTTCGTACGCACATATTTTATAATATTCAAATGCTTTAGAAAATTTGCAGCAGCCAGTGGATTTTGATTGATTCCCGAGTAATTCGTCATTATTAAGGTTACGAACGTAGTCCTTGTCACTTTTTTTTTGTGGAGCGGAAAATAATTTCGACGATTTGTCGAATCATCCGGTAATTTGTATCGTGAATTAAAAAATTATACTCGGACGAATTATCGATTTTTGGATACAATATGATGACGCAGCGTTCAGCACCCGTAATCACCTGTCTAGATACTATATTAAAAGATTCGAATTTTGATTCTAGACGAAATTTCAATAGGCACACGTTCATTTAGGTATAATTTCGAGATCGTTATACGCGGGGAGGTTATCTATCTATCTATACACTTATACAGACTAAAAATAATCATAACCGATACCGACCAGTACAAGTTTTTTTTTCAGCGGCTAATATTTATTTCGCGTGGAAATTTTCACGCCGCCGGGTAATTTTCCTGAAACTATGAATGGTAAGAGATTGAATGACCTTGAATTTTAATGGACTGTTGAGCTCGAAGTTGGAAAGTCGTCATGACTGATGCGATTATCGTTATAAATTCTCCTGCGTACGATTCCGTATGTGACCCAACCGACATTGCAAATTGAACATTAACACGTCAAATTGCATTCTGTTGGCTTTGAGGCGCGTGTTATTTTCTATATCGTACGGTTTTTTACTAACTTATGCTTCTCGCAATTGAAGCAAGAATTTTCGTTAATGAAAAGGTAGTGAAAAAGAATAGGCCCTAAATTAAATTCACCTATTTTATTTGAAAATCAAAATAGAAATTTTTCATGTGAATTTGCAAATTGTCACGTTTTCTTGAAGTGATTTTCAACAAATTTCTGATTTTTAGTTATTTTCTCTTTTAAAATCAATTCAGGTACTTACTATACCTGATTATGTATCAATTTCTTCTCCGAATTGAGGAATCCAAAAAATTCAATTTTTTACATTGATTGAAAAAAAAATTGAATATGGATACAATCATTCCAAACCAAAAACCATAAATATCATCGACGTCTCACAGTGGTTCAGGAGACCCCTCAAACGCATAATTACACCGGTTGGAGCTTTTTTTCATCAGCGCTGTTTGTTTGCACTTTGCACCCGTATGAACATAAATACATATACGTGAGAAATATGAAAAAAAGCTCAAACGTATGTGATTATTTGAAAATTGACAGCATTTTCATATATAAATTGTGCTTCCGCATATTTCCTCAAAAAGTACTAAAACTATCTCCATTCTCCAGGCATCATAGCGAAATTCTGAAGAAAAAAAATGACTTTTAGTGACTCTTCCTGGCCAAAAAATCAATGGGGGGAATTTCATATAATTTTCTGCGGAGGGGGCAATTTTTTGTAGTTTTCTTCAAACCTTTCAAAAAATCAACTGAAACGACGTTACGACGTTAATAATTATTTCATTTACTAAATTCCTTTATCAAAACAACAAGCAAGTAATTTGACTTCGGGATCGCTCGTGGCTGACATCAAACTTAATTCTTTCATTGAGAAAATGCAAAAAAATTCAGAGTCAAGTCTCAAGGAAAACTGACATCACAACGAAATTCTGAAGAAAAAAGTAATTTAGAGTAATTTTTTTCCAGCAAAAACTAAAAAGTAACAAAAAGTGACCAAAATACTAACAAAAAGTAATCTAAAGTAACCAAAAATCCATATTTTTTATTTGGGGAGGGGGGAAGAGACAGCAATCAAAGAACAAGCTGTTTTTGAGGCTGTGCTAGAAGGGTATAAAATCTCAAATACCAATGGGATTTCGAGGGGGGGGGGTGATTTTTTGTACCATCAAATGATGAATGGTATGGAATTCTACGTGTTTTCCTCTCTGATCAACATGGCTGGGAAAAAATTCACCAATTTTTTGAATTTTTACAGATTCTTGAGAAAATTTACCTATTTTTCTACCACCAAGCTAAGTTAATTTTATGAATTATTCAATTTTTTAGTAATCAAAAATTTGTATATTCATCTACACTTTCATTAAGAGGTACAAACGGGTAGGGACTTTCTCAAAAATCTGAAAAATTGGTCAATTTTGAAGTCGAAAAAAGCGACCAACACTCTGAAAAAGTGACCCATTATGAAGCCTGGGAAAACCACCAGCACTGTTGAATACAATGCCTTATTGACCTACCCCAATCCTCAGTTACCAGGAAACGATTCAATTTAAACACAAACGCCGTACCTATAATTCATACCATTCAAACCGGTTTAGAATTTGAATCGCCGAACGAAATCTGCACAAAAACCTCTCTCCAATTCGACTTTTCAAGTTACGCATACATTGCACATACAGAGTCAACGTACTACCTAGTTTTCCAATTCAAAACAATTAAAACATGCGCGGAAAATACAGAAAGAGACACGAACATGTGTTCGCATAAGTGTGAAATCCAATTGTCTACATTTTTCAAATCAATGTCCTAATCACAGAATAGCTGCTGCTGTGATGCAACCTACCTACTATAAGCGCCAAGTGCGGTCTCCGGTCTATCACGTAACGTATCATCATCCGTGCTACTTCATAATTCAAACATTAATCTAGTTGTAATTGAAATCGTGTTAAATATTAGCCACTCGCATACGCTCGCTCCGTCCTTTCACTACGCATTCGTATATTTCGCTTGACTAACGTAAATTACAAGTGAGACTTCCGCAACATGAACTACTCGTAGGCATAGTAGCTATAGGTAGAGGTACCTAGTACCTACTACCTATATGAGTATTAAGTACATACATTGTGTATTATCATCAATCTGCTCTTATATACTACAAATACGACACTCAAGACAACTACATAGACGCACACATCGCCATCGAAGAAGCTTTAAAAAAAATTACTCAACAGCCCGCGACGCGACGATGGTGCGAAGGCATTTGCATTTCTTGGAGCGATGACATAATAATGAAATGAAAGCGGTCTTCGCGCTGGACTTGGGCTACACGTCGATGCTGATACGGCGATACCACTCGTATACAAATTATTTGATACACATTGCCAAGGTCGCCAACGACATTAAGGTGAAGGCCGGAAATATTTTCAATCCTACTACCGGAGAATACTACTATCATTGGTGGTGGACGAGGCAAAAGGAACCCAGGTACAGTAGTTTGCACGCAACTCTATTCGCAGGTTGTTAAACTTTATGACAAATTGCCGCTATTTCTAATTCCACAGCTGGTGAGTATTTTTTTTCCTCAAATTTTTTCGTCACCATTTAAATATTTATGGATATTAGTGCGTGTAACCAGGAATATTTTTTTAAAAGTATTTTAATACACACGTGTGGCTGTGTTACACTAATTCTATAACAAGGACTTCCACTTTCTTTTTGATTTAACGTTTTGTACAGGGTTGATGCTCTTTCAGTTGAAAAAAAAAATGTAAATAGATTACAAGATTACGAGAGTATTTTTTGTGATCATAAGTAATTAATCTCATTCGAATTTAATAACGTTTCTTCGTCGATTTAATCGAATACTCGTTTTACTCGCATACCTATGTAATACTGTTCCAATAGGTACAGAGAATTCAAATTTAATAATGGATGAGAACTTTTTCTGTTCTAACTTCTGAGCAGATGGGTCATAAAATCTTTCTAAATTTATCATTTTTCAAAAAAAAATTTATCATTCAACATGGATAGGTAACATCCTTGAAAATATTATTCTATGTCAGCAAAAAATAAAATAGGGGACCTTGAACATGATTATCCAAATTGGCCCAATCTCTTGATTTTCGCAACAAAATTTAGGTTCTAACAGTTTCCTTTCATTTTGCTGAAAAAAATTATTTTTAGAACATACTTAAACTCTACGAAATTTTTTCAATTTTTTGGAATTTTCCTCACAGGTGAGGTAAGATACAAACAGTAAAAGTATAATGATTTTTTTGTCAATTTACTGAAATACCAATTCTAGGTTGATACTTCAATCTTTTCAGATCGATGGGTTGATACCTTAATTTTTTTTTCGAAACTCGAAAACGGAATACTTATTCCCAAACACCAAATTTTGAATATTTTACATAATTAGGTACATCAGCAACACAAAAGCAGATTACTGAAAATCAAGTGAGAACAACTCACAAACAAAAAATGCAACTTTTTTTCATTTCATATCGCAAACTTCGATGACGTAAAAAGTAATTAACACACAAATCACGTAGAAAAATTTTCAGGTTTCCCAATTAGATATTTTTGAAAACTTGTTCAAGCTGTCTAGTTGTCTATTCGAACACTAGAAAGAAAATTTGCACCATTTTTTCAAATTTTTAAATTTTTTCACCATTGTTTACTAAACTCTCTCCTTCAAAAGAATATGCGATTTAAATCGATGAATTCCATTTAAGCCCCAGTAGATTTTCTACGAATAGATATCCTCACTAATTAAATAATCAAACCATTTTTCTTTTCATAACGGAAAAAAAAAACATGAAAAAACAATTCAAGACGTTTGATATAGCCCTACCAACTTCAACTGTAAAGTACAGAAAAATAAATTATACCAAGAAATTATTTAAACAAAAAATTTTGAACTTTTTTCTACTTTTTAGCCAAAAATTTGAATTTCTTTATACTTTTCAACTTTTCAACGAATTCTTTACTATTTTTTGGTTTATCTGAACACTCTTCGTATTCAGTAGACAGTTCGACATCTTGTTAGAAAATCATCATGACCGGAAAAATAATTTCTTAAAATGCAAAGAACACGTCAATGAAGAACATAATTTGTTAATCAAACGATAAATATTTGAGATATTGGTAAATCGCATCATAGTGTTTCGAAATAAAGTAATCCCCGATAAAAGCCTCGCTCATTGATTTCTTTTTTATTCTTCGCTGTTTGACAGAATAGCTATGAATTATACCTACTTAACGAATCTGAAAACATATTACAATAACTTACGTAACAATTTGAAAAAAGAACAATTTTTCTCGTACTCGTACATATAAGTCAAATACGAGTATTACCTTACCAGCTTTTGTAATCTGTTTTCTTTTTCGTCTATAATATTTCTCAGAAATCTTACAGAATCTCAAAATTTTCCACAGAAGAATAATCTTAATCGAAATTAATAGGTAGCCTTGATGTTCCTATTTCTTTTGTACCCACCTCTTATACACTGAAAAAAAAATATAATAAAATTTATCCAAAAAAATAATAACGCGTCCCAATTCTCAAAATAGGTAAAATTTATCATTTTTTTGAATAAAATTTATTTTTTTTGATAAAATTTATTCATTTTCTGACAAATTTTATTATTTTTTCTGATAATAAATATTATTTTTTAAAACAAATTTCACCTATTTTGTGAATTGAAACACGTTATTATTTTTTTTGAATACATTTTATTATTTTTTGATTAAAATTTATCATTTTGGTAAAATTTATTAATTTTTTTGATAAAATATATCTTTTTTTTTGATAAAATTTATTATTTCTGGGGTAAAATGTATCTTCTGTTTTTTCCGTGTACGTATTTTTGAATCAAAGTAGGCAAAAAAAGACACGAAAACTATTCATAAAAAAATTCCAAAGAAAATTTTCAATTTCGGCATTCGTTTTTTTTTTTAACAATAATAAAATCTCTTCATTTCATGATCTCAAAATCTTGAAGCTAATTTGATTTTCGTTCAATTCAACTTGAGACCCCTGAGATTTCGTAAACAAAATAGAACTAACCAATGGGAACCCTTAAAAAACGTACGTGGTTGTCATTTTCTTTAAGAACTATCGTCTATCAAAACAAAACATCATATCGACAAAATTCTCAGGGGTCAAGTTATTTAAAAAAGACTATAAGTGGTCTTTCTAAGGCTTCCGAGCAAAATTCATTTTTAAAAAGGTCCCAAATTACATGATATTTTATGTTTCACAAAGTTGGACGATGTGAAAAGATAAATCCGGCTGACCCAACGAAGCAAAGGTGACGAGAGGAAATGGATGTAATTTTCTAATCCGGCGGAAATTTGTTATATTGTAAGAATGGTTAAAAATATAAAAAGGTGCATGCCCTATCACCTCAGTTTCGACGGTTAATCGTATACGTCTATTAACATACTGAACGATAAAAGATAAATTGAAATTTGAAATTTTTATGCCCTGAAAATCTATTAATAGGAAAGAATGGGGAGAAATTTACCATCTCTAAAAAATTAGTTTCAAATAAATTAGGTATAAATTCGAAAATTTATCCGATGTTTTTTAAAAAAAATTTATAATGATGAGTACATAAATGTAAGTAACCTCTTTCTCCCGGAAAGTGGGGTAAAAGTGTTACATTGCACCCCTCCCCCAAAAAAATTCTGACGGGGTGCAAAGTATCATTTTCACCCTCTCCCCCCCTTTCAAAAAAAATCACATCAGAGAAAGATTTTCAAAATATTAAAACAATGAAAATACTTTTCCAGCCAGAAACATCAAAATCAACAAATTTTGCCACTTCTTGTTATTTTAGACCCTTTAGCCAGATTTGGATTACCTCCAAAATTTTCAAATTCCTCCAGAAGTCATAAAAATTGGCAAACGCTGCTGAAAATCGATTCAGTATGGGTCTCGAGAAAAAAAAGAAGTAAATATAGCCCCCACCCCAAAAAAAAGGAGAAAAAAATCGTGTTTGCGCCAATTGAACATTGTTTTTATTAATATTTGAAAATAATCTCATTCTAAAAATAATTGAAGTTGAAAAAGAATTCAAATCAGAATTTTTTGTTGGTGTTTTGTTGTTTTGTTCTCACTGAAAACGTTTTCCATTTTTTAATTCTTATTAAAATCTAAAATGACCTGGGACTTGGCCCTCTCAGATTCATTTGCCTAAATCTGCCTGTGCTTATCACTTTCTTTTAATTCGTTTTATAAAGCAATTCAGCTTTGACGTGGATACATTCAAGAACAGTTCATTTTAAAATCAAAATTCAAATTTCAAAAAAAAAAAATACACAATATGATGTTCAAATGCGCTAATCGTCTGCCAAAGTAGAAGAATAATAAGTATTGTTTTATTTGTTTTCCACCGAAATTTTATGCTAATTTTTCTGATCAATCTCACGTTTTGAAGCTTTCAGCGTAATTGTTATGATAAAATGCTTGCATCTTTGAGACAATTTCCAGACAAAACTGCTCGTTAGAATATGCTTATGATTGAAAACACCCTGTACGACTCTAGAGACAACCCATATAAAAGGTAATCGTAAGCATCGTAAAAAAAAGAAAGAAAATAAAAATGAACAAAGAACACATTTCATAAATGAATCGCGACGTCCAGCTAATGAATCTGCTTCGATGAGATTAGAAATCTACTAGTATTAAAATATTTACAGTGTTTTTTTCATGAGCATACGAATACGACGAGAAGCGTGTGCTAGCGCTCTTCTACTAATCATCAACATATTTCATTAATTAGAAAGCACGGAGCCATGGAGGATCGCAGCGCTATCGGTGAATTTTACACCGGTAAAACAGTGTTAATTACCGGGGCAACCGGTTTAATTGGAAAAGTTCTCATATGGAAGTTATTATATAGTTGCCCGAATGTCGACAAAATATACGTAATAGTTCGGCCAAAACGTGGAAAACGGGTGCAGCAAAGAGTCGACGAAATACTTCAAGTTCCGGTAATTTTTTTTCGTACGGAATCCTTTCGCAAAGGCAGTGATCCCTTCGTTAATTTTCAATTAGAAAAAAAATTTCATTTTTGACTTAGATTCAAAATAAATGAAAAATTTTCTCCCGAATAAGTAATGTCATTGTAAAAACAAAAAGTACCTATCTACTTCGATAATTTTTTTTAGGTATCTAAATGTTTTAAAGAAAACAGATTCAAGGTTTACACTTTATACCTGAATTGTACAAGGTAAAATATTAAATCGACCTAACGACAAAGTAAACTAGCATAATAAGACAAAATATTTATACCCATTTTGTGAAAAAGAAACTTAACCCATTTGCATTTCACATCTTGCAAACAAATGCAAAATATAAGTAACACCGCTCCGGCGCAGTTTCGCGATATTCGAAAAATTATTGTAAATTTTTTTCGTTTGAAAACGACTCTCCTCGTTTAGGAAACAAAAAATTCGGCTAGCATTTCCTCTTCCACATCACATATGTAGTTTCAGATTGACCCACTATGTCATTATGCATGTGATGAGGAAGAAAACCATTTTTGATATACCTAATTACAGGCCTACACTTCGATGAGACTTACGATTATGAATTTTTTACCTAAGGTACCAATTAATGTTGTTAATTTGATCTTCGTTAACGTTTTAAGGTCAATTTATTTACGAAGGTGATCGTATTATCTTGCCAACGCGACATTTTAAAACAATAATGCAATGTAGGTATTTTATCCGAACTCGAATAATAGTATAATCGATTAATGAATCACGCAGATATTCAAAAATTTCAAATCTGAAAATCCGAGCGCACTCGAGAAAGTGATTGGTATCGAAGGTGACATAAGTGAGAAAAATTTAGGACTGTCGATTGCCAGCGAAGAGAAATTACGCCGAGAAGTACAAATTGTTTATCACATCGCTGCGATGTTGAAACTAGACGCTCGATTGAAAGACGCCGTGATCATGAACGTAGAAGGAACATTGCAATTGTTAAATTTAGCTACCAAAATGGAAAAACTCCAAGTAAGTAACTCATCAGAACGTAGCTCGAATACTTCGGTATTCCGTTCAAATAAAATCGACCACATTCATAAACGTTCCGCTTACGTACCACAAGGCATTCATTCATACATCCACCGCATACTGCCATTGCGATATTCCTCTGATGGAAGAAAAAGTATACCCGACGAAAGAAAGTCCTTACGATGTTATCAACATGGTCCATTGGATGAAACCTGAACTTCTGGACGCAATCGCAGAAAAGTACGTTTGCCGAATAATTGAATCATATTATATAATTACTGTTCTAATAAATCTCATATTTTTCTCCAGGATGATTAAACCGCACCCGAACACATACACATACACGAAACGATTAGCCGAAAAAGTAGCATCAGACTTTTTCCCAAAGATACCTATCACCATAACGAGACCTTCGATAGGTAAATAAACGATCGATTCAATCTCGCCGCTCGAAAAAAAGGAATCCGGCTAGATGAATTTTGAATGAAATTTTTTCGAATAGTTATTCCAGCTTGGGAAGAACCATTTCCTGGTTGGGTGGATAATTTAAATGGGCCAACTGGGCTGCTGATTGGAGCTGGCAAAGGTGTGATCAGAACAATGTTGGCAGATCCGGAATATTTCGCCGATTTGAATCCTGTCGATATCGTTTGCAATGGACTAGTCGCAGCTTCTTGGAAAACTGCCACAGAAAAGTAGATATTTGAAGCATGAATGATTTAATCTCAAGCAGTGTGTATTCTAATTTCTAACCGGTTCCTGATGTGTCTCGTTTGAGCAGCTCCAAACAAATTGGGCAGTTCCAAAAAAAAGTTGTGAACCCCTCTTTTCTGTACTAAAATGTTGAATGAAGAAATTTCCACTTTTTTGATGCCTTTTCCTGAAAAATGTTTGACCCGAGCAAAGAACTTTCCAAAATTCATTTTCAAAATAATGGTATGAACTTTCTTCCCTTCCAATCCGGACATTTGAATATTTTCAAATTCAACAAAAAAATAGGAGACTTTTTGATAATTTTGAACAAAAAAACAAAATTTTCAAAAAAATTGATTAAAAAAATCGAAGCAAAATATTATTATCAAGAAATGTTATCTTTTCGGAATCCAAAAAAGTAGCACATAAAAAGCACGAATTTTAAGGAAAAAATTTTAGTTTCTGGATAACTTTTTTAAAAAAAATTCGTATTCGCTTCGCTCGGGCTTAATAAATTTACAAAATCATTTCTACTTTCCCACGTCAAACGACTGAATATTTTGAAAAGTAAAAAATTGGTCACCGAGCTCCAATGGAATTTTCAAAAACTGTTCAATTACTAATTTTTTATAAGAGAAAAAAGTAGCTCAAAAAGCAGGAGTTCTTGTTTTTTATTTTTAATACCCAAGGACGGAAAATTTTCATTTTTTTTCAGAATGAGTTAGCAATTTCTTTTTTTTAAAATTAATCAGAAAACTTTTCAATTTCATCCCCTTCCTCATCTAAGATTTGTCCAAGTTTCGTGCTTAATTCTTACCTTAATCATTTCTAAGCACCTTATTTACTTTTGAAGATTCTCACATCGAAGAGGAAAATAAAATTGCATTGCCTATTTTTGTCTTGGGAGGGGGGAAGGGTAGTCGGATAGGGAAAAACGTGGGGAAAGCGTCAATTTTTCAACTTGGGCAACTCCAAAAAAATCTTAGAATACACCTTGATTTCTTAAGCGCAATGTTTATTGAACTAAAAGTTTATTTAAAAACAAATTTTTTGACAATTTGCCAATTTAAACTTTTTTTAAATTTATTTAAAGCTTTTTAACTCACCTTCCAACATAACTGCTCCTAGCCCAATGCTCAAGTATTTCGAAGAGGAGGAGTCGAAATGTGTTTTCTTACATTATTTTTTCATTTTTCACCGTATGCAGATAAGAATTTTGTGTTTTTTAAACAGCTCCTAAAGGGCCCGAAAAAGTATTCCAAAAATTTTGTGCAATTTTCCGCCGAGTTACATTCCCTTCAAAATCTGATATTAAATTGAAAATAAAAACCAAAATCGAGGGACCCAAAAACTCAGAACTTTATTTTAGGCCGATACAAATGTCGAATTCACATTAGTCGAACCTCCTCCAAATAAAATATGCGCAATCGACCCCCTAATGTTAAACCGGTCTAAGTGCCACTTTTTTCAAAATTGAGTTTTTTACAATTTCGAGTTGTCTGAATCAAGCTGTACCGATAAAAATTTTTAAAACGTAAATTAATTAATTCAGAACTGAAAAAAATGAGATTGAAATTTACAAAGTCCATAAGCGCAACGCAAATATTGTTACGTTTTTTGGCTTTCCTGTAAAAAAAATGAAAAAATAAAAATGGCACTTGGACCGTTTCAACATTAGGGGGTCGATATGAGCTTTCCATTTCAAATATTCGACTAGAGCTCCCTCCCTTCTCCCAAAGTACCTCAGGAAGAATACAATTCAATTACCAATTTTTACGTAAAAAAATTTCCCCACCTTCAAGATAAAATACTTTGGCTAGGGGTGCAAAATTGTTGTCATTTATTTGCTAGAATAGGAAACCCATTTGGGGTAGGAGCAGTCCAAATCAGTTTCCAAGACCAAATAACTATTTTTGACCGACCATCCCTTTCAAATTCAATTCATTCCATCACTAATTCACTCTGGATTACCGGAAATTTTATCGTCACTTCAACAGAACTTAACTCGATTCCTCAATTCTCATAAAAAATTAATTCACATACATCATTCTTTCAACGAATGATTTCATAATTTTGTCACTCGACAAGTTCTCAATTTTATGAAAAATTTCACATATCGTTAAATTTTATCAGACAAATCGATTACCAATTCGACTGAAGAATCAACTATATCTACATCCGGTAACCGATACCTTTCGCACTCCAGTCATTCGAACATACATGTTATTGTCGGTGTACCGAAACGACGCATATTTAAATTACTGTAGCCGGTAGCCCTAAAAGTCAGTGCCCGGCGCAATTCTACATATTTGTTCACCTCGAAAGAATTTAAAACACCGCGTATCGATATATCCAATTAATTCAAAGTACAAAATTATTCCTATGTATAGATATTTTTTACACGGCGTTATAGGTATCTATTATCTACACATTTCATCGCTAATAATTCGCCGTTATACGATCAAGTGTGCGAAATCCAATTTACCAGTTTTCTGTGGTTTTTTCTACTTTTTTTTTCAAATTGTAAAAATGAAAGTTAACTACGGCGACTTTTTATAGAGCAACAGAAATACCCGTCTACAATTTAACGCAAGCTGAAATAGAACCGGTTCAATGGAAAGAAGTTCTGGATTTAGGAAAAGAGATAATAGCAGATTATCCGTTCGAAATGGTGCTCTGGTATCCAGGAGGATCATTTCACAAAAATGAATTACATCATGCAATTCTAGCGCTCCTATTTCATTGGATTCCAGCATACCTCATAGATTTCCTCATGCTTTTATTGGGAAGAAAACGATTGTAAGGATTGCATCGATTACCTATTTGTTACAAAAAAATAATATCAATCATTGAAATTACGCGTAGGTAATTTCTTTCATTCACTTCACAGCATGGTTAACGCCCATACGAGAATTCATCATGGTCAAAAACTGCTGCAGTATTTTACCACCAGAGAATGGAAATTCGCGACAGAAAAACTATTCAAATTGAGAGACTCGTTAACGCCAGTGGATAGAAATACGTTCAAATTGACTGTGAAAAATCTAGATCGACTAAAGTACATGACAAATGCAACTTTGGTAACGAGACACTATTTGGTAAAAGATGATCCAAGCAGCATTCCGAAATGCAAAATTAGGATGAAAATGTAAGATACTTATAGTTTTCAACTTTTTTAATAAAGAATAATACGTATTTGTATATTTTACAATAAGAGACAGAAAAACGATTTTCGATGAGTGTGAGAATAAATAAGATCTGAGAACAAAGCAAAATAGGAACAACTCCCACGAGTCAAGAATCATTTTTTTCAAGTTTACAAAAAAATTTTTCATCGAGGGAGAAAAGAGCGAACAGTTTTAATCCCGCAACTGAAAAAATTAAGTCGTAATCAGGCAAATATGAGCTTATTTATACGTTTCAATTATCTTTTTCAGTTTGTACGTTATCGACAGATTGGTGAAAGTGATGTTTTTCGTATTCCTGGCGTGGATAGTCATGAAGATTTTCGATTAGACATCCGGAATTCAAGATAATAATGATGTACCATCAATATGGTACAAGCATAAGTTTTCGATAATTTATATGTCCAGCATGTGATAATTACCTATTCTGTTGAAGTACAACATAATTTTGTGCACTCGTACTTAAATTTACTTACGCTCAATTAGTAGATCTAAATTAGTTTATTTAAATTTTGTGGATTGAATTTTTTCATCAAATGATTTGTTACTGAACGATTTTTTCAAACATTAATTTGAGTTCTCAAGGATCGAAAGTACATAAATGACCGCAAGGTCAATCGACTCGACAGTCTCGACACATCTCAAAAAAATAATTAAGTATAATCATCATATAAATCTTTTCAGCGACGTAGAAGTGCGTGAAATTTCTGATTACGAGATTGACATTCATTCAAGGAAAAGAAACGCATTTTATGATCATTATAAGATGAAATTGTTGCCTAAACACACTTCAAAGGCAAAATAATCGATTTTTCGTTTTGCTTACACTTTTTACACCGAGTTAATTCAAAAAATGCACCGTGCAAGCGGCGCGCGGCGTACGTCTTAGGCAACTCGTTTTATGGTACGAGAAAAACTAACCGAACCTGCACTACACACACATTCTTCCTAATATCATAGAAAAAGGTTGAAATACACCCATTTCACCAATAGGTACAAAGAGTCAAAGATATACGTAGTTATTCATAAGAAAATATTATGGTGAAGTCGAAATGGTATGATACTTACGCAGTTACGCATCGGAAAGATGGCGGCTCGGCTGACTAAGTAGCACGCGATTTTAAAATTTAGCAAATACGGCAACGAACATTGAAATTAATAGAATTTTTAAAACGGTGTGGTGACTTATCAAAAATAGCAAACATTTACAACACACGAAAGAAACAGAAACAAACGAAACAAAAACAAAGTTCGAAAAATCACTACAACAAACTACGAAGCAACGATAATTATACAGAAAAATTATCAACCCGCACGCCGCGATGGCGACGACAACCCGATGCCAATACGTGCGATAATACGTAGCAAAATATGTATTCAAATAATAATTAATAAATACCTAATTACAATAACTTACTCGAATCATCGTACACAACCAACATGAACATGAAACACAATCTGAAACTAAAACTAACTAACTACACAAACAATGAAAATCTGGAATGGAGGGATCCGAAAAACTGATTCATCTATTGATGCATGGGGGAGGCTATTCTGAGTTCATCGATCGAGGAAAATGAACTTGAAGATTCGTTTCTGAAGAACTGCAGCCAATCAAATTTATAAATGATAAGAATTTCCCAAAAACTTGAATTTAATTGGGTAGATGTTGATTTGATATTGATACTCATCTTTTCATTTAATCAAAACTCAAAACTGATTTGAAGTGTCCATATTTACTTATATCATTATAAATTATAAAAAATTGAAAAAAAGTAAAATTATTGCTCTTCAAAATAACTATGAATTTCGTACCAGTACCAGTTTATTTAGTACAATTTTTATATCAGATTTGAGATCAATTATTTCTAATTACGTGAATGCTGAAATAGTGAAGTATAGAGAACAGTACGTATTAATTTATTCATATTTTGCTTCCTCATTAGCGCGAAATTAAAAAATATTCCAATTCTGAAGTAGAAATTTTGTGGAATCTCCTTTTTTGTTTCAACTTTACAGCATACGGCATCTGTATTACATACAACCTAGTAACATCAACGAGACAAAATTATATTGAAAATTGTAACGTATCACGACACCTCCACAACCGTCTCTTGGTATTTTTTACCATTAGCTTCAAAGATATCAGGTATGTGAATATTTTTGGACGTAAAACGCCAATCATAATTATAATGTAGGTAAAGTAAGTTCTACAATATTCGTCCCTTTCAGCTGAGCGAATCCCACGGAGAACTATCACAAATCAAAGATCCTCGAATTCCAATATTTCAAAACAAGAAGTTCATTCGTTCTAGGAATAGATGTCATATTTCCGACGTAAGTTCTGAATTGAAGTGATTGCATTACAAAGTACATTGAATTACTCAATCGTTTTATATCTCTGATCCACTCTTTGTTGCAATACCATCATTTCCAAGTAGATTTTAAATCTTCATTTAAAATAATCATAATGATTTGGACTTTGGACAAAGTTGGTGATGAACTCGCTACGCAAAGAATTTAGTTGTCGTAAGACAACTGGCAGCCGTTGACCATCTTATGATCTTCGTTACTTTACTTATAAGAAAATGTCATTGTTCACAGGGCATGTCGTCACTTTTCACTCATCCTGGATAATCTTTGATTCCGATCAAATTTCCGAGAGAAAGGTTTTAGAGAAAATCCTTATCAATGACTTGAAAACTGAAAAAGACACAAATGTTTTGGTTGAGAAATTTGAAGTTCGAAACGAAAACGATAAGTAGATGATGGATTTAATGGATTTAATTTCGTTAACCACGCTATAAAATTGTGTTGAAATAAAATTCGATTCGATTTAAATATTTGTTATCATTTAAATGATCGATATGTTTTTTGAAATCCAATTTGTTAGTATAATTCTTGAAAAAAGTAGAACGCACAAGTTTCCAATTTCCATTTTCTTGAACAGATTACTAAAAATAATAAATCGTATTTCGTTTAGATCTTTTAAAAATTCGTTTAATTTTATCAAACTCTAAGAATTATTTTTCTCTGTAAGTAAGTAATTAAGTATGTATAATACCTATCTAAATCTAATTGTACTTAGGACCCAAGTTTAGGTTCGTAGAAAAACGAGAAAAAAATGAAAACATGAAGAAATGGAGACTTGGACTTGAAGAGTACAAATTTTGTACTTGATCATTTTATTTTATGACATTTTAATTAAGCATAATATTAAACTTGTGTTGCCTCAAAATGATGAAAATCTTGAAAAAATCGAATTGGTCTAGAATTTAAAAAAAATTACCCATTTTCACTCTCATCAGTCACATTATTATTTATTTTATTCAGAGTAAGTAAGTAAAAATAATGTTGGAGTAGTCCCTTTAAAAGTAGAAAATTGAAATTCATGAAAAATTTTAAAGTTTAAAAAAAGGAAAAAATTAAATTTTTTCATCACTCTGCATACAACGCTACGATATTCAAGTTTTGAAAATATCCAATGTAACGAAATGTGTGTAAATAACCAGGCATGAAATTAGTCATAAGATCGTCAATCACAAAGGGAAACTTTTTTGATTTTCCATTTTTTTTTTTCACTGACGTTGTTGACGATGATTTTTCTACAATTTCTTTATTGAAGTGAAAATATTTAAGAAATAATGTCCGACTAAGTTTTCTATTACTCATTTCAAAAAGTTTGTTATTCGTTATGTGTAATTAATTGTATTACGTTTACCATACTTTTAAAAATTACTTCGTTGGCTGTGCTCTACTAGAAGATTAATCTGTCCTAATGTCCGCAATATTGAACGAATTCTTCTGAAATGGGGTAAACTTTAAAACTTCGTAAATTATATTACGCTTTATTCTGAGCCACAGATGAATTGTGTGTTGGTTTATAATAATGTTACATGACAAAATTACTTTGATAGTTCCAGCTCTGACTCTGATATAACTGAAGTTGAAGATGATAAACTAGTCAAAAAGGAACACGAACACAAAAAAAAGAAGAAAAAGCATAAACACCACAAGCATAAAAAACATTCGTCCAAACATGAGAAGTAACTAGACTTGATATTTTCTTCTTATTTCATTTTGGCAATTGTATACGTATTTATTTCTTCTTTGCAGAAAACATAAAAAACATAAACGCCACAAATCTAATGATAATGAAACGTCCGATGATGAACTTGAAATACAACCGCCTGTTGAAATTTCCGTTGAACCGAAAAGCATTCTGCCTATTAATGGAAATTCAAATTCACATAAGGACATCGTTATCAATATCGATGAAAACAGCTCCGAATCAGATGTGGTACAAATCAAAGAAAAAGATTCCGATTGTGAGATCAACGTTGAAGTTTTAGAGGATGACATGAACTTGGAAGATTTAATGAAACAGAAGGTAAAAAGTATTCTAAAAAGTTATTATACTCATTACCATGGTACTTGATTGTGTGATTATATTTTTAGGCATTGCTACAAGCCAGATTGGGTGTTTATGGTTCGGAATCTGACGGAGAAGGTAAAATCGTAACCATCAATCTGTTAGATGATAAAGAATTTGATATCAAACACGATAAAATAAAAAGAAGCCGGTGAGTATGTACGGTTCGTATTGAGAGAGTAAGTCTTTTGTGTTTCTCCATTTCTGAAATTCTTACAATATTCGTATTAAACAGAAGTATCGAAAAACCCGACCTGAAGAGAGGTAGAAGTAAAGATCGCGATAGAAAAAGAACAGCTTCCGAAGAACGCAAATCAGTTAAAAAATTGAGAAGCTCACCGACGCGCGATGACAGAACCAAAACAAAACACGACAGGGATGATTCAAGAATCAAAGAAGATTATCGTAAACGGGTTTCCGATTATCATCATCGCGATGATTCTCACAAAAGAAGTCGAACTCGAGGTAATTAACGTTTATTGTAACGGTTTGGTCCCATCTGGTTATTGCTCATTCCTTTTTCATTATTTCAGAGTTATCACGGGATCGTTATCGTAGTCAAACAAAAGAATTCGATACCAGGCATCGAGAAAAAGAACGCGATAAGGAAAACCGTCGTGATCGCGAACGAAGTAGATCTAGGGAGAAAAGCAGGGATAGACCCAAAGCTAAGCCGGACTCTAGATATGACGACAAATACAAACGTCCCAATGATGATAAAATTAAAGAAAATCGAAAATTTGCCCGCAATGACGATCGTCTAAGTAAAGACGACCTAAGGCGTGACATCGAACTAGATAAGTACAAAAGCAGGTATCGCAATGACATGGATCGTGAACGAAGAAATAGACCTTTTGAAAGATCACGTCATAGAAGACGATCTCGTACTCGTAGCAGAGATAGATCTCATAAAGATAAAAGTGGAAAAGACATGTTCAAGGATAGCTTTTCCGAAGGCCTCAAACATGAGATATCATCTTCATCAGATGATGAGTAAGTTGATCGTTTAATTTCCATATTCATCTTCCTCTACCATGTGCACGGTTTAATTCCGAAACAAGTAATATATTCGATTTCGGCCAGACACCGTGCTACAAAAAAGTCAGTTTTTGATTATAATTCGACAATTTACACTTAGTTGTCAATTACACGTAAAACTTACGACACGAATTTATTGAATATAGCATGAACTTTGTATCAAAAAACTTATGCAACTATTACATTTTTGTGCACTGTTAAATTCCAAAGCAAGATTAGTATTCGTTTTTGGCCAGACTCAGTGCTACAAAAAAAATCAGTGTTTTAATTATAATTCGACAATTTACACATTTATTGTCGATTACACTTGAAACTTGAGACACGGATTTATTGCATTATGCGTGAATTTTGTATCAGAAAACATAGGCAACTATTACATTTTTATGCACTGCTAAATTCCATAGCAAGATTTATATTCGCTTTTGGCCAGACACAGTGCTACAAAAAAGTCAGGTTTTGATTATAGTTCGACAATTTACACATTGATTGTCTATTACACTTGACACTTGCGACATGAATTTATTGCATAAAGCATGCATTTTGTCCCGTAAAGTTTATCCAACTATTACATTTTTATGCACTGGTAAATTCCAAAGCAAGATTCGTATTCGCTTTTGGCCAGACACTGTGCTACAAAAAACGCAGTTTTTTAATCAAATTTGACAATTCGCTTTCGGTTGTTTTACCTGCTTAAAACTTGCTACATCGATTTGTCCTCTAGAGCGGGACTTCGTTTCCAGAAATATCTAGAATTTGGTGATTTTTGAACTATGTACTTCTAAAAAATTTTCATCAATCATTTTTTCCAAATCTCTATTATTGTTTTAATTTCTAGCCTATCAGTTATATTATAACCTAAGTTGACAGCTAATTGGTTCTTTTCGTTTTACAGTTTGGCAGATATAAACATCGACATTGAAGAAGAGAATGAAGAAGAAATCATTAATAAGCAAAGAAAACAGAGAGAAGAATTGTTGAAAGTATGAAAATTCGGATTAAAGTTTTTACTATTTTTGTTCAACTTGATAATATTTTCTTTTATTTTGTGTTAGAAATTAGTCGGTAATGACGCTATCCAACAACCTACCTCCACCGGTGAATCTACTTCCGCTACAGTTACCTATGACGTAGAGACAACCGAAGAAAATGGTCAAAATTCTGATTCTATAGATGATTCAGCTGCAGCTTCTAAAGCTAAAAGAAAATCACGTTTTGACGTTGAACCCGAGCAAGCAACGAATCACGATAAGAAAGAAAATTCAAACGAGAAGAAAGAAAATCCGAACGAGAAAAAAGACGACAGATGTGATATGTTTGCAGAAACTGATACTTTCGGCACTAATATCGATGTGAGTTTTTCAATCTGATAATCCAAGTTATTTGATTTATTCGATCTTTAATGAATTGTCATGATTACTGGTAATTTTAACTACGAAAAAAAAAAGAACTTATTTCATTAATAACAATGTTTGTGGTTTTTGGTTTCTTTTGATGTAGAGTCCAAGTGTAATATCAAAAAGTGGACTAGCCGCTGAAAATCCAGCTTTAACTGATAACTGGGATGATGCTCAAGGCTATTACCGAGTACGTATCGGAGAAACTATGGATAGTCGATACGTAACCTACGGATACACTGGACAGGGTGTATTTTCCAATGTAATCAGAGCTCGAGATAATGCTCGCGGAAATCAAGACGTTGCCATAAAAATCATTCGCAATAATGAAGTCATGTAAGTATTTCGTAGTGTTATACCCAATAAACGACTCGATTTTACACTGTGCTAGTCTCAAACTACATACGAAACAAAAAAAGAATTTAAAAGAATCCTAAATGGATAAATGTTTTCTGTTTAATAATTTTATTCCATTTTAATACGATCATGTGCTGTTATTAAGATGTTCATCAGCCAACGCAAGTTTATGGACCGGTGAGGTGATCGCTCACTGGATACCAAAAATGGTATTTTTAATGCGCGCTGTACTATTATTAGTGGTATGTATTGACCTGCGTATGTTTTATCATATTTTAAACTATTATTTGCTTTATATTTAAGTGTAATTTATTAGCTATTTGATGATTGAACCGGATTGTATGTGGTTTCCAGGTGTATTTGGGTAGCTTACAAGTGGCAGGGTATTGTTTGCTCGATGATTCACTGTCTACTTTATACACAGAGTCGTGTAAGCAATGAGTATTTTTCAATAAGAGTTTTCTTACATCGTACTTTCGAATATAAAAACCTTTATATTTGCGCACTCCTTTATTTGAGCCAAAAATTTCGGCAAAATAGAGAGAGAGCTATAATTTGAAGAATGATACAATATATGCGGGTCAATGCATTTTATCGTGTAGTCGAGTACTTTATCACTATTTTTCTTCTTTATAAACGTCACCGTAGTTTTCGATAAATTTCAATACTAATTGTTATAATCTGTGATTCAGGCATAAGACCGGATTGAAAGAAGCTGAAATGCTGAGAACTTTGAACGAAGCCGACCCTGATGATAAATTCCATTGTCTAAGATTATTTCGAAGTTTCTATCATAAGCAACATCTGTGCCTAGTTTTTGAGCCGCTCAGTATGAATTTAAGAGAAGTAAGTAGCGGATTACTGGCTTTTTGTTTTTTGTTTTTTGTTTTTTATTTGGAATACTTAAAACAACGCGTGGTATGTTTTAGGTATTGAAAAAGTACGGTAAAGATGTTGGCTTACATATGAAAGCGGTTCGATCGTATAGTCAACAATTATTCTTAGCTTTGAAACTATTAAAGAAATGTAGCATACTTCACGCTGATATAAAACCCGATAATATCTTGGTAAATGACAACGAATTGTCGCATATTGCAGCTTTTATTACACTTAGATTCCTAGTGTGTAATGTTACTATAAGAACATCCTATCATTGATTTGCAGGTGAATGAAAGTAAACTGGTATTGAAATTATGCGATTTTGGTTCAGCCAGCCATGTTAAAGAAAATGAAAGCACACCGTACTTGGTGAGCAGATTTTATCGAGCTCCTGAAGTCAGTAAGTACACCCGTTACAACGCTGAAAGAATATCGGGTACCTAAATATGTGAATAATATCCTTACCACTTATATTCTTCGTAGTTTTAGGTATCACTTATGATTTCGGTATCGATATGTGGTCAGCTGGATGCACAATTTACGAATTATACACGGGGAAGATAATGTTTCCTGGGAAAACAAATAATCAAGTAGGCCTTGATGGTTGATAATTACTTTAAAAACAATTCAATTATGTACTAATTTTGTCTACTCTTGCAACAGATGTTGAAATTGTTCATGGATTTGAAGGGTAAATTTCCAAACAAAGTTATTCGTAAAAGTGCTTACAGAGATCAGCATTTTGATTCGAATTATAACTATTTATACCACGAAGTAGATAAAGTTACTGAAAGGGTAAGTTTTTCAGAAGACAGCAAAATTCGTGTTTGACTGGGGCGCTGTAGTTTAATTTATGTTATTTTTTGTAGGAAAAAACTGTGGTTATGTCGACAATAAGCGTGACACGTGATTTACACGCTGAATTAGTTGGTAATCAGAGGTTACCGGATGATCAAGCGAAAAAGATGAATCAATTGAAGGATTTGTTAGAGAAGATATTAACGCTGGATGCCTCAAAACGTATTGCGATTAATCAAGCACTGATGCATCCATTTATCGTGGAAAAAATATAAAATGTATTTTAATGTAAAAATATTTTTCTTTTTATTGAAATTGTGTAAATTACATTTTCGTATTTATGGTGATTTTTTGTTTGTTTTTTGTTCATTGTTAAGTGTTGTCGAAAGGGGTCAAGATTTCACGAAGAAAACAGAAGTACTTAGGATACAGGTACGTAAACAACAAAAGATTCTAGCAAAGTACAGTAGAAAGATTTATTTGAATGAAAACAATTTTTTTGTTAACAACGAATCGATTAAATCTTGAATAGAACTACTTACAAGATACAAGAAAGCGAATATAATACAGTTAACGAGATACGCTATGGCGTTCGAAGCAAAATTTTCTGGTATCAAATAAACACGATGAAATTCCGGTATTTGTGAATGAATGGGCAAAAAACTATAGAATGAAAGAAGAAAAATCGCAGTATAAATATTTTCATTCTATGATAATTACGAGTAGTACCACAGATGAACGTATGAATCGAATCTTATAAAGGTACGAATTTGTGCAAAATAATGTCACGGTAAAAGTCAAAAAATGAAGTAAATGAAGAGAAAAAAAAACAGTAAAACAACTAAGAAAAAATTGACTAAAACGTGACCTTTTTTACCGACTTGCTGACTTTCGTCGATTTGAATGAGTCGTTTGTGTCTAAAAACGGATCTTCGCCGGCAATCAGAGCTTTCAAATTATTCAAACGTTTTTCACGAGCTAATCCTTTCTGTGTTACGGCATCAATTTCGCTTTCAATATCAGCTAACCGAGCTCTGGATTGCCTTGCTCTAGCCACAGCTGAACTTTCAATAGTGTCGTTGACCGGAGGTTCTCTAATCGCTGTCCATTTAGTAAATTTATCGTCGTCGAACAGAGATGGTACCTTGATGGTGCGTTTTTTAAGAATTTCCTCTTCCAAGGAATCTTGCAATTTGCCATTAACGCCAACGCTGTCCAGGATCTTGTCGGTCAAATTTAATCTGTAAGAGAGACCGAGTTTGTTACTCCGAATATTCAACTCGATTTATGTCCGTGTTGAAATCAGCTAGACTGATCGAATCTAAAATGTTTTATATTCGCATGCAATATAATTGATGAATTGTAGAATGATTGAAAACTATTGAATGATGACTTACGAACTAAAGTCTAAGATGAAAAATTTGATTGTTACCGATTGATTTGAGAATCTGATGGATGAATGATAATTCTATTTTCTGGCCATTTTTTTCAACGTACCGATAATTCATATTTGTTTCTCTATTTCTGTCTTTACTGTGCCTAACTGTGAGGTACCCCGCGCTTGTGCCTGTTCGAATGTACTATAAATACGTACCTATTTGGTGGTTTTGAATTAGATATTTAGTACTGGAGATTCTGCGTCATACAAAGGTATGTAGAAATTATATCTTTCAACATTCATAGATTCATCTCGATCGCGAATCAGTATTAAGGAACGAGTATACATTGTTTTCTGTCGATTTTTTTTCTTCGATCATTATTTATTCGGGAATTGATGAATATGATAACTACGAAAAAATATGCCTACGAATTTATGTGAACACTACTAAGTGTAAAAACCAACGAACATTTCGAACTACTGTTAAACTTAAAGTTATGATTATGAATCGTCTACTTCTAAGTACTAATAATTCACAAAATATGTGATGAAAATTCTCGGTAGATTTTTAAGTTATTTTTTCAAATTTTTTTGCCGTTTAAAGTTCGTGTTATTTTAATTTTTTCATGTTTTTATTTCATTTTCCAGATAAAACAAAACACATGTATGATAACACTGCAATCGTTCAGAAATATCAGAAATATTTGGACAACTGGGGATCGAAATTATATTGAATTGATTATTTGATTTGAATTTTGAAGTACATATACATACATGTACATCAGTTTTTTAAAATGCGAATAGGTGAATGTAAATTGTACAAGGCGATAGAATTATGAGCTTAAAGTTTTTTTAAATGAACATGAAAGATTGCGGTAAATCATGCACCGCTGTAAATAATATAATAACTAGGTATGTATTGCATTTATAATCAGTAAAAAACCGTGAGATGAACGAATAGTTTAAACTGGTTACTGTTAGGAAAACGAAAAGAGAAGAATGACGTTTAGTGAAGAAGAATTATTCTCCATGCAGAAAGTGCGACCTCGCAGTGTCAATCAACCAGCACATAAAAGCCAAAACCAGAAACCACAGAGTACGTAATATGTATTTATTGTGCGAATCGAACATGTTTTTTAGTTATGACCAACCTTTTGTGTTTTGGTAAACCGTTTAAAATGCTAGTTGGTGTACTGAGCTCTTCTTCTACGGAAGCGGCCTTTGCCGCCCTCAATACTTTCAATTTCTTCATCGAAGTTACTATCTCATCTTCTAGATCATCCTCTAAAGAACGCGTTTCTCCGTTTAGTCTACTGCGACGTTCGGACAGCGATGATTCAAAGTCACTAGCCGCCGAAGAAGAGAACGGCGAAGGTCGTCGAACCGACGTTGATGGGAAATCGTCGTCGTCGCGGATTCTGCTAGTAAACGGTGGAGTTGTAAAGGATGGCAAGGAACTAGTACCGGAATATTTGCGGTCTAATTGGTCGACCATCGGTTTGTAGTATTTCTCACCGATGTTGTAGTTACAATCGTAGACCCTCGTGCGAGGGCGACTCAACAAGGTACGTTTTTCCGACATGGCTGTTGAAATATAAACAACGAAGACTATTAGTGTACTATATATTCGATTATTGTAATAAGTATTTTTATTCTGCTTTGAACCATTAATTTCTTTTCATTTAGGGTCCGTGAAGACGAAGACGAAAGGAATACTCGTGAGCTGTATGGTAGTTATTGCATACGTCAGCGTTGCTGGCACAATGTAAAATTTAAACGGATTCATGACACCAAATGACATCATGTTTACGTAATACTGATTATCACAGTGTTGCCAAAGCTCGAACTCATCAACGCATTCCTTTCGTAAGTTCACGAGCTTTATTTATTCAACTCAACCTCAACATCAGATAGGTATCTTTACCTATGCATGCAAACACTAAAGCGCCGTGTTTCAATTCACTCATAGGTGTATATAAACTTCTTGTGACTTGTATTAAAAAGTCACTCGAAGGTCTCGCGATGTAAAGGTACAAAATGAATTTTTGGTGCAAAGCCAGATCAATAACATACGAGCATATGTTTAGTGAATTTCACCAACAATTCAGCGAGCCCAAAGGTCATCAAAATATTAGGTTACTTCGATCAAATTATTCGTCAGTACAAAATAAACTAACATCAAGGTGATGTCGTGAATATTGTTGAAATTTTCACTTTATCAAGGTAACCGTGACATACCTGCTTTGATTTTTCTCTATAGTTAACGAGTAGACAATTTTCGATCAAGGAAACCACCACTACAATGCAACACGAACAGGTATCCGAAAACAACCCAAAATGATGAAAAAAACAACCACAATATTCGCGATAGATGAATTTACAAAATGTCGTACACGTAATTCACAATATTATGACGTCGTGCTGCCATCGGGAAAAACGAAAAAGTCTTATACTATTATCTTACACCGTTTTTATTATAAGTTCATCCCCACTTCGTTCTAAATTCTATTTCAGACCATCCAGCTTGCCCATCGCAATTCTAGATGCGGACCTACGACCCACATACTTCATCACCAAGCATTTTACGCGTTTTGAACGATCGAGATGCATCATTTCAAGTCTATCGTTCGCGCGCGAACGCAAATTTTACTTGTATTTCGAGGCGCCAGGGGCAGACAAGGTGTTCAGGTTGCCATAAATTTCCTCTTTCCTTTGCTCTAACCTATTCGACTAAAAATCAAGACATCGAACTGAATAGATCGAATAAGAATTCGAGGATTACCTCAAGCCCTGTGAGGTATCATAATAAAATAGGTATACCTAGAACCTGAAGGTGCTGAATAGTTACGAAAGTGTATTCAATGCCTTAAGTCCCATCACATTCAAACGGCTAGAGAATTTGTAAATCTCGATCTAAGGGTTTCTTCTCTACATTTGGACGTTGAAAAATGTATTTCTTGGTGGCGTGTTAAATGATCCATTTAATTTATGAAACATTTTAACGACAATTGACTAATTGTTTCCGTCTGCATGAATAGAACGTGATAAAGTTTGAAAAGGGCGCCAAAGAACGGGGTATAGACGCGTAACCTTGAAATTTAAATAAAATTTACGCTTCGGTGGTACATAATGAGGTCGTTGATCTGCCAACGTTCGTAAAAGATGCAAATTCCGCGTAAATTCACTTACTTAATAAAATTTCTATCTTATTTGAAGTACTTGAGTACGTAAGAATAGGTACGCCACACTTTCAATTCAATAGATTCCAGTCTCGAATTTTTTCAAATTCTCATTTTTTTCACACTTGATATTTTTTTTCAATAGCATTATTTTTAAATTTTCAACCCGATATTGAAAATTGGTAATGTATTCAAATTCATTCACCTACTCCGTTAGGGGCGTTAGGTATATTCAAAAAATTAGAAGTGATTTCAAAATTATGGTAGAAAATTTGAATGAATAAAGAAAAATAACAAGAAAGATGGAAAAATGGTATGAAATTTCTAAAAAAAAAATGGTGAAAGTTGCCTTCTAAAATTTTTTATGGGCACTGTAAAGTAATTTCATTGTTTTTACAACTCATTTTGTGAAGCAATTAGGTACCTAGACTAATGTCCTGATTATAGGTATAAAAAACATCGGTAGAAATAATAATAATGCTAAAGAAACTCTTTACAAAGGTCTCTCGTCGAATGCCAACGCTTGACGCAAAAATTTCACAAGTTCAAAGTTTGACGACGACAGCGGCGAAATTGAAAAAAAAAAAACAATTTGACGAAGGAGACGCGCAGAAGGGGAGATGATCGACAGCGTTACAATTCATACGTATCGACGATTCGCCGCACGAGGGAGAGACGTAAGGTTACCAAATTGGCTAAGATTTCGTCTAATCTCAACGAGGGGATATTTAGTTTTTAATGTCTCGAAACTGATTGTACGTAGATTCTCGGTACGCAAAACGTAAACGATTATTTGGCAAATGGTTTTGAATTTTTTGATAAAAATCCATGCCTCGAACGTCGATCGTGCTTTGTGATATTCGATATCGAACCGTTGTTAGTTTCATCGTGACGTCCTAATTCGTCGTCCGTAAAAAAATAGCTAATTCGTCGCAAATCATCACGAGTGATTCTAAATTTTTAATTAATCAACAAGTGAGTTTGCTGATAATTTTACACGTGGTTGTATTATTGTGGCGTCTGTATCGTTCAAATAGAGTGATCTGTGATATTGTTTTGCTCTGTTCATTTATCCAGCAATGGATCCTGATGCACCTTGGATGCTGGACGATGACAGCAGTGCAGCAGTTGGTGATGCCAGCACCGATCTTGCGGCCACTGGATCAGCTACCGAACAGGTTGAGGATTGGCTTGCTTCAAGCGTCACAGCCGGGCCACCGGTTCCTAATCCTTACGCCCATGTAGTAAGTTTGAATTGGTATTCTAAATTAAATCGACTCCAGTTTATTGTCCAAGAATTTGAAATATTTACTGCTGAGAAGATAGGTACCCGCTTACCTTGCATATTATTCCAACAACTTATAGCTTAAATTTCAACTAGATCATTCAGTGTCAGAAATTGAACAAGAAGTTCAAAAATTAACGTAAGGTACTTTGATTCGCCTATTTGCGTAAAAAAATTGAAGACAGTTGAGATCACATTGTTATAGCCATACTGTTGATAGGAGACAGTCACTTGCGATAGTTACGCTTTCCATCATAAGCAATTTGTTTTACGTTTGTCAACAGTTAGAAGTGCCCTGTAAGAAACGTGAATATATGCACTGGGCTAGAAGTAAACATTTACAATACAAGTACTTGAACGAATATTCGGAAGTTTACTATGACGATTGTATCAATTATATGGATAAGAGACGACAAGGAATACAACGCGACGTGCCTAAACCTCAAGAATGGGCCGAAAGATCTCTCAGATTGTACGCCAAAGAACCACGATTGTCCGCCAATGATGTCTTGTATTGGTACACCACCAAGAATAACGTTAAACCTATGTATCAAATTTTCCACGCAGTTCATTCGAAAGGGTATTACGATAGGCAGTATAAAAGCATCATGTGCTAGAGCGGGAGAAGGTGAGATCGTTTTGATCAGTCAACGAAATATTATTAATTTTTACATTATATTTACCTCTCTGTATTATGTACATCTTTCTGTTTTGCAGGTACCTATTCGAAAACGTATCTGCATCGAAAAAATTTCCCGTTATGCTGACTTGTTAGAGTTTTTTGTCGCAGTTTACAGAACGACATCGCCCAATATCGCCTACCTATCTGTTCATCTTGATCTTTATCTATGAATCTGAACTAGCTACCTAATAAAATAATGAACTGAATTTTTAGGTTTTCATTACACCGCGAAAAATTTGGTACTTGAAATTTCTCGAAGTTGAAATTGCATTGTAATTCCTTCAATAGTAACATTAGGCAATCTATCAGGCGTTGAAAATTTTTTATTTGCGCGACACTGACTTTTCGACATAAAAGGGAGAAATTATCCCATTTATATTGCATAAAAGGAAAACAAACAAATATTATGTATACTTAGTTTGATTGCCATCAGTTTTTTTTAATTGGCATGATTGGGCTGGCACATTTGACACGGATCAACGGGAAGTAGGACAGTTGCCATTTGTAATAGTTGCCAAGTGTAATCTATTATTGTATGAATTCTTATCTACTTTGTACGGCCCATAAAACATCGTTAACACATAAGCAGGTTGTCGTTTTTTCTTATGTTAAGATTTGGAAAAAGTTCGAAAGGTGATGTTGAAACCCAATCGATATTGATTTCAAAAATCTACCTTTTTAGAACTTTACGAAGTGATCGACAATTTGAATTGAAAAAATGTTGTTTATTCTTCAAAATGAAGTGTTTGATTGGAGCATGTCCTAATATCGAAAATTTAAGATATTTTTGATAAATAACTTGCCCACGCGAATACGCGTTCGTAGGTATTTAGCTACTCACGGTACTCTCGTAAAAACCATAAATTGCTTGTATGACACCCACACGCGAAACGAAATACACATTTTTATCATTTTCCGGATTCAATTCCTCCCATATCGCTTCTTGTCTTATTTCCGTTCACTCTTCAGCATAAAACCTCAGAAACACCTTGAACTTGAAATCGTCGTCGGATTGCAAATTCACACGTTATATACGATTTATGATTTACTGGGATTAACGCCGAAAAACAATTTTTGAAATGCTTGCCTAATTTCAAAACAGGCAACATTGATTATTCTCAGTTTCAAAACGCTAATGAAGTAATCGAAGCTTAAAATCAAGAGAATATAACCAACAGTAATACGATTTAAAAATGGTTTAAATAAATTTTGAGAAGTCCACAAATACAACTTTTACAAATTGATTCGTGTTTTTCCAGCATTATCAATGAATTTCGACAAGTAGAATGCATATTAATTCAGATTTTAATTTCACGAGAAAATCAAAAACACTCGCAAAAAAAGAATCGTTTTTATTGCATACAGAGTTCCTAAATTTGAATAATTATTACATATCGTAATAATGCAAGATGATAACGCGGTACATATAATTCAACATTGTATTAAATTATAATTACATACATAGGTATTTAAAAATGTACAAATCAGGCTTATTTTTTCAACATCATCGAACAGAACCCTATCAACATCGTAGTAAAATGCCGAGCTAAAATTACGAAAAAAAAAAACGCGAAACGACTAACAGAATATTTATTTAAATTAAAAATTTATGTTTAAGCAGCTTGTTTAGCGAGTGTTTCTGCTTTCGCGATGACCTCTTCAATTGGGCCGACCATATAAAATGCTACTTCGGGAAGGTGATCGTATTCACCTTGTAAGATTTTTTGGAATCCCTGGAACCACAGCGTAAGAACGATTAAATATATAATTATTTTATTTGAAATTTAAGGACGCCAGATGAAAAATTACTCACTTTGATAGTTTCTTCTAATGGAACCAGTTTACCAGCATGTCCGGTGAAAACTTCGGCTACTTGGAAAGGTTGAGAAAGGAACCTTTGTATTTTTCTAGCACGAGCTACAGTTAATTTATCTTCTTCGGATAATTCATCCATACCCAAGATAGCGATAATATCTTGTAACGATTTGTAATCCTACAATAAGAAAATAATTTCCGGACATGAGTCGAATCTTCGCATACAGTTATCTAAATTACGATACAAGGTCAACCTACTTGTAAGATTTTTTGTACACCACGAGCGGTGTTGTAGTGTTCAGCTCCGATGATATTAGGATCCATAATACGAGACGTAGAATCGAGGGGATCGACAGCAGGGTAGATACCTAATTCGGCAATGGCTCGAGATAATACAGTGGTGGCGTCCAAGTGAGCAAAAGTCGTAGCTGGGGCAGGATCGGTTAAATCGTCAGCGGGTACATAAATAGCCTGCAAAAATCAGAATGAAAAGCTTTTAGTACATATTTTCGTCAAAACAAAAGTAAGATATGACCAATGTTCGACCCACCTGTACTGACGTGATGGAACCCTTTTTGGTGGTTGTGATACGTTCCTGCATAGAACCCATGTCAGTGGCCAAGGTAGGTTGGTAACCTACGGCGGATGGGATACGACCTAACAAAGCTGATACTTCGGAACCAGCTTGAGTAAATCTGAAAATGTTATCGATAAACAACAACACATCTTGTCCTTCTTGATCACGGAAATATTCAGCGACGGTTAATCCAGTCAAAGCTACACGAGCTCTAGCGCCGGGTGGTTCGTTCATTTGACCGTATACTAAAGCTACCTGCAATGGAATATGACGAGTTCTTAGTTTCACCGTTATCATTTTTCTTATCGAATATCGCGTAATTGGAATAAAAAATCATGTACCTTTGAGGTTTTATCTTTCAAAGATATTACACCAGATTCAATCATTTCGTGATAGAGATCGTTACCCTCACGAGTACGTTCTCCTACTCCGGCAAACACCGAGTAACCTCCGTGAGCTTTAGCAACGTTGTTAATCAGTTCCATAATCAATACGGTTTTACCTACACCGGCCCCACCGAACAGACCTGAAACAAATCCCAAATTAAAAACGGCGCACACTTGAAAAATCATTAACGTAAAAAGATCAACATACCAATTTTTCCTCCCTTGGCGTAAGGAGCCAAAAGATCTACGACTTTAATACCAGTAACCAAGATTTCCTGTTCAACGCTCATTTCAACGAATTCAGGAGCGTCGGCGTGAATAGGCGCATATTTGTCAGTTGGAATGGGACCTCTTTCATCGATAGGTTCACCTGATTACAAAAAAGTACATGTAAAAAAAGTACCAACAACCCTCGCAGCTCAACAAAAGAATACCAACCAATTACGTTAATAATTCTACCCAGGGTTTCTGCACCAACGGGAATACGAATGGGGTAACCGGTATCGGAAACAGCTTGGCCACGGATAAGACCTTCGGTACCATCCATAGCAATAGTTCTGACCGTATTTTCACCTGTTATGAAAAAAAAAAGAAAAAAAATGAGACAACTGACAAATGAGCCCTTAATGAAAATTAAATAAACTTACCCAAATGTTGAGCGACTTCAAGCACCAGTCTGGGAGATCTGTTTTGTACTTCGAGAGCATTGAGAATGGGAGGCAATTCGGAATCAAATTGGACATCTACTACGGCACCGATTACGGCAACAACTTTGCCACTAGGAGCTTTACCGGATGATGGTTTGGCTTGAGCAGCAGCAAGAGCTGAAAATAAATTATTGAATTAATACTGAACGTTTGCCGATCAAGAATTAGTTTTATGACCTTCAAGATTCGCCCCGTGTCCAGAGGCACGTAAAATATTGACATTCAAGAAAAGATTTCCAACTTGGCGACAGTTGTGATACAATGCAAGTCAACTCTATGAATATTTTGAGATGGATTATAGGAAGAAATGAATAAGGATGCGACTGGGTTAGTGATATGGTGAATAGCGGGTCAAATATCTTAGGCATTGAAAAATACTTACAGTTGACGGAAGAAGTTGTGACTGCTCTGGCGAATTCATGTTGGATAAATTGCGGATTGAAAGCGGGTTTTACCGCCTTCAAAACTCCGTTAGCGGCTTTCGAAAAAACACTCAACATTTTACTTATGGCCGACAAATTACAGGTCACCCAGGACACAACTTTTGATCTAAAGTTCGATTAAAATTTCTTGGCAGTTTGGCACCTTACGTTGAAAGCGTTGCCGCAAGGATTGTCATCAGTACGACCTTGAACAGTTTCAAGTTTTCCCTTTTTTAGTTTTTTTTCTCCCTTGACGTCAAAATTTTCAATTTTTTTCAGAGAGAACGAAATTTAATTGAATTTTTTCTTAATTATCATTTAAAATCAATAATTAATTTAATTTTTTCAAAATTTTATCTATAAGTTTCTTTTATCTCGTGTTAAAAAATAAAAATAAAAATTTAAAAATTAAAAAAAAAATATATTTGTTTTTCTATTTTCCAGATGTTGGCGGCAGTGCTACAGCTGCCAATGAAACACTGATAACGAATATAGAAAGCCAACCAAAAAGTGCCCAAGCGAAGCTAAGCGAAGCCGAAAACAAAAATATCGAAAGTTGTTATACTTTTTTTTAAAAAAAATTGAATTTTTTATGTGATATGTGAACTTCTTTTCAGATTTCAAACTTTTAATGATTGCTTTTCAGTGTTTGGAAGTATTCAACTAATGCGTTTGCCAAATTCAAATTCCGAATCGACGTACCGTAAACCTTAGCATTCCATTCCACAGTCACAATGGACGATCAAATGGGTAAAGATTTACCGGAACATGATGTGAAATTAAGCCCCGATAGCGAGCTTCGTTTTGAAGTTGAAAACAAAAACGAAACCGTCTATCTAGAGGTATGTAACATTGTTAAATTACTTGTTTGTATACTATACGTATTTGTGAAACAATGAAACATTGACGAAATATTAAACATTACTTCTGTTAGCTTAAATCAGGAATCGCGGAGATTTTCGGTACAGAACTGGTCAAAGGCAAAACCTATACTTTTACTACTGGAGCTAAAATAGCGGTGTTTACATGGCAAGGATGCGAATTGATAATACGAACGAAAAAAGATACTAGTTACATAGCTAAAGAAACTCCTATGGTACAGATAAAATTTCAGTTGTGTTGTGTAATAATTTCGAATACCTCTATGGAAATCTAAACATACCATTTTTTCAGATGTTTTATTTGAATTGCCATTGTTGTTTGGAGCAGTTAAGGCAAAAAGCCGAACAGGATGATACAAAAGGACCGATCACTATGATTGTAGGTCCTGCAGATGTTGGAAAATCTACTCTATCGAAAATTCTTCTAAATTATGCTGTTCGAATGGGAGGTCTTTCTAGACGACCGATATTTGTGGATTTAGATGTTGGACAGGGTCATATATCGATTCCAGGCACAATCGGTAGGAATGCTACTTCGTAGTGTACTTCATGCATTGAGTAAACAGTAAACGACAGTATCCATGATAATAATAGTTTCCTTTTCTTCAGGGGCAATGATAGTTGAACGACCTGCTTCAGTGTACGATGGGTTTCCTCAAATGGCTCCTTTAGTTTATCACTTCGGACAAACCACTATAAGCCATAAACCAGTTTTGTATAATAACATTGTTTCACAAATGGCCGACCTAGTTCATCAAAGAATGGAATCAAATAAAAAAGGTATGTCTGAATTATCAACTTAATGTTCATTTTGCATTTAACTAAAGATAATTTTTGTTTCATACGCAGTAAAATCATCCGGGGTTATTATTAATACCCTCGGTTGGGTTAAAGGCAAGGGGTATCAACATTTAACGCATATTGCCCAAGCATTCGAAGTCAACATAATCTTAGTTTTAGACCAAGAAAGATTGTATAATGAATTAGTTCGTGACATGCCCACATTCGTTAAAGTGACTTTACTTCCTAAAAGCGGCGGGGTAAGTTATCGTTCAATCTTTGAAAAATTCGAAACAATGCTTGAGAACGAAATGAGTGATATGGTATTAATGATGAAATGTTTCTGATTTTAGGTCGTTGAACGAAATCATATCGTGAGGTCAGAAGCTAGAAACAGCCGAATACGAGAGTATTTTTACGGAACTCCACAATGTCAACTTCACCCTCATTCATTTGATGTGAAATTTTCCGATGTTAAGATATATAGGATTGGCGCTCCTGATATACCAGATTCGTGTATGCCTTTGGGAATAAAAAGTGACGATTACTTGACAAAAGCAGTCTCTATTCAACCAGGTGAGGTTTCTTAACGAATATACGTAATTTTAGAATATAATATTCTGTAATGTTTTGAAATTATTTTTAGGTCCGAATATTTTGCATCATATTCTTTCCGTTAGTCATGCAGCTCCTTCTGATGAAGATGTGATTAAAAGCAACATAGCTGGCTTTATTTGCGTGTACGTAAGATCAGCTCG
Source organism: Pseudococcus jackbeardsleyi (assembly GCA_038380155.1). Taxonomy (NCBI): domain Eukaryota; kingdom Metazoa; phylum Arthropoda; class Insecta; order Hemiptera; family Pseudococcidae; genus Pseudococcus; species Pseudococcus jackbeardsleyi. The sequence continues at coordinate 2,045,213 of CM076240.1, forward strand.
TAGAATAAGGTTTATAATTTAATATTGGTTGAAGTTGAATTCATCAATTTGTCTCGTTTTGTTTTTGCAGAACGAATGTTGATACAGAAAGACAACTGTTGACTGTACTATCTCCACAACCTAAACCTCTTCCTGATGCGTGTTTAATTTTATCAGAAGTGACGTTTATGGATAATCGTTGATTTTTCATTTTAACTATTTCATGTTTTGTTCCAATGCAATTTGAGATTTTATAAAAATTTTAAAGTTTGTATTCTGTGTTATTGAGAATGCAGTTTGAGCAGTGTAACGACGTACCGGTTTAGGCGATAGTGAAAAATCTATTTCAATTGGACGATTCAGACGTATGAATATACAAATAATATTGCCATATTGAATTTTAAATATAATATGGATTTACTATTGATAAGCTCATTTATATTAGGGATTTGTATTTCTCAAATTTTGTATTTTCGAATACACAAATGATGAAACAGTTTGTAAAGTAGTAGAAAAATATTGGTTTACATTGTATTATAGACATTTGGATTATTTTACATTTCATAATGAACTTATTTTTAAAAAACAATAGTACTTCCGGACCGGAATTGAATTTGAGCGAAACCACTTATGATGACCTAAACCGTTTGGATTAACTATTTGACTACTGCAGCTGCTTTTGTTCACGTCTATCTTCGAGAAAGGCGCGCTCTGAAAAGAAAAAATTACAATTTTTTAAAAAACGACAAATTTTGGATGAAGAATATTCTATTTTATGAGTGATTTATCGAACATATCTCACCTTCATCAATTAATAACCCCACAAATTTATTTACAATGATTTGTTTTCGAGCAGGGTTAATACATTTCAGATGATTCGAAATACGTTGTAATATCTTCATCGTGATCTGCATTCGTTTGGTCTTCTAGCCAATATCCCAGGTATGCAGCTAATCCGACACTCACCATAGCGGCAATTGGCGCGAGAATGGCCCCAATTTCACTGAGAAACTGACCGATTTCTCCTAAGCTACAAGAAACCGTTGAGCAGTTGCAAGCTGACTGGGACGAGTGGGCAAATACGTAAAGTAATAGTTGTAGTACAAGTACGACGAAGTATATTATCACGCATACAATGTAGCAGTACAGAAAGTACTCGACTACTTTACTGTGACGTTTAGGAAGAAAATTGAACCACATCAGTGCCGTCAATTACAATAAAGCTTACGATCAAAATTCATCTTCTCCGCTCGTTCATCTATGAATACTAATTGAATATGGGCACGCGATAGAGAGAGTACTGAAATATTAATACGTAACATACGCTGCTCACTTGAATAGTGACTTCTGTGACCAGTTTTGAGTGAAATTTGGCAAGTTCATCTCCGAGTAATGCACGATTTCTGCATTACAAACAATTTATGGATCTTGTACGGTTTCCATTGCAATTGAAAAGGTTTCACTCGAGAATCAATTTTCACAGCTAAAATATAATAAATAATCGTAGCCCTTGAAATATAATTTCAACAAAATTTTAATTAAAATGATTTCGAAACCAAAAATTATCCAAAAAACGAAGGTATTTTCGAAAATCTTGTAGAAAATATTTGGAGTGTTTTGGGAGTGATAACAACACTGATGAACTGATAATAGGCTACACACGTACAGTTACACAAACATGGCGGCGATTTGTTTACTTTCGCACTTGTAATGCTGTTATGCTGTTCGTGGCTGTTCCCTTTTCTTTTGAAAATTCCAACTCTACATTTCTTGATGTGAGAAAATATTAGTGTTATGTGTTTCTATTGCAAATAATTCGTCCGTTTGTGCGTTCGATAATTGGTAAATCGTACCAATTATGGAAGAAAAGGAAACCAAGATTATTTATCATGTCGACGACGAAGAAACACCGTACTTGGTAAAGTTGGCCATTTCACCCGAAAAAGTAACATTAGCAGATTTCAAAAATGTATTCAATCGACCAAATTATAAATTTTTCTTCAAATCTATGGACGATGACTTCGGGTAAGTTTCCTACATGTTAGTATTTCGAGTATGAGCTATTTATTAACACTTCAAATGTCTGGTTTTGAGAACATCACTGTCCTGTATTTTCTTCTGTAAAGTAATATTTTACTAGATTTTGAGATTTTAAATCTGGTACGAAGTAACATTTTCATTCGACTAATCAATGCATCGTTTTTATCTGCTTTGCAGTGTGGTAAAAGAAGAAATCATTGATGATGACGCCCATCTACCCTGCTTCAATGGCAGAGTTGTCTCATGGGTAAGTTATCTCATTGTAACCTTACTACCTACTTGGAAATACGCACATAATAATGAATTATGTTCGCTTACAGCTCGTCTCAGCGGAAGGTAGCAATGTATCTGATGGTGGTGCATCTCAGTGTGCTGATAACGTTACACAGAAAATTCCAGATCATGGGTAAGTTCATATCAAATGTTTTATAGTATAATGTATTTTTGTGGTATTAATTCGCGTATCGTTATCACCTTTTCTAGTTCCCATCGTCCTAATTCTGATGACTTCATTAACACAGAGACCGAATCGTTGGCTAGCTCGAAACCAGGTATTGCAAACCTTCTGTACGAAATCATTGTAGTATTATGAATTCGTTTAGTTAATGAATTTCATTACATTTTTAGCTCTTCATCATATGCCGAAAGACCGCTTACGTCCACTAACAGATAGATACGATAAGCATTATAAATATAACGGTAATTATTCATTTGTTCAATTTTTATAATAATGTTGACTTCGCTTATATTAATTTCGAATGTGTTACGAATACTATTATAGGATTAGGTGTAAATGGGCATTCGAAACATCGAAATATAGGATTAGGATACGATACTTCGTCAATGATGAGTTCAGAATTAGAAACCACTAGTTTCTTAGAGTCTGATGACGATGCTTCTAGTCGCATTACTACAACAACCGGAAGAGCAACTAATTTACATTTAAGTAAGTTTTTTTTTGGAAAGTTATGTCGAAATCGTCTCCAATTAATTGTTGCTAATTAATTTCTTTTTTAATGAAGTGGACAGTCACGGTAGACGAAGGGCCCCTCGACGAAGACGTCATAGGCAAGCAACAGCAATGTCTAGGACGTCGTCATTTTCGTCTATTACCGATTCCAGTATGTCACTGAATATAATTACAGTCACTTTGAATATGGATACGGTGAATTTCCTCGGGATTTCGATCGTTGGCCAAAGTAATAATGGTGGCGATGGTGGCATTTATGTCGGTTCCATTATGAAAGGGTAAATAGTACACCATATGTGACTTGAAATATGGTTCGGATTTATCCTAATACTGTTTTTTTTTTTTTTTCATTCTTGAACAGAGGAGCTGTCGCTTTAGATGGTCGAATCGAACCTGGAGATATGATATTACAAGTAAACGATATTAATTTCGAAAATATGTCAAATGACGAAGCTGTTCGTGTATTGAGAGAGGTCGTCCAGAAACCTGGGTTTGTGAATTTTCTACATAGATTCATTCCAAAATTAAACATACGCATCAATTTCGATAATTTGATTCCAGTGCCATTAAACTCGTCGTTGCTAAATGCTGGGATCCGAATCCAAAAGGTTATTTCACTATTCCGCGCACCGAACCAGTCAGACCGATTGATCCGGGTGCTTGGGTCGCTCATACCGCAGCGATGAGAGGAGAAACCTACCCATTAAGACCTCCTTCCGTGTCCACATTAACTTCGACCAGCTCTTCATTAATTTCCAGTATGGCCGAAACCGAAAGTAATTAACGATTTAAATTTTTTATTCAGAACATATTTTTTACAAAACAAGCGTAATAATTCAATATTGGGTACTGTTTAGTCGCCGCAGATTCAGTCGATAGTATGCCATTGTCGATTAACAGCGATATGTCTATTATTGTGAGAGCGATGGCTAAACCAAATTCCGGACTCGAAGTTAGAGATAGACTATGGCTCAAAATTACAATACCTAATGCTTTTATCGGTAAGTACGACTGACTATTGTTGAAAATGCGTTGAAATTTTGAAAATAAAATAACCTATCGTGAATTGATTATTATGCAGGTGCTGATGTAGTTGATTGGTTAGAAACTCACGTGGAAGGTTTTTCCGAAAGGCGTGAAGCTCGTAGATATGCCTCGCAAATGCTCAAAGCTGGTTATATCAGGCATTGTGTTAACAAAAACAGTTTCTCTGAACAGTGCTATTATATTTTTGGAGATTTCTTATCAGCTGGTTAGTGAGACCACACTGTTTGTAAATTTTACTTCACTAGTTTTAATCGAGCATATATTTCAGTTCAGCCATACATGATTCAACTTTTTTTATTTTTTGACAAAATGAGTATTTCTATTTCTAAAAGTGGAAAAACAATCGTCTCTTAAGTTTAATTATTACGAAGTATTAGTTTTCCGGAATATTGGTTTTAATGTTACGTTCGTGGTCATTACAGGAATGTCACGATTGAAATTAGAAGAACCGGAACGCGATAGTCTTCCTCATCCTGGTACCAGTTGGGATATGCCTTATTCCGGTACATATTTACCTCATTCCTCGCCGATGCCATTTAATTATACCAATGAAACTACCTGCTATTCATTAACACGAGATGGAAGCGGATCAGGTATGAGTCCAGGTCGAAAAAAATTTGTGTTACTTTCTACGTACAATATTTTACAATACATTTTTAATACCTTTTCCAGGTGGTAGTCGTTCAGGCTCCGATGTAATAGTTCCCATAACTAAAACAGCTGCAAGCGGAGCCAGCAGTAATGCAGCAAGCGCAGTACATAACACTTTGGCCGCGTTAAAGAGCAACGAACAGAATGGTGGGAAACGTAACGCAGCTATCGAATCCAGTGGTTCGGAGACTTCGTCGAATCCCGCTTATTCTCAGGATCTTTCAACTAGTCAGCAATCTTTTAAAATGGCCATGGGGAATCCCTGTGAGTTCTTTGTCGACGTAATGTAAAAAAAAAAGCTAATACTCTCTTTATTTTTTCTTCTAACTTTGCCAATTTTGGAATGCGAGAAATGAATTAGACAGTGGCAATTTTTTTTTATCAACGAGGTACCATGTATCGTTGTTGCTTATTTTATGAAATTTGTGCCATAAGAACGCCAAATATTGCGTATTATTTACTCCTTGATTGTGTGTTTGTGTGAAAATTGAATGTATTATAATTTGTGTTAATTTATTATCTATTTTTCTTTTTATGTTTTAACGAAATTAATTACGTAATGTGTTTGGTAGTTCGTCGAAAGTACAAAGTGCGACAAACATCGACTAATTAGGCCATTTTTATTTTATTTTTTACAAATTAACCGATATTTTTTGTCTTCGTTTTTGTAGAAATTTAGTTATTTTTGTATGATTTTTACTCTTATACGTTTTTTTTGCATCATTTTTATTTTTTTCGTCTCAAACATTATACACTCATTTTCAAAAAGGAATAGGGCTGTAAATGTTTTCTAACGCTTAAAAAAGCGTATCCAAATGTGAAATTTTGATTATTCGTTTTTTAAAATATTATTTTAATTTTCGTAATACTTTATCGATAATTACGATTACCTGATTAACCAAACGACGATTTGATTTTTAGTTTTTGTTTTCGATCGTTCAAAACGATAAAATTTTAAAAGTTATTTTATTATGGAAGCATTGATTTTAATATTGATTAACCCGTATTGGTCAATAATGTATCAAATTATTATTATTTATCCATATTGTATTATTTTTCTTTATTGTTTGTTTGTGTTCGTACGACTATTTATTTTACATAGTACATACCTGTAAGAAGTTCTGAGTGCGACAATGATTTAAACAAATTTTTTTTATAATTTTATATTCGAAATGTGCATCGTTGTAAAATACTTTTAATGTTGTTTACTTCAATACAGGCATGTATTTTAGTAACTAAATACACGTTTCATGTACCTATAATGAATTTTCTGTTTTTAATTTATGTTGCAATTGAATGAGTACCACCGCGTACAATGCAGTATGAGATGTAAACAATTACCAAGTAAGGAAAAATATCTAGATTCGGATAATAATGGCTTCAAAATTTTCCAAATTCAACAATTAATTCATCGTTAATGATACGAGTAGTTGTGAAGTGTGTACCGAACAGCAACCTCGAATTGAAAAATGAAATCATGTTCCCCCAAAAACCCAAGTTTTGTGAACAAAAACGTTCATAACTCTTGAAGGAAGGTCTGGCGCCAAAAATAGACCACGGATTCGGATTCTGCGACCTCAAAATAGTACAGATTGTCTCTTATTTTGCGTATTCAACATTTTCGGCTCCCACCCTCCCACAAACACATACTCGCAACATCTACCTATTAATCATCTCCGATTTCGTTATTTCAACTGTTATTAAAGCAGTAAATATTCAAAAAAGTGGTCATAGTATACTAATCTGAGGTCGCTGAATCCAAACCCGGTGTCTATTTCCGGCTATGAACCTTTGTTCTCGAGATATATCGTATTTTCGGGTAAAAACATGACATATCTCGAAAACAAAGATTCGTAGCCAAAAATAGACACCGGATTCGGATTCAACGACCTCGAATTAGTATAATACAACCCCTATTTTGAATGTTTACTGCTTCAACAACGCCAGCGCTTAAAAATTGAAATAATGAAATCGGTATTATTGTGATAAGTAGGTAGAAAATGATTCGAGTTTGTGTTTGTGGGAGCCGAGATTGGTGTTAATAAGTAGGTAAGCAAATATTTCATTGAAATTACAATTTTTATGGATTTTAAGGCTGAATACGCAAAATCAGAGTCATTCTTCACTATTTCAAGGTCGCTGATTACGAATCCGAAGTCAGTTTAGCGTGATCGTGGCTCCATTGCCCATAAAACGCAATTTTGTGATGAAAAATGATCATAACTCACGATGGAAGGTCTGGCGTCAAAAATGGACTACGAATTCAGAATCAGCGACTTCAAATTAGTCACATGCGACAGAGATCTCGATTTTTTGAAAATCATCAAAAATCAAAAAAAAAACTCTCATTTTTGGGTCAAAAATTTTTCCGCTTTTGATGGACATGAGAGGTGTCTAGGATTGGGTATTAGACCACAGCGAATATAACGGCGTAGTCAGTTTTGCTACATCTCGCTAACGTTCGGAGAAAATCACGATTTTTGTTGGTATAGCTTAAAAAAACTACCAAGTTTTTGAATTGAAATTGGATCGCAGAACGGACTTCATTCTTCGCTACCAACTACCTCTAGTCCAAAATTCGAATCACCAACATTTTACAATTTTCTTCGACTAAAAAAATTCAAAAACGAGATAGAAGTTAGTGCAGAATTTCAAAAATTACTACCGGTGGTGTATTTCAGATTCCTCCGATTATGATTTGTTTGATTTTGATGTTCCATTTTCCTTCGCGAAATACAGCAGATTTTAACGATTCTTTTCAAGGAAAATTTCAGAGATATCTCAAAATAAAAGTTTCAGCGCAGGAAATGAAAACTGAATTCGTATTCTTTGGCCTCATAATAATCAACTTGATAATTTGGTTCATTTCATGTTCAACGTTCCCAGGAAATCATTTCCAATCAGATACTGCCATCTCATCACGAAATCAGAACAAAATTTTATTCTAAAAATTATATTATTAAAAGTACGTAATTTATTTTGTTACAAATATAATACAATAAAATATATAATTATTAAATAACGAAGGTTTGGGCATCCCACGGAGGCCTGTCCCACACGAATATCACAGCATTTTTTTCTTACGTAACAAAATAAAGAAAAAGTAAAATAAAAAAATCACTTGAAAAAGTATTTATATATATGCGTGTGTTATATATAAAAAAAAGAATAATAAACAACTAAAATAGGTACATTCTAAAATTAACTTTTTACACGTTTCAAAAATCGCTCTTCTCATTTTGATAACGCGTCGACTACTAAACAGAGTACAGCGGGAACATCGATTTATATACAAAATTCTAAACAAAACAAAGGAAAAGGAAGGAAACAAATCGTCCACGTTTTTTTTCGCATTGAATTTTTTGTCATTAACGAGTGGCCGAAATACTACAAAAAATATAGAATCGAATACAACAAACGGTACATATTTAAATTCTATGGGTCAGGCCTTCATATCATCAACAATATTGCAAAATATCAAAATTATATCGTTTCTTAGATAATTAAAAATTACATTATACACAAATTTTTATCCAATAACGACGTATACAAGAACATAATGCAGAGAAAAGAAATCATATACTAAAGATAAAATAAAATAATCGTCGTAAAAATACAATAATGTAAATTTATCGAACAAAAGCGAAACACAACAAGATTAAATAACGTAAAACAAAAAAAGAAAGAAGAGAAAACAGAAAATAAGAGTAAAAGTCTTCGATAAATTTTTTCTATACATTCTCGATCAAACGTAAAATGAAAATTACATTTTTTTTTTGTTTGAAAAACGCGTTCGAAAAACGAAAAGTTTACATGAGCTGCGAGCAAGAATTTCGAATGAAGGTTCAAATGTTCGGAGATTTGTACAATCGATTTTCGTATAATTTTTTAAAATCGTCTGCTACAAATATTAATCTTTGTAAAAATGTTTCAACATTAGGTATAAGAAGAGATATGTACATGGGTGGGCGTGCATTCCTCCTCGCAATTTCAAAAATAAACTTATAACCCAATCACGTCACCAATATTTTTCGTTAAACGAAATTTTTAACCTTCGACAACAACACGATGAAAACGAAAGATTAACAATAATCGGAAAACAATTACGCGCGTTCGCGACATGATAGTTTGACATCTTTGTAAAAGAAAAAAACCATTTCACCAATAGTCATTATTGTAGTTAAATAAAAATCACCGCTATTATAATATAATATTAACGTATATATCGATCAACTGCTAATACAAAGTATTCCTTTAAAAAGAAGAAAAAATTACACGTATTCCGACGCAACAAGTACTATAGCGACCGCACATCACTGCTTCTAAAATTCTCATCTTTCGAGCAAAAAAAAAAAAAAAAGAAAAACTAAAACCAATCAGTCAGAGATAGTGTCCATAATAATTAAAAAGAAATGTTACGGTCACACCTGTGTGAATACAGCCACGTAACAATTCGATTTACTCATATAAACGCACCACGTTATTCCTCTTAGTTGGTTGAGCGAACTTCGGATCTATTTAGTTGTCGTTCGGCGTACTGCTTTCTTGATTTTTCTAACCGGTGCACTACTCGCGTTAGCCGGTTGAGAAGCGCTGTAATGATCATAATCAACAGAAAAACAAGATAATTTTAAATTATCTATTTTACTGAAACTATTTCAACCACGCCATGAAATACTTACGTAAACTGCGTTAGTGAATTCGTGGCAGCACTAGAATTGAAATTAAACGCCGAAGGTACGGTGAGATTGAAATTATGTTGCGGCGCTTGCGGATTGGTCGCTCCACCACCAAATACAAACGGAGTCGGTGTAACAGTCGCGTTCGAATTATTTAAACGATTCTGATCCTTGAAAAAAAAATACGTCAGTACCTCAGCAAATTCAAGAATGAATTTTAGACATTATGAACAGGAGACCAAAACTCGCAACGACATGATTTTGACCGTGTTCAACGTCTCGCGTGGATATTTTCAATACATCAGCATTCAACACGACAAATCCAACACAACTAAGATCACATCGCCTTCGCTATGGTCTCAAGTTCATCGAAGAATAAATCATAGCATACCCTTGACCAATACTGACCTGGTTATCGTTGATCGTCGATGCAAAACTAGAGAAATTATTCATCGCAGGAGTGGTCATCTGATTACCGGGGTTGAAATTGAACCCGCCAGATTTCTTGATAGTATCACCACCAAACACACCAGATCCGAAGGCAGGGGTAGCCTGAGGTTTCAACAATGAGTCTTGCGTTGAACCGGTTTTAAGGGCGGACGAAAATGGCGTAGCGGTGGAATTATCGGGCTGCGCGGTAGCGGATGTCGATCCGAAGGTGAAATTCACCCCTCCGGTATTGAGCGCAGAGCCGAAAGCGGTCGCGTTGGTATTCGAAGATGATCCGAAAGCACCTTGGCCGAATTTCGGCGCTGGCATCATAGAGTTCTCTAACTTCGGCCCGTTGAAGGCGAATCCACCGCTGTTAGTTTGACTGTTATTTTGTTGCGGTTGAGACGATAACGTATTAGCCGTGTTTGCGGTCAGTGCAGAGAAACGGAACGGAGAACTGGCCGAAGGAGCGGTGTTATTAAAATGTAAAGAAGGCATAGTAGAGGCGGTGGCTGTTTCCGCAGACATGGTGTTTTTACCAGTAGGGTCTGTCGAATTGGCGCCGGTACTGTTGAAGTGACCAAATATCGAATTATTCGCCAACGACGGAGCAGACGCCGATAATCCGGAACCGCTGCCGAATACGGTATTGTTGACGATAGGAAATAACGATCCACTAGCGGCGGCGTTTTTGTTACCTTCTGTTGCAAGGGTAACATTTGTTTTATCGTCTTTCTTCCCCATCGTTGAGGTGTTTCCGAAGAGAGCCGGTTGATCGCTGGTACCGGAGCCACCACTACTGAATGGACTACTATTCAACGAACCAATACTCGTTGTTTGACTTGTGTTACCCGCAGGAGATCCGAAAGACGGCACATCGTTCGTTTTGGAATTGCTCAACGTCGATGCTACAGTCGTCGACGGAGAAAAGCCAGCGGACGCGAATAGATTACCCGCTGGCAACGTGGTGGTGTTGCTATTCACCGTCAAAGACGACGATACCGCCGACGGTAACTTGAATTCGGTAGTGGTATTGTTAAGTAAGCCACCGTTAGGCGATGCGAACGTATTCGCAAGAGATGACGTGCCAGCTGGGCCATCTTTAACGGTGCACATTGAAGCCGGTAGAGGGAATCCGCCCATTGATGGTTTCTTTTTCATCGGACTACCCATTGTACCGGACGGCGCGATATCGTTCGAAATAACCGTGTTAGAAGATCGATCATCTTCGCCGTTTTCTCGAATTATACTCTTCTGCGATACATTGATTTTAGGCGAGTTCGTCGCACCGGATGCGAAAATATCGCTACTAGAGGAAGAATTCGTGTCAACAACTTTAGCGAACGGATTCGAAGTCTTCTTATTATTCGTCGTCGTAGCTTCGTTGAAGGCATTTGTCTCAAAAGATTTTGGACTCGACGTAGATCCGCTTTTATCGATGGTCACATTATTCGTCGCAGCATCGCTACCAAAGGTAACGGGAGATGATCCAAACACATTCGTCGAATTATCAGGTTTCTTCATACCGAACGTGTAACTTGGTGTTGCCTTCGTTTCCGCATTCGTAACCACTGCCGTAGTTCCAATTCCGAATGAGAATTGCGCCGAAGTATTCGAAGTGCTGACCGAACTAGTGGCAGAACCACCTACACCAAATCCTATTCCGGTGAACGGTTTGGTAGCGTCGAGTGAGCCAAACTTAATCGATCCAGCGTCAGTGGCAGGTATACCGAACGTAAACTTCGGTTTAGAATTTGCAGCAGTCTTATCTTGATCGGAGGCCGGAGCCTGAGGGGCGGATGGATTCGGAGTTTCGCAAGCCACGCATTTCGTAGCCGTCTTTTCGTTCTGTACCAAGCATTCGTTGCACGTCCATTTCCCTTCCGCCGCTTTTTTAAAACTCTTCCATAAATCATTCGGTCGTGATTGATCGGACGCTGCGTCGGTTTTTTTCGAATTATCTCCGCCGACGACGGACGCAGAATTGTCACTAGAGCTAGTGGCAAGTTTGGTTGCACCGATCACGCGATCGTTATCGGAATTGAGTTTATTGCGATCTAGATCGTTGAACGTGTTGAATCCAGCTCCGATAGTCACGTTATTAACTACGAGCTTGTTGTTATTATTCTTGAAATTCGAAGCGCCGTCAGGCAAGTTGACTTTACCGTTAGGCCCAGCTGTTACGGTACTTGGTACAGATTTACTTTCGGATTTATCAACAGACGAAACTGAAACTAATGTGGTAATTTTTTTCGTTTCTTGCTGTTCCGCTCGTAAATGCTTACAGCTCGAACAACGATCGGTATCGTTATTTTCCAAACAACATTTTTTACACGTCCACTTGCCGGCACCGAATTTACCAACTGATGAAATAAATTTATTCGGCGAAGAATCGCTCAAGAAACTCGACTTATTTGTGAGCAGTGGATTCGTGGCGGTCGATTTAGTAGCTAACGTTCCGTTATCGCCATCAGCAATATTACGAGTACGAGATGCGGCGAAAGGCGATGAAGACGGCGAAGAATTGAAAGACTTTGATTCGCCGTTACCACTAGTTCGTCCCACCACTTGCGTTTTAGAAGCAACGGTCGCGTTAACGGGTAAACAAGAACGTTGATTGCTGCCGGAAAGATTTTGGGTAGTTTTACTGACGATGCTGCTACTGTCACTCGAAATACCGACATAAGCGGGTTTCTTGGTGCCCATATCATCACTTTCATCGTGTTCCACCTTTTTATCGAAATTCTCCAATGTTAACGGTTTCGAGAACTTGAATGTTTCGGTGATTTCGTATCTAGGTAAATTTCCCAAGTTGAATACCGCGTTCCCGCTGGATTTCGAAGCCGTCGCCGACGTATCTGGTCTATCGTCGTATTTACTTTCTTCGTTACGATTAGTGCTTTGTAGGACGCCGTCTTTCCTTTTTGTATCGCTGGAACAAAATTAAATGAAAATTTTAATGTGATACAAAGTAAATTCATGCGAGGTGAAAAAAAGAACTAGCAGAGCGTAAAAAAATATAGGGAAATGGGTGGACTAAAAATGAGGAAAACAGTCCACAAAATGTCCTCTTTGAGAGTTGATTTTCAATTTCATCGTATCGCTATTCACTATCAAAATAGAAATCAGTGAATTCCAATCCCTGCATAAACTTTTCAATTGAAAATGATCTACAGCCATCTTCACCTTGAACGATAAAACCCTATGTAGAAGTTTCACGCTCCAACTTTCATGAAAGAACGAATTTCTCATTTTTAACACGTCATCGATAACGTGTTTAGAACGATCTCGTAAAATCTAGAAAATTATTAATTTCAGATTGAAATCTCAATTTGAGAACTCTTTGAAAAGGAATATCAATGTCTCAAACTTCAGTTTAATGACCATAATTCAGAATAGACCTTTTTGAAAATTCAAGTTACACCTTTTCTTGATCAAGTTATTTCCATTATCGGAAACTACCAACAACTAATCTCGAAGCTCCTTTTTTACCTCGTAATATTAAATATTAGATCCAATTTTTCAAACTTACTCGTTGAAAATAGTGTAATCTAAATCGGCCGAATCCGACGATGAATCCGAATCAGCAACAACTGAAGTTGACGGCTCAGGTACATTGGAAACGGCTTGTCGAGCATTCAAAATCGAATCTTGTATTTTTTCTTGTCTCTTGATGCGTAAAAGGTCTGTAGTACTAGGTGTGATTTGCGTCAACGATGGTAGCTTTCTTTTAATGCCTCTGGGCGTAAACGTCCTGTCATCTTCACATTTTGAGGACGATTCATTCATAGGGATACGTTTTGCATCTTTTATCTGCGCAAAAAATCGTCATATCATTGTGTGATGCGACAAAGATTTGAAAAAAAAAAAAATCAAACTTACTGGAGAGCAGTATCTTTCTAAAGTATCTAATATTTTGCGGGCAGCTGCCGACATGGTCTCCTGATCATTGGCACCGCCTTTATGTGGACTAGGAACCGGCTGTATGGTTATCTGATTTTTAGCAGAAAATACGTTCAAATTTGAAGTGGATTCTGCTCTCAATTTGGCACCAGATTGACTATTATATGGTAAAAGAGCCGAAGCTCCACCGTACATAGTACGAGCGGAGTAAAATGGTGACAAACAGCTTCTGTTTCTACTTTCGCAAACACTCAACGATAGCTGCGGAGAATAATCGATGAATTAAAAATACAGAATTGTACCACATTAGATGGATAAACGAACGCATTCCTTACTCGTTTATTCGAAGCTGAAAATACTTCGGCATTAAAAGACGGTCTTCGTTTATTCATTATAGTTGATGTTTCATTTAACGACTTGTTCATATCGTATGTCGTAATGCTAGACATATCTGTAATAAAACAATAAGCAATGAAACAATGTTTTTGTTAACACCGAAAATTATCATTTCAATATTGAACCTTTATAATGTACTCCAGGTATAGTTAAGTTATGCCTTTGAGTAGTACTACATGAAGGTAACGGAGAAGAAATATTACTGGGCACGCTACTGTCAAGGTAGTCAGATACGTTTCCTATTACATCAACACAACATCATAATTGATAAAAATATAAATGAAAACAAGAACGATCCGAATAAGAAAATAATACACATACCAGAATGTGAAGGAGGATTCTTAACGCAATAGTTTGCTGCTGGCGTTGATGCCACCAAGCATTTACTTTTAAAACTAGGACCAGCAACATTCAAGTCGTTAACAGGTTGTATAACACTGCAGGTATCTTTCGTTGCTGTAAATAATTTAATATCATAAATACGATGAAAAAGAGAGTAAATTTTCAAAAAATTACGTCATGACATACCTGATTTTGCAGGATAATTGCGTGGTTCTGCATTATGAAGTAGTTTTATACGTTTAGGATTTGGAGAAATGGTTTCATCGTCAGTCAATGAGGTATTTGGTAAATCTTCGTGATTAAAATCTTCCGCATTTTCGTAACTGTTCGATCGCCAACCAATGAGACCAGTTACACGATTGGCAATTTTCTTCACAAATGACTGCAATCATGAAATAAGATACTTATGAAACTGGTTCGAATAAAGTACCACTGAATCCAATACATAATTTCAAAAAATACGATTATTCATCATAAGCGCGCACGACATTAATGACAAGAATGTTAAATCTCTCGATCATCTCCGAACCAAATAAACGCAATACCGTGACCATTCAAGGCCCAACCAACGCGTGATAAACAATAGATAAAAACGAATGAAGACTATGTGAAATGTCATCAATATGAATTCATTTGGCGAATCCTTAGATGAAATAATCCCAAAATGTTTAGAAAACTGATATTGTTAACCGTCGGTAACGTAAACGTAACAAGCATGCCGAAACGAGGTAATGAGTAATGCACTGACATCGCTTACAATAAAACGTAGATCGATCCATCAACATTGATTCAATTAGCATCCAAATATAGTTCTGTTCTAGTTTCATAATGGAAATGAAACCATTATTAAAAGCTCGTTAGAATGGTAAACGAATAAGAAATCTCTCTTGGAGGTCTCAGAATGAACAGTCATAGTCATTATTTCGCGCCTATTTAAACGAAAACAAACAACTTACATTTGATGTATCACACGGCTTGAATGATGGGGAATTTTTCGAATTCCCATCGTTACCCAAAGCCATGATAATTATGAATAACTTTGAGCTTTTCTGAAAAATCACACCATTTCTTCATAAATCGAACTTTTACAGCGAAACTACCACAACGTAAGAATATGAACGGCAATGGCGGTACTAAAGACATGTGCAACAAAACTGGATGATACTATGATCCGCGTTTCGTGTTAACATTGCAAACCACGTCACTTTTAAAACACATATCATCGAACAGGTAATTTTTGATGTTGAAAATTTTCATTTTTATTTTATTTTATTTTATTTTTTAAATACGGTCGAGGAATTTTTTGATAGTCGAGGAAGTTTTGCATTTTTTTTCATTTCAAAAATAATGGATGATTAAAAACTTTTTTTTAAATTAAAAAAATAATAACCACGAAAAAAAACAATTTTTTTTTCAATCAGAAATAATTTTTTTTAGTTTTTTTTTTTTTTTTTTTATATTTACTTCGACAATTTTCATCGATCTTGTAAGATCGATGACAATTTTGGATTCTTTGTATTTCAAAAATAAACGGTCATCAAAATTGCTGCATTTTTTTCAAGTTTTTATTTGGTACAAATAAAAGTGATAAAGCAACGATAACAACAATTTTCTGTAATAAAAATTTCAATTTTCATTCTATTTCATTTCGAAATTTTTGAGTAGCCCGTTGTACAAAATTGATGTGCGAAGTTATAGAATGATGTTTGACTGGTGGATCATTTTATTAATTTTGTTCGTCGCAATTTACGTTTTCAACAAATGGTTATGCAAAGACTGAAACTTTATCAAAATATGTAATATTCAAGGTAAAAATGAGAATAGTAAAATAAATTATCGTATGATTCAGTATATATATTCAACATTTTTTAAAAAATCGATTGTTTTTACTAGGATCAAAAATGATATTGAGAAATGCCAGTTCAATAACACATGATGAAATGAAAAGAAAATTGTTTAAGCAAAACTCGAGCGTTCAAGAACAATCATTACGGTATTATCGTTCATTTAATAATCGCCAAGTATCAGTACAAAATTTTTAATGTAGGCACCTTTAATTAATTAAAATTTTAAAATGAATCTAATCACTCATTTAACGAAAATTTCTCATGGAAGGTACAAACCATTCTAATCTGCACAACCGAGCCTTCCGTCAGGTGTATTAAAATGTACAATATATATTTAAAACAATCTACACGAACACTTGTATATACGTACATATTTAAATAAATCACAATACTTCACTTTAATCTAATTATAGTAAAAAATATCACAATCACGAAAGTAAGGTATATCGAGGAGGGATTCTTATATGTTGCAACATTCAGTGACTCAGCTCAGATGTTGAAGAGGGCAAAGAGGTTGTTGTCTGATCATCGTTCTTTTTATTAGAATAATCAGTATATTGATATTTCAAACTGAATGCCACAAATAGCAACATATCTAACATCATTAGACCAGCAAATAATAAAAATTCGTAAACCTGCAAAACAAAATACATAGGTAACAATAATCATATTAGTTCGATACAGATTCAGTGCAGGAAGGATTCAAGTACATATACTTAAATTATAGTACCTGACTTCTGAAAATTTCAATTTCAGAAATAATCACTACAAATAAATTTCCAAAAGCTACACACAACAACCAAGCCGATGATAGTACGGATTTCATGCTTTCCGGCGCCTAGGATTTCAAGGAGTAGGTAAGTAATACGAATCATTATACATCAAATAATACATAAGATAATTTGTCCAACGTTTGTGATACAAAATTCTTTCAACTATTCAACTCACTTGTGTAAAAGCAAATTCGAGTCCCGTAATAGAGAACATAATTTCTCCCGCTGTGATGATTATGATTTGAGGTAACTGCCATAACATGTGAATTTTATTAGGAGGAATTACATTCACTATTTTTCCAATCTGAAAGAAATTGGTAGGTAAAAGTAAAATTTTTAGAATTAGGAAATTATATAGGGGGACGAAGGAACAAATGGGCGAAAACGTAGAATCAGTGAAAGCGCAGTTTACCACTTTATTTTGGACGTGTTGCAGTAACAGAACATCAATTTCAGCCGGATTTATCGAAACATTTTCGAGTATAACGGTTCCATTGATCAATACGTTGTAACTATTGAGTAGAAATATCATAACAAAAATTATAAATTACTCGATGAGTAGGTATAAAGAGAAGAATTAAAAATTTTTTAAACAAAGCTTACGTTTCAGGGTCTAAATTTATTTTTTCAGAATATGTTTTTGGATTAAGCGAAATAGTGGTCTGATGACTGTCCACCAAAAACGTCAATATAATCGGATATGAATCTTCGGCATCGTAAAAAGCTCTGGAACAGATAAAGTACATACATAACTTACACGGAAAGCAACAATTTATAACTACATATAGTCGAAAAATGTATATAGAAGCATTGATTATGACTCCGAGAAACTTCTCGAGTAGGTACAACTGAGCGCTTAATCCAGACTAACCTAATTTTAGCCTTTCCATCTTCATCTTTCTTGAAGTCATCAAAACCATCAGGCACAAATAGATTCAATTCTTGACGAGAATTTTGATTAATAAAATAAGATTTCGCCTAAAATACAAAAAAATCGGAGATTAGTTCTCAAACAAAAAAACACTTGGTTGGCAGAATAAATGGCAAACAAATCTACAAACTTTTTTCTCGTAAACCGAAAACTCAATTTTGGAAGTTTTCAAATTGCAGGATTGATCAGCAGATACTGACGTAGTGATCAGTTCAGACTCGTTGACACGAAGATGGAGAAATTCAGCAGCAGATAAGGGTTCAATATGATCTACATCACCGATGGGTGGATTTAGATGCACCGCACAATTCAACGAATTGAACAAACGTACTTGTCCTTCTCCTATTGATGGCATCGTTGCGTAAGATTGCTACGAAAAAAAAAAACAAACGAGAAAACCTCGTGAATCATCCTATCGTATAAGCCATGAAGAACACAACACAATCCTTAACGCAACATTTACTTCGACATAGTATTCCAGATAGGCAGATGCGACGAAAGAACCAGCCGCTATGAAACCGCCAAGGGTAAGCTTCTGTAACGGTCTTTCGATTTTAATCTTCGACAGTAACGGGTACACGTATAATTCGAAAATTGGAATAAATAACAATATAAGGAGCGGATTCATGACTTGCATTTGGTCTGGTTTTATGTAATATCCGAATAATCTGCCATCCATATTGGTCGCTTGAAACGTCCATCGCGAACCCTGTTACAAAAACACAAACACATTTTTAACGATTTATAATAAGCCAGCAAAATCGATTTTTAATAAAACCTTTTTATAACCTGTTGATCGTAAAGAGCCCAAAAGAAGGGGACCGGTATGAATAGATACAAAACTTTCAACACGGCTTTAATATCGCTGATTTGTTTCTGACTGTAACGATCGTCGGCGTATTCCAGCCAGTAATTCTTCTTCTCCACATTGCCTCCGCCGAAAAACTTATTTTTCAAGGCACGCTAGAAAACAGAAGACGATAAAATAGGATCGCATAACACCACACCGCAACAGTGAATATTGCCTTGATATCTCTGCTCGTCAACTACGCCAACTTACGTACCACAATGCAATTGAAAAATATCGTAATCACGTTCTCTTTCGGTGTTGTAATTACGTACAATTTCTTTCCGACAACGAAAACCACTGCAAAATATTGCATAAAATTAAAAAAACATCCGATAAGTAAAACTTTCTTCTATCAGATTTTTGCACTCGGAAAGTTGACTCATTACCTACGGAAATAATCATCAAAGCAGCCGGAGTGCCGAAAGCTAATGGAAAGCAAGTCTCTTGGCCGAAGCATTGCACGTTATTCCTCAATATAGGCGTGAAAAATGTTGAAATTAACGAGCCAGCGTTAATAGAGAAGTAAAAAATTGAGAAAAATCGCTGTAATTGTAGAGCCTGATCTGGTAACACGAATTGGTCTCCTCCGAACGACGATACGCATGGTTTGATGCCACCGGTGCCGATCGAAATTAACAACAAACCCAATAAGCTGAGTGCTCTGTAAAAAAAAATTCAAGCAATTTAATGATATGTATCACAGCGTAGCAATTGAAGATCTACTTTCCAAAGTGGCCTAAGTCAATACCGTAAAAAAAATTTAAAGAACGAAAAATATGTTTGTACTGTACGCCATTGCAGTATTTTTTCTTCCACTAAACTAAATGTGTAGTACAGTGGTATACCAAAAACGTGATGAAAGTCTCAATTGTCAAAAATTTGATCATTATGAGCCATGACCCTTCAAAGTTGACAAAGTAAAATGACTTAGGCCATTTTGGAAAGCAGCTCTGCAATTAAAGAAATCAAATTATTACTTGTATGGGATCGTTTCAAAGGCAGTTGATGCAAAAGATAATACAATGTTGCCAATGGCGTAAACTATCGACAAGTAGAATATCGTGCTGAAAAATAGAAGATCGGGAATTAAATCTATACTTATTACATATGTAGGTAGCTAGGTACCTATTTGGGTAGAGACAATTTAAATGAATGCAACGAGGTATAACCAATCAATTGCGTTGGTTTCAAATGGTAAATTAAGCTTACTTGAATTTTCCCCAAAACGAATCAGCAATAATGGCACCAAATAAAGGGAAGAAATAACATAACATGGTGAATACGTGATACAAAACGGTCGCCTCATTTTGATTGTAATGCAATGTACCAGTCAAATACAGACTCAATACAGCTGAAACAATTTTCCCATTAATTTGCAGAAACCATAGCTTAATAATTATTTAATATGGTACCGAACCGGTCACATGCTATTTTTCTACTGTATGCTTAGTTTTTTTCTGGGGTGGGTTTTTCATTTTCTCGTACCTAGGAGGAAAGGGCCTTAAAAACTGATCAAAAACACCGAATTGGTTATGGACAAAAAAGAGAGAGAAAGAAAAATGAAAAATATTTGAAAGAATTTTCCACAATTTAGAAATAATATTTTTCACGAGAAACGTGTCATACTTTCTAGCTGAACGAATATTTTTATGACCAAAAAAAACAAAAAATTTCAATTTATGGCTCAAGTACGACTCTTTTATTGATATGATTGATTACTTCCAATTTTTGCATTTCAAGATTTTGTGGAGCTTGAGCGCCAACAAAAAAAGTTTACAATTCCACAAAAAAAAAGAAGATACCGCAAAGTCAGCAAAACTAATTTTTTGTCATCTACTCGTTTTTTCTGTAAAAATCAAAGCATATATATCTCAAATTCTATCAGATGACTCTATTTTTTTTTTAAATCGCCAGTGATTGAAAAAAATACGTATATCCTGGATTATGATGATTGATGAAAATTTGTGAGGTAATTATAAATCATCTAGGTACTTCGAAAAAGAGATCTCACAAAATTTTAAGATCACCATCCTAAACAGAAACATAACTAAGGAACCTTCAATTTTAGCCCCAAGTATTTGTGAACTGGAATGCAGGCATCATAAGAATCTATAACCATTTTATTGAAATTTTGCTTCACAAAAGCTAACAAATAAATAAAAAACGTCACCCCCTTCGGGCCTTACTGTCATAATCGCCCCCCCCCCCCGGTGGTATAACAATACCTAATTGTTCTAATTTAATGTAATAATGTATCTGCAGCTCCCCATCATTTTCGAACAGATGGGAACCTCAGTAATCCTCTTTTTCTCTCCTTGAACCGTTCATCCCGAAATTGGATTCAATTTTTACTCTCTGCAAGGGGGTTGAAAAATTGCTGATCACAAATACATTTTTTTAATACGTACCGATTTCAAATTCTCTTTCAATGCCCAAAAAATCGAGCAAAATCCCAATTTTTTATTCCAATATCAGATGACAAAAAAATAAGTAGGTAGTGGGTACATTAAATTTTGAAATTATTATGGTTCAAGGTCTGGAAATTCAAATTAAGCCTTTTAATGGAAGAAGCGAAGTTTAAAGCAAGCGAAACTACCCAATAGTGCCAGAAATTTTATTTGTTTCTGAAAAAGTGACCCTGGTCCCAAAATTCTAGGTCTTCTAGCTCCGGACCCATTCAGGCTAGAAAATTGAAAAATTTTCGAGACGTTCCTGCTAGAAGTAAACAACCTTGAAAATTTTCGTCAAAACTGAATACAGATATGTTTTTTTAATTCACCCTTTTATAGATATTGGAAAATTTGAAATGAAAATAATTTTTAAAAAACATACTTCTCATTCCATAGTAGGAGAATCGTTCGCAGAATTCATTGCTGATGATGAAAAACACAGACTTCGGGTAGGGCAAAGGCTAGAAAACAAATGAACAATAAAACATTAATCAAATTAGCCTATAAAAATACAGTTAACAATGAATTATTTATTTAGCAATAAATGAATATCAGCGTTGAATTGACATATAATCAAGATTAACGACGTGCGGATGCAGCATGCAAAAGCTATACCTAATCCAATCTCTCCAGTCTCCAGCTTTAATTATTTTTATCATTACAGAAAGTCGAAGAATAAGCTGTATGGGAGAAAGGGAAGGATCAGCAAGATCTGTCTAGATCTGGACCTCAAAAATAACTGATGAAAATTCCCTCTCTGATTCAACTTTAGCTACCATCCAGCCGAGAAACATGAAGAAAATTATTTTTTTCAAGTAATAAGCAACACTAGAATAAAAAAAGGGGGCTCAAATGACCTTCGTGTTTTTAATAAAGAAAATCGATCAGAAAAGTACGTAGGTTTAACTGAAAAGTTTTTCAAAAGTGATGACTTATTTTTGAAAGATTTTTTTCTCGAATCTGAAAAAAAAAAGAATATAACTTCTAATGTAAGATATGAAGAAATCAGAAAAAATTCCATTCTAGTTGAAAATTTCCAAATTATAAATTTTTTGATAAGCCAAGTCGGGTTTTATGATTTTCAGTAAAATTTTATCGAATTTTTCAAGTTTTTTGTAGGTATATTTATGATTAAATTTTCAGAGCAACTGTTCAGGGATAAGGGCTGAGGCAGGAAATAGAAAATTTTTACCAATTTGTTTTATGAGCTGAAAACAGAACTTTCTAGCTACCCCCTACATTTAACTTTCGAAAAAAAAACAACGATTGAATTAACATTAGATATCTAGTTCTAGATCTACAGTCAATTAAGGAGAGTATTGCCCAACCAGGCCTGATTTTATTTCGGCTTATCGTTATTTTTTTCATAAGTGCTTGTTCAATAACAGAAATTAAGAACCAGGGCAGCGATAAGGCCACATCAACAATTTTTCATCTCAACGTAAAATTTTCGTAAATACAGCAGTAATATCCTTCCCACCTCAATGATTAATTAAGGTAAGAGAAGAAATAGCCAGCTAAGTACACAATAGGTATGATTTGCAACACAGAGGCATTACATTTTATGTTTTCATCGCCATTGAAAACATTTTACGAGGGGTACGGGGCAGGCGAGCAAGAGCAAGTTCACAGCTGCAATTTAAGCCTGTACGGCGTAAAAAAATTGCGTTTCAAAATCGGTTAACAGTCGATTAATGATACTTAGCAGTTGAGCGAAACCAAAATACACCACAACATACATAATGTTTCGCTGCACCGTCATCAATACCACCGTCGATGCCTGTAGTTTATAATACGGCACTCTCGAGGACGTAGGAAATTTTTTTCGGGTCTCGTGAAAATGGTAATAAAAACGTGCACTTGTTATAACAATCATCGAACACGTAAGTAGATATACAAATTTGATAATAGAATCATATCGATACGACGAGGGAAATTCAAGAGCTTGTCTCTTGACTCAATGAATGAAGTCTTTATTATTTTCAAATTTGCCCCAATCGGAGTAGGTAATCGAAAATCGAATACATAGGTAGGTGCTTAGCTGGGCTTTCAGGATGGTACCAGAAAAAAGAAAAAGCTCTTTATTAAATTGGAAACATTTTTGAAAAACATAAAGTTCAAAATTTTAAAAAAAATCAAAATTGAAATTTTCTTTACAAATGGATCAGTTGAAAAAATTTCAAGACGAAAAAATATTTCAAAATCATTGGGAACAATTTCTCAAAATTTTTCCAACTTCGATTTTTCAAACTTTTTTAAACTTCATATTTTTAAAAATTCTTTCCAACTTGAATTTCCTTCCAATAATTACAAAACTTTTCTTCAATTTTTTCAAATTTCAATTTTTTTCTAATTTAATAAGTAATACTTAATTGGAAAAAATTTCAAGAAATGTATGAATTAAAAAAATTAAAATGGGGGAAAAATTAAAAAATATGTAAATTTAAAAAAAAATCAAAAATATCAATTTTTTTCAGAAAATCGAGGTTGAAAAATTCTAAAATTGAATCAAATTTGAAAAAAAAAATGAAAAATTTAAAGCTGAAATAATTTGTAATACTTGAAAATTTAAATATTTGAACTTGACTCGTCATAATCCCATTGACAGCAGAATCTGAAATGATCAAGTATTGGAGAAAAAATTGAATTCCAGAGAGCCCTGCATAATCTATAAATTTAAAATGCAAAAAGAAAACATAATAATTTATGATTAGATAACCAAACACCATTCGGGATGGGGAAATTACTCCTCAACTTCTCAGTCTGTTGATTTCGACACAACAGGTTCCTCCTTGTGTCGTCGTGTCAAGTCAATTATTATTTAAAAAAAAAAAACGTCGTCGTTTTCCTTTTTCGTATCGAATAAGATTACGGCCATGGTCATTGCTTACATGTTTATAGCTGTGACTGATACAAGGAAAATCGAAGCGTCTCGTAATTTATCTAAGTAAATAATATGATAATGATATAGAATAGGTAAATTGGTTTAGTAGGTTACCCTCTATACACCCACACTCCACAGTTACCTACCTATAAGGCAACAGATTTCTAATTACAGCACCGAGTACCAATAATTGGTAACAAAAATCCGTCAATCACTTACTTTTTTTTGATTTTCCAGTGACATTTTTCGTCGAAACCTTTCTTTCGATCAAAATTAAATCACGATTAGCTCAGAATCACAATAACAAAGTAGATAAAAATTAAATTACATTTCGTCGATCGAGATAACACGAGATTTAAAAAAACGATGAAAATTTTTCATATCGACGTAGGTAGGGCAAAATATACGAATTAGATGAAAAAAGGAAAAAATAACCGCAATCTATACGCGACCGTGATGTACCTATGCAGGCGGTTCGATAGAGAGTACTAAAACAATACGAGTAAAGTACCAACTGATAAGGTTGCCCTGATTGAATACCTAACCTACGTCTGTGTTTCTGTTAGTTTCACGATGATTAAATGTAAACGTGAAGTAGGGGAATACCAGCACCACGAACAGGTTGTACATGTACAATGTACATCCAATATAGTAAGTCTAAGTAGTAAGTACATACAAACAGATATGCGAGCAATGGGTCTGCGTATATAGGATACTACTACGTAGTACGTAGCACGTACTATACTTTGTCTGCTAGACTAATGGCCCTATACCTATCTTTATCTGGCATATCCACATTAAAGAGCCCGCGCTGCACTTCACCATGCAAGCAGATTATCTCTACTTATGCTCATTACGTTGCTTCTTTATAGTTGAAAAAAGAACACTTTGTAAATAGAAAAATAGCATGAATGAATGCTGCTTAATAAATAAATGGATTAGTCTGCTATAATCGAGCAATTTTTGCGGAGGAATATTACACAGAGAGTCTGGGAAGGTTACGTAAACCTGCTGCGATATTGGGAAAATTCTCGTATGACAAATGAAATAATTGTAGTTGGACTTCATCGCGGATCGGTAACAGGTAGATGGTGCAATGCGCATGGCACTGAAAAATCAGAATGGTTAATCTTCATGAGAATCTTCTAATGCTGTTTTTGACGTACCACATACCGATCATACTTGCGAATCATTCGATAAAATCAAAAGTTTCCTCAATCGACGTATAATTTCCAATTGACTAGTATAAAAATAGTACTTAATTTCGGATCAGAAATATCGACCAAGGTTCGAATCTGATAAAAGCAAATACCTAAGTATATTTTTCACCCCCCCCCCTCCGCCACCATAATTATTCGGATTTTATAAAGGAAAAGTACTGGAAAAGTGAGACGCTTTTCCAAAAAATAACGAGCATCAAAATTCTGAAGTTCCACGATCATTTTTTCAAGGATTGTTAAAGTGAAACTTCAAATGCTAATACCGATACCGAACTATTTATTAGTTTTCCAGGATCACAGTTCAGGGTTGAGAAGGTAAAGCATAAAATCTAACGACACCTATAAGATTTTATTATTGGCCAAAGTTCAAAAAATTGAAAAAAATTGAACTCAGTTGTGAATATTTTAAATATCACTTTCAAAACAACCATTTCCCAATAAATATGCATAAAATATAATTCGTGAACTGAAGTTATTTTTGAGATGTTGTGACACTT
Organism: Pseudococcus jackbeardsleyi; assembly: GCA_038380155.1. NCBI lineage: Eukaryota > Metazoa > Arthropoda > Insecta > Hemiptera > Pseudococcidae > Pseudococcus > Pseudococcus jackbeardsleyi. Next base: position 2,071,104 of record CM076240.1, read on the forward strand.
CCCTTCCTCATCGTCACTGCTCAAACACGTCTACATAAATTCTACGTTCATAACTGAAAAAATAACTAATCGTTCCTGAATAACTTTTAATTTTTGAACGAATTCAAAAAAATTGCAAATCATATTAATATTGCATTTCACCTCTTTCATTTATATTCCCCTCACCAAAACAACAAATTTTTTAAACGAAGTCACCAATTTATTTTCCTACATGAATTCCTACTACTTTTCCAGTTCTTGAAAAAACATCCACAATGCATGTTTTTCACCATAGCCGGCGTCTCCGGGAAAATGAAAAAAACACGTCAATCAAGGGCGTAGCTATGTGAAAAATATCTGTTTTGTACATTTAAAAAATCCTTTTTTTTTCAAGACTTCGCCCTCGCTTCGCTCGGGCACGAATGAAATCATAATTATATACCTAACTATTTAATTTTAAAGTGCGAAAGAGGCTCTTTTTACCCCCTCTTCCGCGCCACCCCCAAAAACACTTTGGTATTTTGTCTTTGTACCCATTTTGCATCACCCAAAAAAGTACCCAAAACCACTGGTTTCGACCCCTCCCTTTCAGAGGGTACTGGCTACGCCATTGACACAAATTTTTTAATTTAAATTTTTCATTTTCATAAAAATAACATTTTCTATGACATATGAATTTTGTAATTTTTGTTCGCTATACCCGGAAAAAATTTACTTCGCCGGTTCTGTTTTTCACACTGAAAAATGACCTACAGGAGGGGAGGGGGGATGTTCGCGGAAAATCCATCACCGATGATTTTAATTGGTTAAAATGGGTATTCATTCCCCATACCATCACGCTATGAAAAATGGTTCCAATTTAAAAAAAAAAAATTCACTGAACACTGAGAAAACTAAAAAAAGTGATATTGTTTAAGGTCCTCTTTCCTCCAAAAATGGAGTAAAAATGAAAGAGCAATTTCTCTGAAAAAAAATGCTTTTTTGTTTTCATTTTCAACTTATAAAAATTTTTTGAACACAGTCCGACTTCAGAATCTGATGAGGAATTGAGAAGGATAAATGTGGAGATATTGTTACTAGATCTACACCCAATTTTCCAGCTTCCTTCCCTTTCATTTTTTTAAAAAATGAGAAAAACGATGGTCTCCAATAATCGAAAACCCTTTTCCCTGAATCTGAAAAAAAAATGAGATCTTGAAAACTTTCAGGAATATAATTTTTAGGGAGTTTAATCATCTGCAAGTTTCAGCTCAAAGTCGGATTTTTTTTTGAAAAGTACACAACTTTTTCACAACCTATTTTCATCTATTTTTTCAACTCGGGACACCTCACCCTCAAAAGAATTTTTTAAAAATTGAAACGATTTTATTGCAGAAAAAATTCAAATTGGAAGAAAATCTTTTTCAAAACCCCAAAACCCATAAACAGGACGTTCGGCATCATTTAGGTACCTAATTATTGTTTGAAATGGAAATGAAGTGATAGAAGAGTTTTACCATAATTTCGAAAAGAAATTAGTGCGGGACTTCACTGGGTGAAATTCGTACTTTTTTGTGTTTTGTTTGACTTCCAAAAAAAAATTTCCGAATTTATTTCCTAAAAATCGAAACTTTTTTGAAAATTGCAATCGAGATCATTACGAGTTTTTTAATAAATAAAATGAAAAAGGCAACTTTTTTCATTTGAAAATATTAATTGTGTAGGCTGGAAAAAAAGGAATTTTCATTCCATAATTTTCAAATTTTTTGAAAATTGAGTAAAAATGTATGCAGCCCGAACGAAACAAGGTCGAAAATTCTTAAAGAGAAAGGAATTCAAAAGCTAAAATTTCTACATTGTTTTATCAATGTTTAGTCAAAAAATATATTTCGCGTCTTTGTATTTTTGCACTGCTTATTCACTACCTGTTAGATACCCTGCCTTTCATTCCCCTTCCCACAATTGAATATCAAAAGTAGAAAAATTGTGTAGAATAGGTATATACCTCATTATATCGAAATATTTTCAATTGTAATTGAGTAAAAAATTCAAACTTCCATTTTTCTCAGAATCAGAATCACTTCTCTATCAACTTCTTCGGTTTCAATCAACTCTGTTTATTTTAAGGAATATTCAATTGAAAATTTTTGGCATAATCTTTACATTATGTATTTGTTGAACTTCCAAGAGCGTTTTATAAAAATCTGATTTTAAAACAGCTGATACTTAATGCATACATGACAATACATATAGGTAACTAATGTCTCTTTCTTTTTCCCCCGCCTCATTCGGAAGAATAGAGTTGAAATTGTTGAGGGGGAGAAAAATAACTTGAAAATTGAAACATATCAAACTTGAATAGAATTTTTCTGGTTTTAACGGTTCGAAGTGTCACTTTTCAATTTTTTAAAACTAAAAGTTAATTTTTTTTCAATTCAAAACAGAAACATTTTTTGCAAATTTTCTTATTCTAACTTGATTTTTTCACTCGAAAATGCAGTTTCACAATTTGACCAAAGATTTTTCCTTCGAGATGAATTCTGAGCGTTAATATTTTTTTCAACTCGGAAAAATTCAAAACTGAGACTTTCGGAGAATTTTTGATGATAGTATAGGGACAAAAAGGATCAAATTTTTGAAAAAGACCCTATACTTGAGATACTTTGAGGATTGAGTTATTTGAAAAACACATTCGAAATTCAAATATGGAAGTGGTTGAAAGTATTTCAATAGAGTTTGAAGATAACATTGAGAACAATTTCCCCGCAGATTGAACCGTTTTATCTCTCCTCCTCCCCAAGCTCTGTATCTATCTGATCAATCACTGCGGCTCTTCATTTGAACGATCAATCAATTAATCAAGATTAGGTATAGAAAATCACAATTACGTATAGTAAACATTGGAGTATTAGTTCATTCAAACAAGCAAACTATTCATACGCTTAATCACATTATCTTTCACCTTGGTGGCTCATGTCTGCGATGCCAAACAGCAAATTCGTATGCTGAACCGATAACATAGGTAAACAACACACAACCTGACAAGTAGAGCTAGTAATAGAAACCTAATTGGTGGGAAGGTGGAGGGAACCAGTCTGAGTAAATGTTATTAAATTCTTACGCATTGAAGACATCTCTAGCTGCTGCCAACTCGTTCACCTACTTTCATTTATTCAATGAGATACATGGTATAGGTACAGGTATTAGCCATGGAGCTATAGACACACCGAATCGAATCGAGCTTTCGAGACAATTAATTCAAATTTACAAGTGATCCATCTTTTTTTTTTTTTTCAATTATCGAGTAATCTTATAATAATTAGTTTATCGATCGTTAAAATCCGCCATACCGCTTGCACGCAGCCCAATTTCGAATTCCACAAGTAAATTGAAATACTCGAGATAACGTGCATTCTACAAGAATGTTTCGAAGAAATCTATACAATTTAGATTATATATCGAGTGTAATCTCGAGAGACTGCGGCTTATAGCTATAGGTAGCTTTGAATGAGGATCAGCTTGATGGCACTCGACTAAAACACTCAGTTCCTGAGCTGAGTTGATAAAAAAAAAAAATAATAAAAAATGGGAGAACAGAAGATGGGCAAATGAGCTTGATACTGGCACTTGGAGCTTGGTAGATAGAGCTGAAGCGACGGTGGCACGTAGCAAACTTATTATTTAGATACTTTGTGGGCCAAAATATACGTAGAGGTACGTAACTGCAGTATGCTGCGCCGCACCATGCACCCTGCCATCGTCTATATTTCACGCTGCTCCGTTTTTACGCACGTGAACACGATCGAAGTTTATTTTTAAGCACACTTGTTAGAATGGCACAATACACACAAATTAATACGTTTCAGTAAATTTGTATATGTAAATGACGTTCTGTAAACCAGGTACCTAAAACTTATCGCGCTAACTTTAAATCAAGCGGTGGTTTTCAGACCTATCGCCAGACATTATCCTATCACGCGTTCGTGTCTTTAGTTTTTTTACGAAAAAAAAAAATAATAATAATAATAATCTGAAAAGTGAAAATATCGATAGTATGACGTATAAGAATTAACGGAACTTCTCGTTAAATTTTTATTTAAACCGTACTCTGGGTCGAACTGAATTGAGAATTCGAGATAAGGAGTTTAGTTTTCAGCTATAAGTACCTAATGTCCAATAAAATACAGTAGGTATAGTAGGTGTAGGTACCATGAATGTACATTTCTAGTCGGGAGATTTACGTAAAATGTGGTTTTGATGGGAAATTTTGACAGAAAATTTCGCTTTTCGAGAAGGAAAAAATCCTATCAAAGCCAGAAATTAGCAATTTTCTGTTCACCGAAGTCATTTCATTATGATGCCCGCATTTTCCAATTTTTTAAAAATTTGCATGCAATCCATTAAATCCAATTCAGGCTCATAAAAAGTAAACAGGGAAGGAAGGTCTCTTTACTGCACTTTCAACGTCGAAATTTCAACACGCGATATCAGTTGAAGGGGCGAGTAAAAATTTTCGAAATTTTCAATATTCATAGACATCTTGCTGGATAATATGTACCTGAATGAGAATTTTTGAAAATTTTTGGTTTACATGTTTCCAATTTTTTTTTTGGGTGGGGGGAGAGGAGGGGTACATGGCTGGAAATTTTTTCATTACCTCTACCAAGTGGTCATGCATCACATATGTAGGATACATTAAATTGGGATACCTCACTTGTTATTATTGTGAAAAATAGTAAAAAAAAATCACGTTTTTTTGGGTTTTGATTATTTTGAACATGTTGCACCCAATTTCAGGGTCCAAAAAAAATATGATGCATGACAACTTAAGAGAAGTAAAGAAAAAATTTCCAGCCATGTATCCTCTCAAATTATTAAAACTTTTTTTTTCAAATTTCAAAATAAAAAAATGGAAAAATGAGAACCAGAAATTTTCAAAGCAGTAATTATGTACTTAGGTACTTACATATAATCTGTGAAAATTTCAGAAGAATTTACCCACACCTTTTAGAGATATCGCGTGTTGAAATTTCGACTGAAAATTCCCAAAGGAGTAGGGGTAGAGGTTCCAAAATTTTTGGGGATGTTTTTAGACCATAAGTAACTGTTTGGGCCAATTTTGACCGATTATGGGTTAAAGGCCATTTTTGACCCTTATTAGGAAAGATTCTTTGTGAAGAAAAATGCAACCAAAACTACCAAAAGTCAAAATTTCGTAATTCTTTAAAAGTTTCAGGGTTCGTACAGAAAACAAGAAACAAAAATTTGTTGTTTTCTTTGAAAGCGTTTTGCAATTTATTTATTTTCAAAAAATATAACATTCTTCATTCTTGTTGAAGACATCAATGAAATACGGAGCGAATAGGACTATTATTTTCAAAGAATAACAACTATTCTCTCTTTTTGAATCAGTGAAAAGCCACTGATGAACAGTCAGAATTGAAGAGCAAGGAGAATAAACAAAATTCTTTTATTTTCAACAAATTTTCGCTGATTTGGTGATTTTTTTAAAGCAGTGTTGCCAGATTCAAGGAATAAGGATTTTTGACTGTGCTGAAAGTGTCCATCAGGGATTTCTTTGGAGATTTTGCATTTTTCGCAATCTTCTAGGAATTTCGTTCGGGCAATATTTTTATCTAGAAAATACATCTGTATTTCGAACAATTTCTTTCTACAACCATCTAAATTACATCGTTTTTCGATTTTTTATTCCTCAATCATTATTTTATATTTTTCTTTTTGACATAATAATCTTTGTAATAGGAACTTCAACTTCGTTACCGACTGAATAGGTAGCCCAAAAAAACAACCCTTAGCTCTCATCAAATCTTTGTTTAAATTCGTCATTGTTGAAAGTTTTGAGATTTTAGGTGTTTTTAGTAATTTTAAATGAAATAGGCAGAATTATGTCGATTTCGAGATTTCAGGGATTTTTTCAAAATAAGTAATTTTTTGAAATAGCCGTCTGGCAACCCTGTTTTAAAAAATTCAACTAATTCAAAGGTTTCATGAATTTTCTAATGAATTTTCACTGATTTTCCAACAAATTATTTCATTGTCGGTTTTCAGAGAAAAAGTGATTTTCATAACTATACAACAATTTTGACTTTTTTTTTAGTGATTTTCTATAACTTTCGTTGATTGATAAATGAAAGAGAGCAGTCATACTTGTTTCAAGAATTACGATTGTTCTCAAAATTATTCATATTTTCAGTAAAACTTCGCGGAATTTCAAAAATATTTTCCAACGTTGAACGGAAAATCCCAAAAATTTTCCAACATAGGTACGATTACCAGGAAACGAAGACTCTGAAAATTGACTGTGGTTTTCTTCAATCAGCTAGAGCGAGCATGAGCCTTAGTCCAAAAATCTATAATAACCACCCTCGGTACCTCTCTTTCACTTGAAAAATTCGAAATTTAATTACTCATGTTTCCTCTCCCTAAACCGAAGCACAAACATTTTTTTTAATGTAATAATTTCAACGAAAATATAATTTTTTTTGTTCTGTCAACGTTTATGTTTTCATATTAAAATGCACCAAAGATTCATTTTGAAAATGAGTATTACAAATTTAGCAAGTGAAAAATAGGTACCTATTAATCTTTAGACAATTACTTTTAACTTTTAAAAATTCAGACATTTTGCATCACTTTCATTATCCTTACCATCATTTTTTTCTAAAAAGGAAACACATATTTATTAATTTTTTTTTCAAATTCTCAATGCTTTTAAAAGATTTATCTAATTTTTTATGAATTACTTGGCAATTTTAGTGGCCTATTTTGAAAATATGCGTCAATTTCTTGAATTTTTGGACCCTTTGGCATTTGTTAGACTAAGTATAGGTACCTACATATATTTCAAATTGAATGTTTTTTAGAGGTCAATATTTTGCAGACCCTTTTTATGACCTCCACCCAGTTCTTCAAAAAAAATCATTCAATTTTGTAGGCCCTCTTCATGTCTTCACTTCCCCCTTTTATATCAATCGTAAAAAAAAAATCAAGTAGATTTTTCCGCAGGAAATTTGACACGAGCACTCGAATCAAAAAAAAAAAACACCATGGCCAACGCATGGATACCGCGTGCGAACATGTAAATACGCGTGTACGATCAACAAGTGGTCATGTCATAGGAGTAGCATAAAAGGAATAGATGAAGGATGAACGCAAAACCCAATCCAAAGTCCAATACCTTTCCATGATCCAAATCCTTTGGCCAACTTCAGCAAAAATTACAAAAGAATTATGGACAGACAACTCATTCATATCATAAGTGCAGATTGTAAAAAAAAAAAAAAAAAAGGCGCACATGCCCATATTGACATTCTCACCGAGACTGAGAGGCTGCTCAACTATTCCGTATGTTGGGTACGGATACGTGGATGGGAGCTGGGAGCGCGTGCCAAACAACACAGGAGAGCGAATCGGACACATTGGAAGGTTTATTTATAAATATCCGTATTTAGTTTACGCACACACATACACAGACACACGTTTAGAGGGTAAGAAATTCGTATAGTTTCGAAAGTGAAAGAATTTAATTAACTCGCGCACACTAGTTGCTGCATATTTGAAAATCATCTCGACGAATATTGCGAATAAGTAGATTTTTAAAGTGGCCGTTTTTCAAAATTTCCTAATTCACGGTGCTTACGGACGTAAAATCGAATCGATTCAATTTTTTTTCAATACCTCGGAATAACTGCGTGAAAAAGACGAGTGAAAATCATAAGTAATAATTCCATTATGCCCAAAGCATTTCTTATCAACAGGCACAGATTCAAGCGTGATAACTATCGCAATATCACCAAATATCACGATCAAAGTGGTAAGTAGGAGTTTCTTTCGGTTATTCCTTCGTAGATTCTAAATTCGTACGATGGTCAGGTAAGGTAGCGTGTGTTGTTAATGTTGTCATTTTGGAAATTGAATCAATATTTTGCAATATGACGTAATAAACACATCATGTTGGGGCAATAATTTTAATTTAACACGTTTTTCAGACATATGTTTGCATTGTTATCTAATTTTCTTGTCAGTTGTTAAATTTATTGAATTAAAACGAAGTTGAAAACAAGAAATTCGAGATAAAAACGTTCATGTAATATGTAAATAATTGAGTCAGTGGATCGCCCCCTCGTCCCCTCGAGATTTTCTGTTCATTGTTTTTAAAGATAAATGACAATGACTATTTAATTGAGAATTTGAAAAATTAAGGAAGGAAAGATTGTCGCACTGTAAACCTTATCATAATTTTTTTTAAATTTTTTTTTTACAGTGCTCGAGGAACAAGTGGAGGACGATGAACGAGTCGGTAATGATTGTAACGAAATCACGATTCCGTGCTGCTCGAACGAAAATGAAGTTCAAGAAACGGTCGCCGAAACGAATATTAATTTGAATAAGTATTTGGATTCCAAGCTGAGCGATTACCAAGACGATTATTTGTACAATTTGAAACGTTTGGCTGAAATTACCTTGGCTTATTTCAATACTCAAGATAACAATTCACGTAAAAAAGAGGTACCTGAACGCTGAATTTTAAACTCGTATGACATCATACGCGTTTTAATTAAAAATGATTCACTTTCGTAGACAGCTGTGAACTAAATGGGCGTTTTAAAATTTCAGTGTGCGGTGTCTGGTGTAAAGGTCAGAAAGTGTGAGGTGTGACTAATCACTGAAATCTGTTCTAAATTACGAATGAGCGAGTTGAACATGATGGTGTGCTGTTTTTTCTATTCGAAAAAATTAAGTCTTCATGAAAAATGTGAAAAAATATGTCACGTAACGAAAAAAAAAAACAATTTTTTTGCCTTCATTTCTAATCATCAATGTTTTTGTACAAAAATTTCATTATAAGAAGATTACTTGGATTTTTTTTCTCCAATTATCCGTTCTCACTTCTAGTTTTTTAGGAGAATTTTGACTCGACTAGCGAAATCTCATTTTTTTTCAGCTCAAACCAACCTCAGACACGCATCGTTGTTGGGACTGCGGTAAAACATACAGCACGTCAAGTAATTTGGCCAGACACAGACAAACTCACAGGTCACTAGCTGATAAAAAAGCCAAAAGATGCGAATACTGCGGCAAAGTATACGTCTCGATACCTGCCTATTCAATGCACATTCGAACCCACGTGCAAAACTGCAAATGCAGCATTTGTGGCAAACGTTTCTCCAGACCTTGGCTACTGCAAGGGCATATCAGAACTCATACAGGTATCTTTCGTTTGTATGACTTTATGGGCGATATTGCCACTGCCTCGATTCCTGAATCATTTCCATACTGTTTTTTTGTTTACAGGAGAAAAACCGTTCAAATGCTCTATATGTGATAAAGCCTTTGCAGACAAATCCAACCTCAGGGCTCATATACAAACTCACTCGTCAGCTAAACCTTATATCTGTCATCATTGCGGCAAAGCGTTCACTTTGAAGTCGTATCTCTACAAACACGAAGAATCATCTTGCTTGGAAACTCGTAAAGAATGCTCATTATCGGTTTGCTTTTCACTTAATACACCAAACACTTCGATAAATCTGCAAAGCACCGATGTCTCGTGATAGATGAATCGTTAATAAACAAGATCTCCATGACCAGAAAAGAAAGGGGATGACATGGAAAAAAAATGGGAGACTGCGATCTTTACAGTAATTTTCTTAAAAATTTTGATGGGGTTGGGTAATGATTACGAATCGAAGCAGTGATGAAAAGAGTCTGCAGAGACTGGAGAAAATAATCATCCAGTGAAATGGCACCTATTTTTAATAAAAATATTAAATCTATTTCAACGTATTACAGAACGTTACAGCTTCGGCGATTATTTTTTGGTGTATCTTAATTCTTAAAATTGAAAATATAAGTTTTGTTTTTTTTTTGTTGCCATTTTTAAACTCGTGTTCACAAATTTATTACACTCTTCAAACTAACTTTTCTCGACGAAGAAAATAAATATCCTACAATTGCATTTAAGTATCGTCATCTAGTGGTCAAAAGAAAAATTTTGAGGACCAAATGCATCATTGCATTGGTAGATATTTTATTATCAAGAATTCATTTTTTTTCAACTCAGAAATGAAAGACGAATAGGAGGAGGGTAGAAGTGACGCATTCTTTAATCTCTGAGAAGGATTTTAAATGAATTCAAAGCCAGGAATTTTGCCGAAATGTTGAAAATTTTTTAAGAAGGTTGGGAAATCCAGGAAAGTACGTAAATTGAGAAATCGAAAAATAGGGAAAATTTACTCAAAAATCTTGGAAAATTCGCCCAAAATACCTTTCCTTGTACTAGAATTTGTGATTTTCAATTAAATTTTTCTATGATGAAAATCTCCAGAGATTTTAAAAATTTTTGCAATGAAAATTTCTTAGAATGTCTTTCCCCCTTCATAGAGAAATGAAATATTTATAAAAATAGCTCGAAATTCTTGGAATTTTTTGAACCAAATTCGATTTTCTGAATAGTGTTGGACCTGCCTGATCTCAGGCCAATTGAAAGTTTTTTTTTTGCTCCAAATATTGGGATCGGGCTATTCCATATTATAACGGACCAAAAATCCTTGATGGTCTATTCACAAAACCACGATGATTTTTTTCTAACCGTCAAGTTGGTGGGGGGGGGGTGGGAGCAAGAACTTATGCGGTTACAATTTTTGGCAAAATTGCCCAACTTTGAAAGCTCGTATCACAAAATAGATTATACTCGAAAGAAAACTGTTTGCAGGGTCCGAAAGAAAATTGATAGGGGATTTGAAAGCGATAATCACATTTTCAAAAGCTCAAAGTTGAACTTTGGCGATGAAAGCTCAACTTTCATGATAATCACAATAGATAAAAGCTACCATTTAAAAATCTGAAAAATTACAGCGAGCAGTCCTTTTTACCCATTTTTCAACCAACAAATTTTCAAGATGGGATTTCCAGACCTCTAAGAGGTACAGAAGTCCAAAATTTTGACCAAAATTCAAAAAAATCAAAAAAGTAAAATAGTACATCAATTTCTATTTTGTACTAATTCGCAGGTGCTGAAATGTACTTGGTTCTTTCATCTGACCCCTCTGAACCCCCTTATTAGTCCCTTGATAGGGGACAAAATTCGAAAAAATGAAAAAAAAAACGTGCGACCTGTCGTTTGTTAGGTATTTGAGGGCACTGAGTTCGAATATTTGCTCATTAATTTGATGCCAAAGAATTCGATTATCGACTTACTTTTTGATTTCACACCTTTCCCCCTGCTCCAACCGAAATATATGTTTTCGTTACTAGGGAGTAAAACGCTACTTTACTCCCTCTCGCGAATTGCTCGAGTGCTTAAATTCGCGTTTTTCTCCCTCTATAACGAAAAATATCGTATGCAACTCGGGAGTAAAATGATTTTCGACAATTTTGATTCATTTCCCTCGCTTCGCTCGGGCAATAAACCTCAAAATTCGTCAAAAAATCATTTTACTCCCTTGTCGCATAATATATGTACTAATCTACGATTAATTCGAGAAATGGCTGGCTAGATAAATTTGTTGCAAATTTGTAAAAGAATGCACGGTGAACTATGCAGAAAGCTCTCTCTCTCTCTCTCTCTCGTTTCCAAAATGCATCAAAATGACAATTCTAAAAATTATTTTAAAATTTCGAGGCCTCTCCTCTCCCTTCCCTATAAATTTCATTACCCATACGAAGAAAGCACTCAATTTTCCCATCATTTATTTTTTCCTAACAATGATTTCAATACGTGTCATCTGCTAACATTTTTCCGAACTTGAATTCCAACTTTCAAAAATTAGTAATTTGAAAAAAAATGAGATGGAAAATTGAGAAAAGATTTTAGACTCACCTTCTTCCATCACAAATTGCTTCATTACATATCTGACTCGAAACAGTTCCAATTTTTGAGCCCTTTCAAGAATAAAATTCAACATCACACGTAATCTTTGTCCTTGTAACACTCGATACATCTATACAATGACGAGACCAAGAGACAAAAAAAAAACCAAACAGTTACCAAGAACTATTATACAGATGCACACGGAAGAATAAAATTATTTAAACATTTATTGCCCCCTTGTCTTCTTCTCGCCAAAGTCAAAGCTTACAATGTCAACGAAATGTACAGAATCCAAGATCCATTTACGAGCAAATTGCCTAATTTCCAAATGAAGCCCAATGCCCGAATATCAAGATGCAAAATCGTTTGGCGCCATTACACATTCGAGGAGAAGAGCAAGTGAAATAAAAATGAAAAAAGAAATTAACGAAATGTATTACGAATGGTAATGGGATAAAAAAAATGATCATAAAAAGACAAGGTTTACGTCTTTTAAGTTTAACCTATCCTTAACCCATATTTGCGTAATTAACGAGCCGTTAAAATGTTAGCAGACATATGTTCAAATTGTCCTATCCGGTTGTCCCTTCGTATTAATACGATCAAGTGTTCGTATTTTGTATAGTGTAAGTACTTCCTATTTCTATAATTTCATTAAATTTAATAGAATTGCATCGAAATCTGCGCGTACTTTTTTTTAAATCGATAAAGACGACTTCTGGAAGTCATTTCTGCCTCCCTTTCTAACCGTCCCAATTTTTCATAAATAAGATAGGTGTATGTAATAGAATAGGTCTAAAGGTACCAACAACGTGAAACGATGAAAAAAAACCTACCTCAGTGATTTTATAGAAAAACAAATTGGAATCATATTTCAACTTATTTTTATCCATCCAAATTAAATTTCGAAAGAAAATTTCCAAAGATAGAAATTTATGTGACGCGAATCAAAACTCATCAATATTGCGTTCAGCATCATCTAGGAGCGCCAATTATTCGGGCAATTTTAAGTAAGATGATTAAATTAACGTTCAACTATCCCAGTTCCTTTTAATTTGAGAAGGACGGCGCGATTTTAAAGCTCACGCTATTTCGCTGGATGGGCAGTTGGAGTTTTTCACTCTGGTCAAACACCACGTGCGAATAAATATTTATCTAGTCAATTCGTAGTAGTTTCGCGAGCTGTCAATATGCGGGTTAAAAGCTTCAATTATTTTCCACCGTGCAGTGTACTATTGTATTTTTTGGTCGGATATGTAAAAGTTAATCAATCAGTAAGTTCGATTTGAAACCAAGAGTTTTGTTTTTTTCCAACTGAGTGTTCTGATTTTTCGTTTTTAATACTAAAAATATTCGTAATATTTATAGGCAACCATCGAAGAAAGAACTCCGTATTTCGACGACGACTTCTCAGATATAACAATACTTCAGAGTAATAATCAGGTAAAAAAATTAATCAAATTGCATGAGTTGGAGTAGTCAACGTTGCTTGAAAGACGGGAAGCAAACAAAGTTAATGATTTGTCATTAATTGTGAGCCACCTATTAAAATTTTCGAATCGATAACTCAACTTTTTTCCATTCTCGAAACTAATTTCATAATTATGACTGTTATTTTGAGTGGTAACACACATATGAATAGAATACCTACACTCAACTAATCCATATCATACTTTTTACTTTTGGCCACAAATTCGTAAAAATCATAAATGATTTAAAAAATTTTTAAAATTTTTGTCTGCTCTTTTTTTCAGAATGTAAAAAAAATGAAAATTAATATCAAATTAAAGATTGAATTTTTTTTAAAAAAAAAAAGTTTAAAAAGTAGGTACAAAAAATTGACGAAATTTTTTAATTGCGAAATGAAATGCAGCGTCAATTAAAAAATTATCGATTTTTTTTAAACCACCAAAATAATTAGCTGAAAAATGACTCAAATTATCTCACTTAAAATTTATCATTTCGTGATAGGATGTCGAGTTAAAAAACACGTTGTTTTTAATTCCAGAAATTCACCATTTATCGTAGTGCCATCAAACGCGAATGCTATGTAGAATCTGTGCCGACACTGAAAACGAATCCGGATCAACAGCCATATTCGAGAACCCTATTCTTGGGAAATCTAAAAATCACTTTGACAGATCCGGTAAGAAAGACAGTATAATCGTCGCTGAAATTATAATTCCAGTGTTTTCTAAATTTTTTGGCGTTATGATTTAGATATATAAAGAATTGGGTCAAGATGTACTCGACTTTTGCAAAAGCTATTCCATGTTTACTTTGGAAGAACGACTTTCGAATGGAAAACCTAGTCGAGGAAAACGCCAAGCGACGCCAGCAAGAAAGCCATACTTCAAAGGTCAAACTCAGACTCAATTTATATCTTTCGATAACGAAGGTAAAAACGACAAAGGAGGTACCGCAGAAGCAACAGCTGAGCAAGATAAATCAAGAGCTACCGTTCGTAAGTACGCCGAATAACTTCTTTTTCAGCGACAATTCGTGTAGAAAAATATTAGAAAATTCGATTACTGCTGTTTTTTTTATAGAAGGAAGCATGGGAATGGGTCAAGCGCAGAGCCAATCTGGAAGTGGAGACCCGTGCGAGGAATGCGCAGGTTCAGTTCGTACCACAGGAAACTTCGGATCAACTTATCCTGCCACATCTTATCCAACTGGTCCAGGTTCTGGAACAAGTCAAGGTGTTGGTGGATTTTTGCAACAGGGAGGAAACGTACCTGGCCAGTTTGGTGGCTTGTACCCACCCGGCCAGAATCAAGGAGGAATATCGCAATATCCGTCCGGAACTGTTTATCCTTCTAGTGGGCTACCTAGTTTTTCCGGAACACCTCAAGGCTCCATTTCACCTACGGGTGTTCCACCCTATGTAGGAAATCAGAATCAACCAGGATCAATTCCGAGCGGTGGTACACTTGGGGCTTCTGGAACACAAGGTTCTTCAGGTGTTCTCAGTCCAGGGTCTCAAGGATCGACACTGACTTATCCCCAGTCAGGATACCCTTCGACTCAAAATGGAATAGGTGGATTCTATCCAACTCAGCAGCTTGGTCCTTCACAAACGGGCACGCCTGGATCTGGCGGAGTGCAAGGAGGAGCAAGCGGATTTCCGCAGGGATACGGTCAAAACCAAGGAGGCGTCAATGTAGGCGCTGGACAACCGAGTTACGGGCCTCAAGGTGGTGGAAGTGGTGGCATTAGTGGATCCCCAAGTGGAGGACAATCGAGTTATGGTCCTCAAACTGGACTTGGAGCCGGAGGCCAGTCAGGAACTGGTTCATTAGGCGTTGGTCAACCGAGTTACGGACCTCAAGGTAGTGGAAGTGGTGGCATTAGTGGATCCCCAAGTGGAGGACAATCGAGTTATGGTCCTCAAAATGGACTTGGAGGGGGAGGTCAGTCAGGAACTGGTTCATTAAGCGCTGGTCAACCGAGTTACAGACCTCAAGGTAGTGGAAGCGGTGGAATTGGTGGATCTCCAAGTGGAGGACAATCGAGTTATGGTCCTCAAACTGGACTTGGAGGGGGAGGCCAGTCAGGAACTGGTTCATTTGCGACTGGAGGGCCTCAATATACACCCTCACAAGGATATACTCCAGGTACTGGTGGAGGCCAAGGAACAGGAGAGGCATTATATCCACCAGGATATGCTCCTCAACCTAGTCCAGGATTAGGAGGTTCTCAAGGTGGTGGTGTTTCGTACCCACAACTACCAGGATACACGCCAGGATCTGGATCAATTCCTGGAGGTGTGTTCTATCCACGGCCGCAAGGATACATTCCCCAATCAGGTGAAAGCGGATCGCAGAGTGGAAGTACATCATATCCGCAAAGTTCTGGATTTAGCCCTCA
The DNA here is from genome assembly GCA_038380155.1 of Pseudococcus jackbeardsleyi. Classification (NCBI taxonomy): domain Eukaryota; kingdom Metazoa; phylum Arthropoda; class Insecta; order Hemiptera; family Pseudococcidae; genus Pseudococcus; species Pseudococcus jackbeardsleyi. The sequence goes on from CM076240.1 coordinate 2,086,765, forward strand.
AGGTACAGGAATAAATAACGCCATTCCTGGGAGAGATACGTTTCAAGGTAACGTCAATTATCCGCAACAAGGGCAGATTCCACAAGGTGGAATTGCAGGTGGTACATATTATCCGCAACAAGTGAATCCCGGTATTGGTCAACCAGGAGGGAACCAATTTCAAACTGGAGGCGTGACATATCCGCAGCAAACGTCATATTTTCCGCAAGGCACGACCGGTGCATCGACACTTCCGTACATTCCTCAACAAACATATGGTCCACAAAGCACTGGGTATCCACAACAATCAGGATACTCTCCACAAGGAACAGTTCCTAGGTATCCGCAATCTATTGGTCAGGGATCATACGGAGTAAGTTCTCAACAAGGTGGACAATCTGGAGCAAATAATGCACTTGGTGGTGGAACTTATCCACAATCTGGAATAACTATGATACCAGGAGGTGGAAGCTACCCTCAATCCGGAGTATCTACTGTACCAGGAGGAGGAACTTATCCTCAATCTGGAGCAACTTCATCACCAGGAGGAGGAACTTATCTTCCATCTGGGGTAAGCACAGCACCAGGAGCGGGAACCTACCCTCAATCTGGAGTAAATACCATACCAGGAGCAACTACAGTAACAGGAGGAGAAACTTATCCGCAATCCGGAGTGACCACCGCACCCGGGGGTGGAAGCTATCCTCAGTCCGGAGCTGTACCAGGAGGAGGAACTTATCTTCCATCTGGAGTGAACACAGCACCAGGAGGTGGAACTTACCCTCAATCTGGAGTATCCACAGTACCAGGAGGCAGCCCCTATCCTCCACCTGGAGCAACTACGGTACCAGGTGGCACTTACACTCAACCAGGAGCACCACAAAACACTGGAGGAATATTCTATCCGCAACCACCAGGTACTAATTACCCACTGGGCACTTCTTTCATACCTCAAGGCACACCAACTGGTCAAACAAATACCAACTATCCTGGTATTCCTGGTTACTATCCTTATGGTCCTAGTACGGGGGCAGGTATTCCCGGAGGACAAAATTTACCAGGCTCGATAACGAATACAAATCAAATCCAAGGTGGGGGCAAAGGTGTCGATGTATCATTCGGTTCGCAAATCACTCCGATTGATCCAGCGTCAGGAGAGAGTCAATCTTTGAGCAGCCTCAACATAAATCCGAATGGAACGAACGCGGCGGCATCAGCCCAAGGGAAAACGCGTAATGGTATGGCTCAAGCTCAAGTATCGGGTACTTACACGGGTTCATTCTCAGCTCAAGCTCAGACTAGTGATAACGAAAAAAGCGTCCAAACTCAAATATTTGGTAATACCACCTCAGCTTCGAGCTCTTCTCAAGGTAAAGCTGGGAAAAGCGAGAGTCAGTCGCAAATTCTATACAATTACAACACTGGAGCCACTTTGGCAGAATCTCAAGGTTCGGGTATAAACTATAGTACGAATACTCAAATTCAAGCAGGTAACAGAGGGGGTATCGCAGACGCTCAATCAACCGGTTCAGGTAGTACTTCGAGTCAAGCCCAAATCGGATTTTTACCTTCGGATCAAAAACGAAAAGATCAAACCGCGTTTTTTGAAGGAGGTGGTACATCTTCTTCGCAAAACAACGCCCTGTCTGGTCAGTCCCAAACCCAACTTCAAGGCTCATTTAGATCGGGTCCTTCGTTCACAGGATCCGCTCAATCCAGCTCTGGTAAAGCTCAAAATAGAACTAGACTCGCTTTCGACGCGTCCGATTTATCTTTTCCAGTCAACGATGCTACAAAATCACCGAACCTTCTAGGTGAACAATCAGCAAAACAAATCGTTAAGAAAGAAAATGGCATCGTCAAGTCGACCGTCCCTCTATCCTCATTACCTCAAAACGATCAAAAAGATTCCATCAAAAACACAGTCCCCAACAATGCGGCACCTCAATACCAAGACGCTATAATTAAAAGTCAAAAATACGATGCTTACATCGATCGCGATTCATCAGACTTGAGCACTTCATTCAATGCCGGCGATTTGGTTCCTGGTACAGATAATTACAGAATACCAGCCGGATTTCGGGGTAAAGTGGCCTCTACAGCAGGCGACACGACTCATGCTACTGCCACATCATTAGGACATGCTCAAACTCAAACCGTATTATTGAAACCAGGTAAAGGACGAGTTACCATTAATAATCGTAATCGATCCGATCAACCGAATTTTCAGAATGATGCCAATCTACTTAGTGATAAAAAGAAATCATTCGATGAATATGTAACCGTGACCAAAAGCGAGGCTGGTGAGTTGAGTAGTGATAAAAAGTTTGCTCATACTTATTATACGAAATCTTCGACATGCGGATATTTCACCTTTACTTGTAATTATATCGATGGATCTGATGGAAGGACTAAAATTTGTAAGCCAGGTCCTATGACGTATTCCGATGGTACTCCATGCTCATAAATAATTTTAAAATTGAGATTATACAGAGTTACCGAACAATATTATAAAAATTGTTAAAATATTTTTTTTTTTCTAAAAAGTAATTAGGACGTTATCAAATATTATTGGTCTTTTTCTCATTTTTTAAAAAAATAATTTATAATTAGAAAAAAAGTTCACTTAATTTAAGTACTCTTCTTTTTTTTTTTGTTTTTTTCGAGTAAAACTAATTTTAAAGAAATAAAAATTCTTTGTCAACAAATTGAAAAAAGTATATTACTTAATGCAATAATTAAATAAAAATTTGCGATATAGTTAGAAATAAGTAGGTATTAAATTTTATTATTCAATTCATCGAGTAGTTGAATAATTGGCACACGATTGGAAAAAAGATTTTTCACTATCTCAGTATTCACATGGTTAGTTACCCTCGAAAAAGTCATTCCCATCGGCCGGCACATAATCACAATAGTAGGATCACTCAGCCATTCCATCAAAAATATGAAAGTACACATACCTCGTAAATTTCTTAAACATTACCATCTTCGTCAGTTTGATCGTCAGATAATCGGTTTTGGATTTGAAACGTCGACGATTTCCTTTTCAATCTGTCAACAAATGGAAAATGCGAGAATCAAAATTTTAGTTCAAACGTAAATATACTACATGAATAAATTAAAAAAGCACAATAAATCGTGGAGTTAGTAACGTAACAATGACGAAAGAAAAAATAATTGATACCTATTTTGTAGATACTGAATCTGAACTTGAAAATTATCAACTTGCTCTTGTAAATCGTCGTTGCTTCTCTGTAACTTCCTGTTTAAATAGATTTAATAAAATTTTAATAATTCAATTTAACTGGAGATTTTGGAACAAATAAAAAATTAAAAACCTTATGCTATTTGAATTAGCGTCGACTTCTTCTTCGGCAGTGGTCAATTGTTTTTTGAGCTCTTCGATTCGATAGCGTAATTTTTTCACCTCTGTTTCATACTGTTCTATTCTTCGGGTAGCGTGATGAAGTTCATTGGTTTTATCAGCAAATATTTTCTTCAATTTCAAATGACTATGTTTCAAATCAGTTAATTCCTATTGAAAATGAAAAATTATAATGCAGGTAAAACCATAATTCAGATTCAAATTTTGAGTGTACCTTATTACGATCAGTCAATTCCAGCTGCAATGTTCTCAATTCATTATCGGCGGTTGGTTGTGATTTGATTCGTCTTTCGAGTCTATCCATCGCATCTCTTAGCTCCGTTCGTAATTTCTTATTTTCTCTCTCTAAGGATAATTTTTCTGTTTCTAATCTTTCGCGTTTACCCCACTCGGATGCGTTTTCTACTTGAAGGCGTTCCAACTGAGAAATTTATAACCATGAATATTTTCAATCGAAAAAAAAAATTTAGAAAGAAAAATTAAGATACCAAATATTTACCTGAGCCCTAACATCTGCTAATCTTTTATCAACGTCTTCTCTAAATGTGGTCTCGTTTTGTAAATCGACTTTGATGTGAGATACAACTTCGCTATGAGTATGTTTCAACTGCATCAACTCACGCAGAGCTTCTTGTTTTGATACTTTCAAATCCTCGTACTTCTCCGTAAAACCCATCAATTCGGTTTCGAGTTTTTCTATTTTCTTATGAAGGAATTGCTTCTCGCTGCAAAATATAAATCATAAAAATGTCGAAACATAATTATTATCGTAGAAAATTCCATTACTAACTCTCTTTCAGCGGCAACAGTTCTACTCATTTCGTTCAATTTCAATTGCAGCTCGGAAACTCTATGTCGGGTTAATTCGTCATTCGCAACGTCGTCGCTGATTTCAGATATATTAGAAAAGGTATCTTCCGGAATAGAGGTCCTCGACGTAAGCTCATTTGCCGATTCAAAACGTTTAGTACTAAAAGATCCGTCATTCAAAATATATTCTTCTATACCAGAATCTTTACCATTACAATTCTGATGATCATCCGAATCAGACTGATAAGATATGGGGTTCAGTTCGGTTGATTCTAATTTCTCAATCGAGTCCAACAAGTGACTATCCCAGTGACCTAAAAATTTCAATTATTTTTGAAAAAATTTGATCAAATGCGATAAAATTTTGGTTTGAAAGCTTACCAACGTATTTCATGAGCAGCGAATGAATTTGTTCTAATTCCTTGTGCATTTGTTCGTTTCGTATCTCCAAGTGCTGTTTTTGACGCCGATACGTGTTACTTTCCTTCATAGCACTATCCAGCTTCACTTGCAATTGTTTCATTTCTTCTCTGGCTACGTTTCTTTCATTTCGAACCTTCGTAATATTTACCGCTATCAATCTTGAAATGATTTTCCAAGTAAAGATCATCATTACTATCATGGTTACATTTACCTTACTCCATTTTTCGCGCCAATTGGCTGTGCAATCAGACCACCACCGCATAGTTTTTTCCATTTGTAAAGCTCGATTTCGAGCTTCTTCCAATTCTTGCAAATGAAGAACATGTTTCGTTTCCCAGTTAGTCTCGTTTGATTTTTTAACAGGTGTCATCTGTTGACATTATTACAAAATAATAACTGATAAGCAACAGGTGAAACCTCCACAATATACAATCGAATTCGTAAAATTACCTTACAGAAATGTTTCTACGAAATTAAAGTCGGTAAATTGAGATGATTTCTTGCTCATTAATGGGAAAACTTGAAACACCGTTGCATATTCTCCAAAATCAATTTAATTCAGCCAAATGATACTGTAATTCAATCAGTTTCTAGAAATTAAAATTCACGATAAACATTAGATGACTGCACAACTGTTTTAAACGTTATAAATTAAAAAATTGTAACGAATACTCAACAAAAAAAGATTATATGAAGTATGACCACCACTTCAACAAGAGTCCAAACTTCAAAGCAAAAAGCACGTATGATAATATGATAAAAAAGCACTACAACTACGAACGAAGCATCTTGACTCTACACATTCGAACCGAAGCCTAACTTGTAGAGTGTGTTTGTTTGCATTCTCTTATTGAGCGGGGAAGGTTGCGGTAGATGGTAGTAACCTAAGGTGAGACTGCGATTACCCACGGAAATGAAATAATACAACTTCGCATCAAAAGGTCGAATAGGTAGCTTGAATAACATAGTTCATTTCATGCGGAGTAGTCCCTCGTCCATAAATTTAAAACTCAAATTTTTTTGAAAATAAAAAATTGGTGATTTCAACAAAATTCAAAATCAAAGCATCAGTGCAAAAAAAAATAAAAATAGGTATTTCATAAATCTATGGAAAAAATTTTCATACAGCGTACAGAAAAGAAATAGGTAAGTAATAACGAAGTGATAGATTTAACATATTTGGAAAAAAAAAATGAAAATCCATATGTACAGAAGGACGAATCACAATATATAGAGTTCACATTGTTATATTAACATTCAATTAATTTTCATTCATCACATTACAAAAAAGTTCATGATTAAGCTGCAGGATTCATGGTGATATTGAAAACTGACATTCAAGACTTGAAGCATATAAAAAGCATTTTTTTTCATCTTGGCCTCGTATATTATGTAAAAGTTTTTGTGGTTCAATTATTATTACCAACGACGATTTCATTATACCACTTATAATCCACTATATCTACTTCCCTTAACTCATGTTCAAATACAAAATACCTAAGAATAATTTTGTTTTCTCATAGGAGACATGCAAAAATTACGTGCAATTAAACAAAAGTTCAGTAAGTACAGAACAGACAAGCCGAAAAACAGGGCAGAAAACGAAAAACGAAAATAAAAACGCAAAGCAAACTATCAGCGATCTACACCTTAATTTCTTAAAAAATAAAATACAATAATCAACAAAGTGTTCAGTTATGAATATTCGAGTCCACGATTATAGTAAGTAGGTATGCTTTTCTCACAGCAAATTGCGAATATCGAATTATTATATTCAACCATTTGTCTATAAATAACTAAATAAGTCGATAAAAAAAAAATCATTTGAATCGATTGGTAAAGCTGGTATTTTTGAATTCTCAGGAGAAAGATGAAAACGTACCTGCTTTGTAAAATATTTAAATTACTTGTCATGGGTTCAGCTTCAAATTCAAATCAAATGAGGAAGGTAAATTGATAAATGAATGGATGAGAAGTGGTTTTCTAACTGTTGCTATAACGTCGACAGGTTCTTCCTACTCATCATCTGATGAAGAATCAGATTCCAGACTTGCGCTTGCACTTATTTCAAGAGAATTGGCTGAATTACTTTCAAGTTTTATTTTCGCCAAGTCTTTCTTCAATTTATCATTTTCGGAACTGAAACATTAAAAATAGTTTGCATTCATTCTTATTCGATACAATACACATCATTGAAATGAAATACTTATCTACTCAACGAATTTTTAACTGGACGAATTTGCAGGAGTAGCAAAAAATTGAAGAATTCGATTAACTAGGTAACTAGTACCTATACCTACCTCAAACTTTCAAGGTTTTCGAGGACAGTTCTACAGTTTTCTTCGAGTTCTAATATTTCGCTACTTTTTTTGGCTAATTCAAGTTGTAACTCGGCAAGTTCTTCATTTTTCTTAGTTAATTCTTGCTGCAATTCTTTGAATTTTGTTTCTGTCGCCGCGGCAGCTTCGGATCTATCATCATAATGAAAATTCAGCTTATGTATTTCATCTTTAGCGAAAGACTCGCGGCAATCTGGACATGTCGGCGATCTATATTGACGCAAAAAATAAGTATAGTTTTAAAATTGTCGTTATTTTTGAAAATATCAATTACTCAACGAAAAACAAAGTACATTAAGGATAATAGGTATTTACTTTTCATGCCAATCTAGAATACAACTGTGGTGAAAAACATGACCACATTTTGAAGAATAAGCATTCTCTTGCGATGTATTGTGGAACAGCTCGAGGCAAATTGAGCATAAAGCGTTGATCATTTTATAATTGATTTCACTTCACAGTATACCGGAAATTTCGAATAAATCTCGCCTATAACTTTAAAAACGAAATACGATTTATTCAACAATTGTAAGTGAGCACCAAACTACATATATACCAACTGAATGATTTCAATAAATATACGCATTAAAAATAATCAAAGAATCGAACAAATATGATAAGAACAACAGCATAAGTCGACTTTTGACGAGAAAGTAATGTCAAACTGCTACATGTTTTGTTTAGCTTACATTGCCATGAATTTTACGAACTACCACCCCTCCACTAAACATAAAGAACCTTTGTTGGAATCCACTATTCAAGCTAGAGAAACATCAAGATTTATTCAACGATAACGAAATTTTTCTAGATGCATACTTTTGGCACAACGAAAGTGATCGAATTTCTAAGAGGACATACTTTATTTTTCAAATTTGACTGGTTCATGCAATTAAAAAAACGACGATTCTTTACGACTAGAGTACTTTGCTCAGAAATTAAACCGGCGCGGCGGAATAAATAGCGCTGAAATGAGATAAACTAAAATCGTCAATTAATTAATAACAATCAGCCGGAGTAATCATAACAATATGACACGGTGACATGCTCGAGAAAATAGATGAAATTATGATCTCTGAAGACAGAAGAATTCCAATTTTTGATGCAATTTCTTGAGGCAGTCTTTCGTTCATTTTTGAATTTCGATTGTGAGCGGAAAAATGGGTGAAACCAGAACGTATTTTTGAAAAAAGGGGTAGCATAGAAGTATGTAAGGTGAAATGAAATACTCACCAAGTTCGTTTTCATCATCGTCGATTCCATTTCCAAATGACTTTTGAAACAACCGGATTCAAATACCGACAGACAAATTTTCATCTGTCACGAGGGATACGCATCATAAAATACTTACACGATATGTTCACGGCGAAAAATTGCATTAAAAGTTTCGAAGTTGGAAAAAAAATTCAGCAGCTGAACTATTGTCTTCCTGTGACTGTGATGGGTTTACATTCAGCAATAAGAATAAGAAAATTAATTTATAGGTAATTCACAGATATTTGAAAAATTTAAATCGACTTCGACATTCTAGTGTTCAAACGACGGATAACGGAATCATAATTCAAGCAAGTTTCATTTGGAGGATGGAGTAGGAGATATACGACGCCATTTCTTCTTATCTTCGTCCGATGATTGGCGAAACAAGTATCCATTATCATGGGTCATGTTCTTCTTGATCATAATCCTTTTCTAACGCATTAATTTAGTTGGAAAATAAAATCGCAACTGTTTTACTTGTTGCGCGAAAAAAGTGTAGTTGTACGTGTTACTGTGCTGTACTGTGTTTGATACTAGTTTAATTAGTTTAGATCCTAACTTCGAATTAACTGAAGGACGCAAAAAAAACCATGCAAATAATGAAGGCACCACATGATTCCAAAAGTAAGTTTCTTATACTTACTTTCTACGATAGTTGACAAAATTTATCCAATTCGCTTTATAACTACAAAATACCGAAATGAATTTTTCTCTGCTTCGTGTTACGAATGTGTTAATTTTCATCAATAATTAGTTTGTGTTTTAGATTCGTATATCCGATATTTTGATTTTAGAATGGTTGAATGATACAATGGTATCGCGTATATCTAACCGATTTTCTATACCTGCTCGTATGAATTCGTCCATTTATTCATAAATTTTGTTGTCTCAATTTTCATGTTGAATACGTGTTAATTAATCAACCCAGTTTTCATGTTTTGATTTCGAATATATGTACTTCGTTTCTTTCACTGATTCTATTTTCATCATCTGTTTCAGTGGACCTTAAATCGAAAGCGAACAGTACAGGTAAATAATTGAAAACTTTCTTTCCTTTCGAATATATACGCAGGTGTATAATATATAGTAGATATCTGATGTTATGACGTTTTTCCTTTTTTTTTTTCAGATTACATAAAGTCGTTGATTTTTTCCAGAAAGGAATGCTCAATTCGAAAATTACTCGACTTACTTGATACTACAATTGATAATCGAGCCGCTAAACAAATGCTAATAAAAATATTTCCAATTTTTTTCTCCTTCGCCGAGTTAAACAGAAGAGAAATTCAAGAATGTTTAATTTTAATAACAAAATTAAAACGACATCCATCTTTTGCTCAAGAAAAAAGGTACGTAGCTACGTACTGACTACTGACCTGACAGTGTATCATGAAAGGGTTCAATGCATTTATCGACGCCGGCTAACTTGTATTTTTCAGTTTGGGTATTTTTTTGTCGGCGCAACATGCAGATTGTGCGTGGTATGTCTGTATGGGTTTTTGGTAGTGTACAGTACTGGGATGAGATTGCGGTGCGTCATTTCTGTTGTCCTCAGGTTTGTTGATAATCCCTTGACTTTCTAAATTCACTGAATCGGAATTCGATTGGGCACGCAGATCGTTTTTCTTTTCAATTTCACCAAAAACCCCCCGCGGATAGCAGAAATGGCGTTCCTCATCCGTTAAGCTAATTGTGATATCTATTCAATTTCTTATTCATTTCGATCGTACAATGCAGACGCATCACTTCATCAGTCGCTATTTGACAATAGATTTTTCTATAATTTTGGCGGCGTATAAAGTATTATTAATTCACCTCCTCCGCCCCTTTCAAATCATATAAGATAGGAATTTCGGAAATGAAGTGAATACTTACTGCTTTTTGTCCCCTCCCTTGACAATTTTCCTAATTTGTGTTATTATGATGCTTTCAGTTTGTTCGACGGTTGGCAGATTCGCTTGAAAAATTTAATACCTGGGATGACTAAAACTGGTGCAAATGAAGTACGTATAATCAAAACAAACTATATGCATAGAATGATCTCCATTCTTGTAATGTTGTAAGATTATACCGATACTTAATACCTAATAATCGAATGATCGTTTCATTTTTGCAGACGAAATCAAGCGAGAACAGATTTGTCAACATTCCGGGAACTAATATGAACGAAATTATTGGGTACGCAGAGTTGGATTTATTTTTCAGTAAGTTATTATTTGCGTATTAGTGTTCACTGCATGCAACATTCATTTCATTATTTCATTCATTTTTTAAATTTCAGGGTTTAATAAATGGTTAAAGTACCATAAATTGCATAAATATGCATACTTTTTCGCAAACTTATCATTTGTAGAAATTGAACGAATAGATGGCGAAAACATACGCACTTTCGAAGCAAAAGTTGGGCTTCATCCGATGACCGACGGTGCGCGGAACGCAATCCTACGTAAATTAGTCGAGCTGAACCAAAGATCTAACAGACTCAAGACATTTTGCAAGGTAAAGAGCTTCGGTACACCATTTCTCGGCCGTGATCGGTCTCCATGTCGTTTTCAGAATTTGGCGATACAGAAATACTTGTATCGAGGTCAAGAGGGAGGTGCTTATTTCTTGTAGAAAACCAGTTTTGCTCCTACAGGTGTGTGATAGGAAAGCTTTGAAAGTTTAGGAATTTTTGTAAGTTGTGTTTTTGGTTCATTTTTTTCTTCCTTTTAGAAAATATCCGCAGGGATTATTTATTTGACATTAAAAACGCCACGCAAATTGTCCTATCATTTTTGCTTCATGTAGGTAATTAGGTATATTAGTCGTCGGCACTCGGCAGTTTGATTTTCAAATGATACTTATTTCAAAAGTGTTGATGAAATCTAGATTATTGTTTGAAATATTTATGTACCAGCTGCCGTACTGACTGGCCTTTTAGATCACTAATTATTTTATTTTTAATTTTTTGTCTTTTCTTCTAATAAAAGTTGAAGTTTCGTTTCATTGTTTCAGAGTGAATATTATACCAGCGTGTCAAAGGTGGAGAAAAGTCTACACGAGATAAGAATGATCTTGAGAACACCGATAAGGAAGAAAGATCTATTCAGCAATACTAATAATCTTCCTGATTTAATCAGCAATGCAATGGAGACCGGTAAAGCGCATAAAAACAAGCTTACCTATATTTTTAATTTATTTCCTACCAACGTGGGATAAGTCCCTGATGTCAGTGTTATAAAAATATTTCTATATGATTTCTGAATGGTCTCTAAAGTCATTGATTTTTATGGATGTTTGAAAAGCGGTAACGAATAATTTCAACTAATCATCACCTTTGTGTAGGTATAAATTAATAAGTACCCGTATGAGAATTGTTATTTTTTTATAGTTCGGTATACGTGATTATTGGTGAACATTGAATCGCATTAAACCACCTATTTTGTATACGTACTTACTTCACATTATATTTTCTTACTAACACAGATTTTGTAATTTTTCAGTGGTGTCCGCTATTTTACGTTTAAAGAAAGAAGAACTTATGAAGGTCTACGAAACAGCCATCTCATTGCTTAAAATGGCGTGGGGCTGTTCATTCTTTGATGACGAAGTTAAGGAGAAATTCAACGTTTTACAAGCTGCATTACTTTCAAAAAAAAGAAGGTACGTTTACGTTGCCTATCAAGTTTTCTGTCTTTCATTTTGTAATAAAATAATGTTCTATTAATTTTGCAATTTCAGCCATTCCCGAAGGAAAGTCCTTTCGATGAAAGATAATCGTATTTACATTGGCCAAAAAACCGTTCACGTAAGACATTTTATGGATGTATTCAATATTTTTGCTAAACTATATAGGCAGTATGAGTTTTCGTTATCAGAACTGCTTAAATGCCTTTTTTAGATTTAATTAGTTTCTTACACCTATTACCTTGCTTCAAATGAAAAAGTAATTAAACATCACAAACTTATTTTAATTTCTTTTCCAAATACGTAATTTTGACTTATGTAGGTGTAAAGTTGATTAATAAATGATTCATTTTTACAGTTCATTGATATAGAAAGCGGCATACAAGCCATTACGTGGTATTTGGAAAACGTCGTACTTAAAGAAATTTAAACGCACTCGAACTTCCTATTTTTTTATTTTAACTCGTTTACTTTTTAATTTGTTACTTGTATTTTTTTATTTTATGTTATATCAATATCAGTTATTTGAATATTATAGATATTGCCATCGAGCTATCGCTCGTAAAAATAGTTATTCCATAGACGATACGAACCTAGTTTCGTTATATTTTATTCGAGTTATCTAGTGTTATAAATTATTGACTTATTTACCTATATTTTCTTGCCAAAACGATTTTTTATTCGAAAAACCATTCAGCAGTGAAATTATGTTTTGCCATATTAATAGTCTCTTATGCTCCGGCCTTTTCATTCTCGTTACCAATTATAGATTTCAAAATCACTCCATAGATATGTATCTGCAACTTACACCTAACTTCAAGTTTTTCATTTTGATTATTGTTTACCGTTCCTACCTAATCGTTTTAATTAGAATTGAGAAATTTTACTGTTTGAATATCACCTTTTCACTACCTATTATTATATAATATGTTGAGCATCATCAAGTTAGCTAACTTATATTATACTCCTATTAATTTATAGACAATTGCAAATTGAAAGTTGTTTTCAATGTGTGTTTTTTTAAATATTTTTTAATCAAGTGTTATCAATGTCAATTTATATATTACGTAAAGCAGTTAGTTTTAAGCTTTATTGATTTGACGTAATATCTTTCTTTCAAAGTTTAATATTCACTTATTCGTGTTATTTATATATTATTACCAGTGAGTTTTTATCGTGAATTAAATTTTTTACTTGATCATTTTTTCGTATTTGATAAGTATTGCAGTCAGAATTATGAAATTTTCTTGCGAAGAATTTATGATGCATCTTTAATGTTCAGATGTGAGTGCATTTCATCACTATAATAAATTATGCAAGTATATCGGTTTATACAATATCGATATAGCTTTCATTCAAAGCAATTTAACGAATAGAAAAGTGATCGGATTTGAATTTTCCAAATTGTCCGGCAAGAAATCAGTAATTCATTGAAAATGAACAGGCGTCGATTAATATACCTACCTATTAATATTTTCGACGCGACGCTAGACCTTTGTTTTAGAAATTTAGCCAACTTTCACCTCAATGATGCAATTTCAGCGAAATCTGATCGATCGCGAGATGCTCAAAAAAGGAGTCGTTGCAAGTCACCGTATGTGGGGATTAGAGCTTTTGAGATAGCTTCGTATCTGAACACAATGCTTTCAATTTTAATTCCATAAAATAGGCGAGTAAATTACTAAATACGTACACAGTCCGCCATAAATTTTGCTAACAAATTTGAAACGCAAAATTATTCAAGATTTTCAATTTGAGACATTCAACAACAAAGTACATACATTTGGAAAAAAAAGCAAAGAATTTACCATTTTACTCATCAATTTCTGTTTCCTCAGCTTTATTTTTCTGATCGAGCTTCAAATTTGGTAACGAATCCGCCTAGAATAATACAATAATTTACTAGAAATTGTTCTCTTGGGATTTATTTTCTTCAAGTAGCATCAACTTACCAAATTTCGTTCAGCGTTAATTATAATTACACCCTTTTTATCAATAAGATGTGTTATGGTATCCAATTTAACATCTGGTGGGACCTTATACCTTCTTCTCATCCATTTACTAATCATTCCCAATCTATCAGCGACCATGTTGTGTTGTCCTTCAACTTCAAGGTACTGGCCGACCATTTCAATCCTCAACGTATCTGGATTAAATTGATCCACGTCTAAATTAATCTTTACAAAGCATCCGCTTTGAATTAATAAACTAACTAGTTATTGGTTCAAATGAAATATCCACGAGGATGAATTTTGAGTAAAATTAATAAAATTTACACGAAATCTGGTCGTTTTAGCGTAAAAAATTTTCGAAGTGCCACTTCTCTCAGCCGGAGTGAATCTCCATGGACGAAAATAACCGGCTTTCGATGGATTTGCATACACGGCGGGAATTCGTCTGACAGCCAAATTTTCGCTTTCTTCGACATAATCGTCGATATCACTTTGAGGAGTTTTCTTCACAGGGCTTACTTTGATTTTTATTTCTTTAGACATCTGATACGCAGAAAATAATCATAATTTTGATAAGTTGGATAACACAAATCGACAATCCCTAACCAAAACTTACCGTGAAAATCTTCCGATAAATCGATGAATAAAAAAAGCAAAGAAGATAAATTTACGAAAAAACCAAGTTTATTGAATTTGCATTTCTATAATTTCATTTATCAAATCGGTGATTATGAAGTTTCAATTTTAATTAAATTAATTCAATAGAAAGCCAATAATAAGTAATCAAAAAATAAGTTTGCATCTCCACACACAAACACACAATAAAAACGAAATGAAAAATGTTAAAATTGATTTTAAAATAAGGAAATCAGTCACATTAAGTTAACGCAGAGCCTTTCTACTAATTGACTCTGCGCTCTTGCTTTTCGCAACGCACAAAATTCTAAATCTCGAAGTTCTAAGGAGACAAAATAAGATAGTATAGATAAAAAGAAAGGGAGTGGAAAGAAGAAATCTTGAGCTACGATTAACAAAAATACAATTTAAACATAACTGTACAAATGGTAATCACTAACTTAAGGAAAATATGTTCGTTTAAAAATTTATTATTTAGGTACATAAAAAAGCCACATTAATTTACAAAGTACGCGTATAAATCGTACGTAAGTTGGTTGTATAAATAGAGTACATGAAGACTTGAAAATCGTTTCCGTTCACTTATTTTTCAAAATTCAGCCCCCCTCACTCGTGAAATAATTTCTTTTATGTGGAAGAATAAACAACCACACATATCCACGTATAGGAATAAAAAAATAAACGGAGATTTATCGAGAAAAATATAACAAAATAACGATAAAAAGAATTATTCATTAGGAAATTAAAATAATTCATAAAAAGGACAAGTATTACATAATTATATCACAATTGTCATCACACATGATAGATATTTCAGCGAAAGTTACGATATGTAGCAGAAAAGGAATTAAAAAATTGCTTGATAAAGGAAAAAACACAATAATTAGAGCTTAAAACCATCGAAATCAAACTCTTCCTGGAAGAGCAGATATTTGTAAATTTTTGTGCATAATAGAACAAGAGAGAAGAGAAAACATCCAACAAAATAGAAAATGCGAGATCAGGTTATTGAATCAAAAACACATATAAAATGATACCTGATTATATAAGCAATAAGCACCGGAAAACTTGCAAAATCAAAACAACAAACAATATTACCAATACTTATACAATGGTAGCGAGTTCTATACATTTAATCGTAATCGTAACTGCTTTCCCTTTTATAAATTAATAACGTATCCTTATCGTGTTCCCCTGCTTCGTTGTTTATTCTAGATAATTTGGTTAAGCCTTCTGCGAATCCGCACTGGCTTACCCTGAAATAAATTTTAAAAATTGATTATCATTATAATTATTCATCAAGCATATACAGTAGAACCTCGATTATCCGATTTAATTGGGGCGGAGAAACTTCGGATATGCCAAAAAGTCGGATAATCAAAAAGTTCAATTTTTTCAGAAAAAACGTAATAAATGGGTACATACTTAAAAATCATTAAAACATTTTTGGTATGAATGAACTTCTTCCAAACAAAAAATTCAAAAAAATATCACATCAAAACCCTTAAAAATCAAAAAATAATTATGTACACATGCATAAACAGAATTATCATAGAGTACCTAAGAATTGATTCAGTGACGGAGTCAGGAGGGTCAGGACGTATTTCTTTATAACAGATTTGAGCAAAGAAAAATTTACAAGACGGAGGATTTTTGGGACAAGCAATTAATTTAGTTACTTATTTTCAAGATCTGAATCAGTCAAATTTGATGAAAAATTCCGATTTGACGAAATGGACATTGCGTGAGAAAACTGCGATTTTTAGTGAAAGATCAGTGAATAAGAATTTCACCAAATTCAACGGAATCATAAGATTGAAAGACAGAAAATAATACATTTTGTGACATTTTCAAGCTGAAAAATTTGTTTGCCGAGCTTAAAAGAAGTCAAATTTAAAAGGACTTTTAGAGGTCGGATAATTGAGTGAAATCGGATATTTCTGGATAGGATGATCGAGGTTCAACTGTGATTCAATGATAAAACTGAATTCTTACGCGATTTCCATGTCATTATCGCGATCTTCGTTGGCTATGAAATAAGGATTTTCAGAAGCTGGTCTGAATTTATACCCTGTTACAACGAAAAATACAAACGTAGCTATCTCTCTGAACATCTCATCTAGCCACAGGTAACGGAACTCCACAGTTTGCTGTAAATTGAACAATGCATATATCGGTTAAAAAAGTATTCGGCTGATTGAGATATGTACATGATCATATAGAAATCACAATTTTAAAGGGAAAAAGTCAGTCGCTTACTCTCAATAAATACACGATCATTCGAGTGAAATAAATATAGCATACGATCATTATATAAAAATGGCGGAAAAGCCTCAGTTTTCTCAGATTTATAGCAGCTTTACCATCAGTGTAAGAAGCATCTTCCAGATGCCGGATGGACCTAAAAACAATACATATCGTATTATTATTAAATTCATGAATATTTTGATAAAATAAAAAAATTCCCATCGCCACATACCATACAATTGGGAACAGAATAATAAAGCAACATATTAAATCAACAAATGTGAAAATATAACGCCACGTTTCATGGGCTGCGTCCCCTTCTTCAGATTCTTCCAGTATTATTTCGGCTATGTTGGCAAGAACCTTGAAAATAATTAAATTTAAATTAAAATTATCTTCAGGCTTATCCTATTAATAAATAAATGATTTACACGCACTTGTAAAGGAATAACGATCATGAAAATTTTTTTATCTTTTGGTGATAAAATGTGTTTGATAAACGTCCATCCTGTACCGATAATGATAATTGTGATAAACAACACAGCTCCTCTTACGCTGAAAACCCCAGCACCGGTATTCAAAACAATTCAATTTCAGAAAAAATTAGAATTTGAGAAAGCAATTACTTACAGATGGGTAACGTAATATAAAACAGCCCATGTAAAAACATGTTCGCCTTTTATTTCGATGTAATGGTAATTGATACTATGAAACAGTAATCCAAGGGATTTCAATAAAACGAGGGCTGCCATCAAATAATGTATTTTGAAAACTGGATGCCTGAAAAAAGTCATAATTGAGTTATGCGAGTCAAAATTCATCTTTCGTAATATTTAGCACGCTAGGATGATGCATAAACATCATTATAGCATCTTCCACAGCTTAAACTTAAAAAAAAAAAAAGGAACCCCGCAGAGTCGTGAACTTACCTACTTGTTACAAGAATATAAACCCAGACCAGAAACGACAAAAAGAATATAACAGACATCATAAAGTATAAACTAGGTAGAGGTATTTCACCGGCTGACAGATAACTATCAAGATTATGTTCCTTAATCAACATCTGAAAAATTGTACAATTATTTAAATACAGCATGAGCATACGTCCATCTATACCTATAATGCAAATCTTCAATCTGACCTCAAAGGAAGTAGTAATTATAGTATTTTTACGATTTGCGCAGTTATGGAAGAACAATTCATACAGGCCTTCTTCTCTCTCGGTAGGAATATACACGATGAACTACAGGAAGAAAATTGAAACGAAATGAAAAACACGTACAAAAAATATTTCAAGTAATGACGTGGTAATTTTAATTACCTCAGTTTTATAACATTGTTTAGTATCAGGACATTTATCAGGCGCAATAGCCAAACTGTAATTGACGCAAGATGCTGTCTTAAGGTTCTTGTCTGAAATTAAACACTGAATTATTCAATTTTCAGTACACACATAACCATCAAATCGTATTGTCATTACTGTTATTTTTTTCTTTTCCATCATTTTCAATCGAGGTAATCGGGAGCTGATCTTCTTTTTCAAATATTTTTATTCCACCGACGTCGGATTGTGCGCTACAATTTATATTCAATCTGAAATAAAACGAACGAAATTCCGTTTTATATAGGTACATACTGAGGTCAATAACCAATACCCTTTGATAACAAATCGTTACCGTAAATTTTTAAAATCCATTGTGAAAAACACAACATTTTCATTATCTTCCATCGCGGAATCGACATCTTTCAGGCGGCATTGCTCTCTATGTGCTTCAAAACGAGAATCCATAGCGTCGTTCAGAACTTTCTCCAAAGAAAATCCAAACTGAAAATAAGCCATCACAAATGATACAATTTTGAATTCAAATTAGGATCCGGCAAAATATTAGAATTAGTAAGTACCAAAACATTCTTCATAGATGACTCATCTCCAACGTGAGGTGCAAAAGAGAACTTATTCAGCGATATGTGTAAATATCCTTGTTTATAGAATCCAAAATTCGTTAATCTTATAGCACTTCGTCCATCATCCTGAAATACATGAGAAAAATTACATAAATTTTCAATCAAGTACCTACCGAAAAAAAGAGGAGCATTCTCATTAAGAAACAGATACTTATAGTTCAATCTTTTCACTTCTACTCCAGGTAGACTTACTTCAATAGATAATCGATGGATTCTTGAGTGAACGTGAGAGAAAACACTCAACGTAAAAAAAAGAAAAAATAAATACGACGACTTCATTTCAAGAGAAATTTTCCTCTACGCTACAATTTCGTAAAATTAGAAAACTATCAAGTATTATCACGTCATATATGAGAACCGGCAACAGCCGATGAATGGGATAAAAGATATATCATTTTCCCGAACAACTTTTAATTTACTAGAAATCAACTAGAAATAAATGAAATAATTAATTTTTGAAGAAAAAAACACCATTTTTGCTCGATAAACTTATCACAAACAATGAATTGTTGTGATAAAATCAATGTGTTTTTTTCGGCCTTGTAAAAATATCTCAAACGTGATTTGAATTTTTAATACTAGATAGCGCAACATAAAAAATTATCGGTAATTTTTCAAAATTATTTTTTATTAAAAAAAAATAATAATCACAAAAAATCACACTTCATAAAAAATTGCACTTAACAATAAATTTACTTCGTGTACAGAGATATTTTCATCATTTTTATTTGAGAAACATTCTCAAGAATTAGAAATAATATCAATCAACTGAGTACGCATTTACATACGTAATTACTTAATATTAATAACGCCTAATAAAATCATTCATCAAAAAATTCAAAAATAGACTCCAAACGAAAGCTTCGATCTCTCAATAAAATTTGAATAATCTTTTAATCGAAAATGAATTACATAACTTTTCTTCAAAAATTTTAATTCAATAGTAACTTGCAAAGCAATACAATAACTCGTATGCCGAATACGTTGTTACGATGAGCTTTCAGTTCGTACGTGATCGTCGAAATCCTAATATTATTTACAATATGACTTCATGCGTTCGCTAGTTCCCATATTTCATTTAACCCAAAGTACTGATATAGTTACCTCGCTAACATATGTTCGCAATTGTTTTTTTTTTTTCAACAGTCATACGTTTTAAGGTACACAATACACCAGATTACAAACACAAAACGTAGCGAGCCCGGGTAACAGTAGACGACGTCGTCGATTTGAAACACTTCAACCAAAATACGCGTTAAACTTTATCGCTACATTACTTTAAAGTTGGGTTAAGAAGAACGTATCAGTAAGAAATTTCAAATCCAAGTGAAGAAATATGCTTTTAGTAACCGATAAACTGGAGAAAAATGATCTCAAGTATGACCTATTGAATGAAGAAAAATACGATTTATCCAAGGATGACAGAATCCAATACGTACCCGTACAACACAAAGCAAGTCGTTTGATTTATATTGTTTTGGTTGGATTGGCCCTAACTGCTGCAGCATGGCTCATGGTAGGTTTCTCATAATGATACATAATTTTGACTAATTTATGTACCTATTTGTAGGCAATTCCCGACATATAGGTTATTACTACCAACTACCTAGGTGTAATTCTTGAACTGAATTAAAATCAAATTTTCAAAAAACGAAAGATATTTGGGCCTTCGAAAAATTTTAAATTTTACGACTTCAATGCGAAACTTCAGTTCCAAGTATCGTCACATTTAGATACATTTATGTATTTCTATCAACCGCTGCTTTATGACGATTCCCATCATCAAAAGATAACATCTTAAACGAATAGGTACCCATCCGACAAAAATTGGTATTTTTTTCAAATTTGGAAACCATCCCATCTAATTCATAGATATCCTTCAACTTGAAACTTGTTAGCTGTACACCTGTGAACGTAGGCATGTATTTTTTGATCGATCACTTCGGTTTTTTATTCACGTATTCCATTCCAACTGAACCTGTGGAAAAACAAATGCAAAAGAAACAATTAAATTCACGATTCGTGAGATAAGGCCACTCAAATAAATACCGCTTTCGGATTTTCAAAAGTGGAATTTTATAGTTTTAACGATTTCAATGTCGACGCAATGTAATGTAAATTAAGAACCACTAGGCCAAAACAGCTGCAAGATGCATGACGATACGGTAATAAATTACGACAGCTGATGTTAATTGTTGTGAGTAAACTTTAAATGTCTGTATTTCGCACGTAACATTCGAGGTACCTAAATAAAATATGAAAAAAATCCCTATTCCGATTTTCTTTCGAGATTACGAAAAATGATACCCATAAAACGAATCATCATAGGTAACTTGCGTAAGTTGTAGGCCTGACATTTCGTCATATTATAATAATATTATCATTACTTTGAATTAAAGCACGATTCTCAGCCTCAAAACCAATTTTTTTCAACGTTTTATGGCCCTAAAATGAACGTAATTGTACGCGAAGATACAAAATACCAAAAAATCGTAGGAAACGTGGCCCTGTCAAAGAATCTGGTAATTATGCTCCTCAACTCCTCTCTTCCTCCGTTCTACTGGTATGGTGCACCCAGATGTGTATCTGCTGTGCCATGACACAGCAATTCATTTTTTTTTTTTTAAGGAAAAAAGGACAACAGGACAAGATTTGCCTATTTTAGTTAAAAGTTCATTTCGTTCAACACGACTCCAACTTTATGAAGCTGAATTACGGGAAAAGATTTTTTTTTAGAAATTTTGTTAAATTCATATCTAACAAAATCATTATATGAGATCGAGATGTCCCAATGAAAAAAATGAAACAATTGAAAAGTTTAAATTGGTACCTATTATGATTTTCACACTAGAAATTTGAAGGAATAGGTATAAGATTTGATAAACGGTTTCTGCAAGATTACCTTGAGACTGCTGAATTAAATGTGTTGAAAAGTTGGATACGTCATATAAAAATATCTGAGGGCACAGCCCTTTTTTAATTTTTTCAAAATTTCGTGAAAAACTTCAATTTTTTAGAAAATCAAGGCACCATTGTCTCAAATACTTGGTTCAAATACGTGAAAATGATTTTACTTTAAAAAATTGGATTTCAAATTCCCAAAAATGATATTTTTTCATGTGTTAATGCTTTAAAAATTACTGGAAAGATGTCATGCAGGCAGTTGAAAAAAAATTGATGATATTGAGGTAGGGAAATTTTTGATACTATATTTTTCCTACTGTGAATTTTGTTCCAACATTGATTTTTTTCTCTAACTTGATTCTAATTATTTTAAAAAATTTTCTCATTTTTTTGCAATTTTCAATTTTTAAACAAAATTTTAGATTCATATTTTTCAAAATATCTTACAAAATTTCAACACCTAACTCGCTAGTTACTGAAAAAATTTCAATATTGGGTAAAATTTTTAAAAAATTTAAAATTGAAGAAACTGGAAAAATTTATTTTTGGAATAAATAATTGGACGTTGGTCGTCGAAATCAAGAAGCTCGTCCATTACCAAACAATTTTGGAACAATCAAACATTTTACAGCTGCCAATGTGAATTTTTTGGAGTTAGCTGAACAACCCGGAACTACCTTTTATAATAACCCCTGAATTTTACCCGGTATTCTGGAATATCGACCACGTTTTGAAAAATTATTTACTTACACAATTTTAATTAGTTTGAAAATTCATCCAAATTTTAGTAAATTTTTCAAATACCGAATGGAAAACTGTCCCAAGTTTTGAAAAATTTTCCAGTTTTTAGAAGCTAGCTTTGTTTTGGAAAATTTTTCTGTTATTCTATAGAAAAATGTAAAGTTATTTGAAAAATCATCCAGATTGTAGAAAGAATCGTCCGAGCTTTAGAAAATATCATCCATATAGTTTGGAAAAAAGTTCAATTTTAAAAAAATTCTCCAGCAGATCTAAAAAAATTTACCTTTATTTCTGAAAAATCGTTCCAATTACTTACAGAAAAAATAGTCTCTATCTTGAAAAATAGTTCAATTTTAAGGAAATTATTCGAGTTTTGGGAAATTCCTCAATTATGCGAAGATCATCAACTAATTTTGGAAAAAAATTTATTAGTTTTAGGAAAATCAAGGTAGGTAGATTTTTTAAAATTGGTCAAATTTTTGGAAGTATTGTCCACTATTTGAAAAATTATCCAAACACCCTGCCTTTGGGAGGGGGGGATGGCACAGCAACAGCTGTTCAATTCGTTTGGATTCTCCAGCGTGTAGTGAGGTAGAGGGAATACAATGGAGTGCCTAACTGCCTATTAATTTGGAAATGTTGCAAAAAAAAACCGAATGAAAATTTGATTTTTTTTTTTCTCACCTGTTTTGAATATATTTAAATATTTATAGCCGAGATGATCATACGTTGAATAAAATTGAAATATTTCGCCAAATTACTCAAATTAAAAAGAAACTCGACAATAAAGATTTTGAAATTTGATTTCAGTTCGCCACCACCAGTTACTCGTTCAATTCTCGCGAGCTAGATACAAAACTGATGGCTAGCACGCACAGAGCTCTGAACGAGACCGAGCTGATCTTGAGCAAAGTGCAAGATTCGGTCAACATGATTCGCGACGATAACATGCAGATCGCCGTGAAATACATCGAAGCCATCAAAGAGATGCTGCAAGAACGCACCAGATATGCCGTCAATCAGATCAATCGTATAGTAGGCGATAAAATTCGCGAGATCGAAAACGAGTTAACGTCTTTCGATTACGTAATTACAGACGCGAGCGCCGGAATCGTCGATTATACCTTACAAGACATGAAAACCCTACGCGATTCGATTCCGTCCATTACAAACGAAACTTACAGAAATGACTTGGAAAACATCTTCACAAAGGTGGACAAACAAATAGCCAGCGCTTTTTCAGATTTGGATGAGATGTACACTTTCTATGGCAGCTACATGGGCGACATCATCGACCACAAGGTGCAAAATGCCACCGATCGCATCAGCATGATCGTTAATTCGAATCGGCGACAATGCGAATGCACCATCAAAGAGAAGATCAATTTTTGCTACACCGTCAGCACGCAAAACGTGAAAATCTCTCAACAACTGGAATCGCTCGTAAAAGTATTTGGAATTGTGAACAACACCACCGATATATTGGATACCCTGGAACCGGTCATGTTGAAAAATACCGACCAGCATACCTGCAATTTGATTTCAGAGGCTAGATTAACCTTGAATAAGGCGTTGGAGAAAGGCGAAGCGCTGCTGGAATCGCTGCTCAAAGACGACAATTGCTTTTTGGGTTCGGCTGTGCGGAAAACGGCGTACAAAAATCACGGAGTGATTAAAGAATACATTAAGAATAATTTCGAAACGTCTATTTGGAGCTTGTCGAAAAGTTTGAACGACACGACCAGCGACTTCAAGGTGGTTAAAGAAAGCCACTGGAAGCAGATCGAAGAAGATTTGACCAAAGGACTGGAAGCATTGACTCATGAAATCCTTATGAAGACCAAATCTCTCGGAAAAGACGCCTATAACGAATACCTAACGCAATCTTCCTTCCCCGAAGTTAAATCTTGGATGGATACGAAATTCCAAAACGTCACCGAAGTTATAAATCCATTATTCGCCAAGAGACAATCGGATATCGCCGAAACTCTGAAATACAACTTGCAATTCGTCGTTTTCCAACAGGTGCCATTCATATCCAGCTTATCCGTGCAGAACTACTTGCCAACCGATGTCTGTCCTATTTCTACCGACTATCAGAAATTCATGGCCGCCACATTGGACGGCTACCTCGACCCTACGGATGGGAAAGCTCGTCAAGAACTCACTATGTCAGCGGATTTAGCCAAAGAAAACGAAACTGCTCAGATGGTCCTGGATGACCAAAGTGACAACCAGAACGATGCAACCAATGGGTCTGATCAGAAAACCATCATGGTCAGCGATCAGAATACGGCCGACGATGCCATCGTACAGGAAGTTAAAAAAATAATCGACAAATACGCCGGAGAAAATGGTGCGACTGAAATGCCAGAAATTGAAGTCATGATCATGCAAGTTCCAAACGATGATAATGCTAATGGCCAAGTCGATAATGCAAATCAGGTGACAAACGTCAATGATTCGCAAACCCCCATCGAGGTCGATCAGCAATTAGCTGACATCATAAAAAAAGTTACCAATACGGTTGAAGAGTATGCCAAAGAAAATGGACTTCATGCAACCACAGAAGTTGAAGTCTCAAAAAGTCTCGTACCACTTTCAGATGGAGCTGATCAAGCCAAAGATGTAAATGGGGCTCATCAAGTCGAAAATACAAATAGGGCTGATCAAGCTGAAAATGCCAATGGAGCTGATCAAGTCGAAAATGTAAATAATCAGAGAAAGTAATATCAAGGTAGATGTTTTCCTAAAATTTGTGTTATTTTTTGATTTTACTATTTTAATTAATTCATAAGTGTGTTTTTGATTTTTTGAGTTACTGATTTCCTCATTTTTATTTTATTCCTTCGTTTTATCGTTTTGTTGGTTTGTTTTGTTTTGCTTTAATATTTTTATTTTATTTTTAATTATTGTTTGTCCCTTGGAGCGAAGATAAGGGGGTAGAAACTGAATAGGTCAACGAGTTAGATACGTAAAGAGGTAAAGAGGTAGGTACGAGGTGCTGGCAATTTGCAACAGAGCCAGTACTTGCGTATTATTTGAAAAAATTTTTTATAAAATTTTAAGCATCCGAAAAGGATTGCGGTTCATTTCCCCGAATCCAAATATCTCACAATTGCCATGTGCCCGACTTAATTCAGAATTAGTTTTCTCACGTTCATGCAACCAGAATATATTTTCTGATCTGATCAATCAAATTTTATGAAATTTTCTCTCGAAATCAATACAACAGTTTTCACTGATTTTTCAGTCAAACATCAGGCATCACTGATTATTCCAGGAAAATCGCGAACTGATCGGGAAATTAGTGATTTTTGAGTGAAAGGCAGAATTTCATTAAATTTCAATTTGGAGAAAATTCTTCATTGGAAAATGTCAATGATAGAAAAGTGAAATCACATTAGTTCCAATTCCAGTTCTATAGTACCGATTCCAAAATTCCAATTTTAAAAATTTTGAGGGGTAAAAAAATTCAAAATTTTCCCAGATAATTCAACTTTGTTGTTTTTCCTCTCCTTTATTTTCTCTCTTAATTTGGATCAGTCAAAATCGACAAAATTGAGTCACTGTTGGAATCAGTAAAAAATTTACTGAGTAAATTTTCATAATTGAATCAGTAAATTTTGACTGATTTCAATCTGTCAATTAATTTTTACTGATTCAGTAATCAAAATTCACTATTTGAATCAGTAATTTTTCACTGATTGGCAAAAAATTGTCACTGATTAACAGAAGAATCATCGAAATTCGACTGATTATCAGTGACTTGATTTTCTCTATTTCATCAGCCAATTTTTGCATTTTTGACTGATTCAAATTTAGATACCTAGTTCAAAGCACAATTTTTTTCATTTTTTATATTATTCAAGCTCAACACAAAAGATTTCTGGAATCATTTCTTTGCTTTGGAAATTTTCGCCCGCTTTCTGCTATCGCTCGTGTTCTTCTTTTTTTTCACGTCCATCTGTCAACTGTCACTGTTCTTTATTCACTTTTCTACGTAAATTTTTAGGGTTCGTTTGAAACCATTTTCAATCGAATATTGTGCTTTAGTGAATTTCAACACTAAACTTTCCTACATTTCAAGACTCAAATTTTCAAAATTTTGAATTTTTTCCTGTTCTTTACTCCATTTGTAAATTTGTAGGTAAAACCGAAACCCTGAATTTTTCGAAAAAATTAGGTTTGTAAAGTAAGAGAGGAACGAGGAGAAAATGATGTTAATTAGGTAGAAATTTTTTTAAAAAAGGAAAAAAATTGCCATTTGCAAAAAATAGTGTTCGTGATTTTGAAAATGGGGAAAATTGGGATTAAATTATTCGGGTAAAATGGCGTTTGAGGTATTAAAATTCGGGTCAATGTCCGCCAATCTCCGAAAAGGATTGGTAACACTGTTTACGAGAAAGAGATACTTGTATGGAAATTTTTTTTTCAAATTATACTGAAACCGGGAGCATTCGAGGGAAACGCTTCCAATGTCTAATCAAACATTATCGTAAATCATTCGCAACAGTTGAATTCACTTTCCTGTAGCAAGGTCGCTGACAAATACTTTTCAAACCTCAATTCAATCCATCCAAAGCAATAAAACTCAAAAACCCGGGTAAACGAACGGACGTGAAAATTTACACCGAAATCGTGATTCGAAAACTTTCAAATGGTAGAATTTTCGTTTTTATGGACCAGTTCACACAGTGTTACCAATCCGCGGATAGTTGCAGAAGTGAACGTTGAGAATCTCGACTCCCATGAGAATCAAGTACCTACACTCATATGGTTTAGATAATTATCGTACATTTTAGAATGGCGGTAATAAAAAATTCGTAGATGCCTAATAGATTACGAAATATGCACACGTAGGCCTAATAGAGGTGAAAAAATTGCTATTAGAGATAGACAGGTAGGTAGGTAGGTAGGTAGGTAGGTAGGTAGGTAGAGGTAGTAAACCGATGGAGTACGGAAGAAGACAGCATGAAGCATCCATTAGAGCCATTACCTGTTTTCCTTGCTGGACTCGATATTTTAACGGAATATCCACAGGGCAGAGGTGTTGCAGTTGATTTTAGGCAAATTATTAATCGTAAAACTGTTGAAGACGATTAGGCGTTTTTATTTTCGCGATACGTTTATGTTACCTTTATATTCGTATAGTATTTATAATTTATAATTATCCAACGTTTTTACATACATACATATTCGAGTTTTGTTTGATTACATTTTGAAGCATCCCAAATGTAAGTTTTTAATTTATTCGTTTTTTTTTTTGTACCACCCAACTAACTTGAGATTCGAGATCAAAGTTTTATAGAAGAAATGAGCATATTTTTTAAAAGGCGGTATTTTTTTGGAATTTTGGAGGTCCTACCCTCCCTGAGGTGGTTTATTTTTTTACAAAATTAAAGGACCCCCTTTTCAATGAGATTAAAGTAACATTTTAGATAACACGCTAAAACGAAAATATAAGGGTGAGGGAAAGGACGAAGTAATGCAACATTTCCACGTATTTTTTTGAAAAATACTTTACGGATGAACTTTAGACTCGAGGGTCATCCTAGGAAAAGTGAAGAGTGGGGGAGGGGGGCTCAAATAGCATATTTTAGTTGGCCGAGTGGAGTTCAAGTGATATCCCCATTCTCAAAAAAATGAAGAAACTCATTTTCTTTTTCAACTTCAAAATATTCTAATTTTTTCGAAATGGAGAGGAAGAAGGGATGAATGTAATTGGGTGTTTTGAATTTTTCTTTCGCATTCACTCTTTCAAAAATTAATGTGAAAATTCATTGAGCTCGAGTGCAAGAATGATGAGAAAAGTATGCTTGAGTGCGGAGCGAAAGCTAAGCAAAGATTTGAAAAATTTATGATTTCCAGAAATACAATGATTAAGCGTACATATATTACCTGTATCCTGCACCAGTACATGCTACGAAAAAATTAAATTTAGAAAATCATTGATTAATTGGTAATAAAAAATGATATGAATCATTATTATCATGTTTAAGGAACTGATTGAATAACATTTAGCTAATAGATTTATATATTTTTGAAGTAACACTTTCGGTTTCAAAATTGCGTTTGTATCTACATTTGTGAATTACCCATGATAATGGAATATCCAAAAAAGTGTTATATTTCTAGAGTGAAAAATGCATGTACTTAACTTGAAAGGGACCGATTTCAGAATAATTACTTTCCCTAAGTGTTTAACATTGTACAATTCGTTGTTTTGAAGTAAAATAATAATGTTTCAGTTCAAAATACATATAAATCTTTAAAAAATATTCTAACATTTTTGTAATTAATCATTATGTATAAACAACGAATTGTACTTATAACGTTGAAAACAACACTATGGCGAAAAAGAACGCTATACAATGAAATGGAGTAAGTATTTTCGCACCCCTACCGAGCGGGGAAAATGTTGGGGTTTCGTAGCATGTATAAAGAAAATTCGTTTTTCAATAGCTTATTTTCAAAAAAAAATTGCATGGCTTTGGAACTGAAAATTCAAACGCTCTTTTGAACTAAAAGTCATATTTTTCATTTTTTCACCAGGAGGCACCTTGAGAATAGGTAAACAAAACACTGACTTCAGTTTCTCATTTTTAAAAAAATGAAAAAAGTGAAAATTTTATGAATCCATTTTTCTCATTAGTTTAGTAATTTCAGGGTTGCTTGTATCACCATCTACAGGGTGCCATGTCGTCGTGTCCATAATATTTTAAAAATTATCATTTCCAACTTTTCCAGATTATTCAGGCCAATTTTTCAAAATTTTCCAAATCTTTCACACATGATATCCTTGAAGCGTAAGCGTGATGAACTCAATCTAATGTAAAAGAATGGTTTAAATGCATGATGACTTCTTTTTTCAAAATTTCGATTTTAACGAGATTTTTTGATATCTTTCTACTTACCAAACACAAAAACAACTCGAATTCAATTCTAAAAATTTATGAATTTCCCCTTCCAGTACGAAAACTCGAGAATTTAAATTGATAACGAAAAATGTCAAAAACTTTATGTAACCCTGCCGGAAAGAAAGGCCTTTGTGAAAAAAAAATCGATGTTTCTTTTTTCACGTTTTTAGTCCAAATGACACCGAATCTGAACCAAACACATAAAAATAAAGACATCGTTTTTTTTTCCCACAAAGTTCCTTTTTTCCGACAGAGCCGCTTACTTATACCTGAAACAAGATATCATCAAATTTTGAAAAATAAAACAAATTATGTCAGTGTGTCTACCAAATCATGCGAATTAAAATTATGATTTTTTTCAAGCTGAAATTCACAATTCATCCACCCCCCGGCCCCCCTCCGCATCCAATCATCAAAAGTAGAAAATTCTCATTTTTTCTCTCAGTGATGTTTTCCAAAACGTGACAAATAATTTCAAATCCAAGGTCATCGTGGTTTTTATTTCTAAATACAACTAATTAAAAACTAGGTACCTACGATTCCCCTCTGACCCCTCCCCATCAACTCCCCCACTTAAGAGGGTCAAGATTTGAAAAAAAAATGAAAAATAACGTGTGACCTGTCGTTTGTTAAGTATTCGAGGGCGTTGAGCTTAAAAATTGGGTAATTTTTTGGATTTGACCCTTCAGTGCCCTCCCTCCTAGCCTCCCAATTTTGGGGAAGTCTCTTAAAAATAAAAATGACGTGTGACATGCCAATTTTCATTAATTTGAGGGTGTAGAGTTCGAATATGGACTTACTCTCAATTTTACCATTTTCTCCTTGCTCTGACCGATAAGATATGCACAAATAATTTGGGAGGGAGTCGATTAGAGCACGAGGAAGGCTAAAATCAAGAAGTAAGTCTATATTCGAATTCTACTCCTTCAAAATGGTGACAATCGATATGTCACACGCAATTCTAATTTTTCAACAAACTTCTCCCCCGAATTGGATGCTAGGGGGGTACTGAAGGGCCAGATCTAAAAAATAAGCAAATATTCGAACTCAGCGTCCTGAAATATCTAACAAACGACAGGTCACACATCATTCTTCATTTTTTCAAATTTTGGCCCTCTTAAGTAAGTTAATTGGAAGAGGGGAGGGGGGGGGGGTGGGTCAGAGCGGTCGGATGAAAAAAACAAGTACATATTCGAAATCAGTGACTTCGAATTAGTAGAAATCGATATGCTACTTTGTTTTTTCAATTTTTTTTAAATTTCGGTCAAAATAATGGACATCTGTAGGTACCTCTAAGGATATATTAGAGACCCCATCTTGAAAATTTGTTGGTGGAAAAGAGGGAGGAAAGGGCTACTAGCAGTAATTTTTTCAGATTTTTAAATGGAGGTTTTCATTTTTTGTTTTCATCATAAAAGCTGAGCTTTAACCACCAAAGTTCAACTTTGAGCTTTTCAAAATGTGATTATCAATTTTGAATCTGCTATTAATTCTCTTTCAGACCCCGCAAAAAGTTTTTCCTCGAGTATAACTTATCTCGAGATATGAGCCTTCAAAGTTGGACAAGTTTGCTAAAAATCGTATTGCGTAAAAATGTTGAGACCAGCCCCCTACCCCCTTGAGGAATAGAAAAAAAGATAATTATTTTGTGAATAGCCCACCGAGGGGAATTCGTAAAAAAAAATTGAGCGAAATCGGAAGGCCCTTCATTGTTATTCTGTTTTAATGATTTGCCCTTCTCAGCCCTTCTTTTGGATTTTTAAAAAATTTCAGAGAAAATTCCAAATTCCCTGACATTTTTAGATTTTCCAGAAAGTAGGCACCCTGCTTTTGCAAAAATTGCCCAATGCCCGTTAGAATATGACCTGTCATAACGAATGTTTCAATATGAGATCAATGTTGAGAAACTAAGAATTTCGACTTCTCAGCCTTCAAAATGCACACCGTCTCTGGTGGACTATCGTATTTCCACGTCAATTCATCTCACTACAAACAATATGGTATCGATCCATCGAAATCACACACATCCCCGAAAACAAAATCCTCATCAACGCATACCTATTCCAAATCCAAACCCATCAACAAAATAACTTGAAATTCGATAACGTATTTTTCATTAACCACGTTCGTTGCTCGCAGACCAGTCGAGATCTCGCCTCAAGAGAGGGAGAGCGAGAGAGAGCGAACGATTTAAAAAATGCGTCTTGGTTACGACACCGATCCAGTAAAAAAAAAAAAAGGTTCGCGATATGCGCGAATAAATTTCAAACGTCAGCCTCGAATGACCTAAAAATTTATACGATTTTTTTGTCCACTCTTAATCTCGCTTCGTTGCGGATCTCAGTCTCATCGGTTTACAACGTGAAACGTGTGAGACACGCATCAGGCATCACGCACCCGAACGATCATTAACGTTAATTTAACGACGCTAATTTTTTTTTTTACGATTCTACATTGATAGCAAGGATATCACTCCGGTGATGATTAGATCATTGACCATTGAAGATTGTAGGATACGAAAAAAAAATTACAATAAGTTTTTTCCATTTGTTGTCTCCGTTTTATTACCATTTTAGGCACAGCTTTTAATAAAGCTAGGTATCTATACAAATTCGTAGGTATAGCTTGCGCTATATAGTTATACTTGAGCCAAAAAAAGTGCGAATATAGGTCGCGTTCGAGTTGGTTAATATATGAGCATTGTACTGACTACTTACCAATCAAACCTATTCTTTGGTAGAAAATTAAAAGCCATACATACAACAAACATGATGGCAAATACAACAAAAGAATACGTACGTATGTAGATGTACAGCTACAGCTATAACTACACAGTACATACATAGTATAGGTAGGTAGTAGGTACTAGGTACTGGGTACACCTCGTACTATATCTACGAGGCGTGATTTTGAAGAGTTTCATTGCGTAATGATCATCCACAAATATACCATACGTATGCCAATGCTATACCTATAGTATCGTTCTTTTTTTTCCTCTCTTTCTTACAGACGGCGAGTATTACGAGTACATATTTTATCTGCACGCTATTAGGCAATAATGCTATTCAAAATTTACTTTGACGGTGGCGTTTCGGACCATCTTGTCGAAATTATTGTTGTAATCGCGTAGAATTACACTTGGGTATAAATTCTATACCTATACGATTTCATTTCGTTGTAATATCTACGTAAATGTTTAGCGTGGTCAAATTGACCGTATGCCAATAATGTTCCTTCATTGTATCTTATTTTCTATACAATCGTATAGGTAATTATCTGTTGCAAAGGTTCAGGCCTTCAGGTACCTCTACCTATACGTAGATAAGACTACAGCATAGGTCAAACTGTCATCTAACGATAAGATTTACTTCTCGAGATGCTTCGAGATAATAGCCGGAAGCTGTATCGAGATATATGAAGCTATGGATATAAAATCGATCGCTACTGATTTACCAGGACTGCATATCGTATTCGCATATTATGTGGAATAATATTGCAATCCACATGTCTAATGTTTCCTATTCGATAAAAGAGGTAGGTAATTATGCGCAGTCGTACTTCCAGAAATAATATAGGTGTAGGTATGGTACACGTACGTAATAAATATGAACATGACACGTAATAAATATTCATTTAGACGTCGCGTCTCTCAGGAACGAATTAGTATCGCGCTTTAAAATCTAAAAATTCGTATTTTTGTATGACGGAATGTTTAAAAAATTCGAGCAATTTTTAAAAACGCAAGTTTGAAAAAGATTCCTATGAAGATTATAATCAAGAACGAAGTTATTTCAGATGATTTCGAGAGATAGGAAAATAATGGGGGAGGGGGAGGTGAGGTGAAAATCTAACCTGGAGTCATAGGCGTACACAGAGATTAATTAGGGGAGGGGCTCAGAACTCGAAAAAAATATGGGAGGGTGGTCAAATTTCAAATCAGTCATCTTACACTGATCTTTCAGTCAAAATTACTTACTGATTTTTTCTGGCAAATTGGAAACTGATCGAGAAAACAGTGATTTTTGATAGAAAAATCGATAATTTTCAAAAAATAAAGCGCCGCAGAAGCGAAGCGAGAGTGAAATTTTTTTGAAAAATACTATTTGAATAGCAGAAAAAAAAAATGCACTTTTGTCACATTTTTGTAATAGAAAAATTTCCTTATCGAGCTTAAGAAGAGGGCTCGAGCCTCCTGAGCTTGGGGTTTTTGACCTGCAGCTATAGAATTTCGATTTTTGACCCAAATTTAAGGGTATGAGGAAGAAGGGTTGAAAGTTCAAATCCTAAACCTGAAATGGAATTCAAACTCAGTGTTCTGGAAAACAATCGTCATCGAAATTTTTAAAATTTTGACCCAAATTGGAGTACGGAGTGCTGAGAGAGCCAAATAGAGAAATTAGATGGAAATTTAAATTCAGCATTTCCAAAAACACGATGAACGATAGTATAGGTACATTTTTTATATGTATAAGTATTTTTGGTGTTCTTTTTTCCGAAAATTTGAAGCTCCTTCAGCGGGCTCCATAAAGGAGATGAGTAAAAATTTTGATTACGGAATCGACAATATATTTCTCTAAACTTTTTCGTGTTTTCGGGCCGAATTTTTTAACATTTTTCAAGCCTTCCGAAGAAATTTTTTGGGTGATGTATTTACAAACTGGAACTGAGCAGAAGGATGATTTTAAATGCTTACAAGTACTTATCCAATTTTTTCTTCTTCCTAAAAATCACAACTATTCAAGAATTAGATAAGTATATCTTTTCAAGCCTTAAAAACGATTCAAATTCAATTTAAAAAATTATTCAAACCCTCTTTTCTCTGCACAAAAACCGGAAAAATTCAGTTTTATAAAGAATGAGACAAATTATTTCACAGCGTATACCAAATCATGTGAATGAGATTTTAGGATTTTTCCAGAATGAAAATTGAAATTCCCCCCCCCCCCCTTAAGCAACTAAAAAAAACCGCGTACTTCGAATCAATGAATGATGCGTGCAAATCCGTGCAATATTTTCAGCTTACTGCCTCAGTAGATAAATGAAGAATCAATGAGGAGTAAGTAAAATATTAATAAATTCGTCGAGATAGATCAATATGTGACCATGTCGGAAAGAAGGGACTATTTGTAAAAAAAAATTAAATCTTTTTCTATACGTTTTTGGTCCAGATTTGACGTAATTTTGATCAAAAACGAGAAAAGAGACATCAATTTTTTTTTACACGTATGGTTTCTTCTTTCCGACAGGGTCACATTATGTTGAGCTCGAGCAAAAATTTTTGCGAAAAAACACCTCAAAGGTTGAAAATTCCACTTTGTCTCCCTACTGAGGTTTTTCAAAACCGATAATTTCAAATTCTTCTTCATTTTCTCTCCCTTTTTTTCGGTATCGTGATCAAGGACGTCATGATTCCATTGGAAGACTTGAAATGAAATTCTGATTGTCATCGCGATTGCTCAACATTGATTTCTTTTGTCGAGGTTTGGAGAATCTGATAAAAAAAATAGATATGTTTTTTCCTCTTGGGTGGGGGGGGGGGGATTCCAAAATTTTTAAGACGCTGTTTTGCGAGACGTCATTTTGCGTGACGATAAGTCAAAAACTTATAAATTTTTGTATTTTCAAAATTAATTCAATGTCAGAAAGTCAGAAGCTGACTTTTGAAAACTTACAAATTTTTAATATCCATGTTAAAATGATCGTGGTTTTGTAAATTTAGATCACCAAGGGGAACTCGTAAAATTTTTCAAAAGTACCATAATCAGTTTTCCGAAATGCATCGAATTTTAAAACTGAATTAGAAAATCTCACTCCTAAATGAGAACTAGATGAGTTAAACTAAAACGTTCAGCATAATCGTTCAAAGTAATTGATATGTACCTATCCTATAAATATTTGCAAAATTTTATTCAAAATCCAAAATTTCGAAAATATCAATTCACGGCATCATGACTAATTTTGGTTTGCATACAGATTATAAATTTGCCAAAATTTTTGCCACATATGAATTTTTCTCCCCTTAATTAACGATTCTACCTGAAAAACAACTAACGAATTTTTCAAAGTAGAAATGGCCAAGTGCCAAATGGAAAAACCGATCTTAGATTCGTGTTCAACAGGTTGAAGTATTCGTATACGGATACGTTAGGCGACCATTTTATGTAAATTGATGAAATGCATTTATTATAATTCCCCAAAAATTTACCTAGAATCGAAAATTTTATGTAAGAAAAAAATGGGGGAAAAACACTAACGTCGAATTTGTGTTTAGCACAAATATTTTAAAAATGTATATAATATACTAGAGTTCATTTTTTCAGATAGGTACCTTAAAAATCGCATTTAAAAGAATTCCAGAAGAAAAGAATGAATCTCAAAAAGTAAAAAAAGGGATAAATGCACAATACAAAATCAAAAAAAAAACTGGGTTTTTGGGTTTTCTAAAATACACATTAGGTCCAAACTATTACAAGGTCCAATAAGTAGGTATTTGTTTTTCCGAGCAGTATTTTTATTAGGTTAGGTACTTTAAAAAAAAATTCGAAAATGCACCCATATACCCATAAACCCAAAAATCACCATTCTGAATGAATTCTGAAAACATTTTTCTTTCTTTTTATGACGTAATTTTTTCTTATTTTTGAAAATTAAGGTTTCCAGTTTTTTTTACGTCTCCTGTAAAATTTGGTCAAGGTAACAAAAAGTACTTCGGGAAAACGATTCTCAATTACGGATATCACAGTCTCGCAAATTCGACTCTCTCGACCCAATTTCACGAATACCAAAGTTACAAATCACACATGTAAGTCTATTTGTTCTGGTGAAAATTTAAATCATTCGAAACCCCATCGAAAAGCGGAACTCGAACAAAACATAATGTAAATAAGATTCGCACATGCGATGCAATCTCGCAACAACAATACAATATTATCTAAATCCGCAGAATAATATCGTTCAATAACCATAAGAAAGTAAAAAAGAAAAAGAAAACAAGCTGAAATAAGAAAAAAAAAACCAACGCAATGGGTACGTTATGATGCTTATGTGACGAATTGATTCTTAGAGATATTGTACTGGACGCAAAGAAGGAAGAAGTGAATAAAAAAAAACACGTTTGCCATTTAAAATATCACGCGCTCTAGCATTCACATGTAATCTCGTCCCAACAACCAGTTTTGTCTGATGATTACATTAGTGCACATGTGAAGTGTTCGAAAATTCGAATCCGACTGTCTGCAATTCTCGGGTTAGAAAAAATGGTGTTTTAAACCGACAGTGCAAAAAAAAATTCCCGATATTTTTTTTAAACGTTTAAAATTTTAAGTCGTTTCAGCGAATCCGGTTTCGCATAATTTTTCCAATTGATTGGCGCAGTACGAACGCGAATAATTGATTCATCGTATTTGCATCTTCTGGATTAGTTAATATACACACGCGAGTTTTTATTAAATATCTCATTGCCAATAGTACAGGTAAATATACCAAAATTTTTATTCACTCATAATGTTTTTCAACCACAATCTGCAGCCAATTTCAAGTTCACGATTTTATAACGAGATAAATAGGTAACGACGTAATATAAAACGTTTCTGATCTTATACTGAATTCAAGTCTGGAATCAAACAACGAACTGAAGACAGAAAGAGAGAGTAAAAAAAAAGCAAAAATTTCTTCGAGCCATAATAAGTATTTCTTTATAACTTACTGGTTTAATTTTTAAACTAAATATGGCAGATGGGCAAGTAAGTTTATTATAAAGCTCGTGATATCCTTACGTAATCTGTAGGTATACACAATACTTCGTAGATACTCAATTAGGCATTATTTCTCCTTCTAAATTGTATTTTATTCAGCGAATTGTTGGAAATTAATCGAATTTCTTCAGTTTCGTGTGAGAACCGATGCAAAACTAAAACGTTCAAAGGTTTCTAAAAAAAATACCAAAGTGTAAGAAGCTGTATTAAAAAAAAAAAAATGATTTCTGTAAAAATTAGCGTTCAATCACGCGTTACTGGAATTTCAGTATAACGTTAAAAAAAAAGTTTGTTTCTTCCTGAAAATTTTGGAAGATTTACTTAGGCACCTGAAAAAGAATACCTAGATTTTTGAACACTTTAGTTCAAGAATGACCAATTCACTGAAAATGATTAGAAATTTACATCCAACTTAATTACCTATACACATTTCAATAATTAAATAAAAAAGGTACTCGAAGGAAAAAGATTTAAATTGAAAAATTCTCCTATATTGCTCGTCATCGAAATTCGAAATACCGTAAAATAATTCATAAAATTTCCTTTCAAGCAGTAAAAGTTCAAGGCCTTGAACGTCTGCCATTAAATATCTGAATATTATTGAAAATCACACCAGGAAGAGGGATGTGTTCGCCGACTTCCTAAAGCTTTAGCTCAACTTCATTAACGATTAGAAAAATAAGAAACATTGATTTGAACGATTCATCCATAATTTTTGTAAGAACTCCATTTTATACCTTCAATTTTTTTTTTGCCAATTTCTTGAAATACTAAAGGCAACGACTCGTAGACCGTAAAACCGGTTTAAAAATATTTGTGAAAGACATAACCGATTTCTTACACCGTACAAGCGTACTTTAATTTGGTAATCTATTGAGCATTAAATAGTGGTTGGGAACCATCGAACTGGTATCAAAAATGTACGTTTGGATGAAACTCAAATTTATAAATAATACTCGTCCTTGTAGCAACAAAAAAAAAAAAAAAAAAGAAAGAAAGAAAGAAAAGAGCCCCTTAAATTAAATTGTAAAAGAAAACCGAGTGATTGTTTGGAACAGCATATCGAATGAATTTTCGTTGAAAAATTGAATAATTTGCCTTTTTCAAGAGATCCGCGAATCCAGGAGTCTCTTGCAAAGAGGAACGAATTTCGGGACACAATTGAACTTTTCACTGCATTTCAACGATCATTTTAGGATTTCAGATCTAGATACCTAAGCTCAATACAACGAGTCAGCGAAAATCTGGTCGAACTGCATTCATCCTCGATACCCCATGTATGAACATATTGCTTCATTGTGAAAAAATTCTAGCCGCCAAATTCATACCTCTAATTACAATACGTATTTGACATCGGTTCATATTTACGCAATAATGTCGATAATTAATGAACGAATAAGAGAGCGAACATCGAGAGTGTTAATATGGCTGGAACCGCGGAGTAGACTAACGTAACCATTCAAATATTCTCCATACACTTGACCTTGGTTATTGAATCTGAACAATACACACGTACGACACGAGTACTATACGCGAGTACGAGTATTTCGCGATACTTGCACGAGGGTATGGGTAAATAAGCATCGGTGTACTTGATAATTCTCGTATCGAAGTGGTAATATGGATGGCCGACGGCGAGTACGCCTCTGTCATCTGGTTCTAAAACTAGTTCCGTCGATTCAGCTTCGCATTAGTTGCAGACTGGCGGCGATCGTTGCCGAAATATTAAAATGTATTTAATCGTTCGAATCGGTCCGTAGCTACGTAGACGTAAACGTTTACAGCAGCTGTTGCACAGCTCTCAAACATTCACGTGCTCAGTTGGAATCTCGTATTGGTTTTGAAATTAAAAATTCATCCCAGACATCTCGTAGTATCTCTGGATTCTAATTCATCTCGCGCGCGCGCGCGTGTTTGCAGAACGATGACGAATGATAAACCGGAGTACGTGTGTTCGTTGAGCGAAAACGTTCTCAAGATAGCCAAACAGGAGCTCCGAGAAGACGAACAAACCAGGCAATTCGCTTTGATTCAGATGAAAGAATGGATCAAGAAGAATCCTCGAATTATACATTGTCGAACAGGTTCGTACGGGGCGATGGCAAAATGTCTCGTCGATCGATTACATTACATTATCACGATACCGGTTAATTGAGCTGCTTCGTCGTATCCGGCAGATGATCCTTTTTTACTCAGATTTCTCAGAGTGAAAAAGTTCAGTTTACCTATCGCACAAGAAACACTCGAAAGGTATTTACTTTTGCGTCACGTCTATGGTACTTTGATGTTTCACAATTTGGATATCAAGGATACGGTGATGGATGAGTTGCTGCATCTAGGGTATGTATTTTCTGTACGGTAATGCTACAATAACGAAAATTAATAGGTGAGCTTTCAATCGTTACATTTTCTAAAAACGTTTTTGAAAAAAGGTACCTCTTCGCGACGCCAAAACGAGATAAATATGGTCGACGGATCATCATCGCTAGACCAGGTATGATTTTAAATTATTAAAATTGCAATTATTTTCAATCGCTTCTACGATGCCTGAGCAATTAAGGATCGTTTGTAAATTTCATCCATTCAGAGCATAATTCAACTCGAGTCGAGTCTTCTAAAAAGCTCTTTTGACAGCATTCATTTCAATAGATTAACGAAATAATTCTGTACAATGCGACGAAGGACTCCAATACAGATCCCGTAAATTTCAGTCTATTGGGCAGTAACTTTGCATAGATAATTTTTTTTTGTCCAACTAGAAAGGAGGACTTGGTAACATAAGAAATTTTTTGCTTTGAAAACAAAATTACTTCTTCAATATCTATTTCCGCTAAAAAAAAATGTTCCAAAAAATTGAATCACATTTTTTCAACGACTCGATTCAACTTGCTCGTATAAACGTTTCGGGAACATTCGTATCTTTTCGTATTCGCTCGTTCGACTTGGGAACGAATTTTTAAACCACTAATAAACTTAACTGGCTTCAAAACGGAAACTGTTGCCGAAAAATTCAAAACTCCATTATTAAAATTGGTGAAAGTGAATTTTGAATTTAGAACAAAAATGCTTCAAACGAAAACCAAAGTATTCTGTATCTGCTGTTGTCCAATTCTGATTTCCATTTTCTTCGCCCTATTTATAACGATGTTTTTCATATCTTTGTACACCTTATACAAAAAACAAGAATTGTAACCGTCGTTGAATTTTATAAATTTTCAACTTTGCAGGAGTATTTGATCCTTATAAATACACGAACGCGCACATGTGCCATTTTCATGCAATCACTTACGAAACATTGATGGAAGACGAAGAAAATCAAGTCGTAGGATATGTTCATTTCGCCGACGGTGACGGATTTTCGTTTCCTCATTTGACATTGTTCACTCCCAGAGAGGCAGTGAGAATAGTGAAAAATGGCGAAGTGAGATTGATCTGTTGAACGAAGTCGACGACTCGAAATGGATTATTCAAAGTGGTTAAATTTTTGTTACAGCGAGTAATTCCGATGCGTCATAAAGAAGTACACGGTATTAATGTTCCTGCTGGATTGAAATACGTTATCGATTTCGGCATGTCTCTGGTATCAGAGAAAATCCGAAAAAGAATAAAAGTAAATAAGATTAGTGAATTTTTTCACTTTAGTGAACTGAATATTAATTGAGCAATGATGATTTGTAGATTCATAACAATCTGCAAGAATTACACGAACATTTGGATAAATCTCTTCTACCCAAAGAATACGGAGGCGATATGCCAATGGCCGAAATGATTCGTAAGTAGCGTTAATCAACCATGTAGTAATAGAAAATATGCGTCGATGTAGCTATCGAGCTGACACGTGCTTTTCAGAATTATGGAAAGAAGAGTTATATAAACGTCGAGATATTCTGTTAACCAACGACGAGATGGCTGTTAAACTTGAAATGTATAATGAGGCTGCGAAAGAGGGTCGTGTTTCCGCGTTGAAAAGTGGATGCGGAATAGGAGCTCAAAACGATTGCACAGATTACGTTACCGGTAGCTTTAGACAGTTAGCTGTAGATTAAGCTAAATTCTCAACAAGATGAAATTCACCATTTGTTTGAATCACTACGATATTTCGCTTTTGTTTTATCGCTTTCAATGTTTTGTAATTTTTGTAATTCGTATGTATGGCAAATAAATGTTTGTCAGTAAAATAAATATTTGTAAATGAAGTCGAGAGGAATGTAAGTAAAAGCACTCACCCAGTGATCAAGGTTTACATTCGAAATGATAGGGCTCGTAAGTTTTGAAATCTCTCCACGTGGGCGGATAGCAATCGTACGAATGTTTACCACATTGTTTACACACGCTGGTGAAAAGTGAGGTATAACTATTCAGCCAAGACTGTGGGATCACACAAAGAGTAAGTAAATCATACTGAATCCGAAATAATTAATAAAAAAAAATTATTATTAACCAAAAACGATTTAACTGCTATTTCATGAAAACTCGGCATTGCGAAATGGAGTAATGCTGCTTGGGCATGGTCAGTTATACGACGAAAAACATGATACCTTGATTCGGCCATCATATCAGCTGGCGAGCTACAAGATTCCGTGTAACCTTTTATCACAACCAATTCTAAAATAAGACTTCTGAATGCAATCGTTGCTTGAAGTATTCTGCCCAATGAGACCTGCCATTCATGAATCAAAAATGTATGAATTACATAGTAGTTCAATACATAAATAAGTAATCAAAATTTACTTGAACTACGGTATTCGTAGCGAACGATTTGGAAATTGTTATGTTCATGTCGTTAAACAAACGATCCATTCCGGCGATAAAAGAATCCATTTGCCTAATGAGCGTAACCTCAGGATAAATTAACTATGCTGGTCTAAGGTAGTAATGAAATGATTTAAAATTAAATTGAAACTTACTGAGGAGTGATATTAGATGAAGTACTCAGGGGCCGTTTTCGTTTATTGAAAACTGATGTTAAAATGATCGATTTTTTCAACGAGTTGGAATTTAATATAGTGTGAGCAATGGTACTGTACTTGTGAACCTATAGAAAACATATTGTATCAAACATGAAGCCGAATACTGCTACATTACAACTTGATGAAAATTTTAAGATTACTTTATCAGTCCATTTATGACTTCGAACTAAAGGACTGTAAAGATTTTGTTTCTCGGCACTGCTTTCTTGAGCAAGGTAACCGTTATTTGTCAACATTAAATTTCCAGAAGGGATGTTGATGTTGATTACTGTTTGTTCCAGTTCTCTGCATCATTCA
Source organism: Pseudococcus jackbeardsleyi (assembly GCA_038380155.1). Taxonomy (NCBI): domain Eukaryota; kingdom Metazoa; phylum Arthropoda; class Insecta; order Hemiptera; family Pseudococcidae; genus Pseudococcus; species Pseudococcus jackbeardsleyi. The sequence goes on from CM076240.1 coordinate 2,129,013, forward strand.
TAAATTAAATTGTCGTCAATGTAAAAAGTACTTCCCATAACTTTTTCATAACAAACACATTTTTCATTACCTGTAACGTTGGCCAATAGTGGATAACATATTCTGGATTTCGATGATGAACTCGCGTCCTTCTTCATCATGTTCTTCACCAACGCCAGTACCTAAAGTTGAAAACAAATTAGCGACTTCGAGACGCAATACTTTGACAGCTGAAAGGGCCGCGCATAACGGATTCGACTCCATTCAAATGCAATTGGATGATTTTTCTGCGAAAAAATGGGAGGAAAGAAACCTGTAAGAAAATGTAGAAATAAACAACTATAATTAAACTATAACCAAACAATATTAAATCTCACTAACCTGAAAACTTCAAGAACAGAAATACTTCGAATAAAAATGAAAATATTGGAAAAATTACTGCTGATAATGAGTTGCTGACAATTGTTCAATAAAATTTCAATTGTTCTTGCAAATTAAATTAATTCTATGAATAATTTCACAAGAACTACCTCTCAAAACTTTCCCAGCGTAATTTGTAAATTTTTTTCAATTTTTTAAATAAAAATAGAGAAAGATTTCGCTCGACCGATCGCCGCCTCGCCGGGCCGGTTTTCGCCATATTGTGACGTCATATTGCGTCTGCGTCAACTTATCAGTATCATATCATTTATTTATTTATATTTTATCAAAAGACTTTTGAAAGTTGAATTTGTGAATTCGTCGAATATCACGTTGAGCATAAATAATTCTTGAAATAATCGTCAATTTGTCCCCAAATTTTCGTGTTTACGAATAGAATATTGATCAAACCTTCCATGCAGAGTAAGTATTTTATCAATACTCTTCTTTAAATAAATGAACTTTTACAGTTGCTGTTCACTATAGCAATGTAGCATGTAGCTGCTCTCAGAATTTGTAACTTTACTGATAATTAAATTCTGCGTTTCAGTGATATGATTAGTAGGGAGGAGTTCATCAGATTGTCGAAAAGAAATTGGGGAGCATTACTGTTTCCGACAGTTTGTTTGGCATTTGTCATTGCAGACCAATTTAAAACTGCGGAGTACAAACGGAAAAAGGCTTTACTCAAATAATAAGAATTAGAGTGATATTGTATTAATCGAGTGATACAGAATATCAATCAAACGATGCCACCTCCCAAAATTCCTGTTTCTATGGTATGGTTTTATCATAGACGCTTATTACTAATGATTCCTGCTTTTCTCGTCGGAAAATGGTTCGATGATGTCGAAAGATCTCGGTTAGTACGATTTCGAGATAAAAGTGCTTTATACGGAGGACAAGTAAAACCCGGCGATCCTCCTTCATGGCCTTAGCTTGTTCAAAATACGTAGGGTGGAAAATAGCGTTTATTGTATATTTCTTACGCTGTTATATTTTAAATAAAATTGCTTAGCAACAAGTAATGTTATTCTTCTCATTTGTGTGTTATTCTTTTAAGGAATTTTCCATGGTTAACCTATCATAGAATTTACTGAACTTGGCAAAATTCCAACACCCATCGACGTATAGTACATAATTTATTTTAAAAATTTAACATACAACACAGTTTTGAAAATAAGAAAACAATAATACTGAAACAATGGGTAAGCACATTCACAAACTTATTTTAATTTGAAAAGGACGCTATCAAAGTGATATGGTAAGAAAAAAATAACGTACTAGTACGTATAAAGCTCTTTTACACACGAGTATTTGATTCTATCACAATAAAAGTCAAAATTACGAGATGCCGAATTACTTGATGACTTTTCCTTCACTTTTTCATTATTAGCTGCTTACATTTTTTCAAAGTACTGCAGCTTTTACTTCTTTTGAGGTGATGATTTGGTAAGTTTGCAATGGTGTGTTCATCTATACACTTTTGCTCAATACATTTATCATTATTTGTCAGTTCACTTTTGGTTTGAAAACAGGGGGGTTTAACTATTTTCGAAGGATCCAATTTGACGGCAGTAGGCATTACACTCATATCACCTGGATCAGCGCTGCAAGTTGTACTCTCCAGATCGGCGCATTTTTCATTCTGTTTTGTTTTGTACTTGTTATATGTTTTAAAAACTACTTTATCGCACGTGTTCGTTTTTTTTTTCATCTCGTCTTGTACTACATTCATTTCTCTTTCTCTTTTTTCTATCAATTTTTGTTTGTGAACTAAATTAGACTCAAAAGTGTTCAGGTAAAGTTCTTTACTTTTCAAATCATTTTCTTTCACTTTTAATGCTGTCTCTTTTACACGCAGTAATTTCAGTCGGTTAAAAAATTTCTCGTTGTATACCTCTTCGGTGATTTTTCTGGGATCGTAATAAAGTGACGATTGAGGCCTTGAATATTGATCGCCGCTTTGAATCACTTCGATTTCACCATTTAGTTTCTTCTCTTGATAATGCTTCGCCGATGACGGAATTGTTTTAGTTTTTTCACATTTAGATTTCAGATTTATCCCATGAAATGGAGTGGCATTTCTGTCATAATTGCAAATCACCGTAGGATGATGAATAATGGTTTCCACTGAAGGTCGTAAATGCTCGTCAACATTTATCAGTAATTTGATAATTTTATTTAAATTTTCCGAATAAAAAGTAGGTAATTTTGGCAATCTGGAAACAATTTAAGATTATAAATGAAAAGTGCAAAACTTCCAAGATTTTCTATGTTCATTTCACTTACTTGATTTTTTGGGTTGTAAGTTTCAATCGATTAATGCTTTCAACGACGAATGAAATCTCCAATGCACACAATTCGTATATTAAACATCCAACCGCCCAGACGTCGGTTTTTTGATTTATTATTCCATTGATTTGTTCCTGGGTATGAAACATCAAATATCAATTAAAAACAATGCATTAATAATTCAATTCTGAAAATATCAATAAATAAATTACTGGACTTGGATAGTGAATGTTGTCTATCGTTGCAGAGAATGTAATGCTTTTTATTAGAATTTTTTGTAATCTGGAATCTGCCAACTTGAGATTATAATGCTTATCCAAAAATATATTAGCTGGTTTTATATTCAAATACGAAATGGTTCTATGGAAAGCTGCTATTGCTTTAGACAATTGATACAGAACCTTCCATATGAATTTTTCATTCATTAGCTGTTGATTCCTGTAGAAATCAAAGAATTTTAGAAATGATATTGTTATAATCTATACAAGAAAAATGATTTAAAGCATAAACATTTACAGCTTATACGAATTCATCAATGAATCTAAGTCACCACAATGGCAATATTCCATGATTGCATAAAGAGTTCCACTATCTTCGTGAATGATGGTACCATTGTAACGCACAATATTTGAATGAATCATAGTATTACTATCCATTATCTTGATGTCTGCTAACAATTCCTTAAAATTAAACGGATAGAATTGAGAGTTCAGAAGTAAAAATTAGAGAAAAATAAAAAAAAAACAGAAAGAAACCAACTAATTTACCTGTTTGTCATGATTAGACATTGCTCCGAAGTCGATAGCTTTCCATACATAAAGTTCTTTCAGCGATTTAAGCTTTACTTTGTAGCAGATTCCGAAAGATCCATAGTTAATTATATCAATTACAGAATAATCGGAAAGTGTTTGGACTTGGAGACGGTTACCGGTGTGCGAATGGAAATACGGTTGCGACATGACAGCCCGTGATTTTTAACGTATACGTATGATTCATTAACAAGACTTCAACTTCAATTTGTTGAAAAATAAAATAATTATGAACGACTGTAAATTTTGTATTCAAACTTTTTCAGATTTTGTTTTTGATAACAAAATTTCCGTTATAATTATAAATTTTGAAAAAAAAAATCAAAGAAAAATGTAAATAAACAAAAGCACTGCGTTTCGAGGAAAAAAAGAACTAACTAATAAAAAATAAACGACGAACGAAAAATTCCCGGCCAATTTTTGTCATCTAGATAGCCCAGATAGCCACACAACTTCACAAATCACAACAAACTAATCGTAATCTTAACATTTTTGTTCTTACTTTTATTCCGAAAAGTAATTAGTATATTTTTAATTGCGAATTGATTTAAAATGAGGCAAACGAAAGTCGTTTGTGAAATATGTGGCAAGATCTACTCAAAAAAGTTTGGTTTACTCCGTCACATAAATTCAGCGCACGATCAGCAAAGAAATTATGTAAGTGTCTTTGCTATGATGCTATGTTACCATTGCTGAAGAAAGAGATTTTATGGAATAAATAATATTTTCAGAGTTGTGAATATTGCGGTAAATGTTTTCCGAGGAGTGATATGGTTAGACGTCATATATTCGACAAACATACAGAAAAACCTCCAAAACCACTTATTGTAAGTTATATTTTTTAAAATGTTCAATTTTACTCTAAAAATTCACTTCCTGCGTTCCTGCGCTGTTTTCAGAAATGTGATTTCTGCGATAAATATTTCAAAACCATAAGCGCAGTGAAAAGCCATTCAAGAAGACATCAACCTAAATCCAACCCTCCGACGAAAATGATTGACAAAGAGAAAGGAATTTTTGTTAGTCTGGTTTAATTACTTCGAATCTTTTTCAACTTCATTTTAGAAGAAAAAAAATATCGTTTACTATAATTATTTTTTTTCAGGAGTGCAACGAATGTGCCACTGTATTCCAATATCGGCAGAATTTGATTCGACATATACAAAATATCCATATGTCACCTAAATTATACGTAAGTTGGTTATTTTTCAAGATTTCAAATTCTTATGCGTCTTTATTTCATTTGTGTTTTTTTTTTTCAATAGGAATGTAAAGTATGTGGCTTGATTTATAAAAGTAAATACGGTTACCTGGATCATTTTCGTGCAGCTCATGAATCAGATGAAAACATGGTAAATTTTCAGTAAATTTCTGTAAAATATAACGTGAAAGTATTTTCATTCTATAAATTAATTTCAGACTTGTGATAAATGTGGAAGAAGTTACCGCAACAAAAAATCAATGATGAAACATATTGAGAATTGTTCCAGTCGTCCAAAAGTAAATTTCCTTTGAGACTCTGCATTTTTAGTTATTATGATACTACATGTATAAATGATTCTAAGAATCTCTATCGATATTTACGTTTTTGATTCATTGAAAGCAGCGAAATGATTTAATATCGGAGAATAATAAATTTCTCTTGAAGCGATTTTTAAAGCTGACGTGTAGTGGTGAAGTACCTATTTGAATGACATTTGCAAGGTTTTCAACAGCTGAAAAACTTGAGTGAGACCAAATCGTACCCCCGTGCAATAACAACACATCTCAAAATGAACTTTTTAAATTTTTGATGTAAATAGAAAAGCAATCAAAGATAAGCAAGTTTTAGAAAAAAATACGAGGGTCAAGTTTTTTGAGATGTGTTATTGAACTGGGTATGCGAAATGGATATTTGCATTTGTATTGAAACTTGAAAGCGATCATAATTTTAGAACATCTAGAAACTCAACATTTTGAGAATCGCTTTGTCATTATTATTAAAAAATTATTGCTTTGGTCGAGATTCATTGAAAATTTTGCATCAGTGAAATTACAATTTTAATGAAATATTGTACGTATGTTTTTCAGGTTTCTAAAGTCGCGCCATCCATTATTTGTGTGGAATGCGAAAAACCATTCGCGAGACACTATCTTTTATTGAAACATTACACAGAAGAGCACAATGTTGAGTTGATATACGAAAACAAACAGTTCGATTCGATGGACGAATTCTACAAGTGGAAACAAGAAGTAGAATTTTTCTCGATCTCTGGATATCATGCATCTAGTGGTGTCCACGAAACACTCAACGGTCGTCTAAGAAGATATCGATGCCATCGTTCTGGAGTGTATAAATCATATTGTGATAATGGTAAACGAGTTCGTCGTTTGAAGAAAAAAGGTTCAAAAAAGCTACAGGGTCTGTGTCCGGCAGAAATCGTCGTGAAGGAGGCCAAAACTGACGGAAAATGTGAAGTGACTTTTCAAACTACACACGTTGGGCACGAGATCGGCACTCAAACCGAATTAAGTCACATATACTTGGATAAAACTAAAAGACTTGATTTAGCGGCTAAAATAGCCGACAGAATTCCATTTACGGTGATCATGGAAAATGAAAATGAATCTTTAATTAACGGTAATTACGATAATCGTAAAAGAGCGATCACAACTAAAGATTTACGTAATATTAAATTGCGGTACGTTCCTGATCTAATTACAACGAAGAGAGATCCTGAAAGTCTTACGACTTTTGTCGAGCAAAATAAAGATTCTATTCTTTATTATAAAAATCATGATGAAGACGTTTCTATCAACACCTTAAAATCGATAGAATTTCCGTTTGGAACCAACGACTTCGTTTTAGTCTTTATGAACGCCGAACAAAAAAAAGCGCTTGAATTACTGGCTGAAAACCGTGTCGTCAGTATCGAAGGTACTCATGCCCTCAATATTTCTTTAGAAAAGTATATTTTACACACCGTTATGGTACTAAATTTAAATCAAGAAGGCCTTCCTGTAGCGTTCTTGTTAACAAATCGTGAGGATGAAACGACGATGACGTGTTTCTTGGAATGTGTCGCGGCCCATGTGGGCCAGTTGAAAGTCAAAACACTGATTACTGATTTGCAATACACCTATTTCAAATCCTGGGAAAATGTAATGGCGTTACCCGAGTACTATCTTTACTGTACTTCGCACGTCACTCAAGAATGGGATCGTCGTTGTAAAAAAATCCCTGTACAGAAACGCGATATATTTCGTTCTGCATTGGACCGACTGCACAAAGAGTTGGATGAAAATAAGTTTAGAATTATGCTTGAGGATTTTCTCAGTCAAACGGATCCAGACTACCAAAAATTTTTGGAGAATTTTAAATCAGATTATTCGCATAATGTCGAACAGTGGGCATTCTGTTATCGTATGTATGCGGAAATAGACACCAACGCCAGTCTCCATTTCAAATGTGGTGTCTTCGAAGGAAAAAAAGTTAAAAACGTAGCTTTGTGCCTCGAAAGTTTAAAAAATTATCTGTCTTACATATATCGAGAAGAAGAAATGAAAAAGATCAATGGTTATACACCTTTGAAACTGAAGCTGTTGAATGAGAGACATATCACTGCTCTCGAACAGATGAATGATTTTACCATTTATTATTTAGATGAACCGGGTAAGTGGCAAGTTATTTCGTCTGAAAACATCTACACCATTTCCAAACAAAAGCCTCAGTGCCTGTCTGACTGTCTGTTGAAATGTGCCGAATGCAATAATGTGTGCTTACACGAATACAAATGCTCGTGTTCAGATCATTCTGTCATGTATAATATGTGTGTGCATATTCATGCCGTATTGATGATTTATACGACAGAACGTTCAGAAGAGATTTTTCCGGAAACATATGCAACTGTAACGGCACCTTCTGTTTCTACAATCTCATCGAATCCAACTTCTCCCGATCATTTCAACGAAACGGAAACGAAAGAGCCCCTGTTTTCTAAAGGTCCGTATTCTTTTGCGTTAGTAATTTTTGTTTCGGATTTTAACTTTCGAGTTTACGATTTAAACAATGTTTTAAATTTGGTCAGTAGAGTTAGGGAGAAAAACGTACTCAGAAATGATGAAATCATAAAAACTGTTAGATTCTTTGAATGAATAATGATTTTTCTTTTTTTTTTTCAGCTGAAATTTTGGCCGAAGTAAGAGAGAAATTCGGAATTATCGAACAAAACATTGAAAACTTGTCTACCAATATGGCGCATTGGATTTCGATTAAAGAAATACTTGATGCTATTCCTGTCAGAATGATGGACATCTCGACGAACGCAATTCAAGAAAATTCTTCATTTCATTCCAGTTCTGAAAACGTTCTTGTTTTTGGGAATAGTGTTGAAAAATGCGAGTAGAAATTCTAACTTGTATAATATGTATTTTACATATATAATTCGCTCAGTGGCAATTTTTCTGCTGTAAATGATGCGTAAATGGTAGAAAATGGAAAATGTTATTTAATTTTACCATTCAAAGCACTCTGGTTTTATATTATTTGAGAATTTTCAATGATAGGGTTATCTATCTGCCGTCTCTCTACTACGGTATCGGTAAAGACTGAAATGATTATTATCCAAATGTTTTCTTTTATATTGGGAGACATATTATTTTTCTTTTTGCCAATTTGTTGTAAAATTTTCGTATTTTCGTAAACTGTGTTCAGCGTTCATGTTCACTGTTTCTGAATACGATATACGACGTTGCCTTTACTTCGATTTCTTTTTCGATCGTGATTTTGTTCATTCTTAGCATCTGGAGAAGAAAATATTGATTAATATTATGTTATAAACTTATTTTATAATCATAAAATGTTGAATTGATTGAAAATAAACCATATTGAAGAGTTTTATTCGGGATTTTCTGTGTTTTATTTAAATTATTATTGCGAACAAGAACCAAGAAGTAAAAGCGCCGGAAACTTTGCTCCGCTTATTCTTTCATACAATCAGGAATTGCTGAAATTAACAATATTGAACCTTGGAAAAGAGAGGAGTGAAAGGAGCCTTTCTCTTATCACTAAAATGCAGTCCGAATAAAAAATTATTTATTTATTTTTCTTATTTCATAGTGCGAAAACTTTCGAATTTGATTAATTTTCTCTGTTGCAAAAATTATTATCAATTGTTTCAAATTATGGAATTGAAAAGTTGAAATTACTTTAGAATCAGCACATAATTGAAATTCTTTATTTGCGTATAATTTGTTTCGTTCATTTGCCTTGAATAATGGCTGGAGCTGCATTGAGACGTTTGATGGCAGAATATAAACGTAATTATATTACATATTATTGATATATTCATCCCTTCAAATATGTAGAGGATAATACCCTTATGAACTTCATTATTTTTCTTTCAGAATTAGTTACTAATCCTCCGGAAGGTATAGTTGCGGGCCCTGTCAGTGAAGACAATTTTTTTGAATGGGAAGCTTTGATAACGTATGTAATTTTATTACTTTTATTATTCTCATAATCGATTTTCTTAATTAAAATTCATGTTTCATTTTTAGTGGACCCGAAGGTACATGTTTTGAAGGTGGTATTTTCCCAGCCAAACTCACCTTCCCGTTTGATTATCCTTTGAGCCCTCCGAAAATGCAGTTTACTTGCGATATGTTTCATCCCAATGGTACGTAAAAATTCGCGAAATTTTGTGATCGTTTAACATGAGAGATTATTTTTGATACGAAAAACATGTACGTGTATATAATTTTTGTTCACGATTTGATTTTTCGATCACAGTATATGCGGATGGTCGTGTGTGTATTTCTATTTTACATGCTCCTGGTGACGATCCTATGGGATATGAAACCAGTGCCGAACGTTGGAGTCCTGTACAAAGCGTTGAAAAAATATTATTATCTGTTGTTAGCATTCTCGCAGGTACCTAATCATTTAATTTCTTGATTTACGCCATGATCATTTTTTTGCCACGTAAGCAAATGAGTCAGTTTCTCAAATAACTAATTTTGCTTGATTTTTTCACTTTTTTAGAACCTAATGATGAAAGTGGAGCAAATGTTGATGCAGCTAAAATGTGGCGTGAAAATAGAGAAGAATTTAACAAAATTTCAGAAAAAATTGTTCGTAAATCCTTAGGGTTATAATTTTTCTATCGTATAAAATATGAATCATGATTGTCCATCGAGATTAATTTTACGTGGCTTTGGCATTGTGAATGGTTTTGGAAGTTTTTTTTTCGTTGATTTTATTTTCAGTTTGTAACCGTTAAAAAAATTTTTACCAATAATTTGATGATTTTATTTTGTTTTATTTTTTTAAAAAGACAAAACTGAATCAATATTTTTTTATTCCGAAATTACGCATACGTCCAGTATGATTCAGTCAAGTTACTGCAAAGACAAGTTTTATCCAACTAAAAAATATACATTATTTTTCGTCGATAATGAAAGAGTTTTTATTGATTTACTTACGATGATCTTGGAATAAGAAAACGTATGGTACTGTTGCACGCGATATATTTAACAGTGATCAATGTTATAAAATGACAAAATTTCAAAACAAACGATAAATAATTAATAAATGAATGGAAGAAACAGACAAATAAGTAATCAGAAACTATTCTCATTGAAAGTACCGTTTTATCTACAAGTTTTTAAAATAAATCTACAAGTAGTCAAGTACGAAGGTAGAATCGTATACGAAGACGATGTTACTATCTATCAGTAAATAATATTAACAAATAAATAAAAAATCTGCAACCACTTTAAGAAACTGACTAGAAGCAGAACTGAATATCTCATTTTAAAAGCTTTGTTCTGTATAATAATCTTTGCTACTTAAATAATCTAATAAAGGCTTGGGCAGCGGCAGTGACGGAATCAAATCTCGACGCACAGATTTTAAAATCACGAATCTGTAATGTACAAACATCGATCAATATTGACAAATTTGAAAAATTATAAATTCATATAATGGAAACGTATAGGGTTGCTGATTCTGTGGAGATTAAGAAAGCGAAATGATTCTAAGAATGTAAGGAGTCATATTTACTTGAAATTTCAGCTTGGTTTATAATTTGTACTAAAAAAAAATCACAAAATACATAAAAGTAGTTGTGAACTTTTCTCGAAATGGAAATTCAAAAAGCAAAAAATTTGCGCAGCAGCAGAAATTTTTACAGAAAACTGAGAAAAAAATATCGTGATCTTATGCAGACCCCGTTTCTCATGCGCAAATAAAAGTGAAATTTTAGTGACCATCCTTAGGAAGCTCTCGTAATGAAAAATACAAAATCAATCATCAGAATTATTTCGCTCAATTTATTACGTTAAAGAATTAATAGTATCGGTAAAAATGTAATATACCTGCACATATGCTGTAAACTGGGCATATGGCCTTTAAATCTTGAAACCGGATACAGAAGCAGTACTCTCATAGGACCCAAGCCAGGACGACGATGAATAAAAAATAGATATCTACCGCTTCTGGAATGGTGGACCGCATTTTCGATAAAGTCAACGATGGTGTCACTTTTGAAATTTGTATCACTTCCGAAGCTGAAGTTTCCTATAAAAACATCGAACTCAGCATTAAAATTTTCAATAAAATAAACCATAAGAGCTCAATTTTTCGTATTCACCTTGACCATGTTCGATTCGCACATGTCTAATGCAAGCATTCAGTTTGAAAGTAAGTGAAAATATGTATCTATCGTCGCTACTGTCACGAACAATAAAAGAACCGTCAGGCTCATTGAGTAATAATTTCTCGGCTGCATCGCTGGACATGGGTCCCCAATACCATCCATACTAATGAAAAATTTCAACAATTAAATTCATGATCATTTGAAAACTCATATCAAGCAATGTTTTTGAACTTACATCTTTGACCTTTTCAATATTCGAAGCAAAATCTACCATCTTCTTATTATCCATGACGCAATGACCTAATTCGTCAACTTGATCAGTCTCATCGACGTTTGGAATATCATCTTTGTCGTTTTTCTTTTCAGATTCCTGTCGAAAACGGGTACCTCGACTTTTGGAATTTTTGACATCGTGTGAGAAATCAACGCACACTGTTTGACAATGCGGCACTGGAGGTAAACTTCTATCTTTAAAAGAATTATTCGCGTAATCTCCACCATTCAAACAGTCTGTCCTGTTTTCTGATTTATGCGTTTTAAAAACGCTACAAAATGAATGCTTCAAGCTGAAAAAATTACGTCTCTTGAGTCGATTATATTTACGAATCGGTTTTATCGTATCTTTTTCGCTTTTTAAACGTACGAGTTTCAGATTATCTTCTTTTTTGCGAAACCGTAAAGTTTTTTCAAAACTTTCATAATCATTCGGTTCGTTGTGACTGATAGAATTTTGAAAATTGTCGACCGTTTCATCGGCTGAATTGTTTCGTCGAGAATACGTAGTAAATGCTGAATGTTCTGAACCGATTTTCTTCACCGATATATCGCTAGATGAATACAAATTCAATAGAAATAATTTCAAATCGCTGAACGTTTTTTGATGAGTAGATTTGAACAGATTCAAAGCATGGATCGCTTTCGGTTTTAAGCACTTGCTGTAATTAGGCAACACTCTATGATTCATGGATCTATCATCTGAATTTGCGCTACATGTCGCATGAATTGTGTCCACAGGCAATGAATAAATATCATGAAGCGTTTCAGAATTGCAATTTAATTCGATCGATTTGCAAGATAGTACGTATTTCGTAGTATCTTTTTCATGAGAAATGCAATCGTTGCTGTCGTCAAATTGTTCTTGGGACTGATTACATTCCGGTGTCCAATATAAAACAGCCTCTCGTTGTTTTGACTGCCTGTCGTTAAGTTTATGGCAATTTTCTGAGCAATGTATTAACCAGGTAGTCTGAGAACTTTGTTTGATGGCTTCTTCGATTATATTCTGTACAAATTGATGAACAAACTGTTTCACAGCGCTGACTCTCTCAAGAACATCGCTGTCTGTATTCTTGGCTAACATTACGTCCAGTTTCATTTCGGATGAGTCCTACAAAAAAAAAAAAAACGAAATCAGTAACGTGTTCCATCGTTTTGTAAATAAGGGTAACAACTCAAACACTTCAGTTTTGAGGTGCTATTTTAAAACAGAATAATGTACATCACGGAAACAAAATACGATTACATCGTTGTACACCCGATAATATTTACAATCTAATCAATAATTTCACATTGTACCAATAAAGCTGTTACTTATCTATTCTGACATACATACATCGAAGGTCCCATTTACATTCACTACTGGTGAAAACGACTCCAACTAAATTCTATACCAATTACACTGAACTGAAAGGTATTGTTCTCTTAAATTCGGACGACACTTTGACAGTCCAGTTACGTTATAATAAAAATAATGAACCACCACGAACATGAGTGAAACAGGGAAACTTTGAGAAGTTATTTGTTGAATTCATGATCATACTTAAGACAAGACCACATCACAGAGCTTTTCTTGTTAAACACTTCTACTAACCACAAAAGCTGCCTTACGATAATTAAAAATGAAAGACTAAAAATAGACTGAAGAATAAAATAATAAAGCAAAAGATAAAATTTTGCACTGGATACAGATTAGAAATTTTTTACAAAAAAAATTATACAATCAATGTTACCAATTGAACAATAGAAATAAATAGGTTATGAGGAAACACTGAAAAATTGATAAAATCGAAACCTGAAACGTGAAACGAAAGTTTTTGACCTGGTGGATGGAGGACCAAGGGGGAAATGGAAAAAATGTAAATAAATAGGAAACTGATAAGCAAAAATTAATAATTGAATATTTTTTGATTTGAAAAAAATTTCGAAAACGATTGCGATAAAAAATGTATACGTGTTACTTATTACTGATGGTTTCAATTCAAATTAAGATTTTATGATTACTCTTTTCTACTACATTGGAAGAAATTTCGAGCCCAAGGAAATTGGCGATTTTTCATATTTGAGTTACTGATCGTTTTTAAAAAATTTACCAACTGACTAAATCTTAATTCTTATTCAAACATTTAAGTTTACTGTAAAGTTTGCTACGGCCAATGAAGTGATAGTGATTCTAAAATGGCTTCAGGAGATTTAAATTTTGAGACTGCTGCAAGGAAAGTTGCCTTGATCACAGGAATCACCGGTCAAGTAAATAGTACATAATTCATAATAATTATGACACTTGTACTCGCAAAATTATTTATTTATATGTATCATTTTTAGGATGGTTCATACTTGGCAGAATTATTGCTGGAAAAAGGCTACTTCGTTCATGGTATTATTCGTCGTGCGAGTACATTCAATACCGGCAGAATCGAGCATTTATATTCCAATCCGTACGCGCACAAAGGAGGCAAAATGAAGTTACATTATGGTGATATGACAGATAGTAGTAGTTTAGTTCGAATTATATGTGAAGTACAACCAACTGAAATATATAACTTAGCCGCTCAGAGTCATGTCAAGGTATAGTGTATTAACTGTGTATTATTTTGATTTCACGAATCGATTTTGATTTTTCTAAAGTAATGTTAAATTTAGGTTTCGTTCGAGCTGAGTGAATACACGGCTGAAGTTGATGCCGTTGGTACGTTACGATTATTAGACGCTATCCGAACCAGTAAGCTGGGATCTCAAATAAAGTTTTACCAAGCTTCCACGTCAGAATTATACGGTAAAGTTCTGGAAACGCCTCAGAAAGAAACTACTCCATTCTATCCCAGATCTCCTTACGGTAAATGTAACAACTTTCACATAATTTTTCCTAGAAAAAGTTGATTTTAATAAAATACTGGTCTTACAGCTGTGGCAAAACTTTATGGATATTGGGCAACAATTAATTATAGAGAAGCCTACAAAATGTTTACATGTAATGGTATTCTATTCAATCATGAAAGTCCTAGAAGGGGTGAAAACTTCGTTACGCGGAAAATAACTCGCTCGGTAGCAAAAATTGCGCTAGGAATACTCGATGATTTTGAATTGGGTAATTTAGATTCTAAACGAGACTGGGGTCATGCCAAAGATTATGTTGAGGTATTTGCAAGCAATTATGCGTATGCAGTTGAAGTATTTCCACGTAGTTAAATTCAATTTCACTTATGAGCAGGCGATGTGGTTGATGTTGCAAGAAGAAGAACCTGACGATTATGTTATTTCTACCGGCGAAACGCATAGTGTCAGAGAATTTGTTGAAGCTGCGTTCGAATATGTCAACAGACCTATTATCTGGAAAGGTTCTGGGTTAGACGAAGAAGGAGTTGAAAAAAATACGGGAATCGTTAGAGTACGAGTTAATCCTAAATTTTTTCGACCCACTGAAGTGGTTTGTGTATTAAAACAATTATAAAAATACGTAAACTTTGAATATTTTAAATTATAATGCGATCTCGTTTGATAGGATCTTTTGCTTGGTGACTCTTCTAAGGCAAGGAAAAAGTTTGGATGGAGTCCGAAAGTCAGCTTTTCCGTAAGCATATTTTTCATTCTTTAAAAAATTGAATAAGAATTCAATCGAATTATTCAATAATTAAAGATTCATACTTCATTTTCAGGATCTTGTTAAAGATATGATGACTGCTGATTTAGAACTGATGAAAAGAAATCCGGAAGCTTGAATTGAATAACAAAAATTTGAGAATATGGATTTCGATATTTATTCATATTTTGAAAGAGGTAAGAACAAAATCAATGTTTTAAAATGATTTTTTCTCATTCCATTTTAAAATTTGAGCACATAAATTTATTAAAATTTATTTTAGGAATAAATTTTTTCATGATTTTATCAAGATGAAAAGATCAATACTCAATGTGAAACTTAAATAATGTATAAATCGTCAAATTCTCATTGCGAACAAAAAAAGTTACCCAAGAATTGAAAAAAAAAAACGTTCAAAGTGTATTTAAAATATTGTCAGATTTGTATTCTACTTTTTTACTGTGTTTTTTAATTGTCTTGACTTGCTGAACATTCTGTATTTAGCTTTTTATATTTGCAAATGAAATGCTTCAGATATGGAATACAGTCAATTTTTATAACCCATTACGTATATACTGGAAGATTCAATTGAGTCGTAGAAAAATTATTAATTGTTATTTTTACTATACAAAAATACCCAACTATTATTAATTCATTTTTATATTTCGTAAGATACTCATTAAACTTTATGCCTTGTTGTTTTATAATTTTCTTTGCGAATAATTCTAGTAAATCGACTATATTTTGAAAATTCATTTTAAGGGGCATTTTAATTTCATATTCATTTGGATGAGTTGAATTTTTTAAAATTTTTCATCCAATGTAAAAAAAATTCAAGTTTACAATTTCGATATTTTCGAAAAAATATGCATCGAACGTTCGATTCACATCTATTAATTTAACCTAATTTTAGAAACAAATGTTGTAAACGGTTTGCCACACATTGACGCCATTTGTGAACCATTAAAAGTAAACTTACGCGGTAAAACGCAGAAATAGAACGAAGTGAAAAGTAAATTGATCGATTTATTTATTTGTTCAGAATTTCAAACTGAGGTAAATACGTAGTGAGCGTTTTGAAAATGCATATTTTGTAACAATAAAGCATTTTTCTGACGCAGTTGTACAAACAACGAAATATTCTCATGTTGTTTATCGATACTACGATGATGGAACATATGTACGTTGTTATTAAATCAACAATAGCGCGATATTTTTTAGATAATTTTATTTGTGTCATTACTTCTGTTCAAAATTTCATTTGGAATAGGCAGATAAATTTTGCTGATTCAACTAAAACAGAATGCTGTACGTTCAAATAAAGAAATCGAATCTTTAGCCAGAAATTTTGAAACAGCGTAACAGCAGCAGTTTTATTCAGAATTTTCGTATTCTCGAGAGAAATGCTCATCTTCAGGAAGTTTAGAAACACGCAAACGAACATTTTTTCGTATAAATGTTAAGCAATTTCTCATGGTGCTAATATCTTTTGAATTTGGTACTTGTTATTGAATTGAAAGGCTGAAAGTAGGTAAAAGTAGAGGGTTGTGATTTGTGATTTGGACATGAGAATCTTGAACCATCGATTTCATGTACTTTAGGTAGATATAAACAGGTAAGTTGAACGAGTTCGTTTTTTACTCGCTGATGAAATGGTCACTACATAAACACGCAGCTAAATTAAGAAATTACTCCCAACATTCGAGTAGGTACCTTTTTAAAAAGGAGAAAAAATAAAAATGGTTGGTAAATAGATAAGTACATATAGTTTTTAAAAGTTGGCACTGAAGATATATGCTGAAGCGGCTCGAAAACAAAAGAAAGGCGTGGTACGTCCCGAAATACTTTTCTATCAAGATGCAATTATTTGTCCCCGAGAAAATAAATAAAAAAATGTTTGTTTATAAAACAAATATTAAATAGTATGTAAACACGAGACGAGAACGAATTCGTGAAATAAAAAGATAAATAAACGAGAAATAACAGGACGAAGTAGAGTTTACAGTCATCGCAGCCATCACAGACCTAAATAAACATTTGACCCCGCGAACGTTCGTACATTTCTTCGTCTACCGCATTTTTAGCCCGTTTTAATAACGCTGTACAACTTTTTTTCACCCTTCTGCTTTATCGTCTTAGTTTGAAAAATATTCCAGCATTTCTATACCGTATACTTATTAAGAGTCTACATTTTGCAGTCTAGCAAATACTGTACTGCTCATATGTATCCTTCTTCTGATGGTCTTCGGCTCTCCCAAAATCGAAGTTATCAGCATTAACGTGTCCTTTCAATGTATCCAAAATGCAGTCTAGTTCTTTGCGTCTTTCTATTTTTCAAGGTACATTTCGTCATTGGTATCGTTGAAAACCTCCATTTAGTGTTCCCAGAGCTTAAACCCTGAAATTAATGTGATGATATGATGAATGATGATCGATACCGTACCAATACCAAATACTTAATACTCAATAATGTACCTAGACCTACCGTTGAAGTTTTGAAAAATATGGTAAAATTCTTGATCACGCAAGTTAGGCATTTTGTTCTGTCTAATATGGATTCTGTCCTCATTAGTTCAACTTCAAATGCTGAGGTGATCTCCATTAATTCTTCACTGCACCCAAATGTATCTACTCTACAGCACAATGAACATTTAATAGGTTTAAGCAGATCGACAGGTGATGAGGGTACGGATTGAGTGAATTAATAGAAACTGTACCTATTAAGGCATGAAATAATTGATATCAGGATAATTATCACTCGAAAATATCATTAAGAAAAATAAGACTAAAATTCCGTTAACTTGCTTATCAGCACTACCAGCAGTCAATTGCATTAGGGTTGAAGATCAAAATTCTCAGGTAGGTAATTAATTATTCAAAAATTGGCAGCATTGTAATCCTATAAAATCAACAACAACAATCACTACGATCAGCAAGAAATCAAGAATGAAGAATTATTGTATATTCTTTTATTAAAATTCTTTGTGCGTTTTGATTCAAGTAATTAATCTTGTGAACCTTATTACGTTGTTATTTCGTGTCACTGTCAAGTTTATCCAAATGGATGTATTATTCAGTCACATCACCGATGAAACCGTAAGCACGAAGTTCTCTATATTTTCTTTGCACCACGTGCCATGTGTTGATTTCATTTTTGTCATCTTGATAGCATTTGCGGCATTATTGCAGAAATATCTGTCAAGAGCAATCACAATTTATACTTCTAAGTTCATGGAACAAGTCTCAAGAAAGATATCTGATTTCCGAATACGTTGTATGTATTGGAAGTTCCTGAGAAGTATTAATAAGGATATCCCAGGAATTCAACTATCGGTCATCTGGTATTGAGTCAATTTGAGTACGAGCAAAATATATGCACCGGAAACTGGTAAGCTTTGATTTTTGAATAGCAAACAATATGATGGATATAAAAATAACACGTCAAGATTTTACTTCTATCGTACAACCGTGTTGTTATTGTTTCTTCAACACATACCTGTAATGATACTGGTAAGCTTTGATTTTTGAATAGCAAACAATATGATGGATATAAAAATAACACGTCAAGATTTTACTTCTATCATACAACCGTGTTGTTATTGTTTCTTCAACACATACCTATAATGATTATTTTATTACGTTATTAGAGTAATTTTGATGCTTTCGTTGGTACATTTTTGATTTCATCGAATATGTATAGGTAATGACTATAAGCTAATCAGCTGAGCAATCGCATCAAACCACAACTTGTTCTTATATGAGCTATTTCATCGTGTTTGCTTCAAGTAAAGAATTGTAAGATCGAGTTGCCTGGATTCTGAACAAGGGTAAGCGAATTTGAATGATTTGATTGTAAAACTGGCATGCTATTCGCGTTGAAATTTAATTTTTGATTACAGATTGTGCCAGTCGTCGGTGATAGATGTATTTCAACAAACTTGCGGAGTGCAGGCTTTCGTAGTATGTAGGTAAAGTACCTATATGAGTATTCGTAGTGTAGAAGAATTAAAATAGATACGATGCGGCGGCCTAGAGCGGGCAGAATGAAAAGTGACTGGAAGACTCAGTCATACTATGTGCAAACGACGTCGCAGGGTTGTAATAAACCATTAACAAACAATAAACGCCAAACGCTGTACGACATTGTTTGTACAATATATACGGCTACAGCAAACGACGACGACGACGAATCGCCTCGAGAACCTCGTACCTCGCTTTTCCTTTTTCAGACCATCTTGTGTGTGTATACCGCAAGAATTAGGAAACGTTCCCTCTATTAATGCGTAATATTCTAAAATAAACATTCGTCGAACGGGAAAACAATATGGCGGACAGGTCGCATCGTACACTGACGCACATCTACGAACGCATACACCGGCAAAAGCGAACGGAACGCTTAATACACTGTATATATTGTTATCAGGCACGCCACGTCATTTGTAAATAAACAAACAAAACATAAAGCAATCAAAACATGTGTTCCTATTCTGTGATCGAAAACTATGGTTATATTTATTTGTTTTTATAGCGTACAGCTTTACGTTTGCTGCGCGGCGGCCGCGGTGTATGTGTAGGCACATCGTGCATACGTGTGTATGTATAGTTTTTTTTTTTTTATTCTAGGCTAATGCGCGGTCTCTTTCTTACGGCCGTACCCGAGGTACCAGTTATTCGCGATCGCGATACTTCTGTCTCGCTCGCACGCTTTTTACTCGACGCTCCGCCGCCACCCGCCATCCTACGTCGTACGTACTAAACAAGTCGTATTTAAATAAATAAACTACCTTCCCTTCGAGCGTTGCCGCCTCTCTATGGGGTTTCAATTCCATTTCGAAAATGTTTACTTTTGACTAATGCTTGTTCCTTCAGCTCCTCTTCATGGCTCCTACCTAATCGCCGGAATCGTGAATTTTCCCTCTACGTACCCTCTCTACTCTTCGACTTACTCCCTTTGCGCCACTGATAAATCACCGTCGTTTTGACTATGTTCAGTTTTCAAGACGGTTACATCGCGGACTCATTTTCCCGCCACTAATATCGCCGGCAACACGACCAAACGATACGGTTTTCTCTGAGACGTTTTCTTTTTTTCATTTCCATATGTTTTTCTTACGACGACGCGTTCTTTTGCCCTTTTCTATCCTCCCGTCGTCTCGTGTCCTTCAAATAGATTTGTTTTCCATGATTTAGGCTACGATACCTATACACGTTGTTCCGGCCAACTTTCCTGATACTTATTTAGCGTTTTGTATTTTTTTTTCTAGCGTATCAGTCACGTCGCCGCGCCGGTTTCGTCCGTTTGCGCAAGTACTTTTTACCGCTGCGATTGGTCGCCTCGCCGGGTTTAATTAACGTAAATTTACGTTGGCGCGAGTCGGAGTCGTATAGTTCATCGAAACCAGAACGTTACATTTTTCTGACGCAGCTTTCGTAGAAATTTTCTCAACGAGCTTGAATTTGTCGGCAGTGATGATCTCGTTATAAAAGTTCGGCTAGTTTTGTTTCTCTGATATCGCATCTGCGTTGGTGAATTTACCGGCTCGAGCAAATTGCAAGAACTTTTACGAAAATTGACATTTAAATAGGTATGTAAACTGTGCGAGTTTTCATTTATTAATTCTACGTACTCTTGTTATTTTTAGTGTAATTTATTCCTTGATCGTTGGTGCAGAGTTGAGAAGATTATCAAATACTTATATACTTATCTATAATGTGTGCCTGCAAATCATAGCAAAACGTTGGCCCACGTCTAATCTAAATTTATGATTTTTGAAAAATCGCAAAGCAATTTTAGCTGTGTTTGAAAAGCATCATTTTCAAATTTTTCATGATATTAATATTTCCTTTCAAAATTTCATTATCGATATCAGCATTACCTAAAAAATAGGATTATTTCAAACTTCATGACATCTTTGACGAAACTTAGAAAATTGCCGATAATGTAATTTCCTTTCGTACATCGACCGTGTTGCTAAATCATTGGGAAACTTATTTTTCGACTTTGTCGTGTGTTTCTGTTTATTGAAATCTACCTAAAATTGCGATAAAAAGTGTGACATTGTAACGCTTTTTTTATCTCTATTTTCCTCGTAACCCTTTTTTATTTCGTTTTACGTCGTAAAATATACAAACGAGATAATTAATAAACGTACTCGGTAAATTATCACTTAACGTTAGATGCATTTTTAAAATTTTGAAGTTTTCTTTCACCGTACGTTCTTTTACGTGAAAAATTGATGAAAATTTCGCCGAATAAGCACACGTGTTACGTGTTTGAAATACTTTTGCGATATCTTCCAACCGGCGAATTCGTATCAGCAGTTCAACTTATTTTTAACATAGAATTCAAGTCTCTCTATCGTCGGGCATCTTTTTTTAAATGCCCGAGTTAGTTTTCAGAATTCAATTTTATTCAGAAAAAACAACTTTCAAATGTAAAATTTTCTATTTATCAAAACCCATGCAATAAAAAATGACACCTTACATTTTTTTTAAAAATGTTCAAAAATGCTTTTTTAGACCAATTTGCTCCGCATATTTGTTCTGCGAGAAAACATTTTTTGATGGACTATTTATCGGTTTCAGAGAGAACGAAGGTGTACATGAACCTGTTTTATAGTTTCATGCCATTTTTTGAACGCTTAGATTGATTGAATTTTCATTTTTTATTTGGTAGTGGGTGTTCTAAATACTTGTTTTCTTGGAAGGAAACCCAACACTTATTGCTTTTGAAGCTTTTTAACGAAATTGGAAATTTTGAATAATTTTTAAATCGTATTCTTCTGGATTTAAAATCTTGAAATTTCAGTTTTCTTTTTATGATGCTTGAATATGTACCTAAGTTATTTGAGTTTTTTCTCATAAATTCAAGTTGCATTTTAAAAAAGTAGGGTTCAAACCGAGCTAAGGATTTTTTTTTACAAATTTCATTGAAATTAAAAGTGAAAAAAATGTACTTACATTCAAACTTGAGCAATTTTTTCATTTCGTGATTACAAGGTAGTAGTGAGGTGATTAGGTTTCAGGTTCAGGTAGTAGGTAACTAGGTATCTGATTTAATGGTCAATGTCGAGTAAGGCCGCAATCTAAAGAGGAAGGGTGGTGGGTAGGGAATAGTAGCCTGCTCCCTCCTACATTGGAAAAATTGCCATTTGGGTTAAGAAAATGAATTCGAGAAAAAAGTTCAAAAATGATTTTCTTTTGTAAAGAATGAATGAGTAAAATTTTTTAAAAAATTACATTTCGAGTCAAAAAATGAAAAAAAATTCATTTTGGTGGAAAATGTTTGATTCACTATCGCCCTCTTTTCTCAATACCACTTTGAGTGGTCCTTGATGTCAGAAGGGATGGTGTAGCGTAGTGGAAGCAACGTAAAAGTGAAAAATGAACAATTTTTTTCTTAAAATCAACTTAAAGATTGTGTACTAATGCGATGTAAGAGTTATTTCGAAGTGAATAAGTATCATCGATGCACATTCCGCAAATGTGGATAAATTCCATATCGACTACCTAAAGTACGAGTGCAATAACGATTAGCGAAGAAAATTTGTCGAAATATTCGCACAGGTTTTTCTTAAAACAATTTATGGTTCAGAAAACACTCTCACACTCCCGAACAGCCGTTTCTGTTTACTTTTCAAGTTAGAGGAAAAAACTTGTTTGTTTTAAACATTCACCAATAAAAAGAGTTACGATAGGATACATAAAAAACAGCATGTTTACAGAAGGCAAACGGTTGATGTAATTTATTTGTTTTTTTTGTGTGTACGTATGTGTGTGTATTTTTCTTCTTTCTTTCTTTCTATAGTATATAATTGCATTATCTTATGAATCATTTATAAGCAAACAATGAATATCAGAGACAAGTGACGGGGAAGGAGACACTTTGGTATATGTATGTTTTCATGTTGTAATCGGGTCACGCTGAGCATTTTTTTTTTGTAACAGCTGCCATGCGTTTTAAAACGATAATAATAAATAAAATAATATTATGTAAAATGTATAGGTATATACGCGAACATTCGCGCATATTACACTTGTTTACTCGACACTGTATGTATACGTAGGTAATTTGGATATTTAATAATTATTATTTTTGTTGAAACTCTTCGCGTATAGGATACGACGCCGCCAATAGGTGCCTACTCTGTCGATGTACTACTCGTTTACATGTGCGAGAGCGTTTCTGAACTGTGTTCTATGTATTTTTTTTTTCGCAAATAATTAAAATTGAAAAACAAACGCTAACGCTTTCTGCGTTGGCAACCATAATAGTAACGAGTGTAATTATGTCAAAAATAATTCCAACTCATAGTTAATCGTATCAATGTGTCTATGTACGATTGATGTGCGAGCGCTGCAGCTTTTCATACCTACCTACGTCAAATACCGAATACGTATTTTAATGAAGTAACCTATAATTCATAATTTGCCGCAATTTTTTTTTTTTTAGTAAAAATAACAATTAGGAACGTGAGGTTTCCAATGAGACTAAGCACGTTGTATCGGTATTACGATATTTCAGTTGACGATTTATTTGAATTATTGTTATAGATGAATAGTTTTTCGGGGTAAGCCTTTTATGGGTTCAATTTGAAAATTATACGAATGAAATTTTTGAATGGTAGCTACAGTTTAACGTCACATTCGAGTTGATAATAATATTAATCATGATTGTTAGAATCTTTCATTGAGGAAAAATATGGGTTTAGAAAGTGGGTAAAATTTTATTATCGAGTTTCGTTATGTAACTCGATTGAATTTTTTCAAATTTTTTCTGCTGGCTTATTTCATTGTACAGGCCAGCAATTTTTTTCAATTTTTTTTTTATTCAATCAACCCTAAGAGTGAATTCTGATTTTGATACTAACTTTTTGGTGCTGAGTTTTAAAATGATTTCAGTTTTTTTTTCATCATGTCAGAAATTTTCAATTTGAATTTTAATTCATTTTCATTTTTCGATGACTACTTATCGACACTCTTGAAGTCGATTTTCTGGATAAAGAAGGATTTTATGACAAGAAAGCAACAGAAAAATGAATATAAATAAAATTGTAGAGCCTCAAGTTTAATTGAGCACTTTTTTTTTGAAAAATCAATGTTTTACAGCTTTTTTACTTTCTCCTATTTTACACTAGACACTAGACTTAATCTTAATCTTAAATTGAAAAACATTTGAATTTTTTGAAAATATTGCAGTTTTGATAATTTTGAAGAACTGAATGATTCTAAAGAACCCCTACGAGTCTTCTAAAAATCTCGGGACTGGGGAAACCCCTTTTTCCTTCATCTCTACACAGGCCTGCTCCTAGGAAAAAACCAATTGGACTCTTCATAGAAAATATATATAATTCACATTCGTTGTAATTCTTGTTTATAATTTTTTGGAAACGTGATTTTCCCAGAAAATTGATTTTTTTAGATAATGAATCATATTTTAATATTTCAAAAAACATTAATAGGAAGTTCAAAATTGATGATTAAATTTTGAGTACATACCTAATGCAAAGTTGGACTTTTATGCTGAAAGCGGGAATTTCTACGATAAGTGCAAGTTTATATGTAAATCTGAAAAATTACAACGAAGGAATCCTTTTTCTTTTTTTTAACCAACAAGTTCCTAGAATGGGGGTCTTAACTATCCAGGGTACAGAGACTCTCAATTTTGACTAAAATTTGAAAAAAAGAAATAAAACAGTATCGTGTCGATTTCTTTTAATTCAAATGCACTAATTTTGAATCTACCCAGTTTTTTCAACCGTCTACCCTGAACCTCCATCCTCTCTCTGATTAGGGTAAAAATCATAAAACTTGCAACGCGACGTATCATTTACTTATCATTTTTTTTTTTTAAGGCATCGAATTGTAATATTCATCGACGTATTTTCGGATTTTACATTGTATTTTTCAGTCTACACATTCGCTAATTAGTCTCTAAACTTGGTTTTAATTACTTTTGAATTTTTTGAAAATATTGCATTTTTGATAATTTTTAAAGAACTAAAGGATATTTTTTAGTTCTGAAAGGCCCTCGCGAGCCCGTCAAAAATCTCAAGCCGGGGGGGGGGGGAGGCGTCATTCCCTTCTCCCCTCTGCACAATGAGCAGGCCTGCAAAGGTGACCCTTAAAAAGGTTTAATGCTACCTAACACAATTCTGTTGTTTTTTGCCAATATAGGAGGAACTTCGATGTAGGTAATTGGAAACAGTTACAGTTGCATCATCGCATACATAAGTAACAAAAACACGGTCGACAAAAAAAATGTAAACAAACCACTCGTCGGGATTTTAATTGTTTTTAAACATGGTAGACTTGATAGAAGAACGTAGTACAAAGAATATCTACAATCCGATAGTCGCAACAATAAATCGTTAGGTAGGTATAATAATCGCCTTTCGAGCAACATAACAATAACAAGAATTGAAAATAAAACATTAAAATTGGAAAAATGATGGATTATTACAATCAGCAAGTGAAGGGAAAAAACATATAAAGTTGTTTATCTTATAATACACATTACACATTTATACTTACAGCAACAACGCGTACAAAGAATACTTATACTTTATTTTATTAGCATATTTTTCTTATTTTAACGATTGAATTATGTTTTTATTAGTATTTTTTTTTTCGAGCTATATAATTACCAAGCGTATTAGATAATGGATCGAATAGCCGTTTTTTTTTTTTTTTTTTTTAATTGTCAATTTTTAATTATTATAAAAATTTACGAGGTATTTTCGCGTACATTTTTAGCCCTCTTAAGATGAGCCAATATTGAAATACAAACGATTGTAAATTTTATTAGACGATTAATGTTTGAAATGTATGAAGTGGGAATGGTGTATGGTTTATTCTGTTAGTGTGCGTGCATACTTATGTACGTAATACTTATTATATCGCCTAGAACATTGTTACGTTAATGTAAATCGTATACCGGTGTAAGTATGTTGGCTGAAAAACATCGTAATGATGTGATTATACTGGCAACGTATTACCTATGCGTTTCCGAAACAACTGATTTAAATACCTACTGAATATTGAATACTTATTTGGTTGGAAACAAATTCGCCCCGAAAATTAATTCTTTTTCAAGTATCTGATATGTAGCTGATGTATTTTTATCAATAGGCTTTCGAGATAATATGTACCTACCTACTATGTAACTTTGGTAGGCAATGTTTGTATTTCGGTAGCTCAATGTGTAATCTTCGGCTACAAACATTGTTTGTCGTGAAAATAACATGTAGGACGTAGTAGACTGGGCACTCGATATTTCTGGAATCCTGTCTCAAAAATTTTACGAGCTTTATTGAATATTTTTGCCGGAAGTAGGATATCGATGATCCAATAATCCAAGATTCATAAATTTTAATTATTTCTTTCCAATCTATATAAAATTTTAAAATTTCTCAATCGGTAAATTTTTTTAAATTTATTGTTAGGCTATAAGGTTAGGTATTTTAATTTTCAATTTTTTTCTTTTTCTTCAATTTCAATTTGTTTCGGTGTTGTGTACAATTTTTAAAGTTTTCCAACAGTAATTTTTTTAAAACTTCAATTTTCTAACAATTCAAATTTTTATCATTCCAAATTATATTTTTCAAAAAGTTTTTGAATTATTAAGTTGGAAAAAATTTGAAAAACACGGGGTAGAACATTTTTCAAATTGAAAGTTGAAAAAATTAAAAAATGACATTCAAAAGTTGAAATTTTTAATAATTCAAATTGAAAAAAATTTATTACCTATTACCTAGTAATTTTTCTAACTTTGCTTTCTTCAAATTTTACTAATTTCACATTTTGAAAGGGTACCTAGTCCTAGTACCTACTTATACTTATTGGTAGAAGTACCTTCGGTTTAGGTAGGCGAATCGGCTTAAGAGCTACTTTTTAAAACTAACCAGCAGAGGTTATTAAAGACTCCAAAAAACGATTTTTAGGGCATTTTTTCCATCTCCAACTCACCTCTTTTACCCCCTCCCAAAATACCGAATTTTTGTCAAAAAATCCTATCGCGGAACCTAATGAACTAAAAATTCAGCAATTTATGTGGTGTATACTGGGAGTGGTGGCCAATTTATGAGAATTTTTCAGATTTTTTTGCACTGCATTCTAGTTCCCCCCCCCCCACCTTGAAACTTTGAAATCGCCGTAATTCTGAAACTAAAAGACCTGAATTTTTCCTTTTTGGTACAAATATAGTCCTACCATGGACAATATAATGATATTTTTTCAGATTCGTCTCGAGTTGGTAGAACAGACGAAGAAATGCAAATCTGAAAAAATTCTTAAAAATTGGTCACCATCACCACTTCCCGTAAACAACACATAAATTTCAGAATTTGTCTTTTAATTTCAGAATTATGGCGAATTTAAGGTTTCAAAGTGGAGGGAGGATTGGCTAGAAGGCATTGTAAAAAAATCTCAAAAATTTCTCAAAAATTGGACATAAATTTTAGAATTTTTGGTTCATAGGGTTCCGAGATAGGATTTTTTGACAAAAATTCGATATTTTGAAAGGGGTAAATGAGGTGAGTTAGGAGGGGGGCGGAAAAAATGCCCTAAAATCATTTTTTAGAGTCCTTAATAATGTCTCCTGCTTAGTTTCAAAAAGTAGGTCTTAGGCCGAATCGCATATTTCAACCAGGGGTCCTTTTTCTTTCAACTCAAACAATAAATAATTAGAAATGAGAATTTTAAAAAGTAACAAAATTTAAGCTAAAAAAATTTTACTGATGGAAAAATTTAGAAATTGACAAAATTTAGAGTTGAAAAAAGTTTAACGTGAAATAAATTTTGACTTATCGTCGAATACCATTTGCAGCGAAGTTATTTTGGATTTAGTAAATTTTTTCGAATTGCTTTACCTACCTAATGAATGCCTAGTAGGCAGATTATTTTGACCTTGTCGACGGTCATTTTCAAAATTTAAAACTTTTGATTTGTTTATTCGACTCGCAAATCAACAGGCGATGTTGAAGTATAAGGTTGTTTGTTTATATGCGTTAAATTATTCAAAACCTGCGTGGAAAAGCCTACGTTTCAATGTGTAGGGTGTCTCGAAAAATGCTTCATGGTGTCATGTTCCATCTTTTCCTTGAAAATCCTCGATTAAAATGCGACTATTTTCAATTTCACGTTTTATTTTTCTGCCGACGGGGGGTCAAGAAAAGAACCAAAATTGATAACCTGACAAAATGTATAGTTTGAAGCTCTAAATTCCATTGATCGATATTGCTCAACTGCAAAAGCATTGATAATGAAAAATTCAATTTCGCGTTAAAATCGTTTCGAAATTATTGCCGCCACCAGTTGGGATTTTCGAGACGCACTGTATATAGCTACCTTCAAATAAATAATAAACTATGCATACGTATGCGTATATATACCTAGACCTACGTACATGGCGGCAATAAACAGCAGTTGGGAGAAAACCAAATATACCTACTTCAAACATATAAAACGATATACCGAAACGGGAATACTCGTAATTTTTTTTTCAATTGTTTCAACACCTTTCATTAGGTAAATCATTCTGTTTTCTCGTCGCTCTTTTCGATATCCGTTATTTGCGGGCGAATAAAATTGTCCGGTATTCTACCATTAGATATTCTCGTTTACGTGATCTCGCGATATTAAATAGAAGTTCATTTTTCGTGTGCATGCGGTAATATCTTTACCTACCTACTTATTTTTTAAACGTTCATTTTGCAAAGGCTATTTTACGATAACTGATATGAATTTTTTTTTGTTGCAGATTATGAAAATTTAGACGCTGTTGTGAAGTATTAGTAGAAATACATTAGTACGCATTTAAAACGGATATATTATGCATTCGTGCAGGAAACGTTGTAATTCGGAGCAGTGCGTTGCTGTTTTTGATGGCAGATCGTTCCCTCAACCACCTTTATCGTTAATTGATGATTTAACTGTGAGGGAATTAACAAGGGTGGCTATGTTACCTACCTCGCAACAATTAGCCGCGTTATCATTGCCTCTCTTGTATCAACAACAGTACGAGTTACTTCAGTTATTCAGAAACTCTTCTTACCTTCAGCAATCCATTAATTTACACCATGCTAAACAGAAATATCAAAACGTAAGTATATCAAGTAAATCAGTATCTATCGGATTTAGCTATTCGTCTTAGTCTAAATATCTATTTGAAAAAATTAGTAAACGTAGATATTTTCTTTCTGTTTCAGAATTTATTAGATTTTCAAAACTGCGAATCATCGAGTACTCGCAACGAAAAACCACCATATTCTTATATAGCTCTTATTGCGATGGCTATAACATCGTCGCCAAATCAAAAATTAACTCTTAGTGGCATTTACAAATACATTTCCGATAAATTTCCTTATTACCGCCAGAATAGACAAGGATGGCAGAATTCCATAAGGCATAATTTAAGTTTGAACGATTGTTTCATAAAAGTAAATTTTCAATCAATTGTTAATATCACGCTAAATGGGTATCGACGTAGAAATATATTGCTAATCTGTCGATGATTTTCAATGTTTAGGTACCACGTGATAAATCTTGTGATGGAGAAGGTGGTGGAAAAGGCAGTTATTGGACGTTAGATCCAGTAGCCGCATCGGAAATGTTCGAACGAGGGAATTACAGAAGAAGACGAATTCGCAGAAATCGAAGTAATTCTAGTCAAGTGAGTTGAAATTTTCTGCCACTAAGGCGGTAACTTTTTCGTTCGAATATTACGACACTAATTTCGACTTAATTTTTGTTAACCTAGATGAAAGAATTGGAAAATAAATCCGAAGCATTCGACTTATCAAAAATGTTAGACTTGCGTCGTAAATCAAATACCTACGATACTAACAGATCATCTCCTGAATCACCGACTATAGATCTTTCTCACAAATATCAAGAAAACGATTCAATTTCTATGGAAACAGACAGCAAAGTGTATACTTCGAATGGAAATAAATTAGCGTTCACCATCGAAAATTTAATTAAGAAACGAGTCGAAAGCGAAGAAGTTTCGCTGATAAAAGCCAAAACCCCAGATACCATAAAATCTACTGATAATTTATAACGCATAATTCTTACTTGTACCGCCTTTTTTTTCATTGTAACTCTTATTTCATTTGTATTTCTTTTTTCGTGTTCCCATTATTTTTTTACTTTATGATGTAAAGTTTTTTTTGAAATACAGAAGTGATTTTTGCAAGATTGCTGCTACTTTTCGACTTTTCGTATATTCAAAGTAGTAAAAGGAAGGACGTAGTGATACTGACGCGTGATGAATTCTCTTCGTAATTTAGGCGAGAAAATAATGTATGTGCATTTGTTTAAGAAATTCCATTTTTAATGCAATAGTACGCAGTCATAAACGGGAAAGAACAAATGACTAAAACATAATAATACAAATGATTTAATAATCGAATTTAAAATCGTAATAAGATTGATCAAACGACTGAATCCTAACAAAACCGTCTTCTCCGCCACTTGAAAAACTTTTTCCATCTGGATGAAAAGCGAGCGTATTAATAGGACCGAAATGGCCTTTAACGCGAGCAAATTCCTCTTCGAATACCAAGTGGAAAAACCTGGCGTCGAATTTTCCTACTCTAGTCGAAGTGGTGGTAACCTCAATGGCTTCTTGACCACCTCCAACAACCACCTAAAACATGGTTGGAAATTTATTTTCACGTGATTCATTTACCCTACAATAGGTTTACCTAAATTTGAAACATATATATTGCAAAAAAATACGTACGTGATCGAATTTCGGAGATATCGAAGCGCTATTCACTGGTCTTTCGGTAAGGTAGGTTTTTAATACATTCAAATCTTCAATATCAAATAATTTGGCCGAACAGTCTTTGGAAGCCGAAATGAACATTGTGCCATCGAGATTCTTTTGTAAATCATTGATGGTATTTCTGTGTTCTTTAACGGTATTAATTATTCTACCATTCTACGAAAACACAATAGAGAACATTTAGTACACGTCGATTCGGCAAACATGAATAACACATTAAACACCAACTCACTCGAGTATCCCACTGGGTAATGGAGCCATCATCATGACCGGTGATAATAGTTCTATCAAGAGGACCCCAAATGGCCGATGTGATTTTGGATTCTCTTACAGGCATTCGAATAATTGGAGAAGAGTCGCCTGAAATTGAGATATCGCAGCGTTAATGTAAAATACAGATACAGCATAGATTTTAGGAAGCCTCAACACTCACTGAAAGATTCGTCGGCATTACGAACATCGATAACAGACATTTCACAATCCAAGCCCATAGTGGCATCGGTGGAGTAAACCGCTAAATCTGATGAATAACTGAAAACGCATGTTCTTATGGCAGATTCAGCTTTTAATGTACCAATTTCAACTCCTGTAGTATTTACACGATAGTATAAGTGGCACGAATATTATAAATCAATCTATCCATTAAGTACTTACCGTTGGACACATCCCACAATTTTAAAGTGTTATCAGCAGCTCCCGATAAAAATCGTCTGGTCTGCCAGTCCACGTCTATACACCATACAGCACCGCAATGTCCATTGAAAGTACCCAATCTTTCTCCATTCAAAGAATACCACACATTAGGACGATGATCCTTAGCTGAAGAAAATAACAGATCACCATCTCGGTTATACTTTATTTGAGTGAGAGCTCTTTCGTGTCCATGGAGTAATATTGGTTTCTAAAAGAAGAAGAGGTTAGTCATTATACATGCAACAAATAGACTAAATAGCGTTGTTCCATTGATTAGTAATTTTGAATACAATACATAAAAAGTTGGAAAATTTCAATAATTCAATGATTATCAGTACCATATTCAATTTTTCCAATCAATTGACCGATGTGTAACAACGAAGTAGAGGATGAATTTCAAACGTATTATGTACTTTCGAGCATTAATAACGATTAGACACGACGAAATAAATGGTAATTAATAGAATTGAACGAAAATTCTAATGATTTTTTATAAATTTACGAATTAAAAAGAAAATTTTCAAAACTTAACAACTCAACATCTCGCAACGCCGATTTTTTTGGGAAACGAATTGCGAAATTTTTTTGACTTCTGGAAAAAATATTAAAAACATGCAGCATTATTTTTTTCTTTTTTCTGATTGGTGTATTTGTTTGATGTCGTTAAAATTTTCGAACTTCAAAGTCATTTTTTTTATGATAAAAGTTTTTTAAAATTTTGTTCTTGTTTTTTTTTTCGAAAATGATAAATCAAAAATTTGAGATTGAGATATTTGAGCTAATTTCGTTTGCCTTAATTTCGTCAGGTTTTGAGTTAATTTAAATTATTATTTAATGATTTCTTGAAAGTAGAAAACTTCCTAATCGTGCTGCAATATTTATAATACTCAATCTTTGATTAACACGCTGGAAGAAAATTTCGACGTCAAAGACGGCAAGAATTTCGTTGTTGGTAAGTAGGAATTTAGAAGTACTTGATCATTGTGTATTAAGACTTGGCTGCGTTGTTATAATTTCTTACATTGAGGTTTAAAAGATGTTTCATAAACAAGTTATGAAATAGAACTGCATCGTTTTACACTTGAATATGAATACGATAAATAATCACGACAGCCAACGCCAATTACATGTATCCGTTACTTCCCATATTTTCTCTATAATGTTGTTTTAAACTAATTTTTTATGTACTTACTATTGATTGTTTCAATCAGGTATGTCAGATTATTGCGTTTGGTGGTACGTTTGAAAAAGTTTAGCTTCCAAAGAAGACTGCTGAATTGATGTTGACTTCTCAAAATTTCATCATACAGTAATACAGCGCTTGAACTGAATAAAAACCTGCAAAATTTTTCAACGTACATCGAACTTGTAATCTCTTTCATAATCTCCTGAAATTTTCATCGGCTTATATCCTTTTAAGAAGTGTTCTGAATTTTTTAGATGTGAATTTTTGCGGTGATTCGGTGATAATTTTATTTAATTTCGTCTAAAGTTGGAAAAATGATGTCTCCTTCGCCAAAATTGTCGAAGAATCCAATTAAAAAGAAAACCAGATGTATTTACAAGAATTACAATTGTTCTCACATAGCATTACCATCGTTTTCATACTGCATAAAACACATTTTAGAAGATAAAAACGCACCCTATAAGCAATGTTCTTTCGTTTATTCTTCCAACGGTGAGAAATGTCATTATGCTGTGCCTATATTGTCATCAGGCCCATCGAGGGAAAATTTGTACGTTTTGTTTTGTTTTTTCAGAGTCAAGTGCCACTTTGATGTTTGATAATAATCAATTTAATATATTTCAGATTATGTACTGAACACGCTCAAGAATACGAAGCCAATCGATTGAAACCTAAATGTAAATATTTCCCTCCGTTACCTTCAGCCGATACCATATTGTCTGGTTTATCGCACTATGTAAAAACGAGCGAAAATTATAAACGAGACGGCAGTCTTGTGGGCGCAACTGCTGATGAACTTTTGCAGCAAATTGAAAAGGATAAAAACATAATTGTTAATCCATTCGGTACGTCAATATTGCTTTGAGAAGATTGCCATTTAAAATGATTACCGTTTTACAGTAAGTGTTTTCCATTAGTTGACATTGATCCGTCTGAAATAAATTCCAAACCAAACGAAACGTTGAATTTTTCCTGCGAGATTGATTCAGATATTGAACCTGCTACTTCAGAAAACGTCTGGGAAAATGCTGATCAAGATTCATCTGATGCTGAAAGTTTAGATCTTGAAATAAGTGATCCATTACGGTAATTCGTCAAATGACCATTTTTCAATTGAGCGTATGCATTTTTTTTTTCAAAATTGAAATATTTTTGTGTTTAGGCATGCTGGAGTGTATACCGATGAAGAAATGGTATTATCGATTAGAAATCACGCTGTGAGACTTCAAAATTTATGTATTCAACAGTACAGACGGCTATTATATTTACTGCGAGAAAAGAAGGGCAGATATTTAGTAGATTTGAAAAGAGAAAAAGAGATATACGGTTGGTTTTTCATTTATACAGAGCTTTAGCGATGCGAAAAATGCTCACGTTTTGGAAATTGTAGGTCCTGTTACAAGACCTCAACAGATGACTTTACACGAAAAGAAACAGTACGACCAATTAAGAGCTTTAGCAAGATATCAAAAAATTGGAGTAGGTCCGGAAGCACTTCTATTCAAAAAAATGTTGGAACGCCGGAAAGCTGTGAGTTGTATTTTTATAAAATTGAATATTATTCGAATGCGTACAATGTTTAAAGATGTGTTGTCTTTCAGGTAACCCCAGGATTAGTCGTTCGCACTAAGAATTACAATAAATGTACTTATACTGAAGGAGGAGTAAAATGTTTGTTGAGGGTGTTACCCTCTACTAAACATTGTAAAAAGCATATTTTAAACGTGAGTATTTTTCGTTGAGGTAGAACGTATGTTTTTGTGAGTAAATTGCGATGATTTTTTACTGTATTGTAGGACCGAGCTCAAGTATTGTTTCAAGCTTGTGGTGTTCAAAAACAAGATCACACGTGTAAAGAGCCCATTGTTCCCATTCCACTACCCAACGCTACTTGTACATTTCACTTTTCGTTACCAAATGATGTATTACCTGTACAGAAGGTAAATTCTAGTGTATTTTGTAAATGTTTCATATAATATTGGAATTTTCTCATTACTTAGGATCCGAAGTCATCAGATGAAATTAAAAAAGATGGCAGTGGTGATAATGACATGGAACCGAAAGTAGATGTAGAAGAAACCGATACTGAACAGAAATTGAATTTATCTCAAGACTTAGCTGGAGACTCTTTCGATCTTCTGCTTAATGGATGCCAAAAAGCTACTGCGGCTGAATGTTCAACGTCGTCAAGTCAACCTCAACCATCCGTCAGTGAAGAAACTGTGTCCACATCGCAGATAAAACCGATCGCTGACGATTTAGATATAAGCATGACCGATAAACTTTTCGAAGACATTACCAAAAATTTGAAGAATGAGCCGTTCATGGACGCGTTAGAATTAGAAAGTTATTTTAAATTGAACTGATCACGTATGAATTGGAGAAAAACAAAATCAAGTTTGTCAAGTAAAAAAGAATCAATAATGATTGTGTAAGTATTTTATATTTTTTCGAAAATGATTCAGTAAAGCAGAATAATACTTTTTTTATGTTATTTTTCCATTGTTTGTGAATGTGAATCGTCTAATTAAGTAATTATCATTTATGATTGGCTAAACTTTCAGTAAAACACCAATCAAAAAAGTTCTTTTCGTAAATAAAATTTGATCGTCCAATCAGAATCCCTCATTTTGACTTGGTTTATTGTTTACGTCTTACGTCATTCACGCCAAGTTGTTGACCGCATGGCCGCCGCCGCCATGACTGGAATAATTGTTTGTAACTTTGTATGTCATTTCTTGAAAACTGAAAAGTTATTTCGTTATGTAGTCTGAACATTAATTAAACTTAGTAACGAATGATTTATATTGTGATATTCAAGTGTTATATTTTGAAAGGTAAGATGAATTGTTATAATACTTACTTTCTAACACACGACAGTTGAAAAAAAAAATCACGCTAATCGTTATTGATATTTTATTGAAAAATATTTCATTCGGATACATTTTTGAATGGTTTAGATGCGTTAATTCAATAAAAATAGTCTGGTTCTTTGTTGTTCGATAAAATGGACACATGTTGACAAATTGAAAGAATATTCGTTTGTTTGAAAATGTGTGCGTAAAATTTGCATTATTAGATGCCGAATTTCTGGTAGTAGTTAGTAGTTACACACTACCTGTTTGTGATTTTCGAGCTGCAGTGCTTATCGATTCGTTGTTCATTAGTACTTAGACTTACAGTACTGTTGAATTGATTGTAAATTAACGTATATCCATCATGTGTGATGTGCTAAATTTTGAAATTCCGTGTATGATTGTACGACAATGGACTTGGTGGTTGATTCATTCGTTCCATTCAATTCGATCTGTTTAAATTGTTCCTAACTTGCCTATTTTATAACTTAGATCCAAAAGTTTACTATTCTTAATAAATTTGAAATTCATTTGATTTTCTCAGAACTCCAGCGGAAAGACATGGCTTATTGTTCTGCATTACCGCAACATCTGAAGAATTTTCAATATCTACGCAGGTTAGTACTTTGTAGTACATATACGTATTACCTGTTGAAGCTATACTTACCGAACTTGAGAACAGATATAGTGACCACTTTTTTCTAAATTTATCGATATCAAGTATCGTGGTGAAATGATGAAATATTTCCTTTTCAGTTTTGAATTACTAGTCCACGATGAAGATTTGCTTGTAATCAACAATGATAACTATTTACATTCCATCGAGTAATCGAATTGACTTCTCAACTCATCGTTAGAATCACTGAATTTGAAATCAACTTCATTTTTGAAAGAGTAAGTTCTATGTATTTCATAAACCGTTAAGTTTTAAATTTTTGAATTGTTGCTACGGATTGTTGGTATTTAGTTGGTTTTTTATTGCCATGTATATGATTATTTTGTCGCCAGTTTCGATAATATTTGGTATTTTGAATTTTTCATTTCTTAGCATGTGTTGCTCTCTGCGTATCTTGTTCAGTCGTTCGTATCATTAAAAATCAGAAGTACGAAGTACTCGGCTTGTTCCATTCATTCTGAAGAATTTTAAGGAAAGATAAAGTAAATAGTTTGAAACGTTCCATCTATATGAATTGTTTTTGATTTTGAGATGTTTAATGAAAATTTGTTTTATTTTATATTTATAGTGGCGTAATATTATTGATGATGAAACATATTTCATCCATCATCCGTCGCAGTCCAGAATTTAGAAGTTATCGATAGTTGTCGTTATCTGTCAAATGGTTCGCTTCGAAGTATCCGGCTGAAAGTTGAAATAATGATGGAGTTACGTAAGTAGAAGATTCTATAAAAATTTTAATTGAATGAATGTATCGAGACATCGAGTACATTTTTACAAATTTAGTAGTAATCGGGTTGAAAAAATGAAAATTAGAATTTAGAATTAGCATCAGCTGTCACGTTGTTTACTGTTTGAT
This sequence comes from Pseudococcus jackbeardsleyi, assembly GCA_038380155.1. Lineage (NCBI taxonomy): Eukaryota > Metazoa > Arthropoda > Insecta > Hemiptera > Pseudococcidae > Pseudococcus > Pseudococcus jackbeardsleyi. The sequence continues at coordinate 2,166,068 of CM076240.1, forward strand.
AACGCTGGTTGGGAATACCCCCCTCTGTGCTGTGAAACCGTTAATTTCAACTGTTTTTTTCTCATTTTTTTTGTTCCTGATAAGTGTTACGTGAATTTTAACTTATATTATTCATTTCTTTTTAATTATGAAAATTTTGTGTTGAATCGAATTGTTACTTTGCAACCGTTTTCATCTGTTGATCAGCTTATCGTTCATCAATTTCGTCAGCTATAACATTAAAGTAAGTATTATTTATACCTAATTAGATTTTTGTGAAGTTTATTGTTGATTTATTATTTTTTGAGGCGGCTTAACCTCAAATGATAGATAAGGTTTTAAACTTCGTTAACTTTTCCTCTTAATTCAGTTATCACGTTACCCGTCACCGTTTAAAAATTGAATGTTTATTTTCGAACATACTGCGGCTCTCAAGTCTTGAAAATTGCTATTGTCGCATTATCGAAATTTTCTGGTTGTTTAAATGACCGTTGAATATGTGTATCCGTAAAATATTGTGAAAAACTTGAGATATAATGGAAGTATTTTCAAAAATATATAGTTGGCGTACGTAATAGATGCCGGGTAAAATACCATATAAGATTCAAAAAAAAGCTAAAAGTCGTTGGATTTTTAAAAAATAGTCTGTTATTTTGTATCAAATTTCATTTTTTTTTTAAATAATTGAATGAATAATTTTTTTACTTTTTTTAACATTTATTTTTGCTGGTTATCTAATAATTTTTTACGTAAGTTTTGAAAGGTTGAAACTGTGTTTCGATGCTTGAGAATTCCTTTTCTCTCTGGTGATTTTTTTTTAAAGATTTAACTACGTTATGTTAAGTAAAGTGCTAATCTGTAATCTGGCTGTAGATAAGTGTAAGAATTGTGTAATGTGTACCTACAATTTAAAATGAAAATGTATTGATAACTTTGATATTGAATTACAGGAAGTCGAGTTTCAATACAATACAAAATGACCACTACGCAAGGTCCTGGCAGATATACAAATGAATTGGAACTATCGGACGTATTGAACTATTCCAATTTCTCCAATCTGAGCGCAATAGCGAACGATTTAGCTATCGATGCGGGCAAGATACCTAAACGGCTCTGTTGTCCATTTTGCTTATTTGATTTCGGTTTCGAATTTCTACTCAAATCGCATATACAAGACGTACATCCTCAAGAGGTAAAACTCCTTTCTAAATCGAAATCCGACGCGATCAGAACTGATAATTGTCTCTACTGCGGTGCTAAATTCTATATCCATGGGTTACTTCCGAAGCACGTAATTCGTAAACATCAAGAATGCATTTTAGGATTAGCATCGAATTCATCAGACGCCGGTGAAAATTTAAACTGTAATTTTTGTCACTATCGCGTTTCTTCAAAACAAATAAAATTACTATTCATTCATTTGGAAAATAAACATTTGAAAAACGTGGACGAAATGTTATCGAATATCGATACGGTGGTCAACGAACGGATAGAAAATCAAGAATATTTCCAGCGAAATAACGAAAATTTGCCATCGAAGCCATCCGATCAGGTTACTTCAAATCATAAAAACTCGTATTTGAAACCGATATTGAAAAGAGGCTCGTTGAAATCAGATTGCGGTAATTTAAACGAAACAATGTCGTCGGAAGTGAAGCAAAGAAGACTGCGGTTCAATTTACCAACTGATAGTTCTTTCACATCTGTCGGGAGTGATAAAGAAAACCTTCCTTTACGAATTATCGCCAAGAGAGCGATCAGTTTGAGGATTAAAAAACAAAAGTCTAAGAAACCTTTGTCCATCGTAAATCAAACCGAGACGAGAAATGTATTGGGAGATATTACTGATATTGTTCATGAGAACTTGACCAGTACTTCAGATCCGAAATTCAATCATATTATAGACCTTCCTTTCAAATGTGGACTTTGCGAAGAAAAATATTCGAATAATTCAATCCTGTTACGTCATGTGAAAAAGAAACATGGTAAAATACATTTTCATCCGGCGTATCGATGTGGTCTTTGTAAAGCTAAATTCTTTCGTAATAGTTATTTAATTAAACATAATAAATTACACGATAAACCAAAGCGTTCTAGTGGTTTTCAATATACGCCGCTACAAAATGAAATATTATCTAGTTGATTAGGTATTAATTTATTGATGTTATTCGGCGAATATCTATTTAATTTTCTTTCTAGTTACTAATTTTTTAGGATTGGAAGTAGTACAACTTATTTTATTTTATTTTTTCAATTTATCACACTGCTCTTTGGCTGAGCAATGTGTAATTCAATTGTGTTTGTGTAGGTATTCCTGTGTATTTATTTAAAAGAGGGCCTTCCATGTTATTCGACCACTTTTTGAACTAAGGATTCTAGGTTTTGGTCAATATTTTTTTACAAGGTTCTCTCATCTTAGGGAGGAGGGGGGGGGGGGGGTCGTGAGAGGTGTCTTAACTGTATCTTTGGCCCTGGGATTTTTTTAAAAAAGGTGTCAATTTTGTAAAAAAATTCTGAAAAAATAAATTACGTGTGGCGGCGTATTGTTTATTATGCTTTCTGAACCAAATTTGAATATTACTAGCTCTCCTTATGTAATTTTAACGCAAATGGGATTTTGATGATCTGATAGCGAGTCCAAATTTATTTCAGGTTGAATTTTTCTTAATTATTAAAATATGTAAAAAATCATTAATTATAAATTTTTTCTATAATGTTATTCAATTTCAGAATTTTATTCAATTTGAATTTTCTTAAAATTTACCTATTTAATTTCAATTTTTTATAGTTTTTTCATTCAAGTTTATTTGAAAATTTCCAAGTTGAAAGAAATTTTAATAAGCACGAAGTTGAATAAAAATGAGGGGAAAATTTTGAAACTATTGGAAAACATTTTTCGGGGTCTGAGAAATTTTTTAAAATTTTAAAATGAAAAAAATATGCAGTAAGAAAAAATGTTAGTATGTAATCTAGGTATTGAAAATTTTTCCTTCTTTGATTTCTTCAATTTTTTTCCAACTGATATTTTATTCTTTCAATTTCAGGATTATCTGTAATACCTAATTGAAAATTTTTCCTTCAATTTTTTTCAGTCATGTATAAAATTTTTGCAGTTGAAAATTTATAAACTTTTTAAAAGAAGTTTTCTACTTCGTGTTTTTAAATTTTTCTTTCAACTCAATAAATGTATGGGTATAATTAATTTTGAAAAGTAATAAAAACATTAAGTAAAGGAAATTAAAAATTCAGAGTTGGAAAAATTTGAAGAAAAAATTGATTAAACTTGGAATGAAATTTAAACTTATAGATCGTTGAAATTGAAATATCATTTGCAGCAAAAATGTTTTAAAGCTACCTGAATCTCGTAAAAATTTTTTGAGAGAAATCTGAGGACCCAATTTCAAAAATTGGTTAAATGGCTTGGAGTAACCCTTTAAATAGTGTAATAGTGAATTTCAACCGTACGTACTATATGTTTTATAATTAAATAGCAATACGTTTTATCAGAGTACGTAAAAAAATCTTTTATCATGTATTTCTATTCACTGTTTTTTAATACACTTCTACACTCTTTTCTATTCGTCGTTATCATTTAGATTAGGAATTTTTTCGTACCCAATTCTATTTGAGCAAATCCATTGTTCCAAAAGTGAAAAAATTTTCACCCTTCAGTTCAACTTCACAACTTTATCGAGTAGGAGAAAACAAAATATTTGCAACTAGGTACTCGTAACAAAATTCGCATTTATTCCATTTTAATTTCGAACAAAAATATGTATTTAAATAACAACTTACAATTGGTAATGCATTTATAAAAGTCTCCATTGACTAGAAGAACGTAGTATACAACTAAAAATAAAGTAATGAGATACAGTAAACTTTAACAATTCTTATTAAAATTCTTCATTTTAATCGCGTTTTCTGTCATTTGACAAATGTCGTTCTAACAGCTATTAATGTGTGTAGGTCTGATGCCTTTGATAATTCTATTCTGCAGCACTCAGCTGTAGCATTTTAGCAGGAGGCATAAAAGCTAAGGTTACGATTTAATCTTTTCATTTTTTTCCAATTTTTAAATTAAATTTAGAAAATTTGCCTGTACCTACGAGTTTTGGAACTGTACTATGAAAATTATGTATTATTTGAATTCCGCAAAAACCATACCAGTGGTAATTTGAAAGAACTTAAATTAAAAATCGTGCTTCAATGACTGAAAAAATGTATATAAAAATTAAGTAAAAGTATAAAATAGTTGATAAATTTTCGCGCTCGTTTATCACAAATAAATGAACAGTTTGAGGCGGGGAAAAAATAAATTGATCAGCGATCGTTCTAGAAAAATATTCTATAAGTGATTCAAATGGATGCGTTTTTTATCAAGAGCTAACGCCGAAAAAATTTTGAGTATAAATTCGGAGTGTTTCTAACCTACGAATAAAATAATTATAAAAATGCGCGTATAGTTTTAGAAGAAGAAGCGGAAGTACGTAGAAATTCAGGCGATTTGGATGTATTCAGGGCCGTGCAAAGAAAATCCGGGTAGGGGGGATTTGGAGAGCAAAAAGGGATCAAAAATTCAAAATTTTAATTTTTGAGTTGAAAAACTACACAAAGAAGGAGGCTATGCATCCTAGAAAATTTAAAAAAATTGAAATTTATCAAGTAAGATCTTTCGATTGCACAGGAGCCTTCAATTTATTAAAAATTGTAAAAAATTCAGAAAGTCAGTATTTTTGATTTTTTTTCGAATTCTATTAAAATTCAAAATGATCAACTGAACTCTAGATATTGATCAGTGATTGCGTAGACTAAAAAGCACAATTTTTTTTATTGCAAAAATCAATGTTTTATCGCTTTTTTGGTTTCTCCTGTTACACTAGACTTCATCTAAATTGAAAAACGTTTTAATGGCAATTCTCTCGAAAAATTGTGTTTTTTGGTCCACACATTCGCTATAGTCCTTGAATTTGGTTTTGATAACTTTTGAATTTTTTGAAAATAAATTAATGCATTTTTGGTAATTTTTAAGGAACTGAAGATTGAGTGCCCTAGCTGGCACCTACTACTCCCCTTCCCCCCAAAAAGTCTCGAGCCTGGGGAAACCTTCCTTTTTTCCCTCTCTGCACAGGTCTAGATGTTTTGGTAGGTGAGATGTCTTCGATGTCTAATCTAAACGTATTTTTCATCTTTTATCACAAAATGAATAAAATTTTAGGGGTAGTGCTTATGGGAAGAACTTGAATGAAATAATTTTTAAAATTTGTCCTGGATAAGACTATAAATTTTATAAATGTATTCTCAGCGTCCACTGAAAGCAAAAAGATTTCTTGAATTTCAGTCAGTTTTGCTGATGCTGCTGTGAATACGTTTACAAGATGTAGTAATAACGAAACACCCTGAATTTATAATTATTAACCTATTCAAAAATTGCGAAATACGACGGTCCTCTATTTTGACAGATGAAAAAAGACTTGATTGTTGAACTTAGAGCTCGTCTAAGTAACTATAGGTACATGATATGTAAAAGTACACAGTATAGTCTTGTACTCTACGCCATAAATCGATCAGTTTAGCTCGAAATTTGACACATAATATTCTAAGGAGTCTAAAATTTCAAATTTTAGATAGATTTGAAAATTCAAGGACAGTAGCATTTCACCAATCTATTATTCACGATGAATTGGAAAGGAAAAAAATTAAAATAAAACAATAACAGAGGTGAGTTCAGCTGGGCTTATGTAGGTAAGACTATTTATATTTTATGCTAAACAAAGCATTTGCCAATCAGGTTTCTTAATTCAAAAAAAAAAAGATTGGCAAATAAGACTTTGTTCGTGCAGAAAATACAATGAGCGCGATTGCGCACATAATCCAAGCTGAACACAGCTCGGCGTAAGAAAGCTAGAATAAAAGACATGGATAGGCAATAAAAAGTTGAGCGAAAGAAGTGAAAGTAAGAAAAAAAAAACGAAAATACGATTCAAACGAAATGGTATCCGAGGGTACATAATATCGTGGTTGAATACTCGATACGCGTTTTATAAATATCACAGTCTGGTAATTTCAGGTGTCTGAGGCACATCAACCAATCGTTTGCTGCTGTCGGTTTGGCTGGCTTTATCTCTTTGATTAGTAAGTTCGCTGGGCATGATTGGTACGAATCGTCCTTCTTCGTTGCTAATAAAGGTGGGATTATCGTTGCTCAAGTACTCGCAACTGAAACTACCATCGGATAAGTTTTGCGAATAGAATAAAGACTCGGAGGATTTAGTTTGATTGAAGTATCTATCTCGGTTGGTAGAGTTGATCTGCGAGACATTTTTGGTAGAGTAACTTTTACCGCTGTTGTCGAGGTAATCGCAGCTGTAATTGTGACTTTTGGCTGCCAGATTATCCCACGATTTGACCGGTTTTACGTGCTCTTGGTAGTGATGGCGACTAGAAGACGATGACTTGGTGGAATGTTTACGAGTACTTTGTAGACTGCTTGGCTGATCCCAATACAGCGTGTCTGTGCTTAACGATGTCGTGTACGAGGCTACTGTCTGCTCTTGAGTGTGGCTGTTGGGTAATTCGGTAGATGTGCACGAGTACAAACTGTTCTGACTGACTAAATTACGATACGTTGGATCCAGCTTGCGGATACCTTCGAATTTCGAATGCTTGCGGAAGAATCCGCCACCACCACCGCCGCCGCCGCTGTTATTGCCGTTGTGGAAAGAGGTGCCGATGTTGACTTGGGTTGAACGATTACTGTGACTTTCCGAGTACTCTGTGGAATATGAATTGCTTGTTGATAGGTATGTCCTTTTATTAAGGAATAGGTGAATTTCGAATTGGTTTCTTACCTTTGCTGGTGGTGTTGGTCGAATACAAAGACGTTTTGGACGAACTAGGTTTCAGTTTTTGAGCATGATGGCTGTGCGATCGTCGTCGACGGGTTGGTACGCATTCGGCTGCGCAACAAGTGCTTCCGGCCAGGTCGTAAGCCTCCAAGCTGCCGTTTTCTTGAGATTCCGGTGTGTTTTTCTCGCCTCTGAGGCAGCCGCCGCAGATATGCTGATGGTATGATTTGCTTCTGGTGATCTTATGGCCGTCTTTTTTTGATTCGTTGTGACCCTGGGCATCTGTGAAAGGTCAGAAATGAGGGATTTATTGACGAATTTTTTCGGTTTTGAAGTTCGTATAGATTTTTGAACGGAATTTTATCGTATCTCAGTGCGGCGAATTTGCCTTTGAAAACGATTTTGTCCGCACCGTACCCCAAAAGGGCCGCCTATTCTGGCAACTAATTTTTACAACAATTTTGGAATCCTAGCTCAAGCATTTTAATATTATAGAAAGACCAAATTGTGAGTTTTCTTTCGTAATTTTCTTATTTTTTTTGTCAAATTTTGTAAATACTAGTGAAAATTTGGCATTGTTTACGCAAATTACAGGAAGTTGAAGAAATCCTAGAAAATATTTTTCAAAATCTTTGAACATGGATAAAAAGAAACGTGATTTGAAATGAAGAATCCTTAGCACCTATGACCCTTTATTTCAAAAGAAGACGTGTTCAAAATTTGCAAAAGAGCGTAACTCGGCGAAAAATTAATCTAAACAATTTGAAATTCTTTTTTAGGAAATCTCTTGCTCTCAACCTATGAAAAACTGCTAAATTTTCATCTATATTCGACAAAAAATGAGAAAATTGTGAAAAAAAAACAGAATTTGGTCCTTCCCTTCGGTTTTATTTACGCTAAGGCCTAAAATTATTGTCGAAAAGTTTTCTCATCATCTCATTAAGTATGGTTAATCTATAGTGTGGCACAGTGGGCGGGCTCAGTGAACAATTTAGGCGGAAAAATGTCACTTTCACCAACATTAAAAATTGTTTTGGAAAGACTTTTTTGCACTAAAATCATCGGAGGAAGGATGAGGGGTCCAAAACATGTACCTAATGGGGTAAAAAGTTGATATAGGTATCGAAATCAGCGTATTCAAAGGCGCTGAATTCAAATCTGATATTATTTTTACACTTTGGCCATCGGGGGAAGGGTGGGGGGGGGGTCCAAAAGATGAAATGAGGGTAGAGGTAGAAAGTTGATGTAAGTATCGAAATCTACGTATGTATTTAAAGTTTGCTTTCAAATGCAGGTTCACCATGCTTTTTTTTCTTAACTAACTATGCTTATCACATTTCGATGTTTTAAGTATTAATTTTAGAAGAATTTTTTGCACCAAACGTACTCCTCTCAAAAAAAAAAAATTGTGCGGAAATCCGAACTGGGTGAATGATTTTTATTGCAACCATGCCAACAATTTTTTCTCGATCAACTTTGATAATTTTACATTGTCGTTTATGCTAATAAAATTACTTTTTTCATGTTTGAAAAATCCCTGCTTGATTTTTAATCTGATCACAGCCTGCATTTCTCCCCTCGCTTACCTTCCTAACGAAATCTTTAAAAATTCACAAATCACAAAATATTTTTAAAATGATCACTTGACCGCAATACTCACTTTTTGAAATATTTCGGTTCTTATTGACGATGCCGTTTTGATACCCTGAGGAATTTTCTTTGGCGCCGTTGGCTACGACGTATTTGGCTTCATCGCAAGAATGACTAGATTGTCTACGTTGACCATCTTTATGACTGTAATTTGAATTTTTTATTTGCGTCTAAATTCAAAGTAAATGACTACGAACGATCAATAACGCTGTCGGCTAAACAATTTTCGCCAGTTGGCGAACTAGACGCAAAGACAAATGAAAAAGCCCGCTTGTGCTTACCTTCGAGTACTGACTAGATATTCTTTACTGGAAGAAGGCGTCGCTATGCCGGAAGGGTGTAAATAGTAAGCTCGTCCGTGGGCGTCGATGTAGTAAGGAGGATGACGAGGGTACGCGATTAGGAAATGGTGATGTTGGGTTCTGTGGTAATTCTGCGCTTGGCCGACGTCTTCGGTTGAAAAAGTCGATCTTCTGAGATTGTCTTCTTCTGTAAAAATAAAATTTTCATATTCTGAATAAGGAAATGATACAGAATGGAGGAATAGAGTCATGGGTAGGGGGCGAAAAAAAATGAAATTTTTGAAGAATTTTCTGAAATTCAAAAAAACATGTTTAAGAAGTGAAAAACTGTTCTGCATTTTTTTCCCCAGTCGGTTCAAAAGGAAACTACATTTTTTGGTTACCAATGAGGCAGGAGGAAGAATTTGAACCTGTACAACCAAAACATGTAACCACTCCGCACTGAGAAATGATATTTTATGCCTATTCGTTATTTTAGGGTTTTCGACGTACCTGTATCTGTCAATACTTTAGTATCGTGATTGGTTTTTGTAGGAGCGTTCTTTTTTCGAGCGGGTAAACTGTGGGTTTTCCATTTACCACTGAGTAGTTCTTTTTCCTTGACGCATAACTTCTCTAGTTCGAGTGTTTTGCATTTTAGAGCATTTTGAAGTTTTATGTATCGCATGTGAAGTTCAACCTGTTGAAAGAAATGATCTCATTAAATCAAATTCAAAAATATGTTAGTTGGTCTTAAGTATCCATTTTTGAAGGGGTATCGATCTATATCGATAAAACTTACTTTTCTAACACAATCTTCGAATAAAACTACCATACGCATTCGACTGTCGCAGCTTTTTATAAAATTGACTAAACTTTTATGGTCTACTTTTTCCATATCTCGACCGTTGATTGACAAAATCACGTCACCTGTGGTATTTAGAATTTCAAAAATCCATTACAAGGAAGGAATTTATAATCAAACATATTTATTAGGGTATATCGAGGTAAAACCATCCTGGATTTAGACGAAAATTGATGAGATAATTTACCTGGAGTGAAAACCCTCTGAGAAAAATTTCAATCATTCCCTCTTATAAAAGATAGAGCTAGGAAGCCTCAAACCGGAGTATTTTCAAAAAAAAAAAATTATATATATAATATAGAAGAAACAAAAAAAACATGTACAGTACTTTTAAAGTACAAGTTGAGATTGTCACCCTCAATCATTACCCTTAAAATTGGATGTATAGGTCTCTGCGATAAATTGAAAAATTCAACTCTCTCATTCTGAATCAGTAAAAAGTCACTGATCAGGACAAATCAGCAAAATTCACTGATTTTTCAGCAAATTTCATAAATTTCAGTTCGCTGATTTTTCAGTGAATTTTTATTGATCTTCCAGTGATTATTCTAATTAATTTTCCAGCGATTTTTCTCTCTTGATTTTTTTTTTCAGTAGGTAACAATTTTTTTTCACTGATTTCTAACTGTTTTTTGTAGTGATTTTTGGTGATTTTCACTGATTTATGAAGGAGAGAGTGTTGCACTCTCTCATTCTGAATCAGTGAAAAGTCACTAATGAACGTTTAGAATCGCAGTTCAGGAAAAATCAGGAAAATTTTTTTATTTTCAGCGAATTTTTACTGATTTTTCAGCTTAATTCATTAATTTCACTGATTTTTTAGTGAATTTTCACTATTTTTCCAGTCATTTTCCTCACTGATTTTGATGTTTTCCTGTGCTGCAATTCTGGTTGTTTCTCAGTGATTTTCGCCAACTTTCACTGATTGATACGAATTCAAAATTTTCTTGCTTTTTGCCAAATTTGAATGACTTATGTACTCTTACCAGTTCAAAATCAAGCCATTTTTTTGACCCCCTAAAATACCTATTTCTCAATTTTTTTTTTTTCAAAAAACTTTTTTGGCATTAAGTAGGTACATATTAATAATTGTATTTTAATTTATGCGATTTTCAAAGAATTAAAGCAATTCATTCAATGTTTTGAAAAGTGTCCAAATATTTTCTGTTCATTTTGAACATCTGAAAAAGCGGTGGAAAATTACGTATAATGATTTTTGAAGGAAATGACCAGCAAGGGCGAAATTTGAAAAAAAAAATAGTTTGAAAAGCAAAAAAATGCACTTTTTTACATTTTTGTAATAAAATAAACTTTTTCGAGCTTTAGAAGAGGGTTAAAGCTCGCTGAGCCTCGTTGAGTGCGCTCCTGAAAAAATCTTCAAAATTTAATAATCTTACACTCTTCAATACCCTGACTGAGGGCGAAAAATGGTATTCATTCTCGAGGTCAGTAGTTCAGGGGGCTGTAGAAACTGACAGATCGAGATTCCCATCAGGCCATCAGAGGCACCTTTCAAAAACGATGAAACCCATTTTTTTAAATCTCGAATGATCCCATTTTTGAAGTCACTCTAGCTCCATCTCCCGAAGGGCTGGGAATAGAGTCTTCCATTCAAAATAGATAAGCTTCCTCGCCAATTTTTGTCAAAATCCAGTTTATGTGATTTTTTTTCGATCCATCCTGATACGTATATTCCAAAGCATAAAAAATAAAGATCTACCTTCTCTCATTCCGGCTCGAAAGGCAGGCCCGTCGTAATCCACGTGATCCACGTAGGTGATCATTTCGATTTCTTGCTCTTTCTTGTAATGAATACCGTAACTCTGCGGAAAAAAAAGTGTTACCTTCATTTATTTCAATTAACTTTATTTTCTAATTAGCCACCTGTATTATTAATTACCCTCTCCCTGGACATTGGAAGCCAAATGAAAATGAAAGTTGATCATTTCGATAATACCTAACCTAGGGTACGATGACGATAAAAAATAATCTCCAAAAAGTAGCTCAAATCCTAAATTATATTAGGAGATGATTAGATGGCTCTGCAATTATGTTTTACCTACGTCTACGTATACTCGATAGGTGTAGGATATTCGATATTATAGTGCAGTAGGTATTATCAAATGAGCGAATTGCTCGCGGCTGCTATCAAGGCTACGTAGTTCGTTAGGTACAGTGGTTTGACTTAAGGTCGACGCCGAAAGCTTACATAACAGATATGGTTACATTACGCATGTGTGTGTGTACTGTGTATAAGTGTATGTGTATTGTGTACTTTTAGGTATAGGTTTAGGAGGTACATGGCATATACACTTCATAACGACTTTGAAGTTCTGTGGCAGCGCAGTGGCACTCCATTATAACTGGCGTTGAAACGTTTTTACATTTATACTGTACGGTTGTACACTACAGCGACTTACGTTAGCAAGGACGCTTCTAATGTTAACTTCAAGGTAAATGAAACGCCGGAATGACGCGGTGCGGTGTGTTATTTAATACGTAAGAATTGAAAACACGACTTGCTTGGCGACGCGATCCGAACACCACAGGTGTATTTGCAGCACCTGAGAGCCTGAGACCCGATCACCTCTCCTATAGGTACAGTGCAGCTTTGCTACAATTTCAAGATGCTGGTTGTCAAATTTAAATTCGTCATTTCTTAAATAGGTACCTATTACATTTTGCTCATTTTGAATCGTCATCCATTTGAGATAGAATCGTGCCATTGGGATAGCCCACCCTCTCCCCCTTCTTATTCACACGTTCACCTTTCAAGTCCTATTTCAACGTCCTCCTGCTCGTGCTCGTGTTTATTTACTACGTCAGATAATATTAAGTAGGTAGGTAAATTAAACGAACCTGTAACGTGAATCCATAAGTGCCATTTTTCTTCTCCACTATGATCGTTCGTCGACGACGATCTTCTTCCGGTTTCGTCACCGTAACGCGGTCTGGTTTTACACGTTCCAAAATCTGCGACTGTAACATTACCAGTTTTCGTTTACCAACCATGTAGGTATTATAAATTGAAGTAAACGTACTCGAGTACAGAGTACGTTGGCTATTGCACATAAAAATTATCTATCTGTTATGTTATGGTTAATAGGTGGCCTGCGTGGTGTGTATTTATCTCGATCAAATACCCACCAAATGGAATCGTTTAAAGACAAGCGGATGACTCGCGAAATTAGCTGCAGGTTTTTATAGGGATGGCGATATTTTACTTGAGTATCGATACTTGGTATCGATATGGATCGGATAAAAAATATCGATCCATGAAATATCGGTGGCAAAAATATCGATACCGCAAATATCGATATTCGATATTAATTTTTTTCTTTCCTTCCTATTACAGCAAATTCAACAAAATCTACACCAAAATTTACATAGGAAAATTGATTACTTTATTAAAAACTAAGAAAAACTGTCTTTTTGAGACAAGAACACAAAGTTGCAGAATTAATATGTTTTTGTTTTTAAAAATCCATAATTTTTAGCCGATTTCAGGGACCACGAGAAGAAAAATATCGGGTTTCGATACTGAGCAAAAAATATCGATCCCATTGAAATATCGAAGCAAAAATATCGATCCAATATCGGCCTGGATCGGCCCAAAAATATCGATCCACCAAAATATCGATACAGTATCGCCATCCCTAGGTTTTTATACGCATCTACGTTGCGTTGCAAGGTATTTGTCTGCTTTCCCTCCCTCGTATCCTTCTACCTTTGTCGATGTGTATCTCTCCGAAAGCTCCATCACACGCAACAGGCTACAGGCATCACGCAATGATACTCGGGTGTAAAATGCATTTTGAAGATTAGGTTTTAAGTTGAATTAAAAAAATGTGTATGGTTGAAGTAGCAGCGTACTACGAATTTTGATAAATTCCTAAACCAAATTGGTAAATTTAAAAATATTGTGTTCAAGTTGAATTTTTTACAGCGGATCATTTTTAAAATATACCTAGTGAATGAAACTTTTTCTTTTCAAAATTACTATTGAAGGGACGCCGAGACGAACTGAAATTGGCAGTAGATATTAGTGATGTCAAGGAGAATATTCTCACCCGCAGAATCTGAGAATATTCGCGAATATTCGCGAATATTCTCCAGGCTCAGGAGAATATTCTCTCGAAACCAAAAATTTCAAATAGCTTGTGGCATATCAAAATACTGGTATTGACGAGGTAATTACTGTTATTGCATCAGATGTCTGATTTTCTTCTATAAAATGTTATTCAATATTATTGACCTTTTTGCAGACTTTTTTTCATTATGATCATTGATAACTTTTTTTTAATTGTGTGAAGGCTGGAGGTATTGGTGTACCTACATGAGTCTTGCAAGAGAATATGCGAGAATATGCGCGAATATTCGCGAATATTCTCGAGAATATTCTCGCAAAAAGATTTTTCGCGAATTTGTACATCACTAGTAGATATTGAAGGAGCAAAAATTGACATTCCGGGACCAGAGTTACATTTTTTTTTAAATTTCAAACTACAAGTTGAAAAATTTCAAAAAAGGCTATCGCTTTCTTCAAATACCCAAACCTACACTGGAAGAAACGGAATTACAAAAACTGATGAATTAACCTAAAAATGATGAATTTTATTCAAAAAATAAAAGTGCTCCGTTCACAAAATTAATGAAATTTATTCTGCAAAAATGATATTCATTAAAAAATATATTATAATCCCGAAATTTGATGAAATACCAAATTTCGGATGAATACCTATCTGTAAATGTCACTAATTTTGTAAATGGAGCCCTTTAATTATTTTTTTGGATAACAATTTTTCATTCTGTTTTTCTAGTGTAGTTCTTTTCGACTAATAATGCAGCTTAGTCAAACAGCTCCTTTTTACCCTCTTTTCACTATTGAACAGTTGGGTGACGATTTTGGAACTCGGTGCATCTTGATGACTTTTTTTTTTTTCGTTGGAATGAATCATATTTTAGAACAATAGTGGCTGGATTATGTAAGTATTCAGGGTGTCTAAATGTATATAACTGTTTGTAATTAGGAAAAAATCACGAAAATCATGAAAAATTCATATAATTTGAAAGTCATGATAATGAATATGAATTTAAAAAGTTATGAAAATCATGAAAAATTCGTCGCTTGTTGTGGAAAAGTCGCAGAATTTTCAATAATTCATTCTTTTACTCAAATTTTTGCTGAAAATTGTTCATCATTTTCACGAAGGGCTTCGAGAAGCCAAGAAAAAAAAAATTAAAAATTCGAATAGCCAACATCAGAAAACGCTAGACATTTATCAGTTTGTAGATTACAAAAATCAGAAAATCCAAAAATAGGTCGTGAGTGTTCAGAAAGGCATTTGTTTCGGAAATTTCGTTCTTTTTGTTGATTTGAAGTTATATTTCAATTGAGTTTGTTTTAAAATTTTTGAAAATTATCGGAATTTTGTGCCTAAATTTTTTTAAGTACCTAGAGTTTGAAAATTTGTAGAAGAAAAATGACTGTTAGAGCATATTGTAGTGAAGCAGTCATGAAACATTAATCGATCTACTTTAGTTTACTGAACGCGAATCTGACCTTAGCTTACTCATTTAAAATTTCGTCAATCATAAAAGACTCAATTTTAGGAATTTTCGCTGAAAAATTGAATTTTCATAATTTAATTCGAATATTTGCATGCAGCATATGTATCAGTGGTGTAACCAGGGAGGGGGGGGGTAAGGGGTCCGGATTAACAGAATTTTGAAAATCGATCGTTTTTCGTTCAAATGAATTTTAAATTCACTTGATTACGGAATTCTAAACCAGCTGCCAATAGATTATTAAAAAAAAAATAAATTCGATTTTAAAAAGTATTTTTTCTGTAGGTATGGTTAGGTATTTTTTGTTACAAAATTCGTGAAAACCGGTTGCTATAGTAATAAAATTTGCTTTTAATTTCGTTGCTGACGTAAAAGTTCATACCTAGAAGAATTTTTCAGGTATGGTGAAATTTTTCAAAGTTTATAAAAAATTCCAAGTGATGAAATGTAGACAGTAGTGACTAGTGAGGCGTTCAGTTCTTCGACACCAACTAGACATGACAATTGACAACTCTCATTAAAAGATTTACAATGTAGTTATACATAATTGCATTATACCTACGTAAAAAGCCGTAACGTTTAAATAACGCTTTCGAAGACCTGCACGAAAAACGGATGGTACATACTCGTATGACGTAAATGACGTAATAAGATTGACAATGCATCGTTTAAATAATTACCTGACACCGTCGCAAGTCGTCGTATTGCCGCGTCAAACTGATGATTTTTTTTTACAATTTTATGGAGGCGATTAATTTTTATTGGGTATTAGGATTATCGTGGACGTGGAGAGTGTATAGGGATTAGGGACCTATCTAGTTATGGTAACTTACAGCAGTGTGATCTGGTAGATCCTCTTTCATGAGTAAAGGCAGTCAGCCAATTTGTTTAGCAAATTAGTCGAATCTTATTTTTCGTAGGCACATTCATAAGAAATGAAATGACTCATTTAACGACTTTAAACGAATATTATTGTTGATGTGTGTATGTGTGTGTCTGCACATAGGTAATTGGTATTCATTCGTTGATTGATTCGTGATACCTGTTCAGTGTAGTACAGAAACAGAAACAGATACAGTCGAGTATTGTAAGAGCAAAGTAATTAAAATACATCTACATACGTACATGTAGGTAAATTTTGGTATATTGTTGTAATATGCCCATATTGCTGCCTGTAGGTAAGTAGTAGGTAGTAGGTACAGTTTACATGGTACAGGTAGACGATTAGTCGATTACCAATACCAATACCTACTGGCGGCGAACTTACTACGATACAGGTTCAATATACAATATGTAATACGACTTAATAACTCGTTAAACCAGTAAAAAAGGAAATACGCGAGCAAATTAATCGTATCCGTACTTCCAATAATTCTATATAATAGTACCCCTACCCCTACCCCTTCCAACCAATACCTATATAATATCTGTATGTCCTCGTACAAACGTCTACAGCATCTGTGGGGATTTTTCGTATATTTTTTTTAAAGCAAAATTTAAACTGAAGAAAGGAAAGGTTGAAAATTACGTCAAAATGGGTGTTGCTGATGACGATGGGTACCATAATGTGGAACGATGTCGGTCTTATCAACAGAAACTTTATCTGTACAACACATGTTTGTACACGACTACACGTACCACAATCGTACATCACATGACATAAGTCTATGTACTTAATGCTTAATGTATGTCTGTGTAGTGTGTAGTGTGTACGTATTGTAACCCCCCTCCAATTCCTATGTCTATGGAAGTGCACATTCGTCGTGGTACAAAACTTGCAGATGGAATGTATTTTTGGATGTAGGTTAGGTATATTTTTCCTTCTTTTTTTTGAATCTTGAGTTGAGTCCCAACACCTATCTCATTATAAACGTGCATGAAAATAATTGAGTAATGAGCCGTTTAGGTAAACGTATTAGAAAAGATTTTCAAAAAGTATTTATCAACTTGTCTTAGGATCTCATTTTTTGATTCTTTATTTTTTTGTCCTTTAATCACCGCACAGTGGACCGGATAGGTCATTTCTGAGGCCTCTCTGGATAGAAAAATCAAATGCGTGAAATTGTGTTTCAAAGTATAGGTAAAACGATGCCAATTAATTTTTCTTTTGCCTGAAAGTTGTTTTTTTCCGTCAATTTAGCAGATACCTAGTTGAAAAATTATAACTAAACAATTTTTTCAGTATTTTCAAAATTTCATGTTAGCTTCTCCCCTAAAGGATTGGGAGACAAAATATCCCTGTATTCGAAATTTTCAACTTAGAAACTCCAGAATTTTATACCCGCTGTAGCATTTTTTCAATTTTTCCCATGGTCCTGCCTCCCTTGAATATTCATATAGAAAAAATAACCCCAAATTCGAAATCCACGACTTGAAAGTTGAAAACCCTTGACCTTGAATTTCATACCCATGTCGATTTTCTAAATTTTTTCCAAATTTGGTGATATTATATCGTCCTTCTTAAGAGCTGAGAGAAAAAACTTTGAAAATTTCGAATTCAAAGTGTAAAGATGGTGTAGTGAATGAACTTTTTTCTGTTCTTGGGATCATTCCATGAGAATGATACATACTTGAACTTGATGAACAGAATTTGATAAGCTGTTAGATGGGCACTGAAGAGTCGAGTTTAGAGCAGAGACGAATTGAAAAGATTTTTTGTATAGGGGAGGGGGGGGGGAGAGAATTGGAAATGTTGATGAAGTTTTGAAAAATTTACATCTTATTTTGACTAGTTATGTTGTAGTGTTGCGAGGAGAGTCGAATTTGTAAAACTAGGAAACGTGGCGATCCCAGTATGATAATATTAAACTTGAAAAAATTTCAGAGAATTAATAAAAATCTCATAAAATACCAAAATATAGTTATAGTGATTTCAAAATTTTACCGATTTCTTTTTATTTTTTAAATCTGTAAGTTACGAAACTGTCCAATTTGATTTTTACTTCACTGAAATTGTCAAAAAAATTTTAAATTAAAAATGAAGAGAAAAGGCTTGAAGATCCAGGGAGACTCAGAAGGCTCAAGCCCTCTACTTAAGCTCCGCAAAATTTTTTGTTACAAAAATGTGAAAAAAGTGCATTTTCTTACTCTTCAAACAATATTTTCTCAAAAAATTTTCGCCCTCGCTTCACTCGAACAGTACTTCTAATCATTTTGTCAATCAAAAATCAATGATTCCTCAATCAATTCCCAATTTGTCAAAAAAATCAATGATTTTTAACTGAAAGATCAGTGAAGCATGACGGATTTGAAATTTACCCCTCCTCCCTGACATTTTAATAACAAATCATGAATTCAAAAAATTAAAAAAAATTACTTATTCAGAGCTCATTTATGCGAATTTTCTTTTGAGACCTTATGACCAAATTGAGGATTTCTCTGGGACACAATGTTTGATTTTTTTCTGGAGAATTACGAGTACGTTCAAATTATCCAAATTTACTTTTATAGGACACCATTTTCGAGTTTTAGATATTCTAGGAAATTGTAATGAAATTAAGGTTTTCTGGAACACTATGTAAAGGAAAATTATATCTTTATCCAAATCGTTTTTTTTTTTTTTTTTTTTTGAGAAATTATTTGAGGTTTTCTAAGACAATATGTCTGAATCATACATTGGAGAAGGGGGGGGGGCATATTGTCCGAAATATCTGAAATGGGTTTTTTGAAACTGTCAAAATTGTTGTTCTTAGGACACTACGTCTGTATTAATGGGACACCATGTCCGATACAGTGTTCAGCATGGATTATTATGATATTGTGTCAAGTATCAATTTATAAAGCAAAACCAAATTTTGGTAGATCGATATAATCACGAATTTTTATTAAAACTTGAAGAAACCAATATTTTGACAAATTGTTGTAATGGTATTTCATTTTATCATTTTTGACTAACAAAATGAATTACCATATTTTTATTAAAAAATCATCGCTGTAACATCCATGATCCAAAATTTTTTGCTCCATATTAACAAAACTTTTTTGCCATTTTTTCTCTGTGCTGATAAAATAACGATCTGAAGGCAGAAAGACGTTTTTTTCTCATCACCAAGACCTCGATTCTTTTTTTTTTTTTGAAAAATTTATACCTTCATGAAGAACGTTGAACAAAATTTTTCTAGCGAATTGTTTACTTTTGTTGAAGAATGTTGAACGAAAAAATGATCGTGTGTAGAAATTATGTGTTTCCAAAATTGAAATCTTCAAAAAATTGAATAAAACATTTTTTTTTAAGTTTGTACCCAATTTGTGAGGTCCTGAGATGTGAAATGGAAATTTGAAAGAATAATTGTGGCGAAATCAGTAAATTTAAAATGGTTTGAAAAAAATTGGTCGAAATACTTTTGGAATAACCAGTCCTCTTCGTCGCTCTAGTTTTTTTTAAAACGCGCGTATTACGACACTATTTTTAAAAAAATTATCGTAAACTGGATGACTCATGGGCGTTATTATAAATATACGTAGGTAATGCTTGTTTAGCGATTTTCCCATATGCGGGAAAATTCGTCGTTAATCGTTGGGAATTGAAATAAAGAAGTCGAATGTTACAGGAATAATACCAATACGTGCATATGTAGTGGCAGAGCTAAGTGAACCTATGAAGTGGTAATACGGAGGCCACAGGCCACGGGCCAGCAGTTTGCGCGAATTATTTCGATTACGATGTATTAGATACGCTCGGCTATTAAGGGTATCGCTAGCGTATCATCATAATGATAATTTAGATTTGGAGCTATAGTTATCGCATCGTAAATACGTCCAGGTCCAGGTTTCCAGATATTAGATAGCTGGGTGTATTGTGCACAATAACTCGTAAGACACATATGTAATCAGCATACTACACACGCTCGTCTCTTTAGACTTTTCTATATAGCGTAGGTATTATGGACTATGGACATCTCATCGTCAGTATGACCGACCTGTTCGCGAAGTTCCGTTTACCAACTTTTATGGTAAAGTCGACGTGATGGTGAATTTTTTAGCGTCGTCGGCCATCGGTCATCCTTATATTTCTATTCCAATTCCGATGAATGACAATGGCATCGTGTGCGAAGAAATTTATATTCGCCCGGTGTCGTCGTATTTTCAGTATCCCCGACTTCCCTTGTCGCTCCGGATTGAGGTAAAATTGTCATTAATTAGAATACGTGACCGACGCGATGCTGACAACGACACACTTGGAAATTTTTTAGCTGTATGGTTCGGATTAGTCAGCTATCGTCATTCCTATTCCTATCTTGCATATACCTAAATACTCGTATCCTCATTTCTACCTACCTAATACCTATCTAGGATCTACTTCCACCGCATAATACGAGGATTAGGTATTCTACTGAAATTCAATGCCCTGAAATTTTCTTTCCTTCACGTCGCGTCGGATCACAGATGAAAAATTTGTCAATTTTTTTCTTTGTTTACACGTTTATCGACCTAGCATTCCTTATACGTATACTTACAAGGTACAAAAGATTTGTTAGGGACATTACATACGTATTTCATTTCCAAGTGTAGGTAATACGTAAGTATAAGGTCCACGATCGTAAATAATATTCAAGTACAGCGTGCAGCCGTGCACAGTGCACACTGCTTCGATACACAGGATGATACTACTACATAGTATACTATACGTACGTATACATACGGATACTTGCATAGCACGTTCACAATTACACGTATCTTCGATAATTAGGAATGTGTTGGCGCTGAGGCCACAAGATTTCGCACGTTTACGATAATTTTTTCCGCAAATGTAATAATTTTATTGAGATCTGAGATTATGTACGAGTATTCGTAGTTATACGTCGTATTTTTCAATTCAACTAACGAAGTAATGATTCATCAATAATAGCGAATAATCTAGGTATAGTATGCCCATCAATCTATCTCATCTCTGATTTCGAATAACATTGTAGATCCTCTTGAAACGTATTTTCTGGTGCAAAACAGGGGATCTGGTGATCTGGTACTTTTGGTTTCAACTCTGAATTTTTTAAAATCAAATCCTTCTGGCTCCGGCTCCAGCTACAGGGATTTTTTAAACAGTGGCTTTGGCTGTAGTTTCGAGCTTTGACTATCTACATATATAGTCAAAGGTTTCGAAACATCGTCCGAAAGGGACCTCCCTCCTCCTCCTCCTCCTTCCAGCTTTGTCTAGTGATGTACAAATTCGCGAAAAATCTTTT
Organism: Pseudococcus jackbeardsleyi; assembly: GCA_038380155.1. Classification (NCBI taxonomy): domain Eukaryota; kingdom Metazoa; phylum Arthropoda; class Insecta; order Hemiptera; family Pseudococcidae; genus Pseudococcus; species Pseudococcus jackbeardsleyi. The sequence continues at coordinate 2,187,438 of CM076240.1, forward strand.
TGCGAGAATATTCTCGAGAATATTCGCGAATATTCGCGCATATTCTCGCATATTCTCTTGCAAGACTCATGTAGGTACACCAATACCTCCAGCCTTCACACAATTAAAAAAAAGTTATCAATGATCATAATGAAAAAAAGTCTGCAAAAAGGTCAATAATATTGAATAAGTAAAGGTGCGTTTATAGTGACCGTAGCAGTCCGTAAGCGGCCGTAATTTTTTTTGAGAAACCGTAAAAAAATATCGGTAGTTTATATTGACCGTAAAAATATTTATCCGAAAAACTGATAAAATAATATTTTTTAATAAATTTGTGTATTTACTCTTCAGTTTATCAGGAAATAATGTTAAATGAAAAAAATATCCATCCAAAATCATTAATTCTCACAAACATCCAAAAACATCAACAATGAAAAGATAAACATCCTCTCATGTTACGGTCCGTTACAGAAAAGTAAAAATTTTTTTACTTTTCCGTAAGGATCCGTAAGAAGCCGTAATTTTTTACGGTCAGTATAAACTAGTTCGTAAGATCGTGTGTGTTTTACTTTTCCGCGGCCTGAAGTTACGGCCTGTTACGGCCACTATAAACGCACCTTAACATTTTATAGAAGAAAATCAGACATCTGATGCAATAACAGTAATTACCTCGTCAATACCAGTATTTTGATATGCCACAAGCTATTTGAAATTTTTGGTTTCGAGAGAATATTCTCCTGAGCCTGGAGAATATTCGCGAATATTCGCGAATATTCTCAGATTCTGCGGGTGAGAATATTCTCCTTGACATCACTAGCTTTGTCCCGGATTTCTGGCCGTCCCAGGAATCCAGTGAGTTCTCTCAGCTCCGGCTCCAACTCCAAGAATTTGGACTCAAGTCCCTCTAGCTCCAGGACTTTTAAAAATTGTCTCCAGCTCCAGCTTTGACTCGGAGATTTTTTCAATAATGCCTCTGTCTCCGGCTCCGGCTTAGAAAAAATCGGCCCCGAATTCCTGATTTCTTATGAATAAATGGCACTTGATTTGGAGGAAAAAATTCCATTGCATGTTTGACTCTTCATTACAAGAAAAGAGTTGACAATTTTCAAGTGGGTGTAGTTCAGAAGGGAGGTATCCCAACTCAAAGTAAAATTTTGAGCCAAATTGAAAATACACCACAAGAGCACCCCATATCCAAAATTCCAAGTGCTAAATTGCATTTCTCGAATTTTGGCGAATTTTTGAAATTTTGAATCGCTTGAAGACTAAAAAAATATCAGAATTTTATCTAATCAACGAAAAAAGTTGAAATTTGACATATTACCCCTATTTTCGACCTGCCAAACCGATTGGAAGCGGTTTCGAGACATTCGAAATTCGAAAAAATGAGCAATGGCGCGTGACCTGTCGATGTCGTTTGTTAGGTATTTGAGGGAACTGAGTTCGAATATTTGTTTACTTTTTGGACTCTGTGCACCCCATAGCCCCTGATCTTTAAGAAAAGTATGTGGGACATATCGATTGTCACTGATTTGAGGGCGTAGAATTCGAATATAGACTTACTTTTTCAGTTTACCCCCTTTATCGAGTTCTAATCACCCCCTCCCCCTTCTCGAAATAATCGTACATACCTTTCAGTCAAAGCAGGGGGAAAATGGTGAAATCGAAAAGTAAGTCACTATTTGAATTTTACACCCTCAAATTAGTGAATATGTCACACGCCTTTTCATGTTTACACTTACTTTTTCCCCGAAAGGGAGAGAGCAGACTCGAGGGCACGGAAGGGTCGAATCCAAAAATTATAAGCAAATATTCGAATTCAGTGATCTCGAATACCTAACAAAAAACAGTACACGTTATATTTTTCATTTTTCCGAATTTTGACCCTCTTTAAGGGGACTAAAGGGGGTTCAGAGGGGTCGGATGAAAAAACCACGTACGTATTCAAAATCAGCGTCTTCGAATTAGTAGGAATCGAAGTGCTACTTCACTTTTTCGATTTTTTAAAATTTTGGTCGAAATTGTGGACCCCTGTAACTCACAGTGGTCTGAGATGCCATCTTGGAAATTTGTCGGTTGAAAAAAGGATAAAAAGGGCTACTTATTGTAATTTTTTTTAGATTTTCAAATGGTAGTTTTCGAAAGTAGGGTATTCAGCTTTTATGTTGATCAGATCAAATTCTGTTATTTTACAGGCTATAAAACAATTTGAAATTTCAAAAATTCGTCAAAATTCGATAAATGCACTCAGCACTTGACATTTTGGATATGGAGATGCTCTTGAGGTGTATTTTCATTTTTTTTTTTTTTTCGTTTGGGCTCAAAATTTTACTTTGCGTTGAAATACCTTTCTTGTTAGCAAAAAATGTGTCCAAAAATTTTCCAAGGGTCGAATTTTCATCTGAATGTGGCAAAAAAGAGAACATTATGAAAGAAAATACAAATTTTGGTCAAAAAGAGAACATTATGAAATATGATAGGTACACATTTTGACCCTTCCCCCTCCCCCACCACCAAAAATTACGTGGTCTGCAGAGGTTAGGGTCCAAATTTTGATCACATTATGTGCCAGAATGGTCGATCTTTTTTTTGGGGTAGGAGCCGTCAGGATCGGTTTCAAAGATAGATTTTTTATACTTAGTAACTATGACTGGTTCTGTAGGTACGCTAGGTAGTCTAACGCATGTGTCGAAAAATTGGAATCACCATTATTGTCCAAGTCCAAATGATACATAGACGTAGGTTCGTTCGAACGTACATAAGTAGAAGTACATACGAGTATCTCGTGTGTACGAAGTACGAACGAGTGAAGAGTGATATTTATTTATTTTGTTGGCGAGGTATCAAAATCGCGTCTTGCTCGCGTATTCTATCCGATGTTCTTCCTTATTACTCCGATACAAGTCTACGAGTCCGTTTAACCATTAACCTACTATTGTGATCGTGTAGAAGCTGAATTACACGTAGCACATATACGTAGACGTACAGTACGCGAATACGATATTAAAATTTTAATTTTCTCAGCTCGCTCTGTTTCCTACGGTTAACTCGCCTTCCTTCGAATTTGGTTCGACTTGGTAGCGTCCGATGATGGTACCAAAGGCTCGAGTACGAGTATTTAATTCCGGCGATAAAATTTCTACGCACCAGTTACCGATTTACCTGGTCGAACCTTGGCGTAATTCATTCCTATTTACGAATATTATCGTCTTATCGTTCAAAAACATGCGACACGATTTCGAATTTAAAAATACCTTCGCGTAGATAATATTGCAGGAAAAATATTCCAACCATCGAAACGCGGACATTTTTTACTCCGAAATTGAAGAAAAATACGCGAACGCGAATACCTCTGAGTCGATTACGCTATACGAGAACCAGTATCAAGGTATCGCGATGCGACCCAACGACGCGACGACCAGTTGACGCGAAATTTCGTAATCAAAAATTCACATTCTCATTTTCTCACATTAAAAATCCATCAAATCGTATCAAACAGGAAGAAATACTTGAAAAATAGAATCGCTGGTATGTCGATATCGACGTCGATGGTGATGGATACCATCAGACCATCATCATACGTAATATCCAACCTGAAACCTGTCCGTTTTAATCGACAACTGTGCGAACGAGTCTGCAGGTTATTAAAAATATTACCGCCTAATTTCGTCCAATGTTTTTCTGTCTCTTCCTTAAAAAAAAAAAAACTCGAATTTTCTGCTTATAGGTATATCTAGCTTGTTTTTTTTCCCCCAACGGTTACCTACTACTTGGGCATCACCGTAACGTGTAAAGGATGTTTTGCAGTATAATCGTTGAATTTATAGAAAAAAATTCAAGGTTAGACTTGGCGAAGAAGTATTTTAAATTGAACGATCGCGCGACTCGTCAGCGAATGTACTTGAATAATTTGAATGTTGAAATCTAACTAGGTAGCACTAGTTAGTAGCTAAGCTACATTATATGAATTTACGCGAATATTAGGTAGATACTAGATACCTATTTGTTTTGGGTTCAATTCGGCACCTCTTGGAAAAAAAAAAAAATGAAAAATTTGGGCCACTCTTAAAGATATCTACTACGCGTAGAGTAAACTTTGAATTCCTTAAGCTTTCGTTCATTGGAACGTATTTTTGCAGGAGGGTGAAAATTAAGTAATTACTTTTATCGATAAGCCAGTACTTGGTACTTACGGGAGATAATTCTGTATCGCCATTCATATTGCTCGATTCGGCATTAGATTCCGCTGCAGACGCTTCACAGCCAATTCAAAACGAAACGCGAACACCACATATCGCGAGTATTGATTAAAGTTACGTGCTATTTGCTATTTTACGAATCTAAACGTAATTTTGAATGAAATAATGACCAAGTAGATAATTCGGATACGCGAAACGAAGATACGTTGCGAATTTTTTTTTACGCGATGTACACAAATGGTATAAAATTTTTAAAAAATACACTCGAACAGTCGTAGAAAATATTGCACGATCATTTTTTCGCACTTGAACACTGAAAACTTTCGATTTATGTAAACACGCGCAGGTTCTTGGTGGTTAGTGAGCGCGTGCGTACACCGGCTTTCACGTCAGCTGTTCAACTTGCCATCCTAATGAATGCTTTTATGTACGTTTACGTTACGTATGTATAACTCATACATATTACATACGCCATATGATTGTTAGCTAGAGCCCGCCGAACCTAAACCAATGTGAAACTAGCTCCTAGATGATTTTGCCATGAATCGAATTTCGAGGATTCAGGTCTCATATTTTCTCTGTAAGCACAGCTTTATTAACGATGAATTTTTTCAATTTATCTGATCCTAAGATGTCGCTAATTTTAAAATTTTAAGCGAAGTTGGAATTAGTATCAAAACTTAATACTAAATCCATAATACTGAAATTTTTTTCCAGCTATAAAAATTTTTAAATCCATTTTGATTTATAAATTTTTTTTAAACATTCGATTTTGAAAAATTCAGTTTTACATCCTTTTAAAATTCTTCCCAACCCGCGAATTGGAAGAAAATGAGGAATAAAAATTTGAATAAGATTGAAAAATTAACATTGAAAATTTTTTGAAAATTTACTATTGAAAAAATTTGGATAGTTTGGAAACAATTTCGTAAAAATGGAATAAAAAAAATTAAACTTGGAAATTTAAATACAAATTTTGGGAAAACTTGAATTTCAAAATTTTTTGATGCAACGATTTTAAAATTGGGTACAACTTTAAAAAAATCAAAATTGAAGAAATTTTATGAAATCGGCAAAATTGTTTAGAAGCTTTTGAAGAAAAATTGAGGAGGAGGTCAAATTTTAATGGAAAAGTTGAATAACCTGTTATTTTAATGACGTTGGCGTAGCCAGGATATTTCAAGTAGATAGGTAGAGGTACTACTCTGATTCAGAATTAGTTGAAAATGGAAAGGCATTGAAAAAAAGTTGGACTATTCTCCATGCTAAAAAGGACCAAAAGTGAAGCCAGGTCTTCTAATTTTGCTCACATTTTCATTACGAGTATCTCTTGATCACTGATCCACGATCATTTCGCTTCTAAGTTCTAACCCTCAAGGGAACCGGGGGGAGGGGGTGAGCCTCGTAATTTTTAGGCAATTGTGATTGTTTGCCAAATTACCCAACTTTGAGGCTCATACCTCGGAATAGGTTATACTTGAAGGAAAATCGATTGCGAGGTATGAAGGAAAATTGATGGGATATTCAGAAAAGATAATCAAATTTTGAAAAGCTCAAAGTTGAACTTTGGTGATGAAAGCTCAACTTTCATGATGATCACAATAAATGAAAGCTACCATTTGAAAATCTGAAAAAATTACAGTCAGTAGCCCTTTCTAACCATTCTTCAACCAACAAATTTTCATGGTGAGATCTCCAGATCCCTAGGGGTACAGGGATCCACAATTTTGACAAAAAAATTTTAAAAAACGAAAAAGTGAAGTTGCACATTGATTTCTACCAATTCGAAGGCGCTGATTTCGAATATGTACTTGGTTTTTTCATCCGACCTCCCTGAACCTCCTTTCAGTCCTCTTAGGATCAATTCTCAGTCGGCAGAATCGGGAAAACTTTGGGAGATATAAGGTGAGTCGGCAAAATCTTAGAAATGTCAGTAAATTGAAATTTTTTTAGAAAATTTGCAGTATAACTAATAAGAAACTGTGCCTTTATATTTTTCAAGTTTACTGTCTCCTTTCAGAAAACACAATCCAACTTCAAAATTACTTACTTTCCAGACCAACATTTTCCAAAAAATTCGGCCAAAAATGATATTTTCTTCAAAATAATTTCAACTTACCTACGTATTTTATAAAATTTTTTCTCATAAAAACTCATCTTTGATATCTAAAAAAATCAAATTTTTCAAAAGCTTTGATCTCGCTACGCTCGGCCTTAAGGTGAATTTTTTCTTACATAATTTTTTCTCAAAATAATCTCAACTTATTATTATAAAATTTTTTCTCCTCAAAACTCATTTTTGATGTCTAAAAACCAAATTTTTCAAAAGCTTTGACTTCACTGCGCTCGGACTTATCGTATTTCTTTTTGAATATTTTTTGAGTGGCAAGTGGCCAGTTTTTTAATCAAGTTAGATAATCATGAACTTGAAATTGAAGTAAGTATCCTACTTGAAATTTTCTCCCTCACTTCGCTCGGGCCATATTTGTTTACCTCTTATTCACATTAAAACTATCAACTTTGAAATCAAGTAATCTGCTTGGACAAAAAATTGTCGGATTGTTAAATTTCGGAATTTTTAATCGGCAATTTTGAATTTTTTAATCGGCATTTTTTCATTACCCCCAAGAGTTTATATTCGAACCGCCTCTGGGGGGTGCAATGCACTACTTGGTACCCTACTTTCCGACGCCAACGCACTGATGCAATGATAAAAGTATGTACTTGGAAATTCATCCAAGCACTGCTTGATCAAGAAACAGAAGTTACGAATTTTTCTCGACTTTTTGATTTTCTATGTCAATTTTAAACTTTTTTTTAACCAAAAACAAAAATTCATTGGAACTATTGATAAGTCGTGACTTTTCTTTTTTAAAATGTTGGAGGACACTAGGTAGTTGGTTAAAGTTACTTAAATTCCAACCTCACTTCATCCATGTCATAACAATTCAAGATATTACTTCGATTTGTATTTTGTTCTTATTTGAGATTTTGGGGTTGCTGATTACGAATTCTGTCTCTCACGAAAGACAATTGATTGCATAATTCTATTTTCGAGGAGAAAAATTGTATTTTTCGAACGAAGTCGCATACTAAAATTGGACTTTTAAATTGGAATCAGGGATTTCAAATCCATCCCTTGGCGAATTTTCAACCTCTTTGGAAGTAGAGCTGGCGGAGTAATTTCTTTTCATGTGTAGCATACAAAAAATTTCAGAAATGGAGCGAAATATGTATTATAACCTCTCTTTTTCAACGTAAAAAAAAAAAACTTTGTGGTTGATAGGTTTCTAATAATAAGTACCTACGTATACTTAACCAATAATTAACAAAAACAAAAGAAAGAAAAAATATTTATTCGCGAATTCAACTTGAAAGTGGGCTGTCTAAAATCATTTTTTTTTTTTAGCTAAATTCATCCATTAGTTTTGTAATATGGACTTCAATCTGACCTTGATGAATATGCCAAACAGATGTAGATAATCCTATAAATTCGACAGAAATTTTGAATTGGTAGAAAAAAATCATGGTGAAAAATAATTTTAGTCTGAAATTTTCAACCTTCCTTCCCCTTAAGCCAATTTTTCCGTCACGGAAAGTGTTTTCTTCTGTTTGGAATTTGAAGAGTGCAAAAATGTCGAAGAGGTTTTTGAAAATGCTTTTGTCAAAATAACATTTTTCATTGTATTCAGTCAGAATAATATTAGTTATTCAATCAAAAATCATCAAAAAAAATCCATTCAAAACGTAAATTTTCAATTTTTCCCACCTAGAAGCTAAATAATACGATTCTTGTATAAGAGTATTATTTTAATTTTTGTTGGAGCTTGATTGTGTGGGAGGGGATCAGAAGAGGTACGTAGCATTAGCTCGCCTCCTATTAATGGCAAACTTTAATTTTGAAGAAGAAAAAATGGAATTTGAGTCGAAAAATTTTCGAAAGTGATCACTTTGTTTTGAAAAATTGTTTCAAGTACGAGAAAAATATTCTGTGTGTCTGTAATGCAGAGGTACAGACAGACACAAAGACAGACACACAGAATAAAATTTTTAAACGAGGTACATACAAAAGTACAGACTCTGCTCCCTAAATCTGAATCAGTTAAAAAACTGAAAATTCGCTGATTGTGATTATACAGCGAAAAGTGTGCCACTGTTAATCAGTGAAATTTGTCGTTTTTTAACTACTTACTGAAATGAATCAATAAAAATTTCACTTTTACTAATTTAATGAGTGATTAATTACTGATTCAATCGGTAAATTAAGTAAAATTTTATTGATTCATTTCAGTCGTTAAAAAAAATTTCTGATTTTAAAATGAAAATTCACGGATTGAATCAGCCAAATTTTCACTGATTTCAACACCTGCCCACTTTTGGCTTATTAATCAGTCAATTTTAACTATGATTCAAATTTAGAGAGTGTACTTACTTCTGTATGTATTTCTTTTGAAAATTTTCAATGTTTTTTCAATAAAGCAATTTCAGTTTGTCTATGAGAGTGACGTGTCTTTGTAGTGCAAAAATGAAAGAAATTTTGAAAAAATTGATATCGAGATTTTGAAAAAAATTTATTTAGAGCAAAATATTTCATTTTCGTGCAACTTGGTTGGAAAAATACGATCATTTTTCTCTTCATCGATCGTCTTTCGTGAGAAACAGATGCTTAATTCGTAACCATTTCAAATCATTTATTTTTCAACACATTGTATGTTGAGAGAAAATCATCGCTTTAAAAAAATGCTTATTCTTGACTCAAATCCAATTTTTTGGTCTCTGAATTCATTTTTGCCCTCAGTAAAATTCGAACTACCTCCTCTGCCCTTCTCGCGATCAACCAGGCTCCAAAAAATTCAGTAAAACCAATCAAAAACGTGAAAAAAGTAATCGAATTTCGCTGATTTGAGAGTCTGAATATTTTTCATAACAAAATTAAGAATTTAAGAATTTGATCCGATAAATTAACCGTATGATGTTCATGATCAAATAAAGAGTAGTTACAATAGCAAAACCAAAATAATTTATTTACAAGTTACCTATCATACCTTACTAATTTACCACGTATTGGAAGATAATTCGATTTTTTATCTGTAAAATCTACATAATTAATTGAAATCACAAAACGCTACCCTTAATTGTGTTACGTATGGCAACATTGTCGCGCATGCGTAAAAAATATACCTAAACAAGTTTCAAGTTTCGACTTTCGACTCTACTTGGTACTTGCGACGTTTGCGAACGAAAGCGAAAGCCAAAGCGATAGTCTTCTAAAGAATTACTACGAGTACCTTTGTATAAAGTTAAACAACGAATAATAAGAATGGATTTAGAGCTAAAAAATACTGTAAGTATCTAACGTATGTAGGTATGTAGATGTACCTACGAAATTCCACTTGTGATTTTAATTTATCAGCCCAACCACCCATCTAGTTTTTAAAATTGTTATAGAATACTGTCGTACCTTTGGCTCTTGTGGAAATTTTTTCTTTGGAATTTAAACCTCCTATCAGGAAAAACCCAGCTCGTTCGATAAGCAACCCCTTGTAGGTAAATACAATTCAATGCGTTATTACTAACAACATCTCGATTCATCTACATGTATTTGGAATTTTATTCATCAAATTTAACTTTGAAGTTGTTCATTATCGCCCTAAAATTCCGACTCGTCCACCACCGCCTCATCGGCCAAAAATTCCGATTCGATTATTCATTTGTATAATCCTAATAAAATACATATAATGCCTTTATTCGATCACGTTTCGGTCTTGCCTTGACAGGATCAGTATCATTTGTTAGGTACCATGTCATTGTTCGAATTGTAAAGTCTGGTTCCCAAATTGGAATTTTATTTTTCGAATATAGCCTGGGAAAAGTTTACCTGTACCGGCTGCACAAAATTCCAACTAGTGCTCAGGTTTGAATAGAACTGGAAAAACCCAACAAGTGACTCAGTCTCGGATTGGAATTTTATCTATCGAATTAACTTTGATAACCGTTTACCCTCGGCCCAAAATTTCAACACGTAACATGTCTTATTTTAGAAATCGCATACAATACAGTGCCTTTTTTTTTTTTTGATTAAATTTCGGTCGTTTTTATCAGATGTTGTTATCACTCGTAGGTTCAATAGAATTGGAAAAAATCTAGAATCTCCATTCGGCTGGCGTATCTGTTGAATGAGTCATTTTTTCGATTCTTTTCGAAAAATGTTCGAATAAAGATTTAGAAAAGTGGGAGAAGCGAATTGAGGGGTTGGATCCAATCAGAGCGCAATTTGTCATCATTTTTTTTTTTTTTTTTTTTTTTGATTCTTGCCCAATTTTTAGGGGAGAGAGACCTTTTGGTGATGATGCCTGTGTGATTTTCCTAATTAGAATTAGTCCTTCAGTTATCGTCGAGCTCGTAACATCGTGTAGGGATCTTCCTATCTTCTGCTAGAAATTCGTAGAGTTTTAGATGTGATTTTTTTCGTTATTGGTTTCCTTGGTGTTGATCGTTTCGTCTTAGATATTTTCAATTTTCGATATGATCTGTTCCGAGAATTATTATTTGGTTTCTGTCGTTTAGTTTCTCTTTTCTCAACTTCAAAGTGGTTTTTTAATTTGAAGCTTTTATTGTGTTGGTCGTTTGCTTTCGAATTTAGGGCTTTTAGTGTTGATCATTAGTTATTGAATTTGGGGCTTTTATTGTGTTGGTCGCTTGTTTTCGAATTTGAGATTTTTGTTTTATTTCTTTATGCTGGTCATTGGTTTTTGAAATTGGAGCTTTCGTTGTGTTGGTTGTTAGTTTTCGAATTTTTTGGCCTTTCGTTGTGTTTTGGTTTTCGTTGTCTGTATAGGAACAATGCACAGGCCTGGGCATTCTTTGTTTTTTAGTTTTTTCCTAATGAGGTCTTGAGGTAAAGTTAATCACACTGATTGAAAAACATCATTACACATGGTAAGCACTGCTGTTTTATTTTTCAAAACTTGCTTTATCTTTTTTTTATTCGAGTTGAATTTTTCTTGTGCATTTTTTCCTTAAATTCGTCTTTTCGATTTCGTTTCAAATTTTCAAAAAATTTCCTATTATCGGATTTTTGATGTTTGATTTTTTTTTCGTTTTTTTTATTAAATTGTATGAAGTGATTTATTCAGTTTTGATTTTTTTTTTCAACTATTCAACGTTGAGTGAATATATTAAAGTATTATTTTTCAGAAATTTCTCTTTTCGTTTGATAATCACTATATTTTTATCATTTAATTCATTTCGGCTCTTTAATTTCTGTTTTGAATTTCAGTGTCACATTGCTGGCCGCCGGCTCCCTCGAATACAGGATCCCGAGAAATTTTCGAAATGGAACATGTAACTTTCGTAACTGCTATAAAATTACCACATGGTGAGTTCTGTTACACTGTATGTCTTCAAAATAGTGATTTTTTTCTTTCAGTCAAGTCGAATTTTCAGTAGTGAATTTTTTCATGGATTTTAAAATTTTAATGGATAATTTTTTTCCTATTTTTGGTTCAGATTTTTTCAAAAATTTCTCGAACTGATTAAATTTCTTCAATTCATTTTTCTTGTTTATTTTTCTTCCGTCAATTTTTTTAATTTTTTTGTTTTGATTTTCTAAAAGAAATCAATTTCATATGTAACGTTGTGTAAAATCCTGAAATAAAATTTCCATTTTTCAGATAAATTTATTTTTAGCAAATGATTTTTAAAATATTTTTGGTGGGAAATTTTCTGAATTGTATCTTTTTTTGACTGATTTTCTCCGTTTTTTTCTCATTGATTTTTCGTGATTTCTTCATTTTTCATTTTTTATTTGTAATTATTTTAAAATTATTCCTAAACTTATTGATACAGTTCTTTTTTATTACTTTCGTTTCATTTCTTTTCAATTTTATTTTTGAATTTCAGCGTCTTCTCGCCGACCGCGATAATCACATCGAATTTTGGCTTCTGAAACAAATTATTCAAGAACTTCGACATCATTAGTTGGTGAAAACTGCTGTTTTGAATTTTTTGGGCTGCACTTGATAAAGGTAATTTTGATTTTTTTATTTATGTTGAATTTTTTTCGTGCATTTTTTCATCTTTCGAATTTTAATTTGAATATTTTTTTCTCTTTCTGTTCGAATTTTTGGTTCAGATTTTTTTAATTTCTCAAATGTGATTGGATTTTATCATTTTTTTAAAAAAATTCAATAGGTACCGTAATGATAATTACTTTCTTAATTTTTGGTAAAAATTCCTCCAAAAAATTTTCGAATAATGATATTGGTAACGTAGGTATATTTTTTTATTTCAATTTGATTTGAATTTCGACGATTTTTTCGGAAATTTTTTATATTCAGTTACATTTATATTTCGTTGCGTTAAGCAAGGGAATTTTTCTCGTATACTTACTTTCTTCATATTTCATTCAGATAATATAATTTTGTTTCTGATACTTGATTGTTTTTGTTTTAATTTTCAATTTTTAGGATGAACTTCCTAAGCTCTTGTTGTCAAAATTTTCATATCAAAATATCTGATTTCTCATCTCTGTGCTTTTTTAAAATTTTTTTCAGTAGATAGGTAGGTATGTTAGGTACTAAATACCTCGTTAATTTTTTTCACCGATTTCATTTTTCCATTTTCGGTTATAAGTTATTTTGATCCGTTTTTTTTGTTCTTTTATTGGAAATGTACCTAATAAATAATGTAATTTTTAGGTTCAAAGGTGCAGATATCTGCCGATAATTGAGACGATGATGACTAAGAGCTCTGTCACTAAAGATACCAAAATGCTGTGCCGTTTACAAACATTTTTGTATGAGAACTCGAATACCTACTATTAAATGGTAAGCTTTCGCATTCTGTATTTTTAAAAATTTATTTTATCCAATTTTTCGAATTTTTTGATTTATGAAATAATGAAAAAAAATTTGACGAATTTTTCTCTTGAAAGTTTGTCGTTTTTCATGTCATTTCAATATCAATTCTTTTCAAATTGAAAACTCTGCTTTTTTAAAAATTACTTTTTATAGATGGGTTTTTACTTTTTAATTTTTGGTACAATTTCTTTAGAAAATTTTTTCGAAAATTTTTCAATTAATAATATTGGCAACGTACGTTTTTATATTTCAATTTAATTTGGATTTCGACGATTTTCCATGATTATACTCTTTTTCATTTCAATTCTAAAATTCCCAGATTATCATACGAGTAATACGATCTTGTTAATTTTTTTCATAATTTCGTTTATGGTTTTTTTTTTTATATTGCAACGCGTCAAGCAATAAAATTTTTCTTGTGTATTTTTCCATGAATTTTTTTTCCATATTTCAATCAGATAATATAATTCTGTTTTTGGTGATTGTTTTTTTAATTGTCAATTTTTCGAGGTGAATTTTGTTTTTTAAATTGCCAATTTTTCGGGGCGAATTTCACGAGCTCTCGTCAAAATTCTAAAATCAAAATATCTGATTTCTTACCTCTAGGTAGTTTTCTTTTCGTTTTTTTTTTCACAGTATATGTTAAGTACATATTTAATGCCTTATCTATTTTTTTCGTCAATTTCATTTCTTTCCCTCCAGTTATTACTTAGTTAGTTTGACACCATTTTTTTGTTATTCAAGTAGAAATGTAATATTTTATGTAATTTTTAGGTCCAGATGTGCAAATATCCGTTGATAATTGAGACGATAATGACTAACGAGCTGGCTGTGCCGTTTATAAAAATTTTCGTATGCGAATTTCAACACGATAAATGGTGAGCTTCCGTGCTATGTATTTTTAAAAATTCATTTTATCCCGTTTTTCGTATTTTTTGATTTATGAAATTATTGATGTTGTTTATTTCATTTAAATATCAATTATTTGCTATGATACTTACCATTTCTTTATTTCTGGCAGATATATTGTATCCTCAAATTGAGAACTCAAATTTTCTTAATGGCTTCCTGACGATAATGACTAACGAGTTGACTGTGCCGTTTATAAAAATTTTCGTATGCGAATTTCAACACGATAAATGGTGAGCTTCCGTGCTATGTATTTTCAAAAATTCATTTTATCCCGTTTTTCGTATTTTTTGATTTATGAAATTATTGATGTTGTTTATTTCATTTAAATATCAATTATTTGCTATGATACTTACAATTTCTTTATTTCTGGGAGATATATTGTATCCGTCAATTTTGTTTCATTTCTTTAATTTTGCATTTTTACCCCTTTATACCTACCTCAATTGTGTCTATCAATTTATTTTCGATTTATATTTCTTTGATTTAGGTGATTGTTTTTTTTTCAAATTTGGGTTGAATTTTATGAGCTAATTTTGTCAAAATTCTCGAAATCAAAATCCCGGATTTTTACCTGTAGTTTTCTTTCTTTTTTTTGTTGTATGTTACTGAATATCTCAACCATTTTTTTCATCGATTCAACTTTTTCCCTTCAATTTTAAGTTCTTTTTATTTATTTATTTTTTTTTTTTTCGTTATTTCATTAGGAATATAATCAATTGTGTAATTTTTTAGGTCTCGACGTGCAGATATCCATTGATCATGATTGAAAAGATGAAGATTAGCGAGCTGTTACAAAAAAATGCAGAAAAGCTCTACCTATAAAGATTTTCGTATGAGAACTTGAACAAGATGAATGGTGAGTGGAATCTTTCCATTAAGTTTTGTCGTTTTTAATTTTATTTGAATATCGATTATTTTAAATAAAAGCATTCTTCATTGTTGGTAAATATATTGTATTGGCAAAAATTTTTGAAATTGAAGTCTCAATTTTTTAAAATGGCTTTCTTTTGATTTAATCTTAATTTTTTGATGAATTGTTTTTTTTCATTAATTTTGGTGTGAAATTTTTATTTACCTAATTTAAATTCTATGAAATTATTTTTATTTCGTTCAAGATTCAGCCATTTTTAATGGATTATGTGTTACATTTCCTCCTAAAATTTTTCGAATGATATCGGATTTTTGACTAGTCAGTTAGGTATTTTTCTTTTTTTTACATCCGTATTCTTTGATAAAAATTCCACTGCATTCCACAGATTACGAAGTCTACATTGCGAATTTTACATCATTCAATTAAATTTATTTTCTTTGTTTGTTTTTGAGTAGTAATCTTTTTTTAATCCTGATTTTTTCAAAAATTTCTCTGATGTTACCTGATTTTTAAATGCGTTTTCTTTTTTTTTGCATTATTTCGTTTTCTATAATTCAAATTTCGATTTTTGAAAAAGAATTTTTCCAGTCAATTTTGCCAGAATTTCTTCAATTGAAATATTCGATTTTTTAACCCTTTTAGTAATTGTGCCTTTTACATTTATAAATGTCTTTAATTATGATGCTTGATCTTTTATTTATAAATCATTTCGTTTCGATTCCTCTATTATTTTTTTTGGGTGATTTTTTTTAAATTTTAGATTTTTATTTGCAAACGTTTTACCTGAATTCTTTCGCTCTGTTTAATTTTGAACGTTTTGTTAAAGTTTTAGCCTTATTTTCAATTAATATCTACAAGTAGGTAAAATTTGAGTTTTCATTTTTGGATTTTTTTCAAATTTTTCATTTGAGCTTGCGAGTGCATATTTTTAAAAACTTGCTTAATTTAATATCAATTATATTCAATGAAAGCATTTCTTCATTTTTGATAGATATATCGTACAGGTATAAAAATGTCTCAAATTGAGATCTTGGATCTTTCAATACCTATGACTTTTTGATTTCATTTGAATTTATTTGTAATTTTTTTTCGTCGCTTTTGCATATTTTTTTTGAAATTTTCATTTCTTTTATTTTGAATTTTTTTATTCCTACCTATTTGATTTTTCAATTTCATCATTTTCGGTGACTTTTTTTACTTGATTTTTTTCTTTTAAATGTACCACATTATTTTGGTGAAATTTCGATTTGCTACTAAATTCGTTTTTTTTACTTCGTTGAAATTTCAGTCCATTTTAATGGATTATTTGTTACATTTTCGATTCACATGTTTCGAAAAATTCTCGAATGATATCGGATTTATGATGTTGTAATTATTCTTTTTTTCATCAGTTCGTTTGCTGTGATTTTTTCTAACTTCGATTCTTTGAAGATATTTTATTATAATTTAGATTTTTCGAAATAATTTCAGTTTTATACCTAATACGTAAACGTATTTATTGTGAAGTCTTAAGTACGAAATTACCATTTTCAAATAAAACCTTTTTTTAATAATTTGTTTTTGAATTCGAAACGTAATTTTTTTCCATCCTAATTACATCAAAAAAGTTTTGGATGTTATCCAATCTTTTTAATCAATTCTTTATTTGTTTCATCATTAAGTTTTCGGTTATTGTTTTTTTCAATTATTCTTGATTTTTGGAAAGAATTTCTCTTGTCAAAATTTTGTCGGATTTTCTCTAATCAATGTATCCGATTTTTTAATGCCCAATTCATTTCTTTTCAAATAGGTACCTCGTCATTTTTTCTATTTTTTTTTCAAACTTTTAAAGTGATTGTGCTTATTATTTTTGTGAAATTTCTCGAATTATGGTATTCTATTTTTGTTAGAAGTCAGGAAAGTGAACTAGACTCTTGGTAGATAGTGAGTGATTTTCTATTCCTTTTTTCAAAATTATATTTTTTCCATTTTTGATTTTTTTTTAGGTTTTTATTCATTGCCTGCTTCTTTATGAATTGATATTTTTTAAATTTTGTAGTATTAGGTTTTTTTAAATCTTGATTGTGCAGAATGCTTATCTAACCGTGTTGACTTTCAATAATTCTACCCCTTTTTTCAAAATTACTTACCTAAGTATATTTATTTCATTTTTGATTTTTTTTGGTAAAATGTTGCTTAAAATTTTTCGTTTATTTCAATTTGGAATTTTTTTTTAGGTTTTTATTCATTGCTTGCTTCTTTATGAATAATTGATATTTTTTAAATTTTGTAGTATTAGGTTTTTTTTTTTAATCTCCATGGTGCAGAATGCTTATCTAACCGTGTTGACTTTTAATCATATACGTTTTCATTATTTAATTTTACATTTTCATCTTTCTTAGGATTGGAACCCTCCTCACTCGACCGAGAACAACATCAGTAATTACTGCCTGAACCGGTTCATCAAAAATTTGCATCCTCGTATTGAGTGAGTTTGATTTTTATTCATTCGCGCTAGCTTGCAATACGTATGCTTGATCACATGTTCGTCAAATCATATTTTCCTCTCCCCCCCCCAATTAATTGATTTTCATTTTTCAATTTCAAAATCATTTACTTATTGAATTAGGTACTGAAGTTTTCAAAATTTTGTACATCAAAAGCTAGCTCAAGTTTTGATACATTGTTGCCATTTTAAAAAAAATTTCGATTTATTCACAATATTTTTGACACAATTTTTACTCTAGAATTTTTTCATTGCAAACTTTCTCATTTTGATTATGGACTTTATTACGTAAATCTGCCTTGAAATTTTTGAAATTTTGGCTTATGATTTGGCTACCTAGTCTCTACTAAGCCCCATTGTTGACCGATGATGCAACAATAAGAAATTAATATTCGTTGTGATGCTACGACTGCATGCTCATAAGAAGTTGATATTTGTTGGAAATATGACATATCGAAAAGCTACCAAATTATTACCTATTTGTTATCGTGATACAACGACTGCATAAGTGCATACTCGTAAGAAGTTACTTAATATTTGTTGGAAAGACAACTCATCTACGATCTACGAATTTTCCACACATTTTTAATACGTAATTTATCACGAATACCTATATACCTACTACCTATACATATTTTCGGATGATCACTGCACATTGGCGAATAATAGCGGTGCATATATTTTTCAATACGACATTTTTGATTCGCCATTTCCTGAAATCGATTTTAATCGAATTGAATTTCTATACGGATTACGGATACTTTGGAGTGTACCTGATACTTAATTGTGTGTAAAAACTGACTCGAATTTGCATACCGCTGATGCTGTTCATAGAGAGGTACTTGCAAGTGTACCAGATACTTATTTATTATTATTATTATTTTTTTGTACTATTGACGCAGTAAAGGAGATCTTTTCTCCGAAGTTTTATTCTACAGAAGAATTCTTATCCTTTATTTTCAAATTTCCTCAGTATCGAAGTAGGAGTCGTATTTGTTTGGATCTTTTTTTTTTTTTTCTATCTCAAAATTGCTACCACACTTTTTCTAGGGAAAATCGAGCGTTTTGACTTCAATCAAGCGATCAGTCTGGGTGGCTGGAGGATACGTTGGAACGTAACTTTGATTGCACAACTTACCCCTCGAGTACGCTGGTTGGATGGAAGGGCAATCATACAATGGATGCGATCCCATCGGATGTACCGGCTCAGCTCGTGAGATTGGTGTCATTTTCGCTCTGCATCGACAACGGGTCTTGTCGATGTTCTCAATATGACCTAAAACAGGCGTCTTGTTTTCTGGACAAAATTTTTTGTCCAAATTCCGACATGATTGCGGAATTTGAATTCCGACATTATTGCGGAATTTGGCGACGGTTTTTTTTTTCAAAACCAAACTTTGTAAATGTACTGAAATTCAGCGATACTGATTCTTTCATTTCTCGTCTGTTTACTCCTTCCTCTCTTCATCCTATCCTTTAATTTTTGTTTTCTTTTCAGTACCAAAGGTAGGTGAATAGGTATCATTTTTTATAATGTGTATTCAAACTTTTGCAACATGAACGCAAACGCAATTGAAGGCAGTTTCATAATCCACATACGCGTATACTGCTGATAATATTCATTGAGGTACTTGCAAGTTTGCAAGTGTACCAGATACCTATTTATACAAAATTTATTATAATATTGGCGTAATGAAGGAGATTTTAGCTCCTGAGATAATTTGCGGTACTTGCAAGTGTACCAGACACCTACTTATACTAATTTTATTATAATATTGGCGTAATGAACGAGATTTTGGCTCCAGAGAAAGTTCTTATCCTTTTTTCCCATTTCCATAGTACCTATCAGTGCAGGAGTCGTATTTGTTTGGATCTTTTTTTTTTTTTTTTCTATCTCAAAATTGCTACCACACTTTTTCTAGGGAAAATCGAGCGTTTTGACTTCAATCAAGCGATCAGTCTGGGTGGCTGGAGGATACGTTGGAACGTAACTTTGATTGCACAACTTACCCCTCGAGTACGCTGGTTGGATGGAAGGGCAATCATACAATGGATGCGATCCCATCGGATGTACCGGCTCAGCTCGTGAGATTGGTGCCATTTTCGCTCTGCATCGACCCTATTGACAAAATCAGAGCAGCGTTTACGCCGGCGTAAATATGACACTACCAAAAAACGCGTTTACGCCGGCGCAAATGGGGGCGGAATAGCGTATACGCCTCCAGAATAGCGTTTTTCTAAAAGGCGTTTTTCAGATGGCGTATTGGTGTGAAACAAGTTGCATATTCGCACTTGCAAGGAATTGTTTGGAATCTACCTCGTACAAAAAAAAAATAAAAGAAAACCGGTTTAACGAATATCATCCTTAATTTCCCATCCGCGCGTATCCGAACGACCAAGTTTATAGGAGCACGCCACCACATCAGGTTGAATGTTAGGTGTAGAAAACAGTACTTTGACGAGTTAAACAAGGAGTCCGAAATTTTTTTTTTTCAGTTCTGATTAAATTTTATCATTAAATTTTTTTATTTAATATTATGATTAAATGTAAGCATTTGAAGCATGTTTGACAATTTTCTGTCCCTCCAGTCAACAGCCAATACCCTATTAATTATGAAAAAATACTGAAACTCAGAGAAATCAAAAATTTTACACTTGATTTCCACTGATACGACTAAATCAAATTTTTGAGGGCGTAGAATACAAATTTGGCAATATTTTTTCTTTACTGATGAAAGGGTTGGATTGGAGAAGCGGCGGAAAGGGGTCAAATTTCAAATTGAGTCATTTTTCACTGATGTTTCAATAAAAATCATCAATTTTTTCTGACAAACAGAGAATTTATTGAGAATATGGTGATTATTGACTGAAAAATCAATCAAAAATTGTCAATTTTTGAAATAAAAGCACTAATATACTGCCCGAGAGAAGCGAGGGCGAAATTTTTGAAAAAATATACTTTGAAAGAGCAAAAAAATTGACTTTTCTCTCATTTTTGAAGCAAAAAATCATTTTTTCTGGGCTTGGGGGAGTGGCTCGAGCCCCTGAGCTCTCCCCTTGGGTGCGCCTATGATGTAATCAATCAGTGGCGTCACGAGGTAATGTGTGTTGGGGGTGCCCCTCAAATTTCACCAACTAATTTCCAAGAAAATTAACAACTAGGTTTATTTCCTATTTTCCCAAAAAAAACTAATTTTATTAAATATTTCAACTTAGAAACTTCCCCGGCATTTCAAAAAATTTTTAATTTTAAATTTAGTGATTACCACTGGTTTTGACCGAAAAAAATACTAAGTATACAATTTACAACTTTTAAAAATTTTACAGAAATTGAATTTTTTCAACTCTTATTAACCCTTGGTGCCCGGCGAAAAACTAACGGATGTAATTGAAAAATTTTCACGCTTCTGAAATACACCAAAGACCAATAGCTGAAGGCTAAAAAATATTTGCTTCGGGTGGGAAATTGAGGTTCAAGGCTAAATTTGACAAAAAATTGATAAATATTTTTCAAAAAAGAAAAATCCAAAAAATTGTTTTTGTTATTCCAAATCATGTACTTATAATTTGGAAAAAAATTCATTTCTTACCGAAGTTAACTCTTCATTAATTAAAAAAGAGTGAAAAATTTTCAACGAAAAAAATGTTTCATTTTTTTCGATAAATTTTTCTATGCATTTAAATGGGCCTCAGTGCGATGTTGAAATCTGAATTCCAAAAATTATTAAATACTTATATGAATTCCTTTCTGTAAATGTCTCGGTTTTCTCACAAAGTATTTTTATATCGGAAAATTTTGCTTCTAGCAAGATCAAGTTCAGATATTTCCGGCGGAAAGGTTCCACTTATTTTTGAAAAAATTTTCGCGCAATTTTCACTTCAGTTGGAGCTTCTATAGATTTGGAAACGAATATAGCGAAATTTCAAAGATTTTTAAAAATTATTCATTTCCAAATAAATCAATTTCTCCGAAGCAAACCTTTTTTTTGCTTTCTACTATTGGGCTTTGGTGCATTTCATCAGCGTGAAAAATTTTCAATTTCATCCATCAGTTTTTTGCCGGGCACCAAAGGGTTAATTTGAAAGGAAAAAAATAGAACCATTTCAAGATCTACTTAAAAATTAAAAGATCAAGAATCAAGAATGAAACTTGGGAAAAAAATAATTGTGTGGTTGAAAAAAAATTGCCAACCAATACCAATTTTTCAATATTATTTTAAAGAAAAGGAGAAATTTGCTGACTCATATTTTTGAAAAATTTATAAACTATCTACCCAGTCATATTGGAAATAAGAAAAAAAGATAGGCAACACATTCAACAAATTTCAAACGTTGAATAGCGGGTTTCCATTTACGCCATTCAAATACGCGCTTGTTGGTATCTTTTCTTCTTCCATACAGCGCATAGCGTTTTTCAATGCGTATACGCTAGAGAAGACCGCGTATACGCCTTTACGCAGTACATGTCGCCAGTCGACGTCCACAAAACCGGTTCAACAGTGCGTATACGCCGGCGTATACGCATTCAACTGTCTTGGCGGGAAGGCGTTTTGTTAAAAAACGCAGGTAAACTCGCCGTTTAAACCGCGTAAAAGTGACACTTTCTGCTAAAACGCGGGCGTAAACGCCGGCGTTTTAGCGAGTTTCCTTGTCAATAGGGGACAACGGATCTTGTCGATGTTCTCAATATGACCTAAAACAGGTGTCTTGTTTTCTGGACTAAATTTTTTGTCCAAATTCCGACATAATTGCGGAATTTGGCAAAAATTACTAAAAATTCAGTAATGTGATAGGTACTGATTGTTTCATTTCGTGTCCGTTTACTCCTTCCTCTCTTCATCCTACCTGCCAATTTTCGTTTTCATTTCAGTAGATCTGGATACTTACTTATTAAAGGTAGGTTAATCGGTATTAAGTATGTTTACCGATCTCGATTTGAAGTCGTGCAAGTCATGCAACATGAACGCAACCGCAAACATCGTTTCATAATGAACGTAATTACCTACCTGCATACAATTATTGCAATCAACATTTTTTCTCATTTCAATATTCAAAAGCCGTACAAGAGGAACGTTATCGCAAGAAATTTTATAATTCTCATGTTTTTGCGGAAATCAGTGCAATTTACTACCCCTCATCCATGAGGATAAATTTTTCATCTCTTCGAAAGATGGAATTAGAGTATTCTTTTTTAACAGGTTCACTCCTATTCCAGAAATATTCCTTCTCTTTTCAGTCCTACTGTCGGAGAATCCAGGTTTGGTATTTAATATTATAATGTGTTTTTTTTACTAACCGAATATATTTTTTCCTTGTGTACCTATGTCTTGACAAATACTTCGCCTATTTTCCGTCGCAGAGTATAGGTTCTTTCCTGAACCTCCTCCTCAACATGAAATATTCCTTCTCTTTTCAGTCCTGACATCGAAGAATCCAGGTTTGGTTATTATTTTATGTTTTATTACCCCCCCCCCCCCCGCAACCAACGCCACGTGTCTAGGTAGCCCAAAATTGATCATTTTCAAAATTCCCCTCTCCCAACTTTGGCAACAATTTCCCTCTTTTCTAAAGAGTAATTTTTCTATTCATTTTTTCGTCGATTGCAAGCTTCGTGCATATATGTATTTTTTAAAGTACCTACTTTATATTAGATATAATTAGGTAGGGACGTCCTTATTCCATGGAAAATGGAAAGGCCGATTTTTTTAACCACACCAGACTCAAAAATAGTCTGACAGTCCGAAGTCTGTTAAAGTGGGACGGAAAAAATCGCTCTTCTCATTTGATTTCAAAATATTTCGAAGGGTGTCTTTTCTTGAAAATTTTTTCAATTATAAATCTTTTCCTCGACCGAAAAAAATAGGAAAAATTTAAAATGCAATTACTAATTTTCTTTGACTTCTTGCTGAACCGAAAAAATAACTTCAAAGTTAGTCAAAAAATTTTTGAGGCCGAAAAAAATTATGAAAATTAAAATTAAAATATTTGAGAATAGCAAAAATTGAGAAAAAGAAATTTTTGCAAAATAATTTTTATACTTTTTTAAAGATCGAACTTTCTGATACCTACATATTTTTAAAAATTGTTTAATAATCGAATTTCTTTTATAAATATTTTGGTTCCGAGAAATTTAGAAAAAATTGTAATTAAAAAAAAATACATACTTGTGGTGTTGTGGTTACCTTACGAATTAACTTTTTTTTTCTTGGCGTTCCATCTAATTTTTTGATTCTTTTGAAGTTGGATGATGTATGAATATGGAATGTAAATTTAATTTACCTACTTTATTATGTTGTTATAGTTTTAGGTATCTTATGGATTATGTTATTTAGTTGTTTTTTTTCAAATTCAGATTTGTTTTTCAACGAAAAAAAAAACCTGTGATAGGTAATTATTATAATAATACATAGATAATAATAAATTAATAATAAATACCTAGTGTTTCTAATTTCTTAAACTGTTAGCTTCTCTATTTTATAAAAAAATTTGGGCTAATTTCTCTAAATTCTGAGAATTTTTCTTCATACGTTTTATTTGTTTTTTGTTTTTTTTTTAAAAGGAAAACATGAAGAAATTAGATGGTATTAGTTATAAATTTTTGACATACTTTTCATCAATTTACGAGTATTTTAGGATGAAAAATTTTTGTACCTACCTGTGTATATAATTTTTTTGTCCGAGCATTGACATTTTCGGCTGGATAAAATCAGATGTACTAAAAAATTTAGAATTTCTTATTTTTAAAATAAAACACTGCACTAGCTCCAAGGGAACACGAACCCAATCTCAGGTTCAAAACAGTTGCTTACCTCTTTTTACGAACATGGATATTCAACTCTGTATTCAATAGGTACCTAAATCTTTCCAGAATTTAAGTATGTAAGTTCAAAAGGTATATGATGAAGATTAAATTTTTCGCTAAAAATCCAAGTTCATACTTAGGCACTTATTACATATTTTGAATTTTTGTAGCTCGTTCGATTTTAATAGGTAATAGACAAAAAACCGAACAATTTCCATTTTTCAAAGAAAAATTATTTCTATGAAGTAATTGAAAATTGGATAAAAATAGAATAGAGAACAGACAAAAAATTGAAATCGTCCAAACTGTCGCAATTTATCCTCACGTTTGAAATGTCAAGAGGTAACTTTTTGTTAAACTGAAATGAAAAATGAAGGACTAAAAAAGAAAAATGTACCAATTCAATCAAAGAGATAGGTAGCCTATGTCGGTACATTTCAGTTTCAAATTTTAAAAAATGCGGAATTTTTCAATTTCCATTGTTTTATAAAAAAAATTGATTATCATTAAGAAACCAAGGCCATAGAAAAAACACCCGATTAGGAATCCACGATTTCGTCATTGATTCGTCGATTCTTCTGAGTTTTTGACAGCTCTAGGTATTACCTGAAATCAAAATAAAATTCGATACGAAAAAAATCATATTCGAGAACAAAACCCTGGAAGCCAGAAATAAACACCGGATTCGAAATCGCCTTTCATCATAATTGAAGGAAGTCGCTGATTAATGACCTTGAAATATGTAAATCATATTCGAAAATCTACAACATTTACATTTTATCTACCTACAGCTTTAAAAATAGATAAACTATCAAAATGTAAATTTGCATATCAAATTTAGAACAAAAAAACACCATGCCTAAAGATTTTCTTTCAAAAACAGCAAGTTTTTTCAAAATCGTATTGAAGCCTTCTTTGAAATGCAAAATGCATGATACACGAAGTCAAATATCTACTTACCTATGAACAATTTGTGATCTTTAATTCCGAATTCGGTTTTCAATGTTCATTTTCAACGATGAATTTTTGTTTTTGGAAATACTTATTACTAATTTCGTCCCCTACGTCCTACCTCCTTATAGGTATACCTTTCTCTGATTGAGAAGCAAATCAGTGATCGTTGTCGTCAAAATGGAACAGTATGAAAACTACGAGAAAATAACTCGACATTGATGAAATCGACAATTTTTAATGATTAAAAACATGAATACCTACTTGATTGTTGAAGTAATATAATCAATTTCGAGAGAGAAACGTAAAAATTAACGCAAGGGTAAGAAACGGAAAAATTGTGCTATTTTTGAAAAAACGATTGAAGATGAAGCTAAAAACTGATTTAAAAATGAACTGCACCTTCGAAAAATACGATATGCAACTTGAATAACACCAGTGAAAAATGATTCAAAATAAATTTCAAAAATGTACAAGTTACGCCATCTGTAAGAAAACCCACGAAGTTTTGTTCTGTATTTAAAAAATTGATCGAAAAAATAATCGAACGAAAGTTAGATATACACGTGGCGCTATCTCTCGGATTAATGAAGGAACTAAACGAAAAAATAGCCTTCCCGACGTTTTTCTGTAAACACCAGATGCGACAATCAACCGAAAAGTCAATTGCCCCAGTTGCGACACTCAGCCGAAAAAATGACCAAATTTTCGGCCGAATGTCGCAACTGGGGCAATTGACTTTTCGGTTGATTGTCGCATCTGGTGTTTACAGAAAAACGTCGGGAAGGCTATTTTTTCGTTTAGTTCCTTCATTAATCCGAGAGATAGCGCCACGTGTATATCTAACTTTCGTTCGATTTTTTTTTCGATCAATTTTTTAAATACAGAACAAAACTTTGTCGTTTATCTAACAGATGGCGTAACTCGTACATTTTTTTCATTTCTCTTGAAAAAACTTGGTGCTTTTTCCAACAGATGGCGTAACTTGTCCATTTTTTCCCCATTTCAAACACACAAGAACTCGAAAACTATAATAATCAACGTTTTTATGTAAAATGTTTTCAAAACATAAAATCATTTACATGTATTACAACATAATAATATCGCAGTTATGAGTAATTTATTTGAATTCTTCGATCTGCATATTTGGTAAATATCATCGCGATGTTTTACTTAATCGTACCTATGTACATAATCGTGGTTCAATATATTCAAAATTTTAGTACAAAATTAAATAACTATATACATGAAGAATTTACAACATAAATTGATTTACTCTACATTATCATAGAGGACACAGAGAAGGGAGAGAACGAGAAAACTTTCATACAAGAACAAACTTGAAGACATGAAAATTTGCTTCGAGGTCGAACGCAAACAAAAATAGGAATATTACACAATTATATAAATGTTTACCAAAAAAAATTCGTAAAGATATGCTTGGAATAGTTAAATAATCTTGCAAAAATACTTTATACGTAGTATAAAATTAATAAATTTTCATAAGTACAAATGATTAGAATATAACAGTTAAAAGTAAAAAAAAAATTACAATAATTTCAATAGTCAAAATAAAGATTTCATTAAACAATGACTCGTATCACTGACTACACATTCGCAATTTTCTAACATATTACAAACTATTAAAAAAGAAAAAAAATACACGTAATAAATTAGGCATTCTGTTTAAAATACGCGTTGGTAATCTTCATATTATATCTCATGATTATCACAAAGTTTAAAAAAAGTACACTTTCCACGTATAAAAAACGACTATCGAGTCTACAATAAGGAAAAATTTGTCAATGATAACGATTAATCTTGGCAAGATTCACGTTCGAAAAACGCATTCAACATCAAATGTAATACGAAATTTAAAACGTGAAAATACAAAAAAAAAAACATAATACAACGAATAAATAAATAAATAAATAAAATAATACTACTAATGAAAACTAAACAAGAAAAAAAGACACTCATCAGTTCAAAAGCTTTGAAAAAATAGGGGGGAGAATTCACCAATCAAATCAACAAACGCGTACTTCAATTTTCCAACAACGTGGTTAAATCCGAAACAACAAAAAAGTTAACACAAGAAAAGACCGAATCATTTGAGCATGTAAAAATAATATGAAAAAAAAGAAGAAACCAAACGCGTTTGATTTTATATTAGATTTTTTTACGATTACATTGAGAAAACGAGATGAACGTGTTTGAAACAAAAATGACATCTGGGAGTAATTGCCAGAGAAAATCGAAACATTTTACAGAATTTAAATTATCTAAACGCTGATCTAAAATGGATATATCTTTCATTTCGAAAGAAAATTATTTCAGCTACCAAACTTCCTCTCATTTAGGACGTTTCATGTCTACAAAAAAACCCTATTGTGTCACAGTTTAAAACAAGCATGAAAAGGGCAAATGAATCATTGTATGTAGTAAAAAAAAAACAAGGGAAAAATGGGTCAAAATCCGTAATCGTAAACTAAATGAGAACATTAACATTATTTATTGTACTACGAGACGAAGTGGCAGTACACGATGGAAATACAGGCGAAGGATAGGGTCAAGTCGGAAGGATGTAAACATCGTTATCGTCGGAATTACGGGAAGCCAGGTCGGAGTCGACGATTTCTACAGCTTGGTCGCTATCGCTATCGCTTAACAAACTAATAACAGCCTCCGGTCTATTAGAAACGTTCTGAGGAGGTGTAGGACGAGCGGTTGGTGGCGGAGGACATTGTTGCTGGATTCCTGAGGCGGTCCGATACGTAGTAACGCTTTTGGTAACCTTGACGGAACGTTGCCTTACGAACTGCATGGAATTGGAAGCGTTGGACGCGTTCGCAACCGGACCACTCCTGGCTAAGCCGATAGGTTTGGACGCAATGGTACCGAAAGTGGTGCTACTCGTCGACGCAGTCATGGTTTGCCGATTGAAAACGGTAAATGGCCCGGCGGACGCACGTTTCGTGACCAACTGTTGACATTGCGAAGGCTGATTTTTCACACCAATACTGGTTGTTTGGCGAGCAGCGGTCACGGTGCGTTGCGACATAACAGAGCACGACGCGGGAGAGAAGAAAAAGTTAGGATCTCGTCTGGCGGTCGGCGACGACGTCGAAAAGCTCGCCAATTCGGACATGAAATGATCAGCGAACGGATTCGAGCCGAAGGTGGTACGCTGCGGCTGTCTTCTTTCGTCTATCAGGTTCATGTCGTCTTCCGAAGTCGACGAATCAATTTCGTTGCTGTCGGTGGTGTTTTTACGAGCGCTCTTTCTGGCCGCGTTACGACGACCCCTCGAAATCAGTCTTTTCTGTTTACCGCCGTTGAAGATCGCAGCCGCGGGAGACATCAGCGCCGTATTTAGAGTCTGAGCCGGAGTTGGAGCTGGAGCTATCTTTCGCGACGTCGATCCGCAAAGCTCCATCAGATGTCGCTCGGCCTTACGTTTGACGTACAGCGTATTCGCTGACAGAATACTGCAGGGCTTCTTTCCTTCCGTATCTGAGTATACCGCTTCGGGAACCACGTCCGTAGCTACCGGATTTTCGACACTTTCGACGCGACGCTGATTCTCCACTACTTTATACTTGTAATCGCAATGCAATCTGTGACGTTTGATTTCGATGAAAAAATCGCTCAGTTTGTACCTGTCTCGTACTTCGTCCGAGATCAAATTACGATCGAATTTGGTTAACTTGAAAGCGTTCTCCTTATTCGGTACACGATTCAGCGATTTCAAATCTAGACGAGAAAGTATTATTTTGAAGCTTTTCAAATGTTTTTCGGTGACGTGCCTTCGAAATCCTTCGTAATCGGCGAAATTTCCCATCAAGCAGACGCATTTGCATAATCTGTCGTCAGCTGGCTGGTCGTCAGTTTCGTCTTTACAATTATTACTATTGCCATTGTCGTGGGTTTCACAATCCATCTGTCAATGCATTACAAACACATACATACATACCCAGGTTAATACACACGATTGCGCCCCGTGTTTAGTTTCCTTTCTTTTACACCTGTAACCAATAAAAGTGTACCACATTTTCAATTTTCTTTTTCTATGTAATTTTTTTAAAAAATGATTTTTATTATGTTTTGCATTTTATATTGAGAAAAAATTTCCGACGTCGACGTATTTTTTTTTTTTTTTTGGCAACGTCAACAATGCGCGCAAAAATCATTGTTACACATTTGTTTGCGCACACTGTCAACATGCAAATACACGCAAGAAAAGTCGACATTCGTATATAAAAATCGTCTTACAAATATAGTAATTAAAAAAAATAGAAATAAATTGTTAATACGTAATATCAGGGCTGAGAATTTCGTTTGGGTTTATTTTACATGCCAACTATACACTCTTGACGCTTTCAATAATAAAAGTTTTCCGTAAATTTCGGTCACATCAATTTAGACAGCAATTCGCCAAAAATTTTTACTGGAGAACGTTGTGGTCGGTATTCTGAAAATTTTTCAAACAGGCTACCCGATCACACTGTTAAAGGTACTGCAGTGTAAAAGAAAGGATTTCAAACAATTTTAAATGAAAAATACGTGTAAATAGGAAAAAAAACACGATCTAATGGTCATAAGTCCTATATGAAAAAAGGAAAAAAAAAATGAAAATCTTCGTTTCATCGCATCAAAAAATTTTACAAAAATTTTCATCATCATTGATATCTTCTTCCGGGGAAAAAAAGAAAGTATACCGACACAATGTACTCTGAATATTCGCCTTCGATCGCTCACTAGCACCGAGCTGAATGGAGTTCGTTCATCGAAAAAACCGCTTTCGTGAGGGATATATTCTGCTAAACGAAATACCGCAAAAAAAAAAGAAGAAGGAAACATGATTTTTATTAATTTGTCAACAATTTCGAAAACGTTACTTTTCGTCGCTTACGCAATTTCCAACATCGATGGAACGATTTTTTTGCTCGAGGGATCGATCATATTGAAATTCAAATCCCCGTCGCGTTGATAATTTTCATTGTTTCGAAGCGAGTAGGACGAATTGACTCTTTAGACCACTTATTTCAATGACGCTACCGAATAAAAATACCGAAACCAGACACAAAGCGTTTTTCCATTTCGCATCCGCCCGTTTTCACCAAACAAATAGGGTTTCACCAATGATATCAAAGATGAGATGAAAACCAAATACTCACTTTTTTACTGCCGGACATAGTTTTGGTAATTGTAGCCGCGTTAGATTCCTTATTGCTCGGCCTAGTAGATCGAACCGGTTGCGGAATTATAGTAATTTCGTCGTTTATTTTCAACGGTTTCAACAACGCATCATTCTGTAATGGGGGGAAAAAAGCAAACGAGTACAAATCAGTAACACAAATAATTCTAGTTTATTTTAGGTTAAATTCTATCCATAGACTACTCCATATCTACTCGCACCAAAAATAAGTCCGATTTTACACATACGCTAACTCAACTTTATTTTACGAACCGTTCCTGACAGCGGTTTCGTAACATTGAAGCTTCGCATCGCGAGATCTGCTGTACATCGTACCTCCAGTGCAATAACACATCTCAAAAAAAAAAGAAAGATTTTCATTTCTGAGGTAAATTGAAAACTGATCGAAGATAAGCATGTTCCCGAAAAAATTACGAAGGTCAAATTTTTTTAAGATGTGTTGTTATTGCACTAAGGGTGCGACATGAGGTAAATCTGTTTGCAAGAATTTCAACAATAGATTTAAAATCGACTACCGAATTTTGAAAAGCTCAAAATTATACTTTTGAGGTAAAAACTGAACTTTACACGAAAAACATGCAACAAATTCCCAAAATGAAATCTAAATACCCTTGAAGGTAAAAGAATCCATAATTTTGACCCAAATTAGAGAAATTACACAAATTTCGTTGTAAGGTAAAAGCTCCTCGATAATAATTTAAATATTGTACTCAGCGTACGTAACACTTCGCTACCGTCATAAGGAGCCCATTACACACCTGAGACGAATTAGGCGCCGGCGGAGGTTTCTTCGACGTATCCATGGCTCGTTTTGCGACTACGCTATGAGCGGAATACACGTGACTTTCGAACTGCTTGTACATGCCGAAGGTAGCCGTACACACGGTACATTTATACGACAGATGGGCCGGCTTCAGCGCCATTTGATGATCGCGAGCTACGTGATTTAGCAGCTTCCATTGATAGACTCGACCGCACACAGGGCACCGGCCGCCATCTTTGCCTTTGTTGGCTGCCTCCTGCATGCTGCTCGTGACCAAACCGTGGGCACCGAGTAAATGTCGTTCTAAGCCTTGATCGGTGAAAAATCTCTCTTGGCATTTTTGACAATTCAACGGCGGCCGGTTGTAGATCATTTTCGGGTGAATTTTCACCTTGTGTATCCATTGCATATGGTTTCGTAATTGTTCCAAATCCTAGAAAAAAAGAAAACACAACCAGAACACGATGATTAGGGAATTTCTGCATATTCAATGATATATTCGAATATAAATGCTTACTTTAATGTAACCGTCGCAGATTTCGCACACGACGAAGTTTCCGCCGCCTTTACTGGCCGCAGCTACCGAGTTCATAGGTTTATTGCCGCCGGATTTCACGTTACCAGACGACGTGTTGTTCGACGCGGACGTTTGCCTCGGCAAAGGAGTAATTGAGATACTGGGCTGGTTTAGGAGTTTGGCGGCCGCGATACTTTGCTGCGACGGTTGCGATTTATTATTTTGAGTCTGCGAACGTAAAATAACCAGCGATTAATCGATTATAATAAACGCGATCGGTCGCATAATTCTTCCAAAATTACCTGATATATTTGAGCACCGGATAGATGGTAACCTTGAGGTAATAAAACAGGTGATTGCGAGTTCGCTCCCCCGGCTCTAAACATCATACCTGTGCGAGAAAAAAAAACAACAAACGAAAACAGTAAAATAAACGATTTTTATTATAGATTCGGATATCATTCTATAACGTTTTTCGATTTCGCAGCCTTTCGCAATTTCAAAATATCTGAAATGAGCGCAGATCTCACCTTGATTAGGAGTCTGCATAGAAATAGGTCTTTGTTGAAAGTTGGGCTGGGCATTAGCGGCGTTCGGAAATCGGTTGACGAACGTGTTGGCGAGATTTGGCCTTTTGTTAGCGGCGTTCAGCATGTTATGTTTCAAATTCGTCGTATTCGGCATTAACTTAGGTAACAGAGTATTTTGCGGCACTTGTTTCAGACCGGACATGGCAGCTTGATAGACCGCGTTGCCGGGGCTCATGGAAGGCGGACGATTTCTCGTGACTCGCGGTATCTTCGCCGGAGGTTCCCAATCTAACGGCGGTTCCTGAAACAGGGTAATTATCTTCAGATCAGAAAACGACAAGCTCAAAGAAAAAGTAGATAGGATCAAGATCAAACACGTACCTGGTTCCTTTCTGGACGGTATTTCTTCGAACAGGATATGAGATGTCGCGTAAGTTTACCTTTTTGGTTATCTTCGAACGGGCAATTAGGACACTGGTGGAAAGCCGGAGCTCGTTCTAGCCGACCTCTGATATTATGTTCGGCTTCCATATGGAATAAAATGTCATGGGGGCTTCGAACCTCTAGCGGACAGAAATTACATCTGTACGTGTAGTTCTTCATGTGCGGCGTTTCTAGATGATGGGCCATCACCAATAACGATTCAGTTTTGAAGCTGCATAATTCGCACTTTTTAAGCTCTAATTTAAACGGATCGTTGTTCTCTTTGCTCGATTCGAGCGTCTTGGTTAGCTCGTCGATGGCCGAATGCACGTCTTGAGAGCATTTACCGCCTTCCTTATCGCGTTTACGTTTCTGCGATCGCAGCAGATCGGTTTGTACGTGTTCCTGCACCAAATTCAGACCGATCTGCATGAAGAATTTGCCTAACGGATTATCGAAATACGATACGGGTTTTTTCGGATCGTCGGTACCGGTGGTTGGACCGGCGGTGATCTTTTTCTCGATTTCTTTGACCGCGTTGACTGGCGACGAATCGATTTCCATTTTTTTAACGATAGAACTGGCATCGGATTCGACAGCGGCAACGGAAGTAGCTGCAGTCGCCGATGGTTTGGAAGCTGCATCCGGTTCCTCATCTACCTCCATACGTTCTACCTCACCGCCCTCTTTCGGCGTGTCCTTTTTCTCGGCGTCAGATTTATCCTGTTCTTTGGTGGTTTGATCCTTGACAGCGCTTTCACCATCTTGATCCGGCTGTTTGGAATCGTCCTTGGCGGCGTCTTCTTTAGCGGAATCGGCGGGTTTATCTTTGGATGAGGCGACTGCAGCATCATCGCTGGCAGCGGATTTCTCTTCGCTATCGTTTTGAGTAGTTTTCTCGGAAACGCTCTCTTTGGGTTCTTCGGCGCGTTCTTGTTCTCGTTGAGCTTCTTCGGCTGCTTGCAGCTTTATATCGCTTTCGATCTTTTCGATGTGTTCTTTGAGCGATTTCATCGGCGGTTTCTCGTAAACGTACGGTACAATGAACGAAGGCGCTTCGACGACGAACATGTCGTCTGTCAGCGAAGGCAATATAACCGGAGGTTGTTTATTCGTAGATTGAGTCGATGCCACGGTGGTAATGGTGGTAGCCGATAAGGTACTAGGCGCCGTAGACTGCGCCATAGGTACCGGAGTTACGGAAGTAGACGCCGGACCGACGACGATCGGTTTAATCTGAGGAGGCGGATTTTTGAATTGCGAATACATGCCTTGAGCTGGTAAACCAATTGGTATGACGGAGAAAGCGGACGACGACGGGGTCGAGCCTCCTCGCGTAGCGTTGGCAAAAGCTCCGGCCGGTATTGGCAAAGATACCGGAATCGGAGCCGAAGAAGAAGACGAATGTAACAACGAACTGGAATTGGCTTGCTGCGATACAGGTATAGGGCCTCGCCCCGATAATATCGAATTCGTATCTATGATCACTAAAGTGGGTTCTTTCTTGTTCGAACGAGAAGCTTTGGTATTCGAGGCAAATTCTACCAAACCTTTGGTATCGCTAACGACGATCGTTTTGTTACCTCGTATTTTACCGGCAGACGACCTGCTAGGCTCATCCGCTAGCGGATCAGTTGGCGTGACTTCTTGAATTTCGTCGTCTTCACCGGTACTGCTTCCACCGGCAGCACGTTTTCTGCTCGCGTTCAATATAGAAACTCCATCGCAGCCGCTGCCTTCAAAATCGGCGTCTTTTTCAGCGTAGCTTTTCTGTTTGTTTAAATTCCTACTACTCCTTCGAGGTGTTATGTTAACTATAGACATCGAAGGTTTCTTGGAGGATTTTTTACTTCTATCCGGTGTACTGCTGATGGAGATCACTTCGTCGTCTTCGTTTGCTTCGTCATCTTCGTCGCCGCCGTTCGCGTCCGATTTCTTATCGGCCATCGAGTCGTTGGAACGTTTACTTAAATCGGTCGCGACGATATCGTCGTCGTGTTTAGCACCATTTTCGTCGATCGCACCAACACTACTAGCGTTAGATTGACTATTAGTAGAGTTATTCGCCGCAGCATTATCGTCGACAGTACTAGACGAATCATTATCCGTTTTCAGATTCGATTGTCTCCCACTTTCAGCCTTATTACTATCACAATTCGAATATCCGTCGTCGTTTTCGTCGTCGTCGTCATCATCGTCATCGATAACGTGTTCTTGCGGCAATGACGACGAGGAATTACAGTCGTTGGTAACCGAATTTACTTCGACAACGCGTTTTTTCGCTTCCGTGCCCGGAGATGGCAACTGCGACTCGTCAAAGTTGTCATTATCACGACCATTCTCATCATTTTCGGCCGACGACGAGGCGTCCGATTTTAGACGACCGTTAGCCACGTTAGCGACGACAGTCGCTAAGCAGCTTTTCACGTTGTTTTGTTCGCGTGTTTTATTATGGTCCGCGTCGTTACCATCGTTAATACAATCTAATTTCTTATTACTCGACGAGCAACGTTTGTCTTTCAATATCGAGTCGTGGAGCTGATCGTCTTTTTGTTGCGAAGGCGATTTTGCGACAAAACTGGAAACATCGTCGCACGCGTCACCGTTCAGTTTTATTTCATCTGAAATGCAAAAAACCAAACAGTTAATTCCGATTTCATAAGTTGTCGCAATTTAGATTACTGAGATTTTCACAGCGTAAAAATTTAATCATTCCTTGAGGATTTTCAAGCTACTCCAGTCCCATCGGTCAAATTTTGATAATGATTTCAAATAATTTGAAAAGAAATAGATTTCCGACAAGAAAAAGGACAGATTTTCAAAGATACAACCACAAATGGTTTTTGGGTGAGCTACTGCTTAGGGTATCTTATATTCTGACCGACAATTCCGAAACAAGAACTAAATAGAAAAATATATCTCGATTGGGCAGTAAAAAATAAAATTTTGAACGCTTCGCAGCTAAATGCTTCAATTTTGCATTGAATTGAATTCAACTTACCGAACTGTTTTTCAAATCAAAGTAAGTAATACAAAGAGGACTGCACTTACCACTTTCATCGTCTACTTCGCCATTGCTGCCGCTAAATTCGTTCATAACTTCTGCCATCGTTTATCTGTAAACAGAACAACAAACAGTATGCGTTAAAAATCGAACAGATTTCATACTTGAACATAGAAAGTACTAAATTAGCATCTAACACTCTGTAGCACAAAATAAATAGATTACGATACTGAACTATCAGATTCTACGAATACACGAGTACAATCTCAAGAACTCGATAACTCTCGAGAAGTTTTTCAACATTTTCTCAAACACGTATTTGGGAATTGCACCGACAAAAAGGAATTCATTACGTTTCCAAGTACAGTAAATTATTTCGAACTGTGAAACACAAAACACACGGAGAGAGAGAGAAGAGGAACGGCCGAACGGCATACGCAACGATCCGGGTTCCGGCCCGTTTCCTTATACCTGTGCTTTTTTTCCCAAACAAACGTGTTTCAGTACTCCACCGGTAGAGGGCGCTTTTGAATGAAAACAGATCACTTCTCCTCGAACGCTTTTCCACCTGGCCTTAGAAAATCATTACGTAGCTACCACGCAACGCGTTACGCAATTTTAAATCTCAATTTTTTTCAACAAAGGAATAAAATTACGAAATTTAAATCGTATTAATTACATATGAAACAAACATGTCGTAATTGGAAAACAAATTAAGGTAAGCTCATCGATCTTGACGGATTCTTCAAAAAATAACATGGGTTCAACCAACTCGAATTGAGGTTACTCATACTGAACGGTAAGGCAACCTTTTACAAGTGCTTTTCAACTTTCAACAATTTGCTAGAAAACAACGATCAATTTGGAAGAATATCGTACCAGACAGGAGTATCAGACTGTATAATCAAGTGATTTTATCGATTAGCATTGAATTAATTATCGGTTCCGATGGAACTATTTACACAGAAAGCCTACGGTCAGATAGACAAAAATCATACTTCTGAGACGATCGAACCCAAAATAAACATCATCTGACAACGTTATTTACTCAGCAACGAGGTAAATAAGGTGAGTTACCGGACGCACAATTCAGAAATTGTCGACAATCCAAACTTTGAAGTATATAGAAAAAATTCTACATCACGATACGTTTCAGAGAGGAAGGGAAGATCTCTCTAATTTTCGACTCACCCGAGTAACATTCCTAGCGATACCACTCGTCATATGAGTAAACCGACGATCAACGACTACGATTTCATTCGAACACAAAGATAACGATGGCGTAATCACAACACAAGCACTAATTCGAATCACTCTTGATGGTCATTCGTACGGAGGAACTATCGAAGCACAATTTTAGTACACTACCGAAGTGCATCGGACACTGGAAACATTAACGATAACAACCACGACGATACGAATTACATGTTACAGCTACCGAATCGGAACAACATACCGCACGTTCAATATCGACAACAACACAAACCGCGGCAGCAGCATAGTAAACGACAACAAAATGCAAAATTTTCGTTCATCTCGTCGGCTTTCGCGAGAAATAATAAAACAATAAACACGCGTCGTCGTCGGTAGTAGGTTAATTCGACAATAAAGCACAAACACCGCGGCACGGGCACATGTAGTCGAACTCCAAGTCGAAATACGCGTATCTACAGACGCTTACGAATCCGATAACGAATCTTGAATCGCTCGCGCACCACGTTATCATTCAATTAGTAATAAATTTAGTCGAGTACGTAACGCGGATAAAGTTCGGATAAGCAAAAAAACCTCACCATTTGTCAGAGATCCATCGTGTCGTGTACTTTTTCACCGTAGGTACAAAAAAAAACAACGGTAAACGACTAAACGTAAATGTTGAGCTTAGTTAGCAGCCAAGGACAAACGCAGCAATAGCAATACTATGATAGAGTGGAGCAGGCGACGTCATAACCGCTTCGCGCAAACCCTTACTAAGGAACGCTGTACGCTGTGCCAGAGCGAAGGGGAAACGGTGGCGGTGGGTCACACAACAGTGTGGCAACTACTACCACACGCTCAACGTCGTCGTTGGTACTAGTTACACGACGCACACAACCGTACATCCACACTAACACTAACAAAAATACCAAGATGGCGATCGGTCATGTGATAGAAGAGGTGATTGCAGGCGGTGTACGGCAGGGAGTGACGAAAGAGGATGCGTAACACAAAAACGAAAAATATTATAAAAAATTATCCCAGTAGTGCTTTCCGATCGACTGCGAGGGGAAAAAAGCTTACCCCAAAGTACAACTTTTTTCGAGCACATACATAATGAAATGGAGCAATTCGAGTAATGAATGGGATTTTTCTTCAATCGTTATCGAAAGTTGAAACTTACCTATACCTACATATGTAAGTAGGTATATCGTACATCTAGGTAGTAGTACCTACTTGTATCATTCTAGCAGAAAAACCCTCACCATAGCAGACACGCAAAGCTGAGCTTTCCTATGCACAAGGCCTATAAAAACAGTCATCAATTCACTGGTCACAACGTGTAGTAGTTCCATGAAATCACGGTCATAGGTAACAGATGAATGAAATAATTACGAACATTGATATTACTAATTTGACCACAGGCAAAATTCCAGATATTTTATCCCATGATAAGGTACGAGAACAACGCTATCGTCGTCACTGCAGCACCGTTTTGATATCACGAAATTACAAAAATAAACCGTAAGCTGTATTATCAAAAGTTTCACACCACATTCGATAACGTTACGTTTCAAGTTTACCATCAGACTCGATACGTAGACGTCCTAATGGTTGTGAGTGTAAAGATGCATCGAAGCCTACAATCGAAACTTTTCGAAGGCTCTCTATAGTCTATACGTTAGGGAATCAGATTTTATAATCAGAGATAGTGGGATAAGGGATCGAAATTATCACATTATACTGATCAAATTCGATTTTTCACGCCTTCGACGTCCAATAGATAAAACCACACATTTTTGTACCAGAAGATGAGCCAAATTACAATTCTCGTTGAATCTTGAATTCAAAATATGACATAACAACTTTTCAAATGAACTGTAGATACAACGAAGCTACCAACATGTGCACCGAAAATTACATTGAAAATGAAGAACCTGAAAAACGTGTTCGAAAAATTCCGAAAAAATTTATGAAAGTTTTGTTGTAAGTAAAAAACATGTTCAGAATCGGATGTAGATTAGTCGACAGATGATTCTTAGGTGAAGCTTTTGAATTCTGCTTCAATTTTTTTCAAGTTCAAATTTTCTCAATTTCTTCAATTTCAATTTTTTCATTCAAAATTGTGTCCCATTCTAAATTTCTTCGACAATAAAATTTTTTCAATTTCATATTTTTTAAAAAAATTTCCAAGTAGGGCTAATCATCAAGTTGAATTTTTTTTGAAAAATTCAAAGTTGGAAAAAATTTATGAAATTTAAAAAGGATTGAAAAATACTTTCAGTGTTCGAAATATTTTTTTGGAAATGCTAAAATTTTTTCAAATTGTATCATTGTTCAATATATTTCAAATTTCTCAACATTTTTCCAACTTCCTTTTTTTTTTCAGCATTTTGTAATTGTTTTTCGAATTCTCAAAATGTTTTTTTGAGACTTATTGAACATCATTCAAAAAATTTCATAACTAATGAACGTTCCAGCAACTTGAGCTTATTTCATAGGCTGAAAAAAGTTTAATCGAAAATTGGAATTTGGAGCAAGTAATTGGAAGAGTTTGCGGTAATTCACTAACACCACCGAATAGTTTTATGCTAATCTTACATTACACAACAGTAATTGTTGTATTTTTAATTTTCATGTTTTTTTCCTTGAGCGATCCCCCCCCCCCCCGCTCTCAAGATACTTGACTCTTCTGCATTTCTAAAAAAAATTTAGTTGATGTCTATCAGCTTGAGATTTGCGAATTGAATTAAAACCTTGGTCAAGGAGTTGGTTAGAGGACTGAAATTCTTGGAATTTACTGATTAAATAATTAAATTTGGTTTTTCACTTCAGGTTCTCAATCATCATATTTGGGTTGTAACAAAGAACTGCAATCGAGAGCCAGAGTTGAACTTCTTACAAGAAATCTCATAATATCCAATTATCCTATCCCACATCATAGCTCTTCGAAGGTTCGAACGCATTTACATACAAAAAAATATGTGATTTCTCGTTCATCTTGGACATGGAACAGGGACTAAAAACTGAGCCAATTTTTTTTTTTTTAATTCACAACAAGGTACAAACATTTTAAAGAGTTGCACAAAATTTTTGAAAATGCTGCATAATTTCGTCAGATAACAAAAATTTTTGAAACACGAGCTTTCCGCCACGATGTTAGGGACATTTTCATAATTTTATCAAATTCTTCCCCAAGGTAATTCAACTTTTAGGAAGATTATTCAAACGAAAGGGGAAGAAGGGTAGATATGGAGGTTATGCAAATTTGGGAGACTGCCGCCAATTCATTTTTTAGGGTGGGGGCGTTAAAAAAATATGAGTAACAAACTAATTTTGAAAGAAAATACTATCATTATTCTAGGATTATTTTACACAAAAAGCAGCAAATACTCCGATTGCAATCTTTTTTTTTTTCATTTTTCCGAGTAGCTAAGTAATCAATTAGCAACTATTATTTCCAGGAAACCAATTAACAAAGTGTTTTTTTTTTGGAACTAAAACTACAAGAATAATGAAATTGAAATACATTTTCATAGTTTTGTGTTTCGTACTATGTGACCCTGCCAGACAGAAGGGACCTTGCGTAAAAAAAAATCGGTATCTCATTTTTCACGTTTTTGGTCCAAATGACACCAAATCTGGACCAAACACATGAAAATAGACATCGATTTGGCAGGGTCACATATTCAAAATTTTCTGATTTCGAAGTCATAAAGTATAACGAGAAAGTGAAAAAAAAAAACGACGAGTAGGAGAAACAGCTAAAAACAAAACTAAAAACTCTCTCCGCTGATTGCTTTTTCTTCATGAATTTTTTCTTTTCAAATGATGTAGGTAAGAACTTGCATTTTAAAAAAAAGGTCATTTGTTCCTCCTCTCATCAGTCGTCAAAAAGAATTGCTATTCGAAAATACACCTAACTAATTTGAGGGTTTTATATGAGTTTCGGTTTTGGTTAGTCGAAATTTTACAAATATTATCTAGTGTAGTTTCCGTTGATTATAATAGATAACTTTTTTAGGAGTATAAAAAATAAATAAATAGTTTCATCATGTTCCTAGATTCCCCAAAAGCAGCCTTAATTTTCAAAAATTTCAAAATAATGATTTCTGTTCCTAATTTCAATTTGATTTTAAAAATTTACTGATATTGAAATTATTGTTTAGACCACCTCTCTCCCATCCCTACATACATACTCTGAACTGCGTCTGAAAGGCTTCCAATCCAAAAATTCAAAATTCCACGTTCTATGGTTTGGCACACTGAATGGCATGATTTTATCCTCAATCAAACTGCTTTAAAATCCTGGTAGTTTTCTATCAACATACCACCAAATATTGGTGAAAAATTCCCTCCCCCTTCTGTGATAAAATTTATTATACTCTCTTAATTTGAATCAGTCAAAAATTCCTAAATTGACTGATGAAATGGATAAAATCAAGTCACTGATAATCAGTCAAATTCCACTGATTCCCCAGTTAATCAGCGTCATTTTACTGCCAATCAGTGAATTTTCACTATTGAACCAGTAAAAAAAAAATCACAGATTGAATCGGTAATTAATTAACGATTGAATCAG
Organism: Pseudococcus jackbeardsleyi; assembly: GCA_038380155.1. Classification (NCBI taxonomy): domain Eukaryota; kingdom Metazoa; phylum Arthropoda; class Insecta; order Hemiptera; family Pseudococcidae; genus Pseudococcus; species Pseudococcus jackbeardsleyi. The sequence continues at coordinate 2,228,732 of CM076240.1, forward strand.
TGAAATTTTATTTTTACTGATTCAGTAGTGAAAATTCACTGATTGAATCGTAATTTTTTTTTACCGATTCCTACAGTGACTTGATTTTGTCGATTTTAATCAGTCATTTTTGACTGATTCAAATTAAGAGAGTAGGTATGTATTTTTTTTTCTGGATACAGTCTCGCCTGATTCAAGAAATATGTGAACGAAAACACGAAGATGAATAAAATTCAGCCCATGTCTTCGAACCAGAGATATCAAAGACCAGCAATCTGTTCACCAAACGTGCAGCAGGCTGCAGTATACTATACACCTACACCGCAGCAACACATTCGTCTCCGAAACTTGTCCCACAAGCGAAATTCGCGTCGTGTGAAATTTCCATACGCATCAATCTTCGGTCTTTATTAGACTAATTTACGGCGCGATACTTCCGGCCAATAATCTAACGCGGTTCAGATTATACGAACACCAGTGCCACACAAACGCCTATGTAGGTATAGGTACCTGTTTCATTTTCTTGATAATCGAATGCACAGACGTCGGCAGTCGTACTGACCAATTAATCGTTTATTGTCCGACAGCTCGACGAATAACGATCGCGTTTGAAATTACCATTTCGAATAATTATTACTTTTGGCGCTACGTTGCATCTTTACCTATATTTATTTTCGCACATAATACCAGAGTCAGGCCGATGATTACTTTTGAGACCTTTTTTCCCTTCTTTACGACTTTCATCGAATTCTACATTCAAATTTGTGGCACGACAAACCCGGGGAAATGTTCAAATTGACTAAGAATGCTCGAGGCGTCTTCGACAAAAGCCTCGTACTTAAAATTTTCTTCAAATTATCGAATCGTCGATTCTGGCAATTTAAAATGAAACAATAATCAATTCGACTTAGGCTAGGAGAATCAAGGGCGTGATGTGATTTTTTCGCTTTCGCCACGTCATTCATATGCCTACACGTACACACACCTGCTGCTGCGTGGTGCGTGCTGCGATGGCTTTAGGCGTAAACGCGGTCGCGCGAAAATCCTCGGATCCGATGACGCGTCCGCCATCTTGAAAATCGATAAATTTCTTCACAAGCACGCCGATAGGTAAAAGTACGCAGGTAGGTACCGGGTACCTTGAAGTAGGCACACTGATACCTCAAATCGTCCAACACCGATCGTCCGGTCCGATCGGACCATTTCCTCGTGAAATTTTCCGTAAGCCGAAAAATTTCTCAAATTCATTTCGATTTTCGGGCATGGTCAAAAAAAAGCAAATCTAGGCATCGAGGCAAAAAATTCCTCAGATCATCGAAAAAAGACATACCTACGCAGAGGAAAAATGCTCTAGGTACGGCAAGGGCAAGGGAAAGGGAAAAATCAGTCGTCGTGTTTTACGAATGACGAAATCGAAAGAGAACCGACGATAGGTCGAAACCATTTGTGAAACGGAGGGGCGGCATGGTTCGCTTCGCGCTAAAGATACCACGCCGCGCAACGTCCCTAGTTTCAAAAACAACGGCGACGCGGCGCGGCGCGGGGCGGGCAGGACACGCTGCAAAGAGGAATTCACAATAAGAACAAGACACACAAAACGAACAGCGGAGAAGAAAAACACAACAACAACAACAACAACAACAACGGCAACGGCAACAACAACAACATCATCAACAACAACAACGACGACCAGTGAATAAAACCTCGCGCGCGCCTGAACGCCCGTGCATGGGTTTTCGCGCGCCCGCCCGCTTCTCTACGACCGCTTTTCGAGAAATCCGCTGCCGTCGCCGCCGCCGCCGCTCCCAGATACACAGCTCCACGGTGCAACTCCTTTCCCCCTGAGCCCCCTCCGGCCGAGCCGACACCCAGCACGGCACGTCACCATTACCGCAGCCGCCGCCGACGCCGCCGCCAGTGTTACCAATATATTATTACTAATACCTATCATCATCATCAACATCATCGACGTCATCATGATAATGTAGCAGGCAGAGGAAGAGGGAAATGAGGTGGTATCATACCATATGAGCATGTAAGACCAAGCCAGCACTTCGAAATCACCAGTCTACCTACTTACCATCAGCCCTATACCTATCTAAACTCTAAACATGGGTTTACCTACTTCATCGCAACCTACGTACAAATGCATTAGTTGCGAGTTGACAGTACCTCACCTCTACGTACACTAAACAGTAAACACACGCCAAGTAAATGCACATGCAAATCTATGCAGGTAATTAATTACACCCAGCAAATAGGCAAAAGTAACTAAAAGTGTACAGATATGAGCAGTTGCGCTTGCAATATGCATAAGTATGGGTCAATAGCGGGAGATCACACACGCACCCCTTTAACGTTCTCAACACCCATTTCCGGTCACATCATCGAAGCAAAGTAACGCCACAGTTAGGTATTTAGGTGCAAACTGCAGAGTAACCAATCTCCACGAGTATTTCGGCAAACGACGCGTCGACGCCGACAATGTAACGGTAAAGTATCTCCAAACGATTCGATCCAAGTATACAGATTCAAAAAAGCCCCGTTACTTCCACGCACATTCGAGTCTCCCGAGATTCCCAAAAAAACAGGCGATTTACCCTTTATCCAAAACCATATTTCAATACCACTAATAGAATACAAACTGCAACAACAGAAGCGATGTTCTCGCCAGACAGTAAATTAAACGTAAAGAAGAGAACGCGACAGCCAGACATCGCCACAGAACACGTGAAAAATCTACAAAAGTAGACCCGGTGAACTCTATACAATGATGAAACGACTTTTTGTCAACTGGTGGAGACTGAATGAACAATAAGATCCATCGATCCCAGCATCGATTCACCACTCAAGATTGACGAGTCAAAAACCTCAAATTATGGGATACGAAATACCTACTTCATGAGATCAATCAAGAGCCTAAATACGATGAAATCGATTCCACAGAATCATCACTGTAGAAACTGCATTTTCAGACAAAGCGGACATTTCCTAAAAAGCATTTTGTTACTAATGCTACACATAGAAAATTCGCGAGGGGCCAAATGCACCACGCAGGAAGAGGAGAAAAAAGGTCACTAAAAAATTCAAGCCATCATAACATAAAAATAAATTTTTTAATAACGATAAAATTGACGACTGCTTTTCAATTTTTTGAGTTTTAGCGCCTTAATATTCGATTTGTTCTCTTATTTCATGCAACAATTCTATTCTCAGAGACCAAAAAATCCAAAATTCTCTATCAAGATGGAAGTTTTTCCAATTTTTTCGATCCGAAGCACAATTTCACCAGGTTTTTTCACCTCATAACGAAAATTGAGGCTATCCTTATTGGAAGGTTTCAAACTTGAACCTAATTTCTTGACTTTTCAAATGCAATTTTGCCACTATTCAAGATAGCCAAAATGCTTCCTCCCCTCCCCATCATCTGATCTGTCAAAATACTCGATCAAAAAGCTAAAAAAAATGAGTAAAATTTCAAAAACTTCTATTCTCGTCTTCAATTTTCTTCGAAATTCCATTTTCAAATTATCAATTTCTTTTCAATTTTTCGTACCTCCGTGGATAAACTGAAACAGTCTTAATGAAGAGGCAACTAAGGCAAGAAATTATAAATTTCCAAATTAGCAGGGGTGCGGTGAACCCTTTAAGTCAACGACGCGACGAGGAAATTGGAATTTTTAATGTTGTATGAAGGTACATATATCACACGAATTTTCGACCCGGAGAAGGGTCTGGACCTTCCAACGTCCCCTTGGCTATGCCACTGATATGTATAATTTCGCTCGGTTAAATTTTTATAAAAAAAAACTTATCATGGCGGGGTCTCTCTAACAATGGGGAAGGGGGTCTCTTCAATTGAATTTTTTTCAAGTTACATTTTCATTTTCTCCCATACAAATTAGAATTTAAATTCATTTTTCCATTATCAAACTTTCATTTTTGGTAATTTAATACGCTCCTCCGAATTTTCAACGACAAGTTGCTCGTCCAAAATATACCTTCACCACACTTCTTCAAATGAGATGGGTTGCTCCGACTCGGAAGTATGATTTTTCTCAATTTTTCACCAATTTGAAACAAACTTTTTTCGAAAAAGGTTTGAAAAATTTTCGACTCAATTCCACCCATTCCACCCATTCCCCCCATTCCACCCATTCCCCCATACACAGTTCAATGTTGCTGTTAATGGAAAGCGAGTTCACCCTTTTGCCTCTCTCCCGATCAATCTAGCTCCAAATATTTCATCGAAATCAGTCAAAATGCTGAAAAATAAACTGAAAGAAGTAAAATTTTCAAAACTTCATTTTTCAACCATCATTTGAGTACCATTTAATTATAGTCTTAAATTTTCGAATCAGCTGTCTAATTTTTTCAAGTTCCCTTTCTTCAAAACAAAGAAGCATTTCTTAAGGAAGCCCCGTATTCAGCTTATGGAAGGGAGGAAGAGAAAAATCAAAATTTCTACCCGGGGTGAATTCTTTTCTGATGGATTTTCGTCAGTTTTGAAGTCTTTTAAAAAGTTTTTGATTCAACTCTAATTAATTTGACTAAAGGTGCAATTTCGCCGGGTCAAAAGCTACTTCCCTCCCTGATCCGAAACTTCATTTTTCATCGTGTTTCGTTTCAACTCCATACTCAAATCTTCAAACATCTCTTTTTTTCAATCTTCAAAATCTAGAGGAGTCAAAATTAGCTTATAGATGGAAGGGGCTAAGAGGGTTAAAAAACTTCAGACCGAAATGGTCTTTTTTCTGACTTTTTCTACTCGAAGATTTTCTCCAATCAAATCATCTATGTTTTGCACTGGTTTCGCATTTAAATCAATCACGATCAGATTTAATCAAGTCGAAATTATAAAACTGGTGGATGAATTTATCTGAAAAATGACTCAAAAATGTCCACTTTTTGAATTAAATTTGGGAATATTTTTTTCCTGTCTTTTCCTCAATAATATATTACATAGATACCTATCAACTGAAGTAAAAGTTACTTTAGTTTTTTAAAAAATATGTTTGAAATGGACAGTTATGACGCAACGCGGGAGAGGGAAGGGGAGGGGAGGATAGTAAGGCATGTAAATGTCACTACTTTTGTACTTTTTTGTATTCCATATAGGTATACGAGTACTATAGGAAAAAATTGACTTTGCCGGGCTCTGCTTCTATAAAAACTCAAAAGCTTTTTCCAACATTCTAGGTACATATTTCATCTTCATAAGAGTATGGCTACCCAAAAGTCTCAGAAACTCAAAACTCAGCCCCTAGTTTGATTTCAATCTTCATCTCGAAAAGTTTCCTTCATCTTTGCTGAACTTATGCAGGCGCGACGCGAATCACCTAATTAGTTTATAATAATAATACCTAATGAAATGATAACGACCAAGTCTAATGGGAATGACCCACAGACAACACGCAGAAGATATGGATGCGAGAGAGTACCAGAGCCAACAGCAGCGGAAGGCAAACAACACGCAGTAGAGTAGATGATGAATGCAGCACGCTGAGAAGAGAAACACACGTGCGTAGTTTCGTCTTGGAAAAGAACGCGTATCAACATGCCAGTGTTTACATTCGCATGCAGCCGGCAACACGTCTAATTACCAATTGATTCATTCGCGACGCGTTCTAGTTCGCGAATCTGGCAAAAAAAAAAATCGCAAGAGTAATGCAAGTAGGTAGGCGCTACAGCTGCACATACTATTCTTTTTCGTGCATTTGTAGTTTTGTAAGGTACAGTCTGGACTTGAAAATTTCACTTCTACTCCAGCCGCGAAAAGGGCGAGCGCAGGCGCCTTACCGGCGCTCCTCACCGCACCGATCCGGCTTCAGGGGTTAGAGTGTAGTCATGACAACCTCCTACCATTTTGAAAAAAATTTATAGATTTTTCATTCGGAAAATTTTGCGAAAATTCGCCCAATTGAAAAAAGGCTGGGTTGCTAATATGAAACGAAAATTTCGAAAATTGAGGAAATCATTTTAAACGTCAGATCTGGCTGACTTGTAGCACACATTCAATTAATACGTCGATGGAATATAATGCATTTTTACATTTCCCATTCAACTGAACAATATTCGATTTTGTTTTCAAATTTTTAGGGGCCATTCAATTTTTCATCGTTGTTGCCGAGGGCGACTCGGACTCCATTCTGCTCTGTTAGAGAAAATTTCGCACGAAAAACATGGGATAGGGGAAGAACTTATTATAATAATTATGTACAACTCCTTACTTCTCTTTTTCTAAATTCTGCACAGTTCCTGTAAATTTTCTAGCTTGCTGCTTGTTCCATTAAACATTTAAAATTAAATGCGGAGAAGGAACGAGAAGTCGAGATGAAAAAAAAAATAAGCTTATGAAATTTAAAAAAATTCACTGGTGGACTTGGGGAAAGAAAGAGCAAAAACGGTTATGAAAAAGTCAATCGTTTCGTAAGAGAAATAGAACACTTCTTTCAAACATGGATCTCTAAACTAGAAAGCATTAATTTCAAAGAATTCAAATTTCAATGCCACCTGACAACGTAATAGAACTTCAATACGTGCCTAATTTCACACAATTTCTCATCTAATTTTAAAACTTCAATAATTATTGCTGTTGTCTCGAAGTTATAATTTCGCGAAAACTTTTTTTGACGGAGCCTTTTTTCAATATTCAATCGAAGTTCATGCCGAGACCAAAAAAACGAATTTTTGTGCTTTTCGCGATTTTTTTCGTATCATTTGTTCAACTTTCAGAAAAATCCAAACCCATGACCACCCATAAAAGTCGAAAAATTTATAAAAATCTTATAAAAATTCTGAGCAACTCGAAACTTTTTCCAAACGAAATTTGGAGCTTTCTTCGAATTTTTGAGCTGCCTATTGAAAATTCGTGTTCTTTTTCGTTATTTCGTGCTTTTTAGTGGCCAGAACAAACCCTGTTCAATGCCGCCTCTTCTTAAATTCATAAAAACCTACTTCAAGATTTCCCTTCTGGATAAGTAACCTTGACATGTACTTTTTCGTTTTCACATCAAATATGTATTACTTAAAATTATTGTCAATTTTCCAACTCATCAAGATTCTCGCAGTTCTCAGTTCAAATCGACCGGAAAGATTGATCAAAACTGAAAAATACCCACTACTTTCAAAACATTTTCACGTCGAAACATTACTTTTTCAATTATTGATGACACGATAAAGGATTCATAGCGAAATTCCGAAGAAAAGAAGTGATTTTTGGGAAAATTTTTTTAGTAAAAAGTGACCAAAAAATGACTAAAAAGTAACCAAGTGACCGAAAATTCAATTTTTCGTAGAGAGGGTGGAAGAATTTTTTACAGTTTTTTTTTCAAGGAGGATTTTTTGTACTTTACTGCAAAAATTTTAAAAATAAATCAACTGAAACGAGGTGAACAATATAAAATAAAATTATAGGAAAACGTTCAACTTGACTAATTTTTGGAATAAAGTTGGCATTATTCATTTTTTTTCTCATTGTCACTTATCATTTAATTTCAGTTAAATCTGCTCAGCTCTCTCAGTGATTTTCTTTGGATTTCTTTACTCGATTCTGCTGTTCATAATTTTTTCATTTTTTTCTTGAAGAAGTTTTAAAAAATCGCAATTTTTACATAAAATTTGGAATTTTTGCTTGAAAATGCGGAAAAAAGTGACTTTTGAGAGGAAAAAATGACTAAAGCGACCTTTTAGACGTGCAAAGTGACCAAATGTGACCCAAGTCTAAAAAATTGACACACACCCCAAAAAATGATTCCACGTTCGAACAAATGAGAATCATCAATTTTCAAATTTCCAATAAATCCCTTCAATTTGCGAGGAAAAGTTCAACAAGTGCGTAAGGTTAATTCTCTGAAAATTTACATTTTTCAGTTATGGATATTTTTTTCAAATACCAATCAATTTTTTTAATTTTTTTTTTTTTTATGTCTTAGATTAGGACCTTCTCTACATTTCCCCATGGTTGAAAATGGGCCCCACCTCCCTCAGGTGAGCTTTTGCTCAACTCAAAGCTGAAAAATTCCAAGGCCGTGGCCTGTTATGACTCACGTTTTGACATTTCAATGTCTCAAAAATGATACAAGAAGTGTTTTTCGGGGGAAAAATTTTATTACAAGTTGATCAGAATAGTTGAGTCCATAGATAAACGCAACGGGAGATGCTCAAAAGTGCCTTCCATTGCCCCTAGGGGGGGTTCAAAGTCGTGTTATAAAATAATGCTCCTAGGCCGTGGCGTTTTTTCATTTCCGTCTCACGGCTCACTAATTTTCTATTTCAATTCACCGAATGGCAACACTGCTTCACATTGTTGACGAGAATACAGGCAGCTTTCGAAATGTTCGAAGTCAATTGATTTATCCAGTTTATAATTAAAAGTTGACGAAATTTTAGAATTCACGATTTCAGCCTTCCTAGGTAGTGGCTTATCATATCTACGACGCGTGACTTCGTAAAATTCTGAAAAAAAATTGGAGATGTGAAATTGGTACGTACAATACATTCACCTTATTAAACTTTTTAAAAACTATAGTTATAGTACTTAAATATTAAATTCTGAATAAATTCTCTTAGGCCGTGGTCATCGTGTTTTTTTCCTAGGCCGTGGCACCTCAATTTTTTCATGTCCACGGCCTAAGAATTTTTTTTTTACAATTCAGAATTACTCTAAAAATGTTACATTTTGTGATATTCTTTATGTAGATGTATTAATGGCTATCTCCAGAGAAGTGCGACTACAACGGAAACGAGAAGCCGAAAGGAAACGACGCCAAAAAATACAAGAAGATCCTATTCGGCGTGTAGAAGAGAATCAAAAACGCCGAGAACGAAAAGCTCGTAAGAAATTGGAGGATGCTAAAAGGAAACGTTCTGCCAAAGAAATAAAAGCTCAACGAATGAAATGGCGACTTGCAAAACAAAGGTATGTCGCAAAAAAAAGAGAAAAACTCTGTGCTCAATTACAGACAGAATCGAATATCAATGCTCGGAGCTTGTCGATGAAAAGAGTTTTAAAGATGCGTCGAGAAAAACAAAGATTAAGAAATTGTTATTTAATGTCGAAATTACAATTGGAAAATGCCAGTTTAAAAACTGAATTGATAAAGTATAAAATGCGCTGTCATCGACTCAAAACTGTTGAAAAATCTAATTCACCTCGTTCTGCTTTGAGGCGTAAGTTTCATCGGCGAATTACACCTGATATTAGAAGGCATTTGCTTTTTGGAGATTCTGTGATCGCTGATATCAAAGAGTCAATGTCAAAAGTAACAAGTAATCGAGAAAAGAATATAATATCGAAACATTTTTCCTTCAAATATGTGAAAAAATATCGATTCATGAACACAGCAAAGCCAGTCTTTAAATTCAACAGTTTCGAGTGTTTTTCAAAACGAAAACGTCTGTTTGGTGCGAATCAGAAACGATTGACTCTGGTGAAAAAATCAGTCCGAGAATTTTTTGTGGATGATGAAGTCTCAACGCTTAGCCCATCAAAAAGCGATCAGATTGTGAAGAAAAAAGTAAAAAAACAAAAACGTTTCCTTTCCAATTCTTTGCGCTACCTGTGGAAAAAATTTTGTGAAAAAAGCAAATTTTTAATTGGATATTCTACATTCTGTAAATTACGACCATTCTGGGTAGTTGACCGCAAGATTACCAATCGTGACACTTGTTTGTGTGTAAAATGCGAGAATACAAAGCTTATGTGCAAACAAATGCGAAGGTTGAATATTGTTAACCATAAAAACATCGATATACTTATTGATGGAGAAATATTTTGTGACCCTGTTACGGAAGCCTGTCGATTTAGAAATTGTAAAAACTGCGCCGATAATGTGATTGAAATTAAAGAATTCGATGGTGAAGAGGAATGTTACTATGACATGTGGGATACTGTGACTGAAGAAGGAACGGATGGTAATCAACATCGCCATATAAAGCTACACCGGAAACACACCATCAAGTTGGAGCTGGTTTCTCTGTTCATTAATAACATTGTACCAACTTACATCAGACACAAAGCAATTGATCGTCATCAGAAAGATGTTATGCGAATTTTGAAGAAAAATTTAACAGAATGTGATCTTGTCATCCACGTTGATTTTGCGGAGAACTATTCGTGTAAATATGCCAGGGAAATCCAGTCGGTGCATTTTGGTGGAAATCGTGACCAGATATCACTCCACACTGGTGTACTATACAATGGTACACAGAAACAATCCTTTTGTACTGTATCGCCAGATCTAAACCATAACGCTGTCGGTATATTTAATCATCTGAAGCCAATTCTCCAGCAATACGAAGAAAAAAACATAAAATATGTACATTTTCTATCAGACTCGCCAAGTACTCAATATCGTAACCAGTACATGTTTTACATTATTTTACGAAAAATTGTTCCCATGTTTAAGAATCTGGTAAAATTGACGTGGAACTTTTCCGAGGCTGGTCATGGTAAGGGGGCTCCGGATGGAATTGGAGGTACCCTCAAAAGGACTTGTGACAGAGTAGTTGCTTCCGGTAGCAATGTTTCAAACTTCGATGAATTCGTCAAGTGTGTAAATGACAACACCAAAAAAATAAAAATTGTTACTGTAAGTAGCAAAGATTCCGAACTTGCTGACGAAATTAAATTAAATTCGAAACCAGTTAAAGGTGAACATTTTCAAACCATGTACGTGTGCGTGTGTGTGTTAATTTTCTTTCAAGTGACTAATCAATATTTTTAAACATTTGGTTATGTTTAGGAACGATGAAAATCCATCAAGTGTCGTTTTCCAAAGAAGATCAAAACATTCTTGGCTTCAATACGTTATCTTGTTTTGATTGTAAAACTAACGACTGTTCGCATTATTCGGCTGTAAAAATCGACTATGGTGATGAAAAACTTTGTACGCAGGCAGAAGCTTCAACGACACAAGAAGGTTCGACGACTCGAGAGAGTGAGACTACGCCAGAAGGATTAATAACGTCTGAAGATACAATGCAAGACACTTCCTTCACCCAAGAAGTCGCTCCGATTTTAGAAGGCGACTGGGTAGTTGTGCGATTTAATATGGAAAAAAGTAAAGGAGAAAGGCGCTGGTTAGGAAAAGTAATCAGGGTAAATGAAAATGACACGTTTCTTGTAAGCTTTGTTCGATCTAAATTGACCAAATTACATTCAGGTTTTATTTACACACATCCTATCGAACCTGACGAATATGATGTATACAAAACGCAAATTTTGTACAAGGTGCAACCGCCAACTATTTTCCAACGATCACTAAAATTCCCAATACATTGCAACATCTTATAGCAGTGTTAGAACGTATTAATCATTTTTAGCTCAACTTATAATATAATACTTATTCATATCTACTAATCATTTATAGAACTAGTCAAAGGGAGCCAAAAAATTTCACAATGTAACCTCGAAATAAGTATTATTTTCTTGTTGTGATCTAAGTCGTAGTACTTAAGACTATATTTTTTAAAAAATTATGACTGAAGTTTAGGCTGTTATATTACTTTTTAAGTGTAATGTTAAGATTTGTACTTTTGTACCAATTTTTGTCGTTCAGTTCATTAAAGTTTATTATTTGAAGTACTTGACTTGGAATACAAGCTATTGATTACGCTTATTTACTTACTTAGATTCAGTTTTAGTGAGAACGTTTTTCTTCAAAAAGTTTGTCAAATCGAACATTTTTTGACCCACGACCTAGGAAGTTCTTAGGTAGTGGCTTATAAAAACGAGCCACGGCCCAAGAACTTCCTAGGTCGTGGTTAACAAAATTTTAACCCACCCCCCCCTCCCCCCTAAGGCATATGACTTCAGCCGAATACCATAAACGACCTTGGGGACACATGTATTTTCGATTCCCCTTAAAAAATTCACCCAAAAACCTTTTTTTTTTTTTAAAAAAAACGACTTCGAAAAATGTAAATTTTCAGAGAATTAACCGTAAAACAATGGTATTTGATGCAATTTAATTTCGTATGTTTGCAATTTCATCTCATAAAACGACTTTATCGTTGCTAAAGTGAATAAAAATCTGATTTTTCTCCTGTATCAACGAAATAAGGAGAGACTGATTTTCAACGAGTTTTGAGTTTAATGCCCGAGCCAAACGAGAGAAATGGTCCAAAAACTCATCGAAAATCACATTATCTCCCAAAATGAGTAATGGGGTGGGTCAAAAAACCAACATGTTTGATTCCTGGGTTTCAATATTACACACAGACGAAAGCAGGAATTCTAGAAAAAAATTCAAAATCGATTAATATCTTCCGATCGCGTAAGAGCCTTCAATAATTCTTTAAAAAGTATATAAATTATAAAAATCAATATTTTTTCAAAAAAAGTTGAAAATTTCGAAACTGATTGAAATCAATTTAGTGATTATCTGGGCCAAAAAGTACGATTTTAGGAGAAAATTCATGTTTTATAAGATAACATTTTCCGATTTTGTTTTCAACAGATGAAGGGCAAGAAGAAATGTAAAAAACGATGCAGAATTGATTTTTTCAAAAAATTTATTGTATTTTTAGGTCGATATAGTGGCTAAATAAACTATAACATCGATTTCAATCAATTTCAAAGTTTTTTTGAAATCGTCGAGAATTTTCGAAAAAATTGAATTTTTCACGATTACTTAGAAGATTTTTTTTACGCGACTAGAAAATAATAATCGATTTCAAATTATTTCTATTCATTTTTTTTCAGTCTTCCAAACCTCATTTTTTCACATGGTATCAGAATTCAACAATCAAAAATTTTGGTTTTTCAAGCCATCCTAGACAAATCCATAATATCCGTAACCTTAATAGAAAAAAATTCTTCAAAACGATAGTATTACTTCTTCCACAATGAAAATTTACATATTCCATGTTGGTTGGCATACTCAGAAGAACTGGAAAAGTCCACCCCCTCCTCGACAAAATTTACCAAATAAATACTAGTTTGGTGCTGATTCATTAAAAAATCTATTACTCAGTCTCATTCATCGTAACCTTGCAACTTTAGCTGGTCTTTTACCGAAAAATTTTCTAGTTCTGTTGGCAACACTGAGTTTGAGTACATTGTGTATACTTGTGTAGGTCTAGGTACCTCGACGTACATGAATAAGGTTTTCGAACGCTTGCCCATCCTCCAACGCGAATTAGGTAGGTACCTACATTTCTACCTACAAACGACACGGGTTCGCGTACTAGAGATCGCCGCCTTCAGCGCCAGCAGCGTCGCGCCGTTACGTACGCCAACGCCACGCCACGCCACGCCACGCCAGCGAATCGAGAAAACAAGCAGGGCAGGAAAATCACCGGAGGAGAGGAGGGCTCGGGCAAGGCGCGCCGCGCAACGCGGCGGCGTTTTAAAACAGTACGGCCGCGAGTTTGCCAGCGCCAGCTCGCGCCTAGCATCGAGGGAGCGAAAGATCGAGTCTACAGTACACCAGACCCACGACCCACAATACACAGAGAGAGAAAGAGAAAAAAGAGATCGTCATCAAATAACACACCTCTCCTCCCTGGCCCCCTGGTGAACGGACGAACGAGCAGGGATCATGGTACACACAGCGATGAGGGCCTTACACAGAATTGGCGAGAGAGCGAGCAAATGCGATAGACAAAGATGGAAACAGAAACCTGGTCCTATCCGCATGTACGAGCGCGACAGAGAGAAAGCTGCAGGTACCTCTCCTTCTGCCCTTCTTACGACCCCCTTTTTCCGCACCAATACTAAAGCACAAATACACGCATTTACAGCAACTTGTAGACAGTGAAGAGATCATACATCTACGTACTGTACACTCACACAACCACGAAAACCTGCTGCCGCTGCAATACTGACACTCACATGCAAACAAGCATTCGATAGCATCAAGGACCTCTTTTCACTCCGAGTTTCAGCTTCTATGTCACTCTTGCAAACCTCTTCCCCTCATTTATCCCATGTCCTACAGGGTACAGTCGTACAGTACCTACGTCTTTCCTTAGCCCCAACGGCTGTTTCTCACATTTCCCCACATCATATTTGATTCCATTTTTTACACATTAAAAAGCATCTTTTTTTCCAGCTCCGTTTCCGGTTTCGATGGAAAACAGTAATTGGTAAAAAAAAAAACTGCAAAACATTGAAAAATTGCCATTTTTTAGAATTTTTTTGGCATAGCATGATGTCTACTGGATTGGGAAAACGAAAATTCATGCTATTTTCATGATTTTCATGCCCGGTAGACACCACGTTATAGAGAAAATTTTGATAATTACAGTAAATTACCGCAAATATTTCAGTAATTATGGTAAATTATCGGTAATACTCTAATAATTAAGATAAATTACCATGAGCATTCCGATAATTACAATAAATTATCGTAAATATTCTAATAATTACGGCGAATTACTGTAAATTGCAGTAAATATTTTGATAATAACGGTAAATTAATGTAAATGTTTCATTAATTACGGTAAATTACCGTTAATGTTCCAGTAATTACGGTAAATTATCGTAAATATCCTGATAGTTACGGTAAATTACCATGAATATTGCGATTATTACTGAAAATTATCGTATAATATTTTAATAATTACGGGGAATTACTGTAAATTGCAGTAAATATGATAATTACGGAAGTAAATGTTTCTGTAATTATGGTAAACATTTTAATAATTACGGTAAATTATAAGAAATATTCCAATAATTGCGAAAAATTACTGTAAATATTCTCTTATAATTACTGTGAATGTGTGAATTATTGTAAATATTATAATTTTGACATTATTTGCCAGATTATTCTCATTTTGATTTTAATTTCAGTCTTTCTTATTTGAATCTGAACCATCGTTTTTTGGCTTATTTCTATTAGCAGTTTGATTCGAATTTTGGTATTTTTTACTCGAATCTGATGTATTGGTCAAGCCCTGCCCAAGCGAAACGAGTGCGGAATATTTTTTATGTAAAAAAAAAAACCTGAAAAATGATCAAAATGCATAGTCATGATTTTCATGTTCGGTAAACACCATGCACAATCAACCAACCGCCCCTTGAATTTTTTAGTCAACCATTTTTTCCAAAAAAAAAAAAAACTTGGAATAAAAAATCAGGAACTTGGACACATAGAAATGAGAAAACGAAAAGTTTCCCTCGCGAAACAACGTACATTCATCGCCTAAAAATAAAACTAACAAACGAGCGTTGATAAGGAAAAAAACCTTACCCATTTACAACTAATACATTGTATAATTGCTTACATTAAAAAAGCTCGCTCGTAAAGAACGAGAAAAAACTCTTACATACGAGTACCAGTTGTCACGCTCATCACAACAAAACAAGCTACGGCGCTTCAGCCTCTATCAATCTGATACATTGGTCAATATTTTTCAAATTCGCTGTCGTATGTTATTCTAGCTGTCGACAGGGTTCTACAAACGCGTATGTGACGAATACGGAAGTGCAAAAAATCTCGACAGTATTTGAGAATTTGAAAACGTACCAATGGTACGTGAATTTTTCCATACTAAACGTGAAGAGAAAAAATTGTACGTGCAAGGGCCAAAAACCGAAACTCACACACGTAGAAATCCAGCTCGAAAAACGTCGACTCCACGTCTACGTAATAGGGCACCTCCAACTCGGAGAACGTTACTTAGCCGATGAGGCCAGCTTGCTTTGCCAACGTGGCTCCAAAATTCAGGCGACGTCAAGGGGGAAAAGAGGAATGTGCGCACTCAACTTTGAACGAGTACTTCGCTCGACCATCCTGCTTCTACTTCCCTTCCCCCGAACCCCAACGCTCCATCGTTGCAGAGAAATAGAACACCGTGCTATGTGTGAAAGGAAACTCGAAGTGAGGGGCCAGAGAAGGGTATCTATTTTCGAATTACAACGTAGCTCTAATCAGTTGAAATACCAAGAGGCAAGGGGAGGCTAATAATTTTCGTACCATAAGTTTCAACTTTTCAATATCATGCCCCCTTTTTGTACCGAAAAAATGGAGCGAATAATGGAAAAGTTGAAGAAATTTGACGCAGATTGGCTTAGCAAATTATTTACCTAGGCTGGAATCGGAAAAATTGCTCCGGCGTGAAACTACGCTCGAAAATTGGGATATTGGAATGAAAAGAAATAGGGTGTTGCGATCGATCGATGGAAGAAGAGAATTTTACTCGTCCAAAATGGTCGTCTACTAGGGAAACACAACCACGAAGGGAAAGGGGCGAATTCACTGGTGGAACAGTACACGATGGTGGGGAAAGGGCAGAAAATGTTGAATTTTCAACGTAAAGGAAATCTACTCTCTCTGACATGAAGCTCTCACATATTTTACCGCGTAATCTGGCCAAAGAAAACCGAACGATAATCATTATGCACAACATTTTAACAAAAAATATGCTATTACTTCAGGAATTTTAAGCAATTTTTTTCATAACCAGGGCTTTCAGTTTGAGCAGATTCGTACACATTCAGAATTTATTTCCGGCTGTTCTGAAATAAATTTCAACGTGTCAAATTTAATTACCATAGAAATTTAGATGTTAACCCTTTGGTGCCCGGCGAAAAACTGATGGATGAAATTGAAAAATTTTCACGCTGCTGAAATATACCAAAGACCAATAGCTGAAAGCTAAAAAAAATTTGCTTCGGGTGAACTGATTTATTTGGAAATGTATCATTTTTAGAAATCTTTGAAATTTGGTTATATTCGATTCCAAATCTGTAGAAGCTCCAACTGAAGTGAAAATTGCGCGAAAATGTAAAGGACTGAAAATTTGATAAGATAGCGTGAAAATAATACGTATTAGTTCAAAGGTTGAATCACCAGAAAAAAAAATGAAAAGAAATTGAAAATTTTTTCAAAAAAAGTGGAACCTGTTCCGCCGGAAATATCAAAATTTGATCATGCTGGAAGCAAAATTTTCCGATAGAAAAATATTTTGTGGAAAATTCGAAATATTTACAGAAAAAATCTGGGTAAGTATTGAATAATATTTGGAAATTGAGGTTCAACGCTATATTTGACAAAAAATTGAAAAAAATGGATCAATTTTTTTCAAAAAAAATTTTTTTAAATTGTTTTTGATATTCCAAATTATACGTATTTATAATTTGGGAAAAATTTCATTTCTTACCAAAGTTAACTCTTCATTCATTAAAAAAAGGTAAAAATTTCCAACGAAAAAAAAAGTTTCATATTTTCGATAAATTTTTCTATGCATTTAAATGGGTCTCAGTGCGACATGGATCAATCAATTTTTTTCTAGCACCTTTAAAAACTAGAGCGATACTAAAAAATGGACCGTAGAGATATTTTTGAGCCAAAAACTTTCGAATGTAGTCAGATTTTTGGGGTTGAATTCAAGGAGACGAGAGAGGGGGTAAATATGGAGTGGAGGAGGAGGTGGATAAAGTTTCCACCACCATGCTTACACGTTACACCCATTTTCAATATTCGAAGAAAATGCAAAACAATAACCTATTCCTAAAAATAGTCAACACTCCCTCATTATTTGTTTTGTTCAGAAATTTAGCAAAATTTGTCAATTTTTTTCATGTTGAGTAACATTTTGTAATATCACCCAAATTTTTGACGAAAAAAATTCAAGATTTTCATCTGAATAAGTATTACTGAAGTAAAAAATATTTGACATGGCGATGTCTTCGGTTTTCGGGGTAAATTTTTAAAAGGAGTAACTGTTAAATTAAACGATTCACTTAAATTTTTTCAGAGTTTTCGAAAAATTTGTTTAGTTGACAACATTGTAGATATTTTATTCATAAAAAAATATTGTAACCCTGCCGGGAAGAAGGGACCATGTGTAAAGAAAATCGATGTCTTTATTTTGATGTGTTTGGTCCAGATTAGGAGCTATTTAGACCAAAAACGTGAAAAAGAGACATCAATTTTTTTTTTTTACATATGGTCCCTTCTTTCCGGCAGGGTCACATATCGCACCTCCAGTGCAATAACAACACATCTCAAAATTAAAAATCGTGAAATCAAAAACAACACATCTCAAAAAACTACCAAAAATAACAGGTATTGTAAAAATCTGTCGCCGTCATTGGAAAGAGCGTGAAAAATTACAATGGATCTTCACAAAAAAATTAAATATAAATTTGTCTTCAACGTTTAAAGAACCAAGAAATTTTCAATTTTTTTGAGATGTGTTGTTTTTACTTTTTTTGAGATGTGTTGTTATTGCACTGAGGGTGCGATATACCATTTCAGGGTGTCTAACAAAATTTGGTGAGCAAAAATATTGACTTATATGACCTTTTGGAATGAATTTTCTGAGTCCCCCCCCCCAAAAAAAAAACCTATCTTTCAAGCAAGGGCGAATTTTTTTGGTAAAAATTCAAAAAACATGAATGAATGTTCTGCCAATTATTCATATCATTTTAAATCGGTGACTTTTCACTGATCTTTCCGTCAAAATTAGCGATTTGTTTGATAAATTGAAAATAGATTGAAAATTAGTGAAACAATCATCAATTTTTAAAATAAAGGGAATGAAATATTGCCCGGGAGAAGCGAAGAGGGCGAAAATTTTTGGAAAATAGGTCTTCAGAATCTGAAATTTCATATTAGATCAAACAAAATTGTGCTTTATTCGTGGTTTGTATTGACTTCTAAAAAAACTATATATATTGACTCATTTTCTGATCTCCTTCCAAAAAAATCGAAACATTTTTGAAAATTCTAATCGAAAGCATTACCGCGTCCTTCAGATAGATAAGAAAGGACAATATTTTTCATTTGAAAATAATTAATTGTTTAGGTTGGAAAAGAAGAAGTTTCATACAATCGTTTTGAAAATGAAAGTGTGTAAAATGACTGAGCCCGAGCGAAGCGAAGGCGAAAATTTTTGAAAAAAAGGCATTCAAAAGCTAAATATTTCTTCACTTTTTGATAAATATTTTAGTTGGGGTATTAAAAAAGAAGCAAAATCTCAAATCTCTCATTTTTCAAGGAAAAATGGAATTTTTTTGGGAGACCTCTTTGCAAAAGTACTGACTTATACTGACCGTTAAACACTCTGTATTTTGAAAAATGAGAAAAAAATCGATAACAACGTCGACCGGGGGTGAGGGGGTGAATCCACCAGACTATCCAAAAGTTGCAAAAAGTTGGGAAAAGTTGGACAAGTTGGGATTCTTAACTTTTATCCTGAATTTTCTCAAGTTTGGAGCAGAAAAAATTGTCCTTCTTTATCAAGGGACTTGGTGGTGATTTCGAATAAAATTTTCAGAAATTGTTTTTTTTTTCTTTAAAGAGTGGGTCAATAAGGAATTAGTTTTTTTAAGAGTCAAAAAAATAGCTCAAAACCCTCGAATTTTCATTTTTTGTTTATAAAAAGACTGGTCGAATAATTGGAGGTTCCCCTCGTCCCACAGCACATAGCTTCATCACCTCGCTGAAACGTTGAGAAAAAATGAGAAAAAACTGAAAACCGTACCAATTTAAAAGTGTTGAAAAAATGATATAAGATTGAGGTACATGGGCATTTTTATAATGTTACAAAGTTTCGCTCATTTAAAGTAAATCAGAACCATGGCCTCATCTCGCAAGTAAAATTACGTGAACCCTGCAACCAAAAAGTTTCGAAAAAAAAAAGTTTTCGGAAGGTTTCTGAATTTTCTCCACGAAGGTACATGGCTATTTCTCATTTTCAGTCATCACTAGATAATAAATGTAAATTAACGGGCATTTAAGCGTGATATCGACCGTTTGATGGAAAAGTCTTCCAAACTCTCGCATCGGTTATCGAGCTCAGAATCCTCAGCTACTTCTACCATCTCGACAGTATAATCCAATCATGGTATAAAAATCAATACACTATCCATTTCCATACTTCACAATTCAACTGTAATTAGTATTACGATGAGATCAACACCAGAAGAAGAGTAGGGACTGAGGTTAATAGATGACGAAAGATAATGATAGGAATACGGAAACCGGCAGCAAATTTATACGTATGTGTAATTGTGTTCAAACAAAATCTGTGCGCGTAATACCGACTGCACAGTATTCCCGATCCTATTTACCGATTATCAGAGCGTTTTCTTCACCTTCTTTCTGTGGTTATCAACTCATTTCGCTTTAGCAGCCACGCGGCGTTGCTGCGGCGCGATGGTGATAATCATTCGCGTTAGAACATTTTTTTACATTCGTTTTATCACCTTGCGCAAAAGAGAGAAACAGGTGCGTCTTCGATTTAGTTTTTGGATTTTATTGTCGTTAGACGTTACCTAATTTATCGACGAATGAAACCCGTTCTCAATTATTCATCAAAAAAAAAAGGTGAAATTCCCTAATTTTATATAAAACTTGCATTGCATTTTGTCTCGTACTAAGTGTTAGAATATGCGAGATGCATGCTATAAAACCGGTTTCATACTGACGTAATAAATGTAATCATTGTACATATCTATCGTTACTCTTGTTATTCGTTCATTCGTTGTAAATATACGTTCATACGAAGTCGTCGTACCTTTTATTCGGATATGGTAGCTGATCGTGGTTCAAGTTTTTTCGCGAATAGACTGTGATTTTTTTTGAGATCGCGATGCCTCCGTTAAGTGCCAAAGATGTTGTTATTCCGCGATTCGAAGAAGGAAAAATCGCGTACGATAAATGGCGCTTCCAATTTGTGAAAATGCTCAAATGTTTGAAGCTGGATAGCGTGATACAGTATGACGCTGCGCCAAATGGTACAAAAGAAGACGACTTCAAGAATAGTCAAGCACAAGTTGAATATTTATTGGCAATGGCTGTGGATCCCGATGTAATCATGCACTGTACTTCGCCAAAAGAAATGATGGGTATGTTGGACACTCGTTACAAAAAGAATCTTTAGCTAAACAAGTGATGATCGAGAAGCAACTCTTTCAAATGAAATATAAAGATGGCGACGACGTTGAAGCTTTTATGCTAATTTTGAACGAAAAATGAAGGAAGTAGATGCTGCTGGTGCCAAAATCACGAAAGAGAAAGAGCTACAGTATTTATTGGGTATGTTGCCTGATTCGTGCCAGCATTTAATCGAAACGATAGACCTAGTTCCTGCCGCAGATCGCAGTACGAGTTACATACGAGATAAGCTGAAGCTTCGTAGTTTGGAAACTAAAAAATCTACACCTGAGAAAGAAGATAAATTAGAAATCGAGGCGAGTGCATTTAAAGCACAAGTTGGCAATCAAGTTACCTGTTTTATTTGCAAACAACCGGGTCATATCAAACGTTTTTGCCCTGAAAAAGTCGCGGTCGTGGTCAATCAAGAGGAAAGTTCAATTATAACAATCGCAGAGGTAACTCAAGAGGAAATTTCTACCGAGGTCAAAATCGTGGGAATCGCTATAACCAGTGGAGAGATAGGCGTGGTCCAGATACGAGCTCAGATCAAAGTAATGCGACGATCACCACTATGCACGTCAGTGTCAACTCATCCAATATCAAAGATAAGACCGTAAATAAAATGCAGTGGTTGGTGGACAGCGGTTGTACAGATCACGTAGTTGACTCCGAAGATTATTTTTACGAGTTCATAGAGTTGAAAAATCCAGCTACGGTTCAGTTAGGCGATGATTCCTACATTCAAGCTACGAAAGTTGGTAATATTACGTGCAAATTTCTCTGTGATGGTAATGAAGTTCAGATTAATGTTAAAAATGTATTTTATGTGCCCAAGATAGGTAGAAATTTATTGAGTGTATCTGCTGTTACTCGTCATGGTGTTAAAGTTTTCTTTGATGATGATTATGTCGAATTTTACAATAGGGATTCTGAATTTTTGTTCTATGCGCCAAAGAAAGATAAAATGTACCCTATTGATTGTATTGTTGTAGATGATAAAACTGTAATTTCGGCCAATTATTCAAAAAAGAATATGTCAAAAAAGGAATACTATCACCGAGTACTAGGTCATGTAAATTTTAGCGACTTGTCAAAAATGTGTAAACACAATTACCTAGAAGGCTTACCTGAAAACTTGGAAAACGAATTTATGAGATGTTCGATATGTCTAGAGTCTAAACAGTCAAATTTGAAATATGGTAAACGACGAACTAGAGCTACGTATTGTGGTGAGATTATTCACTCTGATGTAAAATACTACGATGTTATAGGTTATAATGGCGAATGTTATTTTGTTACCTTTATTGATGATTATTCTCGTATAGCTAAGGTATATTGCATTAAGAATAAGTCAGACGTTTTTGAAAAATTTGTAGAATATTTCAATCTGATTAAGAATTTAGCTCAAGGTCCAGTTACAAAATTTAGGTGTGATAATGGCCGTGAATACCTAAATAAGCATTTTTATAGGTTTGCTAGGGAAAACGGATTCAGAATTACTCCATGTGTTAGTTATAATCATCAATTGAATGGAGTTGCCGAAAGGTATAATCAGTCGATCATGAATAGGGTCCGTTGCCTCCACAAAGAGGCCAATCTCGAAAGAAAATACTGGCCTGAGGTTGTTAGCGCTGCGTGTTATATAGGAAATAGGGTGCTAAATAGTTCGACTATTGAGAGGAAAACTCCGTATGAGATATTTTTTGGAAAACATCCGTCTGTTAAAAACTTAAAAATGTATGGTAGTGATGTATTTGTAAGGATACCTGATGAGAAAAGGAAATCGTCTGATGATAAGGCAAAGAAAGGAAAGTTGGTAGGTTATACTGATGTAGGATATAGGGTTTTATTAGATGGAAATGTTATTATAGCGAGAAATGTGCAGTTTGCTGAACCAGATGCTTACGTGATTACTCTGAAGGAAGAGGGTGAGAAGGAAGAAACGTACGAGAAAAGCACAAGTAAGGATGTAAAAGATGAGATTCCATCTACGTCTAAAAATAAAGATAGCGAGATACCTACATCTACTAGACCTACTAGAGAGAGACGTATGCCTTCGAAGTTTGATGATTACGTGATAAATTGCCGATATGTAAATACTAGTTGCCCTGAAACATTTCAAGAAGCGATGAGATCGAGTGATGCGGAGAAATGGAAAGAAGCTATGGATAAGGAGTTTCACACGTTGGATGATAAGAAAATTTGGACACTCGTAGATAGGCCAAAAGATAAGAAAGTAATTCGCACTAAATGGGTGTATAGAGTAAAAGGCGACGGTAGGTACAAAGCAAGATTGGTTGTGAAAGGTTACGAGCAAGAGAAAACAGATCTTGATTCTGAGAATTACGCACCTGTAGCTAGAATGGGTACTTTGAAAACTCTTTTAGCAGTTAGCTGTTCTAGAGGTGATGATATACACCACGTTGATATTCAGTGGGCGTATCTAAATAGTAAAATTCGTTCAGAAGTATACATAGAAAAGCCTGAGGGTTACGAGGATGGATCAAGTGATCAAGTTTATTTGTTGAATAATTCGATGTATGGTTTGAGAGAAAGTGCGAGAAATTGGTATGATGAATTTGGCGATTTTATTCTCGAGTTAGGTTTTGTTCGTAGTCTGTATGATCCGTGCCTTTATTATCATCCTGAATTAGAACTTTATCTGATTACCTTCGTTGACGATTCATTGATATGTGGTAAACCGAAAAATATTTTGGCTATAAAACAGAAGTTTAAGGAACGTTTTGGTATCACTGATTTAGGTAGAATATCATCTTACTTAGGTATCGAAGTCGATTACGATTTAGCTCAAAAAACCATGATTTTAAGTCAAAAAAAATTCATTACGGAAACGGCAAGAAAGTTTCAAGTTGATTTGTCAAACGATGTCAATACTCCGATGGAAGAGGGTTTAAAAATTAGCAAAGGTCCGATAGCTGAGAGTGAGAATTATAGAAATTTAATAGGAGCGTTAAACTACGTAGCTCAGGGTACTAGACCAGATATAGCCTACGCCGTAAATTATCTCAGTCGTTTTCAAAATTGTTCTACTCGTGAACATTATAAATATGCCGAAAGAGTTCTCATTTATTTATATCATACTAGAGAGAAAGTTTTGCATTTTAAGAATCCATGGAATGATTGCTTAGATTGCTATGTCGACTCAGACTGGGCTAGTGATGATGATTGTAAGTCAACGACAGGGTTTATTATTAGGTGTTTTGGCAATCCGGTATTTTGGAAAACGATAAAGCAAAAAAACGTCTCTAGAGCATCTACACATGCAGAATATTATGCGATCGCTGACGCATCAGAGGAAGTTTTATTCATCAAAGGTGTTTTATCTGATCTCGGAATAAAAAAGGAGCTACTCGATTCAATTAAAATTTACGAAGATAATTCAGGCGCAATTTTGCTTGCAGAAAATGGTAATTTTACTAAAAGATCCAAGCATATCGATGTAGCGTATCATTTTGTACATGATCTTGTTAGAAAAGGTATCTATTCTATGGTTAAGGTTAATACAAACGAGAATTTAGCCGATATATTCACGAAAGCTCTCGGCAAGTCGAAATTCGATAAGTTTAGAAACCTTATAAATGTGTTCTAGAAATTATCTATTGTATTTATCGTTGAAAATCGTGTTATCGATAGTCGTATTTATCATACATGTATTATATTGTATATTTATTCGTTTAGATTTGTAATTTGCTCCAATGCTTATTTCATCTCGCAAGGGAGCGTGTTAGAATATGCGAGATGCATGCTATAAAACCGGTTTCATACTGACGTAATAAATGTAATCATTGTACATATCTATCGTTACTCTTGTTATTCGTTCATTCGTTGTAAATATACGTTCATACGAAGTCGTCGTACCTTTTATTCGGATACTAAGGTTATATCGACCACTGGAAAATGACAAGTTACTTTTCATGTGATGTGGGAGAGGGCTGAAAACAGGACAAATTCGAGTGTCGATTGGTAAATCCTTACTTGACGTACTTTCGATGAGAATTTAAATTCGAATTTCAATTTCACTTAGGAGTGTTTGAAAAATTACAAAACGATTCCTCCACACATTCCAATCTTTTCCGTTTTTGATCAAACAGAATTCTCAATTTCTTCAAAAAACAAAACTTAAACTCGAATTTTACTCAACTTTTCACCTTTCAGACACATGGCAATCATACGATATCACCTTCAAGGCAATTCCTCAATAAATTTTCTTCCTCATTTCATTGAATATTCTGATTATCTAACAGCTGGATAAAAACTATGAGAATAGAAACGCTTACCAAACACGTCGATAATTAGTCGTCTTGATCTTCGTCGTCGTTAAAGGAGAGTAGATTAGATTTTGACTTAGATTGAGCTGCCTTTTTCTTAGATGATTTCTTAGGATCGTCTACAGATTTGGATGCGTCCTCCTTTTTAGAAGTCGGTTTAAATATAATTCTGTCGTTCAAATTGGCGGGAGTTGTTTCTTTTCCTAATTTAACAGAAAGACGTAATAAATTGTCACCAATGCAAAAATTATTTTTACTTGAATGTATTTATATTATGAGTCTACATTAGGTAGAAATGGTAAATTTTGAGCGAATTAGAATCAGTTTTGAAACTGGTATCGCGAAGAAAATTACTTCGAAAAGTTTTAATTTGTAATTGTAATGTACATTACAGATATTATATTCAACTTCATTACCATAATAATGAACATTAATTTTTCTAAATAGGATGCATTGATATCCACCTCTTCACAATTGAATTTAGAGATGAAAAAAATTACAAAAAGGCATCTTTCATTACATAACCACGTCGTCGTAAAATTTAATCGCCTAATGAGATACATCACTTCATACTCGAATCAGAAATCGACGTAATCCCAGATTTCGTACAAAAATGACTAATAAAACAAATATTGGAAAAAAGTGGATAGTGAAAACTCGCCATGAATGAAAATCGATTTTCATGCAATTTTTCGTTTCGAAATTTCAAGTGGATCCATTTTTTCCATAGTACTGTAGTAGGCCATTAGAAAACAAAATGGCCGCCAAAATGCTCGAAAGTAGCGTGATCAGTTCCCGAAGGAGTGAAGAAAGAACGAAAATACCATGCAAACTGTATCGGAGGGGAAGAGGGGTACTAGAGGCACGGGCACGGGTCTACGATGATGCGAACGCAACGCTCAGCAATGCCATGCACCGCCGCTCCCCCTCAAACTACCGCAATGATGGCCAACTTACCGCAACGTTACCTCCGGATTCCTACTTACTCCGGAGTAAAATGAAAATGTAAAAGACCAACATCAGTACTTCGTAGTACTAACACAACATAGTATTTTGGCGAGGGGACTAGAACTGGAAATATTCACATCGATGACTGGCAAATTATTTTTTCCAACCCTACGCAAGCATTACGGATTCGGAATTTTCAACTTCTTCGAATATCATACTATAATGGACAGTTTCGAGAGAAATAATATTTTTCACGATATTCAGCGACCTTAATCGTTGCCAAGTTCATTACACCTAGTATAACAAACAGAAGTTGTTCCAGTTCGCAAGTTTTCATTTTTACCGTCCCCGTCGAACCGATGAAGAAACGCGTATATTACGCAAGCTTACTTTACATAGCATAACGGAATCAGGTATGTATACAGTCGAAAGAGCAATTTTCATAGAAAATCACATTCGAGTAGGAACCTCGCGTGTATGTATCAACAATAACGCGAAGAGTAGGCACGTACATACCTAATTTTTCTTTCGTCCTCTCGACTTCCACTTGTTCAGCGGATAAATCACCAGGATTCAAAACAACAATTGTAGGTTGGTCGTCTAATTTTTCTTGGTCACTATCTTCACCATCGGAAAAAGACTGGCGTTCTCGCTGCAAAAGGTAAAATTGCATTACGATAATGGCGGGAAAAGTTGAAACAATGTGACAGAAAACGTTTACATACCTTCGTGTCGACAGTAGGACCTTCACAATAACCGATTTGCTGTTTCAATTTTTTCAAAAACAGCGGCTCGTCCGGTTTGCCGAAGACCACATTTCTTTTAGACATTATATTCCGCAAAAAAAACAAAACAACACAAAAATAGTACTCGCATCGCGAAACGAATCAATTTAACGAGCAACGAATTCAAAATAGATCAAATTATCGACTAGATGCACGAATTTATTATATTAACACTATTTTCATGGATAAAAGTAATAACAAAATTTGGATAAAAATGAAAACGCGAATCATAAATAAACGACAACTTGAATCAGCGATCACAAAAATATGCAAAGATTCTGCCAGCTAAACTCAAAATTTGACTTTAAATTTTACAATAATCACATAAATTTTATGACATAATAACCAGATTACGCGTACATTTTAATTTAAAATTAAAAAACTAAAATATCTTGACGTTCACAAAATCTTATTTTTGATGGAGAAAACTACGCGACGAATGCACT
Source organism: Pseudococcus jackbeardsleyi (assembly GCA_038380155.1). Lineage (NCBI taxonomy): Eukaryota > Metazoa > Arthropoda > Insecta > Hemiptera > Pseudococcidae > Pseudococcus > Pseudococcus jackbeardsleyi. Next base: position 2,256,013 of record CM076240.1, read on the forward strand.
CATTTCCAATCCACTCGAAACGAAATGAAGAGAAGATTAAAGACAAAGTATAAAGAATCGAAGTTGAAGCGTTGAGTTGAACTGTAGAACTAAATAAACTTTTAAACTAAAAAGAAAAGAGGAGGAGAATTTTCCACTACTTCACCGCCGCCATTATCGTCCAAGTGGAGTCGCGAAGTGTTACGAAATCGACCAATCAGAATCGCCCATAGTTGCTACCGTTGAATCTTAATGCCAAATTATTTTTTTCAGAGGTTTTACTTTTTTTAAAATTTATTTTCAATCATTTTTTTTTCTAAAGAAATTTGTAATATCTGAAATTTTATTCGATGAGGAGTGATTTAATGACCTAAACATGTATTAAAAATGAAAACATGAAAGTAATACGCGATTTTTTGAACCAAATCTCGGTTTTTAAATTGTAAACTGTTTTCTGTACCCAAAACAGAAACCAAAGTAAAATCGAATCGTAAAAAATGCGAAAATGCCTCGCAAATTCATAAAAACGGCCACCTTTTTTGGAGGGACGTAGACGTAGAGTGGTGTTGTTGTGATGGACTGGATATTTGATAGATAAAAGTGTTGTTGACTGATATTAATTACGATTGATTATTTTTTCAAAAAAAAAAATTAGGTAACTTATTTTTTAAATACATTTTCCAGTACTTTTTGCTTTCAGTTCCTCTCGTGAAAGCTCATCATAATCATTATTTTGTATTGTGTGAACTATAAGTTGGTTTCATTGAATTTGAATTCACAGAGATTGATCGCATAGTATATTCACCTGGTGAAAGATACAACTATGAAGCGAGTATTAATTGTACAACAACAGCCACAAAATCCGTTTCCGAAGAAAGAAGAGACTGTCTGCATCGACGGATTCAATTTCAGCCGTGAATTGTTGAATATCGCTGATTTAATTAAAAATACATTCTCCAGCCTAGAGCAAAAAATCAACTCTTTGGATAGCAAAATAAATTCAGTATCGAATGTATGCAGCAGTATACTTTACCATACGGAAAATATTATCAAAGGAAACAAATCCTCGTTTCCTGCTGGTTCGGTGAAATGTTGTCAAGAATTATCAACTAAAATTGAAAGCGTTAATAAGATACTGAACAGTATTGCCGACGTTGTACAGCTTCTAACCGTGGAATCAGTATCGCAAAAACAAAATCTGAACCAAGATATGTCAGTGTTCATATCTTTAATGGTGTGAATTGTGAATGCTGAAGTCCATTTAATACAAAGTTTTATTTATAATTTTAGTTTTTCGGCTCCCGTCGTATTGGTTCCGAACAAAGTACCACCACTTGTGGAAGCTCAAGTTTCTTTGGATTCTAGCTTTCAAGTAATATCATTAAATTGCGAGCAAGATTACCCCGATGGAAGTTGGCTAGGAGATGAAACACAAATGGAATCTAGAGTTAGAGTTCCCATTACTTCTGGGTAAGTAATTTTTTGGTTATATTAAAAAGTAATATTGCAGTTTTGATGGAAAATGATGAGTAAATTTTGATTTAAAGCGAATTATTGCATATAAACACGCATTGTCTTACTCCTGAAAAAATGGCTTTAACTCTACTTGATCATCTCTTCCCAAGAGAGGTTCTCGCTGTATCAAATCTTACAGGAAAAGGAAAACATGGCAAAAAACAATTAGATCCTTTATTTGTGAGTGATTTTGATGTAAAGATTACGTTAGATTACCTGATAATACTTATTAAATTATTGTGAAAATGTTGCAGATATATGGAATACGATGTCATTTACTGCACAGATTCGGTATCAGCGAAAAAGATTGGTTTAGAATCAAACAAAACATGGATTCGAAGTGTCGCACAGTTTGGCGTAGAAAACTGAAAGGGCTTCCTATCGGAACAAACAGGGTATGTTTTTTTCGTATTTTGCTTTGCTCTTTAGAACTTATTCACTTCCTATTATGCTAATTTTGATCGCAATTATTTTCGTAGGCTGATCAAAATTACCAACGGAAAACGGAAGAAAATCGATGTAACGAGACAGAATTGAACGAGAATAGTTTCACTTGCGATCCTTTCATTTTTGCCAATGGATTAATTTCGGAAAATGAAATAATGGAAGATATTGAAGAAGAAGACGAAGAGTTGGAAGAAGAAACCGAAGTAAAATTGTTATTTTTCACGCATGCATCATTCTGTGTGTTGTACAATTACTATTCAAACATTCGCATGTATAATTAAATTATAGATCATACAAATAGCAGAAGGCATGTTACAAACAAATTTCGAAACTAGTGATAAATTTGAAGATTGCGATGATAGTAATAAGTTTTTGTCAGATAATTTCAGCTCTGTAAGTATTACATGCGTACTCAGTGCCGGCAACTTGGAATTTTGTCATGTGTTGCCCATTTTGAAACTAACTTGGGGCTTTTTGGGAGGACTGATAATCAATCAAATTTCACTGATTTCCCAGTTGATCTGCGACATTTTACTGCCAATCAGTGAAAAATTATCGATTCGATTAGTGAATTTTTACCATTGAATCAGTAAAAATCAGTTGACTGTTTGACATCACAAAATCAGTCAAAATTTACTGATTCAGTAATGAAAATTCATCGATTGAATTAGTAAATTTTTTCACTGATTCCTACAGCGACTCAATTTTGTCGATTTAAATCAGTTAATTTTTCACATTTAGAGAGTACTGGCGGAAAATTTTACACTTGACATTAGTGTAAATTTAAAAAATTTGGAAAAAATATTAACCCAAGGGTTTAAATACTCAATTCAAGGCATTTTTCACAAATTTTCAATTTTTTTCATGTGTTGCTCGAGCACCAGAGCAACACGCAAGTTGCCGGCCCTGTGCGTACTATAATTCCTTCCCGTTCTAATACGTATTTAGGCCCACGCCAAGTGTATCTGTCAATTAATATTTTCTATATTTTGTTGAAATTGTTTTTCTTTTTTTCCCCAGGATTCATTGTCAAAAATGGACGATACTGACGATTTTTGCACTGATAGCAGAGAAACACTTACAATTCTAACCAGTGATGGACCTGTAAACGTTCTGAATCCTCATTCGCCAGTCAACGGAAACGAATTTATTATTACCTGAAATGTTATAGAAAAGTACTTCGGTTTGAGATATTTTCTATGGACGCCTAATTTTAGCGCATTTTCCAAAAATCGTACACTCATTTGATAGAAATATGCATAGGTTCTATTTAGTGTTTTAAAATGATTAAATGAATAATGAAATTTTAAAATTGGAAATCAAGATCGTAATTTTATCGTTTTTGATTTATGATTTAATTTCCTGTTTCAAAAATGATTCATAATTTATTAATTTTACATTTATTATTCACCAATCGAACATTGTTTTTAAAAATTCTTCGGCAAGCTGTTTATATTTGTGAAAGATGAACTGTTCTTTGTGCAAACAGTATTAATCTAGTTGCGTAGTTGCTCATTTGCTGTATTTATTTTGTCTCGCCAATTTCAAATTGAAATCATTATCTTTTGCATGTATTAGATGTTAAAAATTTCATTTGAAAAATGATTTGATTGAGATGAAACTCGTACACATTTATTTTATATACTTGTATGAATCAACGATTCTTTCCATCGTTGATATATGTGTGCATAGTTCCAAGTTTCATGAGAAAAATAGCGTCATCGACCGAGAAATTCATTATCATTACCAATTGTTTAGTTACATATTATTCTCTGATTTATTTATCCCTTCAAAAGTAACCTAATTTATTGTCAACAATGGCCCGATATTGACGAAAATAAGATTGTCAATTCATAAGATATTAAAAACTGGGTATGAAAGCTTGCGTTTAATAATGATGTATTTCCTTAATTTCTTAGACAACAAAAACCAATCTATCTACAGCTTAATTAAATATGTATTTGTTTCAATGTGAAAAAAATTATATCATAAAATTAAAACAAATAATTACAATAATTCAAACATAAATGGCATTATAGCCGAGTAATTCTGATTACATCCATAACGTAAAAGTGATATGGTACAGTACATGATGAAAAACAAAATCAAGTTACGTGCTTAACTCATTTTCAAATTCCAAAGAATCGTTACTTTCTTCGCAGTGTAACAAGTAATTGCAAACATCCTTTTTCATTTTAAAAACCGAGGCACAGTTTTTCTTCATGTACGTATTTACCTTCACGTCGTTTTTATCCAATAAGCTACTCACAATTACCCTTGATTCGTCCAACTGGCTTACTTTCTTCGCTAACTTTTCGCAACTTGACTTTCCTTTCATTATATCGATATCTTCTGCGGTAAGGCAATCTTTACATTCTTTCCAAGTCAGGACTGGATTTATTTGCCTGTAACATGATTGCTCGTATCAAAATTTTGAAGGTACCACCATGCAGAGATATAACCAATGTACCTCATCTTCGAAAGGTGTTTGAATTTCATTTCGTGAGCTTTCTTTTTCCAATCTTCTATTTCTGTATCCCATAATGAAATCTGACTACGTACCAAAAAAAAAAACAATCATCGAAGAGCGAAAGAAAATGAAGATACTAAAGTAAATAATTATCGATGGTACGCCAGTACCGTAACTTACTTTTTGATAATTTCTTCTCTGGTACTAGAATTAATGAAACTTGAGCTTGTCCTTTCAGTTTGAGACACTTCCGTATCTGACATAGTTGAATAATTAGGAGAAATAATAACGAATTAACAAAGAAAATGCTATGACAAATTCGATCAAATTATACTACTAGGTATACGACACTTTCAATAAAATTACAGGTTTTCTCGTTTTTTTGTTCACACGCAATTTCTCAAATAAGAATTGATTGTAAAAGTAAAGTAAATAAGATAAACAACAACATACCAATGATTATTGTTTTGTATAAAGCAGCGAAGCTAGATTTTCGGCGACGTCTAGGAGCATCGGCATACATTATCAGGTTTTATACTGAACAAAATTGAGCAAGTGCTGAAAAACCAAGATAAATAGTATCTACTTCGATTTAAAAAATTTATCATGGATATATTTTTTTTAAAATTGTCACTAGAGAACTTCGTTCAGATCATTATTATCAATTATTTATTTCTTTTTTCTTTTCAAGTTTTCGCGCTCTTTTGGTGTTTTCAGGCCTGACAAAAGAGCAGCATGATTGCATTTTTGGAAAACAGTGTTGATTTTTATGAAAGCACTAATTAAATTTTGAAAAAAAATTCAAAGAAAAACCAAAAACAAAAACAAAATTTTTTTCAACACTAACGAATTTCGGAAACAAGAAGTTAAGTAAAAAAAATAAACTTGAACTCAAAAAATCCGAAAAATTGATCATAGAATTATTTAGATTGGAATTTTCATGATTATTTAATAATTTTTTATTTTTTTTTAAATAAAAATTTTTTTTATATGTATTGCTAATTTTTTCTCTTTTGAATAACAAATCATGGAAATTACAATCGTCATGATCGTCACAAAATCGTCAACGTTAAATTCCAACAAAATAATTTCAAATTTCAAATTTTAATAAAATTCCATTGAAAAATTTTTGATAAAAAATTATTAACGATTTCCTCAGTTTGTCTTGTGTCTTAAAAATTATCTGTTATTAATCGGTATTCGAAATTGGAACACGGAGCACACAAAAGATCACCAATTTTTCAACTGACGAACACTAATTCAATTCTACAATTTTTCTCGAATTTCCCTGATACGTGAACCAAAAAACCAAAATGTTAGTAATCTCAATGTTTCTGCATGGATAAAAAGCGAGTAAGTTGTGCAATAATCGTAGAATCGTACCTAACTATGAATTGAACGGTACAGTTATTTTGTTTCTTTATTTTTATATTCTTTATGTTCTAAATTTTCTTTAGAATGATGGCTGATAACGATCAAGAACGTCAAAATGACGAAGTCGAAGCTTTGGGTTCAATTTACCCAAGAGAACTCGTGGTTCGAAGTAAATATCCTTTTTCGGGATGTTTAAAAATTTCTCCCACAATACCGAAGGGGGAATTACAAATAAAAGTGACCAGCAAGTTGGGTGATAATACCGAAGAAAGGATCTTGAAAGTCAGGCATTTACCTCCAATTGAACTTTATTTCTTATGTCCCAGCGATTATCCATCGAAATCGCAACCAGACTTCATGTTGAACTGCCTCTGGTTGGAGGATAGTAAACTCACAAAGATATGTGAAAAACTCGATTTTATATGGGACTCTTATAAATCCGAAATTTTATTCGCGTGGACTTGTTTTCTTAAAGAAGACTGTTGTGAGTTTTTACAACTTGAGAAAACTGAAATCACATTAGATATGGACTCCATCAATCATAAACCACCGGAACAAGAATGGACTTCTTCATCGTCAAATTCAAGTCGGAATCCCATTTCAACTATCTTTCGAGATGAATACAAAGCCAAAACGTTAAACGTAAAACCACTTAACGTGAAGTCTACTGATCAAATAGCACGGGGAAAAAATATTAATCCAAGATTGAAATATTTAAAAAAACATAAGCTAAGAAAGAAAACTGACGACGAAAATTACAAATATGAAACACCGAAGGACCTAATTAACAAAGAAAGAAATGTCTCGAAAAAGAGCGACGTCGGTGAAAACCCTGTAGCATCAAAGTCGAAAGAAGGTGAGAAACAAGTGATAATTTTTCTGTTTTTTCTAATTTATTTGTTAAACTCAATTTTCTTGTTTTTTTCTTTTTTTTAGACAACACAAATAATAATTCAACCATTTGTAACGAGGTATTTAAAATAATGAATATATATGGTAAACGAAGAAAACTATCGTGCGATAATGAAGATCCCAGAGTATTTGTAAAAGACAAGGAAAAACTCTCCCGTGCCGTAAAAATTATAGAAGAATATAATGACCGCATTCTTGAGACTGAATTCCGCACCGAAAATCATAGCTGTGAAGTATGCTTCGAGTTGTATCCTGGTTCCAATTGTTGTCGTTTGAAACCCTGTGGTCATATTTTTTGTAAAAACTGCATTCGTGATTATTTAACGCTAAATATCGTCAATGGTAATATAGGTGCTATCCGGTGTATGCAATATGATTGCGATTCGCCAATTAGTGATATGCAAGTACGTCTCAATGTCGATGAAGAAATTTACAAAAAATATCGTAAATTCTCAGTCAAATTTGCCATCGAAAACGATCCAAATCTGTTATACTGCCCTCGAGAAATCTGCCAAAGTGTAGCACGTATTTCCAGCTTAAGTTTGGATTTGTGCCACTGTGAAAATTGTGGATTTTATTTCTGTATATATTGCAAGAAAGCTTATCACGGCGTCCAAATGTGCAATTTGAAAAACGAAGAACGAGCTAAAGTTATCCACGAATACCAAGAATGTAGTGCTGAGAGAAAATTGGAATTGGAGAAGCGTTTTACTAAACACCAACTCCTTAAATGGGTCGAGGACGATCTGAGTGAAAAATGGCTTAAATCTTGCAGCAAACCCTGTCCAAATTGTCGAGCTGTAATACAAAAAGTTGATGGATGCAATAAAATGATGTGTTTGAACTGCAACACGCCCTTCTGTTGGCTCTGTAATTTAATTCTAAATCGAGTACAACCGTACAAGCATTTCATCGATCCTGAATCGCCATGCTACCAAAAACTCTTTCCCCCGGAAGAAATGGAAGAAGAGGATGAATTTGAAGAAGAGGAAGAAGATCAAGAATTTTATAATCTAATCGATGAAATGTTGTACAATGTAAATGATGCTGCGTTGGAAGAAATGTGGCCGTATTATTTTGCCGAGTGAATTAGTCATCGTTATTAGTAATCATTTTCAAAATCATGAGCTTTAAATAATAATGATTGGCGATAATCAGTTCGTTTTTCTGATAAGTATTTCATTTTGTTTCTATCGTCAATTTTTCAATATTTTTTTTTTTGGAGTAAATAAAATATTATGTTAGCAAATGTCTTTGTTTTCCTAGTTCCGGACAATTTGTTCCTTTTCTACATCGTATTGCTTCTTTCAGAAAAAACTAGAAAAAACCATCCGATGTCAATGGTTGCCTATTGGATAGCAATGGCCAACCATTCCTTTAATAGCGCATCGAATAATTTGAGAATAGAATAAATTACAAGAATTATATATTTTTTATTTGAAATCATAATTACAAAGTTCATTTGCATGATTTTCTACAATCGTTCTTTCTCATAATTCTATATAAAAATGAATATTACAAAACTTCGAGTTAGAAAAATAGTGATTAAGGTACTTGAAAACGAATCAAAAATATTGAAAACTAATTTCAAATGTTCATCTTTTATTTACAAAACAAGTAAAGAAATCCGGAAATAAATCGCAAAAAATATACAATAAAAGCGCAGCAAATAAAGGAGTCCTTCTATTTCAATAATTCATTCACACATTTTGCTACGCTACTGGAATATCGATCAGCAACACCAGACAAGATATTTTTCAGCGTCTAAGGTAATTGGATGAAACTTTTCACACCTCAAATGAACATCAACAGAAAGGCATTCACATATAAATAAAATTGAACCTGAAAGAGATCGTACAACGTTAATCGTTAATGTTCTTCAAAGATTTAGTACTTACCGTTTAAACTTTCGAAACAGCACAAGAAATAAAATCTGATTAAATTATGTAACAACTCACCTGCATAATGCTTGCGGCAAAGAAGAAATAATAGGACCGTATCCTTGCGAATTATCGTACAATTCAAATAACGGAGCAGCTACTAATTTATAATTCTTAGGAACGGCAAAAAGAGCTGAAACAATTGAAAAAAATTAATGAAAAATTCGGAAAAAGAACACTGAAAAACTGTAAAACCAACCCTTTTCTCCTAACTGCACCAAGAACAACTTCTTGTGCTCTTTAGGTTTAGTTATATGAGGAGGAATGTAAGGATACTGAGGTGGTTCGAAATTCGGTCTCCACCAGTTACCTATTGTGTCTTCAATTGTCCAATCAGGTTTAATTCCATCTTGTCTGCCTAACGTCTGAAAAAAAAAAACGTTCAATGACTATCAAAATAATTTAATTTGCGCCAGTGGTTACGAAATTCTGAACAATAATCGTAATGAATCAATCACAATTTGTTGCTTTAGTTATAAATAGTTGTATACATTTGTTACAACTTAAATTATTCCAAGTAAGAAAAAAAGTATGGAATTGATAAAAAAAAAACATCGTTTTCAATTACATTAAAATATACGTAAAAAATTCGAGAAATTTACCTTATAGGAGCCAAAAAAATGTGAGAGTTTAATTTTTTTTTCAAATTCGTCAAAACTTACTTTTTTCAAACAGAACAGAAATACGGAGACCATTAATTTTTAGAGAAAACGAAACAAAAATAAGCACGAAAACTACATAAAGGGATATCGAATCGAGATTCATGAAAACTTTCGTCATTTCTAATCGTTAATTCCATTAATTCTATACAGCTCACCGTACTTAAGGAAAAATCAAACATCAGATTCTAAATTAGAATAAATTGCTGAATAACCGAAAATTTTTAAATATTTAGACATATTTATACAATACTTTAAATACGACTTCCAATGCATATACATTCTTCTTTTAAAACACAATACAGTTTGATTATCGATGACTTACATCTGTTAGTAATCTCTTCAATCCTTCGACTTCGTCTTCGCCTGGATTTAATTCTCCTCCTGGACTGTTACATAAGAATTTGACAAACAATCAAAATGTAAGATTATTTTATCGTTCGGCGAAAATAAATATTAAAAAACAAATCAATATTTGCGTGAAAAGCGACTTTAACACAACTGGTTTCAGTTCGATACGTAATCATAGAAACTAGCGGTCGAATTTACAAAAAATATTTTCGTAACAATAATTAATTACAGGCACATTTCAAGAGAAACCTCAACTGCATAAAATCGTGTCAAAGCGTATGGTAATATTCAAAATTTGAATTTTTGAAAACATCACTTCAGTGCTAGAAATGCACGAAGTGACAAAACACCGGCTGTGCATTGAATTCATCGATTTGAAAGTATATACAATTAGGTAACAGTACCAGAAAAAGTTCGGATAATGGTCACGCAATACAACACTTAAGGATTACTGAACACAAAATACAATTATAATCAATACAAAGCAATATTATAAACGTCGTGATATCACTCAATTTCCTTTCAAAAGAGGAAATTCCATGAGAATATTCATACGGAAGTAATCATCAAAATTACCATAAATTACATCGGTTCTAGTATCAGAATACGATATTCCAATATTATCAACGATATGAAAAAGACTTTACAAAATTGTAATAACGAAACAATGCGTATACTAACAGTTTGAAGAACGTCGTGCCGAGCTGCAACAGCAGAACATGCGGTAGTCGGTGTTCATGGACAAGAAGTACACCTTCGACACTTCTTCTCATTCCAATTTTATCGAATTCTTCACGCATTCTTTGAAATCGTGCAGGAACTGAGGGATCTTTCTCAAATAAAGCTTCCTTAGTACCAAAAGTATAGTTAGTTAAGGGATACCTGAAAACAATTTGAAAAGTTGAGCCGCTTCCAGCATAGCAGAGGTTTAAAACAATGAATGAATGATGATCACTTACAGATTTATAGGTCTATTTATATTCAACGACGTTGTACTTGTCGGCATTCTGTTATCGTAATTATTAACACTTCTTTTAGGCCAACCGGTTCCTGCGCTAGCTGTGGTTGTGGTTGTTTGCTTTATTTGGGTAGTTGCCATAATAAAACGAATCAATTCAGTTTAACGATTTCACTCCAACAAATAAAATATTGTCCACATTCAACTAATCTAAAATACATGAACAGTATTTTTCATCAACATTTTGAACAAATAAAGCACTAAACTAATTACGCAAAATTAGAAACCTTGCGAACGGCGAACTACAACGAAAAACCTAAACAATCATTTTCACAAACATGGCGGCCATTTTCGGTAAAAATTGAATTTTTGACTTTGGGTCCATCATTTCTGAGCAATTTTTGTAATTCTTATCAATTTTTTTGTTTGTTGTTGTTGTTGTTGTTGTTGATGATGATAAGAAAAAATTCAAAATTCAAATTCAAAATGAAAAATAAATGGTCGAAGCCGAATATCGTGAAAAGTAAATTATAAATTGAATTATAAAAAATTGATTGAAATTCTGTTGTATGTATGTGGAATATGAAAGCATAAAACACACATGAAAAATTGAAAAAATACAGTAATTTTTTTGTAAGTGTATTGAATCGTGTTTTTGATAGATTGCATAAATTTTGTATCTTTCCTTTTATCATGTAAAATGCAGTTATTCGGCATCTTTATATGTTGTATCTCCATTTCTTTGGTAAACGCCGACGACGATAGTGGTGTGCAGTACGCTAATCGATGTGAAGGTAGTTAAACTAATATTCATCCTTATGTGAAAACTTTCCAGTTGTACGTCTCATTTACTTCATTACTTTTAGCATGCAAAATACTTGCTATGGAATTGGAATCTCGATTGCAAGAAACCGGCAAATCTAAAGATGTTTTAGAAATTGGCTATTCTATAGACGATGTGAAACCTAAAAAGAAAAAAGAATACAGAAAATCGTAAGTGTAAACTACTCGAGCTTAGATACGTAATTATTCTCATTGTTGGATTATCTCGTGTAATTCTTATATTTGTCGCAGAGAATTACGGCTGGTGGAGAGTTTGGATGGTATATGTGAAAAAATTCTAGATTACAATATTCATAAGGAGAGAAAAGATAGTACGCGATTTGCGAAAGGAATGAGCCAAACGTTTCAAACATTACATGGTTTAGTGTAAGATATCCAGAGAAGTATTCCTTATCTGTATCGTAGCTGTACGTACGCTTACAACTTTACAGCTAACCTCTTACTTCACATGTTTCAGTGACAAGGGTGTCAAAGTAGATTTAGGTATACCTTATGAGTTATGGGATAAACCTTCCGTTGAAATAACCAATATGAAAACCCAGGTTCGTAATTTTTCTCATCGGTATTGAAACACAAATTGTTCTGTCTTGACATTTTTCTCAAATTTTTACTGAAGTGAAAAATTTTCTGTTCACTCGTAATTTTTTTTCTAAGCGGAATGTTAACTTATTTGATATGATCAGGGTTAGTTCATAATTGATATTTATAATTTTTCTTTCAGTGCGAAACTTTGCTTGAAGATTTTGAAAGCGACATTGAAGATTGGTATTTCAACGTACAAGGAGAAAAATCGTTGAAAACATTTTTGTGTTCGGAAAAAGCTCTTAAAGGTTTTGACGATTCCTGCTTGACGGAAGAATTGCCACCCTTGAAAGGCGACGGCTCATCTCTTGAACAGAAACTTACTGATGAAAAGAGGAAAACTGATGAATTATGAACTTTCTGAGAATACTTCGTATTTCATTTTCAAACTTGAATTACATGAATTGCGGATTGTCTCGAATTTTTATTTAGTATTGTAGTTGTTTGAAAAAAAAATGATGCATTCCTATGTTTCGAAGTTTTTGAATACCTATAAAAAACTTGGGTATTCAAATCATTCATAGATGATTTTCAACTTCTATTTTAAGTAAATACTTACTTTTATAATTCAACTATTTGTAGGTATTTGAAAAGTAAATTCTGTGATTTTTTTTTATTAATCAAATATGTACTACGAATTCGTATTATTTAGAGAATAAAATACCACATTGTCGCACTGATATTTAATCAAAGAATATTTTTGGTGAAAAAGTGCATCCGGTATAGTACAACAACATTTATGATAGTAATTATTATTATACTCAGACAGTAATAGATAGTCAATTTATATTTTTACATAATTATATATATTTTTTCGATGCATTTGAATTTTTTGTAATATCAAGTCCTAGTGTAGTTGTAGTTCACATTAGATCAGACATTACACAAGACTTCGAAGAGACAAGAAAACCAGAAGACATCGAAAGTATATATCTTGTCACAAAACCTTGTCAGCGTAATCATTCTGAATCTGAAATGAATTTCTCTGCTTTCAAAAAAATGTCCATAATTATTAATCATTATATAATTATGCTGGTGATGAAAATTTTTCTTATTTGAAATTGAAATTTGAGAAATTGAAACGAAATTATTTTTTCTAGAAAAATAAAAAAAAATAAAAAATTTTTCTGAAGAAAGAATTTTGTATTTAGCGCCAAGAGGACTTGCTTTTGAAATTAGAATTTTTTATTTTTTAAATGGCTGGGCTAGATTTTCATACTTTCTACTTGTCGGAGTGTTGGTGAAGAAAAAGTTTACATGAATAATTGAATATATTGAGATTTTTGATGCATTTGCTGGAGATTTTAATTTTTAAGAACATTTTCATAAATTGTGGCGATTTGTAGTGTAAAATCATATTTTTTAAATGTCGAATGATTCTTTTCAACTGTTGCACTTGCGATAGATTTTGCTATCTTCGCAATAATCAGTTTTGGTACGTGTAAATCAGTATTATTTGATTTCATTTTACTGTATTTGTTATACTTTTGTATTTTGCTTGATTGATAATGTTCTCATTTCATTGCTTGGTTACATCGCTTTCATGATATTCATCCCTAAATTGAAATATTCATTTGCACTCGAATACAAGATCCGAAATGTTCCCGTCCCTATTTGTTTTGAAATCATATCATGCCATTTTTAAAATTCTGATCTCGACTGTGAATTTATTCGATTAATCATCGAATTTTCATTCAAGTGTGTCAATTATTATTAGAATCAAATTTTGGATGAGTAAGTAATTGAGTACTTCTGCTGAAAACTTGATGAGTGAGGTTATAATTTAACCGATTGAACGTCTTGTAATTATATGTTGTCGAGTGTAAACAATTTGTCAATTCCATAGATAAGTAAACTCATTCTGCGATTCTGCTGAATGAAAATTGAAAAGGAAGCGAATCAAATTTTTGCCTCGCAAACACATATACCTAACACGATTTTCATACTCGGAATAAACATATATTTCACTTGTTTACTTGAAAACATTTTGGAATGTTTCCAAACGTGCGATTGTGTTGGTCAATTTGGTATTAATATTTGACGGATTTTTACTCTATATTGTTCTACGGTCGTATTTCTCGATTTGTTGCAAAATTATGAAGTCTGAAGTGAAAATATTTCGAGTATATTGTTTGTATACCGACAGAATACTGTAATACTCTTGTTATTGGTCGATTGTTTAACCTAATAATGGAATCATTTTGTTCGCAGAAATAGTAGAAGGAAAAATGGCGTAAAAGAACTATTGGTCGGTGCAATAAATAAATGCGGAATATCGGAAATTAGTCCTCCTTCGCATGCATCCTTAGAGAAGTTTCAAAAGGAAAGGTAATTCAGTTTTCGATGCCTTCCAGAGGATCTTCTATTTACTCTATACATGTTACACGATCAGCTATAAAAGCATATTATGTACTCTACTCAAATGTTTTCAATAGTAACAAGTTAGTACCGTCGAAAGAGAAATTTTCCAAACGTTTGAAGTTTTCGTTTGATTTGTTAAGGGACTTCCATCGTATGTATTTATAAGAGATGCATTCTGTTGCTTTCTCTGCGAATTATTGGAAACTGGCCAGAATTTTGAAAAACCAACTTTAGTCTCAGCATGCGCCCGCGCTGCTTTTCTCAGTTTATAGTTAATGAGTAGATAAAAATACTACTTATATTAAAACGTCTTGTCGGCGTTCCGTTACTTTTTTACACCGATGACGCGACTCAGTGACATAATTTTTTTCATCGTCATGTAATGCGATACGAGAGCATGTACTTGAAAATTCGACAGTCTATAACATCAACTCGTTCTTTAATTGTGCGTATCGGTATCGTGCAATGGAACTTTTAAAAATCTATATCAACAGCGAAAAATAATCGCATTTTACCCAGCACCTTTTCAAATCGTAAGTTTGATAATACTAATTTCATACGCTTTTTCGACTTTCGATAAACATATGCCTACCGATATAGGTAACTCTTACTACCCAAGAAAATCACCCCATAATTTTCAATTGTTGAAATTTTATTCAACGATTGTTTTTATGACTTTTAAAAATGATTTTGGCGCACGTTTCGCGTAAAAAAATTCGGCGAGTGACCTAAAAAAAATTCGTACCGATGCTTAATTTTAAATTAGTCGATGGAATGTTATATTATATGAAATAGTACTGTGCCGTTCTCTTTCACACTATTTTTATCGCGCTGCTTTTTGTGGGCGCTTTGAAGGGCCGCGATTGTTTCCGTCTTTCCGTCTGATGTGATTTACAAAATCGTTCGTATTTGTTTATTATTTTTTCACCTTAAACTATCCATCGTGAATTTCAGTTTTTATATTTTTATGATTTTTTTTTTACTATTGACGTATTTCATACTAGGCATCATAAATAAGAATTTCGAGTGGGTCTTGGGTATGTAATGTTCAACTTGAGTCTTGATCTACGTCCAGAGGAATGTTATGAATCGTCATCGTTTTTTCTAATCATGTAATCGAATTGCACTAACTGAGAGACGAACGAAAAACATGAAAATATTACCATTTTTGTTATGCTGAGTTCGAAAAAATTGTCTTTTTTTTTAATTGAACAAACAAGTTAGATTTTAGGGAATGAATTTTACTCTAAAAGATTAAACTGCAATGTTCGAAAAGATTTAAGATACTATTCGATGAAAATGTACTAGTTAGTTGCCTAGGAAAGCTTAGCTGAGTTACAGTGTCATGTAAAAATGTTCATTGTACAATTTCGTTAGTATTTTAAACGCGTGTGGTAACTTGAAATATTGTCTGTTTTGATTTTTTTCAGACAATGGTGTGCATAATGGAAGAAGACGAATCGGCGTTCTGCGTCGTGCGTGATTTTTCAGGTACCTCGCAAGACTGGAAAGTAGAAATGTTGGTTAATGCTTCGACAACCGGCAAACAATTCCTGAGGGATATTGCAGATCGCTATAACTTCGAACCTGATTCATTTCGTTTGGTATCACCTACACCGTTTAAAAAAAATAATGTATACCAAGTTAGTTATTTTGGCTTTTTTTACTCGTCATCAAAAATCCCTCGTAGATGCGTAAACAAAACGTTTGACTTACCCTGAATTGATTTGTTGTTTTTCAGGCTGTAATCACACACGATAGCGAAGATACGCTCAAAGAAATCGGTATAAATTTCGAAACCGGCAGTCGCAATTTATTCATAGTCGAGGGCTTAGACGGCCAAAATCCTAGGCTGGTTTCGAAACACGATGATCTAGAATTAGGGGCATCTGCTAGTCCGGAGGAACCATCCTCGTCCAACTCATCAAGCCCACCGTTGTTAACGCAAATACCAGAAAGCGGTTATTCGAGTTATCGTTTCGCCACACCGAAGAAAGACTCGTGCAGACTTCAGCGTCGAAAACAACGCCTCAGTTTGTCCGAATCCATTGATTCACCTTCCGGTGTCGGTGAGTATCGAAAAATCGAACAATACAACGATAATCTGTCGACTTTTCTCAACTATTTTCTCGTTTTCGACAGAATACCGCGGTCTTGTAAATCAAGCGATGACATGTTACCTGAATAGTTTATTGCAAGCTTTATTTATGACACCGGAGTTCCGTAATGCTTTATATAATTGGCGATTTGTTCCTACATGCGGAATGGACGAATCTAAATCCATACCGTACCAGCTGCAAAGATTGTTTTTAAATTTGCAAGTACGTTTGTTTGTCGAGCAAAATAAATTAATTTATTGGTACAGAAGTTTAACATATTGGTGTTTGGATATTTTACAGACATCACCTCGTGATTCAGTCGAAACCACCGAGCTAACCAGAAGTTTCGGATGGGATTCTAGTGAAGCGTGGCAACAGCACGATATCCAAGAGCTTTGTCGCGTCATGTTCGACGCCTTAGAACATGAATTCAAAGGAACAGAACAAGCTGATCTCATCAATGGATTATATCAGGGTAAGAATTTCACCTCCTTAATCCAAAGTTAATGCTCCTTTGCTAATTGCGAAATAATTTTCACCTCTTTTTTTTACAGGAAAAATGATAGATTACGTAGAATGTCTGGAATGTGGTACAGAAAAAAGTCGCGAAGATACTTTTTTAGATATCCCTTTACCAGTTCGACCATTTGGAAGTAATACAGCGTATGGTAGTGTGGTTCGTATCGTTTTTTGAAAACTCTTTGTCAAAACGTACGCATCAATTCCATTGGATAAATTTTTTTGGTATTTGCAGGAAGAAGCACTCAGAGCTTTCGTACAACCCGAAGTACTCGATGGAAACAATCAATATTTTTGCGAAAAATGTAATAAAAAATGTAACGCGCACAAAGGTCTGAAATTTACCAAATTCCCCTACCTGTTAACGCTTCATTTGATGAGATTTGATTTCGATTATAATACCATGCATCGTATTAAACTCAGCGATAGGTAAGCCATTTGAAAAAAAAAGAATGCTGCATCGATTAATTATGTACGAATTGTGATTTTTTTCTTCGTCTTTCGCAGAGTTTCTTTTCCGCAAACGTTGAACCTAAATAGTCTAGTTCCGTTTTCGAATGTCGTCTCCTCCACGTCTCCGTTGTACAAAGACGAAGGCAGTGAAGGATTTCCTGAAGAAATCACTGGATCCAGTAGCAAGTGCGACGATAGTAGTACTACTGATAGCGGTTCTGCCATCGACGACGAAGGATGCATGGCTTCTTCGAACGATAACGTCGACTACGATCAGGCTAGTGCCAGAATTTAGTCGATTTGTGACGTTTCTTCGTTGAAATTTTATCGTTATGTTCGGTTTTAGGAAGTGGACGAAGGTATCGATGTGAGCAATCAAATAGAAAACGAGAAAAATCGTCTTAACAACGATGCAGGCCCATACATATACGAATTATTTTCTGTCATGGTCCATTCTGGTAGTGCTTCCGGTGGTCATTACTACGCTTACATTAAAGATTTCGAAACCGGAGATTGGTATTGCTTTAACGATCAAAGTGTCCATAAAGTAAATATCGCAACGATAGTCCGTAAACTTGACACCATTTCGAAACTTGTAATTCTTTTGATAATTTTTCTCATTCATTAGATCACCAGTGAACAAATTGAAAGCTCTTTTGGTGGATATGGACCGTCTCGAGGGTATTATTCGGGAGTGTACAGCTCTAGTATGAACGCTTATATGCTGATGTATCGGCAAATTGATAAAGAAAGGAATGTGTTACCCCTGAAAGATGACAGATTTCCGCCTCATATCAAGGTAAGAAAATATCTCGGTTTTCTAGGCGCATTAAAATCATCTGCGTTGACGAACAAACGGCAAAATTTACGCGGAAAATGTATCAGGTATGAAAATGAGAAATGTTGCCAATGCCTGGATCTTTTCTATTGATTTGGGCGAGTCTTCATTTATCGTACCACTCAATTTTTTCTCAAACACAAATTTTCCCAAAAAATTTTTAATAATTTCCAACATTAAGTCTGTGAACTTTGAAATTATTTTTCAAAATTTTGCTGAACTTGAAATAGTTTTCATTTACCATTTTTTTTTCAAATTTGAAACTGTTTTAAAAATTTCCAAAATCCTTTTTTTAATCCAAAAATTCTTGAAAACTTTTGAATTCTCTCAAAATTTTCTTCATATTTTTATTTTCTTGAAAAATTCTGAGTTGAAAAATATTTCATAGAAATGATAAAAATTAAAAATTATATGGACTTGAAAAAAAATCAAGTTGCATGAGTCAATAAAAAACGATTTAATTGTAAGTTTTCTTTATTTCATTTTTGTGTTCGATGTAGAGCAAACCAAAATTACAAAAATGAAGTCGGGTTTCCCGATTTCGCTCAAATAGCTCTGCATTCTCTTTTCTCTCTTCTCAAATCGTATTTCCCTTTCTCAGCACGATTCATTCATGTCCAATTTTTTTTTTAAATTTTTCCCGTAGACATTACTGAAGGAAATGAATGAGAACGCCAACAACTATAGACAAATGAAAGAAAAAGAGCGTGAAATTATACGACTGAAGATATACGTCCATCATCCAGCTACCGATAAACGCATTGATTGTAGATTAGATTGTGAAGCGCACGAAACACTGAAAGAAGTAGTTAAAAAAGCTTACAAGGTAAATTCAAAATATTCTTTTCATTCTATTAATATTTTTTCTGTTATTACAATTACCTAATGATTTTTTTCCGCGTAGAAATTACAACTAGAAACATCCGTACCATTGGATTATTGCCGTCTGGTTGTTTACAATAGTCAAGAAGATACGATCGAGCGCTGTCTCGATGGCAAAGAAAACGAAGAAATTGGCCTAATTTTTAAGAAACACACTTCCTGGAATTATAAGAAACAAGACATGTTGATGGAAATTCGAAGCAAAGACAAACCGTTTCCAATTTACAAGCCAGGCTGTAAGAAACTTTCGATCGTTTTATCTCGAGATTATAATAATTTGTAATTTATTATGCCATTTTTTCCCAATACAGCTATTTCTGTAAAGTTATCTTTGGTGCATCTTGAGAAAACCCAAATCGATAACGCCGTCAATTTACGAACAAGTTTATGGAACACGGTGAAAGATTTCAAAGACGAACTGTACCAGTATTTCAATTACGACGCTCTCGCGTACACCATATTCATCATGCTTGAAATTAAAGGAACTTATAATGTTAAATGTATCGAAGACGACAAATTGCAGTTGAAAGATTGCGGAGAACTTCCCAACTCGAAAGTAAGCCAGGAGATGGTCAACTCATATGCCCAAATACAAAAATGTACTGATTGAGCCTGCTGTTGAATAGGTTTTTGTTTGCTTCAAATCTACCGCTACCGATAATCCGGCCAAGTGTAGAATAGCTATGCGAAAACTCGTCCAACAGTATTTAAATGTGATCAAATTGAGCGTCGTTTTGCCTGATATTAAACCCGGTAATGTTCATTTAGATTCATATCGTAACCGTTTCCGCTTCGTAGACTGTAAATTGATTGAAAAAAAATTGACGTATGTCGAATCGATGATCCGGCAAGCGCCATTCTGTTCAAAAATTATCTATCATTAAACTATTAATTTTGGAACAGTCGACTGCGAAGCGACGCGACGTTAGTCAATAGATTAGTTGATAATTATACTTGAATTCTATTTTGGTATCGACAGATATTTTGAAAAAATGGTCGATTCCCACTCTGTCTGATTATAACAGTACTGCCAACCACAAATACGGTGAAGAAAATCAGATCAACAAGAAAAATGTTAAAGGTATGATGAACAAATGATCTTCCAAGTATATAACATTTTTTAAAATATCCTAAAATGATGACTTGATCGGGGGAATTTTTACAGCCGAGTGTAACGACGATCTAGAAATCAATACGTGTAACGTTGTTGCCCAGTACAACGGATTTTTACCAGCCTCCAGTGCTCCTTCTGCTTCGAATTCAGATGAAATATATTCTAGCGAGCTATCCATATCAAACTCAAACACCGCCGCTGCCATTAGCATCGGAGGTCATCACAGTGATCAAAGTGCCAGCGAAGACAGTAGTCTCACTGACAGCGATAGGTAGTTGTTAACATATTTTGAAAAATATATCGTATTTTTGTAGACTCTATTCAGTTGAGTAATTCTGAAATATTTTCAATTTGTAGAACAATAATTGGTGAAACCCAGGAAGAGTATCAAATGTCTAGTTCAGGATCTTCTCCACGGGGAGGTGGCGGTGATTATCCTGATAGATTTATGAATGATTTAAACGGCGAAGTGAGTAATAATCTTTTCTTTTTGATTTGTACCACCTGCTTTGGTTCGTACATTGAAAGAATGATTCTTGAGTTCAGCGATGGTAATATTTGTGATATTCTGCTCGCAGGACGATCCTTGTTCAGATATTTGGGATCGACACTCGGATAGCTTGGATAACAACGATTTATGCCACAACGAAAACGAATACTATTTCAAAGAACTGTGCAATCGAGTTACTATCGATAAAAAGAAGAGTGAGTATTATTACAGCTCTCAAGACAAGCTTTGATTTCGACGAGAAATACGATAATCGAGTAGATGGTGTGATTTCAGATTTGAAGCTCGAGGTTGATAAACGTACGCCCATCGATGTATTTAAGAAAAATCTCGAACAATACGTACAAGCTCCTAGTGCGTTTTTCAAAATCTCACGTTACCTGAATGCCCAAGACGATCACGGATGTTTCAATCGAACAGATATCAGTTCGTTGGAGTCGTTGGAAAACGACGCTACGTTACTCGTTAAACTTAACCCTCAATTTAAATCGAATATCCCAAGGGTTAAGCTTTCGTTACTGGATTATAAAGCTAATCGAGTAAGCTGTCAGAAAATGAATTTCTCCGGTTAGATAGATTGGTGAACATTTCTTTGAAATATTGTTCATTTTACTGCAGATCGAAAGCTACATCGAAGATATTCCTGTATCTGAAGATAAATGCGTCGGTGATACTAAAAGAGATCTTGTACAGTATTTACGATTGGTTCATAATATCGATATCGATTTTGAAAGGTACTTTTCAACTTTTTTATTCTCTTCTTTGCCTTGCATGGATCTTTTATTTAATTATGTACAATTTCAACTTCACAGATGCCGTTTACATATCATTTCCGGCGGCATTAGAAGAGTTTGTTTGAACGATGACATTTGGGCAAATCTTGATTTGAAAAATGATTGGCAATTGTACGTGCAAAAGTTGTATTCCGACGAATCGATCACCGATGGTGATAAACAAATTGATGTACCGATCAGACGTTATCATCCGGCTACCAGAAGTTACGATCCTGTGCAGGAAATAGTACTTGAAGATTTCACCATTGATGCGTTGAAATCTAAGGTTCGATTTGCTTTGAATTTTCTCTCCTCATTCGTGAAGTTTTGGTAATTCATTTCCATATTTTTAGATATCGGAAGTAAGTTCTATTGCCGAAGAAAATTTGATCATCAGTTTGCAAGATATTACTCAACGAACTAGTGTAACGTCATCGATCGAGTGGAATTCGATAATGAATATTTCTTTGAATATGTCGTCGAATAGTATAAGAGAAATGAATCATTTAGTGAATTACAAGTACGTAGCTTTTTTTTGGTGAATCAGTTATATACGTTTGTTTTACTCCTAGTAATTCCGCTTATGTACCAGTTTCTCTTCGAATTATTAATCTTCACGGTTTTTTTTTCACTTCAGGGATAGCAAAGAAGAGAGTAGCGACGAGTCATCGGATAGGAAAAGTGTAAAAAAAGTTTTCCGGCGAGAAAAGCCATTGCGAATAGTGGTCGCTGATAAAAGTCCTTGTAACAATGAAAATTCAAATGTTATCGCTTCGAGTTGATTAGTCAATCAGATTTGTCTTCTGGGTTGGGATGTATTATCGTATATAAATAAACTTAATACTAGAACTGAATTATTACATGAGTTTCGTTTTAGAAAATTTTTTCAATGTGTTTTTCTTTTTTGTAATTTATAATTCTACCCTCCATCAATGTAATAATTCTCATTTTAATGCGGTTTGTTTGAATATTTATGTAGTTTTATAATTTATTGAACAATGCTGATCCTTTTTTATTTATTTTATCGTCGTGTACGAAATTTTGAGCATTTTCTGTCATTTTATGCTCAACTGTTGGCATTGTTTCACCAAATAAAACTGAATTTTATTTCAATACCAGAGAATCATGCTTGTTTTAATGATAATTTTTTTTAAAACCGGAACATCTTCTATTTGTTTATTTGTGAACATGAACATCGACTTGTATACAATTAGCAATCTGTCGTTTGAACCAAATCAACGTATCGGCGAGAGTTCATGTGTTTAAAATTTTGCATGTATAAATAACGATTAATATGTCATTGGCTGCGTTTGTGTCGAGCATTTGTAATTTATTGGCGCAATTTTATCGGTAAAAATTGACGTCGTATTTGATACTTAATGATTTTTCTATAATGAATAATCGTCTACTTTTCCCTCGTCTGTCGCGATTTAAATTTTTTGCGTTTCGAAAAACTAAAAACGTGAAGAAAACGTGATGAAATAAACCTGTGTTATATTGTTTTCTTTTGTATACAATATTTTTTCGCACTTTTAGTCGATCTTCGTTTATATTTTTGTCAATGTATATTCATTTATGTACCGCAACTTGATAAATGTGCTACAACCTACAACACAAAATAATCGATAGGAATCCGTTCAAAAATAAGGCACCGTATTTTTTTTGTTGGTAGTTCATCTTTACAAAGAAAGTTTTTTCTCTTCTAGGTGTCTGATTTGTTGGTGTTAAATAACCGTAATTTTACCTAGGTGTATTCTATCTTTTTTTTTGTTTTGTATATTTTGTATCAAGTATCAATAATGTGTATTGCGGTGCACCACGATGCTAATATTGACGAATTGGTTTTTATTATCGAATAAATTTTGCTGTTAATGAAATATAATTTTTATGTTATCGTTGATGCTGGTGTGGTTAATTTTTTACCAATTTTTTTACAACAGTTTCGAATACTTGATGAGTTCAAAGTTGAGTCAAGTTAGTAAAATTTTTTAAAACACAGACAACTTTTTGATTCCAACTGAAGTTGTCTGTGTTTTAAAAAATTTTGTACTTTCAAAAATTGCTATTTTTTTGATAATCTTCCAACTTATCGTTCTAATTGTGGAAAAATTAACCAATTTTTGGAAAATTCTTCAACTGTAGAGGTTTTGACAAATAGTCTAATTTTTGTGACCCTGTGCAGTTCAATTGTAAAATCTTTAAGTAATCGTCCATTTAAAAAGTTTCATTATGGTCTTGGAAAATTGTTTAATTTTTTAAAAACTGACCGTTTTTTTTTTAGATAACTATGTTATGCTAACATTTTTAATTTTTAAAAAAAATCCTTCAATTTTCAGAAAATGGCCCAAATTTGAGAAGATCGTCCTGATTAAGAAATAAGTTCCCCGGATTTGGAAAGAATAGGCATAATTTCGATTTCGAATCCACTCATAAATTCGTTTCAAAACTATACCTACTCAAGTAGTTTTCAGGAATTTTAATTGGTTCAAACTGTCCAAACAATGTGTTCGGATACTTGGGAACGAAATTTTAATATTTCGATAATTTGATTTGATATTTTCGATAGAAGTAGTCAAGTACCTGTAGACATTCTTGCATTGATAAATTTTACATTTGTAGAAAGTTCGTGTCAAGAGTGAAGTGGATAGGTAAGTACGTCTATAAATTTAGCAACCAATCGGATTTGATAAACAAATGGAAAGAGAGAATCGACCTCGCTTATTTTTAACTCATAATTTCACAAGCTAAGCAAACATAGTCGCTCTGTCTAAAATCACAGAAATAGGTAAACGTATCGTTTTAGTTCATTTTTTTTCTACTTATGTAGCTGGGTTGTTCCTGAAAAATAAGGAACCTCTTTTTCCCCCACCACCAAAATATTAGCGAATTTTCATCAAAAAACCCTATCTAGGACCTTAATAAACCAAAAAGTCTGAAATTTATTTGGTGTATATGGGCAGTGGTGACCAATTTTTGAAAATTTTTTCAATTTTTTTGCGATGCATTTTAGCCCAAAACCCAACCTTAAATTTTGAATTGCTCAAAGGGTCTGGCCGGATATTGAGTGAATTTGGTCCTGGGTTGAATTTTCGTTCTAACCATCCCAAATGGTATTCCTTGATGTGAACTTTTTTTTTCAATTTTTACCTCTCTCCACTCCCTTTACATTGTTATGACCATTTTATTGCTTGATTTTCTAGATTTTTCAGTTTCAACCGTTGTGAAGGCAATTTTTTGTTCATTTAAAATGGATTTACGGGTAATACTTATGTGGCAGGAGATGTACATTGAACCTCAATTTTTGAACGTAAAAAAAGAAAACTGAAATCGCATACCATTTAATTATGTACCTAATGAAATTTCCTACTTGTAACTTAATAAATAATTGCATAGGTACCTACTTAATACTAACGGTAAATTTAAATTTTGATTTCCGTTTTTTCTCTCCTAACAAAAAATTGTAAGTGTGGCAAGACGTTCTAATGATACATTCGCATTGCGGAAAACGAAACAAAATTTTTTCCTTCGTTTTTTCCTAGAAAGTGGATGATTTCAAGGATAACATTTCTCTTTCCAATGGATACTGAAATCTTTTTGAAGAATCGCTCTTCAGAATATTCACGGATCCTTGGTTCCAATCAGAGATGCAAGATTATAATCGATGCTGCATCAATTGAGTTTTCAAAAAATAATCGATTAATATTTTAAGCAGAAAAAGAGTTAGACCTACAGGTGAGGGTGTGGGTGCCCTTTCAACGTATTTTTTGTGGACACCTACCTACAGAAAAAAAAGGTCCAAATTATAAATAAAAATGAAAAACATCGCGCAGAAAACCAATAAACTGTTGGTGATAGTGCTGGAAATACTTGAGTTGGGTTTACTTTCATCTAACCATGGACTCCAATAACCGCCCCAAAGGCTTGGATTCGCATTCAAATCGATTGATGGATGCTGCTGTGGCACTGTAACCCGTTCGAAATACGCCAATCGATTTTTCAAATCATTTATCAAGTTCAGATTTGCTTCAGTTTGATTAGAAAATTCGCAAGGATCGGCTTCCAAATCATATAAACAGTCTCCTATACATTGGATATTCAAATTCGACGTGGCAGAAATTCTCGAATGGCATTTAGAGTCGATTTTCGCCTGTTCACGTATTTCAAGAAATTTCTCTTTACCGATCGATTCGGTGTTTAATAAACGATTCGCTGGGCTGGTCAGTACACCAGTCAGATCATAAGGTGGAGTTTCTTCACGACCTGACACACCGGCATATTTATCGGCGAAAGATGACTGATATGTTTCATTATCTTTTGAAAAGATCCAAGATGATAGGTAAATGAGAAAAAACATACCTAGTCTCTTAAGGTTTTGTCATTTGTCTAAGTACTTACGCTTTATCAATTTCCAGTTGCCGAAAATTATTGCTGAAGAATTTCTTTCAAAATCTACATTCACCAGAACTTCTTTCCTATCAGTTTTCGACTGCTTTCCAATTAATAAATTCCATTGGTTTATTCCGTCGATGTATTCAATTGCATCAGAATTACCACCTTTGAGGACCCGCAACAGTGTTAAAAAATAAGTACATAGTCAAAGAATCACTCAGCAGTTCAGCACTGGATTCATAGAAAAAAGAAGATATTGAGCCTATATTTACTTACCTGCTGCCGATACGAATGTTGGTAACCAGTCACTGATGTGGAACATTTCATTAGAGACATAATTTCTACGCTTAAATAAAGGGCTCCATATTGCAGCAACTCCTCTGACTCCGCCTTCGTGCAAAGAAGTCTTCATCTGAAATTTTTTCAATTTTAATTTCATTGAACTCGTTGTAGATTTCTGGAATAATTCAAGATTTATTTACCCCGCGCAAAGGCCAGTTGGAAGCGGTATTTTTGAATCTCCAAGCCGGGTCTTCAGTCGCTCCTCCATTATCTGACATGAATAATATGACTGAGTTCTTCAATAAACCATTTTCATTCAGTGCCTCTATGATTTTGCCGACAGACTCATCTAAAGCTTGAAGCGCACCTTAAGAAAAATGTTGGGTCTCATTTTTCCATCGGCGAAGACTTCTCCCGGTTTGTTGGAAATTTCGACAATGGCGGAAGAAATGAGAGAAAAATTTGTTCGAAATTCATGAAAAGTTGTTCGAAATAACTTTTCGAAATTGAAATGAAAATTTTCCAAAATCAATTTTCCATACTTGAAATTTTTTGCCAAATTAAAACAGAATTTCTCAAAATTCAGGCTCTTTTTCAAAACCTCTTCAATTTTCCAAAATTCGGATTATTTTTTAAACTAAGGCACTTACCTATCTAAAAATGGAAAATTTTCCTTCAGTGCAGTTTTCTAAATTTGTTATATGTACATGAGAAAACCAGAAGAGAGGGAAACTTGAGATTCTCCCTTCTTCTGCACATTTCCTCATCATGTCTCCAAATTTACCCGCTAATCGTCTTCGCAGTTGATCGCCAATGTAATCGAAATCCTCATCATTTTTCTTTTCATCGCGTACTTGAAGATCATCATGCCCTATGGAGTGAACTGCTAAGTGGGATAGTTCCAAAAACAAAGGGGTGTCGCGGTCGTGATTTTTTATTATATTGACAGCTTCGTTGGTATACACATCGGTGACATATTGATCTGTAAATTCATCTCCAGCTGGTTTTAAATTTCTGCGAGCGTCGATTCCTTCAAACGGATACTTGAAAAAAAAAAACAATGATTGGTATTGAAGTTAATAGGTCCCTACTTAGCAGATTTGAGAGAAAAGTACGATATTGGCTGCTTACCGAATAACATACACTATCGTTATATCTGGTCCAAGCGTAGTAATATCCATAATGCGAATCGAAGCCTCGTTTCGTCGGTGTAAAATCGGTTTTATAAAAACCCAAATGCCATTTACCGACGAGATGTGTTTTATAGTCGTGTTCTTTCAAAAACTACAACACAAAAATGGCATAGGTAAGGAAAATAATACCTACATTGAAATTTCAATTTATTAGAAGCAAAATAAGTAGGTATTTGGTGTTATTTCGGGTAGTTATGGTGAAAATCTTACTTGCGGTAATATTTTTTCTTTCAGTGGTATTGCCCATGGCTGCAGAGCTATTCTTGGATCTCCTTGTAAACCTGCCATTAGATGTTCGTTCGAAAAAATTTCGATTAAGTAAAATTATTCAAATAATCTTCAAAGAAAGTTAAGTTGTAAGTACACGTACAGGTAGGTATTATCCTCGATTACTTACCCATTCTAATCGGATACTTTCCTGTCATAAAAGCTGTTCTAGAAGGTGAACATGTTGGAAGAACATAATGTCTGTTTAGAATAATCCCATTGTAAGCTAAAGCATCGATATTCGGCGTTGGAATCTCATTGGATCCATGAAATCCTACATCGTTCCATCCCTAATTATTACGATCATAAATACATAGGAGGGTTATATTATAGGTACCTACCTAATCGCAGTTTTTTAAAGTTACAAAATAATTATGTAGGTTTAGAATTATACTCCTATCTTGTACGTGCATTTTCTGAAGGATTTTTCTAAACAATTTGTAAACCACCGAATCGATTTCAAATGTCTGATTCAAAACAATTAGCATCCTAGGTACCTACCTACCATGTGTTTTTTCGATAGATATCGTAAATAAGCATAAGTATGCCCATTACGTGCATTAATTTTCCTAAAATAAACCGCCAACCGGTTCTGTGACTTTTAGAACACCCTGTATGTAGGCCAAATTTTTTCGCCTCCCTTGGAAACGCCTATTTTGCAACTTCATCCAGCAAAAAATTCCGAAAACTAGTCAAGACTTAATAATACACTGCACCAATATACATAAAAAAAGCGATGTTTTACTAATCGTAAGAAATAAAACTACTGATGTAATAGGTATAAAATCGTACCAAATCGTCGGCGATAATGACCACGATATTAGGTTTTCTGGTCGAAGCTGCAATTCCGAAAACACAAAAACACCAAACCATCAAATATTTCACGCATATCATCGTGCTGGCTTGTTAAATAATATACTTTCTGCTGCTGGGACCAAACTCAGAGCATTTTATACTTATGTATGTAGGATGTACCTACTTATTTTAGGTTCTACCAGTTATATCTGACAGTTCCAACAATACCTACTCGTGATTCTGCTGCTATTTTTACTCGATGAGCAAAAGTGTCCTACTCAATCATGTGATGTCATATATGTGTGTAGTTGAAAAAAAAGTGATTGACGGATTTAGCATCGACAATAAACAATTAATTCGTTGTTTAGCAATTTTTTTTATCGCTCAATAAATAAAAATTTGAATCAAAAGTCAGCGATACCATCAAGTAGGTATTTCTTCAGATACGAGTACAATGCAATTATTCAGTAGGTAGTGTGTGTGTGTGTGTGTGATCTGATCAGATCAGACAAAATGAAACGTTGTCCTCACCATACTCAAAAAATCTTTTTTTGGGAAGCAATTTTAATTAAAAAGCGCATTTTTAACCTTTGTTCAATTTTTCCACGTGAAAATTATGACTTAATCTTAAATTCTTTAATGCAAATTGAAGTGATGTGCCAGATTGAAAATACCGACCTATTTCTTGTAGAGCCCCCCCCCCCCCCTGCTTAAAAAACATTAACGCTATTTTGTATTTTTTTTTTTCGCTTTGGTCCCTTTTGCTCATTCTTTTGCACAGAAATTAATTTATTCGTAAAATTTCTTCTATATTTAGGTTCATTGGTTCGTTCATAAGAATTATTTCAAATTATCAACGTTACTTAGTAATTCTTTTATCAAATTTTCGAAGGGAATTTTGCGGAATCCGTGAAGTATGAATTTTCTTGTGCCTTAGTCATGATTAATTTTTTGTTTTAAAAATTACTCATTTTAGTTACTTATTGAAAAATATTATAGGTACCTACTCAGATTTTGGCCCAGGTAGTAACGAATTTTGAAAAATGGTGTTTTAACCAATCAATACCATCAATAGATAGATACCTACGAGCATTAGTTTTTTGTTTCAAAAACATAAGTAGGTACCTACACCTACCCTTTTTTTTGGAAGGGGAAGGAATTAACGTTCAAGAGTACATAAATATCTTTTTATGGATGATTTTGATTTTCTTTCCTGTTAATAATTTTCGATGTAGAGTTTTGATATTAATTTTACCATTCTTCAGCAGATTACGTTTTTCATCGAAATTATTGTAGGGAGATATTTCATCTAGTGTTGGAGTACGTTGTAGCAGAATGGGTGCTATATTTTAATGTAATTTTGGTGGATGCCTACCTTTTAGAAGTAAATATGAAAATTATGAATAAAAATGAGAACATTATAATTACATAAGTACCTACAACATTACTTGTACTTACGTAGGCTGAAATACTTCAATCTTATTCGTAATTTACAAAACTGTACATAATTTTTTAAAAATGAAAAACATCACGCAGAAAACCAGTAAATCGTCGGCGATATTGCTGGAAATGCTTGAGGTAGGTTTACTCTCATCTAGCCATGAACTCCAATAGCCACCCCAAAGGCTCGGATTTGCGTTCAGATCGATTGGGGGCCTCTGCTGTGGCACAGTAACCTGTTCATAGTGAGCTAATCGATTTTTCAATTCAATTACCAAATTTTGACGTTCCTTAGCTATATTCGAAAACTCGCAAGGATCCGTCTCCAAATCGTACAAACAATCTCCTATACATGGGATATCCAAATCCGACGTGGCAGAAATTCTCAACTGGCATTTCGAGTCGAGTTTCGCCTGTTCACGAATTTCAAGAAATTTCTCTTCACTGATCGAATCGGTGTTTAATAAACGATTCGCTGGACTGGTCAGTACACTGGTCAGATTATAAGACGGACTTTCTTCACGACCTGACGCGCCGGCATATTCATCGGCAAAAGATGGTAGATATGTTTCATTACCTATACAAATTTTGAAATGATCAAGATAATAGATATTAGGTAGGTACCTATGAAAGGGAGAAACATAGTCTTTAGGTTTTTTGTTTCTCTACTTACGCTTTATCAATTTCCAGTTGCCGGAAATTATTGCTGAAGAATTTCTTTCAAAATTTACATTGACCAGAACTTCTTCTCTATCAGTTTTCGATTGGTTTCCAATTAATAAATTCCATTGGTTTATTCCGTCGATGTTTTCAATCGCTTCAGGATCACCACCTAAGAACACCCACAAAAGTGTTGAGTGCTGAATGAATTACTCAGCAACGGATTCATAAAAATATAAATAAATTGAGCCAATATTTACCTGCCGCCGATACGAATGTTGGTACCCAGTCACTGATGTGGAATATTTCATCAGAAACATAATTTCTACGCTTAAATAAAGGGCTCCATATTGCAGCAGCTCCTCTGACTCCGCCTTCGTGCAAAGAAGTCTTCATCTGGAATTTTTTCAATTTCAATTTAATTTAGCCCGTTATTAGAATAGGTAGGTAATTCAAGATAAATTTACCCCGCGCAAAGGCCAGTTGGAAGCGGTATTTTTGAATCTCCATTCCGGGTCTTCAGTAGCTCCGCCGTTATCTGACATGAATAATACGACCGAGTTATCCAATAAACCAGTTTCGTTTAAGGCCTCTATGACTTTACCGACGGATTCATCTAAAGCTTGAAGCGTACCTTTAAAATAATTTGGGCTTAATTTCTCCATCAAGGAAGATTATTTTTATTCATTAAAATTTTTCTAAAATTAGAAGTCATGAGAAACGAGGCACGTCGGCGTCATTCATTTTTTCAATTGAATAGGTAGGTACCTACCTATCTTATTAGATGAAAATTGAGAATTCTGGCAAAAAAAGGAGAGAAATTCAGCAATGAATGGAAAAATTGTTTAAAATTCTGAACACTGTTTCTTAAAATATCGTCAACTTTGAAAAATTTTAATAATATTTTAAACTGAGATATTCAAAAATGAATTTTTTTCTCAAGTTTAGTTTTCTAAAATTGGAACGTAATAAAATTGATAAGTCGGTAGGGAATAATTTGACCCCTTCTCCTTCTGCAGATTGCCTCTCATCACGTCTCCGAATTTACCTGCTAATCGTCTTCGCAGTTGATCGGAAATGTAACCAAAATCTTCATCATTTTTCTTTTCATCACGTACTTGTAGAATATCTTGTTTTATGGCGTGAACTGCGACGTGGGATAGATCCAAAAACAAAGGAGCGCCGGATTCGTGATTTCTAATTATATTGACAGCTTCGTTGGTGTACACATCGGTGACATATTGACCCGTAAGTTCTTTTCCAGCTTGATTCAAATTTCTGCGGGCGTCAGTTCCAAAAAACGGATACTTGAAAAAAAAATTAGGTACGATATTGTAATTGACGACAGTTTTGAGAGAACATGAACGGTACAATTGCTTACCGAACCGGATACACTATCGTTATATCTGATCCAACCATTGTAATATCCGAAATGCGAATCGAAGCCACGTTTCGTCGGTGTGAAATCGGTTTTACAAAAACCCAAATGCCATTTCCCAATTAGATGTGTTTTATAGCCGTGTTCCTTCAAAAACTACAATACAAATAGGTATCTTAGTTGAAGGCAATAATGATACACGAACATAA
The DNA here is from genome assembly GCA_038380155.1 of Pseudococcus jackbeardsleyi. Classification (NCBI taxonomy): domain Eukaryota; kingdom Metazoa; phylum Arthropoda; class Insecta; order Hemiptera; family Pseudococcidae; genus Pseudococcus; species Pseudococcus jackbeardsleyi. The sequence continues at coordinate 2,288,203 of CM076240.1, forward strand.
TTAAGTATCCAAAAGCAATACAAGTACAATTATTGTTATCTGGAGCATAGTGAAATCTTACTTGCGGTAAAATTTTTTCTTTCAGTGGAAGCGCCCATGGCTGCTGAGCTCTTCCTGGATCTCCTTGTAAACCTACCATTAGATGTTTGTTAGTAGATTCAGGTAGATGTAGGTAATTGGGTATGTAATATGTATGTACAATCTTCGATTACTTACCAGTTCTTATGGGATATTTTCCAGTCATAAAAGCTGTTCTTGAAGGTGTACATGTTGGAAGAACGTAATGTCTGTTCAGAATAATCCCGTTGTAAGCTAGAGCATCAATATTCGGCGTTGGAATCTCATTAGACCCATGAAATCCTACATCGTTCCATCCCTAATTATTACGAGCGTAAGTGCAACGTTATGTAAGTATGTAGATGTACCTACCTACATTTATTCATATTTGCATGCATTTTAAACTAGTGTTGGATGAATTTAGAGAATTGACAGAGTACAGATGCAGTATCCCAAGTACCTACCTATCAAAAATACGTGGTTTTTTTTTTCGAAAAATAAAAATACCTACATATACTTAATGAACGATTTGATACCCCAGCAATACACATTGAAGCTTTTTTTTTTAATTTTTGAAACTGGTTTTATGTTTTCCGACCGGTTGCCAAAAATTCCTCTAAAAATACACACACTGTCATAGGTTTTTTGTAAAAATTTTACGATGGAGAAAATGAATCATTAATTCATTATAGGTAGGTAGGTAGGTAGGTAGGTAGGTAGAGGTACTAGGTACCTAGGATACGTAATTTGAAATTATCATAAAAATCGAATTCAAGGCACACAGAACCCCCAAAACTGCACTTTTTAAATTATTAGTTCTCAAGATTTTATTATGAACTTACCAGGCTTACATATGCATAATTTATTGATTAGGCAATCGAGAAATTTTCAAATGTCAGCAATGAATCTACCTACTTACGTTTTATTCAAAGCACTGAAAATCATCTCAAAATCCAAAATCTTTCTTTCGTCATTCGTCTACTTATTCCTTATCGTTTCTTCGTATAAGTCATAAAAACATCCAATGATAAAATATGCGTCATCGTCTCGTGTTACATCGTTCGCAATGTTTGTTTTAGTGGACATTCATTTATTTGCATCGAATTTTGTACAAGAGTTCATAAAGCAACTTATGAAAGATAAGCAATTTTATTATCAGACGACAGTGTTTTCATCTACCGCGTCCATTCAAAACATTTTTCTTATTTTTTATAATAAAATTAACAAATACAAAAACGTATTTCTGTCTTGGTACTTCGTGATATTTACAATAGAGCTTAAGTATTTTTTTTGTAAATGTGTAAAACGGCCAAAAATTGATGTGTCAAATTAAAATTTTGATGGGATATTGATATTAATAAACATAATTTTAAATAGGTAATAGAGAAAAAAAATCATTTCAACTTCTAGAAATTTCAAATGTCGTGTCTGCTATATCAGACCAGATAATGCTACAATCATAGTGTTTTGAGAGAGAAAAAAATCATTAAGTAGGTAGGTATGTATTACAAATTAAAAATTTGGGTTTAAAAAAGGATAAGAAAAATATCTCTGGATAGTGGATACATAGGTTGGAAAAATTCATAAAAGTTTGAGAAAGAGGTAGCCTAGTTTTGTGTTTTATGTGTTGTTTTTTTTGAAAAATATTGCAATTTTTGAATAGGTACCTACGAAGATTAGGTAGGATATGTATAGAGTATGTATCCTGAGTTGAAATTTTTTTTAATTCGAAAATTTTTTCCATATCTATTGAACTATACCTACCTACCTATTAATAGTTTTTTCATCAACTGCATGGTTTGAAATGTATTTCAACAAGAAATAATCTAGGTAAGCGTTTTTGATGGCCTGAGAAGGCTTTGATCGGAAACTTTTAATCAGTATGTACCTATCATTATTTTCGAATTTTTTTTTTTAGCAATTAGTTAGGAACCACTGACCGATTTCAAACGGCCAATTCAAAAGAATTGCTTCAATGTGTGATTTAGATAACAAATAATAATATACTCATTAAGTAGGTTACTTTTTCGAAAAAAAAGATTTTGTGAATTTTAGAGCACCCTATTTTTAAACTAAATTTTTTCGCCTCATCTACATAGGAAGCATCCAACTTCATTGGAATAATTTCAATTTCATCAACTTCTTTTAGTAAAAAATTACAAGAACCTGTCCGAATTTTATAAATAGGTATACTGCGCCAATTATATACAAAACCCCACGTTTTGTCTAAGAAATAAAAAACTGATGTAAGAAATCTGTATAAAATCGTACCAAATCGTCCGCGATAATGACCACGATATTAGGTTGGCTGGTCGATGCCGCAATTCCGAACACACAAAAACACCAAATCACTAAGTATTCCACGCATATCATCGTAGATATAGATACTGACTTGTTAAATAATAAATACCTGTAAGTAGTTTTGCTGGGGTCAAAACGAAAGGTATTCAACTTGTTTTAGGTTCACCTTATAATAACTCTGATCACTCTACAAGTTTATCTGACACTACTCGCGATTCCGCCACTTTTTTTTTTTACTTGATAAGCAAAACACCGTGAAGTTTATTCATTCAATGTACCTAATAGATATCATATGTGTGTGTAGAATTGTATACCATACGTAGCAAATTGCTCATTAGCATGTATGTTTGTTTTTTAAAAAAATTAGGTTTTGGCGGGATTTAACTTCGATAGGTAATGAATAATTAACACATTGTTTGATAATTTTTTGATCACGCGTTGGATAGAAATTTGAATCAAAAGTCAGTAATACCGTAAAGTAGGTACTTTATCAGGCACAATGCAGTTATTCAATAGATAGGCCTAGGTAGCGTGTAATTACAATAAACTCGTTCTTAACACCTCGTGCATGAGTTGGATTTCTTTATGGTTTCAATGTCGAATTGCGAATACTCATATATTTACTACCTAGGTGTGATATTTACTCGAGTATTAACATTTTGTTTTATTACATCTGAGGGTTTTGTATTAACATATTCGCGTATGCGAGTACTTGGGTATGAAGGTATACCTATATCTACTCGTATATATGTTCAAAAACGTGTATTCGTATGATGATAACGAGTAACTACTACACGTACATACCTACGCTTTCGTATTACCTACACTAAAACCCCAAACAGTTAATAGTTATAAGTTCTCTTTTTACTGCGGTTATTTATGTAAGTATACCACACCTACCTATCAACAAGACTTTGTTTGCTTAACAGGCTTATAGCCTTTGCAGATATTTCACTTTGTGTAAGCTGAATCTCTAGCGAAGTATTTATTCAACTTGTAGGTCTAAATACCTTTTAGTACGCATTACCTACTCATCCTGTTTAGTGACTGCATTGTTCAGTTTTTTCTCCGTTTTGTCGCTTCACTTAGGTACCTAGTTGTTGTGAACCTATCCATAGAAACCACTCTTTGGAGTCAAAAATTGTTTTTTCAAGTTTATAATAATTTTGAATCTTTCAGAAGGAGTAGAATTAGGTAAGGGGGAACCTTGACTCAAAAACCCATTTTTTATCTTGAAACGGGTATTTTCTATATCCAGGCTCACATTTATTATGTGATAAACAGGGCATTTCACCAAAAGTAATGAAGTATGCAAAATATTCTAAGTCCATGTAGGAATGTTTGTCTACCTTCGAGCTGAATGGGTAGAGCCGTGGAGCATTTCTGTGAAAAATGTTTTCATTTTCTACATTTTTCTAGCATTCCCAAATTCCCTATACCTAATTTGTAGTTCGATAGCAGAATTTTTTCGGGGGAGGGGGAAGGAGGAGGAGAGAGACTAAATTTTTGCACGCTCTATTGAAAATTGCATTTCAATTAGCATAAGAGAAGCTTTATTCATTGGTACCTACCTAGTACCTACGAATGATTAATTGGTCATTTTTTATCATGAGAAGTCAGCAGAAGGTGAACAGTGGAGATTTTTTTTGAAATTTGAATGTTTCACCTCTTTCAAGGTGATTTATTATCCTCTCAAAATGAAATCCTCATCATTTATCTCTCTCCTCCCCACATCAATGCTTTATTAGTCAATTTTATGATACATACAATGTTGTTTTTTAAAGTACTGGAGAATTGCAAAATAGGTAAATCTCAAAAGTATTCGAAGTACCAATTTTTTTTTTTTAAATTTGAAATTGAATTGGGTCTTGATATGTACCTATACACCTATACGTAAGTATCAATATTAAAGCAAAAAAGGAAATGTAATTAAAATTTTTGCAAAATTACAATTTTTTATTTTTTTCTTTTTTAAAAACTTTCAAGTTCAGTTTTTCTCAAATCAATGAGCAATGATACAAAAAAATGTCTTACAAATTCCGATTATCAAGAAGACATTATTGAGAGAATCATTACTTTAGAGGACATTTTTATTCTATCCGCATAAAAGCTATCAATAAATAGATTTTGCCTTGTTTAATGCATTTTATATACTTACTTGCATATAGGTATACGAAATTAAAATAAATAATTTTTTTAATAAGTACTACGTATCCATCTCGATTGATCTAGGTTTTTTGGTCGGCGGATCATCCAAATCTACATGAAAAAGAAAATTCATCGGAGAATTAGGATCGCTGTACTCTGCAATTTGACGAGCGCTACAAATAGGTGTATCGATCGGCACAATCACGTCGAATTTATTATAATCAATAAAGTAATTATTCTGGCCATCGCTGATTCTATGTATCAACGGAGCGAATCGATGACCCCAGTGAATCTCATTCGGCACATACGATGTCCTGGCTTCCAAAGTTTGGCCAGTTGTTTCCATTATACCAGATAAAGAAATCATAATTTCAAAGTCAGATCCCAGCATATCCAATGCAGTCATGTCGAATAACGGACTCTCGGATGTAATCGTATGACGTACAGTTAATGGCCACGATAGTATAACGTCAGAGCTACAGTACATACAAATACATATTAGATAGGAAATACGATACATATAAACATTAATTACAAACGTAGGGGCTTGAAAATATCGCCATTTTGCGACAAAATTTCGCCAACACGAGTACCTATATAATAAAACGCGGAAATTAATTTACCCTGCGTCGTCGACCGAAATTTCCAGCTTTCGTTGGTACCGCCGTATTACTTCGCCTTCTTGCGTCGTATAGTCGCTGAATAAATATGCTCGAATATTTGCCCCCAATATTTTTGATTTTCTTACATCCGCTACTCTGAATAGAACGCATAGCTTGTTATCCCTCATGCAAACGACCGCTTTTTTGCTGTAAAGTAATATTTACCAAATGTTAAGAGAGATTCGTGTACTAAAATGCAACGAACCGCTTTTACATATAAGATGGTGCTGAACTAGATAGGTACCTAAAAAGTATTGCTTTGCTTCTGGCCATCGGTCGTGCCGCTTTCGTGAAAATTAATCCTAACAAGATAGAACCTAATAACGTTCCAAAGATAATTTGCACTTGCAATATAAACACCGCTTCGGGACATCTAGAAGATGGAACTCTGCTACCGAATCCGAGGGTAGTTTGTACTTCTATCGAGAATAAAATGCTTGTTCCTATGTCATCGATGCCATATACGCAGGGATCTGTTTCGCTGCGAAGGATTAAATTTATATTAATACACAAGTTGAGGAGATATAAATCGCCAAAAATAATATAGTTATGCGGGTAAAAATTTCGTTTATGGCTTATGGTGCTTATTTTTAGCAGACTTGAAAACGTAGATAAGTAAGTAGTAAGTACATACATACGTAATCTGGGTATCGAATCAGACTAATTACCCACTTGAAAGCAATAGTTTTGTACGACGATTTCAAATCTCCGTGATAATAAGCTATTGTCCACCATAATACGCCAAAAAGGTAACAGCTTAATGCATTGATAATTGTGAATAGTATGAATATCCATCGCCACCTCATTTCCACCAAAGAAGTAAATAAATCTTGAAAATGAATCGATAACTGTTTGCGATTATTATTCAAACGAAACTTGCGTATGTTACAACTTCCACATTTCCTCAGCATTCGTCTGCAATAAATTTTAAAGATGACATTTTCTTTTCCTTTAATAATGTTTAAAAAAATTATATAGTTGAATATTATTAGATATGAGATAGGTACTTTACTTACTCACATCTACATTGTCTTAGATGTAATTTCATGATTACAATTTTGAAATTTGAATAAAACGAAAAAAAATAACGATAGAGAAATTTTTTTCTTGACTCTTGAGTCTTTCATCATGGAGTTGAAATGCCATAAAATGCGAATTTGATCTTTCGTAAAAATGGAAATAGTAAAACCTTATCGAAAAATGAATCAAATTAATTATCGAAAAAATTTAAAAAAAATTTAAAAACAATCACAGTATTGATGACGTCAATGATTCAAGATTCAAAATTGAAAAATTCAAATTTTTAGTGAATCGTTCGTGAATCACCGCGAACGACTTCATTGTTTATTTTTCACTTTTTTTATTAGATTTTTTTACAAGTTAATTTGTAGCGGCGTGGCGGCCATTTTATGCAAAACGGTTCTAGTAATTGAGTATTTAATCTTATTTAGTTCTGTGTTCGTTGTTTCGTCCGTTTAGTAAAATTAAGTATGCCGAAAATTCGCGAATTTATTAAGTGTCGTGAAAAGTTTTCCTCTAGTTTACCGATGCTGGGAGCCGCCGGAATTGATGAGACAGAAATTCATCGATAGGTAAGTTAACTTGAACATGTAATTCCATTAGTTTTAGCTACTTCAGTATAGAACACTTCGACGTATATATCTACGACGATTACATGTTTAATTACTCCGAACGAGAAAGTTTGAATAAATGAGTAAATTAATTGATCGGATTACCGTTGATGTGTCTGCTTATTGCTCGTTTTCGTATTGTTTACTCCTCCTGCTTCATCAAAATTGAAAATGAAATCACTGGATTCCGAGTTACTCATCTCCTCGCTGTTCTCTTCGCTGATGGAGTACATACGCCGTGTCATTGTGATTATGCGATTGTGTGTGACAATTCCGTTTATTGTTCGTGAAAAGATGTCTTTGGTGTTTCGCAGAAAGCAATCAAATTGTAATTCGTTAAACTGGCTGTGATCGAAGTTTCATTCGAAGGAGTAAACATTAGATTCTCGCGCGACTCGGTTATGCGAAATCATATTCGCAAATGGTATCGTAACGCGAATGATATACTTAATCGGTTACCTCGGTATCCTTATCTGAAATTATTGTTCGTTTACTTATATTTTATTTTCAAGTGCGTCGCGTCGTAATGATTGAGAAAATTTCCGTGTAAATATGCGACAGAAGTACATCGTTTTCATCAATGCCATCGATTTGTCAATCATATTTAATTATTTATTTTGTAGGGTTATGTTTGCATTTATGGATGTACGCTATACGGGTATAGTTCGGAACCGGTCCAACTGTGCATGTTTGATTGTTTGTATGTTTAGTAGTAATTAGCGAAACGATGTTCTATTATTTATTATTTTCAAAGCATTTACGGTGGTGTTTTTTTTTTTTTGAATTGACAAATGTTTCGCATAGTGGCTGGTTGCTGAAAAATTTCACAATTTTCGGAAAATTGGCCAAAGTTTATAACATCATTTTTCAATATTTTTTTTGTTAGTTTTCGAAAATTTTAATTTTTTTTAGAAAATCCAACTCGACCATGTTTCATGTTTTGGGAAGTATCGTTCAAGGCTTGGGAAGAATATACCTAGTTCAAGAGTTCAAGTTTTAGAAATCATTCATTTTAAAAAAAAGATTGCCATTTTTTGGAAAACCGTGTGCAGTTTTTATGAAAAATTATTATGGAATTTTTAGAAGATTGCTATAGTTTTAGTTTTGAAAGATTCATTTTTAGAAAACTATATCCAAAATTTGAGTGGTTCTTCAATTTTTGAAAATTGAATAATTGTTAAGAAGATTTTCTATTTTATTTTGAATCAGGACGGTGAAATAAATTTTTCCCTTGATTTTTCAAGATTACGTATGAAATTAGGAGCATTTCTAAAGCTATTAAAATATTATAAACAAATTTTTGCTGTCCTTAATATTGAATAATTCTTCAATCTTTTGTTTTTAACCTCTACAGTCACCCTAAAATTTTCAGTGAAAGTTCAATATTATTACCTATCGTATCCGTTAAATTTTTGAATTTCTCTGAAGTGAAAATAAATATTTGAAATACGAGCAAGGGCAAGCAAGGTCTATTGAATGCGGTGGCCGGGGGAGGGGGTTGTTCAAAATTGAAAAGTAATTGACGCCATGGAAGGATGAACTACAACAGGTTTCGCACTGACCCTTGATAATTTTTCATCTACGAATACCAACGGTATAGTTATCTATGGTCTAGTGCTCGATTAATAAACAAATAAATCGCGTTTGTTGAACACAGTGCTCTCCATCCCATTTTGGGTCCGCTGGTGGAACTTTATCGTCGAATAGTTTTCGGAGTATGACAAATTTTGTATTGTAAATTAACGAGAGAATTGAGAAAGCGCAAAAGGAACTTCGTTATCTCATTAAATGGTAAATGGAAATGACTGTATATGGTTCTACAGCAGGCGAGAGTTCGGCTTACAAAAAGGCCGTTTATTTATTTTGGGTTAGTTGCGTAAATGTCGCATACACCACCTGGGATTTTACGGTGTTGATTTAGTACCGCGTCCCTGTGACTTTCGCACGACTCTGTTACAAATTATCAAATTCTCCTCACCTCGTTTCTGTCTCCAAAATAAAATTCCCATCGACGTGTTTTTGTCAATTGCCCATTTACAGTTTTTTTCTCTTTTAATCAAAATATTATACGAAGTCGCGTAATACGTGTTTTATTCCTATTTTTTTTTTTTTTTTTACCGCTGCCTATTTATAATATTTGTTTCGAACTGTGGTATTGTTAATCTACGTATAGTTATATATTTGGATGTTGCCTACATATAAAGCTTATTCGGGCATCGACGGGATTGGGGTTCATAATGACCATCCTGGCATAAAATACGTTTGAAATGTGGTTTTGCGGCCATTTGAACCCGACGAATAAAATATGGAAGGCGTCTATCACATAAAAGGTGCTGAAATTCTACCGTTGCGAATGTTCTCGTTCTCAAAAATCACATCGAACCATTGCCGCCGTCTCATACCCAAACTTGCTTTTACGTTAGAGAAAATTCCAATTACGCGAAGTGCTGGTTGGCCGGCTCTGCTTCGACATTTTATTTACGAGAGAGACTTCAGTCGGAAAAATATAGCTAAATGAGTTTCTCAGCAGACTACGCAGTTATCATAATTTTTTCGCCGTAAATTTAATTTACTGAAGAATTTGCCGCATGAAATTCTGTATCTTCTGCTATCTGCTATGAGGTATATCTATGTGGCGTGTTTAATACACTAAAATACAAAATAAGCTTTTGGCATGGGGTATCTTGGGTAATACTAGGTATTACGCCATAACTAAAAAAAATATTGCCGCGTTGGTATCGTAGAATTCGAAAAATACAGAAGAGTATTACATGGGATGATTTCGGCGCGCGAGATTGGATTACGGGCGCATATTTGCTCCGTTTAGTAAAATTATTTTTTTCATGGCGATGGCGAAACTGCGCCAATTTGAATGTAATATCTCATCGATAAAATATCGATACAAGGCAAAGAAAAAAATTTTACTGTCTCGAATACATCTGTTCTGTACGTATTTTGTACGTAGCTAAGCTACTAGCTACATATTATGTATTGCATATTTTTTCCTCCTAATTGCTAGCAATTTTTTTCGTTTTCTGTTTTCTCTCAAGGGCTTTCAGGTCGGGCTAGAAGGGAGAAAAAGGCTAGATAATAAAATTGTGGAAAATTTTTTATTTCTATCAAGGGCCTCAAATACTATCGTTTTTCTCTAAAGCAATTTTTTCTATTTCTTTTCTACATTTTTTTTAGGAGCCAACAAAAACGGTTCGAGCGTTTTTTGGTGGTAATTGGAGGGGGGAATCACGAAAATATCCCATGAAAATTCAGGTTCTGAACTTTATATTTTATTTTAAGAAAAGAAGCATTTTGCTCGAGTGAATCGAATTCTAAAATACATAAATGCCTTGAAAATCGGAAATGTTGTCGTTTTTACAACATTTCAGTGCTATTTTTCCAATAATTTTATCCTAGACATACATACCTATTAGGTATTTGATATTATTCTTTAAAAATGCATTAGAATTTGAAAATTGATTTTTTTGACTGCAATTTGGTATTTCGACTTTCTTGTACCTAAGTTGTAAAATTTGGTTTTCGAACAAAATGCCATTTTTCGTGTAGCGCATCAAAATTATTGGCAATATTTTGAGAATCACTGGATCGATTTCAGAAATGTATATTTTTAAGAACCTTCTCACTTTATATTAGTTCTATAAACTGAATTAAAACATGTCTTTTCATTTTAAATTTTCTGACTACTTCTACTTCTTTGTGATTATTTAAACATCTTGTGGTATGTATGAATCTGTGTAAGTATAGAAAATTTTACACTTTCATAGAGAAAACCGACTCAGAATGTGTAATCTAAAACTGTATCAACCGCTTCGTAATTTTCTTCCAGGGAAAAAGTGAGGCACCATGCAGGACTTACATGACCATGCTTGCGATTTCTCATCAAAATTCTATTGCTTTCCTATTTTTTATCTTTATTTCGACTGCGACCAGCTCGGTAATCGTAAAACATTGTCTCGGCTGTCGTGATATTTTTATTACACTGTCCAAATTCGATCGCGAAATTTTATTTATGTGTCAATGGCCACCAATGCGTTTAGATTTAGCTGAAATGTTCGAGTCTCGGAGTTGTATCGTATTTTCATCTCGTACACTAAATCGCTATCAGCGTATGGTTTTATAAAACTCAAATATATGTGGTAGATTTTCTATAGCGAGTTTTGTCCATGTTTGTGACGATAACAACTGTTTTTAAAAGTTTTGTTCGCTGTTTGTAACTATTCAACTCGAGGAAATCATACTCTATTCACTAATTTCTTTTCATTGCCTTGTAGTCTTTAAATCATTAGAGAAACATCAGTGATGTGCAGTGGCGGATTTCATTTTTTTGGACATGAACATGAACGGCAAAAATGATGGTGCTGGTTGTTGAGCATGAAAAGCTATCGCCAAACCTCATAAAAGGTGAAGAGAAGAGGTTCGAAGATGAGTTTCAGAAATTCTCATTTTAAGGAAAAATTTGAAAACTCGAGTCGAGAAATTTCAAATTTGGGGATCTCTCTCTCGAATTTTGAAAACTGTATAATGACATTTGGACTATTCCATACTAAAACGGACCAAAAATGAAGTCGGATTTTCCGATTTCGCTCAATGTTTTTTTTTTTTTACAAGTTCTCCTTATTGCGGTCTATTTTTAATACACCATCATTTCTCTTCTAATTCTCAAGAAGGGTGGGTTTTGTAATTTTTAGGCATTGCGATTTTTCGCCAAATTACCCAACTTCGAGAGCTCTTTTCCCCAGATAGGTTATACTTGAAGGAAAACTATTTGCGGAATTTGAAAGAGAATTGACAGGGAATTCAAAAACGATAATCTTATTTTAAAAATCACAAAGTTGAACTTTGGTGATGTAAGCTCAACTTTCGTGATGAGAGCAGAATATAAAAGCTACCATTTAAAAATCTGAAAAAATTACAGTTAGTAGCCCTTTATTACTCTCTTTTTAACCAACAAATTTTCAAGTTGGGATCTCTAGATCCCTGGGGGCATGGACAGATGGGTCAACAATTTTGACCAAAATTCAAAAAAATCGAAAAAGTAAAGTAGCATATTAATTTCTGCTAACTCGAAGGCACTGATTTCGATTGTGCACTTGGGTTTTTCATCCGACCCCTTTGAACCTCCCAATTAGCCCCATTTGACAGGGTCAAAATTCGATAAATTTGAAAATAACGTGTGACATGTCGTTTGTTTGGTAATTGAAAGCAATGAGTTCGAATATTTGCTTATTTTTGGTATTTGGCTCTTCAGGGGCTTCCTAGTCCTCCAATTTTGGGAAAACGTATAGGTACGTTATAAAATAAGATGATGTGTGAAATATCGATTGTCACTAATTTGAGGTCGTAAAATTCGAATATCGACTTACTTTTTGATTTTATCCCTTTCTTTCTGCTCTAAACAAAAGATGTGTAGGTACGATTAATTCGGGAGGGGAGATCCCATCTTGAAAATTTGTAGGTTGAAAATTAGGTAAAACTGGCTACCTATTTATAATGTAATTTTTTCAGATTTTTAAATGGTAATTTTGCGATCATCATGAAAGTTGAGCTTTCATCATCAAAGTTCAACTTTGAGCTTTTCAAAATGTGATTCATCGGTTTTGAATCTCCTATCAATTCTCTTTCGATCTCTGCAAAGCAATGCAAACAGGTTTCCTTCAAGTATAACTTATCTCGAGATACATATGACGTTCTTTGAACCTTCCTTCTCCCTTTTCAGTGAGGTTTGGTGATAGCTTCTGGGGCTCAAAAAATTTTCAATGGTGTCCCCTTGTTCACCATACCAAATTTCAAGCTTCTGTCATCATTTTCCGTCTACTTCCAATCTACCACTGGACTAGTTAACGTAGCTACTAGACATTTGTCAAGATCTATCATACGTAGCTATACAGCTTCCGAATCCAACGCCTCCTTCGGCAATAACGTTCTCGTAAAACGATTTAGATTTCGAACGTCCAATTTTGTAACGTGCGAGTATTCTTCGTGCGAGAATTTCAATTTCCAATAAAAAATTGAAAAAGCACTATTCGCAAGACCATCAGTCATCCTGAAACCGATGATGGTTGCGCTGTTGTACACATTTCGTTGCGTCCGCGTTACGATGGGAAGAATTTCATCTGACGTTAACGATTATCTCATGTACTCGTCGTATAGGTATGTGATGTAGTTTGTAAGCGTGTAACGCGTGTATTCGCGTCGAACCATAAATCTTTCGGATGAAATACTACGCGACTCGTTTCGCAATTGTATAAGCCTATTGGCTGAGATGATGATTTTTGACTATATACGCGGTCGGTCGAGAACCGCGCCAGATGGAAATTTTAATGGCACGATGCTCAAATCGAACGATAACGATATAACCAATAACTGTCGGTCTCGGTTTTGGCATTCGCGGGAGGTATCCGACGGGGTGTGAATGTTTCGAGTTTCGTTAATAAAATATACGAGTATCGTGTAATTATACCCGTCGTAATATGTATTATTACAGAACGTTTCATTGACTCGAAATCCAAATTGCTCGGACGACAGTTGGTCGACCATAGAGATTATTCTGGTGCTCGCATGACCTCTGTGCACTGAGGCAGTCTGCACGAAAGTCCAGCAGAATTCGTTGCCAGTCGTTGTCAAACGTGTACAGTTGAGTAGATTGCCTACTAGTTTGAATTTACGTTTAAATCTTAATAGGATTTTAATTTTTTTTCGTACCGCGGTGCATGGTACATGTACCCACTCGACGAATATAAATTTCAAAAGGCAGGAGGGGTATAACCTAGTGGCTTAATTAGGCTACCGCTACAGCCAGTGGCGATCGAAAGTTCGCGTGATATCATTAAAGTTGGTTTGGAAAAATCAATTATTTAACACCTTCGGGGTTGTACCCTCGCCACAGTACTGTACAATGTGTAACATTATCCCTCCCGCTTTCCTTATCCTGATGAATCACCATGTGAATGAATGTGCTTTCTTTTTGCCTTCTTGTCTGACCCGTTTTGTGACGTGGTGATTTTTTATTTTTTTATTATTTTTTTTCGTAAATTACGCCTACGCTACGCGGCGGGTAACTTTTTTTATTTTTACACATGATACCTACCTATACTTGAGTATTATTATAACCTACTCGATGGTTTTTTTGTGACTTGGGGACTTGGTCTGGAAAAATATTACGTCGGCTTGGATTATGTGTGAAGCGTCGACCTTCGGTTGGCGTGCGTGATTTTTTTCAATTTTAAATAATATTTTTCATTTATTTTTCCAATAATCTCTGCATCGTGTTTTTTTCTTCTGTACCATCGTATTTGGATATCTGGTCCAAAAATCCGCGTGTTTCGATTGGTTTTAGATAGGTAAATCTTATGAAAATATATGATGACTAGCCGTTTAACCCGTCCGTTCCGGACGGGCTACCGTGAACTTCTTTTTAAATCGTACATTCCTTTTTGAAAAACAACCATAATGCATCACTTCTTAAAAATAGAAAATCGCTTAAATTGGTACCCAGAGCTGTGTCATAAATCAATCAAAACTTCAAATTAAATATCTCATTGGATTCGAGCTTGAAACTTCGACAAAAATCTATGAAAATTTAAAATGGAACATACCATTAGATTTGTGCCTATAATTCTGGAAAAAATTGTATCAAACTTCCAAGCCGAGTAACCCATTGGATTCGTGCCGGTAACTTCGGCAAAAATTTGCCACATGTTCAAACATTTTTCATTTGTGGTGAATTACATGGATAATTATTATCCATAAAATTGACCACAGTTTTATGGGTTTCCCTAATTTCTAGAATTGGTCATTTTGATGGTTAATTCCTATCCACAAAATTTTACACATGTTCAAACATTTTTCATTTGTGGTAAAATGTGTGGATAGTTATTATCCATAAAATTGACCACAGTTTTATGGGTTTCCCCAAACTCTAGAATTGGCCATGTAAATTCCTATCCACAAAATTTTCCACAAGTTCAAACATTTTAAATTTGTGGTTAAATGCGTGGATAATTATTATCCATAAAATTAACCACAGTTTTATAGGTATCTCCAAACTCTAGAATTAGTAATTTTGATGAATAATTCCTATCCACAAAATTTGCCACGTGTTGAAACCTTTTACATTTGTGGTGAAATGTGTGGATAATTATTATCAACAAAATTTGCCACATGTTGAAACCTTCTACATTTGTGGTGAAATGTGTGGATAATTATTATCCATCAAATTGACCACAGTTTTATGGGTTTCCTCAAACTTCACAAACGGTAATTTTAATGGAAAATTCTCATCCACAAAATTTTCCACATGTTCAAACCTTTTACATTTGTGGTGAAATGCATGGATAATTATTATCCATAAAATTGACCACAGTTTTATGGGTTTCCCCAAACTATAGAATTGGTAATTTTGATGGTAAATCCCTATCCACAAAATTTTCCACATGTTCAAACCTCTTACCTACATTCAGAGGCGGAGACTTAGATTTTTTCCGCATGTCGCAAAATTTTAATCAAAAAAATAAAATGATTTTTTGCAGGTAGGGTATTTAATTTTTATATTTACCAAACATAGCATTTGAGAAAAATGGGGAGAGGGGGTTAAATTTTAAATTAGTCATATCACAAATCATCAATTTTTTCCGGCAAATTAGGAATTTATTGAAGAATTGGTGATTTTTGGCTGAAAAATTAGTCAAAAAATTATTAAATTTTCCACTTGAAATTACTTATTACTAAACTACTGCCCGAGCGAAGCGAGGGTGAAATTTTTTTGGAAAAAATATTGTTTGAAAAGCAAGAAAATGCACTTTTAAAATATTTTTTGCAATAAAAAAATCTTTTTTCCAAACCTTAGAGGGGGCTCGAGCTCCGCGAGCCCTCCCCCTTGGGTGCACCTATGAAATTCGGCATGTCGCCAAAAAATTTCGCATGTCACACTTGCGACATGCGTGACACGAAAGTTTCCGCCCTTGCCTACATTTGTGGTGAAATGCGTGGATAATTATTATCCGTAAAATTGACAACAGTTTTATGGGTTTCCCCAAACTCCACAAACGGCAATTTTGATGGAAAATTCCTATCCACAAAATTTTCCACATGTTCAAGCATTTTTCATTTCTGGTGAAATGCGTGGATAATTATTATCCATAAAATTGACCACAGTTTTATGGGTTTCCACAAACTCTAGAATTGGTAATATTGATGGATAATTCCTATCCACAAAATTTGCCACATGTTGAAACCTTTTACATTTGTGGTGAAATGTGTGGACAATCATTATCCACAAAATTTGTCACAAGTTGAAACCTTTTATATTTGTGGTGAAATGCGTGGATAATTATTATCCATAAAATTAACCACAGTTTTATGGGTTTCCTCAACTCTAGAATTGGTAATTTTGACGGATAATTCCTATCCACAAAATTTTCCACATGTTCAAACATTTTTCATTTGTGGTGAAATACATGGATAATTATTATCCATAAAATTGATCACAGTTTTATGGTTTTCCCCAAACTCTAGAATTGGTAATTTTGATGGATAATTCGTATCCACAAAATTGTGAGATTCAATTCATTATTTAAAAACTAATTTAGGTACCTACAAAAAAATTAATTTAGCTGTAAAAAATTGTAGAAAATTCATTTTCCAGATGTGCTTAAAAATTGATTCATTTTCATCCAAAAAATTCATTTTCTGGATATAATTAAAAAAAAAATTTTGGGATTGAACTCAATATTTGAAAATTAATTTAGATACAAAAAATGTAATTTAGAGATAAAAAATTGTTGAAAATCCATTCTCCGGGTGTATGAAAAAATCAATTTAGCTAAAAAAATTTTATTCAACTAAAAAATTTAATTTAGTTAAAAATAATTCAAAAAAATGTATTCTCCAGATGGAGTTTGAATCCTGAATTATGAGGTAGGAATCCAAAAAAATTCATTCTTCGGGTGTATTTGAAAATTAATTAAGCTAAAAAACATTAATATAGGTAGCTAAAAGAAATTAATTTTGATCAAAAAAATTTTAATTAAGCTAGAAAAAATTATTATAGCTAAAAAAATTAATTTTGCTAAAAAAATTCTAAAGCTTCATTCTTCGGATGGGGTTCGAACCCTGACTTATGAGGTAGTAATCTGAGAGCGCGTCATCATTACTCTCGCCAAGGTCAAGAGGGCGGGGGTCGAAGATGAAATCGTATTTCGAGGAATATCTCGAAAATGAAGCTGTTTCAGCGAAAATTGAAGAGAACCAAAATTGTAGCCTATAAAATTTCCTATCGTCAATGAGTCGTTAGATTTTTGATTCGAGCTTCGCGTTTCGAGTTATTTACAAAAAACTGATTTTTGCCTATGAGGGTGGGAGGGGAAGGAGGGGAACCAACTTTAACTCGACTTTTCTCCACTTTGGAGGCAGCTTTTTCTAAACTTTTTGCGTCATAAACCACCTACTCGTCGAGCTCTTTCTAATGGTGTATTCACCTTTCAAATTCGTGCAGTACTTTTGGCGTGATGCTGTTCCGTAAAAACAGCCCTCTTCTTTATAATTATAACTAGACTTTCTACCCGTCCTTCGGACGGGTATTTCTTTCCAAATTTTTAAAAATAAACACCTTTTTTTTTTAATAATACATCTCAAATCATCAGATGGTATCACTTTTTAATGCTGTGGATATGCAGTCTAATCAATTTTCTCTATACACCCTATCAATCCAAAATGGTTTTCAATTTAAATCCCAGATTGATTTTTTCCCAAATACTCCTATGATTTAAAAAAAAAAACTCTGTGGAGGTACCCCGAATTTTCAAAAAACCATTATAGAGGCGCCCTCAATATATCCTTACAACGTGTAGTAATTCCATAGTTAAGTACTCTGATATTCCCAACACAATTTTCAAAAATTGTCATTGAGGTACCTTCACTAAACCCTCATATCCTTACAACTTTTAAAAATCGCTAAAGAGTTACCCTCCATATTTTACATCTTAAGGTCGAATCAGTATTTTTAATGTCTCTCCCATTGCCTAAAACTTCAACCAGTTGTGTCTACTCAATTTGATTATTATTTTTAAATAACTCCTCTCTTTGCATATTTTTTTTTAATTTACAAAGAGTAAATCATTGTTTTTAATTCTTCTGATTGATTGAAAATTTGACCAACTAATTTTTGAAAGAACTCAGATTGAAACAATTTTTGGAGTATTCTCTTGGATAAATTGAAAATCAAAATAATTAAATTAAATTTGAATTCCACGATCACTTAATTTTATTATACCTCCTTTCATTCCCCAAATGTTTGATTAATTTTATTCAGTTTTAAATACATTAGGTATAGTTTTTTCAATTTAAGTATATGGGGATTTTTTTTTTTAATTTCAGTAAAATTATTATTTTTTAATATCTACTTCTTTCCCTTTCCATTGTTTTTCTTGTCAAATATGTAGTGGGTTGGGTATTCATATTACTAATTGATCGAATTAATTGTTAATTGATGAATGAAACTATCTACCCAAGAACCCACTTTCTCTGAAAATTTTTGTTCTACTAATTGCACATGTATATTATATAATTACATATAACTAAAAATTTTGATTTTCCTCTATTTTCAATCCTAATTAGGCCTAATTTTTTTGAAAAATTGCTCAAAAGTTTTCAATTTGCTTTCCAGTTACTTCCTCCCGTAAATGTTTTGATTACCTATTTATTTATTGGTAATTGAGAAAATTTACCTATTTCGAAGGTCGAAACTATTTTTTTAAATTTATTATATTCAATTTTTACCCAGGACAATTTTTTTCCATCTTCTTCCACTACCTAATTAAGAAGTTGATTAAATAATAATTTTTCAAGTCATACAAATTCGTCCCATTTTTTTAGATTTTTACCTGGGATTCAAATTTATTTTTAATTAATGAAGCATATTCAAAAAATAAATCTAATCCACCAAGGATATGGTATTTAAAAAAAAACAATCAATCCTCCGATTTAAAAAATTTTATATCATCAAAAAGAAAGAAAATAACAAAATTTTTGCTCTTAAGATTTTTTTTTATAAATTTGACCATTTCTTCCTTTCTAATTATTTGAAATTCCGATGTCCATTCAAAAATTATTATTCACATAAAAAAACTTGGTTGAAAAAATTTGAAATGTTTGTAATTTTTTACAATTGAAAAAAGAATATTTTTAGTAATTTTTCATATTCGTCTGATTTATTTCAGTTTTTTTCGATTTTTTTGAGCAAAAGAAAATTTTATGTTTTGATTTGTTTCATTTTTTGCTTAAAACCACATAGGTCGATGTTGGAAAAATAAGCAAAATACATCTTCTCAATTCAAATTCTCCTGGGAAGAAAAATTGATTCACCCTCCGATTCAAATTTTTTAAAATATTTTAATGTTTCATGATTGAAAAAAATGACGAAACAAATAAAAATTGCTCCTATTGTTAAAAATTGTTCAAGTTTTTTTAAAAATTAATTTTTTTGAAAAAAAAAATCAATTAAAAAAAAAATTGGCCGCTTGTAGGATTCAACCCTTGCCATGACCCGTATTCAATAAATGATTCAAATCCGAATAAAGAAATTGATTCATCCTCTGATTCAAAAAATAAAAAATGTTTTCAATTTTTTACAATTGAAAAAATTATCGAAACATATGTAAGTAATTACCCAAAGCCAAATTATTCTTTTCTTTATTCACTAAGAAAACATCATTTGAATCAATAAATGATTCAAATCCGTATAAAAAAATTAATTTACCTTCTGATTCAAAAAATTAAAAATGTTATCAATTTTTAACAATTGAAAAAATTATTGAAATATATGTAATTACCCAAAGTCGGATTATTCTCTTCTTTATTCACTAAGCAAAATAATTTTAAAAAATTGATCAAATTTCAAAACAACATCATTTGAAAAAAAAAGTGAGTTTTAGAATGATAGTTCGTTTTTTTTTCGCAGATTCACCAAAGAAAATTAACTTGAAAAAAACTGATCAATTTTCAAAAGAAGTTTTTTTTTAATAAAAAAAATTGTTTTCAGAATGATATTCATTTTCTTTGAAAAAGTTCTTCATTTTGGAAAAAGCTTTTGTCTCAATTTTTTTGTTTTTGAAAATTGTTTAGAAGAAATTATTGAAATAAACATTTTTTGTAAATTTCCACTTTTGGCGAATTATTACTTGAAAATCCTTTTTCAAAAATTGATTTGATTTCTGTGCCTATGCTGAAATGGTGGTGATTTTTTAGTACGTTATTTCTTTAAAAGAAGTTTATATCCTGGAAATTTTTTTCATTTCAAACATGGGTAATTTATACTAAAATTGTAATTTCAACTTCATATTTCAAAAAAAAAATTAAAAGGTCAACAATTTTCACGGATTAATAAATTTTTGAACAATTCTATTCCAAATGAATGCAACGTTAAATGAATAAGCTTTTATTTCAAAAGAAAATTGTTCATTTCTTTAAGAATGATTTTCTCAAAAAAACAAATCGAAAAAATCATTTAGCCAGTGGGCAGACTTGAACCCCTGTCATGCCCTAGAACTGTTTCAAACTCCGAGAATTTCATTTTACTTGACACTTCTTCAAACTCAGCAGTTTTTTCAAATTTTTCATTATTTTTCAGTCTACCATAATTTTTTTCAGGTTGAAAAATGCAAAAAATTAATTGAATCCGACTGGGACATTCAAAAAAATTAATTCGTCTTGAATTCAATTATTGAAGAAAGATATTCAATAAATGATTCAAATCCAAAAAAAAAATTGATTCACCTTCTGATTCAAAAAATTGAAAAAATTATTGAAATATATATGTACTCAAAGTCGAATTTTTCATTTCTTCATTCGCTAAGAAAAATAATGTTGAAAAATTCATCAATTTTTAAAACAACTTCATTTGAAAAATAAATGTTTTTTAGAATAATTATTCATTTTTTTTTTTTTAGAAAAATCAATTCGAAAAAAAAGACCACTCATTTTTCAAAGGAAGTTTATTTTTTAATGAAAAATTTGTTTTTAGAATTATATTCAGTTTTTTTTTTTGAAAAATTCCTCATCTTGGAGAAAGCTTTCATCTCAATTTTTTTGTTTTTTGAAAAATTGTTCAATTTTTTCAAATTTATTCTTTGAAAAAAAATGGGGAAAAAATTCTCCCATCAATTTCATAAATTCTTCGATTTAAAAAAGTTTAGTTAATAAAATTTTCCAATATTTGCAGATTTTCAAGAGTTTTTCTACACAGGTGTAATTATTAATTTAAAAAAACAGCCTCTCGCATTAATTAAAAAATTGGACCAATTGTGTTCAATTTCAATTATTGATAATTTTAAGTTTTTTGTTTTTGGAATGATATTAATTTTCTTTGCAAAAGTTCTTCATCTTGGAAAACGCTTTCGTCTCAATTTTTTTTGTTTTTTGAAAAATTGTTTAATTTTTTTAAATTTATTCTTTGAAAAAAAAATTGGAAAAAATCCCCCCATCATTTTCATCCAGTCATTTTGAATACCCCTCCAAATGAAAAAAAGAACTCCAATCAATTTACCCGGTCATTTTGAATACTCCTCCCACTGAATGTTCAATTTATAAAAAAATCCATTTCATGTTAAAAACAGGTTTAGAATTTTATTCCAAATGAACATAAAGATGAATGAATAAGCTTTTATTTCAAAAGAAAATTGTTTTTTTAAGAATCATTTTTTCAAAAAAAAAAAATCGAAAAAAACATTTAGCCAGTGGACAGACTTGAACCCCTGACATGCCCTAGAACTGTTTCAAAATCCAAGAATTTCATTTTACTTGACGCTTTTCCCAAAGTCAACAGTTTTTTCAAATTTTTCTTTATTTTCCAGTCTACCATTTCAACTTGAAAAATGCAAAAAAAATTAATTGAATCCAACTGGATTATTTTTTTAAAAATTAATTCGCCTTGAAATCAATTATTGAAGAATAATATTCAATAAATGATTCAAATCCGAATAAAAAAATTAATTCACCCTCTGATTCAAAAAATTAAAAATGTTTTCAATTTTTTACAATTGAAAAAATTATTGAAATAATAATATGTAATTACCCAAAGTCGAATTATTCTTTTTTTTATTCACTCAGAAAAATAATTTCAAAAAATTGATCAATTTTCAAAAGTCAAAACAACAACATTTGAAAAAAAAAAGATTTTTAGAATGATAATTCATTTTTTTTGATGATTCACTAAAAAAAAATTGACTTGAAGAAAAAACTGATCAATTTTCAAAAAAAGTTTTTTTAATAAAAAAATTGTGTTTGGAATGATATTAATTTTCTTCTTCGTCTTGGAAAAGGAAAACGCTTTCGTCTCAATTTTTTTTGTTTTTTAAAAAATTGTTCAATTTTTTCAAATTTATTATTTGAAAAAAAAATGGAAAAAATCCTCCCATCAATTTCATCCAGTCATTTTGAATACCCCTCCCATTCAATTTTCAATTTAAATTGTTCAATTTTTAAAAAAATTCATTTCATGTTGAAAACAGATTAATTTTACTCACCAAGAAAAATTGTTTTGAAAAAAATTCATCAATTTTAAAAAGAATTTTTTAAAAAAGAAGTGTTTTCATCTTGGAAAACAGTTTTCTTAAGCTTTTCTTTCAAAAGAAAACTGTACTAAATCTTGAAAAAAAAAATTGATTTAAAATAATCAACTTTATTACGTTGAAAAAATTTCCTCCTGACCCGGGACTCGAACCACCTCCCTTCGGGGTGAGAAACCATGCGCCACACCACGCGGCTATGCTGTTGTTGTTGTTGAATGGTGTAAAATTTCGCACGTTAACGCCTGATTGACCTAAATTTTTGAAACTTCGACTCTACACATTTTGAGCAATAACTCAAAAACGAAGCCGTTTGAGCAAAAATCGAAGAGAACCAAAATTGTAGCCCGTAAAATTTGCAATCGTCAATGTGTCGTTAGATTTTCGATTTGACCCTTCGGTTGCAAGATAATCGTGAAAAACCGCGTTTTCAGCCGACCACTTTCTGATTGGCCAAACAGAAGCCGAAAATTGCCAAACTTTGGCGCGACTTTTCTCAACTTTGCGGGCAGCTTTTTCAATTCCGTTTGCGCCATAAACCTTCCTCTCGTCGAGGGCTATCTAACGGTACCGGCCTCCACCTTCAACTCGTTGGTTCCGCGGAGCCTATCCGTTACAACGAAAACACCACTTTCTTTTATATAATAGACTAGATAACTAGACTTTCTACCCGTCCTTCGGACGGGTATTTCTTTCTATACTTTTAGATATAAACACATTTTTTTTTAAAATAATATATCTCAAATCATCTGGTGATATCACTTTTTAATGCTGAGAATATCCAGTCTAATCAATTTTTTCTGTACACCCCATCAATCCCAAATGGTTTTCAATTTAAATCCCAAATTGATTTTTTCCCAAATACTCCTTCTATAATTTTTTTTTTTAACTCTGTGGAGGTACCCAGAATTTTCAAAAAATCATTATAGAGGTGCCCTCAATATATCCTTACAATGTGTAATAATTCCATAGTTAGGTACTCTGATATTCCCATCACAATTTTCAAAAATTGTCATTCAGGTACCTTCACTAAACCCTCATATCCTTACTACTTTCAAAAATCGTTAGAGTTACCCTCCATTTATTTTACATCTTAAGGTCGAATCAGTATTTTTAATGTCTCTCCTATTGGCTAAAAGTTCGATCAGTTGTGTCTACTCAATCACCCTTTAATTCAAAAAATTAAAAATATTTTCAATTTTTTACAATTGAAAAAATTATTGAAATATATATAATTACCCAAAATTGAATTATTCTTGTCTTCATTCACTAAGAGAAATAATTTTAAAAAATTGATCAATTTTCAAAACAACATCATTAATTTTGAAAAAAAAAAAATTGGAATGATAATTCATTTTTTTTGAAAATTCACTACGAAAAATTAACTTGAAAAAAAACTGATCAATTTTCAAAAGAAGTTTCTTTCATAAAAAAAAATTGTGTTTAGAATGATATTCATTTTCTTTGAAGAAGTTCTTCATCTTAGAAAACGCTTTTGTCTCAATTTTGGTTTTGTTTTTTGAAAAATTGTTCAATTTTTTCAAATTTATTCTTTGAAAAAAAAAATGGAAAAAATCCTTGCTTTCAATTTCAATCCCAGTTTAATTTTTTCTGAATACCCTACCAATCTACCATAATTTCTATAAGTATATTGTTGCAGAGGTACCCACACAAAACCACTTTATTTTCAAAAACAGCCATAGAGCAACAAATCGTTTTTTTTAATGCTCTTTCCCATTAATTAAAGATTTGACTAATCAATTTTTTCCACACTCCTTTCCATTTCAATTGTAAAAAATTACAAATATTTCAAAGTTTTAACTTACTCACGTCAGATAAATTTTTTGAATACTCTCTCTCATTACTATAAAAGCACATTTACTCAATTAATTATTTTTGTTTCAAATTGCAAAAGTGAATCAATTTTCACCACAGGTCAGTTTTTTTTAGAATATCTCTCCCATTTTTTGTCAAAAATTCAATCGATTATATTTCATTAATACCAATACTTCAGGTTGAATCTTTTTTTTTTTATAACCTCTCCCTTGACTGAAAGTTTGATCAATAATATTGTATTCAATTTAAATTTTTTTCAACTTAGGTATACATATAGTTCTGATCTGATCAATAAATTTTTAAATACCCCAATGCCAAAACAATATTGGATCTGAGGCTCAAATTATATATGTAGAATTGCTCGCAAATTCCTATTGATTGAAACATTGATGCACAAATCAATTTTTCTTAAAAATACCCAGGTTGAACTTTTTTTTGAATATCCTCTCACAATAATTAAAATTTTGATCAATTAAGTATTATTTTTTTAAAGTTGCCCATGTAGGATCAATTTTAAAATACTACAGATGGAATCAATTCTTTTTTTAATAGGTACCCTGATTTGAACAATTCTATTTACTTCAAACTCTTAGTAAAATTATTATTTTTTGAATACCTCTTCCATTGATCAATAATTCCATCACTCAATAATAATTTAAAAAAAAAATTATTACAGAGGTCAAACCAGTTTTTAAAAATACAATCCTGATCAAAATAATTTCATTCAAGTCACAAAACCTTCTCTATTTTTTAATTCGGCCTGTTGTTCAAATTGAATAATTTTTTAAATTTTTGATTAATAAAAGGGGTATTTAAAAAAAAATAATTGAAACTACCTCGGACGTTTTTTAAAAAATTAATTAGTCCTCAAATCCGAATAAAAAAATTAAGTCACCCTCCGATTCAAAAAATTAAAAAGGTTTTCAATTTTTTGCAATTTAAAAAATTATCGAAATATATGTAATTACCCAAAGTCGAATTATTCTTGTCTTTATTCACTAAGAAAAATAATTTTAAAAACTTATCAGTTTTCAAAACAACATTATTCGAAAAAAAATGATTTTTACAATGATAATTCATTTTTTTAATGATTCACTATGAAAACTTAACATGAAAAAAAAACTGATCAATTTGCAAAAGAAGTTTTTTTTAATAAAAAAATTGTTTTTAGAATAATATTCATTTTTTTTTTTGAAGAAATTCTTCATCTTGGAAAACGCTTTCGTCTCAATTTTTTTTTGAAAAATTGTTTAATTTTTTCAAATTTATTCTTTGAAAAAAAATAGAAAAAATCCCTGTCCAAATGCAATAAAAACTACAGTCAATTTACCCAGTCATTTTGAATACCCCTCCCATTGAATTTTCAATTTAAAAAAAAGTGTTTTCATATCGGATAAAGCTTTCCTTTCGAAAGAAAATTGTACTAAATCTTTTAAATTTTTTTTAAGAATCATTTTTTCAAAAAAAAAAAAAAATGAAAAAATCATTTAGCCAGTGGGCAGACTTGAACCCCTGATATACCCTAGAACTGTTTCAAACTCCGAGAATTTCATTTTACTTGACATTTTTCCAAACTCATCAGTTTTTTCAAATTATTTGTTATTTTCGAGTCTACCATAACCTCAATTTTTATTTTTTTCAACTTGAAAAATGCAAAAAAAGTAATTGAATCCATTTGGAACATTTTTTTAAAAATTACTTCGCCTTGAATTCAATTATTGAAAATAGATATTCAAAATAAATATTCAATAAATTATTCAAATCCGAATAAAAAAATTAATTCACCCTCCGATTCAAAAAATTAAAAACGTTTTCAATTTTTTACAATTTAAAAAATTATCGAAATATATGTAATTACCCAAAGTCGAATTGTTCTTGTCTTTATTCACCAAGAAAAATAATTTTAAAAAACTTATCAATTTTCAAAACAACATCATTTGAAAAAAAAAAAGATTTTTACAATGATAATTCATTTTTTTTAAGATTCACTAAAAAAAATTGTCTTAAAAAAACTGATCGATTTTCAAAAGAAGTTTTTTTTTTTTATAAAAAAAATGTTTTTAGAATGATATTTATTTTCTTTGAAAAAGTTCTTCATCTTGGAAAACGCTTTCGTCTCAATTTTTTTTGTTTTTTAAAAAATTGTTTAATTTTTACAAATTTATTCTTTGAAAAAAAATGGAAAAAAATCCTCCCATCAATTTTAGTCATTTTTTCTTTTTTAATAAAAAATTTGTTTTTAGAATTATATTCATTTCTTTTTTTGAAAAAATTCCTCATCATGGAGGAAGCTTTCATCTCATTTTTTTTTGTTTTTTGAAAAATTGTTCAATTTTTTCAAATTTATTCTTTGAAAAAAAAAATGGACAAAAATTCTCCCATCAATTTCATAAATTCTTTGATTTAAAAAATCTTAGTTAACAAAATTTTCCAATATTTGCAGATTTTCAATAATTTTTTTTACACAGGCGTAATTAATTTTTAAAAAAACAGCCTCTCACATTAATTTAAAAATTGGACCAATTGTGTTCAATTTGAATTTAAATAGTTAAAAAAAAATTATTTAGCTTTGAAAAATTGAAATCATAAGTTTTTTTTGAAAAAAATCATCATTTTTAAAAAGTAATGTTTTCATCTTAGGAAAAAGCTTTTCCATCTTGGAAAAAGCTTTTCTTTCAAAAGAAAACTGTACTAAATCTTGAAAAAAAATTGATTTAAAATAATCAACTTTATTACGTTGAAAAAAATTTCCTCCTGACCCGGGACTCGAACCACCTCTCTTCGGGGTGGGAATCCATGCGCCACACCACGCGGCTATGCTGTTGTTGTTGTTGAATGGTGTAAAATTTCGCATGTTACTGCCTAATTGGCCAAAATTTTTGAAACTTCAACTCGACACATTTTGAGCAATAACTCAAAAACGAAGCCGTTTGAGCAAAAATCGAAGAGAACCAAAATTGTAGCTCGTAAAATTTGCAATCGTCAATGTGTCGTTAGATTTTCGATTCGACCAACCGGTTTCAAGATAATCGAGAAAAACCGCGTTTTCAGCCTACCACTTTCTGATTGGCCAAACAGAAGCCGAAAATTACCAAACTTTGGCGCGACTTTTCTCAACTTTAAAGGCAGCTTTTTCAATTCTGTTTGCGCCATAAACCTTCCTCTCGTCAAGGGCTATCAAATGGTACGGGTCTCCACCTTCATCTCCCTGGTTCTTCGGAGACTATCCGTGACAACAAAAACACCACTTTACTTTATATAATAGACTAGACTTTCTACCCGTCCTTCGGACGGGTATTTCTTTCCACATTTTTATAAATAAACAATTTTTTTAAAATAATATATCTCAAATTATCTGGTGATATCACTTTTTAATGCCAAGAATATCCAGTCTAATCAATTTTTTCTGTACACCCCATCAATCCCAAATGGTTTTCAATTTAAATCCCAGATTGTTTTTTTTTTCAGATACTCCTCCTATGATTTAAAAAAAAAAAAAAACTCTGTGGAGGTACCCAACCTTTTCAAAAAAACATTATAGAGGTGCCCTCAATACATATATCCATCCTTACAATGTTTAATAATTCCATAGTTAGGTACTCTGACATTCCCATCACAATTTTCAAAAATTGTCATTGAGGTACCTTCACTAAACCCTCATATCCTTACAACTTTCAAAAATCGCACATATAAATAAAAAAAATTGAATTTCATCATGAACACCCATCCCATGGTTTTCAAAAATCACTATAGAGTTACCCTAACTTCTTTCAATTGTGTTCAATTTGAATTATTCATTTGAATACTTCATTCCATTACCTAAATTTTTCAATATTACTTAATTATAAATTTTCAAAAAAAAACTATCATCACCTCATTTGTTCAATATTAGGTACACATTGATTTTTTAAAAAGTTTGAATTGTTAAGAACCAATCAATTACATTTTCAATCTGAATGTTACCTCCTATAATTTATGAAAATTTGATCATTCAATTTGAAAAAAATTACACATGACAAATTTATTTGTTTCAAATACAATCAATTCTTTTCAATTTCATCATGTTACTTAATCAAAAATTCAACCAATAAATTATTTTTAAAAATGAGATTACAATACATAGGTCAAATTATTTTTTTTGAAAAATACTTTTGGTGGATTTAATTACTTTTTTTTTTTTTCAATAATTCCTCTCATTTATAAATACCTATTTGATTTAGGTACTTATATTAATTAATGATTTTTGAAAAATTTCAAATTTACAGAAGTGAATCAGTTTTAACCCCAGGTCAGTTTTTTTTAGAATGCTCTTCTCATTATTTGACTAAAATTCAATCAATTATATTCAATTTGTACTTTCTTTGGATTGATTCAAAATTATCTACCCAAAGAACATCCATTCTCTAGAAATTTTAAAAAATTAATCAATTTTCAAAACAACATCATTTGAAAAAAAATTTTTTGGAATGATAATTCATTTTTTTTGAAGATTCACTAAGAAAAATTAGCTTGAAAAAAACTGATCAATTTTCAAAAGAAGTTTTTTTTCATAAAAAAATTGTGTTTAGAATGATATTCATTTTCTTTGAAGAAGTTCTTCATCTTAGAAAACGCTTTCGTCTCAATTTTGGTTTTGTTTTTTGAAAAATTGTTCAATTTTTTCAAATTTATTCTTTGAAAAAAAAATGGAAAAATCCTCCCATTGGAATACTTGCTTTCAATTTCAATCCCAGTTTAATTTTTTCTGAATACCCTACCAATCTACCATAATTTCTATATATTGTTGCAGAGGTACCCACACAAAACCACATATTTTCAAAAACAGCCATAGAGCAACAAATAGCTTTTTTTTAATGCTCTTTCCCATTAATTAAAGATTTGACCAATCAATTTTTTCCACACTCTTTTCCATTTCAATTGTAAAAAATTACAAATATTTCAAGGTTTTAACTTACTCACGTCTGATGTATTTTTTTGAATACTCTCTCTCATTACTATAAAAGCACATTTACTCAATTAATTATATTTGTTTCAAATCGCAAAAGTGAATCAATTTTCACCACAGGTCACTTTTTTTTAAAAAAATATTCCTCCCATTATTTGACAAAAATTCAGTTGATTATATTTAATTAATACCTATACTTCAGGTTGAATCTATTTTTTTTATAACCTCTCCCTTGACCTAAAGTTTGATCAATAATATTGTATTCAATTTAAATTTTTTTCAACTTATACATATAGTTCTGATCTGATCAATAAATTTTCAAATACCCCAATGCCAAAATGATATTCGATCTGAGGCTTAAATTATAAGTAAGTATGTGTAGAATTGCTCGCGAATTCCTAGGTATTAATTGAAACATTGAAGCTCAAATCAATTTTTCTTGAAAATACCCAGGTTGTACTTTTTTTGAATATCCTCTCACAATAATTAAAATTTTGATCAATTCTGTATAATTTTTTTAAAGTTACCCATGTAGGATCAATTGTAAAATACTACAGATGGAATCAATTCTTTTTTTAATAGGTACCCTGATTTGAACCATTCTATTTACTTCCAACTCTTGGTAAAATTATTATTTTTAGAATACCTCTTCCATTGATCAATAATTCCATCACTCAATAATAATTTTTTTTAAAAAATTATTACAGAGGTCAAACCAGTTTTTAAAAATACAATCCTGATCAAAATAATTTCTTTCAAGTCACAAAATCTTTCTCTATTTTTTAATGATTAATAAAAGGGATATTTAAAAAAAAAATAATTCAAACTACCTCGGACATTTTAAAAAAAATTAATTAGTCCTCAAATCCGAATAAAAAAATTAAGTCACCCTCAGATTCAAAAAATTAAAAACGTTTTCAATTTTTTACAATTTAAAAAATTATCGAAATATATGTAATTACCCAAAGTCGAATTATTTTTGTCTTATTCACCAAGAAAAATAATTTTTAAAAAGTTATCAATTTTCAAAACAACATCATTTGAAAAAAAAAATGATTTTTACAATGATAATTCCTTTTTTTTAAAGATTCACTAAAAAAAATTAACTTGAAAAAAAACTGATCAATTTTAAAAAGAAGTTTTTTTTATATAAAAAAAATGTTTTTAGAATGATATTTAAGAAAAATCAATTTGAAAAAAAAAAGACTACTCATTTATCAAAAGAAGTTTCTTTTTTAATAAAAAAATTGTTTTTAGAATTATATTCATTTTTTTTTTTGAAAAAATTCCTCATCATGGAGGAAGCTTTCATCTCATTTTTTTTTTGTTTTTTGAAAAATTGTTCAATTTTTTCAAATTTATTCTTTGAAAAAAAAATGGACAAAAATTCTCCCATCAATTTCATAAATTCTTTGATTTAAAAAATCTTAGTTAATAAAATTTTCCAATATTTGCAGATTTTCAACAATTTTTTTTTTCACAGGCGTAATTAATTTTTTAAAAAACAGCCTCTCACATTAATTAAAAAATTGGACCAATTGTGTTCAATTTTTTTGAATTTAAATAGTTTTAAAAAAATTATTTAGCTTTGAAAAATTGAAATCATTACTAAAAAAATTTTTTTTGAAAAAAAATCATCATTTTTAAAAAGTTGTGTTTTCATCTTAGGAAAAAGCTTTTCCATCTTGGAAAAAGCTTTTCTTTCAAAAGAAAATTGTACTAAATCTTGAAAAATAATTGATTTAAAATAATCAACTTTATTACGTTGAAAAAAATTTCCTCCTGACCCGGGACTCGAACCACCTCCCTTCGGGGTGAGAATCCATGCGCCACACTACGCGGCTATGCTGTTGTTGTTGTTGAATGGTGTAAAATTTCGCACGTTAACGCCTGATTGGCCTAAATTTTTGAAACTTCGACTCTACACATTTTGAGCAATAACTCAAAAACGAAGCCGTTTGAGCAAAAATCGAAGAGAACCAAAATTGTAGCTCGTAAAATTTGCAATCGTCAATGTGTCGTTAGATTTTCGATTCGACCAACCGGTTTCGAGATAATCGCGAAAAACCGCGTTTTCAGCTAACCACTTTCTGATTGGCCAAACAGAAGCCGAAAATTGCCAAACTTTGGCGCGACTTTTCTCAACTTTGCGGGCAGCTTTTTTGGAATTTTATGCGCGCTAAACCTTCCTCTCGTCGAGGGCTATCTAACGGTACCGGCCTCCACCTTCAACTCGTTGGTTCCGCGGAGCCTATCCGTTACAACGAAAACACCACTTCTCTTTATATAATAGATAGATAGCATGATTTCTTTTCAGCACTTCTATCAGATTGGAGATTTTTTCTACAAGTTTGTCAGGGTTATTATGGTTTTAGAACGCATCAGTTTTCTCAGAAATTACACTTTTTCGTTGGTAAGGCACAAAACTAGACACACTATGCCAAAATGAGGTGTCTAATTATAAGAATTGCAACTTGTTAATTCATTTTTTTCCAACGCTGAGATTTTCAAAACTATTTTATTTTTTTGGCATCCATTCTGAGTATCCTTTTAGTCTCCGTTTTCCTTTACAATGTGCTGTTCGCGTGACATACATATTTTCAAAAAAAACCTGATTCACTAGAGCGAATCGTTCACGAACGATTGACTGATTCGGGCAAATCGTTCACGAATGACTGATTCATTAGAACAAATCTTTTAACTGATTCATTCAAACAAATCGTTCACGAACGACTGATTCATTCAAACAAATCGTTCACGAACGATTGATTCATTAGAACAAATCATTTACGAACGACAAACGACTCATTTATTCGAACAAATCGTTCACGAACTATACTGATTCATTCAATCGAATAATTCACAAACGAATTGATTATTGGCAACACTGTATGAAAACAGTTTTATTAAAACAAGAATTATTCCAATCACAAGCATTCAACTTCGAACTCGATTTTCTCGCAAATGGTGAGCCTTTAGGAAAAATTCGTGGGAATCAAAGTTGTAGAATGTGAAATTCCTGACTATCCTTTTGGCTTGGCCTCCGTTTTTCTCCAGGATGCACTGTTCGCCGTTTTTTTGTCGACTCGTGTTATTTGAACTTTAACATTCCCTCCCATTTCCAGGATTTCCCCGGAACCATTAACACCTTTTTTGGTAATAAAAAATCAGAAAAAAAATTGAAAACATGGGTACATGGAAAAGTGACTCACCATGTTGGCAGCTTTTGGTAATAAGAAAGAGAGAAACCAAACTGACGTACCATAAAAGCGTTCGACGATTCGGCGGGTCATATACGTAGGTACGTAGGTAGGTAGGTAGGTAGGTAGGTAGTATATTGTACGTGCCAACATTACATATTCCATTCGCATTTGCAAATCGCGAAGTTGCGTTTGTCGCAAAGTACCGAGTACTCCATACCGTCGCTCGACTTTTCACCTAGCTAATTTTTGAAGCTAGCTGAAAATTTCGCAATTTATACGAACTCGTGGCATCGACCTGCTATATGTAAATGTTTTCTCTGGAGATATATCTAGAGGAGGTTGGGACTGCTTGGATGAAATCTCAATTGCGATGACACGCGTGTCTTGCGGAGCAGACTCTTGGCAAATTTCGAAATTCGTCGCGAAGCAGTTTATATCGTTAACGCGAGCTAAACAGGTGAACTAGGGTCCTTTCGTTTTATAAAATTTATTAACAGAGAAAACAAGCGTGCGAAAAGAAAAAAAGTCAAATCCCTTAAAATGTGCCTCTTTTTTTTTTTCTAAATCGAAAGGGAGCTTTATCTATTATGGGAAAATGTACGCTCACAATCGATCTCCTTTGCCATTCTTACCCACCATGGTACATTACGCCGAGTAGTTTAAATTATCGCCTTTTAGAATCTCCATCTTGCTGAAAATCTATACCGCTGCCGCGATACCAGGCCGAGGAGATTTTCGCATTTGAATACTATATAAACCTATACTTATACTTATAGAAATCGAATGAGCTCGTAAAACGAGCCGCGAGAATCAGACGGGGAACAAGGGCAACGCAACGTGGTCACATTGGAACGGAAGAGGGAACGGGGTACATCTTCGATAAGATTATTTCGGCGCATTTATAGCGGAATGGCAACCGATAATCGCGATATGTTTCGAGGATGAGCGAACGAAAGAGCTAAAAAGAGGCGAAAGTTAGCGCGTTAAGTCGTCTTCTTTTTCACCACCGCAGCCCGCAGCCCGCAACCTGCAATACACTACGCACACACTGTATATATCTACGTAGCGTTAAAGGCGCGACGCGACGCTTCCCACCACACGTAGTCGTCGAGCAATGAAAAAAAAAAAGGCGATTCTTATCGACTTACTCGATTTTAGAGCACTGTGACAATAATACATTACAACTGCGATGCTCTGCACGGTTGTTTGAGGAAAAAAACGCTTGCAACTTCTAGGCTGAAAGTTTTTTCCTCTTGGTTTCTTTCTCTCACTTCATCACTTTTTCATCCTCCTTCGCAACTTCTACGTATAACCCTGGTTCTGGACTATTCTCCGTTCGCAGTTTCTAAATTGCTTTTTTATTCGACATCTTTTCGGCTCAATTAATCCCGTCAAAATAAAACGGGAAAATACTCCGCGATGCCAAATTCGCTTTATAATATTTATATAAATACGTGCATAACGTATAATGGCCAGGCGAAATGATTGGGTCCGCTTCATCAATCAAATGAGAAAAATTCGACTATTTTACGCCTCGAGTGTTCCAGGGCTATCTTATGCATACTTATCTGCACGAAATTCGCTGGCATTTCTTTTCATTTTTTTTTTCTCGTCTCGTTAAATTCACCATGATAAACGATGAACGAATAGATATGTGATTTTTATACTGGTACTACACATTAAAGGTTTAAACCATTTGAACGACGACCTGACGCTATATCCACAAGTGAAAAGTGTTTTTCCAAAAGTGTATGGATTATTATTATTTTTTTTTTTT
Organism: Pseudococcus jackbeardsleyi; assembly: GCA_038380155.1. Classification (NCBI taxonomy): domain Eukaryota; kingdom Metazoa; phylum Arthropoda; class Insecta; order Hemiptera; family Pseudococcidae; genus Pseudococcus; species Pseudococcus jackbeardsleyi. Next base: position 2,322,338 of record CM076240.1, read on the forward strand.
CAAATGATTGCTTTTTAGTTGATATATGTAAAAACTAACACACCGTATTCTTCCAAATTTCAGAATTATTTGTCACCGAAATAATGATAATAAATTATAATCGTACAAATATGTAAACTGAAGGTAACGAATTTACATTAGAACTATGGAATTTTTTGTTTAAATCTCGTCAATTCTGAAGACACGATGACCTACCATGCAAATTCGAAAAACTTAAATTAACGCATTTTTCATTCGAGTCTCTCAGAAGCGTACCGATTGGGAATGTGAGGGGTGTGACACTCAGTTGCAAATAGTTGGGAAAATTGGGGAAAGTTGGGTAAGTTAACTTTTTCTTAACTTGTCCTAAATTTTCCCAAAATTGATGAAAAAATTGTGAAAATTTGAAAATGCCACAAAAAATTTTCATCCTTATTTCAGTCGGGCTCAGTCATGACCTCAATTTATTTTTAAAATAGGGATATGAATCTTACTAAGACAATGGAATATTTAAAATTTCTGTTTTTTTTACTCAATACGACTCGACTGGTCGAAAAATTTATTTTTCTAATAAATATGAGTCATCAAATATCTCATTTATTTCATTAATATTGGTTAGAAATTTTTTTTCATTTTCACCGCCGAGATTTTCGACCAAGTTTAGTCCCTCAAGTGTTTGTTTAGTTCTGTTGTTTCTTCAAAACTCTTTCAACACAAACTGTTTTTGAAACGTTTCTCTACTCGATTTTTTTCAATTTTTTTTTTTAAATTCAGACTTTAAACTCAATTCAGCTCTAAAATCTCTTTGTTCTACATTGAATAAAAAAATCATTTCCATACGCATTAAAAATTTTTCTCGGAAATAATTGTTGAAAAACTCAAATTTTGTAGAATTTTTTTAAAAAGCAGTAGGTTGGAAAGATTTTTCTCAGTCGAAACCAATCTTAACTGAATTTAAAATGGATATGTTCGGTGAAAAATGAGAAATCATTGAAAAAGAGAACACTTTTTGGCCCCTCTCCCCTCCGAGATGATTGATTTGGGAGTCCATAGTTATTGTACAAATTATTTACTAAAGCAGGCGACTCTTTTGGGCAAAATCATTTCCAAGGACAGATTCATCATTTAATTGATCCGATGATGTACCCTTTGTACGTAGAACCAAAATTCGACAAATTCACCCTGGAAGATTGAAGAGTCGAGAAAATTTATAAACTGAATGGAATTTCTTTCTAGAAGGGAGGGAGAACGAGAGCAATTTGTAATTGATAAAATATGTACAGGAGATGGTAGGAAAAAAATATTTGAATTACCAAAATTCTGTCTTGACTGCTCACTACTCAGCTTTTTTCATCATCTCGAAAAAGGTCAAAATAAATTCAAAGAACGTTGGGTAAGGTGGGAGGTTTTATTGCAAACAACGATGGATAAAGAGTGCAAACGCAAGACATTGTGGTTAAAAACGCGAGAGAATAAAGAAGGCGGTTTGTACGAGGTAGCTAGATACACTGAAATTGTGGTGTGGCTGTGTGGCGTTGGAGTTAAGGTTCAATGTAAAGGTCAACAAAATGCGAACCGATCGAAGACTAACTGTTAGACGCATTGCAGTTACGGCTGCAACGAAGGCTACACAGCTACAGCAGCTTACAATTCCGCCAGCAGCGATGTTCAATACGTTTTTCCCAATGAAATTCGTACACATTTACGAGTAAATTCGAAATTGCGCTGGCTGTTTCGTTGTAGGTAGAGGTACGTATTACGTAACTACGTACGTATAGCCAGCATAAGTAAATTGTGTGCAGACTGTGAAATCTACGCGAGTGTATTCGAATGCAAATGTCTAGGTGTAGCTGATGCATATGCTCGTATAGAATATCTTACCTATACCTACCAAATATTTAGCTACCTACCTCTCAACTTACCATTTTTTTTTTTTTTTTTTTGTAGATCTGGATATGTATGTAAATGCATTTACAATACTATAAATGTATACTGTATTTGTAAGTATGCGACGAAAAAATAAAATAGATGAAAAATGTGGAGCCTTGGGGCGCCCTCTGTAAGCCGATCGTTCCCTGTCCCCCTGAACGGTGCTGCGGCGTTTCCCCCCTTTCAAAGGTTCAGCAAAACGGCGGTCGCCTCCTCGCCAGTTTTTCGACTCTCGCCACTCGTACATTTAGTCTATGTTGATTTTACTGCGCGAAAACACGTCTTACGTCGTTGTACAGCTGCACTTTTTAGTCGACGATTCGCGTAATTTTTATTTCGATGTAATTTCTCATTTCCGAAAATTATTTTCGGTTTGTTATTTTGGTTCCAGTGCGGGTTAAAATTTTCATTTTTTTTGTATCGTTTCCCATTCAACGCTGCAAATCTAAATGATTTTCTCACGAATTGTCGAATCGAATGAGTTTCTCGTGGAATAGCGTAGTACTTTTTTCGTCGATAGGTAATAATTTTTATAATTTTGTATTATCGGTTCGAATGGTCTATACTTCGTACTCGCTTGATGTGTTTTCAACCGTATAACAAAGCGGATGCAATTTTCAATCTGATTCTATTAATTTTTCATTCGCCTTGTTTGCTTTGCGCTTGATCAAATAAATTCAATTCGTCAATTTTAATTTTATTAATTTTTAGATGCTTTTCGAATCACGCAACTCTGTTATAATACGTAAAAAGGTCCTACTGCGGACTGAATTATAACCATTCGAAACGATTTTTAAACGTTTGAATTCGAATAGTACGATACATCTCGTCGAAATTCCTCGATCTCTTTATTCCCTACGCTGATATTTAGAAAGTCGTATCGGATTTCCAACGTATGTTTTTTTTTTCGGCCTGTGTGTGTAAAAAAAAAAATGAAAGAAGGATGTTTTCGGCTTCGATTTTTTCAAATACATCGAGTCAAATAAGAGAATTCGTATAATTTTGATTACATTTTTTTTTTCAGTTATTTATTTGAATTTTACATACCGGTTAGGGAATTGTTCTGGTTCGTTTGGTACACGGTTACTACGAAAACAGCTATAACTATATAGTCAAATAATTCAGCGTCGTCGTTTGATGATAGTTTCAGTTCGTTTGACTTGGCTTTTTTTTCGTTTGTTTTCTTTACTTGGTATTTTCTTTTCTTTCTTTCATTCTCTTTTCTTTTCTTTTTTTTTAATTTATGAAATGCAAACTCGTCGCGCAAACGAAGGCACTGGAAAAAGGGACGCGAGATTAACAGAGGTGAATTTTTTTTTGAAATTTTACTCTCGCCAGTCAAATATGCTGTAGTATTTGGTAATTTGAGCTCGAAGGAGGAGAAAAAAGAGCTCATCGTCGTCGCGAAAGGCGAAGAGGAAAAAAAATACTCGACTGTATAACGATATTACGGTCACCTCTTTCGTTTACGTTACAAGAATGCCAACTAAGTTCATTCTCTCTCATTTGAAATTCATTGGGCGACGTTTTTTTCCCTCCTGTGAAGCTGCGATGTCTTGCTGTCTTTGTCTGCGTCTCGGTTACTTTGTCTGTCTGCGTATTCAAAAGACGTATATACCCAGACGAAGACGAAACCGAGCGAGATTGCGTTCGCACCGGAGTAATTTGAAAGGGAAATACGTGAAATGAGCGCGGAAATTCCGTCCAGATCGTCGTTTTGGTGTAGCGAGTCACGTGAGGTAATTTGGATCGGGAAAGACCTTTTTCGAATGCTTGCACTAATGAAGAACCGATATCGTGTAAGACGTGGTAAAGTATTTCTCGAGGATTCTGCCTGGAACTTTTTTTAATATTGATATTTTGACGAATTTCAATATTTTCGGGGGTGGGGGGAGGAGGAAATCAAGGTCCTGCGGGTCGAACAGGGAAGGAAGTTGGTTATCTGTTCACACAATTTAAAATTCAAGTGTAGTTTTACAAAAAATGATTAGTTAAAATTGAAATTCTCGTGTAGTCTTGATTCGGAATTGGCTGTAACAGAAGCGCACCCAGGGGAGGCTCAGAGGGTTTGAGCCCTCCTTGAGCTCTGAAAAAAATTTTATTACAAAAATGTGAAAAAGTGCACAAATTTTCGTTCGAGCAGTATTTTAATCATTTTATTTTAAAAATTAATAATTTTTCAGTCAAAAAATCACCAATTCCTCAATAAATTCCCAATTTATCAGAAAAAATCAATGATTTTTGGCTGAAAGATCAGTCAAAGATGACTGATTTAAAATTTGACCTCCTTCCCCAATTTTTTTCTCAAATTCTCGGCACTTCCCTTAATTAATTTCTGGGTATACGCTTATGGTCCGTAAAGGTCGAAATTACTTCTCTAATTGAGGTTTGAACTCAACACAGTGAGTAAAAAAACCGATTCCTTGTTTTTTTCATAACGATTCTCATCTGCCCCCTTTACTCTTCAAATTCGTTCGAAATGTTCGAAAAAAAAGAAGCGTAATCGAAGCGAAAGACGAAGGCGTTTTAAATAAATTTTTCGTATCAGCATTACCTACGCGAGTTTATCGAATAAACGCGTATCGCGAAAACGAAAAACCAGCCAGAAGCCATTCTCTAATATCGAGCAGTTTAAGTTAATAGTTCTTCGTGTTCTGTGTACAAACGTGTGAACGGTGTAGATGAGTTTTGAAGTTCACTTTTTTCTCGAGAAAATGTGTCGGAAGCAGTTGTAATTATAGAATTAAAAGCGAGTTAGAAGAAAATCCTTGGAAATTTGGACGAAGAAAGGCGAAAGCTGGAAAATACGGCTCGAATGAAAGAGCGTCGTTTGGTCCAGAACGAATGTTTGAAAGTGTACGTTATTTTGCCCGTGGTCGATGTTTAAGGCGATTCGTATGTATGAAATTCAGAAATAACGCGACACCTTTTCGTAAAGCCTTTTCTATTCAGAGTGAAAATGTATCTTTCATTTTGTAAAGAATTACAGATCTCAACCTTTTTTGTAAATCTCTCATTCAAATTTTCATCTACCATCGTGACGATGAGACTCACGCTCACATATGTTAAATGATCCACCATCCATTTTTCCATTCGGTATAATATCAGTTTCAATTTTATATTGTGGTTAAATGAGAAAAAAAATCGAATTTTGTCGAAAATCGACGAGGCAATTTGTTCCAAATGGAAGACCTCTCTCAGAAATTTTTCAAGAGGAGTTAGAGGTCCTCAATGTATACTTAATTCGTCTTTGTTTTGCTTGTATATAATAATATGTATTAGCCTGAGCTGTATAGTTGTAGAATTGATATGGAATCTTAACCAGGTGCAATATGTACAGTTGTTGCTGCAATTTTAACATTGCCTTGTATGATGGAAGTATGATTTTTTTCGGGATTTTCATTTATAAATTTTGATTGGTAAACTAAAACTTGAAGTAAAAAAAAAAACAGTTTTAGGGAATGAAAAGTAGATCATTTTTTAGGTCTCAAAAACTGCATGCCCATTCTAAATTGAACTGAAATAATTGCTGAACTTTCAGTTTTTATGATTTAAAAAGTAGCGGCATAGCCAGAAATTTCTCATGGGGGGGGGGGCTGTCAAACTTTCGAATTTTTTCCAGAAATTTTTAGTTCACCTTTCACCATTCCCCCCTCACCCGTCACCCCCACCCACCAAAAAATACACCATAAGAACAGTAAATGCATACCTAATTTGAAACATTTTCATTTATAAATGTGTTAAGAAATTACAATTACACGGGCGTTATCAAGTTTTTATACAATTTGCATAAAATATTTAGGGAAAAAACTTCGATAAAGGTGTAAAAAATTTTGGAACAAGCTACTTTCAAATCAATTATTTTGACCTTAAAAAATGAAAACAATAACCAGAAACTTTAAGCTATAGTGTCAGAAGCTTTCTCTGGGAAGGTATACAAAGTGGGAATGGAAAGTTAGAATACCAAGATGGAGCCTTTTTTCGCATACTCTCTAAATTTGAATCAGTTAAAATTCACTGATTAATAAGACAAAAGTTTGCAACTGAAGAAATCAGTGAAAATTTTACCGATTTAATCAGTGAATTTCCATTTTTGAATTGGTAAAAATTTTAATTTACTAATTGAATCAGTAATTATTCACAGATTAAATTAGTAAATTAGAATTTTTACTGATTCATTTCAGTAGTTGAAAAAAAGTATTGATTCAAAAATGAAAATTCACTAAGTGAATCAGTAATTTTTCACTGATTGACAGTCAAATTTCACTGATTAACAGTTTCACACGTTTCGCTGTTTAAAATCAGGGAATTTTCAGTTTTTTGATTGATTAGGATTTAGAGAATAATCATTGCAAACAATTTTAATAATTGATATGAAGCTTTAAGAAAATTTGATTTTTAATGCTCTAAAAAGGCATTTTTCACGTAAATTTTTGACCTCATGGGGGATCTGAACCCCTTGGACCCCCTGGCTACGCCACTGTTCGAAAACATTTCTTAAACTTTTTGAATCTTGGATTTTTTTCGCATTTTTTCTACTCCCAAGAGAAAGGGAAAGCTCAATTGAATTGCGAAGCTATGGTTATTTTGACCCTCGGAGTTGGGGAGTTGAGTTCAAAATTGAATTCCTAGCAATATCGAGGAGAGGAGGCAGAAAGTAATATACTATGTATGTATGTATGTAGCAGGGTGTCTACCGGTCGCGAAAGTCGCGAAAGTCGCGAAAAAGTCGCGAATTCAGAAAGCGGTCGCGAAAGTCGCGAAAAAGTCGCGAAATTGGCACAAAAGTCGCGAATTTTTTCCAAATTACAATTCCTTTTTAAATCTCAGTTTTTTGAACATATGTTTCTAAAAATTTTCGCCCTCGCTTCGCTCGGGCTCATCAATTCACATTAATTATTTTTAAATTGGGTACAAACCTTCCCTCCATTCCAGACAATAGAATATTTTGAAGCGAAAAATAGATTCTTTTGGGTAGCTGTCGCGATTGGAATTTTCAACAAATTTTTTTTAAAAAAATGAATATTTTGTATCCATATTTTGAAAAATTTAGAAAAATCGTAGAATTTTTTTTGATTTCACTAGGATTTTTTGAAAATTCAGAAGGAGAAATCATTTGAAAATGCGTTTTTTTTGTTGTTTTTATATTAAATTCTCAAAAAAATTCGCCCTCGCTTCGCTCGGGCCAAATTACATCAGTATACCTATACTCAAGGGGGGGGGGGGGGGAGCGATGAGGTAATGGAGGAATTAATTCCCTCAGTCAATTTCTAGTCGGAAATTCCAGCAAAATTTCGTAAATCCGACAAAATTTTGGAAATTTTATCAAATTAGGTCTTTTGGTAATTTTTAATGGCTTACTTATTCTCTAAATCAGAATTTTTCAAAAATTTCGGCCTCGCTACGCTCGGCCTTATTCAATTTTTCCTTTCATAATTTTAAAATGAACCAAATGCTACAAAAGTGATTTTTTTGCCAATTTTATTACTTGAAAGTTTCCTTTTTGAAAATCATTTTTGAAGTTTCAAAATCAAATTTTTTAAATTAAGAAGTAAAAGTGACCAATTTTTACGCAAATTTATCGATTTGAAACATTGTTTTATTGCACTTTGAATTCAAGGTCTTCTAAAATTTTTCCTCCTCGCTCCGCTCGGAACTGAAATCGTCCTATTTTTCAGTTTTTGTTACATTATTCTCTAGAAATTGTGTTTTTTCCTCTCCGTGATGTTGCTTCACATGTAGACTTCCCATGATTTTTTCCCCTGAATTTTAGAATTCGGAATCGGCGAAGTTTATCAGCGACTCTAGCCTGTGAAAAGAAGTACTTGCAGGAGAGAGACTAAAAAGTGCTTGAAATTCCTTTCAAAACGAGTATACGCAAGGGGGGGGGGTCTTTTGGGCAAAGTTGGAGCACGGTGTGAAAAGTCTGGAAAAAGTCGCGAAAAAAGGTCGCGAAAAGTCGCGAATTTCGATTTTCCAAAATTGGTAGACACCCTGATGTAGGTACTTATTACTGACCCACTTTTTTTTTTTTTTTTTTTGAAAAATCCATCAAAATTTGTTCTTGGTGTACAAAATTTCTTGGCTTGATTCTGATTTATTTATTTTTTTATTGTGTGAGTTGAGCCCTTCGAATTCGGTGAAAAACCAGAAATCCTCAATTTTGCGAGGTCAGTTGGTCGTAGATGTAGGACAAAACTTTATTTTTCAATGAGAGGATAGGCGATCGAGGTACCTCTAAGTGGCGTTGAGTGGATTTTTTTTCAAACGTAGTTTCACTTGAACCTCCTCCCTCTCAGGAGACTCAATTTTTTCTAAGAAAAATTTCGTTGAAATCCCTGGTGCATTTTTTCATTGGCCCAAGTTTTTCACGTAATCGTTTCTTACCTAGTCTTGCGTTCAAATGAAAAATTTTAATCGATCGAAAGTTCTTCCCAAAAATTGGATCAACTCGGAATCACTTTGTTCGTTGCAACGAGTAGTCTTCCTCCCTCTTTTAGCCCATCTCCCACGAGGCACGACTACTTCTTCAGTTCTTCTCAGCCCAAAAGAATCCGAAATTTTATACGTATATATCATTATTAACCTGCTGTGGACGAAATGAAAAGCCCTCAGTGAAGAGAAATCTTTTCATCGCAGCTCAGCTATTCTGTACGTATTTTTTCGAACCCATTCGTCTCTGCTCCCCGCACCACGTCTATAATACCGCTCCACAAACACAAATCTGATTTATAGTTAATTTCATAAATAAAATCACGCGCAACGCAACGGCCGAACGGGCGGAAAAAAATCGTCGTCTTATCCTATGTGTACGAACGATTGCGAGCTCGCTCTGTTACACTATCTGGGATTCGCAATCATTTTTTCCCCACATTCCACCGTGTTATTCGCCTTTGCCATCGCCACGCTGAACCACTCTTTCGTCTGTTCACGGTCGACTCGCGGCGCGGCGTAGCGCGGGCGCGACGGTATAAAGTACGTATATTTTATTGGAATGTGTTACAACGGCAACGTTTTCCAAGCTAACTAATTCCATTTCCATTGTGAAAAATTGATCACTCGTTACTCGTCGTCGTGCTCCGTATTTATGAAATTTCATTTTTGGCGCCAGCGCTAGACTAAACTTTTAGCGGTTTATGCCCTTTTTCTTTTTTTTCATTTCGGTTGCCCAACTCGCGCCCGTTTCTTTGCGTTTCTCTTTCGTTGTGCGCGGAGTAATACTGTTGCGTCGAAATGTGTCGATGAATAGATTATAGGTATTATTTCACGATTTCGAAAATGGAAAATCAACCTTTGAAAAAAATTAAAACCAATGAAAAAATTGTAATTATTGTGCTGGGATCATTTTTGTTGCTGTGAAGATTTTCTCAATCTTGAATAGTAATTTTAACTCTTTTACTTGTATTTTAATTTTTTTGAAGAAAAATTTTCCTTCCATAAAAGTAACCGACGAAATTTGGTTCTTGGGGTCTGAAAAAGTCAGGTTAAAATTTTGGTCCCTCTACCCTTCCCCTAGCGGCCCTAGCCAGAGTAATGGGGCAAAACGTTACTTTTTTCAGCCTTTCTATTGAAAATTTTCATCTCTTAGAGTTTTCAACCAAATTTTTTCAAATTTACGTGAGTCATGTACACTGTACTGAGGGTTGAGTGTATTTGAATCAAAACCAAATCTGAGAAATCATTTGTTCAGTTTCAAATCAAGATCAAGCGTCTATTTTTGAAAATTCTTTTAAAACTGTGATGATGAAAAACCCGTTAAACCATTTTTTCGTCGGGCTTCTCAAATGAAATGCTTATTATTATTATACCTACATTATAACTGAAATCATGAATGTGGTACAGCCTCAGTCAATCCTCTCCCACCAAACAAAAAATGGAATTGAACGTAATTTCTACTTTTTCAATATACGGGACATATTATTGAAGAAAAAAACTCGTCGACTCAAAACTGAATTTTCAAAATTTGAGTGCTTTGATCGTACACATTACCAGAAAAATTTTTTCAGCCTCGAATGACTATTTTTATGTGTGAAAAAAGTTCTGAAAAGATGGTTTTTCGTATTTTTCGAGGTGTATACCATCTAAAAAAATCTTGAAAAAATATTACGTTGCACATCGGGACTAGGTGGCTACCTACATGAAATATATATATTTCAGAATTGCACTTCTGAAACATCACGTAGAAAACCCAATTTCAAGTTTTCAAATGTGATTTTTTGCTAGAAAAAAATCATGTAAAAAATTTTTCAAACCACCCATCAGTAATGTACTTTTAATTTATTTTAGTTTTTGAAAAATTATACTTGAAGTTCGGATACCTTCATTGTACGTGAATGGTTTTTTTTTAGATGTAATCTTACTGCGAATCCTTCAAAAAAGTGATCCTGAACTTCCTGAAGAGATCATTTTGAAAGTCATAGGCTTTGATTCAGAAATTTGGTTAGATATTTTTGTCTGTGCAACCCAAGCTGAGGTTCGAACGAGCTCAAAACCATATATAAATTGTTCGGAACAGACGTAATAAAGTTGAGGTTTGGATTCTGCTGACTAATTGTTTTTAAAAAACGTATTAACCGAAACAAAAGCCTAAAAAAATTAATAATATCGTATTCACAAAGAAAGAGAGTGACATGAATGGAAATTTTTCAGTCGTTTAAAAATAACAATGCGGCCGAGATGGATGTTTTTTTCGTTATGTTTAATTACGGTACATTTGCAACGTAGAACGTATGGCCTTTTTGCGTACCTGCCTATCTATGTAGATGTACCTTGCTAACTTGTATGTAATAGGCGAAGAATTGGTAGAGGTACACATTCAAAGGTATATCTATATTGCCGAGCAAAGCTTTACGAGTGTGTAGGCGTTGTGGGGTAAATAACGACGCGACGGTCGGTGGGACCAAGGTATAAAATTAGTAAGCTTTAACGATTTTTAATCGAGGTAATTCGTTACACATACGGCTGGTAATAAGATATCGTGAGCTCGAAAAGAACCAGAGTTTTACGTATATTATGTACAAAGGAATGCAGGACTGAAATGGGACAAAGGATGAACGATTAATTGAGTACGCGTTTTAATGCTGGCTTATCAATCTCGAAGCAATAGGTACCCAGACCTACTATACTTTCCCCTTCGTTCGTATATCCCAGCATGGCAATGGCACAGTGGATGGATTTCGGATATCCCCAATCCCCAAAGTACGAGTTACGTGTATAAAATTTAGACGATAGTGCGTAGTTTTTCGCCTTTTTCAGCCCCGTATTTTTACGGGTGGTTTGCGATCGAATCGAAAGCTGTCGCGATTCGTTTATAAAAAGTTGAATGACGAGGCGACGATCGTCCGTTTGTTGCGCTTTTCTCGAAAGCGTACCCCGGGCAAACGGTTCGCGCTGCGATTACGACAAACGGACGCCTTTATTAAAGGTGTATATACATTATAAATCACCTTATCGTGCAGAAAGGCGGCTTTTGTTGCAAGTTGTCGTGTCGTGTCGTGTATTGTGTCGTGCTGCGTTAAATGAAAGTATGTTGGCTCGGTCAGCACGCGTCCATAAAGTATACGGCCGGCCACTGGACAGCGTATCGATAATAACCTGCTTTTATATCGCGTAGAAAGAGGCGACGACACAGGTAAAAATGACGCGTCTATCGAGCCCCCTTCCACCAACCAGGTTATGGTTATAATAGCGCCAGCCAAAAAGACCAAAGATGGTATTCTTATACGCGATGGCGACATGGATAGTTCCCAATCGTTGGGTTGTAATGGTGAAAAGATATTATTTCAAGATCAAAATATTCATTTAATCTGGGAAAGTCGGAGAAATGGCAGGGAATTTCAAATTTCTTCCTGGAATTTTTCAAAAATACAAAAGAAGGATAAATCGTATAGAATAATGTTTCTTTGGTTCGTTTATTTCAAGTTTTTCAAAAAATTACAGTCTGCTTGTTTCAGAAATGAATTTTCTTTTCTCGTGTGAAATTTATGAATTCGAGACACTTGTGTTTTTTTTTAGGAAAGACAGGAGGGAGGAGGAGAGCCATTGAATTGTGAAGAAATTTTGAATTTTCAACCTAAAAAATTCGAATTTTAAAATCGCAATATTCGCATGATTTTGTCATCGAAAACGATCGATGGATTTTGTAGACATCTTGCTATAGTTTGTTTCACTTTTCAAAATTTTGTAATTTTATTTCAGAACAGTGGATTTAGTTTCCTTTTTATTTGGAAATTTTTCGTGAACAGGGAAGGGAGGGTCAGTATTGAAATTTAAGACGTTTTTGTGGTGGAAAAGGAGATATCAAAAAATCTCTTTGAAAAAAAAATTATGAAGGAATAGTAGGTACGAAAACAGCCTTCTTTGTTCTAAAAAAATACCTCTGGTATGTACGGAAATTTTTTACAATTTTGGCTTACTCTTTAAAAAATTTTCATTCTTTGTTTTCTGTCCCCCCCCCCCCCCCCCCCACCAGAAGGAGTGTCTAATGTTGTTTTGACGCCGAAAGAATTTGAGAAATGAAATTATTCACGTCGTTTCAGTTTGAAATTTTTGCAGAAAATTACAAAAAGAATGTTGCCCCCCCCCCCCCCAGAAAACTGTAGGAAAAAAATGTGTCCCTCTCCGAAAAAATTGAATTTTGGTCACGTTTTGTTTATTTTTTGGTCACTTTTTGCACAAAAAAAAGTTACTGAAAGTTTTTCCCCTTCAAAATTTCGCTATGATGCCTTAATACAACAGAAATGGCTTTAGCAGCTGAGAAAGGTGCTCTTCGTTTTGATTAGGGTGTGATATAGTGCGGTCGCGATGGTCTGTCTCGTTCACTATATGCGTACTATTGTATTCGTGTACGTGTATACTCGTGTTACTTTCAAGCACCTGTTGACCATCTATATCGTGAATAAATACGTAATACCTATACCTTTACCTACATAATACTCGATGTCGTTACGCTATATCCTTCGTCCTGTGTTTGACGTTGTCCTATTTATCGTACGTATACCTTCGCATGTGATGTGCCTTTGGCTTTACCCCTTTATGTACCTTATCGTAACTTCGACCACGCCGCATTGTGGTTCACCTGAACGCCATACCATTTTACATAATGCATGTCAATCGACGGATTGCTAATCGCTTTCATTTTTCCGTGACGATGTAACCATTGCGAACAGAGAATAAGGGCGACGCCGACGTTTTGATTTCTCATTGCTCGCATTTGCGGCGCCTGATGTTGTCATTTATGGTTGAAGTTTATTAATGATTGGAGGCGTATTCAAGAGGGTGGTTGTCTAGATTCTAGATTGTCATTAACGACAGAAAGATTTGTTAATGCATTTTAATTTCTTTCTTTCGATTTTCTCGTTCATGATTACTGAGTAAACGAATATTTTATTTGAATTTTCCGAATCTGTAGGTCAACGAGGTTTTTGACTACCGAAATTCTCTCATCCATTATCGTTTTGGTTTTCCACAGGTGGGCTATTCCATACTGAAAACTGAAACGAGACAAAAATAAGGTCGGGTCTTCCGATTTCGCTCACATTTTTTCCTAGAAATTCCCCTTAGTGGTCTATTCATAAAACCACGGTCATTTTTTCCAACCCTCAAGGGGGCGGAGGTGGGTCTCGAAGCTCTGACCAAGTCGATTAGAGCACGAGAAAGGGGGTAAAATGAAAAAGTAAGTCTATATTCGAATTCTTCGCCCTCAAATCAATGATGATCGATATGCTACACGCCATTTTGATTTTTTATCATGCATTTTTCCAATATTGGGTGGCTAGGGGGATATTAAATTAAATTTCCAATGTAGCGTTGAATAAAATCATAATATCGATCTATGACTTTCTCACATTACATTAAGATAATTTCAAAAATAAAAATTTATTAGCTTTGACTTTTTTGGTGACGCAAAATGGGGCCTTGAAAAATTTGGTCTTGAAAATTTTGGAATAACACCCCCTTCTCCCCACCCAAGAGGAAAAACATATTCATGTTAAAATTCGAACTCAGTGCCCTCAACACGTTATTTTTCATTTTTTCGAATTTTGGCTCTTAATTTCCAGAGGGCTAAAAAGGATGTTCGGAGGGGTCGGATGAAAAAATGAAAGCGAAATCAACGCCTTTGAATTGATAGAAATCGATGTGCTATTTCACTTTTTCAATTTTTTTGAATTTTTATTAAAATTGTTGACCTCCTCCTCCCTCCATCTTAGAAACTTTTTTGGTTGAAAAGATGGTAAAAAGGGCTACTAACTGAATTTTTATGGACACTGAAAATTCAAATTTCAGGTCGAACAATGTACGTATAGAAAAGAATCAGTACAACTTTACAAAAATCGGTAGAAGTGGAGGATTTGTCCATTCTAAACATTTCTTTTGTATTCTGTTTAAAAAAAGTCAATATTTCTCAAAACTGATGTATTATCTTGGTACTTAGTACTTCTACTTACCTATTCTGTTTGTTTTTTGAAAGTACATAAAAAATTTATTATTTTGATTTTTTCTTCAAAAATGACCTGAAATACCTAGTGCACATTATTTTTCAAATTATGTGGAGTAGAAAATTTATGGGGGGGGGGGGGGTCAGAGGTGAAATTTGTCATTTTTCATGACGAAGAATTATCAAAAACTTGAGTTGTTGCGAAATTTTGTAATCATATTTCTCATTTTTCATATCGTTGTCAACATTTCAAATTATTGGAATGCTGGAAAGGGAAGGAGGCGAGAGGGAGAGAAGCAAGCGGAAATTGGAAAATTTTCTGTCCCATGAATTTTTTTGGTTGTCTTGAAAAATAAGTGTAAGACGCTTGCTTGATGACCTGATGTTCTCTTGCTAAATTTGCGGGCCTTGGAGATATATCATGTCTTACGTACCTATACGTATTGTATGTATGTACTTGAAAATATACAGAGATTTTGAAATGAATTTTTCAAACAGCGGATTGAAACTTCTCTTCGATTGTTTTTCTTTTCGGAAAGTAAAGCTTAAGTATTCGAAGATGAAGTTTTCTATCCGCGAGCATCGCCTACGCGCGATGAATATACATGCGTTGTGTTGCAGTGATTACCTACCTACGTTCACGAGATGACGGTGCGCGGTACGATAGCCACCGCAACTTCGACTTTTACCTGCGCAAATAACGTGCTCGCGAACGTATCGCCTATTGAAAAAAAAAAGTTGAAAATTTGAGTTTTATTCCATTTAGACAGAGTATGTATGCCTATATTGTATGGAAAACAATAAGCGGTAAAAGAAAGCCGAAAGCATAGCAGCAAAAGCGAATATCGATTCATACGCTTATTATCTTTTTACATACATTTTACGTGAACGTGGTTGCCGTGAACGAGTCTCGAAATAAAATTATTCCACGCGATGTTTTTAATGCATATTTTTGTTTATGGGTATACCTATACCCACGTAGTACGTACTACGTACCAATATATGTGTGCGTATTTTTTTTTTATACGTAACTACCGTAGGTAGTCGTTTGCCTTTTTTTAATATTCGATTTGCTATTTTTCCAGATCAATTCGCAATTAGCAGTATGCGTTGAAGAAGGCCTTCGCCAAGACTATGGGTAAACGGAATTCGAAGCTTAAACAGGATACGATTGATAAATTACTCGCCGATACGTATTGTAAGTTTGCCAAAAATTGGCCATCTTTTCTCTCGCTTTGATACCTATGTTTATTTGTAGGTACTAGATACATGTAGGTATGTAGTAGGGTTCGCAGTTGCCATCATGCCATGTTACCTTTACCTATCCGAACGAGTAGGCGAGAAAGTGATCTTATTTGATTTGATAATATGGTAAACGAATTCACCTTATCCATGTTGAACATTTTTTTGCAATATTTCATGTCGACTTTTGAACGAGTTTTTGTAAAATTTTTGTCGCAGGAACAATTTTACGCCAATTTACGTAAAATGTTTCTTTTTTATTTTTCATTCGAGATTTTATTCGAAAATTACTTTATTTTATGTTTCTTTTCATACAATGTACTTATACTTGGTCACTGAATTTTGAAAAAAATTTAGTTCACATATTTTCCATTAACAAAATGAAATTGGTAAACTTTTTTCCATATTTTTGCCCAGATTTCCTCTTCTTGGAAAACTTGGAAAATTTGGACAACTTTGGAAATGATTTTTGGAATTTCATCTTGAATTATTTTAAAAGCTGAAAGGAAGATGGATCACCCAAAAAGTGCGTTTCTTTAGTCATTTTATAGAGATTTAAAAAAAAGTTGCGGGTTCCCTACATTTGATTTTTTTTTGTCGAAAGCGTTCAAAAACGATGGTAACTCAATTGTGAAATTTGGGAGGAAAATAAATGCTCTCAACAAAAAAAAGGGCTTCTTATTAATCCACAAATTTCACTTCAATTTGCGATTGGTAATCAAATGAATGATCGTGAAACACACCATTTATTTTTTGAAAAAGGTACATAGCAATTTTTTTTAATTTTGCCGGAATTTTGAAATAAAAAATTGACCACAACGTTGCTAGGTAGGTACCAATTAAAACGGTTCATTTTCGCTACTTCGGGCCCATCCTGTGAGAACTTCCCCCTTTTAGTACGGTCATTTTAGATTTTGACTAGAAAAAAAATTAGTAGAAAGAGGAAGTTTTATATATAAGCTCAGTAAGGCACGTATTCCAATTTTCCCGAACTTTTTTTTTACTTACCTAAAATGCCCGTATCATTTTCTCTCGATGTATAATCAAAATCTTGCGTAAAAAATTTGGCAGATTTGAAAAAAGTGGGTTCAAATAAAATCATCGAATGAAATTCAAACACAGCAGAACAGTTTTCGAAAAAATCGCGAAAATGTTACTTAATTTGGAAGGGAAGGGAAGGGAAGGGAAGGGAGGGGAGGGGAGGGGAGCAAAAAGACTGAAAGTTTCCACTATAATAGATGGTTCCAATTTTTTTGACTCTTGAGTACGAAATACGAATTTATCCCCGACTTTAATTCAACTCAAATTGAAAGAAGTCTTGAAAAAGATAATTTTCGAAAATTTGTAGTAATTATCGGCAATTATCCCATAATTATTGGTAATTTTTCGTAATTACCGATAATTATTGAGTAATTACTGGTCGTTATTCCGTAATTACCTGTAATTTCCTGGTAATAATTCCGTAATTACCGGGATTATTCTGTAGTGGAAAAAATTTCAAAATCAAAGATGGAAAAATTTTGAGGAAAAAAAATCCAATTTGAAAAAAATTACTTATTTATGAAAAAGCTTCAAAACTGCATACAGCTTTGAAAACAATTTTGGATCAAAAAAATTGAAATTTATAGAGTTGAAAAAAGTTGAACTTGGAATAAATTTGAACTTAGATCATGGCAATCCCATTCGTGGAAAAATTGCTTAGGAGCTGGTGAAAAAGAACATGTACATATGTAAATCAAATTTTCGAACCAGTTTTTTCGACTTTTTTATTCTGTTTTCGAAACCGAAATTAATTCATGCGATTCAACTTTTTACATCTGTGACAAAAGTTTTGAAAAACTAAACAGCCAAGATTTATGTAGAAAATAAACTATTCACGCTTGTCGGCTGAATTTTCACGTACCGATGCATGCGAGTAAAATATTATACTAAACTTTACCATATAATATACATACATACGTATTTCGTATCTCGCTACGACACGTCGCGTCGCGTCATTTTCAATCGCTCTATCATCTCTACGTCTAGAATATGCCCCTCTCCAAAGAGAGAGAGAGAAAAAATGAAGCTGTATCTACATGAAAAGTCGAGCTTCTGAGTTTTGCTACTCCTAGATATACCCACCATACCTATGTACAACGTGTATGATCTGAGTTCTTATTTTTTTTACAATGCATATTTGCGATATTACATTATCTGCGTGTGTGTTGGTGTTGTGCTCATCTTGAACGTATCTCATTGCTTCTGTGCCCGTGTGAGCGCTGCGAATGCGAAATTTCTGCACTTGAAAAGTACCGCAGAGAATGACGGCGCCTTGGATACCGCCAGCTATGCAGATACCGTCGCGCTGTCGTCCGAAAAAAATACGTGCAAAAGTAGCTTTATCGTTATTTAAACAGTCTTGGATGTCGAATAAAAATTCTAAAAGCCTAAAGAATCAAGACGTAGATTACTGCGTCGCGAATTTTCCGCGTTATGTTGCAAAATATACGTATGCATGGCAAAAAGGCTGAAAATTATTAATTCGCTAAAATGCGAACGACTCTTTAAAATATTTATTCCAAGAAAAAAGCTTTCGCGTTACAAAAAAATCGCTCCAAAATATACGTAATCGTATATACGTAGACGTACCTACGTAAAATATGAACGCGAAACGTTTATAATATTATACCAACGGCATACACAACTAACCCCTCCCCCTCCCTCCCCAAAAATTCAAGCCTTTCCCTGAAACTTTTATAAACACGATAAATAACGCAACTAAGGCGAATTTATAGGACGCCGAAAAGTCTAAACTCCGCATACTACAACTATTTCCTAGAAGTCGCCCGACAATAATTTCGCCCCCTCTTGAATGGCTAAAAAAATATAACCCGCCTGAAAAAAATACGCTACGGTTCTCTCCCCGGCCAGCCCTGCCATTGTTATAATCTGAACAATTCGGTGTTTTGCCGCGCCACATCTCCATTCCTTCGTCTTGATCGAATTATTATTATTGAAAATCTCGAATACTCGTGCAGAAAAAACATCGGGTCATCGTACGCCGCCGCAAAACTTAATGGTAGCGGTTTTTTCTCTTCAACTGAGATGTCTTCGATACATGTCCGAATTCTTGGCTTTTTTTTTCACATCTCCGACTAAATTCGATAAATAAAAAACGACTTCGATTTTCGAAAATTGCTCGTATCTGATTCGAAATGTCACCTCACCTCGCTCCGCAGTGCTCGTGGTGTAATCTGCCATGCCATCCGTATGGAAACGAAGTTTTCGTTGAATTTTCTTCTTATATTTTTTTTTTATGGTCTGAATTTTTCGACCAGGAATGCCAGCGCCACTATTGCCCTTGTCTGCGATGATGTCTCTTAAAATCCACGTCTTCAGTATTTTTTGCCTTCCTCTGTGACCTGCCTACGAATGGCAGGATGTCTTGCGATGTTCATACTGTTCAGTTCTCAAAGAACGGTAATTTTTCAGAGTCTTGCGTGGTTTCGAACCAATTTTCGATACTTACGTGAAAAAATTTAGTTGCAGAAAAAGATCTTCTTTCAACGAAATCCGAACGAACCTTATTTCATTTTACTTTTTAGATTTTATGATGTTCTAGCCTGAATCGAAGCCAAGTTCAAGCCGCCATTATATCGGTAATGATTCGTAAATCGCTCTTTTCCGCGTCCATTCTTCTGCCTCCATTTCGGTATCTTTTACTCACCTACTATAGGGACAGAAGCTGTACGTTGGTTGAAGTGGATACGCGTTATTGATGATATTTTCTTTTATGTGCTGGTAGGCTCGATTGAAAGTAAACAATGACTATAAGAAGGGATTTTCTTTTCTTTTCTGTTCCTTTTTCTTCCGCGTAATAATTTTTCCTCGATATGTTTGCACCTTCAAGTATTGCAATACGTATACAGGTCGCAAAAATGGCGAATTAAAAACAATATTTTTTCTGACTGAGTTTGCTGTTCAGTATAAACATTGAACATACGTATAAGGTATTCGACTTGACGCGAGAGATGAAAACAAAGTACATATAAAAAATGACGAAAAACTGAAATGGAAACTGCTATTTGAAAGGAACTGAAATTAACCACAGTTTCAATTTTTCAAATGTGTTTTTTTGTTAGGTTTCTCTCGATCTTTAATTAAATTTTGAGTGAACCCCCCTGCTCCAACTGATCCCTCCTGAAAAAATCGCATGTTTTATTCGGTTAGAGCACGGGAAGGGAAGTGAACAAGAAATGAAGTCGATATTCGAATTTTACACCCTCAAATTAGTGACAATCGACATGCCACACGCCATTAAATTTTTAACACATTGTTCTCCAAAATTGGAGGCTAGGGTCAAATCCAAAAAAACAAGCAAATATTCGGACTCTGTGCTCTCAAATACCCAACAAACGACTGGTCGCGCGTTATTTATAATTTTTTCGAATTTTGGCCCTCTCAAGGGGGCTAATGGGGGAGGGAGGGTCAGAGGAATTTGATGAAAAAACCAAATGCATATTCAAAGTCAGCACTTTCAAATTAGGAGAAATCGATGTGCGTGCTACTTCATTTTCTCAATTTTTTAAAATTTTGGTCAAAATTGTGGACCCCTCTACCTTGAAAATTCGTTGATTGAAAAGAGGAGAAAACGGGCTACTGTGATTTTTTCAGATTTTTAAACGGTAGCTTGAATTGTTCACTTGAATTTTTTTAAATTGACGATTTCATTATGTAGGCATGAAAAGTAACAAAAATTGAAAAACCTAATGAGAAGCAAAACCAAAACTGGAACTAATCTCATTTCATTTCCCCATCTCACGAATATCAGTAATTCAGTATACCCGCAGTTCGTTTCTTTTCAACGGTAATTTTTTCATATTATCGTCGTATTACGTATACAAAACAGTCGACTCGATCTTTCAGATTGGAAAACGGTATATAGAAATTTGTCGTCGTGTGTTTGCAATTTGAAATCCTCGGCGAATGTAATTACCGCACGACGGGTTTGAAAATCGTTAATCCAACGGTTGAATACCAGAATAAGACAAGATGAGAGGGATGGGGGTGGATGCGACGTCGGCGAAACTCCGGTCGGTTGTTATAAATTTGTATCGCGAGTAAACGAGTAGGGACCAGGGACCATGGAGCACAGGTAGGAAAATAACGACCAGTAACTGCGAGGTGGATTTTCACACGAGTACCGCGGTATTAAATTTCCACTCCTTTTGCTCATGCTGTTGTTGCTACTGCTACGCTCTCGACGCAACGTGACGACGCGACGTATTAAAGGTAAAAAAAAGTTATGGAAAATAGCAGTTTACTGTGAGACGATAAAATATTCCAGCGCGGTGTAACTTATCGTCGTTTTTTTTTTCATTTATGTAGGACGAGACGCGAAGCGTTTATTTGCTATGTATAGCGATATTCCCCGTATACCGTTCCATCTCTTGGCCCTGGTTTGTCTTTGCCAGACGCGTAACGCTGGAGCCGCTATCGAACTTTCCAGCTCGTGTCTTATGTTCGATTAAAAATTACAGCAAGCTTGTTTGTCATTTGAACGATGCGATGTTGAAATTTTCATTTTATTTACAACTAGAGTTGGAGATGTGTATTATTTATGCGCGTGATCGTGAAGAAAACAGCTACATATGAGGGTTATATCGAGGGGAACTCGCGTCGTATTTTGATATTTTCTCATACATGTGGGTCGTAAAATTTGCGTATAGTATATATCAAAGTTTTTTCGACACGATTTTTTGGAATAAGGCAAGCAGAAGTGAAGAAATAAGAAAGTAAAAATTTATTCGACGTGTTCCAATTATATTTTTCAGTTACCTCCATCTCCTCTCAAAAAAGGGACTCCGAGATATCCTCCACTTGAACCGTGGCGTGCAAAGTAGTCTTTCTACTCCAACCTTAGCTTATTGGTCTGAAAATAGGTACGAGTGTATAGTTGAAGTAAAATACTTGATACCTAGTTATATCATATAGTTCGCATTAGACACCTAAATCGTTTAGATCTATTAAGGGCAGTGCGTTCAGTATACGTTGATGGTCGAACGTATAAAATAGACGCTGGGCACTGGTACTGGGCACTGGGCACAAGCACGCACGCGTCTTTTAATATTTTACTTATACTTTTTGGCATGGTTGGTATTGTGCTCACGTATTTCATCTTGGTGCTTTTTCGTTATTTGTCGTAGTCACGTTTTACTAGATATACACGTGTTCGGCAAGTTTCTTTTTACTTTTTGTAAACTAATAAAGGACGATTTTACAATTTACTCGTATCCGTGGAGGCCGCCGCGACCGGCTTCGTTTCCACCATATCTTCTTTCTTCTCGGGAATTAATTCTTTTCGGGTTCGGTTGGCGCGTGTGAGCGTTCGAGCTCGCAAAACACCAACGTAAAACGATTTTTACAGGTCAGTTTGTCATTGGCTGTGTGAGGAATGTTTTCACGTTTTTTCCGGTGGTTGAAGGTTGAAGCGATTGAATTTGAAGCTTTTTGTGTGTTTTCAAGTTTTATTTCGTGGCATGATGTAAGTTTCGATGGTTTTATTGGTAGGTTGAAGAAAGTGAAACCATTTTTATCTATGGAAACGAAAATAAAGGAAATGTGTAAGGAACCGAATGTTTCGAGATGTTCGCTTCACTCTCGATTTGAATAAGAAAGATATTTTTGGAAAGAGTGTGTTGAAAAGAAAACTCTCCAGATTGATTTTTAGATTTTTGATGCATTTTGAAAAATTTGAATGAAAATCGCAATTTTTCGGCAAAAATGAAATTGTTTGAAAAGAGTAGTTTTCATATAAAAGTTAGAAAACGTTTAAAAAAGATATTTTACTTTTTTAATAAAGCGCACCTCCCTCCTAATCTTTTTTTTTTCATTTTTCTTTCTTCCTTTCATATCATTTTTTCTCATCAAACACTTCGAATATCATTTCTTTTCCGGTCAAATTTTTCATTTTTCCTGCATGTGTACGAGAATGATTCTTATCTAATTTGAGATTTTAAAAATTTAGGCAGGGAAAAAATTCAAAACGATTTTGTTGAATTATCTGACTTGTTTTTCCAATCTTAGGCACTAATTTTTTCTGGAAAGCGTTACACATTTTTTGGCTAAAAAATAAATCTTCTGGAATTTTCTCGAATTAAGATCCTCAATATTATAAATAGGTATATTTTGAAGCTTCTTAATTCAGTGAGATTATCCGCGACTTTTTGAAAAAATTTCATCTTCATCGTGTTATTTAATTTTTGGCTTTCTACTTAGCATTTCAATCATTTCAAGATTCCAATTTTTATTTTTGTTTGGGAATTGCAATGTTGGTTTCAATTTTAACAGAGATTTCCTAAAAAAAAATCGAATGTGGAAAAAACAAAAAAAGTATTTTTACAATTTTCCGCATGCAGTTTTAAAAATATTTGAGAAATATTACAATTTTTGAAATTTTAATGTCAGAATTAGCGATGATTTTACGAAAATTCAATTGAAAAATCTACAATGATTTTTAGATTTACCGTTTGATTCTGATTTTTCAATTGCCACTCTCAAGATTTGGATTGATTTTCTTAGAAATTTGGAGACCTCTAGTTCAGTTTTTCATCAATAAAATCTTAATGATTTCCAACACCTTACTGGTATAATAGTTTGTTGGATACTCGATGAAATGTACACAAATTTAGCACCTCTAGAATACGAAGCGAAATTGAAAAACGCATATCGTATCGTATAATGTCATATATCACAAAAAGAAGAAGCAAAAGAGAAAGAATAAGACATATATTATTGGCGTAGTGTGCGGCATAGCACTCGAATGAAAATTTAATTAAATTAATTTAGCGTAGTGCTCGTTAAAAAGACGCAAGAGTCGCTATTGTTATTAAGATGGGAATGGTGGGGTACGGTGGTGTGATCCGTCAAAGGAGAGAGAGGAAATTGTGGCAAGGCAAAAGCAACTGTTGCGGCTTTTTCGGCAAAAACTACATTATTTTTTACCGCATTCGAGGGTTTTTAGCGGCAGCGGAGGTGCCCCCGCGGTGGCAAATAGTTATTACGAGCGCGAGTTGTAGGTTGTCGGTTTTTATGTACGAGTACCCAAGAAAATGGACCTACGGTGGATATATTACGAGTACATTATGTACTTTACTTTCCGTAACATTAGTTTTTATTGGTTATCGAAAGACACGTCGGCTGAGTTCCGTTCTTCGATTTAAATACAGGTTTGCCTGGCGTCGTTTTTGTGCGAGCGACGGTGCCAGGTACATATTTTGAATTCACGTGCGTTGGTAGTTTTTTGATGGTTTATTTGGCTGGAAAATTTTCGGTTTTTTCAGAACTCCATTTACCAAGATTTCGCGAGATGAGGGTATCTTAAAATTTGATCGTGAATTTGGCCACGAATATTACGACGATGGACTTCGTAAAAATTAATTTCTGCGTAACACGAAAGATTTTTTGAAAGAAAAATACGTCGAAAAAAAAATTAGCTAGATATCACTACAACGTAGGTTATCTCGTATATGTGGGTGAAAAAATAGATAGGTATAGAAAATAGGCAGTGAGACGTTCGCACGGCAAATAACGCACGTATTCGTCAGCATTTTAAAAATCGAACCGATTGTTACCCGATTTACGCTTTTTCGTGCAAGACATATCGCTGTTTATATCACGTCGCGTAGGGTCGTAAATTTAGCTAATTTTCTTTCCTCTGTCTTTTTTCGTGTTTTATTTCTCCCTCCCTCTGTCTTAAGGTCGGATTTATGTGCGACGCAACGCTAAGAGGTTCCCTACTTACCAACTCGCATGGTACCCGGATTTCTCTGCTCTATCCGGATATATCAGGAGCCGAATACACGATGTTAGTGTCGGCATTACCCTCGTCAACATGTCGAAACACCGTTCATTAATAATACATCCGAAGAAATGCGTATGGGAACGGCTTCCGTGGTCTTAGCCGGGCTGGCACAAGGAGTAGAATAAGTTGCATACTCGGTTTGCCGTAAATAACGTACAAGACGCGTGCAGCGGTGCAGCGCGGTTGGTATGGGAAGGATGCGGTACGCGGAGGGTCTTTTTTGTCTTGTACGACATCGACATGTCGGTGTTTGGCTGGTTGCTCTCGACGATGCTCGTTTTGCGATTATTCGTGAAAGGTCAAATCTTCTCTGCTTTTTGATCATCGATATCTGCGTAATGGGCACCAATGAAGTCGTCAAATATTTTCCACTTTTTTTTATTCGAATGGATCGAAGGAATGTGGCTAAGAAGTTTTACAAACCAGATTTTTAGCTGCTGATGAAGTGATGATTATTATTTGGAGTTTGCGTTGTATTCAAGTGATCCAAAAATCGATTTTTTTTTTAAATTATTTTTCTTAATGAGCACCACATTTGGGTGTACATTAGTTGATTTTTTTTAAAAAAAATCATGGATTTTTGAAGGTAATTGTTCAGGTGTTTTCATTTTTATCCTTGACATCTCCTTGGATTTAAAAATTAGAATGACCCTTGATTAAGTTAGAGATCTATAATTAACCTGGTCGACGTAGGAAATGCTGTTTGAAGTTTGATAGATGTTTTCTATGGCATTTTTTCACGCTGATCACGAGAAATATATTGAAAAAATTCCATCACTCAATAGGATTTTGCACAATTTCAATTTATTGTTTTGCATTTATTGATGACTTACAACACGTAAGGTCAATTTTTTGGTCTAAGGTAGCCTTTTAGAGAAAAAATGAATGGAACATGAATTTTAGAGTGTTGAATTACCTTTAACTGTAAAGTCTTGTTAGTTTTTTCTTGGAGGGCTTCGTTTTTGAGATATTTTCAATTTGAAAAAAAAGTTGACTTTTGAACTTTGATCCGGAATATCTGGAAAGATAATCCTCTTAAGAATAAACAAATCGGACTTTGCAGATAGAAAATTTGACGCTCTACAATTTAGTTCTATTCATTTTTTCTCTGCGAGGCTTCCTTTGCCAAAAAAATCGACTTTAAAGGTCAAAAGTTGTTACAAATTGCAAAAAAAAGCCAAAAAAATTTGAATTTGTGGGAAAATCGTTGGGTAATGGAATTTTTTCACCATTCATATCGTGATCAGCGCCAAAAATACTATGGAAATCATCTATTAAAATTTCAAACAGCATTTTCAAAAGTATTAAAACGTCGACCTGGGTTATTTTTGAGTGCTGAGGTGAACACAGCACACTCGAGAACTATTAAACATGATTTTTTTTTTTTCTGAAAAGAATCACGTGCTACCGAACTGTGACTTCTCAAAGTTGAATTTTCGTATATCGGGAAATCAAGCTATTAAGTATTGATAAAAAAAAAAAAATGCGGCATAATATGAACCTACCTATATCTTTAGGGTAATTATCTAGATGGCGATGCTGTTTTTCAAATTCATTTATATGTGGCGTGGTTAGTTCATTCGTTTAATTCGAGGAACCATTAGTGGGAATTGTAGTGTTGCAGAAATGGAAAATATCTTCACGACACCGTTTGTGGAAATGGGAAATATTCCGCGATGATGGTAATATACTACTTAAGTAGGACCTGTATAGGTACTTTGAATTGGGAACTTTTCCTTTCTGCCTACCGTATTCGCCGCAGTATCGCTTTGATAAAGTTGTGATATCTGCGGAATAGATGTATTATAGTAGGTCTGGCAGTTAACGCGCGGAAAGGTATAGGCCTTTTGCATTTATCCGAAATAAACGCGGCCGCGGTCGCCGTCGCCGCCGCACCGCCCAACTTGAGCGATAGAATTAATGAGCCTTTCGAAACAAATAAAAGATAATTTCCAGCGGTACAACGGAAGAGCGCCGCGGCGCTGCTTCGGTGTCAGTGGACGAGGGCTGCGGCGAAGGGAGCTAACTCGAAGGGAACGTATTCGCGCGTTATGGTTAAACTCTAAAGACATAGTCGCAGAAAGCTCTTTATTCGTCGAGCTATCCGTATACCGTAGCTGCGCTGGTACCTCCACCAATAATATCTGTATTTGCTATATACGCCAGCACCTAAAACAAAACAAAACAATCCTATGTCATTGTGTTCCGAGTATACGAATAACCCGCTCTCTTAATAGAGTACGCCGCCAATAATGAAAGGCGTTCGAGGAGACAGAAACCGAGAACGAACAGAACGTGTTACCGGGATGGATGTTGAAAAAAAAAAAAAAGGTACACAACGAACGATCGTAACGCTTTTAAAAACTTCTCTTTCTCTCGCTACTGCATTGTACCTTAGAAATATTTATATTCTACTGCGAAGCGAAGTTGGCCCTTTATTACGTTGTCCGAGCCGAGTAAATTTACGCGTAGATTTGCGCTACGGTTGTATAATTGAATTTTGAACGTCGAGCTCAGTGAAGAAGTACGTACCGTTTACTCGGCACGCCGCGCCGCCGCGCCGTGATTAAAACTCTCCTCCGGTTGTTTATAGCGAAGCGTGCCGTGCCAAGCGAACGTACGACAAAGGGAAAATTAGTGTCTGGGCGCGCAACCAAAGAAAATGAAATCATAAGAAAGGTACAAATAATATACGACGTAATAACGAAACCATCACGCCCCGCCATCTCGCAGCTCCTGTGTGTACTGAAAATGCCGACCTTTTTTTTTTTATCGAAGGCAACGTAGACCATGTAAATCAAAGTGAAAATGAGAAAAAAATTAACAGAAGAAGTGCCTGCTGCTCGACAAGGCAACGTGAAAACCTAGACAAACTCGACTCGACAGTAATCGAAAATATAAAGAATGGCTCAAAATTATATAATATATGTTGTCGGGATGAAGAGTGAAAAAAAGGAAAGAAGGGGTTTGGCAAAAAAAAAAAAGTACACGTAGGAAGCTAGTAGTTCGCCTAGCTATATCACGTGTGCACATGTGTACCGTGTGTTCAGGAAGTATTGCGGAGCTGAAAATAAATGAAAAAGTTTTGTTGATGATGATTGATTTCTTGTGGCGAGCCATATCAGTGCGATAATTTCTCTAAATCTGCTCCGATTTGAGAAAATATTTTAGTTTAGAAAACTATTCGTTTTCAGTTATCTACGAGTGAAAATTTTGTTCGGTGATTTTAATCTTTTTTTGTGTGTCGTCATACTTGAAATTATATATTTAAAAAAAAAAAAAAAAAAAAAACGAATTAGAACCCAAACCAAACGCGGAAGATCCCGATTCCGGGTCCGAACCTAAATCGAACCGAACCCTGAACCCTGAACCTAAACCAGACCATCATGAATCCTGAACCGCGACTCCCAACCCGAAACATTTGGATTCGGGCCACCATCCCTGCCCTAGACAAAGGAAAATCTTTGTGAGTAATCTAGCAAACTCCAAAAACATTGACTGAGGGAGTAAATCCAAACAGAAAATTTAGTGGAAGGCAACGGGATACCACAGCCATAAGCTGCTTCTAATCTGCTAGGGCTGTCAAATATAGTGTGAAGAATATTCATATGTATTTAAAACACATGTGGAACAACTAACAACATCAATGCTACTTCCTGGAATGTTAGATTCAGGGTCTTTTGGAAGGGTCATGTAAGAAATGAAGTTATCATAGCAAGAATCGGTGAAGAATGGAAAGTGTAAAAGTCTTGCTGGAAGATGTCAAAAACACAAGAGAAATGCGTAGTGCTCAAAATTTGAGAGAATTGTACCTTCCTGTTAGCTCTACAGGGACAGATACAGGGAAAATCATGAAGAGAAAGAATATGATTAGAACTGGTTACTACTAACTCACCAGCCAACTCACTTTTCAAGACCTTTTGGGAAACCATAATGTTCGCATTAAGCCGCCAATATAGGAAAAGATGCACGCTACCTCTTGTCAAGGAGACCTGACAAAGATGATCAATTTTCTTAATATCTGATTTTAAATTTAGTAATTTCTAAAGGGGTCATTCTAATACATGAATGAGAGTTTTCAAATATAATTTTATATCTATTTCAAAAAAAGAAGGAATTTTTTCCGAGTGGTCATGTGTGAGTTCCTTATGGCCAATTTGAGTCTGGTAATTTTTGTTACTGAACAACTGTTGGAGTTTGAAATTTTGTTAAAATTTCTTGGTTTCTGGGTAATCTGACGATGATATGTGTTATTCCATTGCAGATTCCAGAAGTATTTTATATTTTTTTTAATTTTACTAGACACTCAGAATCTGGTATAGTGAAGTGTATAATTATAATAATGAAAGGTTGAAGAAGAGCCGTTCTTGTTTCTTCATTCCCAATTTTGGAGAGATCATGTCCAATATGCGTAGATATTCATAGATGATCAGGTTCGAAATTTTTCGAAAATGACAATCTAATTTTCTGAAAAAAAAAGTACTTTGGGTCAAAAAAATCTGAAAAAATAAATTTTGTTCAAGAATTGGCTCCATGTAGATATGAAAAAGAACAAATGAAGTACTAAGGTGCTGTAACTCTTAAAATTGCCAGACTTGTTGATAATTTTATCGTTTCAATTTTTTTTTGTAATGGATTGAAATTTGAAAAATGACATTTTATTTTTTTTCATATGTTGCTTTTCTGCCTTCGAATTTTCCCATGTGTCACTATCACAACACATCCTAAAATCGAATAGTGATTCGAGAAAGTGATCGATTAGAAATAATTGTGAATTTGCATTGGTCTGATAGTAACTTTTTGTTGTCCTGCCCTGTATGACTTGTGGAACGCACTGTATTCTATATTTTGTACAGAGAATCGGCCGAAAAGGCGGAATGCACGCGCCTTTGGTTCCGGAGTTCTGACGCGAGACGGGATGAAAATGTAATTTATGAGCGAGCTTTTTAACAGACTCGCTGATGTTGCGTTGCGGGCGTTTGCAGCAACAAAAATACCAACGAAAGCCCATTAAGATGTGGCGGGCGATGGGCGAATTACAAATACAGTACGACTGCGAGAGAAAAGCGCCGAAAATGTAGCTTTGAATTATGTTATTGCGAGAGCTGTACGAGTCTAAATTAACATTTTAACGCCTTTCTTGATTTCATTGGCTAGGCCGCGAGCCGCCGCGATCGTGCGACACCATTCTCGCATCTTGTAGTCGGAAAACGCCGCGAAATAGGACAGGACGAGAAGTATAGGCTGCGGTATACTTTGGAATCTCAACATATATTGTCTTAGCTGTTTCAACGGACGCGTCCTGTATTCTCATCCTTAAAAGACTGCGCGTTGCAAGCAGATAACAAGCGTAATGTACGTCAACAACGTCCTCGGGTAATTTATTAGTCGTCCCGATGGAATTACAGATGCTTGTCTGTCGCCGCTCGGTTTCGTTGCCGCGTCTTGCTCCGTGGAATGTGTATAAATACGTATATTCGTCTTTCTGTCGGTATGAATTGAATACTTTCGAGCATGTTTTATGTATTATGGTAGCGAGTCGAGTTTCATTCGAAATTATATAATTGAAAAATATTTTCATGAGGTAGATACGAATAGAATTTCAGAATGACGAATTTTCAGAAAATTTCCAGATGATGAAGTCAAAAGTTTGATTTTAGATCATTAACCCGTAGGGACCAATAAAAAATTTTTGTGCACTATTTCTTTGGAAAAATGACCCAAAATTATTCTCTGTTCCAAATTGAAATGTGTAACAAGGAAGTAGGGCAAAGTCAAAATTGTCTACTGGTGCATTGAATTTCCTGTTTGTAATGTAAATGTTGGGTGCCCTTTTACAGCTTGTTAAGAAAAAGTGCATCGAAGAAGGTTGTTCACTAAAATGAATCAACCTTGGTTCGGTTCGGTTTCAGGTTATTTTCCAGCCTATTGTCAAATGTGTGAATGAAGTATGGAGTGAAGTCTTAGTTTGGTTTTCACTGACATTCGAGAAAGGGGAATCCAGGGTATCGAACAGGTAGTGAAAGTAGGTAGTGAAAAAGTGGTGAATTTGAAAATGGGTCATGCAAGTAATGAAAAAGTAGCGAATTTAGAAGAAAAAGTGAAATAATGAAAAAATCCAAAGACGGGAATTACATATGTTTTTTGAAATAACATTGATTAAGCAATGAAGAAATTTTAGCTTTGAAGTGCCTTTTTTCTTCAAGAATATTCGCCCCCGCTCAGCTCGGGCTGAATTATTTTGAAAAAGTCGTGCTGAACGTCCTGATAAGATTCTGTTTTTGAATTCTGAGAAAGATTTTTTCTTGAAATTGAATTTTCTCTGTAATAAATTTGATCTTTTTTTGGTGCTGGAACAGTGATCGTTTTTTTTTTGAGGGGGGGAGGGGAGTAGGGGCGTCCGAGTTGGAAAAAATTGGCAAAAATGGTAATGAATGAAAAATAGCGGAGTTGACAAAAGCTTTCGAAAACCAATTTTTGATTCTCAAGGGTGGTTTCTGTATCCACACTTGCAGATATCGAACCGCATATTTTCATACGGAGCTAAGTGCTATAAATTTGATTCCGTCGCGTTTTAAGATTGGTAACGCGTGTAAATTTGGCAGAAGAGTTGTATACCCAACAAATGAAAGCTCTCATTAAAATTGAGGGGATTTTCTATAGCACAGTGCAAAAATCAGCTCGATTCGAATATTTGGAGCTGAGTAATCCTTCTTTGAAAAACACCACTCCTGAAAAATTGAACGGAGTATTTTCATACGGAGCTATGGTGGCGGAATCACTGTGTACCCAATAAAAATCTGGCACTTATTAGCTTCTTTTGAATATTTACTTGGTATGGCACTTAGCGCATCAGCGTCATTTTTAAGAGTTCATTTTTTGTCGTGATTTTTTTTTTTTTTGATTTCATTGCTAAAACACATCATCTTGTCGTGCAATCTTATTTTCTGCCATTCAATCATTTGTTTTATTATGAAAACTTTGTTTTGTTATTTGTCTTTACTTTTCTACTTCATGTCCTGCATTCCCTGTTTTGTCATGCAGTTGAATGGCACCCAAAATTTTCTACGCCAAGAAAACTTTAAAATTCCACCCGTCAGATTTACTCATCAACTCAAAAAAGTTGAAAATATGAAAAAAAGTAGTGATTTTCATGAAGAATTGGTTCCTAGTAGTGAGATCAAAGTGAGTTTCTTGCCCTTGAAGCCTGAAATTTAGGCAAATACTTCAACTGGGGCTGAGTATGTGTTGCGTATGCATTGTATAAAGGGGTATACTTCTACTCTGAAACACCCTGTATGTTGCGAAAAGTTGTCGAGGCTTTCTTTGGAACTATCATGGATTATTTTAGGGCGTAAAGTAAATGGCAAAGATCCTCGAGCTGAACTGGTCTTTGATCTTAATCTCCCTGCGAATATAACTCGTCGCCTCGCGTCGTACATCTGAGAAAATGAGAAATACGAGTACACGACTCGTCGCCGACGATTATAGCGATAATATTTTCGTACAAGAAGGCAAGATAAATTATCTGCGTTTGACAGGTTTTATCAAAACCTCAACTCGAGAGAGCATTTGCCAACGGAGATATGTAGGTAGTTGATCAAGTTCTTCATTTCGTCGAGCTGGCGGTGTGGTAAGTGGTACTGACTACTGACTTTCAATGCAGATTCTGGCTAGGTATCATTTACGAAAGACGTATTTTTCGCATTGAATTTTGCACGATGGCAATTCGAAATTGATATAGGTACGTTTATTACCTACCTACGTATAAATAAGGTTTGCTTGTCGCCGACCTCTGTATTCTCCTCCATCCCTCAACAAAAACGGTCTAGGTGTACGACGTACGTCTACCTCTACCGTCTACGTATATGCTGTACGTAGATTTCGTACTATGTAGACGTGTAATTTATGCGCATAATATTCGCGTTAATATGCCGCCGGCCTTCGTTCCGTTGGAAGGTATATTACGTAAGCAAGCAGGCAAGCAGACGTGTCGGCGAGTAATTTTTCACGAAACGACCACGGATACGGTGATTTAAAATAAACCCCGTTTGCAAAATTCCCACCCGAAGGTTACATACGAGTTCATACATTCCCCAGGTAATTGGGGTCGCGGTTCGGTTTCCCAACGAAAGTTCATGCATCTGCATTTATATTGCTGCTCGTGTTTTGGAAAAAAATTTTCCTGCCGGGAATTACCATATGCGCGAGTTCGCGTAAATTAATCAGGGTTTCGTTGCATTCTAGCCACTCTGGGTGCACTGAATGGAAAAACTATGGGAAGATGATACTTTTATCATATAATTTCTTGGCGTTGTGATCTACGTGTTTGTGTTTTACAATTTTCCCGAATGTAATTTTCTCATAGAGACTGCTTTAGAGATGAATCAAGTTTGGCTTATTGGAGATTTGGAAAGGCAAAAAATCAAAAAAATTAACAAAGATTGTTTTTTCCTTTTTTTTTTCCTATATAAAGTGCAATTTTTCTCATTTTTTTCAAAAAAAAAAAGTCAACTTAGAAAAACCTGCTAGCGAGAGAAAAAAAATCAAGCTGCCTTTCCTTTCTCCCTCTCGAACCAGTCCTGAATGTGCATAGTTTTTTGGTTAATAAAGTTCTAAATATTTCATATGCACAGTTGGTTTTTATAAAATAGCAATACGTAGTCACGTACCCACTTCTCGTACCTAGATCAGTGAAAATTATCGAAAATCGCTGAAAAACGGAATTTCAACACAGAAAAAAATTGGTGAAAAAATTTTCACTGAAAAAAATCAGTGAAAATTCACTGATAAATCAGTGAAATCTATAAAATTTGCTGAAAAATCTGTATCTATGAAATGGACCATCTTTATGGTCTAATAACATCTTGCTATGCCCACTTGAAAAAATTGTAAAATTTTGACCTAGTAGCAACAATGGATTTTTGTTGAAATCAAAAAACTTGAAAAAGTTAACTTCAAATTTTAGCTTCCAGGATTTTTTACAATACTTAATTGTCAACTTTTTGTGAAATTGTGAGAAATTTTAGTTTTTGGCTTTCTCTTTTTTTCAAACTTAATTATTGGTGAACAATAATTTCAATAAAATATCTAAAATGAAGTAAAAGATTTGATGTTCCCATTTTTCGCCAGCCCATTTAAAACAAATTTCAGAAATTGAAAAAAAAAAAGCATATGTACCTTATGTACCTAGACCTACCTACTGACTTAAGTGTCTGACTTTTTAACGAAGTCGTGATTTTAATTAAATTGAATGATATAGTGATATTTTAGTTAAAGAAAAAAAAACTCGCATATATGCATGACTTGAAAACTTTTGCTTCAAAGCAAAACTTTTTGAGCAGAAATCATTTATTTTGTGCGGAAAAAATGAATTTAATTCATTCTGAAACATTTCATAGTTTTATTCGTGCGTTTTTCGATGTTGTTAAAAAATTTCTTTGAATCTGAATGTTGAATTTTTTCTTGAAAAACGTAGATTTTACTCGTTGGAAAAAGAAGCAAGGATCTCTTTTCAAAATCTGTTCAAAGGCACAGTGTCTTACCACGGTCATTAGTGACGCAGGATCTCTGAAAGAGAGGGGGGCAAAGTAGTCTCAATTTCTCACAGTTTTAGCCAAAATTCGTGAAAATTAAGTTACAAGAAATTTTTTAGACGATGAGTTTGAATATCTGCTAACGGGCATCCGTTCACTTTCCCGAATCCACTTTTCCAAAAGACAATTCCTCGATGGATCTTTTTACCCGAATCCGATACCTATCCCGAATGATTATTTCCCGATGATTTTTCTATTCCTGCGATAATTTTTCATTGATTTTTAGGAAAGTGAGGAGTGAAAAGCGGAAATTTTGTCGAATGTGGAGGTGATTTGTCTAAGTGTATACGTATGAATACTTTTATGAAGTTGTAGATTAGCTACCAATACGACAATCTTTTTTTTTTTCGTGTGAGACGTCAAAAAATTTGAAATTTCATCATTTTTTCGACGGATATGTCAAAATTCATGTTTTTGAAGTC
The DNA here is from genome assembly GCA_038380155.1 of Pseudococcus jackbeardsleyi. Taxonomy (NCBI): domain Eukaryota; kingdom Metazoa; phylum Arthropoda; class Insecta; order Hemiptera; family Pseudococcidae; genus Pseudococcus; species Pseudococcus jackbeardsleyi. The sequence continues at coordinate 2,356,787 of CM076240.1, forward strand.
GTAGTACTCGAATTTGTACAGCTGAAAGCAACTTATATATATTTTTTCATTTTTGGATTCCAATTGCAATTTTGAACGATCAAAAGTGAATACATTATCAAGTGATGTTGCAGAATAGCCCTGTTTGTAAATTCAAGAAATTCTTTGTGAAATACGTAATTTTTGAAAATGTATGTAATATTGTACTTACTTACTTACCTGCTTGAAAATATGTGGAGCATAAAATGGCCAAAATGACTCAGAAATGAAAATGAGATAATTGCGATTACGTAATGAGTTGAAATTTGAGATTTTATGGTGACAGCTATCGCGATATTAGATATTCAGTTCATTTCGACGCAGACCTGTTTGTACTCGCTATCTCTAAATCTTCTAAATAGCATTGTACGTATTACTTTGCCGCGTACACCGCACCAAACGTAAAAGTATGACAGAGAACATTGAAGGTGCGTTGAAAACAACCCTGCGATTATATCCGTTCGAAACTGAAGAGGTGAGGCGGTATTCTCGTATCTTTTCCGGCACGCTTCTGAGTTATTTAACGCGGATGGGCTTGTAAAAGGAAGATACCAATGACCAGGGTGAAGTTTGGTTTTACGATTCGACTGGTACACCGCACCGCTTTTCCCATCCGTTCAACTTTTTGCTATGTGCTAGAAAAAGTGAACGCAGCACCAAGTGCAATACTTGGTGATCAATAATTCACGTTGCCCGAAAAGTTTGCCGGCGCCGTTGTCTCAATATACTATTTTCTATGCTACTGCTACTACTACCACCACCACTGCTGCTGCTATTAAGCCAAACTGTATTCTACGATGTGAACTTCGCATTATACGAGTTGATACGCTTTTACCGCGGATAAATATAGATTATATTATACATTTTCTGCTCGTGTGTAGACTGCAGCGAGAGGCAAAAAATTACCAGCAGAGGAACGACTGCGACGATAATTATTACTTTTTATCATTATTCGAGTGCATAGCTAGATAAAAGAAAAAACAAGTATACCAATGAGGCAGGAAAATGGAGATGTTGTGCTATTGCGACATTTTGTCTCTGGTGGCATCTCTCGATGGACGTGTGTGCCGCAGTCTGCTTTCAGATTTCCAGTCTTCGGCAATAAACAACGAAACTTACGCTAAAACTTCTTATCGAGTGGAGTGCACAGTGGCAAAAATCTTACAGCAGAGAGTTGGCTGAATAACTTTTTACATGCTTCTTTTCTGTTTATTATTATTCGACGTAATAAATTTTAGCCATCGTGAAAGCGGTCCGACTGGTTGGTGAGCGCTGCGAATGCCTGTAGGGGATCAAAATAATTCGACTTGGACTTATTTTCGAATCGATTTCTTCGAGTATTCTGGAAAAATTTAAATTTGAATTGACAAGTTTGGAAGAAGCACAGGTGGTCTAAGGTCTATACTGGCATTAAGAGCAAGAAAACTCTGAAAATGACAAGAATTTTTGACATTTTACTCTTTTCTTACATTTTTTCGGGGAAAGAATGAAAGAAATGCGTTCTTTCTTGGGGAAATCTGAAGCCAGAAAAATCGCATGAAAATGGCTAAAAAATTCCGAAAGTAGCTGGAATTTTCATTATCTTCAGATTCAGGAGACAACATGAAACGATAATTGGATTATTTTTTTCTTTTCATTGTCTCTTACTTCATCTGTTAAGGTATTCATTTTCTGAAAAACCAGAAAACCCGGGAAAGGTCAAGGAATTTTGATCATTTGGAAAAGTCATAGGAGAAAGTCGGAATTTGGTAAAAATCTAGAAGAAGAATAAATAATCTGAAGTTAATGAACTCATTCTATTAAATACTTACCTACAAATTTTTCGATAAAAAAATTCCCTAGCGTCTCTCGAGCCAAATCGTTTTAATTAATTTTTTGTTTCAATCATTTTTTGTTGATCTTGATGTACAAAAAATTGATATTTAAACCCACATTTTTGTCGATAAAAATATTAAGTTTTCAAAAAAAAAATCCCTCGCTACGCCCAGAGATAATTATTTACACTCTTCTTTCTACAGAGATTTTTTTCGAATACGTACTTTTTGATGAAATGTAATTTGTAGTGATGAAAAAGGAGTACCATGATGCTACTTTTTTCAGGGGGAGGGTGGAGGGGGAGGTATTGAGTTGTGAAAAAATTTGAATTGTAAGACTGAAAATATCCGAAATTTTAGTCTCTTGATTTGGTCGACATCAAAGTTTTTCCTTTATATGTGAAATTTTTTCTATTATAAATTGAAGGTCTCAAGTTTTTGTACCGAGTTGGGAGGGAGGAGGCGCCATAAATTTTCAGAGTTCAATCTGGTAAGAAGGAATGATTTTTGAAAAAAAAATTATTGGACATTAGATATGCTTTTTAAATCATTCTTCTGTGCAATTTCACATGCGAAAAAATCATCCCTTACTCTCCATCGTTCAGGAATAATGTTTTTGAAAGGTGCTCAAAATTTCGAAAAAATGTTCCGGGAAACCTGGAAAATTCAGGAAAAGCCATTTCTGAGATATGGTGGACACCTTGTCCTTCGAGAAAGAATCAAAATTAACGAAGAAATGGCGGTTCAACATCGAAAAAAATTAACGTTTTTGGACCCCGAAGAAGGTAAAAATTTGTTTTCGAATACCTATCTAGTTTTTTTCAAACGATTTGAAGCTAAAAAAACTGGGCTTTTGCCTTGGAATTTGAAGTATCAGGATTTGAATTTTTAGCCGTTTTTCGATAGTAATTCGGATTTTGAACCGCTCCGCTATTTTAATTATCTTCGAACCTGGAGAATTGTAATATCTGGGAGAAGAATTTTTGAATAAAAAAGAAAATCTTTCAGTTCATATTTACGTATTTTTTCGTCATTTTGTTAGCACCTTCGCTTTCCCCAAAGTACTCGTCATTGTATTCATTCGAAATTGAAATCCGAGTAAAGTATGAAAGGAGTTAGTTGATTTATTTGTCGAGCTCGACGATACAATTTCGCTCGTTATAATACCTCTTTTTTTGCTCTTATTAAAACCATTGCGATTCGAGAATGCAGACTGCTCTCGACGGATCTCTCATGCGCGTACGATCGAGTCATTAATGCCGTCGACAAAACGACGTCGAACGAAGCGAGCTTGGCTTTTAATCATCGTAATTTACACCTTTACAAAATAATACCACCTTTATTATGCATCGTATACATTGTATAAGCATCTACAATGATGTCCTTTCGCATAAAATGTGTAAATTCATCAAGAAACGTGAAAGACTTCGATAAAAAAAAAACGGACGAAAGATGAACAGGAAACGAAAAGGGGGGAACACTTGGATGAATTTTTTTATTGATACCTAACCTACCTACGCAAAGTACTTGTACAATAAAAATTCTTGTTAATGTTAATGTGTGATGTGTTCTACAAATACAATAAAATGAAATTCATGATGGTACCTATAATAAAGTAAATCTAGCTCGTATCGCGTCGCAATGCTGAATTATGAGAACCCGCATAGGTGTTTCGTATGAAAGTCAACGTTCTCATTTTCAGAATATTTTACTTACAAGAAGTCAAAACTTAACCTTTTTTGCTCCAAAATCTGTAGAAAAGCGCAAAGTTCTAAGCTTCGAATAATACGTGTAGGTATACGAAGGACGACAGAGAAAGTACCAGTTGAGCTAATTTTATCACGTGGGAGATGCTTTCGACCTGCAATAGGTAGCTAGCTAGCTACTAGCTAGGCACCTTTCTTTTTCTTTACCTTTCGACTGAATAAACTATATCGAGAGAAACTTTTTGCCCAGGATTCGAGTCGCGCTGAATTTTACTTTTTTCGCGGCTCTTACGTTGAGGCAGCTTTTAAGTCAAGGTGTTTCGATGTGGCGTGGTATTTCATCGGAAAAGGTCCGAAAGGAAGGAAAAAATATTTCGCGTAACGCCGCGCCGGACTCGGTATAAAAAACTAGCTTTCCTCGAGATGTGTAAATAGGGTTGCTGTGCGAAAAAGAAAAAAAGTACAGAAATGTTGGCACGATAACGAAGAAGAGAGGCTGTAATTCGGCGCGGATTATAAATAATGAGAAATAACTCGAAATAAAACCGCGCCCGTTTGCATCTCGTCGCCTCACTTGTTTTTCTTCTTCCAACTTGGGTCCCTATTACAAGCAAATGTACAAGGGAAATAAATCCTTAAAAAGACGCCGGCGACAATAACGATCGACTTTTATTTATTCTTTCTTTGTCTTTCTCTCCTCTGGCGAAACAATTTTTCTCTTTTTTTCGTATCTCGCCCCCGGCTCGGAACGATTTTCACGCGCTACATTACCTTAATCCGCGGCTCGGCCACATACCGAATGATTGTCGCGTCGCGTCCTCGCGCCGTCCTTTCTTTTTTTTTCTATCTCTGTGTAATTTCAAGGCGAGCTGTGCGTTTTTTCGTTACTGTACGATTGTAGTAGAAATTCGAAGGTGTGTGTGGGAAATTTTTTCATCAAAACTTACAGTCGAGTAGAAATGAAAAAAATGTCTGTGGTAATTACATACAAAGAAATGTACTCAAAGCTGTTTTTTTAATTTTAGAACTTCTCTCATAGAATTCATTTTGCTTGTTATCAACTTGAGGTGTTGAGGTTACTAAATTTCAAAAAATGTTGGAAAAGAATGGATTTTTTTCAACCTTGACATACCTACTGAAACATTCCATGGTATTTGGAAGGGAAAAGGACATTTTCATTTTTTCCTCCTTAAGCTTCTAATAGATTTAATGAAATTTCAGCTGCTAAAGTTCAGTAATCTTTCAAAAGTTCAAAATATTAGAATTTTATACGATTAACAAAAGTGGTATCTCAACTTAAAATGAAAATTTTGAGCCCAAACAAGGATACATATATTGAAAGTTGATCTTGATCATGAAAAAACAGTAACCAAAATTTCAGATGCTGAAGTTCATTTTACGAATTTTGACGAATTTTTCAAATTTAAAGATCAACTAATCGCCCTGAAAAATATGAAAATTTGATCAAATCATCGTAAAAAAAGCTAAAATATGGTGTACCTATAATTTTTCGACACCCTGCTCTCTAAATTTGAATCAGCCAAAAATGCCAAAATTGACTGATGAAATAGAGAAAATTAAGTCACTGATGATCAGTCAAATTGCATTGATTCTCCTGTTGATTAGTGAAATTTAACTGCCAATCAGTAAAAAAATTACTGAATAAAAAAGTGAATTTTCATTATTGAATGAATCGGTCAAAATTAATTGACTGATTGATTGAAATCAGTAAAAATTTACCGATTTTTTGAAGTAACTCAATGATCTAGATTTAAATCAGCCAATTTTAGCTGATTCAAATCGAGGAAGTGAATCGATTTGAAGCGGTTTCAAGACATTCAAAGCTCACAGAAAATTTTAGAATTTTCCAGTACCCAGACAATGAATTTTTTACAGGAAAAATTTCTGCCAAAAAATGTGGATTTGAACTCGAATTTGTGAATTTTAGAAAATTCTGCTTTAATTGATCAAATAGATCACCGATATTGATTACACGCAATTAGTGCTGAAGTCAGTATGGACCATTTTAAAAAACTTTTCTCCAGACCTGGAAAATACCAAAATTTTCTAGGTGTTCTGAAATGTCTTGAAACTGCTTTTAATCAATTTGGAATGTGGAAAATAGGGTATATTTTCATTTTTTTTTTGTTGACTGGATCAAATTTTTATATTTTGCAGGATGATGGGGTGATTTCATGTACTTTCAGTTTATTTTTGTTTGGGCTCAAAATTTTACTTCGAGTTGGGATACGTTCTTTGTAAGGTAAAAAATTGAAATTTGGTATTTCTACTATTTTCGACCTCTCGAATCGATTTTAACCGACTTTTTAAGAATCAAAATGTTCTGAAGCTTCCAGACTTGATATAATTTTTCAGAAATGAAAAACAGCCATAAAAATGATGTACATGAACTTTCGTTGATGCCTGAAAAAAATCTTCCCTGGAAGGATATAAACAGTAAAATATATAATCAAATTTTTTTCCAATTTTCGTGATCATTTTGGTATAAAATGAATGGTTTTCTTTAATTTGATTTTTTTTTGCTGTAAATTCAATCAAATTCTTAAATTTTTATGTGAAACGGGTATGAGAGAATCGAAAATTGTTAAAATTGAATTTCAGCCATTTTCATGGACCAGAGAGACTATTTCTAAAAATTTCAAAATTGTGATTAGGGAGGGGGAAATTGACAAGCGTTTGTACCCCTTTAAAATATCCCCGTTCACAAGTTCAAGCTATAAAATATTGTACATACATCACACGAAAAAATTTCCCTCTTCCATGCTTCATGAAAATACTATTGCAAACTTATGTGAAACGTAAGAAAATTATAGTCTGGAAAACCTGGAAAAATTGAGGAAGATCGTTATCACTAAAAAGTATAGTCGACCCATAAAATTTTTCATTCATACTAAAAAATTTCGCTGGGTGTTGGATTACTACTTCTCTTGTCTGAAAAAATGTGCCTTTTAGGTACCAAAATGGCGTTATGAAATTTTACATCTTGAAAAAAGGTAAACGTAAAAATTCTTTCGGTTTTTGTCTTAGGGAAAAAAAAATTAGATAAGTAAATTTATTCATGAAACCTTTTAATGAATACATAATTTCGAAATCGTGGAAAGTTATAGATAAAAACTTTGAGCTGAAATTTTGTAATTTTCAGAAATTTTCTCGTTTATATTTTAAAAATTGCCAAAGGCAACATTTTACCCAAATTTTCAGAAAATTGTATCAAGATAATCTGAAAAATTACTTGATATTGCTTCAAAATACCCATCGCAGTCTTAATAATTACTTATAGATCTTGAAAACTGATCTGAACGCCGAAACCCTTCTCCAAAGTCTGCTTTTAGTTTTTTGACAGTTGAAGGTCACGGTTGTAGTGTGCAGAGGACGTCTCACCCCTTTTCTTTGGAGTCGTCTTTTTCATAATACTCGTATATCCCGGCGGTAGAAAGTCGTAAATAATAAATTAGAATAAGGTGTACCTTTACATTATTAGATGCTATATAGTTGGTAATTTATAATGTAAAACTTGTTATTATTATGTTAACGCTGCGCGCAGTTTCGGAGAAGGAAATCCGTCAGTGGTAAGTAGTTAAACGATGATTAGTTAATACCTTTAGGCATACTATATGCATATAATACGCGTTAATTAGCGTCGAGAATGTATTATTATACCAAAGTGCCGCCTGCTGCGCGCGTAAAACTTTACCTCCCCTAATTCGCGTCGTCGGTGTGTGGTGTGAAATATCACTACACACAAAGTCAAGCAGTAAACTTTTATATCATCGTTGCTAAACTTTACTAAGCATCGATTGCCGAAAGGCGTTTTATGATATTAGCAGCTGCTTATGGTTCTTTTAATACGTACAGTAAACTCCAAGTATACCGATTCAGCTTCGTAAAATGTTAGTTGCCTTTAGCGGATAATTTTTCAAATTTGCTCTTCTAAGTATCGCTTGTATTAGATACTTCGTTACATATTGCGTAGGTACTTGCAGTAGTTTGAGAAAGTGTCAGTAAAAATATTAGAAGAATTATGAAAAATTTTCAGAATGCAAGGTTTTGTTCAAATTTCGAATATAGATGAACTTTCTTCCTAAAATATACCCACCTACAAAAAATGAGTCGATGAAAAGAAACGGCAGATATTTTTAAGCTTTGGTTGAGAAAATTAACAAACGAACGAGGTAAAAACAAAAAAAAATCCCTGGCCAATTAAATTAATACAACATTTCGTTCGAGCATCTTTAAAGATGGTAGGGTACTGAATGAGCGAACGACGATCTCGAAATTAAGTATTCAATTAGCGAGCTACCTCTTGATACTTTTTTTTCGTATGCTTGGCGACGGATGTAATTTGAAACAGTGACAACACTGTCAAGCTTTAATTTCGACTCGGTTTTCCAATATTGAATTAAAATGAGAGAGACTAGAATGAAATTGGATGGCTGAAGTGTTTGAAACGTCCTTTCAAAATTATTTTGCAATGATCCGTTCCTTCTTGTCAGTTTTTTGAAAAATGATTTAAGGTAATTGCATTTTTTTTTTGACTGTAATAACCAATCAAAGGAGGAATGATAATTATATATTTATTAGGATGGAGTGGAAAAATCTTGAATTTTGATGAAAATTGATGAGATGGTTTACTTTGAATGGATTATCTCTCTAAATCAATTTAAACCTTTCCTCCCCCTGAATTAACTGCTTAAATTTTCCTAAAATTTTCGAAATTTTGTAAATTAAAACGTAGCATTGCAATTGATATATTTTGAAAAATTTCGTCAAAAATTACGTAAGTGCTCCCAAAAAATTTTGGCTCGATTTTGTAGTTTTCAAATGAGCGATTAGAATTTGATACCTACAAATCAATAATTTTTCAAATTCACAATTTGCAAATTCTCAACCTTGCGGTGGAGGACGAAAAATGGTATCAAATTATGAATTGAATGGTTCAAAGAGGTGTGGAAACTTGAAATCGAAGCTTTTCAGGGATGACCAGTGTTCCCAACTGGTGGAACTATCTACCTTGAAGTGGTGAAAAATCTAATTTTTTTTTGCAAATGACTCCACTTGAAGCCCTCTAACTCTGTCTCTCTTTGGTCTAGGGGCCCAAAACTTGTGTTTGAGAAATGTTCCACTCATAGTCGACCATCTCCCCAATTGTGATTTTTTTGCTCCACCTTAAATACTGATGTTATGAATATTTCAGACATGTGTAAATCAGTAAGAAAGTTGTGGCTTTTTTGGAAAATGTTCCCTTCAAGTTTTTTAAAATTGAAACACGGCTTCGTGAGTGTCCCATCTTACAATTTTTTTGTCCTAAATCTCAGTTAATGGAAGTTGAGAGGGGGTATAATGAGTATAATGAATGTACCGGCACAGTACAGAGAATTAGAGATTCTTCATACTGCTTTCCACTTTTTTAATCAACTATTGAAAAACGACTGCAACAAAAAAAAGTAGGTAACGCTTTACGAGAAGCAACATCAACAACAATGTTCAGAAAGGGAGAAAAGGAGAACCGTAGGAAAAGTACGAGTATTAGTACATTCGAATGTAGCCTTGTACTCGAGTCATTCGGTGAGCAAAAATAAACACCACCGTTGCGTCGTCGTTCGCCTGTAAAAGAGCTGAATGGGTGACACGCAATATACGGTTAATGGTGTACGCGGAGATGCGACAGCGACTGTATTTTATCTTTTGCCGCTTAATTATATAGCCCGTAAGTAAAGTTCGTCATTTTAAATAAGTATAGATAATTCCAACGTCGACGAAGCGACGTGACGCGAAGCAGCAGCCAAAACGTATTCCAATTCCAACTCTTTGTCATTATCTCTGCTCGGTTTCTCATTCTCTTTCCAACACATACAAATTAGTATCGAAGTACAAAAGATACGAGGTACTGTTTCAACTATGGCCATCTCTCCCCCCCTTACTTACTGCTTCTTCGCGTGGATTTTTTCTTCTAGTTTTACTGCTATTGTTTTTTTCTTATTGGAATTTGAAGCTGGTTGATTTTTGATCGTCGTTAGTGCATTTTTCCAACTTCAAATTATATGTAGTGTTGGGTGATTATTTATCGGTTGTCAAAATAATCGATTTTTTCAATAGAAACACTTAATCGCAAAATCGTTTGTTTCTTTACTTCTCCGTTTTTGAGCCGAAATTGGACAAAATTTGAAAAAACACGTGTGCTCCCTTTTGAAAATAGAAATTTCGTTTTTGGCTCATTCGAAAGCTTCATCTTTTGGCACGCTTTTTTCCATTTTGGTTCAAAAAGTTCCGTGCTATAATTTTTTTTTCTAAAGTGGAAAAAATCTTCCCACATGACCTTGTAGGTGGGTCAAGTGGGATGGGAGGGGGTTGGTGCGTCAAGTGAGACGATTTTTCTTTCATAAGAAATAAAATCCAAAAGCTCAGCTTTCTGTGCACAGAATTGCATCAAAATCGAATTACCTTTTCTCCAGCACGATCTACGTCCACTGTAAAAATTTCAGCCCGATCTGTTTACTTTGATGAGAAGTATCACGCCAGAAAAAAAAATTCGAAGAGCTAACACTAATTTGCACGGCAAAAATCGCAGACGTTGGGGGTATTCCACCCTCAAGGCACATGTCTACCTCAAATTTTAATGAAAATTATACCACGTCGTGTTAGTTTATTTTGAGTGAAGAATTTCCTGACGAAAACTTGACTCCGCAGCAATAAGGTGACGAGAAGAGGGGAGGGGGGAGTCGTAAATGAATATTTTTCAAGTGATACTGATTTTGGAAAAAATTGTCCGTTTTGGAGATTCATTCTTTCATACTTAGGTATGCCAAATTTGGCTGCGAAGAGAAATTCCGGCCTCTTCGATAGTTTTTTTTTTTTTTTTTCTGAAAACCTTGATTTCTTTATGGCTTTTTTAATGTCTTTCCAATTTTCAAATCCAATTGAAGTACATACATCATTCTTTTGAGGTGATTCTGTAAACAGTTTGAATTCGGTGAAAGTCGAGGAATTCTAAAATTTCGATTGCATTTTTTTTCTTATAAGAAACATTAAAAATATCCACTTTCAAGGGCAATTGCAAGGTTCATACTGGCACAAAAAAAAGAACGAAATTTTGTTTAAAAAAGTGTCAAGTGGTCCGAAATTGTGATAAGATTTTGATAAATTTTTTCAATTTTTGGAGTGACTAGTTATGTAATTTGAAAAATCGCAAATGTTACATTTGGGTACGAATTTTGAATTGGCTAAGGAAAGATGCGCTTTTTGTAGAAAAAGGGTATTCTACTGGCGATAAACTCTATTATTATTATAATTAAAACGTATCGTAGCTTTTTTTTGAACTCCTCCAGTCTCATATTTTTAATTTTTTTTTTTTTTTTCAATTCACCCTATCTACAGCAGTTTTTACTCCGAAAAAAGATCAAAGATTTGGTAAATGTTTTTGACATTCGTTTTTTTTTTCTATAGCAAAGTTAAAATCGTACAACTTACAGCCTTACCATACGGAAACAAAATAAGCATTATTACGATTGTTGGATTCGAAAATGTAGATTGCTCAAAGAGATTGTTAAACTCATTAAAAACAAATAATACTCGAAACGGTTGACGTAAATAGTGTGAAAATTTGACGTCGAAGGGCGTTCTAATCGTAAGTACGCATCGTAAATTCTACGGGACGTTATACGAGCTTACAAACAGAAGGATAGGTACCTAGTTAGTGGTACATCACATACATATACCTACTCGTTGTGAAGTACGTTTTAAAACGAGAATTTCAAGTGATGGTATTTTCATTGCACACATTACTTTTTTTCAACTGCGTGGCAAATTGAATGATTTTTTCAAAAAAAGAAAAAAATTGAAACTTTGAACTAGGTACGTGAGAATATTAGAAAAACAACTTCAAACTTTTTCGTCTTCATTCGTGCAAATTTTCTCAAATTACCTAATGAGACGTTTTTTTGACGTGATTTCATTATTTGAATAATTGCCGAGGATTTGTCGAAGAAGAACGTCCTTCGCCTTCTCCTGCAGCTATTCAAAAAAAAAAAGATGGATGAGCCCGAGTTTTTCAAATTTTGACGCAATCAAAATCAATGAATCCTAAATGAAGCGTTGTAAATTATGCTCGCGCACGTATGATGGCATTTTTATCAGAAAAATTATGCTAGTCATATTTTTCTATGTAAATCGAGGCGTAGTGGCGATGGCGTTGAAATTTTCTTTATTGTTTTAGCGGTTTTCGTTCTTTTGTATAAAACCTTGAGAACGAACGAGGCAACCTCGCAACACAGAAAGGGGGAATTGAAAACAGAAATAAAAGATAAAAACAACACTTACTCGGTATAAAAATGAGAAAAACTCGTAAAGTAGGTACCTAACTACCCGTGCCATGTGACTTTACATGAATACCTTTTATGGAAGCGTAAAAAAAACCGCAGAATATTTACATATAGGTACATCTACATCTGCATACGTGAAAGTTCGAGGGGAACATTCGTGGTGTTTTGGAGCCTGCGGGGTCGACGTGAGGTGACGAGTATGGAACGATGGTGGGAAAGGGAGTTTTTTTTTTTCATTTTTCAACAGCAACGTTACGAGATAATTCGCGATGTAATCTGGGTTATTAAAAATGAAATAAGCGTCGGTTAACGCTAATAAAGAATGAAGCTCGGGGGAAGGGGCGATGGCGCGGCGCAGGCCGCCAACAAAACCAGCGCAGCTCAGCAAAGGGCTCAATTAAACGGCTAACCTCTTTTCGAAATACACGCAGCGCCGAATACGGTCTACGTGCATGGTACATTCGCAGTTTGTTAATTCTATGTGTACTATGGATAGGTGTGGAACTGTGGATGTGGAGTACGAGTACAGAAGTACACTACACAGGCGAAAATATTGTGTATGTAGACCGCGTGATAACAAATGTCCGCATTCCCTGCTACAAGCAGCCTTTCGTTCCCCAAATATGCTCAGCGCTGCCATATTTATGCTGCGAAAACCTATCTAATCGAAATTAGTTTCGTCTTCTCGCTAAATAAATTGCGGCCAGATTCTCCTCTCCGGCAATGACGAGACTTTTCCACTTTTTTTGTTCGTGATTTGATTTTGCTTACTTTTTTTTATGCTCTCTGGTCTTTTTTTCCGTCTCTCTCGTACGCTCAGCTTGCTATCTGGTTCGGCCGGCGTATCTCGTTGTACGTATAGTCTTTTCTGTTGTTGTTCGTTAAGAAAATGGAAAAAATTACAAAACTTTTTGCCCCAACTATAATTAGCGGCGGCTTTACTTTTCCATGCTTTTGTGCATGCTGAATGTTAATGTTTCACCGAGACCGAGCCACCGAGCGGCACGCCTTCTGCGATAATAAAAATATCGGCGAGTATTTTTTGCTGGTAGAACTAATGGCGCCTTCGAGGCATACGCATTATTATTCGCGGAGATGGCGAACGCAAAAATTAACCGAAGAGATGGGTTACCAAGTTTCGCAGTTTTTACACTCCCGCCGCGCCGAATATTAATGCCAACTTTGTTGTTTCTCTGTTACAGGCACAAAGGATTCTTAAAAGACTGTCCAAATGGTTTATTAACGGAAGAGGTAAGTTGAACCAGCCCTCGAATGGGTGTTTGATCGTAGTTTTATAGTTTTAGGGTGTACTTTTTGGCGATGTAATTGTGTACGAATATTTTATCGCAGTTTGTGGGTACTTTTTACGTGAAATTATTTTCGTTTTTGGTGCGATTTTTTCATCTGCGCTTGCCTAGTTATGCTCGCGAATCCATCGAATATCATTTTTACGATTGAATTCCATCATTTGTGTATAATTTCTTCAGCTTTTGCCAAAATTCCATCCGTTCGCCGTTCAGTTTTTCGTCTACCGCTTGGATAGAATCGTTGATACGTAAAAAGGATGGATTTTCAATTGTCGACGGTTTCCATTCTATGTCGAAACTTTCGTAATTAGGGTTTCTGGAAATAACAGCGATAGAAATTAACCTCGATACGTTTTTGAGGGAAGTTCCGCACTAGTTTGCTGATAATTATTGCAGCCAGTCGTATGTGCAGAATTTCTCTCAATTGGGTAATAACCAGCGGCGTAGCAAGCAATTTTCCGTCGAAGGGGGCCAGATAATTTTTTGAGAAATTGTCAAGTCTCTAAGGGGACAATATATCCTACATATATTTAGAAAAAGGATTCGACGGTACTGCAGTTTAGGAACAAACAACTTTCAAGTAAATTATACTTTGACCTTAATTCGAGTATTTTCCTATTTTCTATAGTGATGTGGAGTAGAAATCATAGATCTTCAAATCTTAAGATAATCTTCAAATTTGGGGCTGTGGATTTCTCAAAACTTGTTATTTTTGGTCTAATTTTTCATCAAAGGGTATAGCTGGGTCAGGGGTGAATTTCGCCCTTGCTCCGATTTTTACTTTCACCCCCTTAAGTGGTGCCCCTTGATGTAAAAACATTCTAGAAACATTTTTGACCCCCCCCAACCCCCTCCCTTTCAGAGACATGGCCATTTTATTGGCTGATTTTCAAGAATTTTTAATGTCAACGGAAGTGAACGAAATTTTCTGTTCTTTGGTACAAAGTTACATCTAGTAGAGGTGTATTTGTGATAATTTTTTCAAAAATTTTGGTGCACTTCTTCATGTTTTTTCGGCTATTTGAAGTTTTCAATCGTAAAAAACACCATATACCTAATCGAAGAGCGACCACCCTGGAAAAATTACTAAAAAACGTGTTTTTTATGTAGAATTTTGCTGTGCATTTGGTTTTGGCCGATTCTTTGAACTAAGGGCCGAAAAATGCGAGAAACCGTACAGAAACGTTGTTATTTTAGCTGATGTTTCAAATTTTTAGCGTTTCATACAGAAAGAAAAGGTCAAATGAAAAAACCAATACCATATTCGTGTTCAACAGGTCAAAATACCCCGATAGACACCCCTTTTGCAAACGTTTTGCTTGAATTTTCAAAATTTACTTTTTTCACTGATTTTTCATTGTAAAAAAGCTGGAAAAGGGTGAATTTCGAGACCTCGGGTGAAACAATCACAAAAAAAATGTTAATCGGTGTATTTTGATCCACTGAACACGAATATAGGATTGGTTTTTTCATTTGGTCATTTCTTTCCTGAAAATTCACCATTTTTGAGCTAAAATCAAGTCTTTTGAGCAATAAAATTAAAATGCAAAGTAATTAATGCAATATTCTTAGTCTACGACCCAAAATTAGTCAGAAATTGAATTTTTCCGATTTTAGATGGAGTCACATTACATAGTACATGATTTTATAATTTTTTTGCCCTCTTGCGAAGGGAGAGGGAGTCCAGCTCTAAGAAATTTTGATATACTTGATATGAAAATGGAAATCCAATTCTTCATCAACATTTATTTTGATTTTTCAGCTGCTCTGAAGTTGACATTTTGATCATACTAAGATTTGAAATTATGTATAGGTATCTCAAATTATAAATAAAAAAGAAGAGAGAAAAACTGGAAATTTCTAAAATAATTATTATAGGTAATAATATTATGTAATTTGGTATTTTTGGGTTTATTGTTCCATCCTCCCCTCTGGCTACGCCGCGCCACTGGTAATAATTAATGAACGTACATTTTTCAACGGAATATCATTTTCATACGTAATTACGTACCCTGTCCTTGCGAAAGTGCAGATAAGCTTTGTAAATTTTTCAATAATTTCTTGTGTTTTTGGCGTCAAAATGTACTGGTTTCTAACGAAAGAATCTTTCATCATGCTCCAGTAACTGAAATCGCATCCATGAGTAGTTCCTACGTATGATTTTGATATAACAGAAAAAATCAAACGAGGTAGAAAGTTTGCTAAGAAGAAAACTGAGTCGAAACTTGAGTTCTGACCTTCAATAGGTTCGTCTATAAGTCGCACGATACCGTCTTTCATTGTATTATTCATACTTCCTTCGTATTCGAAGCTGTATACATAGGCTGGCGAAGGTTGATCCGTTGTAGGGGGATTAATTAATGTATCGTAGATGTCAGATAAAGCGATATCAGTTAGGATCTGAAAATAGTTCGCAAATAAAAAAAGACAAAAATTACGACACACAATTAGGTACTTCAAAAGTGGATCAATTAGGCAATAAAGTTACTGCGGTGTCTGCGGGTAGAGCCTAGAAAAGGAAAATCGTAATTTCAGAGAAAAAAAAGTCATTTTGTCTTGAAATAGAATGCAAAATTGAAATTTCAAACTCTTGAGTCGGATGTAATTGCACCTATTGGTAGTCCAGTGTAGAGAGGGAGAAAATGGTGGACCTCCCCCGGACCTGAGATTTTTTTGAGGTTCGTTGGGGCGAAAAATTCATTGTACGAACTTTTTTGCTGATCAATTTTCCCCAGATACCAATTTTCTTTGCACGGCCCTGTCCTTCAGACTCCTTTCTCTCAGTTCTGGTTGCGGTTCAAACCAACTTACGTTGCATTTAAGTGACAACGGAGCAGTCTCCATGGGTTTACCATCCAAGTAGTAATCTTCAACTTGTTGTTGAATTTGTTTCAATTGTTCGTCATTTAGATGGCGTCCCCATCCCCAATAATTTTGACGAATCGTTTGGTAGAAAAATTTTGCCGTCGATTTCTTCAGCGGTTCTTGAAAATGAACTTGTGTTACATTACATATCTATGTGTGTACCAGTGTACCTGATCCAACGTTTTGTAAAACTGACTCACTTGTAAACGCCATCGCTGCTTCTTTATCGCAAAATCCAATTATGAATGGTACTTCGGTTGACGATTTCATTAAACTCTCAAATGTATACGGTAAAATGGAATTTCCTGATTCTAAATCAAGTGTCGGATGGAATGGAGAAATGGGAAAAATTTGTACTGCGTTCTATCGACAAAATTTCAAAATAAAATTTATTATGTTTTCAAGTCAAGTGATCGTTCATCATAATGAAAAGAAACCGTGGTTAAATTTGTAAAAATTCACTCTAAAATTAAAAAAATCTTCTTCATACTTCTTAAATTTTGATTAATAGACTTGAACTTTGACGAATTATTCTTAAGTGTAATACATATTGTGCAATGGTGTGAAACAACATTGTAAAAATTCTGCTTTGAATGCTCTTCTTTGCTCTCGACTCTCGATACTTTTTTTTACCTTATTAGATACACTACATACCTACCTCATTGATTGATAGGTATGATTTGGCATTTATCACTATGAGAGCATCGATATGAATATTTTTAAAAAACGATAACAATTTTCTTCTTTCGCTTCCATCAGATGGTCCGTCATATCCCAAAGATCTTGCTATCTGTAATGCGGTCGTAACATTTTCACGTTGCGTAACAAGAGTTGGGTTGAAGATGGACGTTCCCATTAGCACCGCTTTATGAAATAAACCTAAAACGATTGCGAATTATACGCTTTTCATTGCCAATTTCCTGAATTCGTAGATTCAGTCCTTCAGACCCTACCTTTAGCTTTCGGCGAAAGCATCAATACGTGAGTAAGAGCAGATCCACTGCTGCTTCCCAAAACAGTCACGTTGTTGGGATCACCGCCGAATGCTTGGATATTTTCTTTTATCCATTCCAAGCTACAGATGATATCTTTCACACCTTGATTACCGGAACATTCTTTCAAACCGAGATTTAAAAATCCTATAAATTAAACAAAAATATACGTCTTTTGTACATTGAAAAGTGCTCTCGATGTGTCAACTTTTTAAATTTCATCATGTATATTACCTAAAATATGTAATCGAAAGCAGATGCTTACAAATACTACATCGTTTTGAATTACATAATCGGGCGAACCTAAATCACTTGGATCTGGTGAACCCATTGTAAATCCTCCGGGATGCAGAGTTATGATTACTGGTTTCAGTGGTTCATTATTTGCAGCCAACTGAACAGAAGAGGAATGTGCGATTTAAAATTGTAACTAGAATGGACGGTCAATTCATTTTTTTTCTCTTGGGGGGGGGGGATTTTCTTTGTGTAAAAAATGGCGAGAGCATTTTGCAGAAAACGGCGACTTGATGTTGATTTACAAAAATTCCCGAAAAGCGACGCGACAAGTGCGAAGAATTATAACCATACGCCCTCTGTTATTCAATTTCACGAATTTCGGCTGCTCAAGTTTATATTTCTATTTTTGCGAATGTTCATCAATTTTCAAATTGAACTTGAACTGTAAAAAAGTGACGTTTCAATTTTTTTAATGTCAATTGCGAGAAAAAAATAGATGGTCATCAGAATGTTGATCTTTCGACTCAAAATTCGACCATTTCCTCTCATTTTGGAACCCTCAGCGCAAATTTGATTTTCCCCAGTGAATAGCTATTAATGGAGTTGTGGCTTCCTTTCGACTAGCTTGATGAAAAAATACCTACTCCTTTAGCTCGATTTCCAGGCAGTCACTTTGATTTTTTTTGTTCAATGTCACATTTTTGCTAATCTGATTTGAATTTTTTTTAAAATTCGTTTAAAAAATAAAAATATCAACTTGGCAGATTAATGTTTGATTATGAAGCTTTTCCAAAAAAAGAACTTATTTATGTACAATAAAAAAAAAATAAAAAAATAGACTTGCTAAATATTTGAAAAAATTATACCTATAGTCCATTTCATTTAACTTGATCCCTGAGATTTCGTAAACAAAACAGAGCTAACCAATGGGAAGCCTTAAAAAACGTACGCGGTTGCCATTTTCTTTAAAAACAATAGTTTTTCAAAACAAAACATGACATCGTCGTTATGTAAGTGAGGCGTATAGAATCAAAAGTGGCTTTCTCCATTGAAACTAATTTCGAGAAAAACGCGAAAAACTTTCTGAGCGCCTATCATTTGATAAAATTGAGAGTTAATGGTTGGAATGTCTTTATACCAATGTAAGGATAATGACCTACCATTCGGTTTTCCTCCTCATCTCGCGGTATGAGTTCCTGGGGGCCTTCGAGTTTGGAGAAAGCCACTTTTGTCTCCAACTTTTTTTTCTTCAATTTTTTGGGAGCTAATTCATGGAACTTTTCATGCATAATGAAGTGATCAATGGTGCAAAATGTGACCCTCCCCCAGAAAAGGGACCTAAAGGATTTTTTTCAATTCACATATCATTATTCTATACACTTTCGAAGTATCAAAATTGGTGTTCAACTCAAAAACGATTTTTAACCTCCAAGGTCCCTTTTTTTGGAGAGTGTTACAAATGTTGGAAAGTTGAAAAAAATCATAATTATGATTTCGCGTTTCCCGACATTTTTTTTTCTTTTGCAAAACAAATACAACTATCCAAAAAAATTGAAAATGTAGCGGTTTTACTCAGCTACAATGAAACAAGAGGAAAAATACCATTAAAGGCCACATAATAAAAGGAAAACACATAAAACAATATTATCGAACATCGTACAATTGAAAGAAAAAATTACCATCCAAGGTTCGGGGGCTAAAAATCGTTTTTGGATTGAACACCGATTTTGATATGAACTTCGAAAGTGTGTAGAATATGATAAGTGCATTGAAAAAAAAACCTTTAGGTCCGTTTTCTAGGAGCGGGTCACATTTTGAAACATTGATCATTTCATTATACATGAAAAGTTCCATGAATTAGCCTCAGAAAAATTGAAGAAAAAAAAGTTGGAGACAAAAGAGGCTTTCTCCACTGGAGAAAGCCACTTATGATTCTAACCCCTATCTTTGCATGCTGTTTCCAAGTACTTAGCAGCCAAATTTGAAAATTTCAATTAGTACATCACATGCGGCTTGCCTTGTAGTATCTGAAACCATGCTTAACTCATTTTTGATAAAAAGTGGAGAAAGCCACTTTTGATTCTACACGCCTCAAGTATTTGGCAACATTTTAAAATTTTCAGAGGTCAAATTAAAAAAAAACAGACTATATGCCTAAAGGGGTGTTTTTTTTGCAATTACTTCGATAAAATTTTAGAAAAAATTAAAAGTTTACTTACAGTGGTTGTGTGAATATTATTGTATAAGCAATCCTCTGAACCCACCGGTTTTCTTTTAAATCCGGAAAAATGTCGGCATCCCTCTTTTTCGACTGTTGCGTCTAGAAGATTTTTCCATGGTTTTACTTTCACTGGATCCTGCGTATTAATTTAACATCTTGTAATTCACGTTGAATACAAATGAAAATGTGATTGTTGTGTCTTATACTTTGAAACGCGAATTTCCCTCCGTGGACTGACCGTACGGAACTCCAAGAAAAGAATAATACTCGGTGCCGGAAAAACTCGATACATTCTTAATTCCTTTTAATTTACCTTCTTTTACCGTAACGATCACTTTGTCTGCCATTTTATTTGGTGATGTGTCAAAAATTATTTGTATTTTGTAGACTGTTGGCTATGACCTATGACGGAAATAAATATTTCACTGGTAGAGCTTATCGTATTTCTAAAATTTTTTATAGTTTTTTGTTCGTGTGTTCGTCTTCATCAATGTTGATTTTTTTACGACCAGTTTTAAAGACTTTTTCATTATTCTATACGTACCTAACAAAATTGTATGATAATTATACGCACGTACATAGTACCATGGATAGGTTTGCTTACCTGAAATGTGTGACGTTCGTGACCTAGAACTCAGCTGAACAATGTTTTGGTTATCGCAGACAATTTTTTGAAAAAGTATTCTTATAGAATTTCGTTCTTGTGATTACATAGTACGTCAAAATGAAAAAATACGGATTGAAAAATTAATTTTTTTCTCTCTGCGATTGATTTTAGTAAAACGACAAATTTCAAATAATGTACTTGTGTGAGTGCTTCAAAAATTTTCACCATATTTTTTCCCTGATCAAGTGATCATTATGTCTTCCAATTTGTTCTTGAAGTTTAATATTTAGTACTACAAAAAATTGTCAACTTGAAAAAAAAAATGCGAGAAAATGGGTTTGAAATAGGTAAGGTACATAAAGTAGATTCATGGTTACACAAAAATATCATTGTTCAATTTCCAGCATGCCTTCCCTTACTAAGAAAATTTTCAAAAACATTTTTTCACTGATTCTCTCCTGTGCTGCAATTCTGACTGTTTCTCCGTGATTTTCGATAATTTTCACCAATTTTTCAGCTAAATTCATGAATTTTACCAACTTTTAAGCGAATTTTCACTGATTTTCTAATGATTTTTCAATTTTCTCGCTGATTTATTTTCAGTGAATTTTTTTTCACCGATTCTCTCCTGTATTCTGACTGTTTCTCAGTGATTTTCAATAATTTTCACTGATTTATAAATGAGA
Source organism: Pseudococcus jackbeardsleyi (assembly GCA_038380155.1). Lineage (NCBI taxonomy): Eukaryota > Metazoa > Arthropoda > Insecta > Hemiptera > Pseudococcidae > Pseudococcus > Pseudococcus jackbeardsleyi. Next base: position 2,377,579 of record CM076240.1, read on the forward strand.
GAATGGCAAACATAGGTGCACCCAGAAATTAATTAAGGGAGAGGCTGAAAATTTGAGAAGGAATAGGGGGAGGGATCGAATTTCAAATTAGTAATTTTTCCCTGAAAAATCATTGATTTTTTTGACAAATTGAGAATTATTGACTGAAGGATCAGTGATTTTTTTCTGACAAATTGGGAATTGTTTGAAGAATTGGTAATTTTTGACTGAAAGATCAGCGAAAAATCATCAATTTTTAAAATAAAATGACAATACTGCCCGAGCAAAGCGAAGGTGAAATTTTTTTGAGAAAATACTGTTTTAAGAGTAAAATAATGCCCTTGCACATTTTTGTGATGAAAAAATCTTTTCCGTGCTTGAGGAGGATGGCTTGAGTCTCCTTTGTTCCTGCGCCTGCGTCCGTCCCTGCTGTTGAATGAAAATGGAAAACAATGGGTCAAGTTATTAAAAAGAAGAAATGAAATCTTGACAAGCATTTAAGGTCTGAACCCAATTTCTGAGTCACTTTACATTCAATTTTCGGAAAAAATTTGGGAAATAATGTACATTTGGTAAAATCCTGTAATGTTTGCTTGTTCAGCTACTTTGGGAGCTTCTTTCTGCGTGAAAAAAGTTTGACAATAAATTCCCATAATTCAGTATTTTCGACGATTTTAGTCCACATTTCCACAGCTTACAATTCTGCATCATTCTCTACAGATACAAGTTCTCTTATTTCATCTTTAAATATTACTGAAGTACTCATTGAAGTGTATCTACTTTACACTAATATTAGATGTGTAGTAGTGACGGATTTTTCGGAATCGGAATATTTATCCATACTTTTTAATGTCTTACCTTTAACATTTGTATAGAATTTTTCCAATTGAATTACTGTTTGATATTGTTTTAATTTTTGACATTTTGTATTTTTTCAGGGGTTTATTAAAATATATAGACAGTTTTTTCCTCAAGGAGATCCCACCAAATTCGCTTCATTAGTCTTTCGAGTATTTGATGAAAATAATGTAAGTAAATATTAGATTAAGCTCGTAATAAAATTTAATAATTTAATGAGAAATATAAAATTAGGTACCTATAATCTCGGTTTCATCCGAATAAACAGTGAATTGGTTTAATTTCGCTCGACTTGCCAGCTTTTCAGTAGATAGTTCAAAATTCCTATTAGTTTTGTTCGTACGCTGTTCATAATTTTTATTTTTATTTTTATTTTTTATTTCGGTAAAGAGTTGATGAGATTCCTTTCGATAAAGTTTTTACGCGAGGTCGCCAACGAAAGCATTGCTTACGTACGTACCACTTACGTATAAAAGGAAATTTTTTATCTTACCCGTTCTTTTCGGTGTTGGAAAATTTATCATTTGGAGGGGTAATTAGTTTTTAAAAAGTTTGCGCAGCGTGTTTTTTTTTTTCGAACGAAGGTGAAGAGAAAATGCTTTAAATTATTCAAAAGCTTAATCGTAGTACTTTATACTTTTTTTTTCTGTTTCGGTTGTCACCATCATCGTTGTCGTCGTAATCGTTGTTTTTAGGAGCTTGAGATAGTGTTATGGTGTGTATGTGTAAAGGGAGTTTAATACAGCCAGCGTACACTGTACAGTACGTAAGTCCGTTATACCAACAAAACGGTTATTAAGTTTGCGCGGCTGAAATTAAGCACGAGTACGATGAGAATGCTCTGCCCGTCTGCCCGTTCCGCCCTCGGTCTGGCGACGTTGCGTTTCCTAAGCGGCGTAAAATTTTTATAAAACCGCCAACTTTGTAGTACGTTAGGCGGGGGAGGGGGTGGCTCGGATGCGCTACTCACTTTTAGCTTTTCAAAATGTTTTACCCTAAGAATGGTTTTTGTTTTTGTTTTGTCGTGTGTTGTGTTGTGCTTTGCTGGTATACCGTTGTTGTTGTTGCGTCGCGCTGAAGCTGCGATGCTGCTGCTACTGATGATGATGATGGTGATGACTATGTTTTTTTTTTCGTCTTTTATCATCGCGTCCGCCGCGTCCTTTTCCCTTTTCGCGTTTATCTCTTCGTCGTCGACGTTGTTTTAAAATGTTACTACTTTGTAGTGCTCGCGCTGAAGACGGCGAGCGAAGTTGAATTTGCAAAGCGACACGAAGCGGCGCGGCGTATCTGCCATTTTCGACTCGGCGATTTTCTCGTTTCACGCTTGATTAAAAGCATGTCGCTGGCGGTTTTAATTCCCTCAACTGTTTCCTGCATATGTATGTAATATGTATACTGGAGCTGGATGGCTGGTTGGCTGGTTGCCTGACTTGTGTGTGTGTGTGTGTGTGTAAAGTACATTTGCGAAACGTTTCGTTTGTGCGAGATGTATATACACGAATACGACATACAATGCCCTATGAGCCGCTTTCAGAGCTTTTTACCTCGATAGGTACTTGTACACAATGCACGGCTCTGTGTATATCCACCTACCTACTTAGTACCTATAAACCTATACACTGTACAGTCATAAACGTAGTATTACGTTCTTCATTGGACCGTATGCACAGCATCAATGTGTACATGTATGTGTAATTTCCGTCCAATGCTACTGTATTCTGTATTAATTGTTTCAGTTTCGTCGCTTTTCATAGCCCCTCCTTCTCCAACTGTTTTTTCGGTGTTTTATTTGGCGTGTTCTACCTATGTATATTCATATTTTCAAATAGTTTTCATTTTTTACTCGAGTCATTGTCTTTTCATCTTTACTTTCGTGCTCTAGATTGCGTTTTAAAAAATGCACTACAGATCATGAAATAGATGGGAATTACAAAATTTCGAATTTTGTGGAAATATTTTAGAATTGCAATGAAGTAGTTTTTACTGAAAGATCAGTAAAAAAAGCTTGGTTTTCAATGAAAATCGACTGAGAAGTTCAATTTTTGACTGAAAGATCAGTGAAAAATCATGGATTTTCAGTGAAAATCGTTTTAATTCATGAAAATATAGCAGGTCCAAAATACGTTTAAAAATGCTTTCTTTTCAATTTCACAAAAGGATTTTTTTACGTTCAATTTACTTCTATAATCGAACACTGATTTGAAAAATACAGATCAGGGGCGTAGCCGGAAGGGTTGGGAGGTCCGGACCACCCCTCCTTGAGGTCAAAAATTTTCGTGAAAAATTCCTTTTTAGACATTGAAAAATACAATTTTATCAAAGCTTCGACCTCGTTTCGCTCGTGCATCAAGAAAATTATTTAAAAAAGAATTTAATGGGTATTAAATATCCAATTTTTTCGAAGCTTTGCCCTCGCTACTAAATCGGTATTTTCTGAACTATTTAAGACTAAAGTGCGAAAAAAGGCTCCTTTTTACCCTTTCCCCTTCCCCTCCCACCGAAAAGGACTCATTTTTCAAGTCTCTGTACTCATTTTGCAGCCACACCAAAAAAGCAGATCGCGATTTTTCAGCTAAAAATGACTTCAAAAACACGATCTATATATGTACTTTAAAAGGGTCCGTAGGAGTGGTTAAACACCTCAAATGGAAAAGTTGATGTGCTAGTCGGATTCGTCATCTCAAAATGTACACAGAAATCATGAAAGTTTTCAAAAATGATATTATGGGGTGATTTTATACTCAAAATACTAGTTTTTTTTTCATTTTTGTCAAAAATTCTCAATTTTGGGGAGCGATGGTTCAGCTCCCTGAGGTCGGGGGGGGGGGGACCTGAAATTTTTTTGGGAGTACTTCTGCACTCACCTAACCTTTCACCCAAATTTGAGCGAAATTGGTACAAAACAATTTTTTCCCCCACAAGAGGTCCATCCCCCTCAAAAAGCAATAGGGTTGGGGGTGGTGGGTTTTTACCACATACTCTGGACATCATACAGAAACTTTTTCAGCAATAAAACTTCGACTAACATATATTTCTTTTTTAAGCGATTTTTTTATGCTAATTCCCCTGGGCTACTAAATTTCTCATTAAAATCAACAATTAAAAAAACACGATTTTTGAGTCGATACACCCTTTCTGTATTCGCCGTCACATATGTGCTTTTTAATCCATTGTAGATAATTGAGTTACCTATTTCTTTTCTTTTTTTTGTTTGAGAACAACCAGAAGTTGAAAGCTCTTGGAAAATTACCTCCTTCTGCCGTTTTTTTTCTCATCGTTTTTAATATTCATGTCACGCCAAATATCTCCTTTCACTTTTCATCTCTTCTCCTCCGTCGAACCTTCAAGTAGGTACTTTTTTTTTAATCGTTTCATATTATCACTATTCTTTATTTTTTGTAGAATAGCCATTACGGTATAATTATCCCCGATGATAATTTAATTACGCGCATTTCAGCCGCATTAATTGTTCGCTGGCTTGCAGACTATTTATAACGTCGACGATTACTTACAACCCCTTTTTTTACGGACCGTCAGACAATACGATGAAATTAAAATTATTAGTGTTGTTTTAACGTGTGCGGCCAGCGTTCGTGTTTCATCGCGTATAAACGATAAAAAAAAAAAAAAAAAAAAAAAAGGCAAAAATGATGGTCAACTAAAAGCTGACGTTTGTTGTGAATAACCACGTGTTGCTGGTAAATGTATAGATAATTGGTGATATACGTAGGTCTAGGTATGTATAGCGATGCTAAAGTTTTTCTTATGTACTTTTATGGGACCAGTCGAGGGAGGGTGATGGTGCTATTCTGTTGTATTTCAGAATTCGACAATAAGATTCGTATAGAGTAATAAAACCAACCAGAACGCACGAAATCGACTGGGCGAATTTTCATTATTTTTATTACGGTCGTCGAAAAAAAATGAATAGATTTGCCTTCCAATTGAACTTCCACCGTGTATGGATACTTTCACCGCCGCAGCGTTTCAAGAACAGGGTAGGAATCGGAGAGTAGAGCAATAAATTTTCGGAATTTAATGCAAATGTCGTTGTAAAAAGTGGTAAATACCGAACGTGGTTGTTTTTTACGGTTCCGATGTAAATTCGCTACAACGAATAATTACAACGAAAGCGGCTCGATGCGAAGAATGCTGTAAAAAAAATATCGAATTATTTTTTTCTATCGCGTTTATTTATAACGCCGCTTGGCGTGCCCATCGCAACAAGAAACGTGGGCACATTAATCGAATACGTGCGGTTCTTCCAACCATCAAGTCTACTTTTTATCTAACGATTAGGTTTTTCATCCAGAAGGGAAGGGGGATTGACGACGAAGAAAAGTCCGGCTAAAAGGAGCGAAAATTTCGTGCGTGAGGAAAGGTTCGCGAGGTGCCAGAGCTATTACAGCGTCCAGTCGAATTAGCCAAGATGTCAGAATGGTTGTTCGTATGGTTTTTGATGCGGTCGCTATGCACACATCAGCCCTCACCGTCGCGTCGTAACGAATCGAGATCGTCTTGTTACTAATTATTTCATTCTCTGTCAGTGTCAGCGTTTTGCATGGTGTCTTATCGGGCATGAAAATCATGAAAATAGCATGCATTTTTATCATTTTCCATGAAAAGCATGAATTTGTCACATTTTTCTTTCAATTTTTTTTTTTAAATTGAAGAATTGCTTTTAAATCATTTTTCTACTGCATTTTTCCATAAAAAAAATTACTGCCTTGAACATTAATTCGGATTCGAATAAAAAAACGAACAAAATTCGAATCAACCGGCCAATAGAAATATGTCAAAAAACGATGGCTCATAGATTCAAATAAGAAAGATAATATTAAAATCAGAATGAAAATGATCTGACAAATGATGTCAATTTTGATTCACGATAATTCATAGGAATTATAAGAATATTTACACTACAGTAATTTATCGTACGTAATTATTAAAATATTAAAATATTTACTTACGATAATTTATCATAACTACTGTAATATTCACGGTAATTTATCGTAAATACCAGAATATTTACAGTAATTTACGGTAATTACTAGAATATTTACGGTAATTTCTGAAATATTTACGGTAATTTACCGTAATTATCAAAATTTTCACTATAACATGATGATGTCTACCGGGCATAAAAATCATGGAAACGAGAAACATTAAAATAGCGTGAATTTTCATCTTCTCAATCCAGTAGACATCACGTTTTGATGTTTTTTACTTATTCGTTTTACAATGTAGAAAAAGTGTAAAAATCTCCCATATACGGGGTAGTTTTCTCGTTAATTTGGTAGCGACGACGTGATGAGACTGTGCAGACGGTAAAATTAATCGACTAGCGAGATAAAGGCGCAGGCTTCATCGTCGAACCGACGCGACCAGCGGAGAGAAAACGGTGAAATACAGGGTGTTATATTTGTCGGCTATATGTGCGGTTTGGGATTTGTGTTTGGTAAATTAATAACGTTCGGCGCACCTGTTCTATTCGCCCTAATTAATTACGGAAAATTTGAAATTGGTATTTGTACTGAAATCGAAACGCGAGCACGGATTGGCGTTTCTCAAATTGCAGTATAACGCAGCGATCGAACAGCAGTTCAAAGGGGGTACGGTGCATTTTATTTCGTGAAGCTCGATTGAAATTTCAATGCTTAGCTGGCGATACCGATGGAAGGGGGTGAGAACGAGGGGATACTAAGAAACGATTTTATGCCTTATTTTATGATTTCAAAAGCTATAAAATGGAAAATGTTATTGACGTTGTTGTTTTTGTTTTACAGGACGGCTCAATAGAATTTGAAGAATTTATTCGAGCTTTATCCATTACGTCCAGAGGAAATTTAGACGAAAAATTACACTGTAAGTTATGCCAAGCCATTGCTCACCTATGTACTTACTTAGTTGTAGCGCCAACTCGTGTATATCATTCATCTTGTCTCCTCGAGTATCCTCGTACGCTGCTCTGTCACCCTTCTCCAATGTACATTAGTACTTACATTTTTATGGTGGTCGTAGGACGATCGAAAAAAAAAACCAGACCCGAAAAAGCTGCTCGGTCGGACTGTACATATTTTTGGATTCTCGTAATCCAACATGTGCGACGATGGTCACCGTGTTCGAGAGGGTGGGTATCTTTATTCGCGTACCGTTCGTCTACATTAAATATTTCGTATTCATCCGGGTTACCAAAGCCCTATGCTCGTAGTTGGATACATTGTGTTTACTTACCTAAAATACAACGTACCTATCGTTCGCGAGTAATGTTTGCTGACCCATAAAGTATACCTATCTACGTGTAGTCTTGCGATATGCGATACGTACCTATGTGTGTTTTTCATGTAAAATATCTACATTGGTTTATGTATCGTACTTGATATAGGTACTAGGAAGTGTGGTAGTCGTATCGGCTCAATGTGTTTTACGCTCAAATGCCTGAGTAATAGGGCCCTTAAGATGTCGAGTGAATTTGCCACAAATTTCAGTCGCGAATTCCGGATCCGAGTAGGTAACTGTGGCATGTACGATTTTGCACATTCTGTGAAAATCTAATTTATTCATCGGCCTGTTCTCGAAAGGAAGTTTACACTTTCTTCTCAGCCATTTCGTTTGCTCTCTAAATTTGAATCAGTTAGAACTCACTGATTAATAAGACAAAAGTGTGCAACTGAAGAAATCAGTGAAAATTTTACCGATTTAATCAGTGAATTTTCATTTTTGAATCGGTAATTGAATCAGTAATTAATCACTGATTGAATCAGTAATTATTCACTGATTGAATTAGTAAATTGAAATTTTTACTAATTCATTTCAGTAGTTAGGTAATAAAAGATTATTGATTCAAAAATGAAAATTCACTTATTGGATCAGTAATTTTTCACTGATTGACTGTCAAATTTCACTGATAAACAGTTGCATACTTTTCGCTCAATTTCGTGAGATGAACATACCGTCTATTTTTATGATTGAAGGGGCTAATGGTGGTTACGAAAAATCAGGTAAATTTTTTTCCAACTTTTGGAGTGGATAGTACTTTGCCAGCTGAAAAATTTTCATCTCACGAGGTCACGATTTTTTGCACAACTTCAAATAGCAATTGTAATAAAACTTGAGAAAATTGTCACGATATTCTCATTATTTTCATATTTTTTGAAGAAAAAAATGGGCTTTTCTTAATGAAGTTAATGATATTCGCCTTTGAAAAAAAATGACAGACCAAAACCATATCCTTGTGTTTTATTCTTGTGCATAATTATGTTTTGAAAATTTTCTAATTTTTTTCTTCTATTTTTAAGAAGAAATTCGTCAAATAAGTATTTTCAGCGTGTTAGTTATTGTATTTAAAAAAAAAAATCGTTTTCTCAACCTTGCTTTGGCAATATTAATTTTTCACTTAGGTATTCCGTATCTTATTAAATTTTTCGCAATTTAAAATTGAATTTTACAACGACTCCCAGTTTTTAGATGGCATAACTTCATCGAGGCTGCACCACTGTACATCTCCCTGACGCATCGAACTCGAAATTTGACACCTCTTGATGCTTTTTTGAGGAGGGTGTAGAAGCTGTAAATTTTAAAGTCAATGATTTATTAATTTCTATCTCATTTAAATCCATCATTAAAACACATCAGAATCAAACAGAAAAAAGTCTATTCTGTCAAATCTGACTATTTACTTCTTATAAAATTTACAATGAATTTTGATTACATTTTTCAAAAATGAAAGCTGTTCTGTCAAATCTGGCTATTTACGTTTCACAAAATTTACATTGTTTATTCTCAAGTCGAAAAATTAAATCAGAAAATGTTTCAGTTATAAAAATAAATTTTAATTAATTTTTCTTGCGTTATTCTATTTTTGTCCAGACCCAAGAACCTGGAGTTGAAGAGTTCGCCTGTAAGCTATACAGTTTTTTATTTAAATTTCTAACGGTGGCAACAATCTTTCGTATTATCTCGTTTAACAAACTTCGACATCTTTCCCGCTATGCTTTATGATAAAATTAATTTAGTTTACAAGCGAAAAATACCTGACGCTGTTTCGGCCAACCTAACCTCTGTGCTCTACTCACCCTTCGTATTCTTTATCCAAACTAAATTGGCGAAAAAATGCTTTTAAAACGACGCGAAAATTTTCCCTTTTTAAAGACCAGCAGTAGCATTTAGGATAAAACAAAGACAGGAAAAAAATTCTTGTCTCGTAATTATAAAGAAACGAGTAAAACTCTTTGGTCGAACAACCGAGAACTGTAAAAAAAAAAAAAAAAGACTGAAATGTAATGAAGTAGGTTGTTGTGTTGAAAAAAAAAAGGCAAAACGAAAAATGATGGTCGGAAAATAAACTTTTAATCAATTTATTGCGCGCCTGTCGCGCAACCAAATTAAAGAACAGTGTGATATAAAAAAAGAAAAGAAAAAAAGAGATGAAAAAATAAACGTAAAAGAAGATCCTCCTTCGTTGTAAAATTCATAGAGCCGTATTTATCAAACGTACCGCGTTGCTTCGCTGAATGGACCGAAAAGAAACGAACGAATAAAAATAATACCTAATAAAAGACATGTTCGAAATTACTGGTGCTGGTAACGTAGAGAGGCCACCACACGAGTCGGTCGAGATGTTCGACAAATATGGATCGAATTTGCCCCCTGTACCATCCTCTCCGTACACTTCAATCTGTTCGACGCGGTTATTGTGGCGAAAGGGTGGTATGTGACAGCGAAAACGAGAAACAAAATGATAACCATGGAGAGGCGATCATTAGAGGCGACGATTTGCGTGTATAAAGTACACTTTGCATTGATAGCTGCGAATCTATATTGCTAAATTTCATATTCACCTGGATAATTTATCCTGGTTGTATTTCGTATTGGGTCTATTTTTGGATTTTTTCGAAATGGTCATCGTGTCATATTGAACTGGATGCGATGGGGTTGAAAATTTTTTACTGTTTTGGTGTAAGTATCGAAAATCATGGTGTCTACCGGGCATGAAAATCATGAAAATAGCATAAATGTCGGTATGTGAAAATAGTATGCATTTTGATCATTTTCCACAAAAAGCAGGAATTTTTAACATTTTCCTCTCAATTTTCAAATTGAAGAATTAATTTTATAAATCAAAAACTGTTAGCTAAGATTCAAATGAGAAAGATCAAATTTAAATCAAAATGGAAATTATCTGGCAAATAATGCCAAAATTGGAATATTCACGATTATTTACAGTAATTTATCGTAATTGTGAATTTGTGACGCGCCATGAGAAACCGACCCTTAAGGTGAAAAATGAAATTTGTAGAAAAACGCAAAAATAGGTTAAAAAATAAAAAGTTGAAAGTTTTGCGGTTTTTCTCGAAATTTTATTTTTCACCTTAAGGGTCGGTTTCTCATGGCGCGTCACAATTATTAAAATATTGACTACAATTTACCATAATTACTGAAATATTTACGATCATTTACCGTAATTATCAAAATATTTACCACGATTTACAGTAATTTACCGTAATTATTACAATATTTACGAAAATTTACAGTAATAACAGAAATATTTACAGTAATTTACCGTAATAACCGAAATATCTATGGTAGTTTACCGCAATAACTGAAGTATTTACGGTAAATTACCGTAATGACCGAAGTATTTACGGTAAATTACCGCAATAACCGAAGTATTTACGGTAAATTACCGTAATAACCGAAGTATTTACGGTAATTATAAATATTTTTACTATGACATGGTGTTTACCGGGCTTGAAAATCGTGAAAAAACATGAAAATAGCATGAATTTTCATTCACTCAATTCTCTAAACACCATGAAAATTTAATTAAGAATTTGTGGATGCACGAAAGAAACAAATTCTTGATTAAAGTATGTAAAAAGATTTATTTACGTGTATTTGTTTTTGATGTAAACTTAAGGACGTATTACTCGTATGTTCAAATGTCCAACTTTTTCAAAGCTTCTCGATCGAGCTACCCCGAGAATTTTTTTTTAGTATAACGAGGCTCGTAAATTTTACGTCGAACAAATTGTCATCGGACGGAAATAAAAAGATTACGAACATCGAAAGGCTTTTTATTGTATAAGACAGTGCTCGCAGTCGCGACCAATTTTTATCGCCCTTGAGACGCTCCCACCGGGCTAGTGAGGCACTTTAATTGCGCTTTGGGCGGAGGAAATTTCATTTGTAGTTGAACGGTTTCGCTAAAGTTAACGTTGAAATGAAATTGAAAGTCCTTTGCGGTCTTCAGATTCAGTCTCGTATGTATTAGGTAATGCGTTTTGATCGCGTAGGTAGGTCTAGGTATAGTAGGTACAAGCTAAATACAAGGTACTCGGTGTGCAATTTTTCTATTGTGTATGTGAGATAGCAAACGCTGGCGCTGGCGGAACGTTGACGCTCGAAATAACGTACATCCTTCTTCTTCCGCCTCGTACTAAAGTCAGAGTGGTATTTTTCCCGCGAGATTACACAAGTTGAAATAGGTACACTATCAATTGTCGTGACGGCGCGACATTTCTTACACCCACTATAATTTTTTCACCTTTTTTTTTCTCCATCCATCTAGTGCCTAGGCACTTGTAGTAGCTCTAGCTGTGTACTTTGCGTTCACGTCTGTTTGCTACAATCGATGGAAAAACCTTTATCGTCTTGGTTTTCTAATACTGCATAAGTATTGGCGAAAAGTTACGATATGTTGCTAGGTAGTAGCTCTACGTACATGCTATAAAACTATCTACTCAGAATGAAAAAAACTCTAGAAAAAGGGCACGAATACTTTTTTATTCAACAACGTCGGTATGCGAACGAAGCTAATAATGTAAATTATTCAAAAAAAAAAAAGGAAAAAAGCGTCTACGCGAGAAAATTAAACAGGTAGCAATTTTCTTTGTGCGTAATACCTTCCGACAGTGTACGCTGTTCATGTATTTTTATAGTTTGAGGGTTTATTTCGCACAATCAGTGGATGTGGATTTCAAAAATGAAGGGTAAAAAGAAATTTTAATTTTTTTCATTATTATGCATCTATCTAATTAAGGAAATTTTAGCAAATTGAATAAAAAACCGCCAGGTTGACAACAAAACAAAAATTTTGAATGTGATAATTTTTTGGTACTCCCTCATTTCGAATCAATGAAATGGCAGTAAGAAAACTCAGAATTACAGTACGGGGAGGAATAAGTAATAGTATATTATGCAACTAGGAAAATAAATTATTTCCCGATATATTTTTTGTTCGAGAGGGAGAAAAACGAGAATTGAAGCATCGCGAGAGGGAATAAAGTATAGCGTTTTTCTCCCTCTACAACGAAAAATTTTTTGATTTTCGGCTGAATTTCGCTGATTTTTCATTTAATTTCAGACGTTTTACTGACTTTTCGTAAATTTTCACTGAATTTACAGCAATTTTTTCACTTTTTTCTTTCAGTGAAATTTTTCATTTTTCTCTCCGATTTATTGCTGTGCTGTAATTCTGATTGCTTTTCAGCGATTTTCGAGAATTTTTACAAATTGAAAAATGGAGGAGTTCAATGTACTCCCTGATTTATAAATTGATAAAAATTTGAAATAGGTAATTTTTTCATTTCTTTTTACGATAATTTTTTAAATTTCTTCAAGTAGGTATCAAAGAATATATTTTTTCGTAAAGAATGAAAGACGAGTGGTCTTGAACATTGATTTGAGTACGTGTATTCGTATAGAATTTCACGATTAATTTTGTCCCTTTTCTGCAGTTCTGTGATCAGAAATGCGGATCATATGTAAATCTAATTTTTGCACCTCCCTTTCTTTTCTTTTTCTTTTTTTTTTTTTCAATTATACAGACCAAAAATTTCAAGTACGTGTTCACCGAGGAAACTATAACTGATTTTCAAAAAATTTTGACCTAATAATTTTTTTTCAAATCTTGGTCTTCAGTTTACTTGGGGATAACTTTTAAATGCCATTTTCTTTACAAATTTTCTCTTGCTACATTCATGCTTGACAGATTTACACATTTATTTGAAATCCCTGCCTGAGAAATAATTTAATTTCAGAACGACCATAAATTTTCCCCAAATTACTGCACGAATAATAAATAAAACAGTGCTCAATCTGTATTTTTGAATTTTTCTCTTCCTCTTAATCTCAGAAAATTGAATATTTTGGAATAAAAAAAAAAATATGTTCTCTCCCACGGGTGCGTCTCCCTGAGGAGATTTTTTACTTTTGAGTTGGAAAAATTAAGCAATTCAACTCATCAGTTTGGAAAATTGGACAGTTGGAAATTATTCATTTTACCAACTGAAAATTCATCATTTTTCCAAGTTGGAAATCAATAACATTTTCACTTGTTAGTTTCGAAATTTCGCACTCGCTTGGCTCGGGCATGAACAAAATAATGAAATGATTCGCCAATAATTTGAAAAATGAGAATCGATAATTATTCCTGGAATCTCGGTAAACATACCCCAGTTTCTATTCTCATTTTCTTTCAGTATAGTTTGGTGAGTGAAAAAACCTGGTTCGATGATCAGTTTTCTCCTGGACGGTCTGATATATTTTTTTACAGATCCTAGAAAGCCTCAGTTCTAGGTACCTTGTTGAACACTTGCAAAAAGTCACCAGATTCCATTGATCCTTTTATGAAATCATCTTCAGCTCTATGCTATTATACTCTCATCAAAAGAATTTTAAATTCTACCAAGTCTTTTGAAGGTCTTTTCTTGACAAATTTTGGCACAGGCCCATCAAAATTCGAAAAAATTGAAAATCACTGCACTTGAATAGGTAAGGAAGTATTCGAAGGAACCGAAAAATTGATTTTTTTTTTTCAAAAATAGCCTCTCTTTGAGTCATTAAATTTCTGGCGAAGGAGCTCATTTTTTTCTGAGTCATTCCTCACTCATTGTAAATAGAAGTTCCGTCAAAACGCGAGGTGTGTTTTTTTTCGATCTATTCTACTTCAATGTATATTACACTTAGGTATACACGTATTCAAAACTAAACTTATGAAAAAATTTTGATTTACATTGTTTTCATTCTTCGTATGTTGCTATTTTATTTATTTTTGTTCATTTTAATATTTCCGGTGTTTTATTAAAACACGTACCTATGGTTATGGTAAGAATTCGGAATGGTTGTTTAAATTTGATAAGAAGTTGATGCAGGTCTGCAGGTGTATTTGAGACCCCCTCGAAGGGTTTCTATCCATATTTATTGTACCTATGTATGAGATGGCGAAGAGATAAGCGTTGGCCTATTCGTATAGGTAGTACATAGATACGTCAGTTCTGCTCTCTGCTTTGGTATGTATTTTGCGTACGCGGTATACGAATAAGTGCGTATATGTGTAAGTATCACAGTTAAATGCTGGATTGCTGGTTGTGGGTTATACCATATTATATCGTATGTAGATAAACTATACACTTACACATACACATACACATACAATATACCTACATTGTACATATGGCGATGCGAGGCGATGTGTTATATGTATGCGAATATGAAAAAGAGAGGCTGCTGCGGGGCGATGGTTGAGCATACGATGTTCGTGCTAAGGCGTTTTATTAATGGATTTTTAACGTAGCCGCTTATTATAATACGATGTAGGAAGGCGGCTAATTTATGATGTTTGTTGCGGCCGCCGGTGCCGCGCGCTGCGGCCTTTTTCCCATCAGCCAAACGATGCGAACGCCGTCCCCAGCGCAGCGCCGCGCCGCGCCGCTCCAAAGAGAAAGACCTACACATTCGAGATTTTACGTATACATATACAAAAGCGGACGGGACGCAGTTAATTACGTCGGCGAGCTTTCATGAGAAGTAGAAAGCACAGAATAAAGCGACGTAATCGCGAAATCGCAGCGAACGCGTACGTGAGCTTCAGCAGAATGGAGACAGAAGTACCTGCCTGGGCACAGGGGTTGCTTTGTATAGTCGACCAATCCGAGCCTGTGACTGTGTGGCGTCTACCTACGAATGAGAAATGAAATTTTATAATCTTGTTAGAATTTAGCATCGTCGTACCGTGGCCGGATGCCTTATCCTGAATAGCACACTTCGCCTGTTTGTTTTGGATTATTAATGATACCTATCTCGATTTTCTCCGTTTGTGACGAATTTTAAAATTTTAAGTTTAAAATTAGGTGGTCTTGGTGTATCGTTTGTTTCCTACATTGTACATTATTCGGATACTAAGGCTATAGTCACTGGAAGTGAAACCAAAACCGAAAAAAATTCAAAAAATCGGAACCAAAACCAATACCATGAGACTACCGAAACCAACATCATACTCAAATCGAAATTCGTTTTGGTTTTGGTTTTCGCCTGTCCAGACTTTTTTTTTCTGGGTTCAAGTTCATTTTTTACCATTTTAAATGAAAATTTAAATCTTTGTTCCCATTATCTTTTTGTTCTGTTTCCAATCCTGCTCCAATGATGCAATTCTGGTGAGGTTTATTCACTGTAAAAAGCAAACTTTTTCGACATTTTCCGTTTTCTTTACGTTTTTTAGTCGAAGAATAAGAAGGATGCTGTTTCTTTTTCTTTTGTAAATTTAAAGCAATAAAAATGGCAAGAACAATTTATAAAATATCAAATATTCATCTCAATTCCAGTAGTATCGCGTTCAAAAATTATATAAAAACCTGTTGGATAAATTCGAACTATGCAGTATACGGAGAAAGAAAATTTCCTTCAAGAATAGCGTTCCGGCGAGGCGGCGTAACGCGGTGGACCAACATTATAGAACCATGAGAAAGGTGAACGAATAAGTGAAACGGACAAACGAACGTTTTACAAGAACGGAAAATAAAGCGATAGCAGGGTAATTTCTTCGGACACGGGGCTTTTACCTACCTTTTTTTTTCCTTTCTTTAAACTCTGCTCTTTTCTCTGACTTTTTCCTCTTCCTCTTTTCCAAACATATATCGCATATTCGGGGTGGCTATAAGAATGAAAACGACTGCGAAAATACTCGCTCAACTCTTAACACTTGAAGGAGAAATTCCGCTCGAATAAAGCGTATTCTACGACGATGGGTGGCGCGTAAAGATTCTCGTATATACGATACATTCTCCTTGAATTGCTTCCTATTGCCCACTTCTACTCGGCCCTGGGCCTCGCTCGTACATTGTATCTTCTTTCGTCAAAGAAAAACGATTTTTTTGGTCGTTTTTGAAAGTGGTGTTTTTGCTTTGGTAAAACGGGCGCAATGGAGAGGGAAAACAGTTTTGGATTTTGGTGAAACGAAATCAGCGTTTTCTGTTTCGATTTTGTTGACGTCGGCGTCGTCGCAACATGCAAATGAGAAAGCGGAAAGCATGTGGCGCATGGCGTGCCAAGGTGCGCTCGATTAAAGCCGCGTAATACGTAATTATCGTCGACTGTTGAGCTTCGTAATTCTTATGAAGTAGTGGTTTCCCCTCGTGCCTTGTTTCGATTGTATTGCGGATACTTACCTTGCTTTTGCCCTTTTGGTGTACGAATGGTATTATGTACTATCCGTTGTACAAATATGTAAATTCTTTCTTCATTTTTCTTCGCTTCTTTTTAATCTTGTCCATTTGTCTGATACTTTGTTCATCAAAATGGTCGCTTTGTATCATTTTTTAAAAATTGAATGCGGAGGGGTTAGTACCAAGAAGTTGAACCTAGACTGAAATTTTACTTGTTTGACCCAACCTGACACTACATTTAAAAAATGGTTGAAAAAATTTCGCTGAAGATGGCTGGTATGTGTTAAAATGTTTCTACTAAAAATATCATTGGTTTCCATTTCTCATTTATTTTCCTCAGTTTTCAGAAATGATGAGGGAAAAATAAATTTTCTCATCGTTGAAAATTTAATTAGAAAATCAAGAAAAAATTTCTGAGTCTGATCAACACAGTATTCGAAAAAATCAACGGCATGCAGTGATTTTCCTCCATTTCCTCGATTTAAAAAAAAAAAACACGTACTCACCACTCATTTTTCCAACGTTATGAATGATTTTTTTCTTCTCTATGAAATGAGAAGAGGATATAAAGTAGACTTAAATTTATGTAATTTTAGCGGAATTGTTTCCATCTTGAGTTGAATTTTGAAGGTAATTGTACCAGGGTAAAAATCTGGTCAGGAAGTGAAATTCTTACAAGTTTTTTTTTTTTGACGTTTGTGCATATCTTTTCGGGAAAAAGGGTAAAACTATTCGCTCTATTGCTCTCTTTGACTTCTCTTCATCACAGTGGTTAAATTTTGAGAAAGAAGAAAGCTATGATGGCCACAATTTTGAAAATTAAGGAAAATATTACAACTTCTCTTTGATTTTGCTGTATTACCTAGGTACTCGTCTTTTAAGTGGGAAGTCAAGTAACAGTTTTTGAATCGTTTTTTTTTTCAAAATTTTATTTTTTTAATCAGCGTGGTGGTTCGCGAAAAAAAGGACTTTGGCAGTCATTTTTTTCGGATTCGAGTTCAAATAATCCTTAAAAATCGATTAAAACCATCCTCAAGGTTCTCAGAGTTCAAAAAGTGTCCAAAAATTGAGATTCAGTACAAGCAATTCTCAAAATTTTATTCAAAAAAAGTTACAAAAAGCTCAATTTATTAAAACCAAAGTCATTTTTTTCGGATTCGGGTTCAGAAAAACTCTTAAAAATCGATTGAGCCCATCCCTAAGATCCCCAGACTTCAAAAAGTGTCCTAAAATTGAGATCTGGTTGAAGCACTTCTCAAAATCTTATCTAAAAAGGGCTTTAAAAAGGTTAATTTCTTTGAAAGTTTGAACGCGTTTTTCTCAGGATTCTGTGTTTACTGCTTAGGACTCTTTTTTCATTGTCTGAAAGTTTCATCAACCTACCTTCAAATATTCTTTTGCCCATTTATTAGAAAATTGAATTCAACTTTTTTTCAATCCTTCCTTGGTTCTTAAAATGCATTCGCAGAGAGTTAAATTTCTACAATGCAAGTTTTTAACCCACACATACCTTCTGTGCTGTACAATTCGTTTCATTGGCGTTAATAAAATTGCATAACTGGTTCGCCGTAAATAATTGTTCACCATCTTTCTTTAATTCATCATCAACAATACCGCATCTTTGCTGATACCAATGTATCGAAATTCAAGGGGAAGTAACAATGTGGATATTTTTTTGTCCATTTTTTCCTTCATAACATTTTCAAATTGAGAAAAAAATATCAGATAAAAAGTAATACCTAATTTTAAGGATGTACACTCTTGGAATTAATGATCGACTGAAGATGAAAAGTAAAATAATACAGGATTAGGTTGGCCTTCTGAAGACGAATTTGAAAAAAGTTGGACCGTTCGGTTAATTTTTCTAAGCAAACTGTTCGTTCTTAGGCTCGAATCGACATTCATGAGCAGAACAATGAAATTGCCATATTTTCTGAATTAGAAGAAATAAAATTTGAAAAAAATAATACCTTTACCTTGCGTTTTTGAAAAAGCTCCGCTCATTTTTTTTAAAATCTAAAGAAAATGTACTTGAAACGTTATGACCATCTCTAGTTTACTTGTTATCATCTCCCTGCTTGTTTGAAACGTTATTCTCTTGTAATTTTAAACTTTTGATATTAAGATGCCCGTCGTACCTTAAACAGAAATCTTCGTGTGTGTATCTGTCTGTAGCTATGTATGTTTTTTTATTTTTTTTTTTTGTCTAACGAGTTTTTGAAAACTTTCTTTCTTTCTTTCCTTTTTTCTTTCGGTTTCACTTTTTCCCCCTTTTCTTTTGTTACTGGTGTCGTAAAAATTTCGTAATGTACAATAAAAATGTCGGAATACGGAATCGTTATGAATAGATAGTCCGAAGTTGAGATTTTTACGAGACTTTTTCGTGACTTTGTTCGTTTCCGTCGAGTTAGCTCATTTATTCAGTGGGGGTTCTGTTTTCCCTTTGGTTTAGTTTTGACAATTGGATCGTATGGGGATGGAAAAGGAGTACCTACTTTTACTTCGTATATACCTGTGAATAGTATACAGACAATGTGTAAGTACCTTGTCCAAATTTGGATGTCAAACATCAATTGTGTGGAACAAATGTTCAAGCTCAAAGTTGATGATCAAATTTTAAATAACTGTACCAAAAAAAAAAGCGTTTGAGAATCGCGAGGAAACAACGCATCGATTTATGTACCTAATACGATTTTTCACTTTTTTGAAGTGCTCGCACGAGAACGAACGTGCACAGATGATCTTTGTTTATTTTAAGACGAATGAGTTCAGTATGCTGCGCAGATTGTACGTACAACAACGTACTCGCTACTCGTATGTAGTATATTTGGTGATGAAAAATGAAATGAAAGAAAAACACTAAGTAATATAACGGAGTTGAAATAGCGAAACGAAAAATCGTAAAAAGAGAATACATATTTAATTTTCAGCGCACGTTTCTCTCTCTATAGTTTTCCTCAAAGATACAGTTTGAGTTCGAACGAAGGAAAAGGAAAAGCGCCGAAGAAAAGGGTTACGTTTTATGTTGGTGGAAGGCAATAAGTAAACTATACCCAACCATGATACACGAGTACATGAGTGGCAGCTTGTACGCGAATTTTACACTTCATCAGCCCGCAGAGTATCATATATATTAAACGTGTTAACTTATATATAAGATATATGATATACGTTCGCTTATGCTTACTAAACCAAGCCACTCGTTTGAAATTTTTCGAGTAGTTTGAATTTGGTACATCGCGTTCAATTCGTCGTAGGTACCTATTTCCTAAACCTATGTCTATATCTATACATATCATATAGCTGACGTACCCTCCTGTTTGCTTATAAATGTATTTTTGGCGCACTCCTGTGTGCCTTGTGTATTTATATGTATTGTACTTCGCTCTCGAAATGGGTTCGCATACCTCGAAAAAAAAAGAAAAAAGATTATGGTAACACCTGTAAACGATAGCTTATAGTTGTATAGATGTTTTCTGGAAAAAGAGTTCGAAGTAAACAGAGATAAGTGAATAGTAACAACAAACACTTGACTTATATGTACGAGTGGATTTATAATAGGTAACGTTTTTTGAAACGTTTTGCCACCATTTTTTTGCTAGGAAAATAAGAATGAAGAATTGTTTGCATTATCAATCAATCGAAGCAATAAAGGAAGGCGTTGGCGTAACATGCGCGAGATTATAGGAATAGGTATTACGAGGTGTCTTAACAGCCCCTTCAAATTCTGCAATTGCTAGTCGTGATGACCGAAATTTATTTTTCCTTCTATTTTTAATCCAACTTTCAAATTTTCGATTCATTTTCGTGTAAAATTTGAATAATTTTTCGTGGGAGAATATCATTTTCACAACTGGATGGTAAAAAACGTTGTAGATTTTCATTTTCCAATTTAAGGAAGTAGGTTAGAGAACCTGACGACTGAAATTTTTTGAAAGAATGGAGAGATTTTAGGTTTCTAAAATTGTTTGAGGCAGAGTTTTTCCAAATTTTTTTTTTCTCATAATGATTGATACTTGAAAAAATTTCTCATTATCTTTCCAAACTTTTTACAGCTAACCTAAAAAAAGTTATTGATTTGAAGCCGTGTAAAAACGTATATCCAGGCCATTGGGAAACCTCAAATTATTGCAAATTCAGAGTACAAAGTCACCAAAAATATTGAGCATTTCACAATTTGCTTGAAATGTCAAACATTTTTCGAAACTTTAATTATTCTGTCTATTTGTTGAACAAAATTTCAATTTTCAAAATAATTTTTCCTTTTTTTTTCATTTTGTGAATTCCTTAAAAATTTATCATTATCTTTCCAAACTTTTTACAGCTAACCTAAAAAAAGTTATTGATTTGAAGCCGTGTAAAAACGTATATCCAGGCCATTGGGAAACCCCTGTTCAGGGCTAAGAATAGGCGAAAGGGTGTATGTCTGTGTAACATTTGTTTGGTCGCACTTTTTCGAAATTTTCTGCATACCTATCTTGTGAGGGTAAGGGGAAAAGATTTCCTCTACCTTCAGGAATTTGGGGAATACGGAGGAAAGCGAAAGATTGAAATTCAAATAAGAGATTCGTGTTTATTTTCATGAAGCCAAGTTCAATTTCTCGAAAAAAAAATGCCCGAAAGGCCAATTTATTAAATTGGGTATTTCACGAGAGTTTTCTACTGAACGTTTTTTCTCAAGTATGAAAATCAGTGCTGTCTTCGTGTCTTCATTCTGGGTTGAATTTTGATGATTAAAATTTTGACGTTACCCCTCCATCTCTGATTGAGTCTGAATTTGGAAAATTTTTAAGTTCTTCTGAACTTTCCCCAAGCTCAATTCTGTTGATTTCTGCAGTGTGCTATTTTAGAGACTGTAGATACAATTTTCTTCGAATGTTTTGAAAAAATTGTTCCTTTTTTTGGAAGTGAGGGGAAGAGAAGGGAAAGGCAGGGAAGTGCATAAAAAAGGTGGTGTAAGTCATAAATTTGCTTGAGAAAATTTTTTTATTGATAAGTACTTTACTCAACTCATTTCATGACCTGAATTATTGTTAGATACATTTTTTACTCCCCCTCTAGTCTCAAAAAACTTGAAATATTCTAAACATTCAAAAAACGAGAAATTGAAAAAAAAAAATCGTAAAAAGTTCGAAAAATGTTCTGCAATTGTCCTACATTTTTATTTTGAAATTCTGTTAGACATCTTGTTAGTATTAGGAGGCCTTATGTCGCTTTGATTCCCAGTACCTAGTTTAACAGACTCGGGCACAACTTTGAAACTTTGGCGAAAGCGAAAAAAATGAAATTTGCCTATTTCGAGTCAGTACGCGGCCGCGAATTCTAGAGGGCTTTTTAGAATCGGCGAATTTTAATGAAAATTTAAATATAACGAAGAGCTTTAATTTCGCCACCGAGCTCGCGTCAGCTTCCAATTAAATTAAAGATTTTTACGCGAAAATGAAATTTAGTAATGGTTATTTATTTAGCGGAAATTTAATGCTTCGGTAATACGCTTTAATATCGCGCAGCTCGGCTTACAACTTTTCTCCATATACTTGAGCGGCGCTACCACCGCCATCCTTTCGGCTTTCGGCTCTTTTCGACGCTCTCGCGCGCACATTTACCTTGTCGAAAATTCTGCTGTAGCCTGCGATAACGTTGCCGCCGCGTGGTCGTTGTTGCTAAATTAAAATACCGCCGAAATTATCTCCCCCCCCCCAATCTCGTGCGAATGCCTCTCTTTTCGGGGCTTTTATATTAAAAAAAATTTCCGCACGCTTCGATAACTTTCATGTTTTTTTCACGTCCGATGCCGGTTCACGGTTGAAAAAAAGGCCCAGAGTGATCTCGAATGACATTTGCAAACGCTACGAAACCATAAGCTGTCTAAAACGAGAGACAAATTAGAAAAATAGTGACATACGCGCGGATTTTCATGTTTTTAGTCGCCGATGCGTTCATAAAACATCAAAGGTTACAAAGAAATTTTGAGGACTTGGTTCGCTGATGTGAGAAATTCTGCGAAATATAGTTTGCAAATCGTTTCGCAGAATTTTTTTATCAAAAATACACGCGTTATTAAAATATTTTCTCAACCTGTGGAATAAATTTTTGGGTTAGCTGAAAAATGGAAATTTTTATAACGTGTAAAATATTCGAAAAGCTTTTTGACGATTTTTTGAAAATCAGTGTTGCCACTTTTTTAATACCAAAAATTAGCTAGAAAAGTTGAAAAATTCATTTCTTTATCAAGGACACCTGAAAAAATTATGTAAAGGACAACTTCATACCTATGCTGATTAATACGTATATTAAAACATTGAGGTGACGTGATTTTTTTTTCGAATTTTCGATTTTAAAAATTCCAAAGATTAGAAAAAAATACAATTTTTTCCCCTGAAGGTCAAAATTGTGTGAAGTGATCCATGTAAGTAGGGTTTCGAGGTGTCTACAAACGAAGAAAAAAAATGAAAAATTTCAGCTTTTTGAACGCTTTCTAAAAATTTTTACTCTCCCTTCGCTCGAGGGACATGAATCATTCTTCAATCATGAACCTTTTCCCCTTCCATTCCAGACATTTCAATAATTTAAAATAGAAAAATGTACCTATTGGATTTTTCAAAAAATGTTCGATCGTTTTGAAAGAGGAAGCATCATACCCACACTCTGAAAAATTTGGAAAAATCGGAGAATTTTGAAATTCCCTCTTAGATTTTTTAAAAATTTAGAAGGAAAATATTAATTTGAAAATTCAAGTTTAGAAAATTCGTTTGATTTGAAATGGTTGGAATTTTTTTCAAGTAAAGATCGCGTTGATTTTTTTGCGGAGAGGGGGTCAAATTAAGAGTTGGTACCATGAGGAAAAGTTGGAAAAAGGTCGCGAATTTTGAATTTTGAAAATCTATAGACTTTCTGGATTAGCACTTTTCATTTGGAAAAAATTATCGTTTACCTATGCAAAAAAACGATTCATTCAATTACTTTGATAAAGCGCGCTATTTCTATGCTTTCCGTATACCCATGCATTTCTGAATTATTCATTTTTACCGGAAAAATGCCTCATTTCAATGTATAATTTGTCGATTTTCCTCTATAGTATGGTTATTGTATAGTTTGAGCTAACTGTTTTATTGCATTAGAACTGAAGAAGGTATTTCGGTGACTATAACAATAACACTATGAAAGCGTTATGCACAAATTTGTTTATCCGCCTTGGTCTTTATTTGCCTTTTTAGCCCATTCGTTGACATCACTTTCCCGAAAGTACCCTAAAGAGAATAACCTGCCTATGCCGATGTCGTATCGAATTCCAGAAAAGGTTCTGATATACCAGTATATATTTTCTCAGGACATACAATATGTGATCGAAATTGTTCAAAATTTATACCGACCTATCCAATTCCTGAATATCCGTAGTATTGCTGTCGTGCTTTTGTTGATTCGAAGAGTGGACTTCGTAATTTTTAGACAGTTTATGGGCAATTACGATTTTTTGCCAAATTACTCAACTTTAAGGGCTTATATCTCGAGATATAAGTAAGTTATTCTTTAAGGAAAACTGTTTGCGACTATTGCGAGGTTTGAAAGAGAATTGATAGGGGATTCAAAAACAATATTCACATTTTGAAAATCTCAAAGTTGAACTTTGTGGTGAAAGCTCAACTTTGAGGGTAATCACAATAGATGAAAGCTACCATTCAAAAATCTGAAAAATTACCTTTTTTACTTTATTTTTAACCAATAAATTTTCAAGATGGGATCTTCAGACTCCTTGGGGGTAGAGGGGTCCACACTTTCAAACAAATTTCAAAAAAATCAAAAAAATTAAGTAGCACATTGATTTTTATTAATTTGAAAGCGCTGATTTCGAATATGTACATACTTGGTTCTTTCATCCGACCCCCCTGAATCCCCTATTTAGCTCCCTTGGTAGGGGCCAAAGTTCGAAAAAATGTTAGATAACGTGTGACCTATCGTTTGTTAGGTATTTGAGGGCACTGAGTTCGAATATTTGCTTATTTTTGTGATTTGACCCTTCAGTGCCCCCTAGCCCCCAATTTTGGGGGGAAATATGTTACAAAATTAAAATAGCGTGTGATATATCGATTGTTTGTAATTTGAAGTCGTAGAATTCAAATATCGACCTGGTTTTTGATTTTACCCCCTTCCTTCTGCTCTAACCGACCCCATCACCTCCCAAATTAATCGTACGTATCTTTCAGTATTGTTTTTTTTTTTTTTTTTTAAATAATCCTCTTTGCAATATTATTTTTATTATATCTATTTTTCGATAATACTTCTACCCAGAACAATCTGTCTGGAAGGCTGATGTAACGCGTATCGTATTTGGATACTTCCCATTTTGTTCGTCGAGTAGGTATCGCGAAGAGACTACAAGATATTAACAATTTCACATAGGAATTGGTACGAGAGAGACTTCAAAGCGAATTCGGAGCTTTTTGTCGAGAAGCGAGTTTTGATTGCGCTGTTTAAAAAGTGTATGTGTGTACCGAAGTACATACTACATACCTATATAGATGCGATTAAGGGTAGGAGAAGGTAGCAAGGTACGTATAAGTCGAATAAAAAAGTATACAAGTACCTATGGCTGGCTATAGGCACTCTTCGCTTCGTGTACCTACTTTCTACTTTTGTAGATTTCAAGTACTTACGGTATACGCGAGCTTATGGTAATTTTAAATTCGTCGAGAGGTTTTCTTTCTCTCTCGTTTTTCAGTAATTTCCATCATTCTTTTGGGACTTTTTTCTTAAAGAAAATCACCGAAGCATATTTAGATTTGTTGCGCCTGAGAAAAGAGAAGAGAGTGGAAAAATTACGTATACTTATATGTTGTACAATGTGTACGAGTATATGGTACCGAATACACGCGATAATGGCGCTGACGGCTCGGGTAGCTTTTTCAAGACGTACGACGGTCGTGTACTAGACGAATAGGCCGGGCAACCGAGCAGAGCAGCTTGGTTCGCTCTCTCTCTTTAAGAAGACTAGAATTTTTCGTCATTTAAAAAGCACCTTTTTTACGTGCGATTACACTAATGCAAATATTCCGTACGCAGATTTCGCGTAGTGCTCTATTCGAGGTTCTTTTTTTCTTCATTTTGCTTCTGCTCTTAGTGTGGAAGTGGAAAAAAAAAAAGAAAAGCCATCATCGGGTCTGGAAATCTTTTTAATTTTCGCGCATTAAACTCGTATTACCGTATCGTTTATACCTTGTGGTACCGTTTTATATTTCGTTTACCGAGTCAAAATGGGGTAGGTAGTTTGAATGATGGCGACGAAGACTGTAATGGTTGACAGAATTGTAAATCGAATACTGCGATGCTGTTTGAGCCGATTTTTTTGAAAAGAAAAACTTACCTCATGCTAATGAGAAAACATATCGAAAAATTACGATCATATTAGATGACTTGAGAACATCGGTGAATGAGTACTTAAACCCAAGTTTTTTTTTTCATTCAGATGGCTTTAGGAGGTACATTGAGCTATTCTATATTAAAAACAGTCCAAAAATGAAGTCGAGTCTTCCAATTTCGCGAAAAAAAATTTGAGTTCCCCTTGGTGGTCTATTCACAAAACTACGAATATTTTTCTTCTAACCTTCAAGAGGGCGAGGGGGTAAACCTCGATATATTCATGCAATTACGATTTTTAGAAAAATTGCCCAACATTGAAAGCTCATGTCTCGAGATAGGTCGCTTTTGGGGGAAAACTGTTTGCGGAGTCTGAAAGAAAATTGATAAGAGATTCAAAATCTATAGGTACATTTTGAAAAGCTCAAAGTTGAACTTTGGTGGTGAAAACTAAACTTTCATGATGAGAATAAAAGATGAAAGCCACTATTTGAAAATTGAAAATCTGAAAAAATTGCAGTAAGTAGCCCTTCTTACCCTATTTTCAATCAACAATTTTTTAAAGTGGAATCTCTAGACCCCTGGGAAGGTAGAGGGGTTTACAATTTTGACCAAAATTCAAAAAAAAATGAAAAAGTAGCACATTGATTTCTATTAATTCGAAGGCGCTGATTTTGAATATGTACGTAATTTTTTCATCCAATCTTTCTGAACCCGCCCCCTCCCCTCCATTAACTCCCTTGAGAGGGCCAAAATTCAAAGAAATAGAAAATAACGTACGACCTGTCGATTTTGATCCCCTTTACCCCCTCCCTCACACACAGTGTAACCATGAGAAAAATGAAAAAAAAAAGTTGAAAAGGTGGAGTTAATGCCGTTTTGCAAAAAAAAAAGGTGGTTTTTAATGCGTTTCGATTTCGAACCAAAACGTGAACTTCAATCGGAGTTTTAAGGTACTAGGAGAGGTTTTTGACGATGAGAAATTTCTAGAATCTTAAAATTGATTCAGTCTTGGACACATGTGAAAAATAGGGTTGTATGATTTATTTTTAGCTATATAAAATAATGTAGTGAAAGAAAATTCAAAGAACAAATCAGAAAAACAGTATGTAAATCTTGATAAAAAATCTCGCCAAAATAATATCATTTTCTCACAAAGGGCCATTTTGAGAGGAGGAAGGGGTAGAAATGGCATTTTTGTGACACTTCCAAAAAGCCAAAAAAATGATTTTTTCACTTATGAGCTGAAATGGTGAGTCGGTTGAAATTTTTTCAATATTTTATGGGCGTTTGGTTTTCTCCAGAAATTAACTCGATGAATATTGGCATTTGAAAAAAAAAAAGTACCAGTGCTACTTTAAACTCAACAAACCAGAACTCCACACCTGTTTACAGTCATAAATGTCATAATACATATTTTTCAAAAAGCATATTTTCTCCTAAAAGTTCGAAAGACTAGCAAACATACTTGTGCTTATAAGATGAATTGCCTTCTTACTGGTTTGAAGGAGGCATCGTACGAGTAGCTGTAAAATACGAACTCTGTGTACGGTTGTAATGTACTGTGTAGTATATGTAGGGTTAGCGTGTTAACGTGGCATACTGGAGAGTGTATTCGTCGAAGTGGAAATTTGAATTACGCGATTTTTTTTTTAAACGATTACTAATTCATCGACGAATTAATTTTGTATTTAGACATACCTATTACGCTTAATATACGAGTACGATGGTTACCCTTGTAAGATAAGGTATTCTACGTGCGTATACGAATGCAACTACCTACTTATTCAATTTTTTTTTCATTTGATTTGTTTTTTTTCTTTGCAGGGGCTTTTAGACTGTACGATGTGGATAATGATGGTTTTATAACACGCGATGAAATGTACAATATCGTCGACGCCATATACCAAATGGTGGTAAGTAGTATAGATCTATACGTATACTTAACTTTTGTAATATTTACTACGCATACACGTAGGTCTAGGTATATAGCTCAGCAAGCAGACTGTTGCACATTTTGTACGCATTTGTACCCGCGACCCCTTCACGGATATTTGCTTTTGCTATTTGTGTAATGTGTAGGTACTTTTCAACGTACGGTAGCTTGCTCTTATACTTATAACCGGCTGGAAATAAAATACAAAGAAAGAAATTTAATCGTAAACGAGCTTTCGGTATAGTCTCGATGGTGACGATTTATATCGCACGTAAAAGGGGGCAGGCGACGCAACGTTTTTAAATAATTTCGCGACAACGAACCCATCGTATCGAGGTAGATTGCTACCTAGGAATGGGATTTTCCACTATTTCGCCTACTCGTATAATATGTAGGGATAATGTATCTGTATACTTGTCGTATCATGCATTCGTAATACGACGACATGAATATCAGAAAGTTGAAAGCTTGAAATATTCATCATATTTTTGCTGCTGTTCAGCATGTTCATTCGCGAATCCGCGCTATAGGCCTGGGTCTATGGTTAATTTATTGCTGATGTTCTTCCTTCTTCGTCCGGTTATCCATTATAATCCCTTTACGGTGGTCGAGTGCGGGTTTTTGACGAGTATGTGTGAGTGAAACGATGACAAAGAATGAAGCGTTAATGAAGATTTCATCGTTGGGTTTTTGATGGGTACATTTTGCCATTTTTTAAAGAGATTGATTAGGTGGTTTTTTTTTCAAAAATGGTCACCAAAGTCAGTTATTATTATTATTTTTTTAAATTAAACCTGTTGAATCATTCCCTCAACTGAAAAAATTTAAAAAGTGAGGCCACGTCATCGAAATCAATTCTGAATATTTTCAGAACCACTGCAACTGGAT
Organism: Pseudococcus jackbeardsleyi; assembly: GCA_038380155.1. Classification (NCBI taxonomy): domain Eukaryota; kingdom Metazoa; phylum Arthropoda; class Insecta; order Hemiptera; family Pseudococcidae; genus Pseudococcus; species Pseudococcus jackbeardsleyi. The sequence continues at coordinate 2,406,040 of CM076240.1, forward strand.
TAAGAAATGAATTTTCCTGATTTCCTCAAGACAATGGTGTCCAATGGATTTTTTAAAAATTTTTTTTAAAAATCATACGGTTTTGTAAATATTTGAACTGCTTTTTCTCCCGCATAAATAGATTGGTACTTGAGATTTTGAATTTATTACAAAAAAAAATTAATGAAAAATAATACTTTATGGTTCAGTTGCTTAGAATGAAGAGAAGAAGGAGCTTCAAAATGTCGAAAACTTCAAGTTTGACGTCAAAAATAAAGTTTTGTGGCATACTGAATATGATTTTAAGGTTGAATTGTTTTCTTCAAAAAACTAAAAAGAGTTTCAAAAAGGGCTGAGCCAAACCTCCAAATTTAAATTTTTGCATATTTTTGATTAAAAATTGGTGATGGCTCGGGGGAAGATATAGCAATTTAAAATTTTTGTGATTTTTATGTTCGGTGTTCTACCAATTTTTGGGGATCCGAATATAATTCTGAAATAATTGTCTTTTTTCCAGACAGCAAGTTGAGAATAAATTGACTACAATTTTAAAATTTTGTTACTTGCTAGTTTTGAGTTCTTCTCTTCTACCCTCCAAATCATCCACAATTTTGAATCAAAACAATGCAATCTGAATTTTGCTTCTGCTTTTCTGGAACTCTTTTTGGGTTTTCAAAGAAAACAATCTCAAAATCTTATTCGGTATACTGAAAAACTTGATCTCTGTCGCCAAACCTGATGAACTTTTTTTAAATTTTGAATTTTGTCCTCCCTCTCTCTAACTCTGAGTCTGACTAACCATTTCGCTTTGAATCCATTTGAAAAGAAGAAATGTTTCGGATCATCAATAATTATTAGTAATTTAGTATTTCATTTCAGATACCTTTTCATTATTTACACATTTTTGAAAGGAAATCTCCCTTCCCCCGGGTAATTTTGTCCAAAAAATTAATCGTATTCAAAAAAAATTATCGTAACGAGTCCAATTTACAAAATTGGCAAAATTTATTCCAAGAAATTATATTTATTTTATGAATGATGAAATTCATCACGAAATTTGATGAAGTTCCTTGCGTAAAAATAAATTTTACCAATTTTGTAAACTGGAACACGTTATTATTACCTATTTTTTTGGATCAATTTTATTATTTTGTCTTTTCAGTGTGTAAGTATATTTCATTATTTTGATGCAACGTACGAAAATTTCAAATCAACCCCATCAGCATTCATTTTATAACTCCATTAGTCCTTTGCAAAACACCGTAAGTCCTCCAAGATTTACGGGGTTTCGAAATAAAGTTTTTTTCAGCCAGAGGATTATAGAAATTTAATTTTAGTCTTATTCGATGAAAATATGGAAATTGAAAAAAGTTTGGCTTACTTATGTACTTATGAGTTATGATGACTGATTCAATGAGTAATTCTTTTGAATTAATTCTCTTGTAGGTACCTAATGAATCCAACACTTGTAAATACCTTTTTATCTAGGAGAAAAGAGTATAAAAATTTTCAAACCTAGTTTGAGTCAACTTCTGGTCCAAATCGCCCAGTGGGCCCCAGACCCCCCCCCCCCCCCCAAAAAAAAAAAAACGGGCGTAATTCAACATTCCATGATGTAGTAATAAAAATAGTCCCACTTTATGTTTTCAGGATCGTAGAATCCGAATTTTAAAATTTTATCTAGGTATGGGTAAGGTGGGGAGTTATGTGAGTCGGAATTTAATGTGGCATGTCGAAATGAAAAATTATTTTCTTCCTTCAAAATGAAGATGAAAATTTTGAATTATTTCTATAAGTATTAGAAACTGGAACTGGTTCATTGCAGCAGAAGTCATTTTCACCTTACGTGTTGTCCGAGTTCAGCAAACCTCGAACGACATTTTTGAAACGATTTTGTAGCTCTGCTTGGAACTATGCCTGCATCGTAAATACTCGACTACGTTGTATCATATCTGAGTATAGGTAACTAGGTATATTCTCTCAGCTGTCATGTGTTATATCGTATAAAAATAAGAGAGAAAAAAATACGAATATCAAACCTAACCGAGCTGTACGTACTTTTGTATACTGCATAAAGATGGAATGGATGTTTGCGGTAAAACTATTTTCAATTTGCCAAGTTTCGGTTGTAATACAATGTTGATTTTTTCGCCCTTTTTGTACGGAAGAGTGTTGAGACGATTCAATTTCTCGGTACGTCGCGACACGACGCGACGCGATGCGGTGGCAATAGCAATAGCTCGATATAGGCGTACGCGATTCGCGTATCGTATCGTATAAGAGTACCTTGCTTGATGGCTTTACTACGGTGCACACACAAATATAGTATATGGTATAGAGAATATAAATCACCGTGAATCGTGTTCGTTATATTATGGAGAGATTTTCCTCCATTCTCCATCCTCGCCGCGGTGCCATGCCCCTGTTCAACGACAACGAGCGATATATGTGTAGCAAAAGAAGGAGAAAAAAAGCACTCTTATGTGTCCTGTATACCTACCTATAGGCTTTTGCAACGCGGGCTACGCTGTCGCTGCTTTATTTTCGCGTTTTGTGGTGGATGCTGCGAAGAAATAAGAAGGAAGAACGAAATATTAGACGTAAACGAATTTTCTAGTTTACGCTAGTCGAGTTCTTACGATCCATGTACTCGCGGCCTCAGCCTCATTTTTATCGGCGTGATTGCCCTCGGTGTAATCTATTACGCGGTTGCGTTTATTCGGACTTTTTTTCTTCCATTTTCGGCTCGGTTTAATTACTAGAGCCGGAATTATTTTATTCGAGTGTGAATAAAAGGCTTTTAGAAGAATCGAGGTAATGCTGGTAGTGGGGGGTCCTGAATCTGCTACAAGAAGTTCATATGTTGCATTAGGGCTATTACATACTAAAACGAACCGAAAATAAAGTCGGATCTTCCGATTTCGCTCATTTTTTTAACGAGTTCCCCTTGATGCATCGTCTATTCATAAATCCACCATCATTTTTCTTCTCACAGGGTTTAGACTTTGGACAATTGCGATTTTTTGCCAACTTACCCAGCTTTGAGGGGTCATATCCCGAGAAAAAATCTGATAAAATTACAGTAAGTAGCCTTTTTTACCCTCTTTTCAACCAACAACTTTTCAAGATGGGATCTCTAGATGCCTGAAGGATGGAGATAAGAGGAATGGGGTAAAATCAAAAATTAAGTCGGTATTCGAATTCCACAACCTCAAATTAGTGACAATCGATGTATCACACGTCATTTTAATTTTTCAAAATACATTTCCTCAAAATGGGAAGCTAGGGAGGTAATGAGGGGTCAAATCTAAAAAATAAGCCAATATTCGAACTCAGAGCTCCCAAATACCTAACAAACGACAGAATTTTTTGAATTTTGAACTCTTTTAAGGGAGCCAATACGGGGTTCAGAGGGGTCGGATGAGAAAATGAATTTCAAAATGGGGTTTCTAAACCCCTGGGGGATAGAGGGGTCCACAATTTTGACCAAAATTCGAAAAAATCGAAAAAGTAAAGCAGCACATCAATTTCTACTAACGTGCTGCTTTACTTTTTCGATTTTTTCGAATTTTGGTCAAAATTGTGGACCCCTCTATCCCCCAGGGGTTTAGAAACCCCATTTTGAAAATTTTTTGGCTGAAAAGAGGGTAAGAAGGACTACTGACTGCACTTTTTTCAGATTTTTAAATGTTGGCTTTCATTTTTTGTTCTCATCATGAAAGTTGAGCTTTCACCACCAAAGTTCAACTTCGAGTTTTTCAAAATGTGATTGTCGATTTTGAATCTCCTATTAACTCTTTCTCAGACCTCGCATCCCCCAGTACAACCTATCTCAAGATATGAACTTTCAAAGTTCGACAATGAAAACATCGAGGCCCGTCTCTCCGCTTCCTCGAAGGTTAGGAGAAAAATGATCGTAATTTTGTAAATTGACCACGAAGAGGGACTCTAAAAAAAAATTGAGCAAAATCGGAAGACCCCACTTCATTTGTGGTTCGTTTTAGTGTGGAAATGCCCATTTAATGGTATCCCGAAAAAGATTTTTTGCGAAGAGTAAGACAGGAGAGTGAAATTGGACAACGGCGGTAAAAAGTCGAGTAAGCAGACGAAAATATACGACGCGAATGCTACGAAGAAGAATCGTATCGTCAAGAGAAGGGTAGGCAGCGTAGAATTTTATCAGTAAAACGCGGATTAAAATTGAAATATATTTACACGCGAAAAGTCGAGAAAGCTTGTCAAAGCGACTAGTACGAAACAATTTATAGGCCGAGAGCGGCGTCCTCCGGGCGTCTGGGGAGACGAGGACGCGGTATTCGGCAGAAAGTTGAACCCGCTTTTGCGAAAAATAATCGAATGTAATTCTGTTTTCCAATTAATTTAATCTGCAGAAAGCGTACTCTTTAACCCTTTTTGTCGTTTATTATTGCTTTTTGTAAGGCCATTAATTCTTGTTGCGTTATTGGGCGACGGCGGCGGCGACCAGGGCTACGAATGGTGGCAAGAGTCAATTCTTATATTCCTTAGCTCGCGTATTACCGTATAGCTTTCTCATTTTAATTTTGATTTAAGCGACGCGACGCGAATCGTCGAACGACGAGTTTTTTTTTCACTTGGCGTTTTGCTCGACTTTTATCGTGATTTTTTTGCTTTTCTTTACGTTTATAAATTGTATCGTGTTCGAATGACGACGACGTGGTGTTTTCTTTGCCGGAATCGATAGCAAGAATCGGAGAAGATGCGAAAATTTGACTGTGGTACGAAAACTTTTGCCCTCCTGGAATTTCGGTGTTGAAGATTGTAGGTTATTTTAAATACCATTATTTTTAACGCGAAAATCCCAGGAGAGTGCAAGAATTTTTTGGACACCCGGTGGAAATTCAAGTCTATTCGAGCCATTTTGGTGTCTCTGTTGTTTACAAAAGCCATTAGCAATTAGCGTTCGTGATCTGCGCAGTGTGCTCAATTGGTTTGTTTTTAGTGATTTTGTCATTTTCATTGCTTTCGGACGCTTTTAGTTATTTACTTACCTATTTTCACTAAAAAGTATTTTAAAGTCACTTGAAAAAAAAAAAAATAGTCTCTGTAACGAGATAGAATATTCTCTTAATCTGAATCAGCCAAAATTGATTGATGAAATCGACAGATTCATGTCTGTAGAAATCAGTAAAAAATTTACCGATTCAATCAGTGAATTTTCATTTTTGAATCCGTAAAAATAAAATTTTACCTATTCAATTAGTATAGTTAATTACTGATTCAATCGTAAAAATGACAGATTCAACCAGTAAATTGAAATTCTCATTGATTCATTTCAGTTGCGGAACAAAAATTACGAATTCAAAAATAAAAATTTACCAACTGAATCGGTAATTTTTCCCTGATTGATAGTCAAATTTCAGGAAAATTTCACTGCCAATCAGTGACATGATTCCGTCTCTTTCAATCAGTCAATCTTCAAATTTTTACTGATTCAAGTTTAGAGAAAACATCTTTCAATTTTCAGAAAATCTTCTTAACGACCTGAATCAAAAATTAGCTACAAAAATGAAGATTTTTTGCTACTTTTTGGTTCTTACTCTTACGGTGAAATTAGATTTCAGATTTCCTTATTAATTGGACACACTGCCTGCTATAGCTTTGCTTATTTGTACGTAAACACTTCGCTACTTCTTGGCTTCGTACACATTTTCGCAATTCGCATCAATACCTAGATACACCTGCGACGTATAGCAGTAATCTACACGGATTTTCTTGGTATTGATCCCAGGGCCAACAGCCTCAAGCCGAAGACGAGAACACGCCGCAAAAACGAGTCGACAAAATATTCGATCAAATGGATAAAAATCACGACGATAAATTAACATTGGAAGAATTTCGCGAAGGTAGCAAAGCTGACCCGAGAATTGTGCAGGCCCTTTCGTTGGGTGGAGGCGACGCAATGGCCTCCGCTTCAGTGTCCAATTCGGCGAACACAGAACGAACTGTTTCGAGTCACTGATCATCGTTTGAAGGAAAACGAAGAAAGGCGACGAAAAAATTCAAAAACGAAAAAAAGCATGCAAGCTGTCTATCGCTCCCTTCACAAGCACCTCCGCATTTAAAATTTAATTGCGAATCGTTCGCGCAAACGATACCTACCATTATAGTTTATGTAGATATTTTTTTTGGTCGTTCTTTTTTTTTTTAATTTTATAACGTGAAAGCGTCAGAAATTACGCGCTAGGTGAAATTATTTCTGAAATTTTCAACCTTTTCATTCGCTGGCGAAAATTTAATAGCGCGAAATCAAAGCTCTTTTGTAATTTTTTTCCTTTTTTTAATAATCGCAGTTTTCATCCATTTCTCGCTCTCTTTTTTATGCTTAGGTTTCGCCATTATACGTATTTATACGTTACGTATTGTAATTAATAAGTAGTTAATAAATTTATTTTTATTCGTTGGTACCTGTACGTGTTACCAATTAACCCAGCAGTTTGCTTTTTTCCTTCTTGGTCGTTGCTACATTCTGTACCTGCCTACCTGACTTTATATCCTATATGTATGTATTACCTATGTATCTACCTAAATGTTGGTATTGATGGCTTTTCCTCGCTTGAAACGAGGTTCGATGATAATTTTTAAACCGAAGAATTTATTTTGTTAATTTTTCAATTCTTTTTCTTTTATCTGTTTTTTTTTTCACCTTATAAAAGTATTAACTATTTTTACCTTCGTATTTAATTTTAGGAATTTTAAATATAGATATTTACTTATGAGAAAAAAATTCGATGACGATAAAGATATGTTAAGAATTTCGCATTGAAATTATACCTAGTAATAGGTTTATTTGGGGGTCCAAATTCTAAGAAAAAAATGATATTCAGAAATTTTCCGCAGTCTTTGATCGATTTTCAGTTATTTTTGGCTGATTGATTTTGGTGTACAACTTGCCAGAGTGATCAATTAATTTACCGTATTTTTCAGCTTGAAGTAGCCAACAATGGTTGAAAATTTCGTAGATGGCTGGTGAAAATTTCGGAATTTTAATTTTTTCGGAATTTCGAGTGTCCGAACGAACCTAATATCTATTCTTTTAATATTTTTTATTTGGGTATCTATACCTACTTTATTTTTAGTTTTAAAGATATAGAGAAAAAAAAAGTTATTTTAACCCTGATTTTTGCTCAAAACCTTTACATACTTTGATCTCGATTCGAGGTATGTATTATTTTTTCTTTTCTTCTCTTCTATTTTTTTCCTTTTATTTATTTAGAAAATTGGATATTTAATAATAAGTGGATAGCTGGAAAGAAAATCGGTTTATAAAATTGTGATCCAAGGAAAGATTATTGTGTTGGTTTGTACCACATCGTTTACGTAGCGTTCTCTCCGTCCATTATGTTGATAAAATTGGCAAAAAAAAAAAAAAGAGGTGCGTATAAAGGTAAATGTGTTTAGATATGCCTTTGTACGTTTTAAATAAAACCACCAAGAAGTAAATACGTTATATAATGTACACAGGGTGTCTTATCGATCAGTGAATTCAGAATTATTTTATAATGATATAGATAAAAATTTGTACGCAAAAATATGGGAGGTAATAATTCAAATAAAAAATTATGTTTAAAAAAGATTTAGTATGTAGAACCACAATTTCGAATAAAGAATCATAGAAAAATAGAAAATTGTACAACGTTTTTCTGTGAGAATCGAAACGAAAGGTACCTATTACGAAACGGACCTTGCCAAATTTTTGAAAAATCCAAAAACTATTTTTCTCAAAAACGTTTTATAGGAAAAAGTTCTATCGTCATCACGTTCATTTTTGATTTTCTTATAGGTACATTTTTAAAATTACAACTTTTAGGATCTTGCGCTCTTGAAAAACACTTTTCGAGGAAATCAAGGTCTGATTTATCAAAAGCATTGTCATAGGCGGAGATAAAGGAAGCATGGAGGCCCCCCCCCCCAATCATTTCTGTATGTATATTTCGTTCAAAAAATTTCGTAAATACTTGATAATATGTGATAAATTTCCCGTGTTTTTTTTTCTAGCTAGTAAAATGGTTTCTTCAGTATCTATCCAACAAAATTAAAATTATTAGGTGCTTATAAGCAGCTATTTGTGAAAAATTCTCATAATGATCAGTAAATTGAATTGCTAACTAGCTCGAAAAATTATGAAATTAAAAAATTTTTAATGTTTTTCAAAAATATAAAAAAAAAAACATGAAAGATCGTTGAAAAATTTCAAAAACGACGAAATTTTTACTCCAAAATAATGGGATTTTTCATTCATCAAATCATTAAAAATAAAAATTTGTCCTCTTCATTTATTAGGGGACTTGATGTGAATCTGAAGTAGAATTTTTAAAAAAATTTCAATTTTTTTGCAAGGAGAGATAGTCAGGAACTCAGAAAGGAATATTTTTTGGGAAAATTTCTAGATTTTTGCCCAAAAGTTTCACCTCCGAAAATGGATTCAGCGAAAATGACGTAATAGTGGTAAAAGTTTTCTTTGGGGGGGGGGGCGACGTGAAAAATAATTAATATTTTGTTTCATGAGGCTCAAGCCCCCTCCATAAAGTCATATTCCATCTCCGCCTATGAGCATTATGTACAAAAATTTTAGGACATTCAAATTCGTGTTCCATATCAGCTCAAAATTTGCTTTATAAAATGGTCCTCCTTTCCTATAGAAAATCGAAAAAATTCTTGGAACAATTTTTTCTTGTAAGAAGCTCACTAAGGATATTTTTACCCCCAAAATTATTATTCATCTTGGCCATTTTTTAAATATCAGAAAAAACGTATTGAAATTTGGAATTAATTGATATTTTCTTAGACATGATGTAATTTATTGCTGGACACCCTGTACAAATCAATATTCATTAAAAATTGAAAACAAAAGGTTTCCTGAGAACTGAACTGATTCTACTTCAAAGATGAATTCTATCTGTTGACCTGGGTCTTATGAAATAAAGTACATATTATAATTTACTATTATTTAATCTTAAGATATCCTCTATTTGTTTATTTATTATTTTTAATTTTATTCATTATGTTATTTATTGTTCTATATTTTGATTATTTTCTAAGTAATTTTTGATCTTTTTCAATATTATTTACTAAGTTGTGCTTTTTCTACTTATACTATGACCATAAAAACCTAATTTTATTCATTCTATTTTAATACCTAAACCTACTAAGATAATTATAGTGATTTTTTTTAAAAAATTCTATTTATAAATGTAATTGTTATTTTTATAACAGTTTCTTCTTTTTTTTATGATTAGGTAATTTTAATTTCATACGCCTCAATGAATATTTTGTCCTAGTCGCCTTATTAAATACATTTTACCTACGTACTTTCCTGCATACCCAACCTATCCACCCATTTTGAAGTTACCTCCAGAATTTAAAATAATGCCAATCTGCACCCTTTGCGTCTTAACCTTGTTTCTATCTTCAATGTTGTTGCTTTAAAAAAAAAAACGTGGAAATTGATTGCGCTTTTCATCACTTTCTGTGATGATTCGTGCAGATTTTTTACTCCCTTTTCATATTACTGTCAATTAAGCAGAAGCTGAGGGAGACAACATAGGTGTTACTTGGTATTCGCATGTTCAGTGATCATTATTCATTCCCTTTCCCAAAAAAACAAATAAACAACTTGGTAATGTAAAAACGTATAAATGAAATTATCTACATTATAGGTAGTAAATTGCGTTAATCAATCATTAAGGGTATCATTTTTTTTGAAATTGAAATGTTTACGTTGTTATGTGTAATAAGTATTTTAACGAAAGCGACGATTTAAAATTACGAAATTTTCGACTATGATTTTTAAATTGCCGCCCGAGAAAGTTTTGTATTTTTTTTTTTATACTTACAGCTGATATTTTATTTTTTTCTTTACGCTGAATTTTTTTTAAATTCACATTATAAATAAGTAAAGTAGCATTGTGTTTTTGAAAAATGACGTGTCACGAGCTGTCTCGCAAATGAAGGCATCGGCGCGAATTTTTTCTCGGTGTTATAAATAATTTATTTTTTAATGATCTTCGTAATTTGAAATTTCTTTTTGTGACTAAGAAAATTTTAGCTAATTTTGAATATTTTTTGTCTTATTATTACGAGTTAGTTTGCTGAAATTTGCGATTAATAAGTACGAGTATTATAGGTACCTAATTATAACATATGTAACCGAGTAGGCGAATATGAATGAAAATAATTTCGTAACTGTAATATTGTCTAGGTTTTAATACTAAATAGTTACGAGTAGTTTCGCGTATATAAATTCTTTGCTCACCACGTACTTTCTGGTCTTAACATTGTAAGATTATTATTATAGACGACTCTCTCTGTTCATTTTATATTTATAAATTCGCTTTAATGTGGAAAGTAAATGAAGGCGCTATTTACGCGGTCAAAACAGAGAAAACTCATTAGGTATGACTTGATGCTAATTACTGTATCTTTTAAAAGTTTTTTTATTGTTGAACTTTGGTGTATTCTCGATATTTTCCTAATGAGTTTCAACTTATTTAACGCTGCCGACTAAATAGTCATTTGCCTAGTTATGCTTACCGAGATGAGAGAATTTTTCATAAATGCGTGTTACGTCGAGAAAGGGTACTTTTTCGATACTGGTTTGGTACTCGGGTATTATTGGAAGAGCGAGTTTTTGAATATTCTCCCTTTTAATTGAATTACCTACCTGTCTGAGCACAAGTTTGAAATGCTGCTTTAAATTGGCTGCTATTGGCTTCACTCGAGTATATGCAGGCGTTTTTACGCCTCGTGTACGTTGTAATTTGATAATTTTTTTCTTCAATATTACCTAAGTGTTGTTGACGTTGATCTAGGTTTATATATTTACTTTTTTTGTGATTTTATTTGAAAAGTTGATACCTAAATTTAATATTGTTTTTGTTTTAATAAAGCTATGTATACTTATTTCAGTGAAGTTTTATTTAATTTTTGGAGGTATCATATGATACTTCTACACACTACACACCATTCAGTGCTGTTGACAAAAAAGTTCTGCATTCTGAATTTGGACTCGCGTGCGTGATTAATATTTAGCTACCTAACTAAGAAAAATCCTGATTTGGAAAAATACAAAATACGTACTTTTCTGTCACTGTTTGAAAAGAATGAAAGGGGAAGAAAAATGATTTGAAAATGACAAAAAGTTCAAAAAATCATTCACTTAAACAGTTCTAGTTACTAATTTTTTCAAAGAAAAAGTGTTTGAACTGTTTAAAACTTTTATAAGAACTGAAGAAATCATCAGAAATCTGTCATTTTATAAGAAATAATATGAATTTCACATTTTTTCAAAGCTTGAAAACTTTTTCAATAATACAGAATTTTCTCGATCTATAAGGATTTGTTTTCCAAACTTCGACAACCTTGAAAAAAATTTATAACTTGGGCAATTTTCTGAATTTTTTGACTTGGTCAAAGCACTGAAAATTGAAATAAAACAGGCCCCGGGACACTAAAATTGCATGATTTTTCAAAACTAGAGAAATTTTTTTCAAATGGTTGAGATCCTCCAAAAATTGAATTTTTTCAGATTTGGACAACAGGCGCATCCGTAAATTGATTAAGGAAGAGGCTGAAAATTGGAGAAAAAGGGGGGAGGGCCGAATTTAATTTTAATCATTTTTCACTGATCTTTCAGTTAAAAATCATTAGGTCTTTTCAGACCTCCGTTTCAGTACCTCAATAAAAGTTACTGCATCTTCGGTAGGTGCACCAACACCACGAACCCACTGCGTGTATTTACACACCATGAATTCAGGGAACTGGTGAGTTATCATTTGAAGCACAGTCCAAAATCCGTATATGAGAAAAGGGACATACCTAAGAGTACTGAAAAAAAGCAACACCTGGGTCCTTTTTCTCATGTACTGATTTTGGACTATGGTTGTTTTTTAATTTTTAAACGGACACTCCATCTGTTTATGCGCACCTACTGAAGATTCAGTAATTTTATACTTACTAAAACGGATGGTCCAAAAAGACCTATTGATTTTTTCTGACATTGGGAAATGATTGAAGAATCATGATAGATCAGTGAAAAATCATTAATTTTTAAAACAGCATGGGCGAATTTTTTTGGAAAAATTCTGTTTGAAAAACAAAAATGCACTTGTTTGCATTTTCATAATAAAAAATGTTTCCAAGTTGGGGGAGGCTCGAACGCCAGGGGCGTATTAACCAGTAGGCAAAGTAGGCAATGCCTAGGGCGCAGAGATTTTGGGGGCGCAAAAATTTTGAAAGCTCAAAATTCAAAATTTTGTATTTTTTATAATTCATTATAAATAAAATTAATTTCAAATTGAAAAGTTTGTTAACACAGATTCGCGCCCCTTGATGCAATGTAATTATGCAAAGAGGCACGTACAAGGAGAGCTCAGGGGGTTCAAGCCCTCTAAGTTCGAAAAGAAGATTCTTTAATTACAAAAATCTGAAAAGTACATTTTTTAGCTCTTCAAACGGTAGGTATTTTTCAAAAAAAAATTTCGCCCTCGCTGCGCTCGGGCAGTATTTGAATCAATTTTTGAAATTAACGCTTTTTCATCGATCTGATTCCTCAATCACTTTCTAGTTTATCAAAAAAATCAATGATTTTGACTGAAAGTATAGTGAAAAATGACTGAATTGAAATCTGATTCTTCCTCCCCTATTTTTTTCTGAAATTTTTGGATTCTTTCTTAATAATAAATTTCTGAGTGAGCCTACGATCAAATTAGTATTTCTTGCGTAATGACAGTGTATTGATGAAAAAAATTTGTTAGTGACTGAAATCTATCAGGGAAGTGGTTGAGCTACGCTCAGTTCCCTCTTTTGTTTTTTTGGGGGGGGAGGGGGGCGTTAACTTTGCCCTTGCCTAGGGCGCAAAATTTCTTAATACGCCTCTGCTCGAACCTCATTTGCCCTCTCCATGAGCGCGCCCCTGAAAATTTAGATAGTTTTACAAAAATTGAACCGATTTACTAAACATGGAAGAATATTTTTAAAAATAAAAAAAAAACTTGGACAGATTTTTAAAATTTGATCAATTTTTTAAAAATTAGACAGTTTTTCAAAAATTGAGGACTTTTCTAAGAGTTTTGAAATTTTTGAAAAACGTTGCGATTTTTCCCAACTTGGGTGATATTATAAAAACCGCTTAATTTTACATGAAATTGTACTACTCATTTCTCGAAAAATAAATTTCCTAAAAATTGGAGAACGACTTTCTAAATTCGTATGTATTTCTACAAATTACTCGATTTCACGTAAAATATTGGACTTGTGTCAAGTTAAAAGACAAAAGTCTGAAGAGTCAAGTCGACAAATACATACATATTCAAAAATTGAAGACTTCTTCAAAAATTGGAAAACTTTTCGTGCAAAACTTGAAATTGATAACCCATTTATTGAAATTTGAAAAAAATTATCTTAGTGATAATTTTTTGAAAAATGGGAAATATTTTCCAAAATTGGAAAAACTAACCAAAACAATTATCAAAAAATTGAGTAAAATTTTTCAAAATTCAAATCATTATTTTAAAAAATCTAGGCAGTTTTTAAAACTTGTACAATTTTTTAACTAAAATTATATAGGTAGGGAGAAACTGCTGTATTTTTTTTTTCAAGAATGAAAAATTGTGCCATAGCATAGTGAGCTTATTTCTGGACCCTCCAGCGTTTTATTTACAGTTTTGATTTTTTTTTTCAACTTTGTCAACGAGTACAAAAAAGAATGAATTGCATGTCGTTATTGGCGTTAGCTTGATTAATTAGGCATAGACGTTCGAAAGTTTATGTAATAAGAATGCTTACTCTGGACCCGAGCGTATCTATTCGGTAACGTTCAGCTTAAAAATTATTTCCTTTAATCCCAACTCAAACAATAAAGTTTCTGACACAAGCAGAACTAGCAGAAGTGTGAACGAACTAAGCTTCCCAGCCTCCGTGGTATTACCCAATAATTTATACGACCTACGGATACGGACCTACCTAATATTTAAATTAAATATTATCTTATCAAATTTTATCGTTCTAGAGTAAAACCAAAGTATAAAATGCTTGCAAAAGTCGAAAAGACGAAAATCACGCAGCTTTGAAAAAAAAAGAAAAAAATTTATATTTTTCTGAATTTGCGCTAAAGCACTTCCTATCGTCGAGAAAGGTAACTACAGTAAACCACTGTTACCAACCTGTATGTGGTCATTTTTTTGTTTTCCTTTGAACAACACTGTGATAAAACATCTTCATTATCAAAAAATAATAAAGTTTTTCCAAGTTTTATGGTTTCGTGTAATTTTACGAAGTGATATTTAATTCGTGATGGAATTGATAGATGTAAATTGATTACAAATCATTCGTGAGCAAACGGAAATGCTTCAGGTACGTATTTCATTTACTTCCATGCATAATGCTTGGTGTTGTCTATGGGCCGACACCTCGATTCACATTATAGCTCAACTTTTTCATTTTGATAATTTTATTTAAACGTTTACGTATTTTTCCAGCATAATCAAGATACATTGTGAACGTTCTAGTCATTATTTGATCATTTGAAAGTCCACATTATGGCAGAATTACTGCTAGATCCTCAGATTCGTTTATGGGTGTTCTTACCGATCGTTGTGATTACTTTCTTGGTCGGAGTTGTCAGACATTACGTGTCGTTGCTTATAATAACCCAGAAAAAATCCGAATTGTCTCAAGTACAAGATAATCAAGTGTTGATACGAGCGCGTATGCTGCGTGAAAATGGCAAGTACTTGTCGAAACAAGGATTCTACATGAGGAAGCATTTTTTCAACCACGAAGAAACCGGATACTTCAAATCGCAACGTAAAAACACTCAACCGCCGAATCCAATGACTGATCCTACCCTTATGACGGAAATGCTCAAAGGTAATATCACGAACGTGTTACCGATGATCGTAATCGGTGGATGGATCAATTGGATGTTTTCCGGATTCGTTACCACGAAAGTACCATTCCCTCTGACTTTACGTTTCAAGCCCATGTTACAAAGAGGTATCGAGTTGATATCATTGGATGCATCGTGGGTGTCGTCGGCTTCTTGGTATTTTCTCAACGTTTTCGGATTGAGAAACGTGTACTCGTTGGTACTGGGTGAAAATAATGCCGCTGCTGAACAAGACTTCGCTCCTGGAATGATGCAGATTGGCGGTATGGGGCCGACTCCGCCGATTGATCCGAAAATGGCATTCAAAGCTGAGTGGGAAGCGTTGGAAATTTGTCATCATGACTGGGCGTTGAATAACGTCGAATTTGATGTTTTGGGTAATCAAGTTATCGAAAGTTCGATCCAGAATTAAAAACTGAACGTGGTGGCGTGACGTGTATCTAGTTTATCTCAAGCTGTGGCTATTTCGAAACGGATTCTATATTTTGTTGTGTTGGCATCTGTATTGTTTCTGTTGTATTATTATTATTATTATTTTTGTGACTCGTTCTGAGAAATTTTGTATATAAATGTAGAAGGAATTTTTTGTTTTGTGGGTAGATTTTTTTTTTCATAGTAAAAAATACGAAAATTCAATAAAATTCGCTTTACACGATTGCTACAATTCTGTTATCTATTTTTGGTCTCTTGATCTTATATATTTTTTTCCCTAGTTTTTCATTATTTGTGTCTGGTGAAGCTGTCTATCTTGCTCCCTATGATTATTTGCTGTGGTGTTTTTTTTTTATCTAATGTAATTTTTGGGGATTCCACCGACTCAAACAGCTGTGTTGGATTGTTTTCAAGGGTCAAATATAAATCAGCTCCCTTATTTTTGATCTTCCCCCTCGTATTTGTCGCACGCTGATACTTTCTAAATGTATTACTTTTTTCAAAAAATACAGTTTTTTTTTTTTCAATTTCAATATTCTGTCTTATTTCAAAATTTTCGAAATTTTTCTGACTAGGAATGAATAAGTAGATAATTTTTTTAGAACTTGAAAACATTTAAAATATAATTTTCAAATTAATACTTAGATAGGTACCTTACTTATCGATCAATTCAAAAATAAGAACAGTTTTTTGAACACTGGATATTTTCCAGCTCAATGAGTGTATAATTAAAAAAAATTATAAAATATAATAAAAATACAAGAAACGCAAACTTTTTACTTTAGATGGTTTTTTGATGAATTCTTATTGGAAAAATTAAAAAAAAAAACATTCTAGTTTAATTGAACTCTCTGACTTTCTCAGATTTTTCCTTCTTCCCAATTGGCGAAAATCAGTCCTCAAAAATTTTTAAATTTTTACAAAAATTACATACTTAGATTGTTTTGTTTTTTGTTTTAATAGGTAGGTAACCATCCGAAATCATGCTGTGAACCTTTTAGCATCCATAATAATAATTTTCCTATTGTAAAATTTTCCGAAATTCTTGAATTATAGAAAGGTTTTGAATCACATAAATATTTTAAATTATTAAAAAAAATCGATCAATAAAATGTATAGGTAGGTCACCAATATGGATTATCTGAAAATATATGTGCTGAAGTTCATTTATATGTATATTATTTGGAAAAATCCAAAATAAATTTTCTAGAGGCTTTAAAACTTCTCAAAACCGCTTTCAATTAATTCTGGCGGTCGAAAAGGTGTGATACCAAATTTCAGTTTTTCTCCTAGATTAAATAAAATTTTCATATTTTGCAGAGCGATAAAATAATTTTAAAATCTCAAAAATTCGCTGCAATTCAAGAAATAAACTAGGTACTTACCTTCTACCTACATTATTAGGTATTCATTTGTTTAAATTTTCTTGTGCCAATTCTCTTCTGTAGTTCTTTCAACGTTCAAGTTTGACAAAAAATCATTTCGTGAAAATGTGATAATTCTATGATTGGAAATAATGTCCGCATCAATTTTTCAATACAGAATAAGACACTTGTCCCTTCAATTTTCAAAATAGGCAATTTGTTTATCAAATTTACTGGACAATGTGGATACTCGTAATGTATTTGTAGGCGGTTTAGTAGGTAGCTCTAAGTTTCTATCATGTGATACGCATATAAGTTACATAAATGTGATTGGAAATTGAATTGAGAAGAATCGGAAGTTATCTTACCTACTAGTCCGTTCAAACTGAGGACATTATTGGTCATTGTTTGCTTTATTATGATTCATTCGAATTTGACGTGGTAGAAGAATATTTTTCGTGAATATGAATATTGAATAGAGTTCTCCCCACCTGACCACCTTGGCAATGGCGAACGGGTTATAACACGACGATTACTCCTACCAGTACCACAGTACCTGTACCTGAGTACCAGAATAATGTGTGTGCTGCGGTGATTGTTATTTCTCACTCGTTTTTTTCGTAGTTGTACCAGAATCTGTGTGATGCTTCGGTAGCGTTTTGCTTCGGAATTGGAATGCTTTTCTGTTGAGTGTTTTCTCATCGGAGTTTAGTTTTTGGTGCATTATTTCATTTTATTTTTCATCTTTTCCATTATTTTTATATACTCGCAAACTGTAAAGTGTAGCTTATCGTGTGTTCGCTTACCCGTACCCGTACCCATACTTACCCATACCGCAAATTGCTATGGTAAATAAAGAATGAATGTGCTTTTGATGAATAATACACGTGTTTTCGTATTACGCTATAATTATTGACGGTTTTCATTATCAAGACGACATTTACGATCGCTCGGTGTACCAATTAATTTTTCAATTCAATAGTCACTTCACCTCGGTGTGTTCGTATTTCTTATTTGTGAACGATTGTGATTTGTGTCGGCTTGCTGTGTAATAATAATCATCCAGAAATAACCGTGAGTTCCCAATGCTCTGCAGTTGAATGGTGTTGAACCGAATTTCAGTTTCCATCCAAGACGACTTTAGCAGTTTGCAGGGTTAGATTTTTCGTTCTATGTGGTGAGTTCGAGAATTGTGACTTTTATTTTAATGTAATGTAGAATCAGCGACAAAATATACTCAGGATTTTCTCATGTAGGACGCAAGGTATCTGTCTGCCGTCACCATGTCAAAAAATCAAAAAAAATGAGGCCCTCGAGTGAAAAAAAAAACTCGAAGAATAAAAAAGTGTGATTTTTGAAGGAAAATTTCCAATGTGTAAGGTAAAATAAGGCTTGTTTTTGGTCCCAGCGAAGCGAGAGGGAGCAGTTTTATGAATAATTGTGTTGGAAATGCAAAAATTGTTATTTAGATATTAAACAAAATATTTTTGACCTTTTTTGGAACAAATACCCCCCTTTGCTCCTCTCCTACTCTTTAATTCGGAATTAGTGAAAAGTCATGGATGAACAGTCAGAATTTCAGCACAGGAGAAACTAGCGAAATTCACTGATTTTCTCCTGTGCTGCAATTCTGACTGTTTCTCAGTGATTTTTGATAATTTTCATTGATTTACAAATCAGAGAGTATACGTACAATATGATGCTCAAGAATGGATTATTGTACAAACTTACATATTTACCTAGTAATCATATCATCGCAGTAACGTATCCTAAAGCAGCCCTATAACCATGAGAGGAGGGGGACATTGTCTCCTCTGGAAAAGTTATTTGCCCTCTGGAGAAATTTGTCCAAAAAATCTTTAACTTGTTTACAATTTCACGATTTCAGTATCAATATTCAGTTGAGCTATATAAAATGAAGAACTTACGAATTTTTTCCTTCTTAAGATTGCAGGATCTTTCGGACATTGAAAATTCCCACAAAATTTAGTCAAATTCTTCAAGAATTGAAAGAGTTTTTCAAAGTGAGAGAAATTTTTCATTTTCAAATTGTAAAATTTTTTATAAACTAGAAAGTTTTGTTGAAATTGGGTAATTCTTTCTATAATGTAGACAATTTTTCGAAAAATTGATCAATTTTATAAGATTTGCGTCCATTTCCTAGAATCTATGATTTTCTAAAACTAAGAACATTTTCTAAAAATGGGTTAAATTTCCAAAAATCAAAGGATTTTTCAAAATTTGGACGAATTTATATATACCTATCTGTTCAATTTTTCAAAATGTGGACTATTTTTCACAACATATTGTATCATTATTTGACTTTTTGGTTAAAGTCTCTCAATTACATATGTTTTTTTTTTTTTATCTGGATGTCCATTGTTCCTGGTTGCTTTCATCTTTGGTGTCCCGTCTTATGCCAGTAGACTTGATTTGTACATATGAAATTTCCATGGTTGGGTGGGACCAAATTTTTCAGTTCTGTTAAAAATTGATTAATTTTTGTGCTTACACAAAACTTTTCCGTATTATTTTTGGGTAATAAAGTATTCATGCTCAGCTATTTTTCTGTGTACCTATATTCAATATTTCGATTTTCAAATATTTTTGCTGTGGTTTCGCTCGAACCAAAATATTATTTTTCCTTCCAGCGTTCGAAATATCGATAAATTGATATGGATGAAAATTTTATAAAATTCATCCCAAGTGTCTCTAATGGTGTTAAAAATTTATGCTTTCTAAACTCTTTTTTGCCATTTTATGCTAAAATTCAATTTTGGTAAAAAAAAAAAAACATAAAATATTCGCTTCAAGAATATTTTTTGGGGAATCTGAAATTTCTATTTTTCTAAAATTTTTGTCCTGTTTTTTGTCGAGGTCAAATTCATAGATGATAAGAATGAATTGAAATACAACGTTTGAAAAAAGAGGAATAGTTGAAAAAATATTGGAGAATTGTAAAAAAATAACATGAATTTTTATTTTCTAGATCCAGTATTAGACCCCATTCTAGATTCTCTATGTGTTATTTTCTTTCTATAAACAATTCTCATGGAAGAAAATTTTTTGTATAAAGAGAAGGGTGTGATTGGGGGGGGGAGGAGGGGTATCATTCAATTTATCTATATTTTTAATGCTCTATCTGACATTTCATTTGCTCCTTTCCAAAACAACCTTACCTACGTAGGTAGGTATGTAGGTAATTAGGTATGTATATTTAATTAAATGCCTATTCGACTTGGACATCGTCGATTTGTCGACAGAAAAGTGAAACCGATGAACTTGCGGTGTTTCGAAGTTGAACCATGTTGAACCTTCCGACGTTCTTGAAATACTAGTTTACTCGGTCATGGTTCAAGAGTCGTTTGCTAGGTACTTTGATTTTACTTTAATTATTAAAATTAATAAAGTTCGATTTAGAGAACCGTATCGCCGCGCCGTTATGAATGAAATACTTTAGAAATTAACAGCTTGTATTGCTTCATACAGCTACGTGTACGCAGGTATCGTGCGTACATCGCCGACAATAAGGAATAGTCTATTTTCAATTTTCGTGAAATTTTCCAACCTTCTTGGCTCAGACAATGACAACATGTTCTTGGAGCTCATGCATTGTTTTTACGGTTTTTATCATTACTGACATCATTGTCTGATCGATTCATTACTGTTGAAATTGAGGTTCTTTTAATCGATTTGAAATGACGAATTGATGAGGTTTGTTGCCATCGAGATCGCGATTCCGGATCTCGAGGTTTCTGTGTCGATGCCAGATTTGTTGTATGGTTATGCAATATTTGAAAAATTGCTTAGTTTGGGAAAAAATTACGTACTGCACTTTGTTTTCCTGGTAAATCGTGTCAAGTGTTGAAAAGTAAATTACCGTTGACTCGAATGCTTCTGTCTGGACGATTTATTATTCTTACGTTCTGTCGTTCTTCAATTTCCAGCTGTTTTGAAATTTCTAACATTGCTTGGAATTGAAGGTTTACCCTGTAAGAGAATCAAACCTCAATAATTTCAAATGATGTGATACGTGCTGGTACACAGATTTTGCAACTACGCCTACCTCATGGCTCACTCGAAAAATATCATCACATTTTCACATTTTTTTAAAATCAATTTGGAAAAACGATTCAGCAATAATTTTTGTTCCTAGAAATAAATTCTTGTAGACTCTAAATACATTGAAAAATTTCAACTTGAAAAAATGGGCGATAATTTTTTTTTTTTAGATGAAATGTGAATTCATTAGGTACATTACCATTGTAAATTATTCCATTACAGGTAATTTGCCTATATTAGGGATTCCCAAAGTGAAAATTTTTACTATAGATAATTAAAAATTATATTTAGCAAAACTCGTTTTCATTTCAAAATTTCGGCAAACGTATGAAAAGTAATATTCTATGACACGAATTATAATGAATACCTGAGTAGGTAAATTACCTTTGATTTTTGAGGCCAAAATTGTTCAAATATTCAAGTATGGTTCAAATTTTGGGTTTCTACATGCGAAATATAGACGATGAGATGGCGGAAGGGATCTAAAATATGAAATCATAATGAGATCACGTTCCTAAGGGCGAGATTTATTTTGTAGCTCAAAAAGAAGAGAAACAAAAGGAATGAAAATTTTGAGAGAAAATGAAGAGAGTTTTTGTTGAAAAATCACCTTCTAAGTAAAAAATACCTCTTAAAATTTTTTATTTCCGCGATATCTATCTCCATTATGAAGGGAGGAGAGAAGAGATTGTTAAAATCTTGAAACGTTTATTTTATTGAGAAACTGATTAAATTTTTTTGCACAATGTTTTAAATGACTCACTTGAATTATGTTTAATTTTTTTGAGGAGAGAGACAAGGAGAGGTGTAAACAAATTCTTTCTTTGATATAGGTTATCAATATAAGCATGCCACCATCACATCTCAGAACCAAATCTCCATACAGCTGCCGAAGTTGATTTTTCCATGGTTTGGTAAATTTTTCAAAAATTGCAAAAGTTGTCTGTTGCTAGTTCAGTTTTACGTCAAAATAGCAAAATATGGGGTAAAAATCCTGAAATTAGTGTATTCGAATCTATTGCAGCTATTTTCGAATTGAACTGGAGCTTCCTGGGAAATTTGATTTTTTCTCCTGCTCATTGGAATCGCTTTTAAAAAATAGTGGTCGGTAATTTGACATTCTGAATCGAATAGTGAAAAAATCCCAAAACCGTTATAATTTTTTCAGAAACAAGCTTCAAAATTTTGTGCTACTCGCTAAATTCGACCCCCCCTCCCCCAGTCGATTACGATAAATTCAAGTCAGATTGAAATCGCTTCAGAGACATTAAAATTGAAATAACATTTCTGATTGGGTGGGGGATAGATTTTCTCCTCGAAACCTTATGATCTGAGGAGAAGCCATCGATAATGATAACACAAGTCGGCGTAAAAAATTGTTGCTCTGTTTCTCGATTCTAATGCCAAAATTCCTATTTCAGACATCAAAATATATCACCTCGGCCAGTACTGGATTCCAAAGTTTGCTTGGAGGGATGGAGGAGGGGGTGGAGGTCGAAAAATCTGATTTTTTTATCCAGCCTTATAGAAAATTTCACGGCAAAACAAATGGCGCCAACTGTAGACCTCTATCTCTCTTTAAGAAAAAAAGTTACAGCTCATTCTTTCCCAAATTCTATGAATAAATCTCATTTTTTGTGCCTTTTCCGCGAAAAAGTGAAATTTCTGAGGAAACTTAGCGTTCTAAAGTCATAACGACCTGGACAAAAATTGTAGAGAATTAAATTTCCTGTCGGATGGAACCAGTGAAATTTTTCTGGGGCATATTTTTCAAGATATTTTTGAGTAAAATCAAGAAAAAGAAAATAAATTTTCGTTTTGTTTCTCAATTTCCTCCAGCAATGTTCAACTTTACTCAAAAATATCTTTAAAGATATGCCTCCCAGAAAAATTTAATTCTCTATAACTTTTGTCATCGTCATTATGGCTTAAGAACGCTTAGTTTTCTCAGAAATTTCACTTTTTCGTAGACAAGACACGAAAAAATGAAATTTTTTCACAGAATTTAGGAAAGAATGCGCTGTGACTATTCTAAAAGAGATAGAAGTCTGCAGTTTGTGCCATTCGATTCGCCGTAAATTTTTTAATGAAATTGGACAAGAAAATTTCAATTTTTTTCCAATTCTCGTGCTTATTACTCTTGAAAAATCTTATTTTTCGACCCCTCCCCATCTCCTAAAGCAACCTTCAATTTGAGAAGGAGTTACAGGGATTCAGCAAAAAATATGGCTGAAGAAGGGGTCAAAATTTCTTAATTTTGTAAACTCCTGAATCGGTTTTGAGTAAATTTAAACAGATTCTTGCAAATGTCATATCTGGCCTCGTCGATTTACTTGCGTTTTTGAAATTATAGAGAGAGAACTACTTCCTGATACTTTTTAAATTTTGTATAGTTTTTCCCCCGAATTCTTAGTACCTACATCAAGGATCGAGATTCGAGAATTCTCAACTTCCGTAGATTTTGATTTTGATGCTAATTTTGGTCTTTCATCAAAGGAACCGCGGTAGGAATTGAAATTGACGCAGGTTTTTAGCTCCATAATTCTTACTTACCTATACCCAACACCCAACCCACCGATCATGACGTCGTACTGCAATATGCACTCTTGTTTGCTGAACTGGTTAAGATTTTATGGAAGTTTGGATCCAATACAATGCCATCCACTAATCCACGCAGCTCAGCGGTTCAAGAGCCCTTTCGTGGTACCCACGTCGATCAGATACCTACCTTCGAATTCTATGCAAAATATATCTAATGAAGAGTCGCAGAGGCAGAGTAGCAATCAGCAGCGATGGGTAATGTGTATTGCGCTGCAGGAAGTACATAACTACAGCTAGAGCTACATTACACATAGCTGCGCGTATGAATACTTACGTGAACCTGTTTGGCTGTACGAATACGATAGCGATACAACAACGATAGGTGATACCTCAGCCCATAAGCACGATGTCCGTGATCCGCCTAAACGTAGCATTTCAAGGTTATAAGCACGCGTGTATAGCAGCATCGCGAACCGTATTTTCTATTCGCGGTACGTTGGCGCGATTAATGGGAAAGATGAACCCGTCCCGTCGCCGCGACGTCGTCATCGCGAACGCCAATATCTCTTTCTCGCTCTTCCTTTCCTTCTAAGGTCTGGGGGTCTGGGGGTCTCTGAGATGCTCCGTTATGTTTTCTTCTCCATGTGGGAGGATTTTTTTTTATCGCGAGTGTGATACACCGCGCCGCCGTCTGTCTGACGATGAGCCGTAGCCTGCTTGAAACGTAGGTATTACATATTGTATAATACAATACCATACATGTGTACTTACATGCATGTAGATGTACTCACACGGCACACCACCGTATGTGTAATGTGTACTTGTACATATGTATATGAAATGTTGGGTCGTTGAACGCCGCGGCTGCTAAAGCGATCGTCGATTTTTCACCATATTATAACACTATACCTACGTTGTGAATCATGCCGATCACTATCGAGTTACCAGTTACCTACGTCAGCATTGCTGCAGCAATTGGAGTATGCTAATTGCTTGCTATTACGCTTCATTCGGTTTCTAAAAAACATATTATTCACTAATGTACGCACGATGATGGTACGGTTACAGTTCAGTGGTTACTGGTCAGTTATGTTGATGTTGGTGTTGGTCTGTTCTCTGTTGGTAGTTGGTACACAAAAATGGTGCGGTATTCCGACAAATTCAATCGTTGGTTTCACGTTCAAGTACCTACTCGTAATTTGCCCATCAAGTTTTGACGATACCAATGCCAATCAATTTTATTCAGACCGGTGACTAATAGATTAGATCACAGTGATATTTTCAACGGTGTGCTTCTGATGACTGATGGTGGTTGCTGGACCGGCGAAAGAGAGGCATAATAAGTATACGGTTTGCCCTTTGCCCTGAGACCGAATTTTCCGGAAAACCCCGTCGAAGGTTCTTAGAAGGGTCACAAAGCAATGAAGCCTCTTGGCAACTACTATACAGGGTGATTCAGCTAGGGGTATCACATTTATATTTTCAATAAAATGGAAACAATTGTAGCTAAAGAATTGGAAGAGCTCAGCCACGCAACATTCGAGAGACTAAAGATGGAAGTTTTCTCATATACGTTCGGAGTCAGTTCACAAAGGCAAACGATTTGGGAAGGACCCCCATTTCCTGATTGAGAACTCGTATCATTTTTACATAATCGAGTTCATTTTTTTCAAGACTTGTTTCCCAAAAATTGAAATATCTAGACGATTGGAGCGACCTACGAAAAAATAAGGTCGACGAAAATTGTTGAGTATTGAAGTTTTCTTTATGCTTGGAGAGGTCAACATTTTTTTAGGAGTCGATATTTTTGCGGTATTCTCAAAAAAAGTTGGAAGTCGAAATCGTCGAATCTCTTGTTTTTGAATTCATAAATGAGAATACCGCGAAAATATCGGCTCCTAGAAAAATGTTTACCGCTCCAAGCAGAAAGAAAATTTAATTCTCTACAATTTCCCTCGACGTCAATGTTTAATAGGTTGCTTCAATCGCCTAGAAATTTTACTTTTTTGAAAGCAAGCCTTTAAAAAATGAACTTGATTTTGAAAAAAATGACATGAGCTCTCAATCAGGAAATAATGTCTCTTTCTAATCATGTGTGCCTTCGCAAATTGATTCGAAACGTACGAAAATTTTCTTCAAATGTTCGCTACATTTCCGTGACAAAAAAATCAATTCGATTCATTTTTCAAGGAGCCATTTAATTTTAAAATGAAATACCCGCAGTCGAGTTGACCTGAAAAGTCGGTAAAATGCACTAGCTGGATCATCCTGGTCATTAGATAATTTCAATGGTGAAGGAACCTGGGATATGAAGCACCACCTGAAATCAACTGGGTTGCGTTCAGGTTGGGTTATGTATAAACATACAAAAGAATTCAGAGCAGTGGCGTCGGCGTCGGAAGCTTTTTTTTTGAAAGGGTACAAAATGAGATCCAAGATGTAGAATATTAGAAAGATTTTCAGGGGAGTGGGCAAAAAGGAGCTTTTTTTTGCTCTGTCGCCTTAAATAATTTATACAATTGTGGTATTGTTAATGTCCACGAGCAAAGCGAGGACGAAACTTTAAAAAAATTGAGTTTTTTATCAGAGGCGAAACTTTACTTTATTTTTTAGGGGAGTGGAATCCAAAAATTTGCCGACTCAAAGTTCTCCTCCAAACATGGACAAAAACCGCGGGGTGAATATGAAAAATTTTGGAACCAATAGGTATCTTCTAAAAAAACCACAACAACAACAACAACAAAACTTATTCCAAAAAAACTTAATATTTTTAAAAATTTCATTTGAAATTATCACCAAGTCTTTTGATTTTTCATAAACGAAAAGAATGGATTTTTTCACTAGCAAATATTGAATTTTCTGGGCTGGAAAGGAAGAAAAAATTACATATTATTTTTTAAAAAAATTTTGAAGAAAAATGCATTTAAAACCAAATATTATTCATTTTAATTATTTGTTAAGGGGAGGTGATATTTCCAGCCCAGGCTAAAAATTTTTTTTATTTCTAGAAAGAAAATAGTTCGTTTTGTAATGGTTTATTGTCTGAAAAATTTTCTGACTTTTCCAAAATTTTCCGACTGACATGGGGGGGGGGTCCCCTTAAGTTTCGCCTCTATTTTTATTTTTAATGCCCTTTAATGTCCAAAGAGGAATGTTTTCCATATTTTGATACTTTGAAAATTCCCATCTTATGTGAATGGAGGGGGATGGAATTTTTGGGGGAGGGGTACAATAAACCCTTGTACCCCATTTTGGCATTTTCCGATACCGCTGTGGGGTTTGATCAACAAATTGACCTTCAAACATTTTCTTTTCATTTCGTTGAAAAAGTCCCTTTTCGGTGCATAGCTCAATCCTACAGAATTTTTTAAAATGTTCGTGTATCTTGCCCCATGAGTGGATTGGGTGGGTTAGCATGTCTAATACAAAAATTACCGCCTCTCTACAAAATTTTAAAATTTGATCTAATCAATGAAAAGAGCTGAACTTGAGAATATATCCTATTTTCAACCTCTTGAATTGATTGTAAGTGGTTTTGAGACGTTCCGAAGCCTGCAAATTTTTTTGGATTTTTTCAGTGCTAGAGAAAGAAAATAAAGCAAGTAAATATAGTCCATATCAACTTGAGCACCTTTAATCGTCGATAACCAATGTGTCTTCAACTAGAAGGAAGTGATGTTTTTAGGATATGTGATCGATGGTAGTAAAATTTGTCCTACTCTGAACAAAGTATAGGCCATACAGGAGTTTCGCCTCCCAAAACCACCCAAAGAGTTGAAAAGCTTCTTGGAGTTAGTATCTTACCATGGAAAATATGTCGATGGTATACTTGCAAAAGGTTATATGTCCAAAATTTTCAGTTTTTGTTTTTTTGGATATTCTGATACTTGATGGACCATCAAGTATCAGAATATTTAAAAAAAAAAGATAAAAAATTTTGGACATATAACCTTTTGCAAGTATACCATCGATGTATGTATCTGTATAATTTTGAAAAAAGTTATACCGGGTTGAAATTTAATATGACGTTGGTTTCGGTACATACATCAACAACTAGGTATTTAGTCATCTATCTGGGTACATCCTTTTGTATACGATTGTAGGTATTTTTTAAATTATCTTTGAATATCGCTAACCAATTTTCCATTGTCTGATTGTTGCAGAGATCGTCGAATGAAAACTGAATGACGGACTTTGATAGAATAAAACGTGCCTGTCTGAAAAAAGGCGAACTTTGGGAAGATCCAGATTTCCCAGCTACACAATCGTCAGTATTCTATCATCAAAAACCTCCATTCCAGTTTACTTGGAAAAGACCGAAAGTACGTAATGCTATAACTTTTAGTAATAAAAACATCATCGCAGATTAAAACCGATCGAAAAGAAAACATTACACGTATTGCGTAGTATGAGTTACGTAATTACCACGTTATCGCGCAGGCTTAACGGCGAAAATACCTAATTTCGTTTTTGTTCAAGAAAACAAATTTTACATAACGAGAACAATCATCAACGGCCGCACTTCGCGAGCCAGGCGATTTTAATAAGCTGATTAATTAGGCGCTAATCGAAAGTTTTACAGCTGCAATAAAATCCGATTAAATTGTAAATTGCTCAATTACGCGTATTCTCATTTTCAGGAACTATGCGCACGTCCGGTATTTGTACACGACGCGCCGGCGCAGTTCGACGTCAGTGCTGGCAAAATGGGTGAGTGCTGTGGTTAATTAATAATAAATACGATACTCATTAGGTAGGTACCGTAGTATGGATAATTTGTCTCATTAACTTGGGTGGTTTTGCGAATCAATTAAGGAAGAGCAAAAGGTGGGTAGATAAAAATAGAAAATTTTCAACCTCGTTGGAGGTTTTTTGAGCCAGAACTCAAAATTATGTGAGAAGGTCATCGGTTTTACAAATTTTTGGGCCAAGATTTCGACTCTGTCTGTCATTAGTGAAGAATGGAGAAACTGATCCTTTTTTTTTTTCGTTCAAACTTCAAACTTGAATTTTAAGTATGAGGTGAAAGAAAAAGAAACATCTTTCAAATGTATGATTTGTGCTTCTTGCGCTATTCTATACTAAAAAGGGACAAAAATGAAGTCTGGTCTACCGATTTCGCTCAATTTTTTTTACGATTTTTCCTCGATCAAAATTGAGTAATTTGGAAAAAATCGCAATTGTCTAAAAATTACGAGGCCCACTCCCAGCTTCCTTGAGGGTTAGAAATGAAATAATGGTGGATTTATGAATAGACCACCAATGTAAACTCATAAAAAAAATTGAGCGAAATCGGAAGCCCCTACTTCATTTTTGTCCCGTTTCAATATGGAATAGCCATTGTGACTTTTGTCCTGTCGAATCTGCTCCTAATATTTCTCACAAAATCACCATAATTTCCTTTCCAATCGTTGTCAGGTTTTTTTCGCTTTAGAAATTCTCTGAAAAAATGTTCTGGTGCGGGGAGGGGTGGGCCAAAATTTTCTCTTCTCTTTTCACACTCGAATTCATGAAGAAATCTAAAAATCTAAGTGGTATGTCTTCTGTGTTTGATTTTCCATTTACCCTCTCGAGTTGATTTTTGGTGTCAAATGTAGACAAAATTTTTCAACTTTAACGGTACCATGAGCCATGACATCTATATTCTCTTACCATAATAACGTGTTTCTACGCCTAGGTTTACTATCCGTGTAGTGTAGTTACACGATGCAATGAAGGTGGGTACTCGTGTCTGTCTGCTTGTGCGAGTTTCAGGTAGGTATATTCATGTGTAGATAAACACAGATTAAATTAACGCTGCAGCGGGGCATGGGCAGTGCGACGTACAACATTAAATGTTGAGAAAGAGAATATTACTCTTAACGCGGTTGTTGTTTATTGTGGATACTGGATAGCTGTCCGATATAATGAGGCGAGATTTTTCAGTAATACTTTCACTAGGCCTGTGTGTCGATGTCGAACGACGACGCGACGCGACCGAAGAGCGATGTGTTTAGGTTTAACAGCTTACGGTGTATTTGTTGTGAACTTGTCCATAGTCTTCGTCTTGTCGTCTTCTTACTCCAGCTCCAGAGGTGTAAATGTAAAATATGTACGCCATGCCATACGCGCGAACTGCAATCTGCAGTGGCCATGTTTACGAGTTACGACGAGTAGAATATTATGAGGAAATTCGTGTTGACGTGTGCCTCTGTTCATTTTCATCCAATGTAGGTATAATAGGTATTGTGTTGAGATGTTGACGAGAGGATGTATAACTATTAAATGTGTACTTTATTGTAGGTAGATACATGTACCTATTTCCGACGTAAGTCTAGGTACGTGTTACGCTCCGATCGGTAGCTCTGTTCGCTCGCAGGTGTTTAATAGACCACTTTCTAACTTTTTTTTTTCAACTTGGCAAATTCTAGTCGGTCGTCTAATTGATAACAGGCATCCCGTTTGTAAATTGTTGACCGCTAAGTGCTCTTCTGCAACGTCTCCTCTCTATAAAATTGGTCGTAATTTCAGATTCGCTGATTTATTTAATGTCTACGTAGTAGGGTACGGGGCTCAAATACCGTCAAAACCAAACGATGAAACGAAACCCTAAAAAATACTTGTGTAGGTACTTTAGAAAATAACATTTTCAAAAGGAACTTCAGTTTTAAAAATTTTATTCCATTAAAATTACATAAGGTACTGGGAATTTCGAATAAGTTCTTCAATTTTTTTTTTCATCCCCTTGTTTCTAAACAAAAAAATGAATATTCCCCTGGAAATTCGTCGTAATACTTACCTATTTCAATTTGGAAGGTGGAAATGGAAAAATTTGAAAATTCTCGCTCGGAGTAGATTTTTTCCAATAGTTTTTGAATTCACAAGTACACAATTTTTACCAATTTGTTTCAATTTAAAACGCAAATTTTCCTCAAAAAGGTCGTTTTCGAAAAATCTAGTCTGCTCAGATTTTATTTTTGACTAAAGCGGCAAAGATGCAGTTTCGACAGGCCAAGAGTTACTCCCTTCCTCCGTTCAGAAATTCCATTTTTCAGCAAGGTGTCTAACGGTCAGTATAAGTCAGTATTTTTGCGAAGAGGTCAGTATCGTCAGTATGAGTCAGTATTTTTCACTAATTTACTCAAAAGGTCAGTATTTTTTAAAAATAATTTCAAAAAAATCCCATTTCCCCTTAAAAATTTCGATTTATCTTTAATAGGTACCTACTAAAATATTGATCAAAAAATAATGAAGAAATGTTTAGCTTTTGAATGAATATAAATTTACACAATTTTATTTTCAAAATGATGGTATACCTTACAATTTCTTCCTTTCCAACTTGGAAAATCATTATTTTCAAGTGAAAAACATTGTCCCTTCTTGGCCTTCTTATTTATCGAAGGACTCGGTAATAATCTCGATGGGAATTTTTTAAAATTTTTCGATTTTTTGGAAGATCAAGAAATGAGTTATAGTCGGTACAACGAAAGATGGAACTTTTCCCCTACTCGACTCGAAACGCGGAAACCAACGACGCGCGTTGATTTAAAATGTTGTCCAATCACAACTCAACGTTCTTAAATTTTGTGGTGGGAGAATGTAGGGGAAAAGTTCCTTCTTTCGTTGTACCGACTATAATTCAAATTGAAAATATCAGATCAGATCATCAGACTCGGCTATTTTTCTAATATGATCAGTTTTCCTTCAGATGTGATCCTGTATGAGCACAGATCTCAATCATTTCCCAACCCAAAAGTGAACCTACTTGTAAGATATGTACGGTCTATTTCTTAACTCTAGATAGGTTAGGTACTAGAAACTATGAGCCAATCTACAAATTCGACTCAACTTACCACGTCATTTGGACGAACAAGGCAGCCCGAGCCAGAAGTAGGAAAAATCTCAATCGAGGGAAAGTGACATTACGTTGATGAATTGATAATCGATTCTACACGCGTAATAAAACTATAAACAGAGCAACGAATCCGCGTATCGTTGTTATATACCTACGTGCTTTTCCAACCGTGAAAATCCCAATAGCTATAGCTGCTAGATAGCTTCGTTCCGCAGCTCGAAACGATAAACACGATGAGACTTTACGTTATTTATTTCGCCTGCTGCTCTATGACCGCGATTTTCTCTCTTCTAGGTACTTTTCATTTTTGTTTTTGTTTTCGTATTTCTTAAATTTAATCCATGTCATCGTTGCGGAATTTCCGCCTTGTCGACGGATCATGCAGTTCTTTCTCTTTGAATACGTTCTTGTACTTTTCTCTGCGTCTCAGTGTACCTTTGTACCTCTGTCTGTATCTGTACTTCCATAGGTTGGTATTGCTGCGTCGAGTCGTGGCTAGCGTTTTCTACGTGTATTATGTAGGTATACTTAGATACCTTATGTCGAAACAGAGACAGCTGCGCAGGTTTCAGGATCTATTATATTTAGACTTACTTACGCAGTTTCCAGTCCTAGAGACGAAACAAAAAAGTCATTGTTTGTGTACCGGAGAAAGGAAAATCGAGCTATATTTCGGACAATTATCGCAACTTGAGGTAATATCGCATCGTTGGCTGCGGCAACATGAGCACCTGGTAGGTATATTGTAATGAGAAAAGAAAAACGAAAGTATAACCGAAGCATCGGTTGGCGTGTGGGCTTTGTAACTGAAAATCGTCTGCCTGTACATGAAAAATGCAAAATCCGCTATATCGCACGGTTCGCTAATACTCATTTAACGCGCGCTAATTGCTCTGCCGTTCGCGAATTGCTCGTACGAAGAGTGAGCAGTGTGAAGAAACAAACGTATGAACACGTTAGGTAAAGAGTGGCCAGCAGAGGAATACTTGGTGGTTTGAATAGTAACGTGAGAAATACTCTCAATTTATTTTAAAAGGAGTGGGAAGATTTTAACGGATTTCTTCATTTTATTCCCAGAAATAGGTAATTTGATTTGTAAATGTCAAATGTGCTCAAAATCTCAAAAAACTTGTAAAATTGTAAATTTGCAGTGAAAAAAATCGAAGTTCTCTTCATTCCTGAATTTAATCTCGTGAGATATTTTCATTTTGAACACGAAAATTGTTGGTCTGGAACCATCAATTGCGGAAAATTTTAAAAATTGATATATTTCAACATTTGAGATCAAACTAACGAGAAGGCATTCACCAAGAAATAAACGTTTGGGCGGAAACAAAAAATCATCGGAACTACATTTAAAAAAGTGCCCCTCATCTAAAATCTCAAATACTCAAGATTCATTTCTTGCATTTTGGCAATTTTATTGAAAATTCGTAACTACCCCACGCGATCCTACTAAACTGCTGAATTTGAAAACTTGATTCAGGTACCCTCTCATTTATAAATCGGTGATATTTATCGAAAATCACTGAGAAACGGTCAGATTTGCAGCACAAGAGAAAATCAGTGAAAAAATTTTTACCGAAAACGAATCAGTAAGAAAAATCAGTCAGTAAAAATTAATTGACTGATTGAAATCAGTCAAAATTTACTGATTCAATCGGTGAATTTTCATTATTGAATCAGTGAATTTTATTTTCATTGATTCAGAAATGGAAATTCAACGAATGAATCAGTAAATTTTTTCATTTATTTCTACAGTGACGTAGACATTCTGAGAAATCAAAGGTGTGAAACAATTCAAATTGAAAGGAACTTTGACATGATGGAGAAAAACTGAAATTATTTATTCAAACGCAAAACGAAAAATATGTTGGTTTTTTTTTCAAAAAATTCATGCTTTGAGAAAATTGTGCTTTTTAAAAAAAATTAATTCGGATTGATGGAACACGAGTCGTAAAGTGTAAAAAATTTTTCTGTGAAATTCAATTTTTTTTTGCGGCCAAGTTTTTGAGGTATTTTTCGTGAAACATGAAATATAAACCTGGAAATTTTAGTTGAAATATCTCGAAAACCAAGCTTCCTAGAAGAAAACGAGTTGAACTCTACAGAAAAAATTTATGCTTTACAATTTTTATTCTTTTCGTTTTTTGTGGGTGACCCTTCTGATTTTAAATTCGACTTAAATGTCAAAATTTATCTAATTTTTCATCAAAAAATTTAAATTAGGTATGAATAAGTTCGACATAATGGAGAAAAACTGCCGAATTCGATCTCACGTCAATATTAAAAAATTGCTTCAAAATCATCTATCAGTGTTGATTACCTAGAACAAAGTTTAAAAAATAGTCAGGTGTGTAAACTGGATTTAAAAATATTTTGGTAAAAGTCATCAAATTACCATTTTTGGTATAAATTCTATTTTTTTAAACAAAATTATAATTTCGTTCATTGAAAGAAAGATTACTAGGAAACAAAAATTTCTCTGTGTAGTTAAGGAGCTCAGAATTTTGATAATTTAAACTGCAGAATTTATTGAGATATCTACTTGAAATAATTAGATATGTATTGTCATTGCACACCCCTTCATAAATGTCACTATGCAATTTCTTCTACATGTCTAATTAATTATTGAAATGCAACCTTCCATATTTTAATTCTGGGCTGCCCTTGCAGTTTTTTTACATAGATACCTAGCTGAAGATTTTTTTTTTCACCTTCAATACTTGACCTTTTTAAACTGTTATGTATTTTTAATGGCTGTATTCTATTTTCAGGTGATAAATGGCTAGTATCGTGCCTCGGAGTTCTCTACCTAACCAAAGGATTATTCTACAGGGTGGTGCCGGCCGATCAAACGTTTTCGAATTCCGACTACGCGGGTGTCTTCCGATTTCGATTGTGGTGGTGCGGAGAATGGGTGGAAGTGTTGGTGGACGATCGACTGCCAACGGTCACCGGAAAATTGGCCTTTCTGCAGAGTCAGCATTCCGATCAATTTTGGCCCGGTTTATTGGAAAAAGCCTATGCTAAGTGAGTTTCGCTGGAATTTTGTACGTTATTTAAGCTCCCATGCTATATTGCTATTGTTTTAGTTCACATACGCGTTCGTATTGCTGTTTCCGACGGATACCGACGCCTCGCGCGTTAATTAATTCTTACGAACGTATTCGTGTGTATTTAATCGCACTCGGCTATACGTACTTCGCCTCGTCTACGAAATAATGTAAAAAGAAAATGAAAATTAACGCCGTCTCGCCATCGTCATTACAAGTATCGTTATAATGAATGGCGCTGCGAACCCACCATGATGGATTACCCGGCGCCGCGCCGCAGACATCTAATAACTATTCGGATACCTTCTCGCGATCGCGAATTCCCAAAACTTCGAGTTTCAATTTCAAGAATCCGCTGCAAAGCAGCCATTAACTACCATCTTTGTAGTAGGTGTACGCTGTGCGGACCAACTGCGGCGCTGCGCTGCATCTTTTCTTTCCAGTAGTCCCGAAGCCGAGCGAATTTTTCGAATTATTGAACCCGGCACGTCGCGTTGTCGGCGGCACATTAATCCGACTAATCTTGCAAGTTAGTCCAGCGTTAAAACGTTGCGCCAATTATTTTACAATACCGCAATCGTGAGCATACGTTTGCTTCTCGTCTTGCCGCCGAACCGTACTTAATTCGAGACGGCTGCCGGAGTATTTTATTCGTTTCTTTAAAAAAAAATCCGCCCGAAAAAAAAAACCTCGAGATGAAAGAGAATGCTTGAGACGCAGAAAGAAGACCGGAGTTGTAACAATGATCGAGATGCGGGAATGTTACAGCGAAGTAGGTAGTTAGGTATACGCGGATACTGCCAAGTGCACAAATAAAATGACCCACAAACCATTTTCGCCGTCGCTGTGTTCTGACCCGGGCTCCTTTGTGATTAATAGCTGTCGAGAAATTTGGAATTGGTGGCTGCCTACATTGTTTGAGTTTGTTATGGTGTGTCGTATCGATGGCTTTACTCGCGAATTACTTACTTGTTGCTGGAGGCATCTTTTTCAAATTTGAGTGCATCAACTGTGACGGAGTAGCGGGATTTTGAATTTTGAGGTATTTTCAATCTTCCTTGGATCTTGGATTGAGTAAAATCTGAAAATCGATGTTCTATGTCAGACGATGGTCATGAAAAAGGTCGAAAAAGATGGCCAATTGTTGAAATGGAATGTCAGAAGTCGAATTGTTTTGCTTAGAATTTTCAAAATCATCAACTGTTTTAGTTCTCGTTGAAAATTGAAAATGGCTCATTTTCATAAAAGGCTTTGTTCCTATGATGTTTAATTTCTGCTCGAAATTTTACCTATTTGATCATAATGCCTAATTATGGAGTAAGATACTATAGAGTGCTATTTCTAAAGTTAAATTTTTACTGCTCCTTTTTCGTATCAAATGGATCCCTAGAAGTCAGAACTTGTGGACCCGGCCACTTAGGGCGTGCTATCTTGATGCTCCTCTCACCCTTCCAAATTGATAGTGATGGTATCTAATACATTTATACCTTTTTACCAATACCTACAGAATTGCATATTTAAGGGGGTTTTGTAAGGGTTTTGTAATTTTGGTATATTAAGAGAGCATTTCACAATTTTTTTTCTAAAATATTGATTTTGAATGGGGAAAAAATTTCAACGAACATGAAAAAGTAGGTTTCTTCCAAAAAAAACCTACCTACAAACTTAATCCAAGCTCGATTGGCTGTCTCTAGAAAATTTCCTGACTTTTCCGGGTAAATATCTCAAAAACTATGCATTCAAACCGAAATCCAACGCTGGATTCGTGTTCAGCGACTAAAAATCTACCTTCTAACTGAATCCCAGCGCATTTGGAAATAAAAAATTTTCCGTGTCACTGTCTCCCAAAATTTTTTCGACTTTTCCGGGTGAATATCTCAAAAACTATGCATTCAAACCGAAATCCGACGCCGAATTCGTGTTCAGCGACCAAAAATCCACCTTCTAACTGAATCCCAGCGCATTTAGCAAATGAAAAATTTTCCGTGTCACTGTCTCCCAAAAATTTTCCGATTTTTCCGAGTGAATATCTCAAAAACTATGCATTCAAACCGAAATCCAACGCTGGATTCGTGTTCAGCGACTAAAAGTCTACCTACAAACTAAATCCAAGCGCATTTGGCGAATAAAAAATTTTCTGTGTCTTTGTCTCATTGTCTCCCAAGAATTTTCCGACTTTCCCGGGCGAATATCTCAAAAACGCGACTTTGAAACCGAAGAGGGTCACAGGATTCGTGTTCAGCGATCCATATATAATGTGTTCCCCATAAAATGTTCAATTTTGCTAAATTGCTCAATTTTGGCCAAATTTTGTTCAAGAAGTTCAATTGTTTTAATGAATCGGAATGTCGAAATTTGAAGATTAAAAATGCTGAAATTTGGAAATTAATTGTCAATTTGTCATGAACTAAAAATTGTATGTCCAATTTTGCTTGAAATCTTCAATTTTTTTTTGATTTTAATAGGTGTTTGATTTTTGGCAAAAATTAAAAAAGCATATTTCTTTCAAAAGACTGAATCCTACTCAAAAATTTTCTGATTTTTGTCATGTACATACTCGTACTTAAATCGAAATGTTGAAAATAAAATAATTTCGAATAATGTACCTAATGCTCAATTGGATGCTCATAATTTTCCATGCTGGTTTAAAACGCTCAATTTTTGCTACATTTCAAATTCGTCGAATGCCAAAATTTGAGCACTGTACTAATTCATTCTTCAAAAATTTTTATATAAAAACATAGGTAGAACCAACTACAGAATGAGGCCAACCCGTAGGTTAAAAAGTGAAAATTATAATCATAAATGAGCCAGGTACTTTTTTAGTTGACCCGTCTTTGATTTTCTTGTCATTAAAAAGTAACACACGGATCAATTTGCACCTTTGATCGTATATCGTATGCGAAGAAGATACCGATGTACCTGCACCTATCCATTCTTGGAATAAGGCGATCAGAATCACATACTGGATACGCAGTTGCGGCAGGTTCTCCATTGCTATAAGTTTGCGGCATTGTCTCGACCCCGTCTTCTGTATGAGTTCACTGTCATTATCAATAGGCGAATATGCAAAGTCGAATATCTACGTAGTATGTAGTTTGTTGTATTTGTAGTTCGTACTACGACAACGTAGACACGCATAGACCAAGATAGTAGATATACGCGTGTGTATCTACGTGAATTTTTCCCAAATGACCGGTTTTATTGCATTCCTATGATACGACAGCTTTCTCCGGCTGTATGCTCGGATGGAAAATAATAACTTGTTTACGCTTTTTGTTGCATTGTCGACCAAGTGCGGCGCGACGGCGAGATCCCGGTGCATGGATGTAGTAGTAACACAATTTATTAATAATCGATATCGATTATACTGGGATGCTGCGAGGATGTTCGCCTATTGTGTGCATCTGTATGGGTAATAGGTATAGCCTCATGGACTGAGAGCCTAGCTGTGTGTTTCTGTTTATAGAGAGCTGACTGGCTAACCGGCTCTTTGGCACGAAGGTGCTTTTTCTATTGGGTATCGGTATCGCGTACATCGATCTTCGCATCTCTCCCATTTCTGCCTACACCAAGTTGCCTATGTTAGCTTCGATTCTATGGGTATTCTGCGAATGTGTGCCTTTTCATTTACCTACGTTTTGTGTTGATTTTTTTTCACAGGTTACACGGTTCGTACGAGGCGTTGAAATATGGCACGTTGCTTGATGGATTGGCGGATTTAACCGGAGGTATCACCGAAAGTATTAATATTAGGCAGGATTCGACGACTTGCGGTAGAATGTTGAATAAGTTGCTGGATATGACATCCTTGGTCACGTGTACCGTTCAACCTTCCACTACTACTCCTCAGGTGAATAATATGGGCAAATGTAATGCTTGTTTCATGAAGGGTGTTTTAAAAAAAGGCTGAGAACTTTTATCTTTCAAAAAAAAAAACTCAATTTGATCAATTTGTGATTTTGTTACGTTCTCAGATACGCACCTATGCTGAAAAATTGGCAAATGGAATCCAAATAGGCACCAATTACAGACTGTATTCGATCGAAAGAGTAAGGTTTCGATATTTTTTCGGAAAGCAGCGCAGCATTTATTTATTTACGTTGGTAAAAATCGTTTTCATCCGCAGGTAGAGACATTTAGCGGAGAACCCGTGCAATTAATTAAATTGAAAAATCCTATTACCGTAAACGGCGAATATATCGGAGCTTGGTCTCGAGAGTCGACCGAATGGGACGAAGTTCCGCCGCACGAAAAAGAACGACTGGGCATAAAACATACTACCGAAGGAGAATTTTGGTACTTATTTTACTTTACCTGCAAATAAGGCTGATGAGCGTAACTGAGAGCACTTTTGAAAATTTTTTGAAAAAGTAACTAACGTAATAGGTCATAAGTGCCTCTAAGCTGGGCACCTATTTTATGGCACTTAAATTCAAATAAATAAATAAACAAATGGCCATATAACTGAACCAAAAAACATGTAAGTAAGTGTTTATTTTCATTTCTGATTGGATTGGAATTTCAATAAATTGTGTTTTCAATTGAACATAAAATTTTCTTAATTTTTTGGTAATTGAGAGCACTGATTGTGAGTTTGGTTGGAAATTTGAAATTCTCATCTGTTCAATGAACATTTAAAAAGTTGAAGTTTTTTTTGTAAGTTCAATGGATTTTAAATTGGTACGTAGGTATCTACTTACTTAATTTTGAATATTCTTCCAAAAAAAAAATGACTTTGAAAACGTTGAAAATCGAATTTTAGTCAAAATTTTTCAATTTTCTAAAAGAATAACAGAATAAGTTGAAAAATCAAGTGTTCTTAATTGAGCTCATCAACTTTTTGTATTTTGGGCAGGGCCGTGCAGTGAAAATCCGGGCGGGGGGATTCAAGAGCAAAAAAAAGTCTTACACAATGGAGGAAAATTTGAAAATTTTGATTTCTGCGTCAACTCAATTTCAGATGTTATTTAGTGACTAAGTAGAACCAAAAAGTACAATTTTTTTGCAAAATAAATATTTTAATACTTACAGCTTTTTACTTTCTTCTATTACACTTTTTATAAAATGGCGATTTTTTTGAAGAATTGTATTTTTTGGTTTACACAGTCATTGAATTGTAATCTTCAAACGTAATTTTCGTAAGTTTTGAATTTTT
Organism: Pseudococcus jackbeardsleyi; assembly: GCA_038380155.1. NCBI lineage: Eukaryota > Metazoa > Arthropoda > Insecta > Hemiptera > Pseudococcidae > Pseudococcus > Pseudococcus jackbeardsleyi. The sequence continues at coordinate 2,445,392 of CM076240.1, forward strand.
TGAAAAAATCAGATTTTGATAAATTAATTTTAAAGAACTGAAGAATGTTTTTTAGTTCTGAATGGCCCGTACGAGCCCACCTCCCCCCCCCACACACACACAAAACCTCGGGCCGGGGGGAATCCCCTATTTTCCCCCTATCTGCAAAGGCCTAATTTTGGGAGACACAGAAGTCGCTATTTCGATGTTAGATATTCAATTTTTTCTTCTATCATAACAGGATTTCGTATTCGGATTTTGTCAAAACGTTCACTCACCTAGAAGTAGTTCATTTGGACAACGAGACCAGCAGAGATGAACCGTCATTACATCATAAGAATACCTGGCAAATGAGAATATATCAGGGTTCTTGGCAAAGAGGAGTTACCGCGGGTGGTTGTAGAAATAATCCAGGTAAAAAAATGCGTTAAAATAGGTATCAGGTTATTCGTACCCAAATTTTTCATAATTTACCTTTTTTTTTCTGTTTATTTTTCAGATACCTTTCATATTAATCCACAGCTTCATTTAATTTTAAGCGAAATGGAAGAAGTGATTATATCGTTGAATCAACATAGTATTATGGAACCAAAAGTACGAATAATTTTTCCTCCATTCGTTAAACGTGCTGTATTCTGAATATCCATTATAATTTATTCTCAGGTTATCGGTTTTACTGCCTATTCATTGCCTAAAAATATCGGAGAATCAGCCGGAAGACAATTTTTCAAAAAAAATAAATCTTTAGTCAATTCTCAGTATACGAATAGTCGACAGGTAATTTTTTAATTGCGTCAATTCGACCGATTGATAATTTTAAATAATTAACACTCGACGTTTAAATCGTTCTCAGGTCAGTCAAAGATATCAACTCGAACAAGGTGGCTATCTCGTGCTTCCCACTACTTTCGAACCAGCTCAAGAATCCAGTTTTACACTCAGAGTATACTCATGTAAACACTTGAAGTTAAAGTAAGACAATTTTGAAATCTAGTACGAGATTAATGACGCGACACTCGAAAGTTTTGAGGGAAAAAAATGGTGAGAAGACGTATGCGAAAGAAGCTTCAGAAAATTAAGCAAATTTATAGCCCAAGGGTTAGAATATTTTTTTATAAAGCGAAAGTTCATCCGAAGTATTCGTTTGCCTGGAGGTATTGTGTAGAAAGCCAATATCGCTTCGAAGAATTTGAATGATTATGTCGAATGAATTAATTATAGGTAACGTCGAAACGTACATATGTACATATTTATTAATTCTAGACTGTTTCTTTCCATGTTCCAGATTATTAGATACCACTCCGGTGCTTCTTAAATCAGCCATTGTCAAAGTAAGTCGTTCGTTTGAGACGTATCGGTATTTTACTAGAGTTACAGAATGCAACTAAGATGTACTTACCTACTTATGCTCTAAATGTATGTGGTTTTTTTTTTTAGGCTCCACTAACGGCAGTCGATGGTAAAAGTTTCACTCAATACGAATCGGTATTTTTACAGTTGGCTGACGAGCATAGAACTGTGAACTCTTTCGAATTGCAAGAACTATTAGATGCTTGTTTACCTAATGGTAAGTCGAATTGCATGTAGCTATTGAATTTGTTGGTGGATCTAGACGTCTTGAACAGCTGTGTCAGCTGTGCCAATTTTGTTCCAGGGCGGATTTGTTTGAACGAGTTTTCCAAAATTGATCAATATTTCCCAAAACTTGAACTTGACATTTTTTTCTGAATCCGGATAATTTTACAAGAATTGCATGATTTTTTTATTTGCAAGATTTTCCAAATTTCGAAACAATGTTTAAAAAATCAGTTTTGAAGAATTTTCTATTATCCAAACAATTTTTCAAAAATCAGAATATTTTCTAAAACGAGGAGAATTTTCTATTTGGGTGAATATTTTTCAAAATTCTGGCAATCGTCAAAAATTGGCTCATTTCTTGAAACCTAGACAGTATTCTGATTTTTTTCGTTATAACACAGCAGTATTTTTAACAGATTATATTTTTTCGAGGATAAACGGTTGTCCTACAGGACATATGGATACTAAATGATTTTCCAACTTCTTAATATTTATTAACGTTACATATTTTTATTTTTATCATTTTTTTCAGATTATATTAAGAGTTGCGCTTGTATGGAAGTTTGCAGGCAAATTGTTATAACCCTAGATGTATCCTTTTTATCGTCGATTTATTATTTTTACAATGAAAAAAAAATTATTATGTGGTAATTTCTAAATTTACGAGCCACCAAAACGGATAATATCCTTAAATTAATTACAATTAGAGTATGGGAAACGGTAGACTGAAATTCAGCGATTTCAAAGATCTGATGTGCAGTCTGAAATGTTGGCAAACTGCTTTCAAAAACCACACTAAAGAAAAAACTGGGATATTGAAAGCAGAGAGATTGAAAGACGCTTTATTGGAAGTTGGTCAGTACAAATTTTTGATAGAAGCTAGAATTTAATTCACGATCGTAATCAATGTAATTGTCAGAGTGAATATGGCCCGACCCAAGAGAAACGACTATAGTTCCGTGGTGGTGGCAACCCTGCTAGCAAGTTGATTCGAATCCTTATATAAACTCTGCGTTAGCGGAGTAAAACTAGTTCCGAAATCTACGTTCGAGTGGGATGATGCGTTGCTGGATCGAGTTTAGGCTCGATCTGGTGCGTTTTCAACCCTCGAACGAGTAAAAATCAAGTTTCGTTTAGGCTAAGTTTCGAAGTTTCGATTTTTCCCCTAATTCGAACATACGTGTCGTCTTAACATCTCTCGCTTCGGCTTGTACGACGCCCGGCTAAGTCACCGGAATCGGACTTAGCCGGCGACGCGTAAATATCGAATCCGGCTCGATTTATTTACCCGTCATCGGAATTCATCCGCGATTCCATCATGGCCCCTCATTTCGATGGGGGACCAATGGGGATCCTTCAAGGTACCAGTGCACCTAGGCCTGGATAGAGACCCTGGGACCCCGGTGGAATTCGCCATTCGCGAGATCGGTTCCCTCCGCGGAGATATCCATCCGGAGATATCCTCCGCGGCGTCGTTCCTATTCCCGCCGCGCGAATTCTTCCACACGTTCAGAACAATATGATCCATCGACCCCTTGCAGCTCCGGCGAAGTAGGGGACGATGGAGTTCAGCTCAATACGATGGCACCGATCGGGAGGTCTATAGCTCCTTTCGCCGCCGCCTCCGCAGCCAGCGGCGTGGCGTCGAATTGAGTGTAAAATCATCTCGATCATCGCCAATTTAGACCCATCCGTAACCGTCGGTCGCGGCCGTCACTCACACACACATACAGGTACGATTAAATACGTCGTGCAAATATACGCTTGTATCTGTCAACCGTGTTTTTATTCGTTCCAACGTGCGAGACCCCAGACGGGCCCCGCGGACCCTCGGCGAAGGGACTTCCTCCTAAATATCCTCCGGGAGGTAAGTCCGTAGAGCAAGATCGGGAACCTGGTGCGCACCAGTGTAATGGGAAAGAAGGACCCAACGGCCAGAGGACTCGTGAGGAAGGGGACAACCCTACCGACCCCACACTCCCTCCAACGTCCTCCATAAACAGTCCATTTCTTTACCACCCCCGTCCGGCTGAATCTTCTCTACATAATGGCGCCCGAAATAACGTGACTCTCCAGACTACGACTCCCACAGATGGCCACCTGTGCATAGGATAAAGAGGCTGGAAGCACATCGGACAAAATCCTGTATGTATATCTTCCGATTTTCCACCAATCCGCAAGTCGGAAGTGTACCATATGTTCGTAAAAATCTGAAACAAGGTAAAAATTATCTATTTAGGCGTCCTAAACGCAAAATTAGGTACAAATCGCATATGGTAACGTCTATATTTATTATATCATTATTCAAAATTTTGTCCCCAAGCTCTAGGCCTCCGGACTACAAAATTTTTCGCACCTTAAGTGCATAAAAATTAAATTTAGGCGTAACTGACACCGTAAATAGTGAAAAAATGTAACAAAAATGTTCTCCTTAACTCCATATCACGAATTACTAGTAATAATTACAGTTAAATTTCCGTGACGCGGAAATCTAGTAAATACGATATTGTAATTCCTATCAAATATCCTTAAAACGTCTTCCCCACTGTAACAGTTCGTGACGGAAACGTGCGACGTACACGACAACCTCAGTGTATCCTTAACCCATTTCCTCAATCAAACCACAAATTCCTTCATTTTTTCTCTCCCTTTATGGCGAAATACAGCCACAAAATTTTTTACATCGTAAAAACAACACCAAAATTCCAGGGATGGCGACATGATAGATGAAGGGAACGCGGCATTTCCCCCGTTATGGTACCGGATATTGGGCCCCCCGAACGATGTGGAATCATGTGATTAGGATGTCACCTTCTCGCACCATATCACAATCACTGGCTGTAGGCATCATAAATGCAAAAATGTCAAAATTATGTAAATTTCAGGCCATAAAATTCGCACAAGAACGTCACCCAAAAATCAAACTTTTTCTATAAAAAATCCTTGACAATAACCAAAAATTGTGACGTCAATTCGGAACTAGGCACCTTAAGTGCAAAATAGAAATTTTTCACTTAAAATTTCGGACTATGTACCTTAAGTACACAAAAAAAATAATATATTAATTTCGGCCAAAAACGTGAAATATCAAGGTCATAAAAATTCACACCAAAATACGAGTCAAAAAGTAGAAAACTACGACCCTCCTGGCCATTAACGTAACGTAATTAACGTAAACAACATCTCAGGCACACGAAGTGCTCAATAATAATAACTTACGTCATCAGAAATGATGAAACTTTCCGGATATGTAAATCTATGTATATAATCCGATATCAAATTATCAATCATACGATCTGATAATCTGATATTTCACATTTTTATGTGAAAACTAATCATAAGCCAATAGTCTCACTTTCTATAAAGTGAAAAAAAACCAAAAATGCACCACTTTTCATCTGCAAATGAAAATATCGGTACATTTCCGTTATAACGTAAAATCATGGCAATTTTTATTAATTCGCCAGTTGAAAATGCGACGACCACAATAATTAGGTATTTTTTGTTGCAGCAAGAAATCCTTTTATTATGCTCTACGCATTCATTATCTACCCTTTTCATACCCAAAATTTACGAACCCATTTTGTGGCGAAACGAATTTATTTCCCCACCCTAAAATTCAAAATGGACTAACCCACCCGAAAATTCGAAAATTTCAGGCCATTCTTCTTCAAAATTAAATAACCACTCATTTTGAACACTTTGATCTAAAAAATCAATTCCCACAACCTAGAAAATCGAAATCCAAAATTATAACTCAAAAATTCATAAATAAACTCATTTTTATCTTGACAATAAACTCTTTCGACATCCAAAATTCATAAACTCATTCACGATCTAAAAATTCAAATCTTCAAAACTCCACTCAAAAATATCAAAACTAACATTTCGATCACTAGAACCCTACTACCCTCTCGCAATGAGAAAATCAAAATTCATAGACATAATTTTCGAACCAAATAACCCCTTTTTACCACCTAAAAAATCATAATTTTTCGACCAAAAATTCAAAATTCACTATTTCAAGCTACGAAATCCTTTTCTCAAAACTAAAAATCTAAAAATTCATTATTTCATCTGAAAATTCAACAATTTATTCTGATCAATTAAAATCTTTTCTTTCACCAATTTTCTCCTACGATCAAGAACATCAAAATTTCACTCAGCAAAATTTTTAATAACCAATTTCGAACTAGGAAACCCTTTTCACGGCCTAAAAAAATCAAAATTTGCAAATTTTCATTAAAATATTCAAAATTAACACATCGATCATCGAAATACTCTCTCAAAATTAAACATATCAAAATTCATAATTCCAAAACTCATTACAAAATTCACTAACTACTTTGGACAAACGAAAATCTTTTAAAAACGAAAATCTTTTTTCATGACATCGAAAATCAGAATTTTCAAATCTAAATAAAAAATTCAAAAACTCAACCCTTTGGCCATCATATCTCATTTCAAACATTAGAAAACATCAAAATTCATAGTCACCTTTTAGAAATTCAATAAAATCCTTTCGATCATCAAAATTCACATTGAAAATTCCAATAATCAACTTTGATCAACGAAATCTCTTTTTCCATGACATAAAAATATCAAAATTTCGAAATCAATATTCAAAAATCAATTTAACATTTCGATCAACAAAATTCACTTTCTCCTTTGGAAAATATCAAAAAATCACAATTTCATTCAAAAATTCAATAATTTCTTTCGATCATCATTTTCAATCTACGTAATTACTATTCTCATGACTTATAAAATCAAAATTCTCCGAAAAATCTCAAAAAATTCTTTTATTTAATCAAGTCAAAACCCATTGATTCGATCTATATGTCGATTCGATTTTCAAAATTATATTTTTCGCCGAAAATAATGGTAACCCTGTTTCCACTTTTCAACCGAAAAATAAATCGTTGGCGCCAATACGATTTCCGGCCCAACATGCCCATTCAGACCAAAATTACATCGCGATCCAATTCCCAGTTTAGATCTTCTTTCTTCCCCTTCACTAGTCCAATGCGCAAATGGTTTAGTCAATATTCACATTCAGAACAATAGGCACGATAAAGACAAGTCAATTCTTTTCAAAATATTTTCTTAAAATCGTAAATCAATTCTTTACAACAAAGAATTAATTCTTTTAAAATCCGTAAAGATGACAGCAACCTGTCAAATTAATTCAATTCTATTGTAAATAAAAATATTGGCGACTTTATGTGCAAAAGCCGCCATGTATATCCGCTTCACTATTTAGGCTTAAGGCATACTTTTTGGTACAAACGCTTTCACCCCTTTGAAATTCAAAGGACGCTTCTTTCTATTTTTAACGGTGGCGGTAAACCATTGTTTATACAAATGTATGTACAACGATGCACCTTTTTTCACTCAAAAATACATCCGTTTACGATTTTCAAACAATACTTTTAACTCATTAAAATTCAATCTATTGAAATTACATTTCTTGGCAAAATCAAGATTTCCTACATTTTGGCACAGTTATCTTCACCCCATTATTTTCAAAAAATCGAAAAATCAATTAATCACTGACCGTTTCCTACATAATATCACGGCTTTGACAGCTCCGAAATCAAGATTTTCACATTTTGGCACACTTACGTTCACCCCATTATATTCCAAAATTTAAAAATCGATTAATCTCTATAAATGTCATCTTGAACTTGACAGCTCCTATAGATTTCGGCAAACTTCCTTTTACCTTTTCGATTTATTAAATGACACAATCAATTGACTTAATCAATTCTATTATCTTTACTTGGACTACAAAATTTCCTGAAACCTTGAAAATAAACTAACTTTCGAAATCTATGTACATACATCGGTATATTTAGATTTAAGAATTTCCTTGTAAAAACGGAAACGACCGTATAGAAACAAAACAACAACATCGTGCGATTTCTCGAACCTAAACCAACTCAAACAATAAAAGGATCGCGTCCGCTATTCATAAAAAAGAACGATCTATTGAATCCTCAACAATAGAACTGGTCATCCCAAAACACACGACTTCAACAACCGGACTAATTCTCGGCAAATCAAGCTACCCAAAAACTCAAATAAATAAAACCCCGTTTTCAAACTCGAAATCATTTAACGTCTTTCTTTTCTGCTATTTGGTTATCAGCAAAGATTGCCGTTTTCAACGTTTACCAAGTACACCTAGCTATCTGGTACACTCTTTCTCTACTTTTAAACGCTGCTTTTAAAACTCGCTTGACTAGATCTACCTTTCCAAGGTTAACTTAGTCAATCTCGTATTTCTTTTTCTTCTGCTTTTAATTATTTTGTGAATTTAGATACTGCAACAGTACGTGCACAACGACGACCGCAGTAAATACTTTCACATTTTTACGCTTTCCAAAATTAATTAATTAATTCCGCGACTTATAATTTCGATTTTTTCATCCAAAATTTAAATTTTGGAAATTGTGGACTGCAACAGTACGTGCAAACCGACGACCGCAGCACACAATTCCATACTTGGAATTTTCGCGACCTATACATCGCGACCTACCATTTTTTGGCAAATTTCTTTTTGAGCATTATAAAGCTGTAGAAGTAAGCGCGCAACGACTGCAGTAAATAATCTCACCATCAAAATTTTAGCGAATTAATTAACGAACGACCTATTATTTCGGCAATTTCCGTCTAGCTTAACAAAAATCAAAATTTGAAATTACAAGCTGCAACAGTACGTGGACAACGACGACCGCAGCAAATAATTTCACACCACAAAATTTTCGCGAACTAAACACAGCGTCACTTTCGATCTAATAATTTTCTGAATCAAAATTTAAATTCATTTCGCAAAATTTAACTAAATTTTTGGCCAAAACTCAACAATTTTCTGAAAATTGCGACAGTACGTGACAACGACGACTGCAATTAAAGAGAATTACAAAATTTAATAGGAAATTTTCGGCCAATTCCTACAATTTTCTGAAAATTGCGACAGTACGTGGACAACGACGACTGCAATTCAAGAAAATTGCATTTTCCAGATAATCTGAGAAATTAATTATCCGTTTACGTTCTCCAAAATAAAATAGGCATCAGACACGACTGGGAAACAGCGGACTTGATACCTATACCTCTCTTTTCCTGATTTTTTGAGAGATCCTATAAATTTTTCCACATACCATCCTAAAATTTACCCAGCCTGAAACGAGAAGTTTATTGCCAATCGGATTAAAGGCTCTCTAAATTCTTTTCCCCCTTTCAAAGTCACACAAAAATCCCTCTCTGCTTGCAGAGTCGGTAAGGCCCAGTTGGTCAGCGTGGGATTACGAATCCGCTTAGCTGATCTCTGGAATTCATCAGTTTTCCTACACCACTCCTGGTAGTGGACCATAAAAACACCTTTCTACCTCTCAAAAAATCCACACGTCTTCATCCAAAATTTCAATATCTGAAAATTTCTCAATTATCGCAAAGCAAAATTCTGAAAAACCCCTCCTTCTAAATTCTACGACTCATTAATTCCTCATTTTCCTCAAAACCATTCAATATCCTTTTTTAGCCGAACAATTTAAAAATCTTTCACCCTTTGATTTTTACCAAAATTTCATTAAAAATATTTTTTCGATCAAATTTACGCCTCTGCATACTACTCGCATAATTTACGTCGTAAATCTTGCTTGAATCGCCAAATACCACTGGCACTGATTCTAACTCGCTATCAATCCGCTCAATATATCTGAGCCACGAAAAATTCTAAAAACATTTCTTATTTCGCTACCTAAATAAAATCCACATCTTCAATTCAAAATCAACAATTTTCAAGGCAATTTTATTTTAGACAGCGTATAAAATCTCCAAATTCAAAAATTCAAAAAGTTTTGATTCCGCATCTAAATCTAAAAATGTCTGACGTACCTCCCAATACGCCAACCCCTCCAGGCTCCCCCTCCTTAGATCAAAATACTGACGACTCTCAAATTGTACCACAATCATTCCCAGATTCTCCATTTTTCGATACAACTCCTGAAAGAACTTCTCCACAACCTTCCACATCTAAAACACCTCCAAAATCTCCGATTCTTGAACCCAAATCTAAAAAACGATGCAAAGGCATAGCTTCTTACATTCACGATATCACAAACCCTCTGAAAAAATAGAAAATTCTTCTACAAAACAAAATAAAAACGAAATTTCGGATAAAAACACCCTCTCCGCAAGGCCCCCTTAACCCCCTCGAAATCTCAAAAACATCACAAAGAGAAACAGCATTCTGGAACGCTTAAATTAACCCTAAATGTACTCTCGGTACCGGAAGGAAAACAAAAGATATAAACCGAATTTTGGACATCGGGGCTCAAAACGTAGACTCAAAACTTCAAATTATCGAAAAGAATCTCGCGAATGTAATTACAAAAAATTATTCCCCTCCCAATTTCGAAAATTAAGACAGAATGAAGCAGCCCTCAAGGCTTTCCCAAATCTAAATTCAAAACCTGCTATGTTGACGACGCCTCTTAAATGAAAACAAGCAGAATCCATAATTTTTGAAGCCGAAAAAATTACTTCGTAAAAAACACCACGCGTATCTAGACACCATGGTGACCGGAGACACCATGCAGTCAGTCCTCACCAACTCATTAGGGGCTCCGAAAACGTTATTATGCGCGTCTCCTATCAATTCTTACCCCACCAACGAAACTACTCCGTAGCGAATAAAGAAATGCTAAGTCTATTCCTTCACCTGCAGAGCCTTCCATCTTGGCTCAACGGACAATATATTCACGTCCGAACAGAACTAAAATCAATCGTAAATAAATACCGCTACCTTTCAAGAAACAAAACATCGAAATGGTGCGATGAAATCGCAAAATATAACCTAATTTTCGACCTAGAAACCAAAAAAGAATTATATGAAACTTCATCTCAAGATGATGAAATCGATGAAAACATAAATCGCCTCTCAAACCTTTTGGACACCCATCAAGAAAGCATGAACAAATTTGATTTTATGACAGAAAAATTAATATCATCAGCGGAAAAATACGAAAATGAAATAGATGAAGTGAAAGGAAAAATCACAGAACATCAAGAGGCAATAACGGAAACGGATTCCATTCTATATAATCACGACTACGAATTTCAAGGACTAGCGGAAGGGTTAGGAGACCTGGCGCACGAACTCGCAGACTTTAAATCAGCCACATCAAATGAAAAACCAAAACTACCTCCCATTTGAAAGAAATCCGCGAATTAATCGATTCAAAATTCAACACCCTAAAAACTGAAATAGATAACGTAAATTCTGAAATAAAATCCATCCAGAATAAAACACAAAATCAGGATAGTATTGACGTCGACCTAAACCTGATACACTCAAATTTCTCAACCCCTGCGCCAACTCTCAACCCTAAAGCCTCCTCATCACCCTTTGAAATTCCAAAATTAATGACAAAACTCAAAAATGCGAGCTAGAAAACGAAAATGATTACGATATAGACTCGGATAAAGAAAAATTACTTACGATGAAATATTCGAGCACACAGAGGTCCCCAACCTACCCGTCAAGATTCATCAAAAATATGCTGTAGAAGACAGCGATACCAGAATGGCTAAAAGCCATAAAATCCAGAACATTTTTCACATTTTGGGACCCAGTAAAACAAAATGGGCAAACCAAAATCATTCCTATTGAACATATCTTCCGACTCAACCTTAACTATCGAATTAAACTCCGACGCCAACGCAAATACCATATCAAGAGGCACCTTAAATAGCATTTCGCAATTGTTCCTGTAAAATACCACGCATCTTCAGACATAGGACTCTATCTTCTCCATTCATACCCAGCCCTCTTTCCGAAATTGCAATAGTACAGGGAATGATAGGTACCTACAACATAAAAATCCCTTTCAAAATTATCGAATCAAAAGAGCCGACGTGCTATATAAGTAAAAACACAATAAGACAACTTCGTTTGGACCACCTAAATATCACAAATTTCGAAACCCTAAAAAATCAAAATTCTTCCCAAACCCAAAATTCGGATAATAAAAATTCTCACGGCACTGAAAATAACTCTGAACAAAGTAACAACGATCAAACAAAAACAATCTCGGACCAATTAAAAACAGAGTTACAAAATCACGATTTTGACAAAACTGACTCCGAAATTGAGGATATTTTCTCCAATAATACTAAAACATATCACAGAAATGAGAAAATCGCCTCACCTAAAACGACAACTGATGACAGCGAACATAATCACGGCCTAGTACCCTCAAACCAAAACCAAAAAGCAAAACCTATCGCCCATTTGACAAAATTTATTTCAAACTCGATAACACTCTCACGATACCACTGATCATAAACCCATATACCAATCAGAACACCATTTCAAGATCGATTGTTCGAACTATAGAACTACTTCTTCCTCTGCAATATTACGTAACGACTTTATCAAAGAAATAGAATTCACCTACGAAAATCGACCAGTCTCAATAAAATTTACGCTCCGATCTACAAGATATTATCGGCCACATCTCAACCCACTCTCGAAAAATTACAAATTCCATACATATTTCGAAGACAATTTGACTTGCAAAACGCCTCTGATTTGGAAACCCCCACAAGGCCAAAATCCCAACCCGAATTTATACGACCTCCACTTCGCGAATTAAAATCCCGCCATGACCAAAAAATTGCATACTCGACCAAATATTACCCCAACGATTCCGATTCATCAAATTAAAATTTTTTTTTTTCCGTATCAAAAAACAAATCGCAAAATTAAAAATCCCAAACAAAACCCTTCAGGAACTCAAAATTAAAAAAAAAAAAAAACATTCGAACTACAAAAACCCACTTCTGGCAACACTGCAAAAAAGATAGGATAAAACCCACCTATCACAAAAATTACGCAAGTAGCACACTCTGAAAAGCCAAAAACAATATAATTTTTATTCCAAAGCCAATAAAAACTTCTAAATCAATTTCAAGAAAATAAAAATACGTGCGACACCGGCTTTTAAACTTGCAATATTTTTTCGTCACTTTCGCCATTTGCAAAACCTCTTTATTATTTTCGCTTTCGCAATATATTCTCGACTATTCGCAAACATGTCAGACACGCTCTACGATTTGGAGGTATGTACTACTCATTCATTTGATCAGCTAGCATAAAAATTCAACGAAAACTTCCCTTCCAAAAATCATCCGGCGACCAAAACGCACACCTTTTCACAAACTCACGACCTCAAAATTATAGATATTATCATTTCGGCCAATGAACAGCAATAATAATCACTATCAATAATTCGACCCGATCATTTTCTATCCCAAAAATATAGCACAAATTCTACTTTCGAAAAAGACTCTTCAAACACGTTCGACCACCCTTTTCGATAACAATTAAAAACAAAACTACCAAAAATAGGATCGATATAGCACAACTTACCAAAACTTTGATAATCCATCCAACCAAAAAACATTTCGATCGCAGAAATTCAAAAATCTTCACACTTCCACCTCGCCGCATTATCCAACTTATAACGCCTGAAACATAAAAGATTAAAACAACCAGATTAAAACATGGAAAATTCTGTTTTAGCAACGCCTGCGCCTCTTAAAAAATTCAAAGAAAACAATCGAAAAAGTCATTCGAGACAACGAAGAAATTGACAAAAAAGCCAATACGACATTGAATCGGTGGAGGAAGCGATAAACGAGATCAAATACTTTACACCAAAATCAAGACAGATAACAATCGGATATACGACGTTAATAATAAAAGAACATATGATTCACGTCTGCATCAAACAGACCATGATCGCCGGAGATGGCCACATCAACAACATTGCCAGATTGCTCCTACAGAACACTGAATTTGAAAACTACCTTGAGATTTCGCCAATTTACAAGGAAAAAATTTCCTTGAACGAGTTACAAAATCAACTCCATCTCACCAACTATAACAACATCCTACTCTCGGCATCAAAAGACATCGAAAATCCGGACTACGTAGTTAAACACGATATACAAACAATAAAAAACACGTTAACAACCATCGGCACAAGCAAAATTTCCTTCCTGCCACCTATTCTGGAATCAAATACCACGAAAGAAAAAATCAAGTGGGAAAAATACTCCGAAACGATAGCCGAAGACATAAAATTAATAAAATCAGTCGCCTTCTTACCCAACGACAAACCGGAAACAATCATCAATTATTTAATTACCATCGTCGACTAAAATCGTATCAAAATTTTCTGTCTCTTCTCTCTTTCTCTTTTTCTCTCTCCTTCGTTTAATCATATTATCTGTATTATTATTATTTCTTTCTTGTCCTTTTTTTTCTCTCTCTCTTTTTCTTTCGCGCTCGTTCTCGCGCCTGTATTTTACTAGATCAAATAAAATATAATCTTTCGAGTACAATAACCGACATCAACAATTATTTAAAAAAACACACCAAAGGGCACATCAAAATTCAACATTCTGGGCCATCTGTATCAATCAGAATCTCAAAATGACAAAACTCATCCGACTTCAAAATTATTTTGGAAACTCGCCACCTGATGCATATGGGGCAGAATACCATTCGAAAAATTCAAAATTTCAACTCAATTTACAATTTCGACGTCATGCTCAAAAAATTAAATCAAAATTTAACCAAAATTTCGAAAAACATATGAGGTCATATTACATGCAAATATTCGATACAAAAACTACCTCGAATTTTTATTTTTCTCCTCAAAAAGAAAGAAGAGAGAAAAATAGAATCAATACCTCAACGAATTGCTAACTAATCCTATACAAAAGGTTAGCATAAACAAATGCAAAAATTTCTCTTTTATTTTTATCACATCCGATACAGAACCATCAAGAAATCAAGACACGAAGAACATGAAGATAGAGCGAAGGAGAAGAAAATCAACACCTCAAAATTTAATTCAACATCTTCAAAATTCAAACGAAGCACAAATGAGGCAAAATTCCAATCAAAATTTGAAAAACTTTCTGACTATATACAAAAAATTTCCAAAAATTATGAACTTTGATTTATAACGACATCGGAAATAAAATGGTAAAATGATATGCTCGGAAGCATCAAGAATGGGAACCAAAATTGGAAAATTTTAGCCCACACGAACATCAAGTTCATATGGGGCAGAATTTCCATAATAAAATTCACAAAACCAAAATTTCTTTTCTTCATTTATTTTTTTTTTACTATTCGGCAAAACAAATGAAACAGTCTGTTATTTATTCAAAACTTTTTTCTTTTCTCTTCTTGGTATTTTCGACGTCATCAAAAATCAAAAATATTTCTGATACAAAAAATCACCCACTACCATCCCAAAATTTAAACGTTAGAAAAATTCACGCGACCTCACTCTTTGAAAAACTCACAATCAAAATTAAAACATACATGCGCCGTACAAAGTTACAATAGGCAATCATTTCAACCCAAAATCTTCCCTACGCGCATATGGGGCACGCTATAGGCGATTTTATATTCTAAAACTCGAAAAATATTATCAAAAATTGATTCTTACCTTTTCAAAATTCGAAATAGCCCAAATGACGCTGGCATATGGGGCACTTGGACTCCAAATTTGATTATCGACACCGTCCAAATTCTGAAACAAAAATTTCCACAAAATTATATCACCAAAATTCAACAATCAAAATTCGCTCTACCGATCTTTATTTTTCTTTTTGAACATTAACCAGAAAATTTCTATTCATTTTTCGGCACCAAAATACATACGACGTGTAAAAAACCTCACCTTTCGCAAACTAATCAAATTTTTTACAGCAATTCATCAATTTGGAACCAAATCAACCGGAGCCATGGAAACCTGGAACCAATAAAAAGTAACTGTATCTCAGCACAGCTGAAAAATAATTATTCATGATTCTATATGATAAAAATTCTTTCATCTTTTGCACGTCATGCTTTTCCTATTAATAGGTTAAATATTACAAAATTACTAATTACCTTTCGATTTTTTAATAGTCTTTCGACACCATGTTCTGAGTAACCCGTACCAACGTCGCAGAAACCAGCATGAATCGGCGTGCTGAATCAACCTGTAACAAAAAGTGGACATATAACACCACTATCGTCATCACGTCGATACTCACCATTCGATACCATTTTACCTTCGACCATCAAAAAATCCATCGTCGGCACCTGCAAGAACAAAAATTTAAATTAGTATCTGATCACATGTCGTATTATATATTTAGTTTCAATGTACATACCTATACGATCGTTTCTTATGCTGATGTCAGCAAATATGTTATTTTTACGTCTTCCTATACACTCGACGGCTGCGACAAATTAATCATAAGTTTCCCCCGCTTATATTTTTTTATGGTTCTGTACCAAAACCACGCACATACCCCCCCCCCACCTAGCTTTAAAAATTTCCCTATTCAGAGCTCTACAAAATCAAAATTTTCTTATTTTTAATGCAAATCTCACAAAAAAATAGAAAAATATGCAAAATCAAAAAAAAAAAAAAAAAAAAAAAAAAAAAAAAAAAAAAATTAACACCCCCGTGAAAAAAAAAAAAAAAAATTAAAAAAAATATTAAAACAAAAAAAAACAAAAAAATGAAATTTAACAGTGAGCGTGAGCATAATTATAAAAAGAGATTTGCAATTCTTTCCCCCATCAAAATCAAACAATCATGTGTAAATTTTCTTTTGGATATTTTTTACGTCTCATAAATTGTAAAACCCCACCTCAAGAACCACATTAACCCTCGAGACGACAATAATGTTACACAACCCCATTTTTCTGTGTTCTGAGCTCTGAATAATTACTTAGATATAATTGTACATAATTGTATATACGTAACCCCTAAAAATCGTAAGCTGAACCCTGTACGTGCATGGAAGAATTCGCGTCCGAATTCCGCAAAATTTCTCCCCTCCACACAGTGGTACCGTGACCACAAATCAAAATTTAACAAGGGTTCAAATAGATGACTTAGGGACCATTTTTTACCAAGTTTAAAACCATTTAATTGTCAAAAACGAAAAACCATCAAATCAAAATTCAAAGTCTAACCAAAAATATCAATTTTCTTTTCACCATAGTTCTTACGCCGTAAATTTTATTGTCATTTCAAAATACGGCGTCAAAATTTCTGTTTAGCTTAACATTCTGTTTAGCACAATATCAAGTCATCTAGCTAGCAGCACTTTCGGCCCGTCGGCGATCCCTTTCGGCCGTTCCGAGGGTCAGCAGACCGCAAAATTTGTATCATTATTGAATTAAAATAAGCCGCACCGGAATTACCGGACCAAAATTTATTACTTAGGTTACCACCACCCACAGCAAAAGTCGAATGGGGCAGGGACCAATATCCTCTCTATGGAACTTAACTTTGACTACAATACTAAAAGTTCGACCTTTACTATGGGCGGTCAGCTCCCTAATACAGCTCGATGGGGCATATGTCAGAGTGAATATGGCCCGACCCAAGAGAAACGACTATAGTTCCGTGGTGGTGGCAACCCTGCTAGCAAGTTGATTCGAATCCTTATATAAACTCTGCGTTAGCGGAGTAAAACTAGTTCCGAAATCTACGTTCGAGTGGGATGATGCGTTGCTGGATCGAGTTTAGGCTCGATCTGGTGCGTTTTCAACCCTCGAACGAGTAAAAATCAAGTTTCGTTTAGGCTAAGTTTCGAAGTTTCGATTTTTCCCCTAATTCGAACATACGTGTCGTCTTAACATCTCTCGCTTCGGCTTGTACGACGCCCGGCTAAGTCACCGGAATCGGACTTAGCCGGCGACGCGTAAATATCGAATCCGGCTCGATTTATTTACCCGTCATCGGAATTCATCCGCGATTCCATCATGGCCCCTCATTTCGATGGGGGACCAATGGGGATCCTTCAAGGTACCAGTGCACCTAGGCCTGGATAGAGACCCTGGGACCCCGGTGGAATTCGCCATTCGCGAGATCGGTTCCCTCCGCGGAGATATCCATCCGGAGATATCCTCCGCGGCGTCGTTCCTATTCCCGCCGCGCGAATTCTTCCACACGTTCAGAACAATATGATCCATCGACCCCCTTGCAGCTCCGGCGAAGTAGGGGACGATGGAGTTCAGCTCAATACGATGGCACCGATCGGGGAGGTCTATAGCTCCTTTCGCCGCCGCCTCCGCAGCCAGCGGCGTGGCGTCGAATTGAGTGTAAAATCATCTCGATCATCGCCAATTTAGACCCATCCGTAACCGTCGGTCGCGGCCGTCACTCACACACACATACAGGTACGATTAAATACGTCGTGCAAATATACGCTTGTATCTGTCAACCGTGTTTTTATTCGTTCCAACGTGCGAGACCCCAGACGGGCCCCGCGGACCCTCGGCGAAGGGACTTCCTCCTAAATATCCTCCGGGAGGTAAGTCCGTAGAGCAAGATCGGGAACCTGGTGCGCACCAGTGTAATGGGGAAAGAAGGACCCAACGGCCAGAGGACTCGTGAGGAAGGGGACAACCCTACCGACCCCACACTCCCTCCAACGTCCTCCATAAACAGTCCATTTCTTTACCACCCCCGTCCGGCAGAATCTTCTCTACATAATCATGATTTTTTTTTCAGGTTTTCAACTTAGCACCGAAGTATTATCAATTTTAATACTCAAATATATGAGAAAAGATGGCACTTTGAGATTCGGAGATTTTGTATCCGCTATACTTCATTTAACTGTTTCATTCAGTGAGTTCCTACATTATTTGTATCATAATTTTACCAATTTGACGATATAATATTCAATTCGAAGATACCTACATTTTTTTTATTGTGTTTTTCAGGCACATTCGAATCGAAAGATCCTTTACAAAACGGAGTCATTAAGCTGACCCTTTCTGAGGTAAATTCGTCGAGTTTAAGACTAACGATCGATACTCGTATATTGATAATGGTATAAATTCATATCGATAATTTGTTTTCAGTGGTTAAAGTCGTCGTTGATGTGCTGAAGTGATACCGATGCCCTTTTATTGTTCGGAAATATTTCGCTCATTATTTGTTTCAGCCTGTTGGGAAAACTTTCAGAATATTCTGATATAATTATAAGTATTACGTTTTAATGTTACCTTTCATATTTTTGTAGTCATTTTATATTTTAATGTGTTTGTCTGAATTTGTTTGTATTATTGTTTGAAGGGAAAATAATTCGATTGATACGATATAAAACAATAATCTAATGCTTAAGCATCGCGCGTTTGTCATTAATATTTCATACAACGTTTCTGGGTAAGTTACTTATTAAAAAATATACCGTTAAATTAGCCATCTTGGAGTATATGTGACTTAGCTTGACATCAGTGATCGGTTCAAGCTTTCATTTTGTTCGGTGATCTGATTTGTTCAAGGCTAATGTCACTTATTGCAAAATATCCGCATCGATAGCCTTATTCGATGGAACTATATTTCCACCGAAAGTGCTATTTCTCGTTTACTTATGGAAATTTAATTTCCTTAAAACTTATCGGCGGAAACATTTTCAGAAATTCGTAATTATCGCCTATTGACTGAGAAAGTAGGTAATCGTGTAGGTTGAGCTTGTTCATCCTCTTTTCGATATGTTTTTAGTATGAACAAAGATTTGAATAATTGATGATTTTCAATAAGCAAATACCTACCTAGTGCGTTTTTAAATGGTTTGTTGTCTAAAACAATAATTTTATAACTGCAGAATCAAAATAGCATGTTCTTCCAGTTTTTTTTTGTTTTTTTTTACGAAATTTGATGCTTTTTTGACGTACGTATTTTTTTTTTTTGCTAAATGGTAAAATTTGTGTTTTTTCTTTGTTTTATGTTTTTTCGAGCAAAATTTGCCGACTTTGTGAGAAAATTTTTGAAAACCCTCAAATAATTTTGTTGTAGGTAAATCTACTTATTTTTTCAAAAATTTGAAAAAAATTTGTCGACTTTTGGAAAATAGTTGTTAATTTTCAGCCCAATTTTTCTGTTTACCTACCCAAAACAAAATTTTCCAACTTACAAAAAAAATTTTGAAATTTTGCTTTTTTTCAATTTCAATATTTCAGAACTTTCCACAATTTTACCACCCATGCTTTTTTGCCAACTGCTTGTTAACCTCATCCAACTTTTCCAACTGAAAAACGCTTGGAAAAACCACCATCACCTCCCACCACCGGTCGGTAGGCATCTGTGAACGATTTTTAGACACTTTGAACAATTTTCACAGAATGTAAAGACCATCCAAAAAATTTAATACCTGAATTTTATAATTCGGTCAATCACTTGTAACAGAACAACTCTCCATCGAGGTTCAATATGTCGGGAAAAAAACGTTAAAGGAAGGCCATTTCCTCGAAATTATACTTCGTATGTACTTCGGAATCAGTACATTCGGAGGTCGATGTTTTCAAAGCAAGTGATGTACCATAAACAGTCAGACTCGAACTTCAATTAATTTGCAATTAATTAGCCTGCGACACTCCACGACAAAACGGGCCTTATGTGTCTGAAAATTTTTTTCAATTTTCTTCCCAAATTTTGTTCTCCAGCAGTTAAAGAACAAGAAATAGAAAAAAAAAATCGGCATTATAAGGTCAGTTTTGTCGCAATGTGTCACCACGGGCTTATGTTTCACTTTGATACCAAGCTCCTCAATTGTATGTGCATATATCTATATCGCACCATCAATGCGATAACACCACATCTCAAAAAAAAAATGAACTTTATTTTTGATGTACATTGAAAATGAAAACTGATCAAAGATAAGCAAGTTTTGGAAAAATATACGAAGGTCAATTTTTTTTGAGATGTGGTGTTATTGCACTGATGGTGCGATATTTTCTCTTTACCTATTTTGAGATTTCTTTATTTGTCAGTTTGTGGTCTTTATTTTCTTGATTATTTTACAAAATTTAATTTAATCAATTGAAGTCGTTTTTCTTGTTATTGATATTATTTTTTTGTAATTATAAAATTATAATAACATTTTTATGAATGACTAAAATATTCCTCAAATAAATTCCGATCTTGAAAGAAATTAATCAGCCATTGTTTTCCCAAGTTGGTAGGGAAATTATAAAAATAAAAAAAAAATTAAAAATTAAAAACCAGATCGTGACTTCGTGACGCGATCATCGGAGCGCTATGGATCGATTTTTTTAGCATTTATTTTCTCTTGAAAAGTTTTGGCATTATTTTTTACTTATTAGGTACGCATTTGAAGAAGTGAAAGTGATCTTTCATGGTGATTTATTCGGATCGAGTATTCATGTATGTAAATTACTAAATAATTTCGAATTCGAATTTTGAGTGTTTTTCCTTTTTTTTTTCTTGATCATCTGCTCGTTTCTTGTGTGTTGTAATTTCGCGAGCGATCATCTAATTTTTTGCTATAAGAACCGTGCAATCCGTATTCATGTGATAATTATCACGTACCATTGAAGCTTTACCAGGTAAGTCGCTCGGCTTAGCCGGTTTCATTCTGTGGTAGACGCATAAGGCGCAAACCACAAACCACAGTAGTGTTCTCGACCAAGGAATATTCCTTGTTCTCGACTTATAGTCTGTTTGGTGTAAATATCGAGGAAATTAGTAAGATGAATATCAATATCACATACTAATGGAATTGGATTTCCTTTCCAATGAGCCATACAACGACTATTTCCCCTCCCCAAATTTCCCTGGTTGGTTGAACCCAACTCCCCCCTTATTTCAAAATATTGAATTAATTTTAAAAAATGAACTTTTTTCCCCTGTCGATTTCTAATCTACAATTTCTTCTATTAGCAAAAATCGTTTTGAAGCGACCTTTGTCCCCCCCCCCCCATTTTGAATGATATTTTTTGAAAAAAAACATCTCAATTACATTTGTTGTATTTCCAACTACCTATTAGTTACACATAAGTACTTAGATATGTAAATTAATTCATATGAAGATGAAAATTCAACATTGACTTCTTGTTTTGAGTTGGAAAAATTTTAAGAAAAACTTTTTTTTTGGCCAGCAAAAGCAAAATAATCGGTTTTGGTTGAAAGGTAGTTTACCTATTAGATTTTTTCATTCTCAATAAGTCAACATCATCCCAGACTTATAAAACTTTGTAGTGTTAGCTTCTCAGTTCTGACCTTCTGACTTAATTTCTTGCATTCACAATTTTCATGTGATTTTTAGGACGAGAAGAAAAACCACCCGCTTCTGCCGAAAGTAACATGCTTCGAACAGCTGGTGATGATCCATCTAGTGCTAAAGCTTCACCAGTAAGAAAAAGCCGAGGTCGTAAACGTATGAAGCGTATCCAGGAACCAGATGGTATGTAGAGTGCAAAGTAATTAATATAGACAAAGACAAGTATGATCGCTGTCTGTGTACAAAACGCGTAATCAAAGCTGATGCTGATGCGCTGCGCCTTCAGAACTGACTTTTGGCCAAGCGCAGCGCTGCTGTTCCAATCAAGGCTAAAATACGGTGTTTTATCCTTTTCACTGGTCTTAATTTGGTTTTAATAATGAATAAATGCAGAATTGTTTTTAGATCCAATGATAATTCATCGTTTTAAACGTTACCAAGTATTTTTCTACATACTCTCTCGAAGTGCTAAAAAATTGAGCCGAATTTGAAAGGTCCTATTGTCCTATTTTTGAAAAATGAAAATGATCTTGCCAAAGCGAATTTTTTGGTCTGAAAGCTGAATTTTGCCATTTAAAGGAAGCATGTAAATCCCTCTACTGTCTTTATTTCAACAATACGACTCTAAAATTTTATTAAAATCATGAAAAATCATTTAAAGATCATTTAACGTATTGCAGTTGCACGCTCGAAATTTTACAAAAGCTTTTCAATTCATCTTTGTCCTCTTACTACGTAATACAATTTTTTCAATACTCTTTTCAAGAAATGATCGTATTCAATTATTTATGGACGGGAAGGGGGAGGGTTAAAAATTTCTGGATGTATTAAAGTTTTTCTTTGGATTTAAAAATAAATATACCTATATACGATTTTCCTTAATTTCTTCGAAATTCTAGATATGAAAAATGGTACAATTTTTTTTTTTAAATTGACAAGTTTAGATATTTCCAAGGATAAGAAAGTGAAAAGAAAAAAAAATTAAGTCGGAATTGGAAAAAAGTTCAGAAAATTTCAAATTATTTGGCAAGAGGGGGAAAATTTTAATGGGCATTAAAAATTTTTCTACTCGAATTCAATTATTTTTACAACTTGACATTTTTCCAAAAAAATTTTGAACCCTAAAATTATTGCAAATAAGGCTACCTAATTTTTAATTTTTTTTTCAACTGCAGGTATGAAAGTTTCCAAATTGAATTTTTTTAAAAAATTCATCTTCGTTTTTCAAAATTTCTACAAATTTAAAATTGAAAAATCTCGACACTCTGTATTTTAGATACCTCAGAACGTATTTTTATTACCACATATCATCTTTCTTATGTATAAGTTGTTCGAAGTTGTTCAAGAGTGGTAAAGTTATTCGGATTGCAGTTTAACACTTCGGCGAATTATTTTTGTCTACTGTCTACATTACAAAAATTAATCTCCAAAAGATGAAATAAAAAGCAGTTCGAGTAAAATAATTACATACCTATGTTCGTCTAAGTTGAATAGGGTGACAGACAGACAGAATATAGCGATTTCAGTAACTTTTTAAGGCGATTTTTCGATACTTATCCCTTCCTAACTCCACCCCTGTTAACTAAAGAGACTGAAAAAAAATTCAAGTACGAATAAACCACAAAAAAGTGAAATTAATCACTGATGATCATAATTTTCCATATAAAAACCATTGTTAACAAGGAATTCCTGTCCTCAAAAGGAACAGCAGCGCTGCGCTATTGGCCATTCGGCGAAATTCGGTGCGGAGTGGCGATACTTGTAGAGTGTTAGCTTCTCAGTTCTGACTTATTTCTTGCATTCACAATTTGCACGTGATTTTTAGGACAATTACAAAGTAATGCGGCGTCAACGAGTAGAGAATCTAAAGAAGAAGAATCCATGGGTAAGAATTCTTTAAATTTATTTTCGTTTCAATAGTAGTTCTAAAAGAATCGCCCAAGAACTACAAAAGAATTGAGTTCTGAAAGCTTTAAGTGTTCAAAATATAGTTAATTTTTCCCAAGCACTTGCCTGAAATTTTTTGATTTGCGGGTGTGTACTTTCTTTCCCTTTCATGATTTTAAAATAAGTAAACCAAATTCTACAGTAGATGTTTAAGATACTTGCTTTCGCTTTCTGTGATTTACCCTCTACCCTCTCTCCTCTCTCTTTCGAAAGCAGTTTTCATAAAGAGTTGAAAAATTTTATTTGATAAAATATTCAAATCGTTTTTGATTTTTTTTTCACGGTGATCAATTTGAGAATTGGATGTACAGTATTCTACACTGAGAAAGACAAATATTTGAATGGTTTACAAAAGTTACAAAAAAACTTTGAATCTTGTAAGAAAATTTTTAAAAATACTTACGAGTAAATTTTTCACTCGAAATTATAAAAAATTCCACAGAAAATTAATTTTTCTGGAACATGAGCAGCACCTCGGAAATTGTATAAGGGGAAAGCTGATCAAAATCTATGAGTAATGAATGACCATATTTCAGTGACGAATTCGAAGTAATTTCTAGTGGCGTCGAAGCTTTTTTTTGGGGGTGGATGCAAAATGAGTAAAAAGACTTCGAAAATTAGAAAAATTTTCGGGGAAAGAGGCAAAAATGTACCTTTTTCCAAGTTTTGCCTTAAATAGTTTATAATATCGCGATTTAAATTCATTACATGCCCGAACGAAGTAGTCTAAGCGGTTAACCGGAATATACTTCACTTTTTGAACACGGGTTGAAATGTGGTTTTTATTTTAGTATGACCCATAACAATATTTTTGAGAAGGGGAGGCATCAAAAATTTCCCTTAGGGAGGGCGTGAGGGGGAGTTTTAGGGGGAGTTTCACCCCTATTTTTCCACATTGAGGGATCGGGGTAAATTTGGTGTCGTTTTCGTATAATTCGACCCTCCTGAACACGAATCTGCAGTTAGTTTTTCGATCAAAGACGTACAACTCGCGCAATCGTACTATTTGTGTCGCGAAAAATGGCTAATTTTGAGGAAAAAGAGGTAAAATTACGATTTTTTACATCTTGAGACAAGTAATGTTGACGAATTGGAGTTTGAAACCTGTTTTCTATACAATTCGAACCTTCCGAGTCCGAATTTGTTATTGGTTTCCGGATAAGAAGCGAAATTCTTTCTTATTTGCCTATTTTTGGTAGCGAAAAACAGCCGATTTTGGTGAAAATTGACTCCAAATCGCAAGTTTCCATTTTCCCAACCCAATACCTCGAACCAATCCTTGTATGGCATAATTTTTAGACATAATTTGAACCTCCTGAACACGAATTTTTGATTAGTTTCCCGATTGGAAGCAGAGAATTTCTTCAATCGTGAAATTAACGTAGCGTAAAATTCCCGATTTTACCAAAATTGGCATGAAAGGGTCTGGCCAAATAAGGGGTGACTTTGACCCCCGCTCCGATTTTCACTCTAACCCCCTTAAGTGGTGCCCCTGGATGTGAAAACATTCTAAAAAAATTTTTGACCCCCCAAGCCCCTCCCTTTGGGAGATATGGCCATTTTATTGGCTGATTTTCATGAATTTTTAATTCCAACGAAAGTGAACGGCAAGAGTGTTAATCGGGGTATTTTGACCCACTGCACCTCTACGAGATGTAACTTTGTGCCAAAGAACAGAAAATTTCGTTCACTTTCGTTGGAATTAAAAATTCATGAAAATCAGCCAATAAAATGGCCATATCTCCCAAAGGGAGGGGCTTGGGGTCAAAAATTTTTTAGAATGTTTTCACATCCAGGGGCACCACTTAAGGGGGTTAGAGTGAAAATCGGAGCGGGGGTCAAAGTCACCCCTTATTTGGCCAGACCCTTTCATGCCAATTTTGGTAAAATCGGGAATTTTACGCTACGTTAATTTCACGATTGAAGAAATTCTCTGCTTCCAATCGGGAAACTAATCAAAAATTCGTGTTCAGGAGGTTCAAATTATGTCTAAAAATTATGCCATACAAGGATTGGTTCGAGGTATTGGGTTGGGAAAATGGAAACTTGCGATTTGGAGTCAATTTTCACCAAAATCGGCTGTTTTTCGCTACCAAAAATAGGCAAATAAGAAAGAATTTCGCTTCTTATCCGGAAACCAATAACAAATTCGGACTCGGAAGGTTCGAATTGTATAGAAAACAGGTTTCAAACTCCAATTCGTCAACATTACTTGTCTCAAGATGTAAAAAATCGTAATTTTACCTCTTTTTCCTCAAAATTAGCCATTTTTCGCGACACAAATAGTACGATTGCGCGAGTTGTACGTCTTTGATCGAAAAACTAACTGCAGATTCGTGTTCAGGAGGGTCGAATTATACGAAAACGACACCAAATTTACCCCGATCCCTCAATGTGGAAAAATAGGGGTGAAACTCCCCCTAAAACTCCCCCTCACGCCCTCCCTAAGGGAAATTTTTGATGCCTCCCCTTCTCAAAAATATTGTTATGGGTCATACTAAAATAAAAACCACATTTCAACCCGTGTTCAAAAAGTGAAGTATACTCCGGTTAACCGCTTAGACTAAAGCGAAGGCGGAGCTTTGAAAAAATTGGAAATTTAATGCCCAAAAAAAACATTTTCCCATTGTTTTAATGCTTTGAAACTTCTTCTCTGGTGTGATTTGGGGTGGGGGGGGGTTCAATGCACCAAGAACGAAAACCGAAACCCAAACTGAAATTCACGGGAACAAAAACCGAGAACCAAATCCTTAATTTTCGGTTCTTGCAACGCTGGGAGCAACCCCCGCCCCTAAATTTGGAAATTGTGTTTTGAGAAAGCATCAAAATAACGTTTTTTCTGAAATTCATTTTATTCCTAGTCTCCTAGCTCCAGTTTTCAGTTTTTAGTTCTTATAATTTCAGTCTAGTTTCAATTCAACTTCCAGTTTTTCAGATTTAGTTCCAGTTTTTTTCATTTTCCACTTTCCAGTTCTAGTTCTAATTCCAGTTTTCTATCACTGCATTAATGTCAATTACCTATTTAATTACCTACTAAAAATGAAGAATACGAGGCTGATAGCCCCTGAAGAACCAAAAAAAATCAGTTTTCGTTCTCGATTCGGTTCTTTGAACATTTCGTTTCGGATCTCGGGTTTGTTAGGATTTTTTTGTTTTTCGATTTTCGTACTGAACGGTTCGTTGAAATTTTGGTTCTTAAAACCGTTTGAGAACCGAATTTCTTGAAATTTGGTTCTTTTGGGTTCTCGGTTTTCGTTTTCGTTTTTGTTCTTGCAACACTGGTTGCTCCAAAATGAATTTGATAAGGAATGAAATTGTACATTAGGAACTGAGGAATAACTTTTGTTTGAAATTTTTTTTTGTATAGTCCATAGATGAAGCGATATAGGCGTTTGAAATGTTGGGGTGGACCCTGGGAAAAGGGGGAGGAGGAAAAATAGGCATACAAGCGAAATTTATTCGTTTTGGGGTCTAGAACAATAATCAGTCATAAAATTGCTTTCAACATGAAACCCGAGCGGATGTACCATTGAGACCT
Source organism: Pseudococcus jackbeardsleyi (assembly GCA_038380155.1). NCBI lineage: Eukaryota > Metazoa > Arthropoda > Insecta > Hemiptera > Pseudococcidae > Pseudococcus > Pseudococcus jackbeardsleyi. Next base: position 2,472,558 of record CM076240.1, read on the forward strand.
GACTATAGGTACATATATTTTCAACTCACAATTTTTGATGAAATAGGTATATTGAAAACGGAGTATACTATAAGGGGACTATAATATCCCTGATCACGATTTTGAAAAAGAAGCGAAGGAAACGGAAGAGAAATCTCATATTCCGGTTTCATTTTGGGAAAATTAATTAGGTGTGAACGTGAAATGATGAATTTTCAACTTGCGAAGGTCTTCTTTGGTAAAAAATTTTCCACTCGCTTCGCTCGGGCTCAGGATATTTACGTATTCTCATCAAAATCACTGATATTTTACTTCTCATCAATCCATTATTTACTTACTGCGTTAAGCCGAAAAGAGAGACTTTTGTGGAATTAATAAACTCGAGATACGTGTTATGGTGTGTGTGTGTGTGTGTGTGTGTGTGTGTGTGTGTGTGTGTGTATGGGGGAGGGGTTATCAAATTGTGAATTTCAAGACTGAAAGAACCCAAACTTTTAGTCTCACAATTTAGTTAGGTATAACACAAAAGTTTTTTCTTTTCATTAGAAACTTTTTCTGTTGTAAATTGAAGCTCTTTAGTTTTTTTTACTCAGTTGAGAGAGAAGAGGAGGAGAGAGGTGGCGTCAAAATTACTTTTAAAACTGAATTCACCTTTTTTTTTTTGGGCTGGAAAAAAGAGCATCAAAAAATCTTGTAAACGGTAATGATTTTTGAGAAAAAAAAATGTTGGGACATTATGAATTTTGAATCATTTTTCTGCACGATTTCATCACTCGAAAAAATCACTCCTCCTCCATCCTTCAGAAATAACGTATTGAAAGGAATGGAAAATTTCGAGAAATTGGTCTGGAAAACCAGGAAAAGTCAGGGAAAATCATTTCTGAGATATAGTGGACACCCTGTTTTTAGATATCGAAAAAATGGGGAAAAACTGTGTACAGTAAGTGGTGGTCGCATAACAACAGTAAAAATATATTTCGGATTTTATTTGGAACCGGGCAAGTACAGCTTTTTTGGGAAAAGACTTTCTCTCCCTTAAAGTTTGTGAGAAAATGAGATTTTTCGAGCTTTTACCATACTGCAAAAATCATAATTCATACAGTTGAAGTTGATCACTAAAAACTTGGAAATATAGATTTTGGAAATCATTTGAAAGCTTATGTGGTATAATAAGATATGGGTATCTAAAATTTAGGTATGATCAGGTAGGTAGGAACCTACTTAACCATGGGCTACTCCAGGGGCGGCAACTTGGATTTTTCTCGTGTACAGCAATCAGAAAATTTCAGCATTCAAAGAAAGGGGGTCCCCCAGTCCCCCATGTCAATATCTTTTATCTACCATTTTCTTGTGTACAGCATGCTGTACATAGAATTTGCCCGTGTACAGCATGCGCAGCACCGCTGGGGTATAGATGCCGCCAATGGGCTACTCGGCTACAGTAGAACAGATCGAAAAATCACTCAAAGAGTGGGCAGGGGACACAAGTTGGGTATACCCTGTAATAGCACAAGTAGTGAAAAAATGTAATTAACACTGGAATACCAGAATAAATAAATTTGATGAATAAAGCTTCAGTAAAGCATCCACTTTATTCAAGGAAAATAATTGCCTAGATACTTACGTTCTACGGCTGCCTATCTATATTAGATAGGCCCATACCTGTGATAACTGATCTCAAGGATCATAAATTTAAGCCATGGATAAAATTACCTACTGTGGGTGAAGTGAAACCAGGGTTGTGCTGTAAATTTACATCAGTTATTTTACAGTAAAATAATGTGTAAAATAACGTAAAATAACTCGTGTAAAATAACTTCGGTTATTTTACATTATTTTACAATTGTAAAATAATGTAAAATAAATAAAATGGTGTAAAATAACGAAATATTATCAGCACGTTATCACCTTTTTGGCTCTTATCAGTGTTATTTTACATTATTTTACCTGAAATTCGTTATTTTACATTATTTTACGTTATTTTACACATAATGAAAAATAATTATTTTACATGTAAAAGAACAACCCTGAGTGAAACACAAGTCCCATATTTTCTAAAATAAGTTCAACCCATTTTTGATAAAGTACCCCCTGACCCCCAGATAATTAGTAAATCATAATTACACAAAGTACTACTGAAATTAAGACACCAGAATGAATCACGAATACAAAAGTAAAAATAATGTATTACCTTTATCACAATACAACATACATAAGTATAAATGGAAATAACCTGATCATTTACAAAATCTAACTCAAAGACCACGAACATAGTGTATCTTAAGGATACCATAGAATCGATAATACAATATTGAAACAAAGGCATATTTAATAGAAACATAATTCGACTGACGAAAGTAAATTAGTAGGCTGAGGTAGCCAAAAACCACGAAACAGAAAAACAGTTAACTTCTCCATAATGCAATAAAATCATGACTTACACAAGAACGTATAATTATAGTATCTCTGACAGGGGTGTTAACCGAAACCGAAACCGTAACCGAAATCCAAAATTAACCGCTATAAATAGATGATTAACCGTAACCGTAACCGTAACCGAAATCAAAATTTTGGAAAAATGAAACCGTAACCGTAAACCGTAACCTAAATGAATTAAAATTATGTAACCGTAACCGTAACTGTAACCGAAATGATTTTTCCGGTTTTCGGTTAATTGATTTTGCGATTTTCAGCTATTTTTTTTCAATAAAGAATAGAGAAAGAAATGAAAAAATTAAAATATCTGCCCTGAATGAGGTCTGAGATCTTAATTTATTCATCACTATACGATTTTTTTCGAAAACTTTGAACGCCAATGGTCAAATTTTGGAGACTGGAAAAATTTTGGCAATTTTTCGGAGTATTTGGTCTCTTTTTACAGTTTTTGAAAAAATTAACCGAAACCGTTATTTTTAACCGTAACCGAAATTTTTTTACTATCACTGTAACCGAAACCGAAAACCGATAACCAAAATGAGTAAAAAAATGTAACCGTAATCGTAACCGTAACCGAAAAAAAATAGTTGAAAACCGAAACCGCTAAACCGTAACCGTTATTTTTTTCGATTTCGGTTAACACCCCTGATCTCTGAACATAAGAGAAAATCAAAAGAGAGGTACTCGCAGTACCAAGATCAAAAACGAAGTAAATTCTAGAAAAATAATTAGCAAAAGCTACTCTCGATATCTTGGAAAATAGATGGGGAAGTGGAGTAAGGAAAAGTTAGATAATGTATCTATTTTCCGTCCTAGGTAGATAGCTACAGTAGGTACCTACCTAGTCTATTATATCACACTTGAAAGTGCTTCTTTTTTGAGAAAAAATTTTTGTAGTATGAAGAATTGAAGACGAAGTAATTTGAAAGAATAAACTTCGGCGCATCTACTGTTGAAGTACAATTAGATGCATACAGTAAATGGCAGTCGTTTAAAAGTTGGAAAAAACGATTTTGGAAATTATTTGAAACCTGACAAGTCGAACTTTTTTAGGAAAATTATGATTAGCTCCGAATGTTTAATATTTCATCTGAATTTTCTATAATGAAACAAGAGTTCATTTTGAAGTGCTTCAATTTTAGTTTGCATGTTTGCACTCAGTACTGTGTACTGCTTTGGTGGTTTTGGGTAACGTTTGTTCGTATGCCTTTGTCAGTTTCCAGCTAGGTAATTTTGGGAACCGCATAAAATTTTGAAGAAAATTTGGAACGGTGGCTTGTTATTTCCCTAGTTTCTCATTTGTTTGCCTGATGATTGCTTACATCGAGTTGGCAATTGTTTTTTTTTTAAAGATAACAAAAGGTTTGTTCGTTTGGTCTACACTTTTTTACTCTGATGTAGTGTAAAAAGTGTACAGTGTAGACAGTGTAGTTTAGTTGTAAACGAACAAAATACACACTTATCACATGTGTTATTTCTCAATTTTTTTAAAACAATAAATTTCTTGCAATCAAATCATCAAAAAATGAACGTTTACGTCCTAAAAATATTTTGCCATAATTTCCTTCAAAAAATTAACGAATATCACTATTAAAATAACAAAATTCAGCACACAAAACAGCAAGGTTGATAACAAAACTCTACACTTTTTACACTACACCTTTTACACCGACTTTCAATTCGTGTAAAAAGTGTGCACCAAAACTCTACACTGAGTCAAAACGAACGCCCTACACTAAGTACACTATGTACACTTTTTACACCAGTGTAAAAAGTGTAGACCAAACGAACAAACCTAAAGAATTACTGTATGTATGTTTTGAAAAAAGTGGGGGTTTCAGCCCTTCTATATCCTACCCCCGCCCTTAATATTTGTATTAATGACCTGCAAGATGAGAATATCTCATTTGTGTGTATACATTAGGGCGGAGTGGAAAAAAAACCATATCTAGGATTTCGAACAAATTTGGCGGGGTGGTTTACTTTGAGTGGGAGACCTCCCAAAAAAATTTGAGCCCCCAAGGAGCAAGTGGAGGGGAGCAGGGGGTGCTCAAAGTGCACCTCCTTTTGAAAAAACGCTGTTTTTTGTGGTTTTTTAGTAAAAAAAATTGCGTAAGAGGCTGTCGTAGCACTTAAAAGTTGCGATTTGAGTTTCTACGTCTCCCTGAACCATCGCCGTCCTTCTCCGATCAAAACTCAGAGCGCTACCAGGGGGTTGAAAAGTTGCGGATTGCAATATTTCAATAATACGAAATTTTCGCGAAGGTGAAATTATTTTTTTTTCGTCGGGGAATTGAACGAAAATTTTTTTTAAACCACTAAAAGTAAATGTTGAAGAAAAAATTTGAAAATTGTATACACCAGTGCAGCCAACAGCGAATCGTAAAATTCCAAAATACGAAATATTTAGGTATTTTTTCTTTAAATTGATCATTTTTTCGCCCGAAAAATATTATGTATTTTTTTTTCAATCATCAAAAGTATAGGTATTTTGAATTTTTTTTGAAAAATTTTGTATGTCAGTGCAGCCAGTTACAAATTGTGACGTGCGACATTATGGAATTCACTTGATAAAAAATTAAATTCTTGATCGACGTAAATTCCACAGTGTCGCATGTCACATTTGGTAACTGGTTGCACTGACATGCAAAATTTTTCAAAAAAATTTCAAAATACCTATACTTTTGGTGGTTGAAAAAAAAAAATACATAATATTTTTCGGCGAAAAAATGATCAATTTAAAGATATACCTAAATTCCGCATTTTGGAATTTTACGATTCGCTGTTTGCTGCACTGGTGTATACAATTTTCAAATTTTTTCTTCAACATTTACTTTTAGTGGTTTAAAAAAAATTTTCGTTCAATTCCCCGACGAAAAAAAAATCATTTCAGCTTCGCGAAAATTTCGTATTATTGAAATATTGCAATCCGCAACTTTTCAACCCCCTGGTAGCGCTCTGAGTTTTGATCGGAGAAGGATGGCGATGGTTCAGGGAGACGTAGAAACTCAAATCGCAACTTTTAAGTGCTACGACAGCCTCTCACGCAATTTTTTTTACTAAAAAAACACAAAAAACAGCGTTTTTTCAAAAGGAGGTGCACTTTGAGCACCCCCTGCTCCCCTCCACTTGCTCCTTGGGGGCTCAAATTTTATTGGGAGGTCTTCCACTCAAAGTAAACCACCCCACCAAATTTGGTCGAAAATATGTTTTTTTTTTCACTCCACCCTAGTATACATACGCCTTCGTTCTCGTTATAATACTTTACTCTTCGCCGCCCAGTCCTTTTCCATTCCTTCTGTACAGTGTACAGATGATGCATGGTAGGATGGGTTGAGGATTCGATATCCGCGCTGTTATCGAACGGTTTAGGTTAATTTTCACATTTGATAGGGTTTATTATACCGTGTAGGAAAAATGATAATGTGATGATGTATTTTTAATTGAGACTGATTGAGCTAGAGAATGGGTAAAGGAGTCACTGCAGAAATCAGTAGTTGAAAAATTTACCGATGTACCAAATTAGTTAATTTTCATTTTTGAATCAGTGACTTGATTTTCTCTATGTTAATCAGTCAATCTTTAGTTTTTTACCGATTCAAATTCAGAAAATAGTCATGAATAAGTGAAAATGATGCCTAACCCAAATTTGAAATTCTATTATTAGAAGTTTTTTTTAATGGTTCATGGAGTCTACAGAAAAATCCCACAAAATTACAAAAATTATGCAAATTTTGAAAAATGGGCAAAAAAGTATGAAAAAATGTCGAAATTGTACAAAAAAATACGAAATTGAAATTAGCTCAAAATCAGTATGAAATTTTGAAAAAATGATTTGACTAAGAATGCTGTTTTTTCAATCAAAATTTCTATTTTTTCCAAAAAAAAAAAATCGCCCTCGCTTTGGTACCTACTAATTTCTTCCCTCGCTGTGCTCAGGAGTAATTTATGTATACTCTTCTTCACTACAGAATTATTACTTTTTTTTAGAATATTTTTTGATAAGGTGTGGTGAGAAAGGAATATCATGACGCCCTTGACTATGATGTTAAAAAGTGTACAATATTCATTTGAAAAAAAATTTCATCCAATTTTTTGTTGTTGATACTAACAAAAATCTGCCATGAATGAACCGGTTCAAAAAAATGAGTTCACTGATTATGTTTATTTTTCAAAGCTCTACAAAAAACTTCATTTGGAAAATTTTTTGAAATCTCAATTATTGAGGTATCCAAATTTTTTTCAAGCAAAATTTGAGAAATTTTCTAACAGAGCACATTGGAAAATTCAAAGTAAAACCAATAGAGTAAGAATACTATACAGTATGACACAGAAGTCTTGTCCACAAAAAACACTTTTCGATATCCCGAAACTGAAAAGAAATACAGGGATGATTTGAATGGCAATATGTTCCTGGTGACGAGGACATTGAAGATTGAAATCTAATTTTCAGCCCTACCTATAGGGTGCCCACAAATTGAGAAATCGGTTTTGGTCAAAAAATGAGGTTCTAGATTTTTCATGGAAATGAAGTCTACACACAGAGACGATTAAAATGTGATTTTTTTGAAACTGGTTCGATAATTTGCCACCAGAAATTTTGGAAATTTTCTAGCACAGGAGTAAAGCTTCCAAAAATGGTCTATATGTACAATTTTAACGGATTTGAACTCAAAATTTTGGAGAAATGTGATTTCATCATATCACATTGGTCTTTCCCCTCGCACAAGTTATTCCACCTTACATTTATTAATTTTTTTCACAGGTTTTAGCCCATCCATCGATTTCAAAATTCCTACAACGTTACCATCAGAATTTAAGCTCCAGATGGCTGACTCCCAAAAAGTGATGGACTTTTGGTTGCAGGAACAGAGGAGTATTGAGGAGTCTTTTTCCTGGTTTATCGGGGAACCTTACTTCATCAATAAGTTCGGCTTTTTACAAGTTCTTCTCAAAAAGTTCGGACCTGGTGTATTGTTTGCGTGTTATGCCATTTTCCTTCCATCTGGGTGTGGCAAAACTGTGATGTCAATGGCCCTTGAACATTTTTACTCAAAAGGTGAAAATCATCAGACCACTAAACATCTGTATTCTGAATTTTTAGATGAAGAACAGCTAATGCACGCGGGAAAATATTTTGTCCTTCGCATGTCGTTCCGAGATATTGTGATTGACCTCAAACAAAGTTTTGAAACTACAATGATCATATTTATAAAAAATCTGATTATTCGGAAGGAGCCTGAAATTAAAAAAGAAAATATATTCAGAAAAGGCAATAGTCTCTACGGTATTGTTCGAGAAATGGTGCGTTTCTTGTATCGCAAGCATGGTAGAATGGTTGTTATAATCGATGAAGTCGATTCTCCCGCTGTCAAGTATGCCATTAAGAATGCCACGCCTAAGCAAATGGATGAGATGACCACTACGTTTAAATCACTTTTAAACGGTTTTGCAGCCTGTAGCAGCGATAAGAATAATTATCTCATTCATCAAGTGATTCTATTTGGAATTCATCAGCCGGATGGTATATTAGAAACTCGTACGTGGACAATATTGAACATTTTTAATAAGAAAACTTGTGCTTCTTACTTCTTATTCAATATAACTGAAGTTACTACGTTACTCGAAAAGTTTGGACTTCACAAGGAACTTTCAGAAGTCGAAAAACACTACGGTAATTACAACGGCGAGTATTTTTTACCAGCATCGGTTGTGGCGTTCTTGAAAAATGATGGACAATTCCAAATGTATAAATCAATTCGTCGCAGCTATGATATTTTAAACCTTGATTTACCGTGGGTGCAATGTATGCTGTTGGAGTTTCTGGACAACACAACTCATTGTAAAAGCTTGGATTGGAATCACATTCGTTTTTCCCGATCTCGTATTATAGAAAATAACCCACTAATCCAATACATTCTTGCCGGACTGATTTGTATAAAATTTCCAGCCAATGACTCTTCAGATGTGCAGAGTACGAGTGCTTCGAAAACAGCAAACAAGGGTGATTATTTCGACTTTAATGCTGAACATGAGTTGTTCGCTGGAAATTTAGAAAACTTGAATATTATCCAGTTTTTTGTAGAAAAAGCTGTTGGTATATTTTCGAATCCCGAGGTTCTAAATGAAATTTATAATGCGTTACTGCATTTTGACTTCGAAAAATTAACCGACTTATTGAATGATATGTATTCGACGTTCTTACATTTAGAATCGGTTAACGAACGTGCATTTCGCATAGCCATGAAAGTATTTTTCTATTTCGTTCCTATGTGGAAAACTAAGACAGAAGATGAAATGTATAGTGGTCGGACGGACATGCGTATTTTTAATGAAAAGGAACGTATTTTGTACATATTGGAATTGAAACACGTGAAACCGATGAGAATACAATACAGGGTTCCTCTCGAACACGACAAGGAAGTGCGAAATCAGCTGGATGAAGCTTTCAAGCAAATCATCGATCGAGGTTACGTCTTTAAAGACGACCCGGACTGTTTTAACCACATTTTTGAAGTTGCTGTGGCATGTAAAGGAAAGCTTATCGTTATGGAGGCACGAAAACACAAATCCAGACCCGAACCAGAACCAGAACCTGAACCCCTCACCCCCCTCACCTAATCCTATTCTATTTTTTTTCTTACTCTTTTATTATTTTTTTACTTGAAGGCTAAAGTAATTAACAATTATGTACTTACTACCGATTTCGTAAAAGATGTTGAGATTTTTGTTTTAGAATCATATGTGACCTTCCAAGAAAAAACCGACCTTCTGTCCGAAAAAAAATTGAAAAAAAAAGTGTCCCAATCAATCCAAAACCATGATTATCATTTGTTTTGGATTGATTGGGACACTTTTTTTTTTCAATTTTTTTTCGGACAGAAGGTCGGTTTTTTCCTGGAAGGTCACATATTTTTAGGTAATTGATTTTTTCCATGATAATTGGAATTTAGAGGCTCATTATGTTGTTGTTTTTTCAAATTGTATTGTATTATACTGTACTTATTACTAGTTGTAAAAATTTTGTTGAGCCATAGCAAACTGCAAAAGTAGAGAAAACTGAGATTTTGCACTTCATTTTCAATTTTTTTCTGTATCAATCGAAATAAGTGTAACTAATGTTGAGTTTTTCTTTTTGCAATGTGAAAATCGTTTGTTTAAATTTAAATGTAGGAGATACTACTATGATGTTTTTTAGAATTATATAATTTGTTTTATTTTTCCCATGATATTTTTAATTTAGAGGCTCATTGTGTTGTTTTTATTTTCAAAATGTATTGTATTATACCGTACCTATTATTGTTGAAAAGTTTTATTAATCCATAGAAAAAGAGGGAACAAGTGTACCAAATGTGACCCCTCCTCCCCCAGAAGAAAAGCCACCAATCGTGCAAATCGATTCTTTTTTTTGATCTGTTCTTTAAAGATACCTATTTCTTATGAATCTTATGAGGGTTCAGTTTCTGTGAGCGTATACAAAATTCTACAGTAACGAGTAGATAATTTGAATCGCGATTTTCTCGGAAATCAACTTTTGCCCGGCACGACTGATGGCTTTTCTCCTGGAGGTCACGGCCGGCGTTCGCGGTGGTGCAATCGTGCTCATGCACCACTTGAAATTTTTCAAGTGGTGCATTGCACCACTTTGGAAAATTGATGGGGTTGCGCAAGTAATACGCGTGGTACAAAATATCATTTATACCCAAAATTACAAAGGATATGAATTTTCAAAGCATTAAAATTAGAAAAAAAATGTATTTTTTGAAAAAAATTTACAATTTTGCTTGAGCGTGGCCAAATGTTACAATATGAACTATTCGAGGCAACTATGTGAAAAATCTTTCATTTTTTACTTCTTTTTCCCCTGGTTGGTGAGCGTTATTTTTCAAGTCCGCTTGTTTTGAAATTTTTCAAGTCCAAAATTTTTCCCTTCTTATTTTTTTAAAAACTTCGATTTTTTTAAAAACTTCTCAATTTTTTGTCAATTTTGAAATTTTTCCAACAAATTTTTTCAGCGTCAATTTTTCAAGTTACTTAATTTTTTTTATCAAAATATTTTCAACGTCACAGCAAATTCGTAAAACAGAGCCGGGTGAATTCTTCAAGTCTAAAATTTTTGGGAAAAAATTGAGGATAAAAATTCATTTACACTTTAAAAATATAAACATTAAAAAATTGCCAGGAAAAAATTTTCCTTAAAAATTTTTTTGCACCACTTGGGAAAAAATAGTTCGCCGGCCATGCTGGAGGTTCACAAATTCTAAACTTCATCGTCTCCGAAAATAGTGAACCTAAACCGACTTGAAAACCGTTATTAAAAAGTCAGTCAAGTTGAAAAAAAATTTTCAAATGAAGTGGGTCAGTGAGGATGAGGAAGAGGGCCCATTTTTTCTGAGAAGAGTAGAGTGTGGATATCTGTGATTAAAATAAGCAACAATTAAGGCGAAATGAATTTTTTCCGATTTTTTTTGACTCCAGTCTAATTTTTTCCATCCAAAAACAAAAATCTTTCATAAATAAAGCCTCAACATTCAATTTTTCCATTATTGAAGAACAACAAACTGATCTATCGCACAATTTGGAAATAACTGAAGAAATTCTGATAGGTACTATGACTTTTTGAATTTTGTATTCGTTAAAATAATTTCTCCCCACATCTAAACAAAAATATCACCAGAAAAATAATTCACATTAGGATTGTCAATTTTTCAAAAAAAAAACAAAGAACATATTTGTATATATTCGCTAAAAAGTTTCATTTCAAGAGAAGACGAATCGAATGGTTTTTTTACCATTCGATTTTGACCATTTGGGCGAAAGTTCCATTTTTTTTGGGCTGTGGATGGTTGATGAATGGTCTACTCGCACAGGTAGATGTCTGTAACTCGCTCGAAATTTGCTCAAAATTGAAAAACTCGTACAATTTTGGAATGCTCTCGTCGAGTTTTTATTGGTGAATAATTTTTGCAAACAATCTCTAGCTCTGGAGACAGAAAAAGTTGAAAAACAGTCGAGAAATAAACTACCACAAACCAGAGCTTTTTATTTTGAAATCCATGCTTTGGTGCGATTTTAAAATATCAAGGGTTTATTACCTTCCTACTTGAAAACACAGTTTATATATTTACGGCGAATCGATTAGGCAATTTTATTTACATATTTTCAAACGCGTGCCAATGCATCTTACGTGTCGCGTATTTGCGGCAAATCGGTTAGGCAATTTTATTAACACGTTTTTAAAAATCAAAACCGGTAAGATCTAATGGTTCTTAAAATGATCCTGCTTATAGGAATTGAAATTTAATTTATTTACTTATGCTAGGTTTAAATATTTTTGTGATGCTTTTCTAAAAATTTATTAATGAGCTTGCCCTCAAAAGCAGACGGATGTTCGGCTGTTGCTTTAATATAAAAATTATTTCTACTTTTTCTCTCAGGTTTATTCGTTGGCAGTAGGTGCCTATTTAAAATTTTACTGTCGATTATGTTTTCGAAAATTCGTATATTGATTTTACGACTTCATATCTGAAATTCATTCACTTTTAGAGTACCTACAGATTTGTTTTTTTCTTTCTTCACTCTTTAAAATTTTATGGCTCATGTATTCCAAAAATTTCGAACAGTTTTATAACATCATGTCCGAATTTCATCATTTTTTGATATGCCAATTCGAAGGAACCCCTTTAAAATGTCGACTCTGAATTATTTATGCATTCTCGGGCGTGATTTTGTCAAAATTCCAAAAAAAAAACCGTTATAAAAAATACTCTTTTTTTTTGTAATCTGTAAAGAACTTCTCCAAAAACTGAAGTGATGAAATTCTTCCAACATTCGACCAACCAAAATTTATACGTTAAAATTCCGAAGAAGGAGCATAATATTAATAATATAAATGTCAATACCTAGCCGGAATATATTTTCGTATTGTAAAAAAAAAATCGAAAAGCAAACATGTTAAAATTCTTCAGACTTTAGCTCAAATTTTACAACCTTCATATTTCCAAAAAAAAAAAAAAAGGAATAGAAAAACGAAATACACAAGACCGGCCGTCAAACGTGCTGGAATATGTTATTCTCGGCATAATTTCATCAAAATTTCAAATGAAGCGCATCAAAATAGAAATACAAAGCGTCATAGGTGACTGCAATTCATTCCTTTTATGTAAAAACCCTATGCCGAAAAACGGACTGGTAAATTTATTTTTCGGCTTGGGGGTCTTTTATGTGTATGAAAGGAATGAGTCGTGTACTCTATTTTGTATTTTTATTCCATCGTTTCTTTTCAAAGTTATGGAGAGGTAATAAAATTTTACATCACACCTAGCGGGGTATCTTTTGTATTTTTTTCTATTCCTTTTTTGGAAGTATGAGGGTAATAAAATTTAGGCGACGGAAAGTCTAAAGAATTTTATCAGTTCGTTTTTCGGCATAGGGTTTTTACATAAAAGGAATGAATTGCAGTCACGTACCGCCCTTTAAATTTATATTTATGGAGGGGTAATAAAATTTTACATCACACCCAGCGGGGTATCTTTTGTATTTTTTTTCTATTCCTTTTTTGGAAGTATGAGGGTAATAAAATTTAGGCGACGGAAAGTCTAAAGAATTTTATCAGTTCGTTTTTCGGCATAGGGTTTTTACATAAAAGGAATGAATTTCAGTCACGTACCTCCCTTTAAATTTATATTTATGGAGGGGTAATAAAATTTTACGACATCTCAACCAGCGGGGTGCTTTTTGTATGTTTTTCTATTCCTTTTTTGGAAGTATGAGGGTAATAAAATTTAGGCGACGGAAAGTCTAAAGAATTTTATCAGTTCGTTTTTCGGCATAGGGTTTTTACATAAAAGGAATGAATTTCAGTCACGTACCTTCCTTCAAATTTATATTTATGGAGGGGTAATAAAATTTTACGACATATATCAACCAGTAGGATGCCTTTTGTATGTTTTTCTATTCAAATTTTTATTTATGGACGGGTAATAAAATTTTACGACATCTCAACCAGCGGGGTGGTTTTTTGTATGTTTTTCTATTCCTTTTTTGGAAGTATGAGGGTAATAAAATTTAGGCGACGGAAAGTCAAAAGAATTTTACCAGTCCGCTTTTCGGCATAGGGTTTTCACATAAAAGGAATGAATTGCAGTCACGTACCTCCCTTTAAATTTATATTTATGGAGGGGTAATAAAATTTTACGATATCTCAACCAGCGAGGTGCTATTTGTATGTTTTTCTATTCCTTTTTTGGATGTATGATGGTAATAAAATTTAGGCGACGAAAAGTCTAAAGAATTTTATTATTCATTGAAAAGATTCTCTTAGCATTCAGCCGCCCGAATTTTACAACCCTTGAAATTTCAAAAGAAGAACGTCAATAAAAATACAAAGATGAGTACGTGATTAGAATTCATTCCCTTTATGTAAAAATTTCCGGCAAGTTTTACGATGTCACGTTTCAAATTCGGATCAGAATTTTATTGGAAAATTTGATCATGTGACTCCTCTTCTTCCCCCTCCTTTTTTGGCATTAGATTTGTCGCTCTCTCGCCTCATAACGTTATGAGTGCTCTTAGGAGAAGGTTCAAATTTTCATTTGGTGATTTTTTTTTCTAATTACAATTTATTTTCGTTTTCCATCAGTTATTTCGCGATCTAATATCGTGATAAAAATTCGGGTGTGATTTTTTCAAATTTTCCTTAGCTGATTTTTTCAATTCTATTTTTCGTTTTCGTTTTCGTCCGTTATTTCGCGATTTAATGTAACTAGTAATGAAAATTCCAGTGCAATTTTTAAAATTTTTTCATTCGTGTAGTTGAGATGTGCTGTGAAATAATCCAAATTTTTTCTAGAATTTTAAAATGTGTAATTTTTTTTGATGTAGTGTCGTGTGAACGGAAGCAAAGTGGAGGATATCACCACGATCTCCATGGAGTCCAGCCTGGCTAATCCAAAACAGCTCTTTTGGTAAGTACTTACATCACTTTTATTCATTCTCAATTGATATTTTTCTGCTTTTTTAAATGCCTAATTCGAAAGCGGTTTGGCTTTTTCATTTGAATTTTAATGAAATTGGTAGGGCTGAAATTTTCAAACAAATGTTTTTTAATGTCATAAAACATTTTTCTTTACAAATTATGTCATTTAGAGTCAATTAGTGAATTTTTTGGGATTTTTTTAATTTTGATGAACCAGGAATGGTAGAGAATGCCCAGTAGTATAATGTTATTTAAATCAAGCTTTTTCCAAATACTTTGAGCTTTTTAAAATATTGATTACAAAAAAAGCGTACGAAATTTTCGTTAAAATCTTGACAACTTTTTGCTAATTTCATTTTCTATAGGAAAAAAAAACATCTATTTTAATACGTATTAGGGTATATACCGGGTAATCGATTAATTCTCGACTCTCCTTGCACTTTTTGGTGTTAAAAATCATAAGTTGGTAATACTAGGTATGTATAAATAGTCCAATCATAAACAAGATGAACAAATACAAAGTATTGCCAACTTACAATTTTTACCACAAAAAGTACAGGGGGAGTCCAGATTTAATCGAGCACCCGGCAGGTGCCTTTGTTTGAGGTTTTTTGTATTTTTTGCGCATTTCACCTGCTTGATTCGTTTTTTTGAAAATTTCAGTCATTTTAGTAATGAATAATTGAATGGCGGTCTCCTTTTTCAAATATTTTAAGTGAATTTTTCGATTTTCCTCTTCTCTGAGACTAAGAAGTTGAAAATTTTTGACAAAACTATAATTTTTTCCAATTTTTTTTAGTCCGAATCGCAATTTGCTTGTTTCGTTTTTTGAAAATTTTACTTTTGTTAGTAATGAATAATTGAGTGGCAGCTCTTATTCTAAATGTTTTGCGATAAATACATAAGTAGATTTTTCAGTTTTAATATTTTGTTGGCTTTTTTTCCTGCAACAAAAAGTTTTTTTTGGAACCAAAACATCAAAATTTCCGTCCAAAACAAAATTGTTTCTGATTTTTCCGATTTGAAGCACAATTTTTCTGTTTTTTTACCGCTTTACGAAAATTAGAATTGAAATTTTCAACAGTTTTCCAGCTTTGAACTTTATTTTTCGACTTTGAATGCAATTTTGCTACCATTGATGAGAGCCAAAGTTTTCTCCTCCATCCTCAGTTTATTTTAACAAAACTCTAAAAAAAATAGGGCCAATTTTTCAAATTTAATTTTTCATTACCATTCCATTTTAATTTCTGATTCGAGATTTTTGTCCAAAATTCAATTTTACCATTAATGAGAGACAAGTTATTCCCTCTTCCTCTATTTCGATCAGTTTGATTCCAAATATTTCGTCACAACCAATCAAAGTCCTAAAATTGGAAAAAATGAAATTTTTAGAATCCAATTTTTTCCGCCTATTTTCAATGAGCGAAGGGGGAAGGGAAAACTGAAAACTTTGGCCCAGAGAGGTTTTTTAATGGGGTTTTGTTTTAATTTTTTTCTAAATTTTTACCTTGTAATAAAAATTTTTTTCATAGGGGATTAGTAAAAGAATTAGGATCGTGATACCTTGATGATTCTTTTATTTTGGAGGTACTTTGAGGTGTTTTCAATTTTTTTTTCATGTTTTAGGAAAAAATGTAGTTGTTTTTTGCGCGTTCAGTCGTCGTGTTTGAGAAAAACGCTTTTTTTCAGTCCAATTCTTAACATTTTTATAGAAGATGTCAAAAGTTGATGAAAATCTCATTTTCTGGCTAATTTGAGGTCGCTTGTTACGAATCTGGGCGAGTTGAAAAGGTTCTGGCAATATGGAGTGTGGTGTTATAACTTATGATTTCTGTGGTCATTTTTTCGAAAGGAAAGTTTCCATTTAAAATGATGTTAAGAGAATTTTTTAAAGAGATATCATTTCATTCGGAATATTTTCATTTTGGCTCATCCATCTCGATAGTACCTACTAGACATTTTTTTTCTAGACTAGGCGTCTAATTAACATTAGAGAAATCAGAAATTTTTTTAGTGGGTGGTGGTCGAAAAATATTCTTTTTGGTACTTCACTCAAAAATGGTTCAATTTTAGTCCCTTTTAGGTATACCCTATTTCCAGGGATTCCTTTAGTTTCCGTGGGAACATGTCCCGAGGTCGTAAGATAGGAGTGATAATGATGAATTTTACAGGATTACATTTAGAAATTTCGGTTTTAATCCCTCTCCCCTTTCATCCTAGAATTCTCAGAGATCTCAATTTTAGGAAAGGAGTCAAAATAACCTCAGAAATAATTTCTGGTATCAAAAACGTATTTCGATACCCCATTTGAAAATATTTCAATTTTGGTCGTTTGACATCTTCTGGCACTTTTTTAGATTTGAGATGACAATATTTCTAATTTTTTCACATCAGTATTTATCGATATTCAGGAACCCTTCCCCCTTTTCAAAACTAGCATAATATTTTTCTCATTTTTTCACATGAAAGATTCAAATAAAGTTGAAAATTCGAAATGACAAAAACAATTTCATTTAAAACTATAAAAATAATTTTAAAAAAAGAACATACCTATATGTACCTAAATAATTTTAATCAGTTCGAAAAAGCAAAACCTAAGTATAGCTCAAAAATTTCATTTTCATTTGAAAAATCAAATATCCGAAAAAAATAGATCCTTATATCTCTAAATCCGATTCAAAATATCCAAAAGCTTAAAAAAAAATTCAAAATGTTGAAAAAATGAATGAGATTTCGATTTTTCAAAATTTAATTCAAATCGGACGTCAAAAGCTTAAAAATAATTTTAAAAAAACAAAAAATGACTTCAAAAAACATTGAAAGAAACAAATTTTTTAAGGTAGAAATCTTAAATTTTGGTTTAATAATGAATTTATTTTTCCTTTTCGTATCATTTTCCTTTTTTATATCGATATATCGAACAAAATATCGCTATTTGTTTGGTCAAATAGCCTTTGGAAATGATCTCAAAAGGTTTGAAAACGTAAATATTGATATTTCATTTCATAATGTCCAGAAATTATTTTGATTTTGTCACTCCAACTATCCGATTTCATTGATAATTCTTAAATTTTGGCCACTTACCCTCTTCCCATGACTTTTTTTTTTAGAAAAAAGATCTCTGAAATGAACTTTAGAAGTCCAAAAAACGTGTGGTGATTTCGTGTGATTGTTCCGGACATTTCAACCCACCCTCTCCAGTCTTTCTCCACAATTGAAAAGTTTCTGGAACTCTGCACCATGATACCCTTCTTTCTCGAGCCAATGGTAGCATCTGGGTTTAAATATTCGTAAAATGAAAATTTATTGAGGTTTGGAAAAATTTTATTAGAAACTTTTTTTAAAATTCAAATTGTGATGCATTTAAAATTTTTCATCTTCATAATTAACTGCTTTGACGTCGTATTTTTCAGCTTTATAAAAAAAATTCTGGATATAAAATTTGACTTAGTTTGAGAACCCCTGATTGTTTCGCAGGGGTTGGTTGAATATGGGTTTTCCCCTACATTATAGCCTATTGCTTGGGAGAGGGTAGCTCGTCACGTATTCCTTCGGCGACTCCAGTTCAGCATATACCTGGGTTTGTAATACCACCTGCTGCGTCGGCATTTTTGAAGTACACAGAAATTCGCTTTTTTTTAATAACTCCTTATAAGGCATTGTGTGTGAGATTCAGTACCTCCTGCTGAGTCGGCGTTTCGGATTTCTGAATGCCACAAAGGTTGGGTTTATCTTTATTGCCCTTATATGGTATTTCATTGTAGCAATGCTTTCCGCTGTTAGTGAATTTAGTCACGTACAAGATTTATGGCCCCTCCATTCCAAATTAGCACAATGGATCGTTTTATTGCCCTGGGTCTGTTATTTACCCCCATTCCGGCGCATTTAGTCATCAGTGGAGGAAACAGCTGTTGTGGGCCTGACTGATTCCAAATTTATTGCGATAGAAATTCTTCCCTTTATTTTCAGTACTGTTTTGACAGTGGTGGTGGAAGGATGTCTGATTAGGTGTTATTTCGAATCGCGAGTATTATTTTTACGTTCGATGTATGCAATTGGTGTGTACTTTTTGTTATTTTAATTAGGTACTATTACCTATTTGTTGCGGTTGAGTTGGGTTATTTAAGAATGTGGATGAAGCCGATACCTAATGATGAGAATAGTTGGATAGATTTTAAAGATAAGTGATTTTTCAACCTATCATTCAGTGTCTAATTTTATTTTATGAGTTTGATTTATTGCTTCAAGAATTTTGATTTTCGAATTTTTTTCGTGTTGTTTTTCTTTCTTTCGGAAATATTTTCAATTTTTAATTGTTTTCTAAGAGCGAGTGGTTCAATGGCGAATCATCTTTTGAATTTTTTTATTCGAAGTTTATCGTGTTTTGAAAATCTGTTTGAATCTATTTCGCGATATTGATTTTTTCCATTGACTAGCGTTTCAGTAATAATTCCTAGTCAGTATTTGAAATTTTACATTCGCGTTCGTTGGAAAAATTGATTTATTTATCTGATTAGCTTTCTTTTGGAGACATTTTCATTTTTTTAAAATTTTCAATTAAAATTTTTTCGCGTTGTGATGTTTTTTGAATTTTTTTTTGTGATTTTCATTCAAATTTTTTCGTTAGGAAACAATATTTTCGTTTTTGAATGTTTTCAAGTGTTTCAAGATGATTTTTTTTCGAAAATTTGGAATTCTCAAGTTCGTTTTGAAAACTAAACCTGTTTTTCATTCATTTTTCAATTTTTTATATGAAATTCTCGATTTTGCTGCAAATACTCGATTTGGCTGAACAATGATTAATCCTCTTTCGGGAACATTTTTGAATTTTCTAGTTTTAAATTCAACTTTTCTCATGTTGAAAAAACAAATTAGCATGGCTTGAAATTTTTTCGTGATCTTCTCATCAGGGGTGCCAAAAAACCTGAATTCTTGAGGGCGATTTTTTTAATATGGTTTTTAAAAATCGAGTGTTTTAATATTGAATTATTTTTAGAAATTTTGAATTCTCGTATTTACTGTGTTCTGTGTTCGTTAAAAAGACTGATTTGAATTTTTTTGTGGTGTTTCAGTCGTATTTTAAGACAATTTTTCATTCTGAAACATTCTCGGGAACATTAAATATTTTGATTTTTTATTTAATGATACCCATCTTTGTTTAATTTTAAAATCTGAATACCTACGGTACCTACGTATTTATTTAATTTAACCGTTTTTTTAGGCACTTTTCTTTCTGTAACATTTTTATTTTTGAATTTTTCATCAGTAACGAGCGTTTTAATGGTAATTTTTTTCAAAATTTTTGATTCTAGCGTTAATTATAGACTTAATTATCTTTCCTCGCTTTCTCAAATTTTGTGTGAATTTTAAATTAAATTTTCGCGATTTTTTGGGGAGAGCACAAGCAAGATCGTTGGAAGGTGTTTTTTTTTGTTTCGCAGGATCATTACATTTGTAGCTTGTGTAATTTTAATGCTTTGTTGCTTTTTTTTTCAGTTGTAGCTGAAGTTCGGTGATCTATTTGATCTGGAGCTGGATGTTCGTTGGCCTGCTTCAAAAGAAATCAAACGAGATAGACGCAATTTGCTTGAAGGAAACCTTTGAGAGTACTTTTTCGAATAGGTAGGTAGGTACTCTAATTTTCATATTTTATGGCTCTCTTACCTTGTTTTTAAGGTTGAATTTATTGTTTGCAGGTTGCTGGAAGTGTGCTAGTGCAGGTGTTGCTGTCCAATTTTATTTAATAACTGCCCCCCAAAAAAGTTGGAACCAATCGATTTTTTTCATTTGCTGAGCTAGTAGTCATCAATCGATACGTTTCATTTCGGGTAAGAATAGATTTTCATTTCGAAACCCTTCTTGTGCGTTTCAATTTTTAGAAATCTTCATTTTAATGCATATTTCATCATTCACTTACCATGCAGTGGTTCTCCTAAAAATTTTTAGTTAGGCAACTAATTCAACTCTGGTGTCTTACCAGTCACATTGTGAATTTTTCAGGCATAATATTTTATGTGCGCGGCCTTTCTTAGGTAGCCAAAATTCAATGAGACAATTGCGATCGTACGTACAAGGACTTACGGTTCATCATTTATTTTTGATTAACTTTTACTTTGGTACCTAAATTATTTTTTTTCGAGCATTCGAGCATTTTATACTTTCAAAGTCATAAACTGGTAAATTCATTTATTTTGCAGACTGGAAATAGTGCCAATGATGCCTCGATGTTGGTGAAGATTCACGTGCGTCTGGAGTACCTTCTGATTCAGGTATGTATAAAATTGTTCCGAGAAAAATGACATTGTTTTTATGTTTGAATCGGTAGGTATTCAAGCGCATTAATTTAATTTACCTTTTTGTGTGTGTTTGTATTACCATAGAGTAAGAATATGTACCTACCACCTACTTATCAGCTTCATTTTATTTCTTCTTCAGATTTTTGAAGAAGTGCCAACTCAGTGAAAAGAATGGGAGATTTAATTACATTGATGAAAAATTCCATCGTGAGAATTACGTAATTTTCTTCACTTCTAAGCAAACTTTCCGCGATCTTTTAGTTGAAGAGCTCTTGAAAAGAACGAATCAACTGACATCTCATCATTCTTAGGGTAAGTGAATGGTTATTTTCTTGGAATCTTCAGTTGATTGGATTTCATACTTATACTATTGTTAGATATTATTTTTTAATTTACGTACCTACAAATTGTAATATGTTTTTAATAATTTTTAATTTTTTCAGATCCAAGTTGATTAATACTGAAAGGCAGTCAATTTGAAGAGGAGAATTTAGTGTTTATGGAATTCAGTGCCCGACCAGGTAACCAAAAAATTATAGGTAAGTCGTTTTTTTTGATCGATTTATTTTCTAGATTCGTTTTATTTCATTCAGATTTTTAAAAAATTACATTCATTGAGGTTAATTGAAAGATTTATTCAAACAGATGAAAAAATTTTGTAAAAAATTACGCAAGTTTTGCCATATTTTTCAATTTTTCAGTTTTAATTTCATCAGTCCGACTGATTTTTCAATTTACAAAATTTGATGTGTTCGGATTACTCTCTATTTTCTGTTCAGGTTCGAGTTGATCAAATACCGAAGAGTTATCGAGTTGATGAGTCTTATTTTTCAACATTTTACTGTCGCTTTACAAAATCGAAATTGAAAGTCTCATCAGATTTACAGTACGAGATTTCAATTTTATTATTTCTAGATTCAGCAGAATTTTGTTTCAACCTGTTCATATGTGTGTTTCTCTAGATAATTTCTTGCTAAACATTTCTCATGGGAGTTTTCTTTGTCAATCGTGGTGTTCCAATAGGTTTCATGGCATTCTGAATTTCTATTTCCTTTGTTTTTAAAATTTCGTTATTTACGATATTTGTGCGCATACTTCTAGGTTTCATTTTATCCATTTGGAATTTGAAAAACCACTCAACTAGAAAATTAGATTCATCTACGTATACGTAGAAGTATTAGGTACTTACTCGCTGATAAGAAAAACTCAATCTCAAAAATTACGTACGTAGTATTTTGTTATTAAATGAAATACCTATTAATACATATTTAGTTGATACGGGTGATGAATATTTTCAATTTGATATTCTTAATGCATTTATTATTTTTTTTCAGGTAAATGCGCCAGTACTTACCTAGTGTTTCGAGATTGTTTCAAAAGGAAGATAAAATTCTACAGAATGAATTTCAACTCTTATTGAACATTAGGTAAAAGTGAGTAGTATTTTTTTCATTTGTGAAATTCAATTACCTCAAATTTTATTTACTCGCATGGAAATGAAAATATTTACCTGTAATTGTAATCGCAATTTCAGCGTCGGTGGTGCAAAATTCAACAGCTTGGTTGATTTAAAATTTAAATGAACGATTTGGCTGCTTAATTAATTTGTATAAAAATAAAAGTGGGATTTTGTGTTTTCAGGTACCTGAGCTTGTACGATTACGACATATGTACTATCGAATGATAACGATGAACCATAAACAGTATTTTACATAATTTCAGTAACGAGTAAGTTTTTTCGAATTTGATCATTATTTGGTCATTTTTATTTTTCTCGAGTGTTGAACTTATTTTTCTAACAAATGTTTCCATTTTCACGTTTTCTGTTTTATTTTTCAGATTATAATTTCCTGTCCGGATATCACCTTGTTCGTAGAAAGAAGGAAAACTGAAAGTTGTATCAATGCGTGTTGAGTAAGTACCGAAATTTGAGTTTTTTTATTCGTAATTTTTTACACTTCAATTCATAGTCGATTATTTTGAAACTGCTAATTATTATACATCTTATTTTACTTAATAATTTTAAGGGTTAATGTCGTTTTTGTTTTTTTTAAAACTAGTTCACAGGCAACTGGAAATTTTTTTCGATTCCGATGCTCCAGTGTTCTCTTCTATGGCGAATAAACAGCAGAAGACTATCGAAAATTCGTCGCGAACGAGGAAGATGATTAAGTACATATGATCCTTATCAAGTTCCGAAGTATAAGAAACTATAGATATCTACTAATTAGGCCCCTAAATGGGAGCAGGATCTCGTCCTGCTTCAACTCCTAGTCGCACGTCCACGTCGTGGGGGCTGGGACCTCACCGTAGTCCGGTGTGCTAACGCGACAGGGGGGCGTGCTGGAGAATCTCTCTGGTACGCTGCTGAAATTTTTTAAAAAATGATCAATTTCGGTTTCGGTGGTGCAAAATTTGAATTTTGGTGTTGTTTTTTCAGGGTATAGGTACAGATATCTCGTGCAGGGTCACCCTATTACTTTTTTGTATCGGGTTACCCTGCACGAATTGGTCCAGTGAGTGAATTGTATGTATTTTTCGGCCCCTAAATAGGAGGTAGTCATCAATCATTTATTTCATTTTTGGATTTGGGAAAAATCGGTGATGTAGCTAGGTAGTTTAATGGGAAAATTTTTTAGTAATTTCGGGCTTGTTGGGACAAAATTGAGTTTGGAAAAATTGGTAATGCAAGTAATTTAATGTGAAAAATTTTAATAATTTTGGCCTTGGTGGGACAAGATTTAGTAAATTTTTGAATTTGGCAAAATTGGTGATGCAGGAAATTTAATGGGAAAATTTTTTAGTAATTTTGGCCTTGGTGGGATAAAATTTATTTCAGTTTTGGATTTGGGAAAAATCGGTGATGCGGATAAGTTGATGGAAAATTTTTTAGTAATTTCGACCTTGGTGGGACAAAATTTAATAAATTTTTGGGTTTGAGCAAAATTAATGATTTAGGTAATTTGCGTCTCATGCAGGGTCATCCTAATACTCTTCGGTATCGGATTACCCTGCATGAGCCCGGCGATTGGAATTTCATTTTTGGATTTGGGAAAAATCGGTGATGCGGATAAGTTGATGAAAATTTTTTTAGTAATTTCGACCTTGGTGGGACAAAATTTAATAAATTTTTGGGTTTGGGCAAAATTAATGATTTAGGTAAGTTGCGTCTCATGCAGGGTCATCCTAATACTCTTCGGTATCGGATTACCCTGCATGAGCCCGGCGATTGGAATATGTAACGTTATCGGTACCCGTCGCAGAGGCAGTCGAATCGCAGGGCTTGCCGACGTAGGGACCGGTGCCGGTGCATTTTTCTTTCGCCGGATCAGGGCGTAGTCCCAATTATAGTCGTAGGGCTGTCTTATGACCTGCGTAATGCGCGAAATCCTGTGGCTTCGTCGAGGGTCATTGATCCCCATATCTACCTCGGCGAATCCGGGATGGAGGGCATTACGTGGCTCGTTGCGCAATCAGGCGTCTGGTCTTTTTCATCGTGACTAGTAAAATTCGAAGATGGCTGGACCCGGACGCTCTTTTTAGTATCCTTTTCACCGATGTACATCGAGGTTTTTTATGGTACTAAAAAGAGCGTCCGGGTCCGACCATCTTCAAATTGTGCTAGTCACGATGAAAAAGACCAGACGCCTGATTGCGCAACGAGCCACGTAATGCCCTCCACCCCGGATTCACCAAGGTAGATATGGGGATCAATGACCCTCGATGAAGCCACAAGATTTCGCGCATTACGCAGGTCATAAGACAGCCCTACGACTACAAATAAGACAAAGCCCTGATCCGGCAAGCCGGACCGATTCATGCAGGGTAACCCGATACCTAAATGTAATAGGGTGACCCTGCATGAGACGACACCTATTCGCAACTAACCTGTACACCCTGAAAAAAAATCACTGCCAAAATTCTAATTTTGTATCATCAAAGCCGAAATTTTTAATTTTGAAAAAATTGAAGCAGCATACCAGAGTTGGCTCACCGGACTACGGTGAATTTTGTCCCACCAAGGCCGAAATTACTAAAAAAATTTCCAGCTCACCGGACTACGGTGAATTTTGTCCCACCAAGGCCGAAATTACTAAAAAAATTTCCATCACCTTACCTGCATCACCAATTTTTCCCAAACCCACAAATGTAATAAATTTTGTCCCACCCAGGCCAAAATTACTAAAAAATTTCCCATTAAATTACCTGCATCACCAATTTTGCCAAATCCAAAAATTTACTAAAAAGCCTAAATTACTAAGTAATAATTTATCCGTTAAGTTACCTGCATCACCGATTTTGGCGATTTTTCCCAAATCCAAAAATGAAAAAAATTTTATCCCACCAAGATCAAAATCACTAAAATTTTCCCCATTAAATAACCTGCATCGCCAATTTTGCCAAATTCAAAAATTTACTGAATTTTATCCCACCAAGGCCAAAATTACTAAAATTTTTCCCATTAAATTACTTGCATCACCAATTTTGCCAAACTCAATTTTGTCCCAACAAGCCCGAAATAACTAAAATTTTTCCCATTAAATTACCTACATCACCGATTTTTCCCAAATCCAAAAATGAAATAAATGA
The DNA here is from genome assembly GCA_038380155.1 of Pseudococcus jackbeardsleyi. Lineage (NCBI taxonomy): Eukaryota > Metazoa > Arthropoda > Insecta > Hemiptera > Pseudococcidae > Pseudococcus > Pseudococcus jackbeardsleyi. Next base: position 2,497,836 of record CM076240.1, read on the forward strand.
TTGATGACTACCTCCCATTTAGGGGCCGAAAAATACACACAATTCACTCACTGGACCAATTCGTGCAGGGTAACCCGATACAAAAAAGTAATAGGGTGACCCCGCACGAGATATCTGTACCTATACCCTGAAAAAAAAACACCAAAATTCAAATTTTGCACCACCGAAACCGAAATTGTTCATTTTTTAAAAAATTTCAGCAGCGTACCGGAGAGATTCTCCAGCACGCCCCCCTGTCGCGTTAGCACACCGGACTACGGTGAGGTCCCAGCCCCCACGACGTGGACGTGCGACTAGGAGTTGAAGTAAAATCCCATTACCTTGGATTTTGCTTCCGTTCAGGGGCCTTTAAATAAAAAAATGCATCGGCACAATTACGTCATTAAAAATCAAGCTACTGATATTCCAAATTTCGTATTCGTAATGTGAATTAAGAATATTCCAAAATAAAAATAATATTCCAGATTCTGTATCTTGATTGTCCATTTATTTCACTGAGGTCCATGTCTTCCACCTGTAAAAGAGAATATTACACAATCGACTCATAACCAATGTAAAAGAAATTGCTGAAACTAAATTCTCCCAAGCTAGTAAATTGCTGGTATTTAAAAAGTGTGAAAATTAACACCGAATAAAATTCAATAAAATTGTTCGGCGCAATATTAAAACTAGAATTCTTCAATCACTACTCAGAATGAACTACGCCGAAAATTGAAATTTTCAGGTAAGTAAATTTTGGTAAATTTAGCCATAATTGCTGATTTTGAAAAAAGTGAAAATGAATACTTAAAAATAAAATTCGAGGAAATTGCTCGGCGCATTATGGCATTATTAAAACGAGAAATTTTTAATCACTAGGAATGTAATGAAAAAATTAAATCATTAAAATTATGCTCTCGAAAAAATTCGGCGTCGAAAATTTAAAATTCAAATGGGTAAATTTGATACAGTGTAGATCATCGAAAAAAATACTCACCTGGCTATACTGAATCCATTAACTTTTTTCTTCACGTCCGTCGCCCAAGGAATAAATTTCGTCATAAAAAGACGTCTGGACACTTTGGCACTAGCACAGCAAATGGCAAAATTGATATTTCGTATCAGACCTATCAGATGGAAAACAAATGGAAATGTTTAGATCACATTCCATGGAATTAGAATGCAAATTCAGTTTTACATTCGTAATGATCTACGAAATTCTGCGTAAAAATTTTTAAAAATTCAAGTAGGTAAATTTAAAATAATACAGCTCATCGAAAAAATACTCACTCAGCCATTTTGAATCCATCAACTTCTTTCTTCGCGTCCATGTAATAAATTGGTCATAAAAAGACGTCTGAACACTTCTGGCTCTAGGACAGCAAATGGCAATATTGATATTTCGTTTGATATTTCGTAACAGATCTATCATAAAGGAAAAAACAAAACTGTTGAGAACACTTTCCACGGAATTAGAATGCAGAAAATTCACGTAAGTACATTCCATGAACAAAAATTGAAAAATAGGCGAGCTTCGATAACATAATTATAAAATACGAAATTTTCTTGAAAAAACTTACCAGCTCATCATGATTGGATCTAACACGCTTTTTGGACTGAGTCATTGATTAAAATTGGGCAGCAAATATCTGCATACTTCCTGTAACAAGCAAACAATAAATTTAACGTTAATATACAAACATATCTTGGTAGAGAAAAGTCTTAAAATATTAGAATTAGAGTACCTAGCTACCTACCTATTTGAAAAGTACTCACGAAGGGTTCCTTCAAGCGAATTATGTCCATGTTTTTCAATTTCTTTTGAAGCATAGCATAATGGATACCAAATGAAGGTATTTTCCAACAGAGAACCTATGAAAACGTATCGATTGATGACTAGTTCCGCGGCCGGCACAGATGATGTTACTCAATTCACTCACGGAGATCCAAGTCATGATTTTTTCCCACCTTCGAGGTCAAAATTAATTTTTTAAAATCAATTTCAAAAGTAACGTGTTAGAGAAAGTCTCCAACACGTCCCTCTGTGACATTTTCGCGCCGAATTTACGAACAAATCCGACAAGGTCCCAGTTCTCAAGACATGGACGTGTGACTCGAATTGGAGCCATTAAAGAGCCATTAAATGAAATATTCATACTTAAGTATGCGTTGAGAAATCGTGATTTTTTCATTACCAAAATAAACTAATTACTTTGTAATGTTCATTATTTTTACGCACTTCATTCGCAGATTCCTTTTAGAACGTCGCGTCGACTGAATTTCATCTGAAACATAAAAAGTACAGATATACAAATTAACGCACTTAGAAAAAGGAAAGTAAAGTTCTTTCAGCAAAATTGAAAAGTAATTTATAAAATAAAATAAATAGAAAGTGGTATGTAAATGTTTTTGAATACTTACTTATACACACTCGTCAAAAGTAGTTAGGTCTAGGTACCTATGGAGCTGTTGATGGATAAATAATCGATTTATTCCGCAAAGCCTTCTTGCCATATTTTGAATTGAACCGGAACGTCTGAAAAATCACAAACACATAAAATTAGAGTTGATAAAAATGCAAAAAAATAATAATAAAATTAAAATATCGACTAAGTACGTAAAATTGTCTCTCTAGTTAAGAAATTAACGAGAAAAAAAACAAATTTCAAACAAAACTCACCATTTCTTTTTTCCTCGACGAAATGTGATCCAGTTTCTCATCTTTGGAAAGCTGATCAATAATCGACCTGAAATAAATTCAAAGTAAAATGAATTATATCTATGCATATAAAAAAATTAATAAAATAAAAAATCGAATCATCAATAATTATACATGTATACTCAATATAAAGAATACCTTCTCACACATGAAAAATATTTCAATCGCTGATGAATGAATTTAAGTCAGATCCGTCCATTCCATTTCACAGGATCCTTTCAATATCCGAATCAAAGAAAACCGTCTGAAAAAAGACCAAAAATTAAGTACATACTTACAGGTATTTTCATGAATTAAACTTTATAACGTACTAGAAAAACAATTTTAACGAAATGCTCACTTTTCTTCTCGGATCATGCGGTCCATACAATGAAAAACACGTTCGTCTCATGGGTTTCCTAAAATCTTCGATCATAATCGAGTCTAAAAACTATAAAATAAAATGGATTAAAAATAAATTGGAAAAAATGAAAAAAAAACACTATAAAATTTTGTAAAATAAGTAGAAAACAAAAAAAAATCTAGAATAAACCAAACTGAAAAAAAAAGTTAATGTATGCCGAGTTAAGTACGCATAACAGAATAATCCGACTCCATAATTAAATCAAGGTCGTATTAGGAAAAAAACTCACCAATGCTGCTCCAAACTAACTCCACCGTATTGTACCATAGTTATTTTCACACTTTCCAATTCCAATTCAACTTCGACTGCAGCTATAACGGAATAAAATTGATTATACAATATTATAAGCAAAGAACATGCAAACCGAAAAAATCAACAAAGAAAATTGAAAAAAGTTAACATTTTTCATCATAAAAAAGTAGGTACCAGTACCTACCTATAAAAATTTTTCGAACAAACATCTGCCATTTGCAATAGTAACTACATATAAATCGTTTCATAAAACAGATATCACGAAAATTTGGGTAATCATTTTAACAAAAAGAAAAATGAAATTCAATGTTAAACACACAAAATTTGAATCAAACTAAAAATGTCAAAGAAAAGTACTCACCCTAATGATGCCTCCGAGTTATCTGGAATTCATAATGTTCAACTTTTTTCACGCACGTCCATAAACTTCAGCTGCAGCTGTAAATAAAATAAAATTACTCAAAATGTGCTATAAACAAACATGAAAGTTTTATGAAACAGATATCCCGAAAATTTAGGTAGGTTATCATTTTAACAAAAAGAAAAATGAGATTCAATCTTAAACACACAAAATTTGAATCAAACTAAAAATTATTAAATTCAAAATTATACCATATGATACTAATTAATAATTAAATAAAAAAAAATTAAAAATCGAGTATTTAAAAAAAAGTACTCACCCCAATGATACCTCCGGTTTAACTGGAATCCATATTGTTCAACTTTTTTCACGTACGTCCATAAACTTCAGCTGCAGCTGTAAATAAAATAAAATTAGGTACTTAAAATGTGCTATAAACAAAGAACATGCGAAGGAAAAAATATTTAAAAAAAACACACACTCCAAAAATTTCAACAATAAAAGGTATCTAAGTAAAATAAAATTTTAGCATTCGGAAATGATCAAAAAAATGTAACTTACTATACAAGACCGCATCAATTTATGCTGTTTCTGTTTCCACGAAATAAAACTGTAGACAGGACACTGACATCTTTCCACTTCCAGGACTTCCCAGCCAATAATGGATACAGTCGCAAAACTTCTTAGCTACGCTCAGAAATTCCTAAAATTGAAATAAAAATGAAAAAATATGAAAATGTTAATTTAAAAACTTGTCGCGAACCAACAAAATGAAAAAAAATTAATAATAGTTAATAGATAACACCTACTGAAAACAACACCATCAAAAAAGAAATTTTTTAAAATGAACACTTGGGTGAATGTGAAAAAAAAAGGTGGCCGGTAGGTAGGTATAGGTACTCGCCAATTCATAAAGTCATTTCACTGTATTCTTGCCCAATTGAGGAATCTAGAACAGCTTCAAATTCATCGACCTGCAAAAAAAATTAAAAATTCAAAAATTTGTAACTACAAAAGTAAAGTACTATTATCTAATTAATTAAAAAACTCTCTGAGAATTTTGAGAGAAACTACTAAAATTGAAAGCAATAAAGAAATGAATCTTCTCAGCCATGTTTAATTTCCCCGATGTTGAAAAAATGTAGTAGGTACGAAAATATTTTAAAAACTACCTACTCGAATTGAATAAATGAAAAAATAAGATCACATCCCCGCCAAAGGATAGAATCTAATAAATAAAAAAGTAGGTAGGTAGAAGTACGAAACAAAAAGGAAACTGAAAATGAATGAAAATGGGTCATGAAACAATTACCAAACAACTAAACACTAGTAAACAAACACAGATTGTAAGTATCTGGAGGTAAAACTTGATATTTAGGTACTTACTCATTTTTTTTCCAATTTTCAGTGTCCATGGATAATTAGAGAAGTAAAAAAGTGCACAGTAGATAACTGGGTACAAATGAATTTCCAAGAAAATCAACGGAGTCGTGACTAATCCATCCATCTGAAACAAAAAAATTGATGCTTAGTTGTATGTAGGTAGGCTAGGTATACTAGCTATCAAAATATTAAAAATTACCATAAGAATGATTGAGAAATAAGCAAAGTAACAAACAAATGAAATTGGGACATGAAACAACACAGATTTTAAGAATCTGCAGGTAGAACTAATTATTTAGATACTACTTCATTACTTACCCCTTTTTCAGGGTTCATGAATTACTACATAAATAAGCATAGTAGAGAACCGGAAGGAACCTCTGAATAATCTTCAACAAAAATAATTCAAAACCTTATGTTGATTCCGGAAACCACGAATTATTTCGAAAAAACATCAACTGAGCCATGATTTGATTCATCTGAAACAAAAAAAAACGGAAGATTAGATGTATAGATAAACTTGCTATCGCGAATCTAAATCATGTGATCTCAGCTCACCACCTGCTGCGTATTCCTTCGAATCCTTTTCAAAAATTCCGACACAATAAAATTTTATTACCAGTCTTGAATAATTTTGCTTCCCCTTAGTAACAATTACTCATCAATTTTGAATTCCGAAATCGCTTCATTTTTGAAATCCAAAATTACTAAATTTTGTTCTCCTTAGCCCGAATTACTCTAAATTTTGAAAATCCAAAATATACCAAATTTTATTTCCCCTTGATCGAAATTACTCATCAATTTTGAACTCTGAAATTAACCCAAATTACTATAAATTTTGAAAATCTAAAATATACTAAGTTTTGTTTCACCCATGGCCAAAATTACTCACCACTTCACCAGGTTTGTTATATCATTTTTTGAAATCCAAAATTACTAAATTTTGTTCCCTCCAAGCTCGAATTATAAATTTTGAATAATAAGTAGGTAGAATATGAAGCGACTTGTGGGTGCCAAAAAGTATGTTAATTTAGGTAGGTAAGCAAAATATTCCATAAAAATGACGATTACGCAAAATAAATAGTCAATTGTGACTATTTCGAGGTCACTGATTCCGAATCCGCTAAATTAATCCATAAAATTATTTCACAAATAGAAAATTTCGAAAAACTTGAAAATTCACATAAATTAGCTCAAAATTGACACAGTTGAAATGAAAAGAAAATTCATTGAAAAACATTACAATTAAAAATTGTAACAAAAAAAAAGAAAGTTACTTTAGCACAAATCAAAAAAGAAATTGCTCACGTGTTTACGGATGCAAGCGTACTTTGATAAAGCTTGAAAAAAATTGAAAAAATCTCTTACCTGTTCCTAATGACAGTGAAGTTTCTAAAAGGATTCCTTTAAAATGGAGTCTCGAATGCCATTAATAAAAACGTTCGCCCTGTTTTTAAAAAAATTTCAGATCTAAAAATGAAAGAGAAAAAAGTGAAAAATTTGAAACTAAACAAGGTATAGGTACTTCAAATTTTTTTGAGGAAAAATTAGGTGATAATGACCTTTTGAAGAATGTTTTTAAAATCAATTTTTTGAACAGCAAGTTTGACTTTTTTCCATTGAAATCACAAAAAAAATCACATTTAAATACCATAATTCGCAAAAATAAAAAACTCAAAATATATTCAACATGCCTATTAATAAATTTTGAAAAAATATGAGCAAAAAATTTGAAAAAAATCAAACCTAATAAAAACACTGGTTAGAGCAAAGCTGAAATTAGGTACTCTAAAGAGCAATAGATAAAATTGAAATTAAAAGTGCATATTTGGCAGTACGCGATTCTGGCCAAAAGATTTGCAAGATTAAACTCGATGCATCGAAAAATTTTGGAAAAAAATCAAGAGAAAGTGAAAAAAATCAAATGAATTTAAAAAACATTAGAAAAAGCGAAGCAAAAACTCGCATCAGAAAATTTTGAAAAAATTCGAGCGATTTTTATTTCTAAAGTCAAATGAAAATATTCGGAAAAGTAGAATTGAATTTAGGCAATTAAAAATACTCATAAAGCAAAATTTAAAAAATTCAAAAAGTATTGGAAAGAGTCGAATGTAGTCATCAGGAAATTTTGAAAAAATTCGAGCGATTTTTTTCTCCAAGTCAAATGAAAAATATTTGGGAAAAGTAGAATTGAATTTAGGCAATTAAAAAAACTCATAAAGCAAAATTTAAAAAATTCAAACAGTATTGGAAAGAGTTGAATGTAGGTAAGTAGATAGGAAAGGGGCCTATCTACTTGGGTACTCAAAAAAAGCAATGAATGCAAAATTTAAACATACTTTTAGCTTGCAACATCTTCAAAATAGCAAAAGTGTAATATTCAATGAGAGCAGAGAAAAGAATTTCAAGAATTTCGAAAAAATAGTAATTTGATCAGTACTTTCTGAAAATTTTTTTTAGAGAATATTTCAAAATGCAAAATGATTCCAAAATTGAAATGAAGTGGAACCTTAATCATGAGAAAGGAGAAAGGAATTGGACCACACAAAATCAGTATTATCTTCTAAAAAACTTTTTGGAGAGATCACAAGTTCTAAAAAAGATTTGTTCTTAAAAAGAAAAAAACTAAATTTCGTAACGTTCTTCAACAGAACTTGGATCAAAAAATTTAAAAAAAGCAATATTAAAATTAATAATTAGGTGGGTACGCACCTTTAAAAATATTTAAATCAGAAAGTCAAAGCAAGAATCGAATGAAATTATGACAAATGTATGTAAATAATTAAAAATTCAATTTGGAATATACATTCGAGTTGAATTCCCTTTTAAAACTTCTTTTCTTAACCATAAATAGAAACTCTGAGCTCTTTTTGAAGTAGGTACATCTCCAAAATTTTACATTAAAAGAAAAAGTAATATAAAAATTAGGCAATAGAAAGACCAATGAAAGTAAAATTGAAACTGAAATTGTACTATGAAATGGTGGTAAAAAAAAGGTCCAAATGAAGTGAAAATTAGAATTACTTAAGCCCAAAGCCATTTTAAAAACTACCAACCCTAATTTAATTCCTCAAAATGAAATAAAATGGAAACAATATTCGAAATGAATTTCTAAAAAAATACCTACTAGCTTCAACTCTTTCCTAAAAATATTTTTCGAGATCATATAAGTCAGAAATTTAGAAAACTCGTGAAAAAATAAAATTAAACGACCTAGCTCTTTCTCTCAAAAATTAAACTTCACAAATTTCAACAACTAGGAAATTTTCATCTTCAATAAGAAAGAAAAAATTAATTTAAAAGCTCAATAGGAAAAAAAATTAAAAACGCGAAATTAAAAGAAAAAAACATTGAAAATAGAGCGAAATTTCTAGCTTCACTTTCACTAATTAAGAAAAAATTAATTTAAAAAATCAACAAGAGAAAAAAACGAAAAATTAAATGTTTACCTGTTTCTCTTTCACTGATCACGAAAAAATTTAATTAAAAACCCGAATCGAAAAAATAACTCGAAAAGATTCACTAACTTTCACTAATTACGAAAACATTAATTTAGAAAAACGAAACGAGAAAAAAACGGAAAAGTAAATGTTTCTCTTTCACTCATCACAAAAACATTGAATTAAAAACGCGAACTGAAAAAATAACACGAAAAGATTCACCATCACGAAAAATTTAATTTAAAAAATCGACACGAGAATGCGCGAACTCGAAAGAATAACACGAAAAGATATCACCAAAAAAAATTCACTCTTTGGTCCGGAGGTCCGGAGGTCCTTACTCCGCGACAGCAAAAACTATACTGAGCCCAGAAACCTAAACAGCACTGCAGGCAGGAAACGCCAGGTATAAAACCTTTTCTCCTTCTCCACCATCTGCCAAGGGGTAATAAAAACCAACCCTGTACGTGACAGAAATTTATTAGGGCAATAAAACGCTAACAAAAGAAAAAAATATAATAGAGGTTTAAAATTTACGTGACAGAAATTTATTAGGGCAATAAAACGCCAACAAAAGAAAAAAATATAATAGAGGTTTAAAATTTACGTGACAGAAATTTATTAGGGCAATAAAACGCCAACAAAAGAAAAAAATATAATAGAGGTTTAAAATTTATGAGTGAATCAGCATGGTCAGGGCAATAAAACCTGTTCAAAGGAAAAGGGCCGCAATAGAACCATTCGACAATTTTTTATCGGAATTTTATCATCAAACAGACTAAATAAGGGTTCGGAATTTTACTACAGTCGAGGCAAGGGTAATAAAATTCTATAACAAAGGAAACCCTGCATTTACCCATCTGAAATTTTTCTGGGGTAATAAAACGCCGACAAAAAGAAAAAAAATATAATAAGATTTAAAATTTATGCTAATCAGGGCAATAAAATGCAGATAAGGGAAATTTACGAGGCAATAAAACCCATTCGAAGAATAGGGAAGGGGTACGTGATCATTTCTGAAACATGTTTTCGAAATTTCATCATAAAACAACCCGGAAAGGGCTTGAAATTTTACGACAGTCGGGGCAATAAAATTTAATCAAAATAAAATCAACAGAAACGTGACTGCTCGAATGAAATATTCTTCTGAGGGAACAGAACGCCCGCCGCCCAGTCAAAAAGAAAAAAACACAATGGAGGTTTAAAATTCCCCACAGCCAGCCAGTCCACGCAATAAAACTCTACCGCAGGAAAATCGACTCGATGGGGAAAGAAGTATTCAAATTTCGAAATAAAATTATATCAAGGGAAAATCGACACAACGAAGATACCGAAAGTACGCGATTATTTCACAGACAATTTTCTGAGACGATAAAATTCCGGCAACAGAAAGAAACCAGAATTCAAATGGGGATTTTTTTAGAATTTTATCATCAAACAGGCCGAATGGAGTTTGCATAGAGGGGTGGCTGATTTGTAGAAAAAATTCCAGTGCAGCAAAAATTTACAGGCCCTCTTTGTCCAATTATAAAAATTGAAAATTTATTATCTTCCTTTCACATTTTTTTTGTTTCAGTCCTTTTGCAACATATGGCGATAATTTTTCAAATTATAATAAAATTAATAATACCTTATTTTCAATATCATTTGAAAAAGTCAATTTATTTTCTTACCATATCAGAAAAAATGAATTGAAATATACTCCACGTTTTTCTCAGGGATTCCGGAGCGGAGCCGGAGGGAGGAGGCTAGGCCCCCCTCCGCGGACGATTTTTTCGGAGCCGGAGGGACTTTTGTAAAAATCTCGGAGGCGGAGCTGGAGGGGCTTTAAAAAAAATTCCGGAGCCGGAGTCAGAGCTGGAGGAACCACGTTGGACCTGCTCCGGCTCCTCGCTCCCTCTTGGGAGGTCCCTCCTTTGATTTTTAATTATACTCTAGGAATTTTTCAATTTTTCTTCCCTAAAAACTATCGTTATTGTTTTGCTAACGACAATAGTTAAAAATGACTTGTTTTTTGTTTTTCAAAAAGTAATGATAGTTTTATTTTCATAATAATTCCACAAAATTTTTGATTTTTCATCGTGGAAGGGCTCTCCTGGAGGGAGCCTCCGGAGCTTTTTTAACCTTGCCGGAGTCGGAGCCGGAGGCACTTTTTAAAATTTTTTGAAGCCGGAGCCACGAGATCCCTCCCCCCGAGATCCCTGGTTTTTCTAACGTCTGCCAATCAATTCATCAAAATTTTGTAATATTTAGGTCAAGTTGTCTATCATTAAGCCAATACTGATTAGCGATCAGAAATTTACCTATTTTTTTACAGCATTAGGTACATAAGAATTATTTTTATAAAATTTTTCAGAGCATTTTTCAAAATATTTTTCACGTCACAATAAACGATTATCCAAGTACTTCTACGTTTTTTTATATTTTTCTAAATCATCCTCATTTAAGGAAAAATTTCAAGTTTACAAGGAAAATTTATAAAAAGGGAGGTCATTTCAATTTGAAAGTATTCCAACTTTCTCTTACAATTTATAATCGCATACAAAATTCAAATTCGTAACTTATCCTTAATTAATAATTCTTACGATGAGGGAGGGTAAAGGCATGAAGAAAAACATTTTTAAAAAATTTAAAATTTCATTTAATGAAACAAGTCAGTTTCGACTTTTGAAGTTTTTTTCAAAATTCTCAGAATTGCTTGGTAATTTTAACAAGTTGAAAAGTGGTAGTACTCGATACTCGACAATCAAATATGATATTTTTGCTACTTTCCAGTTCTTTTTTTTCAAATTTGAGAGTTTTTATCAAGTGCACTACGATTTATTGCACTAGGTAATTTTTCAAACTCTGCATAAAATCAGGGATCCCGGAGCGGAGACGGAGGGAGGAATGCCCCCTCCGGACGATTTTTTCGGAGCCGGAGGAACTTTTGTAAAAATCTCGGAGCCAAGCCGAAGCTGTAGGGACGTTTAAAAAAAATTCCGGAGCCGAAGTCGGAGCCGGAGGGATCATGTTGGACCTGCTCCGGCTCCTCGCTTCCTCTTCGGAGGTCCCTCCCTTGATTTTAAATTTTACTATTAGGAATTTTTCAGTTTTTCTTCCCTAAAAACTATCAAAATTGTCCGTTATTGTTTTGCTTACGATAATAGTTAAAAATAACCTGTTCTTTGTCTTTCAAAAAGCAATGGTAGTTTTATTTTCAATTTTTGATTGTTCATCGTCAGAGGACCCTCCTGGAGGGAGCCTCCGGGGCGGAGTCTTTTTAACCTTGCCGGAGTCGAAGCCGGAGGCACTTTTTAAATTTTTTTGGAGCCGGAGGCATTTTTAAAAAGTTTTTGGAGCCGGAGGGACCAGATCCCTTCCTCCGGGATCCCTGGTATAAATCAATATCAAACAAGTATTTAAGGAATTTCTCCTAAAATTCAGGAGTCAAATAATTTTTGAACAAAACTATTTTTTTCAAGATTAATATAATGTTTCAAAGTTGAAAGCTAGCGAACAGGAGGGGAAATCGCTCCCTGAGTGCTCCCGGACAGCTTGTTTCGTGGATTTTTAAAATCGTGAAAATCGATAATCAATTCCGAACTAGTAATTTTTAATACCACTGCATGACCTCGCATTTAATTTCATTCACTAGTTTTAAAACCCCTGCATTCTTTGAATTGGAGCAAAAACAAATTCGGCATCCTTTCAAGGTCATAAATCAGTCTCTGTTCGATTTAAAATTCAGATAAGACTTTTTCGAATTTTTCGAGCCATAAAATGGACAAAGGAGCCGAATCCCATCAGGTGGTCTGAGAATGATTCACTGATATTTAGAATTCGAATAAAAAATTTTAGTCACGTTCTCGGAGCAATAAAATGAATAAAAGAGACCGAAACACAGTGGGAAGTCTGAACACGTTCTAGTGTAATCTATTCAGAGATCATTCTCAGTTTCTCGGGGTCATAAAACCAACAAAGAAAAGGCAACACTATAAGGGTTATAAATCATTCAGGTCAAATTTTTTATATCAGCTGGCGGGGGTAATAAATCAAAGGAGCCGAAACATGAAAGGGGCATATCCTCCTAGAAAATCTCCCAAAATTTATAACCATCATCATTCAGGGCAATAAATCTTGATAAAGAATCAAAAATACAATCGGGCCGACAAGTCACATACATATTTTGAAAGCAATAAAAGATCAAATTTTATTTTACAACAGTTGATTGGGGCAATAAATTTTAACAAAGGAGCCGAATTTGTTTTCCTCAAATTTTATGTGGTGGGGGAATTTTTTGGGAATGGTGGGGGTAAATGGAAAATGATATAGGGAGGTGCAGAGCTCATTTCTAGTTGAACCGTTTTACGGAAACCTTGGTCTCGAAAGATAGGCGCAGCGAGGGAGATCGTCCTGATCACTGGACGCTTCGTCATCGCTTGAGTTTACTCTTGAGGTGCCCTGCGTTGTCTGCACTTTGCAGATTGTGATACGGGTCGGGAGAGGCATGTAAGGTGTGATGGCCTTAGCCCAGCGCACGTCTATCCGGTAGGGCCAAGGAGGACGTTACCCCTGCAGACGTTTCGAGTGCTGGCGATGGCTGTGTCAGCTGCCGCTAGTATCCGTTGATCGCTCGAAGCCAGCCGAGTCGGGAGCTTTATGCTCGCTGCGCGTGGCTCGCAACTCCAGCATCTTTATGCTGGACGCGCGTGTTTTATAGCCTATATAGGTCCCTATAAGTCGCCATCCGCAGTAAGTGCTTTCGAGTAGGTGGTTGTCATAGACTTTGCCAGCATAAGTCACTGAGCATTGTGGTAACGTCCAACCCTTCGTCTCTCCTGGGGTTAGGTGGTGTGTGTTTTTTGAGGGTGAAGGGTGAAGGGTGAAGGTAAGAAGGTTGGAAGGGTATTCAAGAAAAGAAGACTGTAAGACGAAGATCTAGGATATTTACATTATAAATAAGTGATAAGTAATTTTAAGATGTACTTTGGTATTTTTAGCTGGCTTGTTTACGCCTATGTTATTTTGTAGTAGGGGTTTTTTCAGGATCCCTTTCTTTCAATGTAGAAAGGGCTCCTTTTTTCCCCAATATTTAATAAATTTGATCTTTTTTAAAATCATTTTTTATTATTTTTTTGCTTTCGGCTTCTTTATTTTTTTTTTCAAAATTTATTTTTACAAATATACCTGAGCAAATGGTATGTGACTGATGTGCATAATTGCATCAAGTCACACCAATATTGCTCTACAGTAAAATGGAGATATTACTCTCCAACATTTTTCTAGACTTAAAAATCACAAAGTCCAAATTTCGAATTTGGCGTTAAGAATTATTCTTGCAAGGTAAGTAACAGTTTTTCGAATTTTTTAAACCTGTATTGTACTTCTGGATTAAAATATTTTGAATCTTACGAGTGCCCATAAATTTATTTTCAAAAAATATTTGCTTTGAACATTTCAACTAAAAGTTAAGTGTTAAATCTGATTTTTTTCTACCAAATTATCATTGGAAAACTTGAGAATGGTAAGAATGGGGAAAAAATTGAACCAAATTAAGATATTTTTGGCTGAAATTATGGAGAAATAAAAAAAAAAGTACCTTAATGAATTTTAAAAATAAAAAGTTTGATTTAAAATAAATTGTTTTCATTTAATTTTTTGAATTTTTCGTTTCTTAATTCATTTACTTCTTTTAAAAACGCCCAAATTGAAAAAAATCCCAGATTATAAAACTGCCGGCTCATTCCATGTCAACTCACCCACTTTTTGACGTTAGGTTCACCGATTTTGCTCAATTTTTTTTTACGAGTTCCCCTCGATGACCTAATGAAGGAATCACCATTATTTTGATCCTAAATGCTCAGGGGGTGGGGGGATGGCCCTTGTAATTTTCATATCATCAAGATTTTTTGTAAAACGGCTAAACTTTGAAGGCGTATAGCTCGAAGTGGGTTTGGCATAGAACAGATTTGTTTACGCAGTTTTGTAGAGAATTGAAAGGAGATTCGAATTTTATAATCACATTTCGAAAAATTCAAAGTTGAACTTTTAAAATGAAAGTTCAACTTTCGTGATGGATACAACAAACGCAGGCCCCCATTTAAAAATCTGAAAAATTACTATGAGTAGTACTTTTTATGCCCTTTTCAACCTACGAATTTTCAAAATGGGATCTCAAGACCCCTGGGGGGTACCGGGGGCCCCAAATATGACCAAAATTCAAAAAAATGTAAAAACTCAAGAAACATGTCGATCTCTACTGATTCGAAGGCGCTGAGTTCGAATATGTATTCAGTTTTTTCGTCTGACCCCTCTGGAACCCCTATCAGCCCTCCGATGGGGGTCAAAAAATTTTAAAAATAGCAAAAGGGAGCTGTTAGGGGTTCCAGAGGGGTCGGACGAAAAAACTGAATACATATTCGAACTCAGCGCCTTCGAATCAACAGAAATCGATACGCCAAACGATATTTTCACTTCTTACATGCTTTTTTCAAAATGGGGAGAGGGCTGAGGGGCCTCAAAGGGTCAAATCGCAAAAATAACCACATATTCGAAAACTGGTCACACGTAATTTTCCATTTTTTTGAATTTTGATCCTATTCGGGGGCCAATAGGGTGGCTTAGAGGGGTCGGATGAAAAAACTGAATACATATTCGAACTCAGCGCCTTCGAATCAGTAGAAATCGACATGTTTCTTGAGTTTTTACATTTTTTTGAATTTTGGGCATATTTGGGGCCCCCGGTACCCCCCAGGGGTCTTGAGATCCCATTTTGAAAATTCGTAGGTTGAAAAGGGCATAAAAAGTACTACTCATAGTAATTTTTCAGATTTTTAAATGGGGGCCTGCGTATGTTGTATCCATCACGAAAGTTGAACTTTCATTTTAAAAGTTCATCTTTGAATTTTTCGAAATGTGATTATCAAATTCGAATCTCCTTTCAATTCTCTACAAAACTGCGTAAACAAATCTGTTCTACGCCAAACCCACTTCGAGCTATACGCCTTCAAAGTTTAGTCGTTTCACAAAAAATCCCGATGATACGAAAATTACAAGGGCCATCCCCCACCCCTTGAGCAGTTAGGATCAAAATAATGGCGATTCCTTCATTAGGTCACCGAGGGAACTCGTAAAAAATTATGAGCAAAATCGGGGGACCTAACGTCAAAAAGTGGGTGAGTTGACATGGAATGAGCCTACCATAAGAATCTCCCGAAAATCCAAAAAATTTCAAGATCTGAAGTCTATTAGTGAGGAAAGAAGGCTCGATCAATCAATAATTTTAAGACCAAGATCACGCTTCGAAAACCAATGGAAAAATTTTTGAATAATTTTCCTTCTCAATTTATTGAAATAATTTAGTAATTAAAAAAACTGAATAAGAATTTTAAAAAGGGTTGAAATTATCATCTAACGCTCCGGGACAAATACTTGAGAAATTATCTTTTGTTTCTAGCGCCCAAAAAAACCCTGAACCATTGAGAATTGTACTTTTTGATTGACTAAAATAATTGCTCAGTTGGA
Source organism: Pseudococcus jackbeardsleyi (assembly GCA_038380155.1). NCBI lineage: Eukaryota > Metazoa > Arthropoda > Insecta > Hemiptera > Pseudococcidae > Pseudococcus > Pseudococcus jackbeardsleyi. Next base: position 2,513,879 of record CM076240.1, read on the forward strand.
AAAAAAGGATGTAAATACCTTACATTTTCACAAAAATAGTCATCTCTGTTTTTAAAATTCAAAAATTGAGGAGTTTTGTTTCAAAACGCAACAAAAAATTTGTTTCATATCAAAACGCAACATCTTTTTTTTGCTCCCCTCCCCTCCAACCCTCCTTGAGGTACAAGTGCGAAATGACCCCAAAACATGTAGCTGGGGTCCTAAGCTTTCCAATGAGACCGCTTCGAGCCAAAACCCCCCACCCAATTTTGAATGACAATTTTTTTGCGATTTCCCAAAAATCAGGTCTTCGAAGATGTTGCGTTTTGAAACGAAACTCCTCAATTATTGATATAAGAGCTCACTTTTCAATTTATTAATATTTCTTAGCAATAGAAATCTTCAAATCATATCCACGATTTTATAAATTTCCAAAAATTTATAACGACTTCTAAAAAGAATTTGGAGAATTCAATACCTATTTTAGCAAGGGACCGAAAAAAAAGAATGGAATGGCATGAAACGATCAAAATCAGACAGGGTAGAACGAGCGCTTTTCTCATTTTGCAAAATTTTTGTTTTAAAAAAATCATAAATTAGACTAGATTAAATCGAGGTGTTCACTAGATCACAAATATGAGAATTCGTACTATTCTTTGACTTTTTCTGGACCGAAAATTTCAAATTTTTCGTCAACTTTTTGTCCCCCCCCCCTCTTTACTTCACGTAGATAAAATTTATACAAGCTCCTGAAAATTTTCCAGCTTTTTTCACCAATAAAAAATAATCAATTGAGAGCAGGTGTTGAGGTGTAAAAAAAAAACCGAGCGTATAAAATTTTGAAAAATTCAACTGTTTTATGAAGTGCCAGCGAAGTGGGGGCAAATATTTTGGCAGAGAAAGAGACGATCAAAAACTAAAATTTCATATATTTTTCAATACTTCAATGTTAAGAAAAAGCAACAGCCACATTACGAAAAAAAAGAATTTTGCCAAGGAATTGAAAAAATGAAGTACCAAAATTTCAAATTCTTTTTCTACATTTCAACTAAAATTTTCACTTGTCGAATTTTCAGCGTACATGTACCCAGTAGACACCTCGAAAGTACGAAAAATTTGGAAATTTTACTTGATAAAATTACTAAAAACTCACCAGCTATTTTCTCTTCGCTAGAAAATCACCTAATAGCTGCTTCAATTCTGTATTTTGGGATTTCAAACAGCTCACTTCTTTTTTCAATGAACTCGTTTCTGAAATTGAGACCAAATAATCAATATATTAATCGAGATTCAACTCTGTAACGTAACTGTACAATTTTTGATATTCAGGTAGTCAGATACCAACCTTTGGCTAGATCTAAATATTCTTGCATGCACTTTTGCGTAATATTCCACATGAATTCTTTTTCTCTAAAAATATCGCCGTTAAATTTATCCCAATAAAGCTGCATATCTTTTTCGGTCAGAATTCGGGATACTCTAAGTTTATCCAAACTCGCACATTCATTTTCACTGAAACAAAACCACCAAAAATTAAATTCCATCCTTCCAAGAGGACAAATCTGTAATGAAAAAACAACCAACCAACCTATTATTATCTTGTTTTTTAATTTCCACTACGAAATCTGAAATGGTATTTATGAGCGATAATTGATCAATGTGCTTCGTATGTTGAGGATTTCTGCATAAGGTTCTTGGAGATTCATCATCAAACAATTCAGGGTCCCCTAAAATTAAAAAAAAATAATGCTTTGACGTCGACAAAATTTGAAAATTCATTCACGAATGAGAATTTGCCTTACTTGAAAATTGAGGTGCCGATGAAGGTCTCTGCTGAATACATTTTCGTCCAATTTTTTGCCCTGAACCAGTTCTTAATTGTTGTTTTAAAGTATCTTGATAGTTTAGCATTAGGCTTCGATCTTTTCGAATTTTCTCACACGTTAGACATTCTATCAAAGGAATAATACGTTTTTTCAACGAGTTCATACGAGCTTCGTTTTCGATTTTCAATGCCTGAAAAAAAATATTCAACGAATCAAAATTACAAAACATTATTATTCTAATTACTTACGGTAGGTATCCGTTGATTTTCTTACCTTTAATACGTAATCGTAATTAATTAAGTTTTGCTGATTTTCTGACAAATTCTCAGTCAGCTCGTCAACTTGGCAGTTCAGAAATTCAACATTTTTTACTATTTCTTGTAGAATAAATTTTGTCAAATGAGCATCTGCTGATTGGATCTCAGGCAAAACGACTTTTTCCGAAGACTGCTCCTTTTCAACGCCTGTAAAAAAGATACCAAACAAAATTTCATCAATTAAAATGTAACCAAGTAAATAAAATTACAAATTAGATACGCAAACCTTCAATTCCTTACTTTGATCCGATGCTTTGAAGTTTTTTAAAGCTAATTGAATTGATGGAAGACTATTCAAATGCATTAATTTGATTTCCGGTGCTTTCCATTCAATATGGAGTACTTCTTCATGAATTACTTTGTCAATTTGAATTATCTACAAAATATTTTTATTAATTTCATTCAGTATTTTGCTAACTATTAAATAATACGCTTAATAATTACCTTCTTAACGAGTGTCATCGCCCTTTTAACATTTAGCTGCCAAACTTTTTTGAAAATATTTTCGTTCACGTCGCTCAGACGTCCCATCTTCTCAGAATTTCTTTCAAAATCTGATTTTAATTCGGAAATTTCCTTTGTCAATTTATTGGACTTCAACTCGTGGCTTTTCTTGCATTCTTCTATTTTCGCTCGAAGTTTCATTTCAGTGTCATATAATCTGCGTAAAAAGTAATATACCTCAGTAATTCAACATGTAAAACAGTCAAACACGATTAAATGAACTCTACCAACCTGTTAATTTTCTGTTTCTGGTCGGATTTGATCTGGGCCAATTCTTTCTGTCTTTTTGTCAATATAAGATAATTGTATTCGAGTTTTTTCTCATCTAATGAACACGATGCTTTCGTTTCTTCCAAGTTTATTTGCAAACCTTGCAATTCTTTTTCAAGATTTTCTTTAGTTTCGGTGTATTTTTCGAAATGCTCCGAATACATCAGATCCATTTGTTTTTCATATTCCTCGACCATTTTATTTCGATCTTCAATATCTTGCACTTCTTCTAGTTCGTATTTCTCGTTCAATATTTCCCATTTAGCTTGACAATCTTCAATTAGCATGTTTTGCTCTTCGCTAACGAAATCCTGCAAACACAAAAGAACATCACCCATTTACACCACAATTCAGGTAAATTTTTTTGCCAATTTTCAAAGTAAAATTTCACCTTAATCAGTTTCAGATGTTTTCTGTACGCATCTCGTAGAATTTCGATTTGTTTATCGATTCTGTAAGACAGCACATTGATGTCGTTTCTCTGTGTGATCTGATCATTGACAAATTTTTCATCCGCTTTGGCTAAATCATTCTTCAATTTCTCAATAACGTTGTTTTTGCAGGTCAATAATTCTTCGCATTTCTCTAAATAGAACAAAAAAAAATTTCATTATGAATATAAAATACGTTGAAAAAATTAAGAAATAAAATAATTCTCATTACTTTTCTGCTCTTCGCAAGCGTTATAGATATCGATGGAATCATTATATTTAGATATAGGGTCCCATTTCGAAGTAATTTCATCAAATTGAAGTTGAGCTATGACGGCTTCTTTCTCCAAAAGTGATGTCCTGGCTTTCTCCGACGACTCCTCTTCCTTTCTTCGGTTTATTTCACGCAGATCGTTGGCTATTTTAATATTTGTAACCATTTCGTTGCATTCGTCAATCAACTCGGTTATAATATTATGACTGGTTTCGATTTGCTCCAACGTTGCTGCATATTCTGGATCGTTGATACGATTTAAAATATCGTCTTCCATTCTAAAGGTAAAATATTGTTTTTTTTTTTTACCGTTCAGGTAAATATACACATATTATAATTATTTAAAAATTGTAATACTTACTCGAGCGTTTTGACGATATCCATAACGTCGGGGATGAAGTATTTAATTCAGTTGCCAAGGTAACCTCATCAATCTCAGATAATCGATTACACTACGCAAGTCTGGGTTTCTTTTCAGAAGGAGGTTTCATCGAAGGTGATGTAACAGTTTGTTCGGGCCTGGGTTCGTCTTTGACCTCCTGTTTAATCTCAGTTTCAACAGTAGTGGTAGCTACCTCTTTCTTGGGAGGATTTTTCACCACGTTGTTCTCCGGCGGTACTGCGAAGATCACAGAATTGAAAATCTCACGTCAAAAATCTAATGACGCAATCATAACTGTAATACTCACTCTCCATTGCTGGAGGTCTAACGACAGGCGGAGGGAACCAGCGAGTCAACTCCATCAATCCTTGGCGTTGGAAATTCGAACTTGGCTCTTCTTTGACATCTTTGTTCACAACACTACCTTGGGCACTTGGAGTTTTCACATCCTACGAATACCCTTTAGACGGTTGATATTTCGTAATGTTGAATAAATCGTCGAAAACCGATTGCAAATGGGAAACGGTCGTAAGCTATGAAGGAATTCAATTTTTAAAATTCCAGAAAACAAAAAAATAAATAGATCAAGAGCAAGGTATACTTACCAGTCTGGAGTTACCAACCGATATGAGATCAGGAGCTTGATAAACGATTCCGGCGATAATATAGTAATCTGCCGCGGGAACTATCTGCGTCAGTGACGATCGATGCTGTTTACGTATCGCATAGAGTATTGGTTCCTGAACATGTAACAAGGTGTATTCCAATCCAGCCATGTTTCTGCGCAAAATTAAACAAACAGAGTGTTGCAAATATTCGTATTCCATACGTGAATTTTCTCAGAAATGTAACAAACCAAAATACTTACACCAATTGATCCAGATTTAGACTTTGCATCTTGATTATTTCATTGTTACAAGTCCGATTGTAAAACGGATTACTTCTTTCGGAAAAGTAATCTAGGACATTGGAAGAATTCACGATCGGCGCCCAAGCACTGTCATGCCATAATATCATAATAAACTAGGATTTTCAGCTGAAACACGGAGAAAAAATAATTCAAGAGTGGTAAATCATATCGGAATGAAAAACAAGTTAAGACTTTGTTCGTACACTTCTAGGCAAACAAGGACCTCTTCCTGGCATCATACTATTCTAAATAGATAATTAAAACCGTAAAATTATTAAAATTCATTGGAAAATAATGATAAATTCACAATTTTTCAATCAGCTGAGCAACAGCACTGAACTGTATATAATACAGTTCAGTGAGCAACAGCAAATAAAAACAAAATTTTTTATTCTCCACTTTGTAGGCATTTTAGTTCAGGCATTATAAGCAGCATCACTTATCACCTGCCTCCGCGATATGCAATGCCTCAACTGCAAGAAAAAAATTACAGAATCTTTTCGACAAATTGTCGTATTTTATAAATTTTAAATATTGCTTTTTTGAAGTTGCCAATTATTTTGATGATATTTTTTTGAGAAAACATAACAAAAAAATTAATAAATTAATCAAAATTTGTAATAATTCCAGATAAATAGGAATTAGACTGTTGAAAAACGAAAATACCAAAAAGTGTCTCATAATCGGGCTCCAGGCCGTACAACTTTATAACCTTGAACTCAGCTGTTCCCAAACTACGATGTAAACAGAATAAAGATGGCGTTAAAGGAAATTTCATCATTCGTCATTATTAAAACTAGTGTGGTGCGAATATCGAATATTCGCTATTCGAATATCTATTCGATGAGATATTCGATTATTCGAATAGTATTCGAATGTTTCAAATTGTAAACATTTCAATTGTTTGGATTTCAGTAAAGTATGTAAAGCTAGCATTTAAAAAAAATTATTTTTTTAAAAAAACGAAAATTAAATTTAAATTTTGGAATATTACAGCTACTAAGCGTTCAATTATGTTTCTAAGCGACCAAAAGAACTACTTTTTCAATGTTTCGCAGAATTTTAACGCGTTTTAATGTTTTTGAATATTTTTTCATCCGATATTCGAATACTATTCGAATAATCGAATATTCGATATTCGCACTCCCGATATTCGAATACTATTCGAATACTAGAATATTCGCGCCACACTAATTAAAACTTTTATTGCGTAGTTTCTCACGTATTCACTTGTATTCATTTCTTAATTGTTTTATGTCGTTAAATTCGTTTTGTCTTTTACGAGGTGACTGCCGAATTGAACTCCAGGAAGTTTTACGGCTTTGATAAATGAAATGTGTTTCTTCTGTTTGTGAAATCAATTATTAAAGTATATCAACGTCTGAAATTTTGAATTAAAATGTCCAGTTTGGCCAGAACATCTTCGGACCGAAATCAAGTCCGTAGCCCGAATATTAAATTTCGCGTGTTTTCTCGAAACAATGGTGAATGTAAGCACGAGTTCTGCATCAGATTGAAAGACATTACTTGGGACAGTTTTCTGAAGAATTTGGTAAGAAATGCCTTTGCATTCTTTAATTTCGCTGAATACTGTTCTGTTGAAATATTGATGTACAGTTAGCTTTTTTAAACTTGAATCCTGTTCACGAATGCTTGAATGTTTGCAACGTCATTACGTGATCAAAAAGTTGAAAACTTCCATTTTCTATTCGTTTCTAACTTTTTTCTTTGTTTCTAACTATCTGGTGTTTTTTTTTTTTCAGTTCGGATCGCACACTTTCGAAGAAAATCAATTGCCCACCATCGTTTTACTTGGCGATAAACATAAGGTATGGCATATATTATTCGAAGTTGATTACTTACATGTGTCTATAATAATTGTAATTTATGGATTTAATTTTCCAGATCGTTTTACGCCATACGAATATCAAACAACTGATCCGTGTAAGTTGCGTTGTCTGATGTAATGTAACATGACTATTTCTTGTTTCCTATTGTACGATTATATTTTATAGGATGCTTTAGAAGAATCATTCAAAGGCTTCAGCGTGAATTTATTGATTCCCGATTTCGAAAATTATTTCTCACCGACAACTAACGCTAATGGTCAAAATGCCCCCAACAAGGATGAAATTGAAAGAAAGGTATGTTAAGTTGCTTAGTAGTATTATCAAGTTATCGAATTGTCCGAGTAATGCGTATTCAATTGTTATTAGAAAGCGGAAATCAACGATTTTATCGCAATATTCTCGAAACGGATCAGTTTACCGGCGATGGACCGCTTTATTCAAAACACACCGCATGTTCGCTTCATACACGAAGATCGAGATGAATCTAAACTTGTGGAAATGCCTGCTCGTGAAGTGAGTATCATGTATACTACTCGTAGATGATTTGAAGTCGTTTTAGTCATTTTTTAAAATTGCATTTTAGAATACAACTCAGTTGGGCGAATTACACGTGAAACGTTTGAACGATGGAGATTTACTCAAACTTTTAAAAGACGGAGCCAACTTGGTTTTACAAACATCGGATAATAAAATGGTGTCGATGAAATTTTATAACGTGAGTATTTAGCTTGAAATGCTTGAATACACGATTTTCATAGTAAACATAGCTAATCGTTTTCAATGTCTTTTTTGTTAGGACCAACTTCCGACGTTTAATGAAACTCAATGCAAGTACAGAAACCTGAATATGGCTTACGAATGCAACGATTTGAAAATACCTGTACTTATTGACGACGAGATTAAATTCCTGTTCAATCAGGACGCTGAATTCATTCAAAATATGAAAACTAGTGGTCTTGATAAATTTCACCGTGAACATATCAGCAAATTGAAATTGCTGCAGGTGAGCTGACGTTAAAGGTCGATTCATTTTCGAAATATATCTCTGTACTAACACAAACTGCATTATCGTAGGAAACTATGAGAAAAATTAAAACTGACAAAGAAGCTTCGCCTGATCCGATCACACCTTCGACCAGCGGTGTCACAATTTCAACAGCTGCTGCACCTGATGCTTCTACTCCGCCGGTAATTTCATCTATGTCGCGAGCTGCTGTAAACGTAGCTGTGCCAGACGCGTCATTTCCGCTCGCTTCGGAATCTTCGTCGTCTGAACAAGCCTTGGCCGATCTTTGTCCCAGAGTATTCAGGAGACCCCATCGTTCGGCCCAGAAACGAACCAAACGATGCTTGGCGGCTGCTGCATTGGCCAATGCTGCCGTATATTCATCGACCGCTTTGGCCAATGGTGGCGTGTCATCGGTGGATGCTCCGGCCGGTATTCACCCGCCGTATGTTGTCTGTCGCGAAAATCTCCTAAAAGCGTTCCAAGATCTTTCTTTGGCTTCTTCGCCGCCTAGATTGTCCAATTTAGCAGCTTTCTGTCATTCTGGCTCGAATATAGCTCAACCATCGGTCAAAGCTGGTACCAACAAAAATGTCGGTGTCGATGCGCGACAAGAAATCACACCGGATCCCCCGGCGTGGTTTGGAGAAGTTTTGGATAAAGTGAGTTTTTTGAAAAAAAATTCATCATTATCTTGTCTAGTTATTTTGATTATTTTCTCGTGATTTTTAGTTCAAAAACGAAGTTCTACACGATGTCAAGAATCTGGTGAAAGATGTCCTGGATACGTCCTTTCCGACCCCGCTTGCTAGCGATGTAAAAACTGTTCGGGTACAGAATCAGGATGACGATCAGTATCACTACAAAGCATTAGATGGGTGAGTATTGCATAATAATCTTTTGAGCGTGATTTTAAATTATCGATACGATGAATCACACTGAATCGCGTTGTTTTATCGTGAATAATAAGGTGGTGAGTCATACGAGTTTACCTTGAAAGTTGACACTACCAGTGAACTTCGAACTCGTTAGTGATAAAAAGTTTTTACTTTTTGTTGTATAATTGTTTACGAGTAAGTATGTATTTTTTTTCCTGAATTTTATCTGAAAAGAGGAAAACGAAATTATTGTAATAATGAAGTCTTGAAAAGATGGCCCCAAATATTTATGTAGATCAATTGCGTCGACATTCTAAATTCTATCATTACGGTTCTGTTAATTTTTTCAATTGAAAATTCTTATTTGGGTTGCTTTTAGGCTAGATTATTTTTAAAAGTATCAAATTTGAAGATAAATGAGTATATTTCACATTTTAACTATAGAAATGAATTACGCATCCGTCGTTTATTTTTCAGATCACCATCGTCGTCAGGCGGCAAACACAAACATTACGAAAAACATCATCACGGCAGCGGATCATCCAAGAGGAAATCTGGTTCTTTGTGCTCGAAACGCGGCGCAGGAGTTCTCGGCGGTGCCGAAAACAAAACAACGGCTCCGTACTCGGCTTCGGAAAAAATACTGGAAATATCGGGTGGCCTGTTTGTCTACTCGAAGAGCGGTTTCAAAGTACGAATGCCTCGAAATGCTTCGTTGACGATACAAATCAACATCGGCAAACTCGCCAAGTGTCGTAATTCGTTGGATGATACTGATTTACGCGTACAGTCTGTTTCGAATTCGATAGAATGCTGCGTTAAGCGAGCTACTCCAGCGTCGAGTGCTTGCAAATCGGCCCCAGCCAATAAGGATCTGTCGGTTTATTACGACGTTCGTATTAAATCCAAAGGTATGTAGATTACCAAATAGCTACAATTCAGTAGTATGTAAAATCTCGTTTTATTTATTGGTCTGATAATGTCGGATTATTATTTTTTTTCCCCACAGATAAATCTGGTAAATTCAGATTGTATTTCAACGTCATCAGTGGTGGTAGAATCGTCGGACATTCGTTTAAGATTGACGTTCGCGTAAAGAAAGAATTCACTTTACCTTTCGGAAATTCTGGTAAGATTGTAACGATAATTTATCGTGAAATTTTACTCTCGTTTCTAGCTTTACTCATCGTTCAATTTTGAACCTATTTTTGTTTGTTTTATCGCAGAAGGAACGTTGAATTACGAAAGCGAAGCGTTTCCGATTCCGATAGTAGAAAACATGATGCAAGCGGCATCATCGTCTGGTACCAACTTCGTCGAGTCGCAGAAATCCTCAGTTCAGAATTTCCAAGAAGAAATATCGACTGTGGCTGCTGCCGCCGCCGCTGCCGAATTAGCCGACGAAGGTATTGGAGGTAATCAAGAAGATTTCTTTTCGCCGACGTCTGATTCGGAATATTCGGACATGTCTGACTCGAAACCGGATATGTTATTGAAAGATGAAGGTATCGATACGTGTTATCGTTCCGTTGTCGAACCAGTTACTACCGCTGAGCTCGAATGTGAACATCCAGACTTCGATTCCGGATCCGATACGGATTCTTCCATCAGTTTTCTAATGGACGAGAACGAAGCTAGAGACGAATTGAACGACTCGCTGGATGTGGTTCAACTGCCTAGCTGCTTTATTCCGAATATCGAATGTACCGATGGTGAGTCGAATAATCTTGTAACTCGAAAATGATTATACTTTCTTTCTTGACCCCATACTGGCATAAAGCTTGAATTTTTAACGTGTGAAAACAATGAAATGGTTGAGCTTGGTGTTTCCACTTATCGAGATTATCATACCCCTACGTTGAATTAATCGATTGTTTACTTATCCGCAGATGTATTGCCCGTTCGAATCAAACGTAAAAGCTCCGCAGTGAACAAACGCGCGGTATCCGAAAAAAATGAAACCGAATTGCCTCCACAACCGCAAAACATCAAACCGTCGGCATTCGATACCAGCACCTTGACTCCGGTCGCCGTCGCAGCAGCTTCGGCACCTTCGTCTAGCGCTGCTACTGCCGCCAAGAGGACCACTCCTAGCCCCACACCTGCGGTAACCATATCGGACGACGAAGAAGACGAAGACGTAGAATTCCTGAACGAATCGATCAAATCGGCCGCAGCCGATCACGCCTATCATCGGTCTTTATACCCGAACTTGCAAGGTTTGAAAGAATGCATTCGTCCGACTACGTCGAATGATGCCGCTACCAATGCTGAACCAAGCGGCCCGTCTCCGTCTCCAAAAACGCCCGCCTCTACTCCGGAATCGCCGAAACAGCAACCCGCTCCTGAACCGTATCCTCATATCCTGCCGGAAAAGCTGTTCGAAATGTGGAAAAATGCGTCGCCAATACCTAGACAAATGCAAAACACCGTGTCGTCGGTTTTGAACTCCGTCTCGAACGAAATTAATAACGCCGCTAGTGTCGCTCGTACCGCAGCCGTTAACGCTGCTGCTGCTGCGGCCAATATCGTGCCTAACGTACCTATGCCGCCAACGCCTTCGGCTCCCTCACCGTCACCGTCGACCGTAAAACCGGAAAATTTCAACAGCTCGATTTTGAATGAAATACATAAGTCCACGGCTGCCGCTCGTGCCGCGGCCGCTAGCGCTGCCGCCGCTGCGGCCAACATTGGACTGGGACCGATGCCGATGCCGATGCAATCACCGCCCTCGGCTTCGCCATTCTGGACCAACGGTCCGGAGCATCATTACGTCAACAATGCCGCTACTTGTGCCCAACTGGCCGCTAATTCAACACCGTCCATGCCGAAAGATGAAAATCGTTCTTCTCATTCTCAACCGCCGGTAGTGTTTCGAATTTTATAACATTTTCAAGTCTGTGTTGTCGTATTTTTATCGAATATTGATTAATATGGTTCTCTTTTCGCAGGAGGAAAAACGTCAGAAAAATGTGGCCTTTTCATTTGAAGCCTGCTCAGCTCCATCGCAACCGCAGCCTGGTTTTACATTCGGATCCCAACAGCAGCAGCAACCACCACAAAGCGGCCAATCTGGTAACGGCGAACACATTCACTCGATGTATAAAAATCTCTCGGAACAGATGCAAGCAGATTTGATAACGTTGCACGATATGGGTTTCACCGATGATCCGTATATGATTTATTTACTGGAACAGTTCCCCAACGATTTGAGCAAGGTTATCGAAAGTTTAATTAATTATTCTACGTATTAGAGAAGTGACGGCGGACTTGGAATTTTTCTGTGTTGACTAGAATTATTACGTTCGTACCTATTTGTGACTTAATTTTATTTTTCCTACGATGCAGTGTATCTTGAATCTGCTCTTCGTACTTTGTTGCCTATTCCAAAGTGGGCGATAACGCGCGTTTTTCGTCAACGCAAAACGTAGGTTTTTCGTTGGTGTTTTCTCACTTTTTCCACGTCTGCGTCTTGGGTTTTCTGTTTTTTTAAACTATATTATTATTTTTATTGTGTAAGTGGTATTGTTAGCAGGTGCTTGCATTCGAGTTGCTATAGTTTAATTACCATGTACTAGTATATCGATAATATACTTAATTATATGTGCCACCTTGGTATCTATGTATCGTGGGTAATTTATCTGAATTATTTCTTAATCGAAATTATTATTATCATTATTACTATTATGATTATGTGCGAGTATTACGTTTGCTTGAATGGAGTATTATACGTGTAGTTGAAAAAATGTGTTGTTTGATTATCAACTTCCAAGTGTTGATTACATCTCACTTTGAAAAATTCTATTCAATGTTTCAGTCAATTCGAGAATCGAATAAATGATATAATAATGATTTTACCTTTGAAAATGTCATTTCTTATAAAACAACGATAGTTGATACGAAATAACTTTGAGATTCGGGATTGGCGACCTCGCATTATTCAAAAACATCAATTACACCTCCACATTCAACTCTCACAACTCGAGTAGTCGCTTCAATGCATATAAAGTGCTGCTTTAGAACGAAAACTGGCCGTATGTAACTTGAGAAGGAAGGTCCGTCAAAAACAATGGACCGCGGATTCGGAACGGCGACCGCGAAATAGTCACGAATGACTCTTATTTTGCGTATTCAAGCTTAAAATCCATAGAAATCATTATTTTAATGAAATATTTGCTTACCTACATATTAACACCATTCTCTGCTCCCACAAACACATACTCACAACATTTTCTACAGAAAAGACCTTTGCATAGTTCGAAAATCGCATTTTTCGGATAAAAATCGGCCATAACTCGACAACAAAGGCTCGAAACCGAAAACGGACACCGGATTCGGAATCAGCGACCTCGAATTAGTAAATTACCGATGCTAACTCGAAATTTTTGAAAATCACCAAAAATCGAAAAAAAGCATGAACTAACCCCTTTGGTGTTTTTTGGGCCAAAAAATTTTTTTCCCCCCGATTGTCGCGCGAGGTGTCTAGAATGGGGTTTTCGGCCACGGCGAATTCAATGGCGCGGTCGGTTTGGCCTCATTTCGCTTAGATTCCGAGAAAATGGCCTTTTTTCGGGCCATTTTTGACCAATTTCGAAAAGGTTCTCGAAAAATTACGAAACCTGTGTTTCCTGACTAATTCGAGGTCGCTGAACACGAATTTGACGTTCGTTTGCAGCGATGGCCTTTGCATGGTTCGAAAATCGCATTTTTCGGGTAAAAATCGGCCATAACTCGACAACAAAGGCTCGAAACCGAAAACGAACACCGGATTCGGAATCAGCGACCTCGAATTAGTAAATTACCGATGCTGACTCGAAATTTTTGAAAATCACCAAAAATCGAAAAAAAGCATGAACTAACCCCTTTGGTGTTTTTTGGGCCAAAAAATTTTTTCCCCCCGATTGTCGCGCGAGGTGTCTAGAATGGGGTTTTCGGCCACGGCGAATTGAATGGCGCGGTCGGTTTGGCCTCATTTCGCTTAGATTCCGAGAAAATGGCCTTTTTTCGGGCCATTTTTGACCAATTTCGAAAAGGTTCTCGAAAAATTACGAAACCTGTGTTTCCTTACTAATTCGAGGTCGCTGAACACGAATTTGACGTTCGTTTGCAGCGATGGCCTTTGCATGATTCGAAAATCGCATTTTCGGGTAAAAATCGGCCATAACTCGACAACAAAGGCATTTTTTACCTGTTTCAAAAAGGTTTTCAAAAAATTGTGGGGAACATGTTTTTCGAAAATGCAAAAACTTATTAATTTTTGGAATCTTCTCGTCGAGACGAATCGAATGGTCTTTTTACGAATAAATTTGGAGCATTAGAACGAAAGTTAAATTATCGAAAATGTATGACTATAACTATAAAATCCAACTTTATGCCTACTTTTTTAAAGTTTATTTTTTGAAACTTTAGTATAAAAACAGGATTAGGTAAGTATGAAATAATAAAAACATACAATAACTTATATAGGTAAGCAAACTTAAATTTACTGACAAAATCTATCACCAACCTATATCAATCAAAATCGTGTGTGACACATATGTGTCTTTATTGGACGATTTATCTTTCGTATAGGTAAGAGAGACAAGATAAAGATGACCAAAATTATATTTTCCATTTCAGGCGAAGTAGAGTTGCCATAAAATGGTGCAGAAAGACGATTGCACAATGAAGATGATTCGATAATAATAATGAGATATCGCACCGGCGAGGAGTCGAGGTCGGGGTGGAGAAAATCCATCAACTTGTTCCAGCTGCACAGATGAGAAGAAGCGCATACCTATGTATTTACTACGTACCTACTGTGTTCTTTTTTGATTGTCCGTAAGTAAGTAGGTAGAGGATAATTAAATTTGGAAAAATAATCCTGTTTCAGAAGGATTAGATTTGAGCTGGAAAAGTGGGTTCAATTTAATTTTTTTTTGCAATTTTGATTAGATAGTATTCGTTTTATATTTTTATTCTGTTTTCACTTTTCAGTACCTGTCTAGTGTCTACTTACTTCGCTTTTATCGGAGGGTAGTTTGAGTTGGGCATGGTTTCTCATCGAATTCCGCCTGAATTCTTGCTTCTGTTGAAGAGTATCTGGCCATGTAATTTAAATCTGCTGGCTTTCGGCTACACTGACAAATTTTTGTGGTGTAGGTACCTGTACCGGCCGTCTCGATAAGAATAGGAGCCAGATTTTTTGTCTATGTCTGGTTCGGGTGCGCTCGATCAAGTTCAACCACTTTTCCTTATTTATTATTATTTTTTTTTCGGCAGGAGATGGAACGGATATTCATTTATTAAAATTGTATGAATGTGTAACGTGTACGTACATTCTAATTGGCAAACTTTTCATTTTTACCCTCCTACCCCCAAAAAATTCACCTTCGCTGTGTCTTTGATTGAGCTCAACTGAAGTTAGAAGAGAGTTTTAAAAACTTCGAATTTAGGTGTGTGCCAGGAAGGCCACTTCGGATTAATTATACTCCACCCTTCCTATGCTTTTCTTTTCACCGGCGACCTATTTTCTTTCAATTTGTGCTTTAGCTTTTTCGACGTTGTGGATCTTAATACTTCGTCTCAGAGATGGGGCGATGAGGCGATTCAGTGATTTAAAGAATCGGATTCACGAAAATGCGATTCATCAGTTTTGAAGAATCGCGATTCCCAGTTATTTGGCACTGAAATTCGAACTTGACCAATTTTTATTAATCAGTACTTTTCGAAAAACACTATCAAAAGGTAAACCAAAATTTTAACGTCGATCTCGAATCGTTTCACCTGCTTACAAAACATATCTATACATTTTAAAAATGAGTAAGAAAAGTAAGTTATGCATTAGGTAGGTACCTATTTTCAGGGTTCCTGAAGTAACCGGAAGCCCTATTTGCATTTACGATTACATACCTACATATTTGATAGATTAAAACTCAATTTTTTAAAATTTGTAATTTATGAATTCAAATTTGCAATTTTGGGCAAAAAATTTCATGAAAAAAAATTCAAAACTGCGCCTATTGCTCACATATCGAGGAAAAACCAAATTTTTTTGGAATTTTCCAGCCCTGAAGAAAATCCTATAAAAACGGTCCATATGAACTTCAGCACTTTTAGTCGGTCACGGATTACCAATACTTATTGGTGACTTACTTGATCAATTAATGCATAATTTTTCGAAATTCGTAACTTTTAGTTCAGGTCCAGATCCACATTTTGGGTGGGAAATTTTTCTTACATTTTTAGACGTAAAATTCCAAAATTGCGTGGTTTAGTACTCCGCTTTATTTCAAAACTGCTTCCAATCGATTCATCACTTTTCCTCGATAAGTGTGGTATGAAACGAATTTTTATATTTTTTCAGAGAAAATTCCCACCCAAAAATGTGGATTTGTACTCAAAGCTACGAATTTCGAAAAATAATGCATAAATCGACCAATTAGGTAACCAACAGTGGTGGTAGTCGTAATCTGCGATTATAGGTGCTGAAGTTCATTTGTACCGCTTTTATGAAGGTTTCTTCAGGTGCCAATTTTTAGTGGGGCGAAAATAAACACCTCTAAAAATGACGAAAATTCATGGAAAAAACTAAAAATTATCGAATTACAATACCGCGGGAGTATTCAGGAGTGTTGGACGAATCTTCAGATGTGCGGATTTACAACGCCACAAAAAGAATTCAAAAACAATTTTTTAAATGAGGTTTTGACAAAAACCTGCCGATCTTTTGAGATTAAAAAATATTCATCAGTCAGATAAGTGTCCTGAAGTGAAAACAGGGATACCTAGCGTAAAGTCCTGGCTATAGAATTTCGTTTTTGAATCACCAAAAATGGTTCAGAAATAAGTACTAGAAGTTATAATTTATTTTCTTAATGACGAATTCACTACTCCTCATTTCACACAAAAAAATTCATAACTTCTTTATTTCTGAATCATTTTTGGTGATTCAAACACGAAATTGTAGCTAAGATTTCACGTTATTACTTACTATATCAACTTTATAATTATAGCATTCATCTGATTAATTTTTTTAATGTGGAAAAATTGGCGGCTTTTTTAAAAACCCCAATTTCTTGATTTTTATTCTCGATTTTTTTATGGCATGGCGTTGGCGTTGTTTCTTATTGAAACATAGCAACACCATGCATCAAAAGATTCGTCAAAGACTCCTCTTTCACAAAAAATATATTTCAGGATCGTAACTTTTATCACCACCCTCTAGAAAAAAGGTCAGGTGTTCATTTTCACCCCACTTCACAGTACCTAGTAAAATATGCAGATACAGCTGGTATAAAAGCATCTGGTCGCGCAAATAGTGAAAATTAACCATTCAGCCAGTACATCAAATTTTACTAGCTGGAAGGTAGGTCTTGGTACCTAAATTTTATTAGCCGGCCAGTACAATATTTACTAGCTGGATGATTAAATTCACTATTTGGCCGACTGGATGGATGCCTTTGTACGAGCTGAATCTAGTAAATTTCACCATCTGGATTTCTCTCAGTGATAATATGAACCGTGCCTATAGGTACGCTTTTCTACAGGGCTAAAAATACATATTATTTTATTAATTGAAATTTTTCATGTTACAGAGTTTTCCCTAGAACAAGGTGAAGAGAAACATCAAATTAGAAAAATTTCGACGAGTTTAATCACTCATACTATTCAGTTCGGGGCCGTGTATATATCCGGGGGTAGAAGCCACATTTAAAATTTTAGTATTAGTAGGTACTTATATAACTTTTTTTTTAATGATAAAAAATTTACTTATATAATTAAATCCAATATTTTAAAGATTAATCAATATCAATATCTATTACATTATCCATCTATTCTATCCATTATGTATAAAGGTAAGTGGCCTTTTTGTTGTAACAGGTAAATACCAAAGATCGCGAAAGGTGGGGGTGAAGGCCATTGGATAGCCTTCGATGAGGCGATCGAAAAAGTTGCGCCAAAGTTTGACAAAGAGACCCCCCCCCCCCTCCATTAAGATGGTGAAATCGGCCTTAGATCCAAATTTGAAATTTGATCAAAAATAGTTCTAAATGTCACTTGGGACTTAAAAACATTTCACCCAAATTTTTGACCCCCTGCCCTCACCCCTTCAGAGTTATTCCACTTTAAATATCGAAAATACAATTTGCGATATCTTTTGAAGGGGTGGGGGAATTTTTTTAAAAATTTTAACAGAATATAGGAAGTATGATAATTTTTTGAATTTTTTTTTTACTAGGTATAAAAATTATATATGTAGTACCTAGAACTTTATTATCCAATTTAATCAGGGCACGGAAAAGTCGGATAATTAAAATTGACGTTTGTCATCAAAGAAATGAAATGAGATTGAACTAAAAATCTTATTACAGTTGCCTAACAAGGTAGCGACCCCAATTTGAAGAGTCAAAACAAAAATAAATCCAAAGTAGGTACATCATTAAAAAAAAACCTCATATTCAAAATATTAGGTTCAAATTTCGCCATTTTCGAACACTCGAGTAATTCTTGAGCAGTGATATCGGGCTACTGCTCAAAAAAAGGAGGCAGGTATCGTATTTTTTCAACATTTCGCAAAAATGCCCAAAATCGGATTATAAAAAATTAACCGATTTTTTTTTATTCAGTTAATCGCGAAAAATCGGATCGACTTTTGGGTCAGAAATCGCCAATTCGGATATTCGGGCGTCGAATAAATCAATCTTCTACTGTAATTACGAAATACCTACCTTACAGATATGCACAGTTATACGAGAAATTCACGAATTCTTAATCAAATAAATTAATTCAATCAGAACACCGAAATTTAAAAAAAATTCTTGTAAATCAGTTTTTTAAAAAAATAATTTTTACAGTCGCCGAAATGTAAAAATTCGTATTAAAATTGAGTTAAGATATTGCGTACAGGGAAACCACGTCACTACTATTCAGTTTAAAGTCGCGTAGCCTCAACTGAGAGTCATCGCAAGGCCTAGCTTCCTATGTTTCGTATTCCCATTATTTCCCACGCTATCTGTCTAATGATTTTTGAAACGCAAAATCAACTACCGAATGCTCCATTAATTCTAGAGAATTCAGTTTTTTTCTTAATTGAATCATAACAACACAACGTTGCACATTTAATTTATTTTCATTTGCAACAGTCGGTATTTTGTATCGAAATAAATTAAAACAACCGATCGGAAGAAACTGACGCTGCCATAATTTCCCTTCGGATATAACCCCCCCCCTTTTTTTTGGAAATCAGCGACTCTTGATTATAGCAGGTGATTTCAATTTTTCAAAATCCGTTCGATCGTGTTAAATTGATAATACCTCGCAAAAATTTATCAAAACGTTATTCAATTTCTCTGACAACGCCATACTTACTATACCAACAAACGTGTTTATGAAAAATTTACAGACACGTGTCGAAATAAAATAGTTTTATTACATTTTAAAAATAAATCAATTAAAATAGAACAAGAATTCAAACTGAAATAAATGAAATGTAAAATATTTCACGAACATTAATACAAACAATAAAAAATTCAAAGGATAACTTTATTATGCGAATTTTGTTAACGTACTCTCTCTTCCATTGTCACTGAAACAAAACATCAAATTGGCAATATCTACCTTCGTGAAATCCGTACGCCGGTAAAACTCAACCACTCACCCTTCCCAAGGAAGGTTACCTAATACAACGCAACCAGTGAGCATAAAAATAGACAAAATGCTTATCAGTGAACAAGCTCATAAGCGAAGGAAAAAACGTACCAAAACTACAATGTAAAAATTTCCCATTTTGATTTTTCTCTTTTTTTTTTTTGGTGTTCGATGTAAATAAACGCGATAAAATAAGACAAAAATGAAAGAAAAGAGAGACAGACCGAAAAACAGAGAGAAATAGATAGAGAGAGATAGTAAAATTATAAATAAACCGGTTGCCAATATACCCGTATTTGTAACATTTTTCTATTTAATCGATAACTTAACAATAAATTTGTTAATGAAGGCACAGCCAATTTTTACACGAATAAATAACAATATATTTTCAATTAAACTATGCGAAAAATAATTCAACTTTTCATAAGGTAAATAACGTCAAGTACACGTACATACATATTAAAACGGCGGTTTGGACTTTAATTTTTAAAAATCAATTTTTCGAACCAGTGATTACCTACAGTGTCTTCGGTAGACGATGTTGCGAGCCACAGAAAATAATTGTCATTTTTTCCTACATGTTTGGATAATAATTCCTAATTATGTAAATCAAATAACATTACTTTTTTTCAAATGAGATCATTCTTAAATAATAAAAATTGCTAATTCAATGCAAAAAGAAAAAATAGACAAAAGACAATAAAGGAAGAATTCTTTGTGCCCTTTTTCACTTCAGGTTGTGTCGTCATTCCAAAGAAGCGGGCGTTTTAACGCGAACGACTGACGTACGAAAATTAAAATTAATGTTCAGCAGAAGCGGAACGTAGACCAGACAGGGAAGAAGGAAAATAAATGAAATACCATTAATGACAATAAAAGGAGGATGGAATTAAAACGTGATGATTAAAATAAAAACAAGAGGGAAGAAAAGAAGCGATACTATACTCAATTTACAGGCACGAGCGCGATAAAGAATATTAAAAATAAGGAAAAATCCTCCGAGAAGAAAAAAAAAAGAAAAAATAATAAGAATACTTGTGCTGGGAAATTTTCCTCGATTTAAAATAATTTGTACTCGTGTACTAAATAAAATATTAAAAAGAAAATGGAGCCACGAATTCGCAGACTTTTTTTTATCACAATTTTTTCGAACCACTATGCAGGCGATATGAGCCGATATTTATGGTACGTAAAATCTGAGAATCCGTGATTAAAACTTACAAAAAAAAAAAAATTAAAAAATTAAAAATAAAAAGACAAAAAAAATTAAAATTACACTATATAGGTATGGTAAAATTAATTGCGAATACTGAAATAATAGAATTTCTCATCTTTCGTTAATGTTGTTGATGTGTTCACTGAGCTTGCGGATCGCACTGTAGGAGCCGTACAATGGACGGGTCGCTTTTAGCTCCTTCGATAAATTCTTCTAACGATAATTTACCATCTTGATTTTTATCCATTTGACGAAATATTTTATCGGTTCTTTTTTCAGGCGTTGATTCGTCTTCGGGCATCTTCATTACGGAGCCTACCATTTTGTATATTGCCTGACAAAGGAAAAAACAATTATTTTTTAAAGAAATTCTGAACTTGACTTAATCTAAGAATGAAAAATTGTTATAAAAAATATAGGATTTCAACCTACTGTAACAATTTCCAGCATCTCCTGCCTAGATATGTAACCATTACCGTCGAGATCGTACATACTAAAAGCCCATTTTAATTTTTGTTCGAGTTTTCCTCTTGAGGTAACTGACAGAGCGCATAGAAATTCTCTAAAATCTATCGTACCGTCGCCGTTGGCGTCGAATGTTCTGAACACGTGTTCTGCGAACTGGAAAAGTTGACCAATTAATATTTTATTGATAGGTTAATCATTACACTTTAAAACAAAATAATAATAATAATGCATTTAATTAATCGAAAAAGGCACATATCGGATTAATTTTCAAGTTACCCAGACTGCCTGGGCGATTTGGGGTATTTTCCGGATGGTTCGGACCACCTGGGCAGTTTATTGGGCTGATTTTCTTGTTTTTTCAATTTTTTTAAAAATTTCAACGAGTTTAACAGTTCCAGTAATGGACTTTCATGAAATTTCCCAGTTTCATTTTACAAATTTCCCAACTTTTCAAAGTTCTTTTAAAAAAAAAATCCGTTTTAAAATCTGGCATGGGAACTTGGGAAGACATCATTTTGAAAAGTTAGTACCTAAATTTTTCGACTCCGAGCAAAGCGACTTCCTAAAAAACGACGTTCCTCGATGAGCTCCTCTTCATTTCAAAAAAATCAAAAAACTTATGAAAATTCCATTCAAGATTATCACAAAGTCCCCTAATAAATGAGAAATGCGATTTCTTTTCATTTAAAAATATTCAATCAAATTCAAACTTGGGAAAATTTAAAGACCAGTTGGGAAAAAGTTGGAAATCTCAATTTTTCCAACTTTTTAAAACCTTAAGATGGTCTAGGGGGGGCACACTCCTACGATCGGCACGCCTCTGACAATTATAAATTACTTTCCAATAAATCAAGAAATCAATCCGATCTTCACTTGAGAAATAAAACTACAACTCACTTTAGAAGCATCGCCGTATGGGAAAAAATTTCCATATATTTTTTTAAATTCATCAACGCTCAAGTGGCCACTGGGACAATCTTTTAGAAACCCTCTGTACCAGTCTTGTATCTCTGCATCTACGATAAATAATAATAATAATTAAATCAATAGCTAAAAATCATCTTCGTTAAACAGGTAACGAAGAATCGCAGTAACGATTCTTCAAAACCAGCCAAACCAACATTTCAAATACTCACCAGTGAATTCGGTATTAGCTTTCAAATCTTCCAATACTTCCGGCTTCAGTTTACTATTCTGTTTTCCCATCCTAATGGCTCTATGTCGAAACGTAATTCACCAGCAGCAAATACATACGTCTGCGTACGGTTTTCACAACTGAAATAAATAAATCAAAATATACATCAATAAAAACCAATCAACATACAAAATACGGATCATAAAAATGGAAAAAAAAATCACTTAGAAGGATTTACGCTGGCTGGCGTACAAGTCGGCACAACTGCCTAGATAATTATGATTTTTCGATTTTAAACAATACTTTTTATTTTACTAGAAATTATACAAAAAATCACTACACTTAGAAAGATGAATATATTAATAATTTATAACAGAGGTTTCGCTAAATAGTACATATGTAGTACAGAGAAACAAAGAAGAGAACTACCTATGTATATAATGTTGTCAATGTTTTTTCCCTTTTTTTTTTATACAAATAATATGTGCACGTGTAACGCTGAAATCACAACTAAGCCTTTTTTTCTTCCTTTAAACCACCCTATTCTACCACACAGACAGAGAGATATGTTTATATACACAAAGAAAATATATAAATGAAGAAAAAAAAACGCACTCCATCTCAAAGATGTCGGCAAACCGCGGAATGATACGCACAGAATAGAAATGCAGCGATATCGTTTAAAAATACAACAAAAAAATACTCCGCAATATATCGATAAAAGTAAAAAAATCATACTTAAAAAAATAATCAAAAAAAAGAGTTACTTAACGAATAGCTTACTTCTAGGGGAAAAATGATTGTGGTTATACTTGACGTTCCGCACACACCGATACCCGAATAATTTACCAAAATTCTCAACAGCTATGAGTTTTTTTTTTCAATCAAATTTTGATTTCGCAACGACGTTACATCTCATTTTTTTTTTAATTTTTCGAGTAAATTGTGGTCCCAGATGATTACATATTTACCTCGGTAGCCATATCAGTACGTAATTTTGATTTTACTGCTTTTAAGTCGTCAGCTTGGCGCTTATTATAAAATTATATAAATTACGTGTAACTCATAAGGATAATACAAATACACAGTCAAAACATAGACTAGAATCATGGTAAACGATAAGTGATAAAAGAGAATAAACTTAAATTAAATTCAAGATAAGTGCTGAAAAATGTTATAAAAAACAAGCCGTTCCAAAGGAATTGCACATACAAAATGAAAAATAAGTTATAAATAAAAATAAAAAAAACAGAAAAAATAGAATCGAAAATCTTATAATATTTTTTTTCTCTTTAACCAGTGTGTCGTATAATTGTATATTTCTTTCAATCTAATCGAGTAAGTATGCTGATACCCGTGTGCAAAAATACTATTATTTACATACCTACGCATTTATCTATACGCAAAGCACGATCCACCATATTCGTCGTGTTTATCGATTATAGAAAAAAAAAAAGTTATTGAGCCTTCTTATAACTTATTCGAGCTTATAAGATGTATTCACGTATGGTAAATAAATGGTGTTGTAATTATAAACTACGGAGCACGTACCTCTACCTATTCCAATACCGAACTACTTTCCTCAGCCAAAATCTTCATACCTTTACCGCTTATCAATATCGTAACCCTTATCACTACGAGTTCTTTTTACAATACTTGACCGAGTTAATTAATTTCTTGTTCCTTCATATTATGGGCGTCTAATCTCGTTGACAAAAAATTAAAAATTCTGGTTTCTAGTATACTTCGTAGTAACCTGAACAATGCCCGCATTCATTTTCGTAAACACTTTATCCACCAAATTACACAGAAACAATCAGACCGCAGTTTAATCTCATCGTAGTCGTTCCTTTTTCCCGGTTCCAGGTTAATTTCGAAAACAAAAGATGAAAGTTGCAAGTTTGAATAGTACTCGGAAGGTATCTCTAGGTAGGTACAGGTACTCGGTACTACGATTTGACAAACAACGGTGTATATAGACTGTATACTCAGCGTTCTATCTTCGTACAGCATACAAATTTGTAAAACTCTCATGCCTTTGTGCGCTCGTAAACGTATAAATGTGTACAAAAAATCTACAAGTTAACAAAACAAAAAAAGGAAACAATTACTCAATACATACCTACGTAACGCGATTACCATAATAATTTAAAATCCAAAAGCGGTAATAAATAAATGCTAAGTAAGTGAAAACGGAATGCGGTGAATTTGTGCGATTAACGTTGAAATTTTTATTCAACATTTTCCAATAGAACATGTAATTTGATTAACAGTTTTAAATAAAATTTTCGAAAAAACACTCGCGTAACGAATTATTTTCCGACGACATTTTGAAAAGGAATCAAATATGTGATAAATTCAGTTAATGGAGTGCTACAGTGTGACCACATGGCTAAAAAAAAAGTAAACAATTGAAAATAAGTAAAATAAGTAGGTAAACGATAAAATCGAATTTTTTAAAATTTTTTATCATTTTATTTTTTCAAAATGCGATTAATTAGTGATTTTTTCAATTTCATCGAGGACTGTTTAGCTGGCAAATATTATTTTAATGCGATAAATAGATGGAATATTATTTTTTAAAATGATTAATGTCGATCAGATGAGACGGAAGAATTCTGTTTTCCTTATTATGGTGTTTTAGAAAAAGAAAACGATGAACTTGAAGCATCGAATACCGTTGACTGAAAATTTAGCGAAAAGTTTTACTTCTTTAGAAGAAATTCTTTAAAATTACAAGCCATCGCATCAATTTAACCACATTTTTAACTTACGTCTTTAGGATTTCGCTCGATTTTCTCTACTAGATTGGAGGGTTTTCAATTCCAAAGGTTAGAAAATCACTAATTTTTGAGATCCAGTTCTTTGGAGGCTCCGAAGGGAGCTTATTCTGCAATTTTTCATAATAATACGAAATTTCCATGCCTTTAATAATAAAATTGGTGATGATTTGAGAAATTCTACTTCTAAAGCTGGGTTGGAAAGAGGATTGTAAAGATGCTCAATGCTTATAAAAAATTCTCTAAGATCAAGCCAAATTTTAGGAATACAATTTTAAAATTTACAAAAAAAATTGCGAATATTTTTTTATATTTTCATGGTAGTAACTTTCGTGATAAGATTTCGATCCCTCACGGAAGACACAGTGCCACAAAATTTAGAAGAAAACTTGAAAATAAATTCTAATGCAAAAAACAGCACCACCCCTCATCAAGCCCGGAACCAAAACAACGATGATTTTCTGACCTTCGAGATCGGAAAACTTGATTTTTTTTTTAAATCCAAAGACTCGAGTTGAAAATATGATTGAATTGACGTACGTAGAATGACCTACATACGTAAATTTATTATCGCATCAACTTTCAACTCCCAATTTAAACTTTCGGTTATGATTGGAATGCCACGAATTTTTTTCACAACTTCAAACAATTTTTTATCGATATTATTCAACAACGAACGCATTCCGAATGTAAAAAAAAAAACCGCCGACAATTTCATACCAATATGGAAAGTTTGTTCTTACGTGGGCACCAAAGAAGAAATTAGCGATATCGAATTTATTGTCTTTGATCGAATTCTAGCCGACCACGACTGGAATACCTACTTTGAAAAAAATCATAGATCAAAACTGAAGGAGGAAAACCCAAATTCGAAAAAACAATTCAACCTATCGATAAACGTACATAAAGCGAAGCGATCGCGAAAGAGAATTCATTGAACAACGGCTAAAATGGAGGGCAGGGGCCAGGAAATAATAATAAAAGGGGGAGGGGAGAAACAACAAACGAAAACTTGTAAACAGCGAAAAAATTCGAAAACATTTAAAACAATTAACGATAACTAGATGGTACACGTAGAGGTACAGCGAAGAATTACGCCATTGGGTCGAATGTTGCAGGTCGAATGGTCGCATTACGGAGCCAACATCTTGGATAATTCTTCGTCTTGAAGGCAGCCTTTTAAAAATTCCTCTTGAGTTAACTGGCCGTCGTTGTTTTCGTCCATCTTGGCGAATATGTTTTTCGCACGCTCTTCGGCCGAATCTGCCGGCCGATTGGATGAACAAGCGCCCAACATGTCGTATATTGCCTGTAACACGAAACATGAACAAAATTAAACTTAGATGAAATTCTGAATTGAAAAATCATGTTTTGAATTTTAATCGTTCATTGACATAATAATTCATTTTTAAAGAACAATGAAACTGAAATTGTATTTACATGAGAAAAGGAATCTGAGTAAATGTAAATTCAAAACAGATTATATTCAAGTTCCTTTTTGTAATATACAATGTTTTAACTTTGTTTTTTTCCTGTACCTTCAATTGCCCACTGCCCCCCCCCATCACCTTAATTTCATTTGTCGTCTTCTTTCAATACAAAAATAGGTAGGTAATAATTTCTGGGATCAAAAAATCTGAAATTTTCGGCCGAAATAGATTATTGTAATATTTCCAAGTTTTTCATTTCATAAATAAAATAAAAGTTATAATTTTCTAAAAATTTCAACCTTGAACCCAATCTTTTGACTTTGAATGTAATTTCGCCATCATTGAGGAGACCCCTGTTCTTCCCACCGCCCTCCGTTTGATCTGGTTCTGAATAAACTGTCAAAATGTCGAAGGATAGGGCTAAATTTCAAAAACTTGATCTTCATCATCAATCAATTTTCTTACATTTTGAAGGCTCATATCAAGAGATTGGTTGTACATGGGGGAAAATTTTTCGCGGGGTCTGAAAGAGAATTGATAGGAGATTTAAAATCGATGATCACATTTTTAAAAGCTTAAATTTGAACTTTGGTAGTGAAAGCTCAACTCTCATAAAGATGAAAGCTACAATTTGAAAATTTGAAAAAATTAGTTCAACTTCCTTTCAACCTTAAAATTTTAAAGAAGGGATCTTCCCCTGGGTGCAGCGTACAGGGGCCCTCAATTTTGACAAAAATTCAAAAAAAAAATCGAAAAAGAG
This sequence comes from Pseudococcus jackbeardsleyi, assembly GCA_038380155.1. Classification (NCBI taxonomy): domain Eukaryota; kingdom Metazoa; phylum Arthropoda; class Insecta; order Hemiptera; family Pseudococcidae; genus Pseudococcus; species Pseudococcus jackbeardsleyi. The sequence continues at coordinate 2,540,924 of CM076240.1, forward strand.
GAGTAGCACATTGATTTCTATTAATTCGAGGGCGCTGATTTCGAATAAATAATTGATTTTTTCATCCAAACCTTCTTACCCTGTCCCCCCACCAGCCCCCTCGATAAGGTCAAAATTCAAAAAATTCAAAAGTAACGTGTGACCTATCGTTTGTCAAGTATTTGAGGGCACTGAGTTTGAATATTTGCTCATTTTTTGGATTTGATCCTCCAGTGTCCCTCTAGTTCCCTTTTGGGAATGACTTACTTTTTGATTTTACCACTTTTACCTAGATATGTACAATTAATTCGGGAGGGGGTCGGTTAGAATAGGAGAAAAGAGATAAAATGAAGAAATTAAGTCGATATTTGAATTCTGCGACCTGAAATTAGTGACAATCAATGAATTTTATTAGGTAGATAGGTAGGTACCTATTAAATGAAGTAAAAATTAATTTTGAAAAAACGTTGAAAAGAGACAATTGTACAGTAACGCATGAGGGGGAAGGGAATAGCACGTAAATTTCACCACCTCTATACTTTTCTGCATGCTACACATGAGAAAAATTTACATCGCCGACTTCGCGTACCAGGCAGTTAAGCAGATAGTAGGCGTATGTGTGAAACATTTTAAACACAACAGAGTCGAGCGAACGAGTTCGCCGGAGCGTAAACGACTCCGTGCCATATTTCGGACATTGTGTTGCTTTTCGTTTGCACCGCGCAACGACGACGATAAAATTAAGAAATAATACCCTCGTCGGCGCGTAAATTTTTTCAAAACGACGTACAAAAAGCTCGAGCTTTACGAGCCGTCGGCGACGCGACGCGACGTGGCTCGATCGCGTACTCAGATAAATTCTTTATACGCCAGCTAAATTCCACCCCGAGCCCCCTCATTTTCGTTGCAAACTTTCATTAACTCGGCCAACAGTTAATTCACAAACAGACAGATTTATTTGGCCATCGTAGGGCCAGGCAACCGGCAACCGGCAACGTTTACCAGTATCTAGACGAGCACAACAAACTACAGTATCTTCAAACTTGACCACCTCGTTGCCTGGGTACTCGGTTACAGGGGGACAGGGGCAGAAGAGCGCCCGCGTTCGTACGAAACCACGTAAAATACGAGTCGACGTAAATGAAAAAAATTACGCAATTAGTTTTCCCTTTATATACGTAACGCATCCTGCCTGCTCTTTCGCGTGTGTAAACTCGACTCGCACACTTTTCTTTTCGACAACCGCCCTAAATTTATCCACGCCTCTAAATTACTTTTACCTTAGACCTTTGCGCGTTTGCGAAACTCTAACGAGACCAAAAAATTACTCTCATACTACCAACGAAGAAGCAATTCCAGCATCGTTCAGTCATCGAAATATCCTTTTGTTCTTCTATGTAGTTTGCTTCCGCATCTTCCTCACGCTGGTTTTCTTCACCGCCAAAAATGAGCCAATTTATCAAGAATAACGCCTATATTAACCGGCTATCTTTCTTTCTTCCTTCCTTCCTATAATGCTAACGTTTTTATCGAGTATTAGTCATTTACCATCAACGAGCAGATGAACTAGAGGAGAGGAGGGCAGAGGACGTCATATTTCACGAGTATATAATGTGATTACAAACGTGATACTTTGTAGGTGTTTATGAAATCGCTGTTCTTCAATAGTAAGGGTCTTTGCAAGTACTTTGGGTAAAAAATCACCTTCGTACTGACAACTTTTATGGTAATAACGAAAGAAGATGGGGTATTCTTTAGCAGGCTCAAGAAAAACATTTCGTATGATCGTATGTTCCATTTTCTCAACTTCCTAACCCACATCTACACCTTTCTTTTTTTCAAAATAAATTGAATTTTTATTTAAAATCTAAAAGTTTTTCAAAAATTATAAAAAAGGTCTTTTAAAAACACAAAGACTCTTTTTTTTTTCAAATATCCACCCATAAAAAACAAGACCAAAAAGATAAAAAAAAAGTAAGTGCCAATTTCTGGTTAGAAAGTAGAAATATCCACGCTAGGAACAATTTTTTGGTCAATTTTTTTTTAAAATGGAAATTTTTTTCAAGATTAAAATTTTTTTTGACTTGAAAATGCTTTGTCAGGTCTTCTTAATTATGTCACGTTTTGAAAGAAATTTCAATCAAATTTTATTTTAACTAAATTTTGAAAATAATTGATCAATTTTGTGAAATATTTTGAACCAATAATCAGATTTCAAATTCAATTGAGATGGAGTAAAAATGAGTAGAGGAAGTGTTTTTCCTACATATTTTTCAGAGATTCAAACGCAATATAAATCTTACCATATTTGATTTTTGAGAAAGGTAAAAACGATCCAACCCCTACTTTCCCTAATTTGGTTCTCTCTCTTGGAAATCGATTCACATGATACAAGAAAATGGTCGTCAGAATAAAAATCAGCATCTTCGAGAAGTCTCTTTGATATGCACGTCGATTTTTCAAAATTGTGAGTCTTGATCCCTTTTTTAGGATCCAACAACTGATGGTAAAATGTCAACATTGTCATCGAAATTAAAGCTAGCGTCCTCGAAAAACTAAAATTTTTGGTTTGACCATTCTCTTGAGATTCCAATTTAGATTGCGAGGCAGAATGATTCTCAGAATGAGAATTAGCATTCCTGAAGATCTCAACTTTGAAATCCAAGTCAACTTTTTAAAATTTTGACTTCGAAATTCTTTCAAGGAACCTATTCGGGTCTGCGATGGATTTCGATCTTCAAACGTTGAAAAATTACACTTAAATATCTATATGCGCATCTTTTTGATATTTTGAGTACTAGCCCCTGTCTTTGGGGTCCAAACTGTCTGGGTAGTGTGGATTATTCTGCCAAGAGTTCGAATTTCCCAAATAGTTTGAATCAATTTTTCAATTAGTTCATGTTTAAGTCAAAGACTTCGCAAAAGAGATGAATTTTAAAAAAAATATCAAGTTCAGATTGAGATCTAGAAAATCTAAGGAAACACGACATGAGCACACCCAGAAATTAATTAAGAGAGAGGCTGAGAATTTGAGAAAAATAGGGGCCGGGGTCAAATTCAAATCAATCATTTTTCACAAATCTTTCAGCCAAAAATCATTGATTTCTTAGAAAAATTTGGAATTTATTAAGAAATTGGTGATTTTTGACTAAAACATCATATTTTAAAAATAAAATGACAAAAATACTGCTCGAGCGAAGAGAAGGTTGATTTTTAACATAGATATGTTTTGTCTTCTTGGATGGGGGGGGGGGGTCATTCCAAAATTTTTAAGACGCTATTTTGCGTCACGTCAAGTTCAAAAACTTATAAATGTTTGTATTTTCAAAACTTGATGTCAGAAAATCGAAAATCCATTTCTGAGGTTATTTCAACCCTTCACTCAAATTGCAACCCTCTATGCTTCTGAAACAAAAGATGGAAAACTTATCTGTAACTCTCTTCAGCTTCCCTTCATTTACAACTCTTTTTTTGAATATTTGACAGATTTGGACTTTCTGAAAAAATAAACTTGGTGTAAAGTTCAATCGCACTTCTTCCCTCTCCTCTGAATCTCAGGTTAACGACAAACGATGGAAAAAAATTCATAATCCAATGTCTCGTAAAGTCGCATTCGTATTCATCGAACAGGCTGATTCTTTTTCAAAAACCCAAACGACTCGTATAATTTTTCGCAATGTCATTCAAATTACTACCAACGACGTCGCATCGTAACTTTCCAGCGAGCTTATTAAAATCGGCGAATTAATTCGATATCGCGGCTTTAAAAACTTTATCAATGGCAAATTAATTCGATTTCCAGCCTCGACTGTATTTCACCCTCCGCCAACACGCCTCTCACTGCTCTTCTTCCTATGTATATTTTTTCCGGCGGAATTTTTCCATTCTTTTTTGTATTAAAGATTTAATAAATCGAGTGAAAAGAGAGAAACTGCGTTGCGTCGCGGATTGGATTTTATGAACAGAGGAAAGAGTTCCCTTTGATCAAAAGCAAATGGGTGGGTTTTTTTAAGCCCCGGTATAGCTCGAATAACGAAAGAAAAATAAATCTAGAGCTTTACTCGTCTTTCTCAGGGGATGAAAATAGAAGCACGGGACCGAGGTGGGGGATAATATTAAATTCTGCAATATGGTAGACGTCTTCTATCTATAATCTACCTGGTTGCTTGGCCGAGTTTTATATTATATAATTTGTAATTTCTCGTTCGTTTATTTTAAGGCTCTGGACCAGCTGAACATGAAATTTCCTCCACCAATGGTAAAAGGGTTGGCCATCGATGCGACGAAACCCGGCTGTAATTCGAATTCCATTTTGTTGCTGAATTTCCTTCCGTTTTGACAAATTAATTATCGATCGATGAGTTGTCCCGACGGTATTTCGAGCCATACCGAAGCAGACAAGACACAAGCCATCAAACCAGCATCATGTTTTTGAAAATGCAGGACTATTCAATACGAAAACAGGCCAGAAATGAAGTCGGGTCCTCCGATTTCGCTCAATTTTTTTTACGAGTTTCCCTCGGTGGTCTATATTTATGAAACCATGATCATTTTTTCCTAACCCTGAAGAGGGAGCGTGGAGGGGCTTCGAAATTTTCATGCAATTACAATTTTTTTAGCAAAATTACCCAATTTTGAAATGCAGATATCTATTATCTCGAGGTAGATTGTACTTGAAATGAAAACTGGTTGTCGGGCCCTAAAAAGAATTGACAGGGGATTCAAAAATGATAATCACATTTTGAAAGGCATCAAGTCGAACTTTTGTGATGAAAGCTCGTCAACTTCCATAATGATCACAATAGATGAAAAGTACCATTTAAAAATTTGAAAAAATTACAATAAGTAGCCCTTTTTATCAAATTTTCAACCAACCACTTTTCAAGGTGGGATCTCCAGGCCCCTTGGTGGCTGCAGGGTTCCTGAAAAATCGCAATTACCTAAAAATTACGAGGCTCACCCCAGCCTCCTTGACCATCCTAGGGGAGCTCGTAAAAAAAATCGAGCGAAATCGGAAAACCCGACTTCATTTTTTGGTCCGTTTTAGTAGACAATTGTTCTCGTAAAATATCTCAGCTTCTTTTCTTAAGCTCAATTTGGCACAGAAAATTTACAAATCCTCCAAAAGTCCCAGAATCACTCACTCTCGACATATTTTTGAACAAAATCCAACCTAAAATAAAAAGAACCAATTTTGTAAAAATACTACCAACGAAATTCGCATCGGTCACGAAAAAGAGAGAAAAAAAGGCAACGACGAAATTAAAAACTCCACCAGGGAAATTCCCACCGCATATTTTTTCATTTCCTCGTTAAAAATTTAAATTTTTGTATTCGTAAATAATTAATAGCCACCAGTTGTGTTTCTTTTTTCAACTCTACGACCGCTCCGAGTTTTTTTTCTCGGATACCTTTCTCGTAGGTTTTTCGCGAGTTGACGAATAAAATGAGAGAAAAGAAACGAAGTAACTTTCTCGATATGACTTTTTTTTTCGCAGCTTTTTCTCTCCTCCTCGTACTTTCTCATTTTGCGGATTTTCTTTTCTGCGACGGTAACGCGAAGAAAAGCTTTTTTCTCCATTAGTTGGAAATTAAAACAGTCGAGTTTTAAATGAATATTTATGGCGGGCAAATTATCAAGTATACGAATGCGGTGACTCGACAGTTCGAGCCGGGTTCAAAGATGTGTCAAGTTGGATGCAAAAAGAAGCCGGAGTTGGAGAAACGTCACGCGTGGTATGCTCGTATTCGCCATAATGGCTAAGCAGTTTGAATAGATGTGACCTAATGCGACTTGACGGCTGTTTAATGAGCATTTGAATACGTCATCGTAAAGGAAAATATATACCCGGCGTAAAATTCCTTTCGAGTATATGAATTACGCGCAGATATGTTGAGGGACAGCTTTCGAATCCGAGATTTGAAAATTTTCCATGCGAAAATTTCGCTTCGCAACGATACGTTCGCAGTTTTATTTTTAGAACGCCCTGTACGCGGGCAATTTGTACAACCGCCACGAAAAAGCCAAACGGCGCAGCAATTGCGATGTAATTTCGAAAAAATGATAACATAATAACGCATTTATGAGACTTTTACGAGATCGTCTAGAATCATTAGAGTAGTATATCGTTTGGAACAGCGCAGCGCACGGTGCGAGCGGGCAAGGGTGACATTAGGGCCAACTATTTCCGGATCAAAGGTTTTGCAGAAACGGCCGCAACTAAACGGTTGAATTTTTAAAGCACCCGAACCCTCCTTTTTTTTCACTCTCTCGAGATGCGAATGTTAATCGCAAAAACCGCATTAAGTGGTTCCATAAAAGTCCCAAGTTTATAAAAAGTATGGTCAGAAAAGTTTCGGAAATCTTTAAAGTAATAACAAAGTCAAGAAAACCGTAAAGATTGCCGTAAAACTGGCAGTAAAACGTATTAAAATTGGAAAATTCGCGAAATTGAGAAATCTTTGAAATTTTCAACGTTTAGATCGTCTTTCGCGAAAATCTCTACACTTGGGAAATATAAAAATGCTCGCCGGTCTTTTAAATTCTTCGCGAATTTCAAGTGGACGAGCGCGAAAGAAAATTTTTCAATTCTAAATTCGACAAAACTTGGGAAATTTTCCAACTGAAAATGTGAAAATTCGTAATTCGTAAGGTTCGAATTTTTTAATGAAAAATTCATCTGACAGAAATATTCTTTCAAAATCACATCCGATAAATCGATTATTTTTTCTTGCTTTACTTTTAAAATTTGGAAGAAAGATTCATTAAGTGGCGACTGTGGTAGTTTTCACAAATTTTTCACGCTAAATGGTCTTTACCAAGGGTACGAATCGAATGAGGAAAAGGAGGCAACCCATTTCTGCAATAATGAGAAAATTGCATGCATACGAGAAAAAATTAGGTTCAAGTGAGAAAAGTTGTCCTTGTAAGGACCCTTTTAAATTATAAAAATATTGCCCTTGGAGACTGGAAATTTTTAATAAAATTTCATTTCCGGTCTAAAAATTTTTTAAAAATGCACTTGAGAAAGAATTTTTCTATTTCACTCTCCCCTCCTATCACCACCCACCCACCCCCCCCCCCCACACGATGTACAAGTCCAATTTTTTTCTTGTTTCCGAAATTTAATTTCCAAAAACAGTTCGTTCAATTTTTATAGCACCACTTAATTTCCATTTTTGAAGATTTTTTTGGATTTTTTTTTTTGAAGTTGGTCAAAGACAAAAAATGAGTTGAAGAAGTAATTTTCTAGTTTTCAAAATACAGAAAAAAATGTACCAAAAAAAGATTTTCCTCAACTATCTCGTAGAAAAATATCAAGTGGATCTTTACAAAGGCAGTCCAATTTTTGGACCTGCTACATCTTGAAAAAGCACATTGGATAATAGGACCTTACATCTCGTTTTTGGAAAATAGATCACTTCGGTTCCTTCTCATGAAATTTTTCCATGGATTTGTTCAAAAATGATTCGAAAGTTACTAAAAAAATTGAAATCAAAGAGGAAATTAATTTTAAAAATTGAGTGTTAAACAGGAGTAACTCCTAAATTTTCTGCAGACTGTGAAACATCTAGAAAACACTTTCAATATTGATTTGAGATGAAGAAAAAAAACTGAGTATATCTGTCAATTTTTAGGTTTTTTTTTCATTCATGAAACAAAATTTTCAAAACGTATAAGTACTTCGCAGATCAGGAGGTAAAATCAGTAAATTGGTTGCTTAAATAGGAGTAAAGAGGTACCTAATTTGACCTTCCAAACATGATCTGATTTATAATCCAAATAATATATCACATTACTGTTCCTAATAAGCTCAATTTTAATCAAAAATCGATATCTTCTTCCAACTCGAAATTTTCAATCTAACTTAAGAGTCACGAATACTTGCTCATCCAAATATGGAAAAAAAGACCAAAAAGCCATAAAAAATGGATGCCATTTAACTGCACGACAAAATAGAGGATGGAACGACAAATAGTAGCAAAATAACGACGAAATAATGGACCAAATTACAAAACAAAAATTTTCACAATAAAACGAATGATTGAACGACAGAAAATAAGATCACAAGTCGAGATTGTAAGTATGTTAGTGATGAATTGAATTTTCATTGAAAAATTGGGGTAAAATATTGAAATCTAGTTTTTTTATGCCTTCTGCTAAATTTGAGAAAAATCTAATAAATGCCAGAAAAACATTTTTTCTCAAAATAAAATTATCAAACGAATTTTAAAATAACTGCCCAAGAGCGAAATAATGATTAAAATTGTCCAATAAAATCACGACTTTTATGGCAGAAACACGCATCTTGGCCAAACTTTTCCACTTTCAATGGAAAATTTCTTTAAAAAATCTTTCAAAAAGCATCGTTCTGTCCCGAACATTTGGATTCAAATTTCTCGTCTAATTTCATTTTTCTTCGAGGCACTTGATTGATATCAAAACTTGACATTAACACACAAACCCATTACCAAACACTCGGCAATCATCGAAAAAAATCCCCTTCAATTGCCCGCGAAAATAATTCTCTCTATCAAAATTCAAAACAATTCCAACCAATAAACCATCCACTTATCATAATATACCACTAAGCAGGTACTCGTAATACACGATTATAACTCACTTGAACGATTTTAGTCATTTCTTGAATATCTATAACGCCATTACCATCGACGTCGTACATTCTAAACGCCCATTTTAATTTTTCTTCAGGTGTACCGGATGACGTTACGTCTATTGCCAATAAAAATTCCTGCGAAAAAAACCACACACAATCGAATGGCATTAATATCGAAACCAGTAAAAGGTGGCGTTGTTCGCCGGCATGGAATAAATTTCACCACCGTTGAAAGGGGGTGAGGGGGGATTCGCGACAATACACGTCGACTAAAAATAAACGCCATTGTCGTCGAATTAATTGCCACAGCGCGAAGCAACTCGAGCTCTCGACTTTTATAAACTTTCGTGGTTAAAAGCTCTAAAATGAAATAGACCGAGTTCGCTTCTTGACGCCTCGGTTGACTTTTCCCCCAAATCGATTCTAATTGTATTTTTTCGCCATTTTCGTCGAAGCGATGGGTGTTTTAGAACGAGTGTATAACGAGACTGTGAAAAATTTCCATTCATTTGTCTTATACTGTACTCGCGTCGCAGTGTCTCCGGTTGAACCGACTAGAAAGGTCGTGACAGCTCGAGCTAGTCATTTTTAAACACTGCCAACTGCTTCTACATCAGAAATTTAAATTTTTAAAATTTTTCTATCGCGGTACGTCAAAAGCTATACGTGCCTTTCGTAAAATTAAGCTCATTTTTTTCACAACGAACCGACCAAATTAAAGCGAAATTCCTACCGAAAAAAAATCAACACTAACGAGAAACTTCAGCAGCAGCGGCGCCATCGTCGGAAAAAAATATTAATTTCAAAAATTAAAAATATTTTTGCCTTTTACCGCTTTTCCTAATGAACGAAATAACAATAGGGCGTAATTTTCAGCCGAGTGCAAAATTCGTCCGATAATTTTAAATAAAACCCGACGAAAGAGGCTAAAAAAATGTAAATTAATTTCGCATTTTTCCCCCGAAACTATACGCGCGAGTACAGTATGCGATGTATAGTATTTCTTGTACGCGAGCTCGTTCAATCCTACGCTAATGCATGTTTCTCATTTTTTCTCCCTCTCTTTTACAGGTACTTCCGTTGGCAGCAGAAAAAAAAAACGTTGAAAAATACAACCCTCGATGTTTTATGAAAATATGATAATTACGTAGAACTGGCGATCGTGGGCTTCGATTATGCCCTAAACTGTGCTGTAATCGTCAATCGGTACAATTTAAGATATAGTGGTAAAAAACCAAGATCATAAAATTTAAATTTTCTACAAAATTTTCATTCGTGCAATTTTGATTAAAGTTTCGTAATTTTTTTTCTACAAGCAGTTCAAGTTTTAGAAACAATTTTCTTGATAGAGTCGCGATTTCTGTTTTTTTTTTTTTTTTTTTTTAAATCAAATTTTCAAAAATATTTTGCCAATTTGTACCCAAAAAATCTCAAAATCAAATAGCAAATTTTTCATACGAATTTGCAAGACTGAGTATACTCTTTCAAATGATAAGGGAGAAAGTTCGAGTTAAAAAAAATCACAAAAAAATGTTTTCATCCAAGCAGAGAGTACTTACTTTTTCCTCAAAGTTTCCATACCCATTGCAGAGATTTTTGACATTATTGAAATGAAAAACATTTCAAACCAAAAAGTCATTGAATCGAAAAAATAAAGTTGATTTATATTTGACGTTTAAAATGAAAATGTAGCTACCCTTGATTCAAAAGCTTTTTCTTCAAAACAAAGCTTGTGTAATTCTTTCAGGGACAATCTGTCCAAATTGAAAAGAGAACTTGGGCCCAATTTTTTAAATCATCTACCAATTGAGAGTTTTTCAGACACCATATCCATCGTCCAAATCAAGGTTGTAGGACATAATGTCCCAAATTGAAGGTTTTTGGGACAATATGTGATCCTGCCATAAAGAAGGGACCTAGTGTAAAAAAAAAACGATGTCTCATTTTTCACGTTTTTGATCCAAATGACACCAAATCTAGAGCAAACACATGAAAATAAAGACATCAATTTTTTTTTTATACAAGGTCCTTTCTTTACGGCAGGGTCGCATATGTTCAAATTGAAAATGAGTTGGGATATTATGTCTCAATTGAGATGTGTCAGGACATACGTCCAAATCAAGATTTTTGGAACTAATAGATACGAAACAACACTTCGCCGAAACCCATACGCTGATGGAAGAATTCACAGCAAATTTCATTCCACAGCTCGCCTTTCGACATAACCAGCCTTTGCGCGAGGGTGCAAAAAAACATGCACGGCTCTGAAACGAATTTGTATTCGGCTATTTCGTAACGTACATGTCACGCAGCGTAGATAGAACAACGACGAGGTTAATTGTGTCGGGACAGAGCGAGCGCCTGTATATAGGGAGCACCTTAATGGAAATGGCCTCTTTTTTTTCAGCGAGGCGTTAATTGATTCGGTCGACAATGAATGAAAATTGGCAAGGACGCGGAGCAAAATGTAATTTCGCATATAATGAGAAATCGCTGGCCCGCCACCACACCGCCTTCGCAGCCCAAGTTCGTCTTCTTGGGCAACGGAGTGCTGAAATATGCTGATAAAATATCCATTTTTAATTGCAATTGGTCGTTGACCGAGTTGATACCGTAAAAGCATCCATTGTAAGCAGTAATTACTTTTGATGTCGTATCTTTTTGCGTGAACTCTCGAAGCGACGGCGGCGCGGCGTAAAATGTTTTTTTTTTTTAGCGTCGCTGGTCGCTCGTGTCGTATACTATACAAATGTTCGTGAAATATTAATTATTTAGCGGTCTTGTTCGTTGTTTTGACGTGGACGACACCGGAAGCCCTACCGTAGCAGCAAGGGACGCTCAATTCGCTGACACAGCTTACGACGTATTGAGGGAGCTCGACGAGAGTTGAATTATTTACGCGACCTTTGACGACCAACAAGCGGTATTCGTTGCAACGTTCACATCTTCGTCGGAGCTGGCAACGAACTAACGAATAACCACCAGATCGCGAATTCTTCCCTCGACTTTCAACGTTACGTCAAAATTGACTAACGTAAGTACAGTCTGAAGATTGCGAAAAAAACACCCCTCCCCCTATCCGAGGTGAAAACTTCATACAAAAAGGTGACCGGATAAAAGCTGAGTTTGGCTTCAAGCGTTTTTGGGCTACTACACATTTCAAGCAGTGAATCTTGCATTGGAAAAATGTTTCATAAAATTTTTGAATTTCCATCTCCCCCCCTTTTGGATTTACCTATGGCTAATTCATTGCATTATTTTCAAGAAATTTTCAATTTCAATGGCAGAAAGAAAATTGGCCGAATAAGAGACGAATTTGGCTCCAGGCATTTTCGGGCTCCTAAACATTTCTTCACCAGAGAAAATTTTTCACGAAATATTGACCCCTGCTCTCTCCTTTCCGGAATTATGGTAATTTTATTGCATTATTTTCAAGAATTTTTAATTTCAACGGCAGTGAAAGAAATTTTACGTCATTGAGAGTGCTTTATTCCCTCTCGCCGAATCGCTCAAGTGCTGAGATCCGCGTTTTATTCCCTCTATGACGTAAAATATCGTATGCAACTTGAGAGAGAAATGATTTTCGACAATTTTGAGTTATTTCCCTTGCTTCGCTCGGGCAATAAACCTCAAAATTTATCGAAAATTACTTCATCTGCCTTGTTGCATTTTGGCACCAAGTTACATCTCTTTAAAAAGTATTTAGGATGATTTTTTCATCAATTTTGGTGCATTCTTTCTCGTTTATTTGGCTATTCGAAATTTTCAATCGTAAAAAATACCACACTAAGCAAAGAGCGACTACCCTGGAAAGATTACTAAAAAATGTGATCGATTAAAACAGAATTTCCAAAAATTCGCAACTTTGAGTTCAAATCCATAAAAATCAAATTTCTGCCAAGAATTATGAATTTGAACACAAAGTTGCATGTGTGATTAGGTGCTCAAGTTCACGTGGACCATTTTTAAGGGATTTTCTCCATTACTGAAAAATTTCAAAACTTTTGGAGGCTCCAAACCATCTTGTAAAAAAGGGCACCCAGAAACTAAAAATTTCTTCATTAGGTAAAATTTGTACTTTTTTTGTGTTTTGTGTAAACTTTCAAAAAAAAAAAAAACACAATATCTATAGACTCGTTCCTAATTTCCTTCTTAAAAATCAACACATTTTTGAAAAGTGAAATTGAGATGGTTACGAGTCCTTTGATAAATGAGAAGGACAATTTTTTTCACTTGAAAATATTAAAGGTTTAGGTTTAAAAGATAAGTTTCATACCATAATTTTTAAAATAAAATAGGGTAAATTTATTGAGTCCGAAAATTTTTGGAGAAAAGAGTATTCGAACTGAAATTTTTTTAGGCGCCCATATCATTTTTCATCATCTCACACAAAGTTGCCACTAGCGACATTTCAAATATTAGTGATTCATTTTAATTTTTGGCGGGTGAGGCTCAAAATTTGAAATGGGAAGGACTTCGGACAGACCAGAAGGCCCCTTCAGCCAATATAAGGACCGGAAGGACTTGTTAGACACCTTGAAGATGTACCGATATTCTTAGGAGAAACGAATTTTCTAATTGAAATAAAAAAATTCTTGAAGGGAAACAGGGGATCAAAATTTTCTGAAAATTGTTTTCCAGTCCAAATACATCACTTGAGGTCGTTTAGGATCTTAAAAGCACTCGGATTTTCGCTCCATTAATTCTATTCACGTATGCTAAAAAGAAGCTCGCGGCCGCCAGGGTGTTTTTTCATCGTCACGGGCAAACTGTTGAATCGAGCGATATTACGCTCCGCGAACGCGATAAGAAAATTACAACCGAACCGGTATAATTAATACGCATCGGTGGCCCGCACGCCGCACGCCGCACGCCGCACGTCGCACGCCAAAGCCGCCCAAAAAACTAATGATACAGATATAATAAATACCGTCGAAAATGCGCCCCGGACTTAAAAAGCCTTGACACTTCATTATTCATACAACCAAGTAATCCGCCGTAAAACCGTAAACACGCGACAATCTAAACCAAGATTTTATTACGCGCTTAATGATACACGCGAAAACAACAACAACAACAGATTTAGCTTCCTAAACGTATAGCTATAGTTTGCCTAACCTACGTAACAGCCAACAGCCAACCCGGAATTGTTTTTAAAGCCTTTTATATCTACTCGACTATATACTTTTCATCTTCATTTTTTTCAACCGTCGCGTCCGCCTTTCGTGGTTTATCTATGCGACGCGACAGAAGAAGTTACGTCAGCAAATTTTCAACTGTCTGATCGAAAAATGATTTTTTTTGATAGGTAGGAAAAGCTGAAGGTTACAGGTTTCTTCTTTCGGAAATAATTTTGTCGAAAATTTCATCGTTTTGGTTTAATTTTGTTTTGAATTATTCAACGTTCTTCTCACTTCCATTGTTCTATTGTCTTATTTTTTGTGTTCGTTCGAAAAAAAATTAATGAAAATCTATCTACAAAAATCTAAAAATACAAATAAAGTTCGAATCACATTGTTTTCCACATTTTCACGATCAACTTCTTTCATTCCTCAAGATGAGAATGAAATAAGAGACTCGACTAGGAATGATTGATTCGTCCTTTTTTCGAAAGTTCAATTGAGGGAAAAAGCAACAAAATTATGTTTGTTTATAGACTTCAAAAAGATCTGATAAGAGTTTCATTTACACAACAACTTTTACTCCTCTCTTCTCGTCACCAAAATTCGACAATACTAAAAACTAGAAGGAAAAAAGTTTTGAATAAATTTCACAGAAAATATCAAATGTAAATGCATTGGGCTTACCCGATGGGGGGGGGGGGGGGTTGGACAAAAAAAATCTGAAATTACCAACGAAAATTTTTGAAGTTATTTCGCAATGGTTTTTTCCTCGGGCCAACAAAAAGTGAAAAAATTCGATGAATAAAAATTCTTGTGTTGCATTAGAAAAGTACAAAGTTCCATTCCAAATGTGAATTCAAAAAAATGGCTTCTCGAAAATTTTAAAAAAATTTATCCATATAAAAAAAAAACTTGAGTTTTTTTTTTCTGAGCTCTCAAAAGTCCAAGAATAAAATCAAAATTTAAAATCCAACCCAGAAGCGACATTTTTTTCAAGTTCCATTTCCCAAAACGTTACTCACTAATATTTCAATTTCTTCAGTTACATTGAAGAAATTCGACTACCACTACAATTTTTCATTTCGTTTTTTTTTTTTTTTTAGACCTTGCCTTCTTTCCATCGTCAAACTCTACCCTTTTTCAAAGTCAAGAACAACTGAATCAACTTTTTACATTGTGTTAGAAATAATATCGTCAATAAAACCCAAATCGAAACAAAAAATCATTAAAATTACGACAATGATTACTATGACACAAACCTGAGTAAACAAGAATCGAGTAAAATCATAAGATCAAATGTCTCGAACCTCTTGACCCTCATTAAATTATCACAAAAACGTCCGGCCTTGTTATTCTCAATTAACCTTTTCTAAATAAGAATACGTCGCGTAGACGATTTTTATTGGACAATGATGAGAAGAAACCATAAAATGATAGGTGTAGAAACAAAAACTCGATTACCCATCGTTGATTACTTTCAATTTATTACGATTATGTTGCCTTCTCCACTCGAATGTGTTCGCTTTTCCAGTCCATATTGCCATTAAAATTTTTTTTGTTTTTTGACGGGATGCCCGCATTTGACCCAATCACCACAGGCTTCAGATATGTATTTCGAGCTTTCTTCAAAATTTTTAGTCATGAATGAAAATTCTCTCGCTCCTTCGAAAAATACCATCCAATCATATCCATTTTGCCACATTTCCCAGTAAATTTAAAAATATCAAACATTCTCGTATTCGCCACCGAAATATAAATAAATTCCGTATCTGCGACTCGTATCAGCCGTAGGTATTACTTCTTTTCTTATATTTGTGAAAAAAAAAACACCACGCTGTTTTATTGAAATAATAAAAACATGATAAACCCCGGCGAGCGATGAGGAAAAAAGAAACGATGAAACAAAAAAAATAAATATTTCTCGTAAAACATAAAAAGCAACTTTGTATTTCGCCATGACAAACATTGCGGACATTTTCAACGTAACTACACATTTTCATCTCAAAGGTTAGCGGAATTCAATCAAGCTGTAAACTTTTGAGAATTTTTCCTTTTCGCCGTTCTAGTTTCCTCTCTTTCTTACTCGTTCTTTTTTACATTTTATTCCGCGATTTTTTTCCTTTTTCACAATCAACCGGCGGATAAAAACGACGTTAATTTAGTTAAGAGTAGTGATCGTTAAAGCTCGCTATGTTTTCCACCGCGTTACGTTCTTCTTTCGTCTCAATTACGATATCCTGTTTCTTTACTCAACCGAGAAATTCCCCGATGCGAATAAAAAAATTCACATAGTTGGCGGAATTGCGTTTCAACCGATGGTATCGCAAAAAATCTTTATTCGCACCTAACCCACCTATAGTTTTGCTTTGAAACGATTTGGTTTCATGTTTTATCGTATTTGTGCCTTTACTGCTTAGTTCTAATCCGAATGAATTTTTGCATAAACACCTCCCCTGTTTTCATATGAGAAGGGGAAAAAATGAGGAGAATATTTAAATGAATAGATAAAGATCAAAAAACGCTCACTGGTTCAGGACCCACGTTATAGTAAAAATTTTGATCATAACGGTAAATTAGAGAAAATATTTCAGTAATTATGGTAAATTACCGTAAATGTTGAGATAATTATGGTAAATTATCGTAAATATTCTAATTTTGACATTATCAAGGGTGCGTTCCATTTGGGGTTTTAGGTATGTATAAACATACCTTACACGTCATAATAAGGTGTAAACAAACAAAGTGAAGATCATTTTTTTTGAAAATCACTGGTTACTTACAAGAGTGTTGAATTTCCACCAAAAAGAAAAATGCATACAGTAATTGTTTCATTCATTATAAGTAATAAAATTTTAATAATTTCTTTAATATTTTCCTCCACGATATCAATGTATTTTTCAGAATTGGCGATAATTAAATAATCAAAAATAAAATGGAAAAACTAATTTTTTCCCATTTTCTCTTTATCAAAAGCAACCAGTGATTTTCAAAAAAATAGCGTATGTTTATACATAGCTGTGACGTGTAAGGTATATGTCTACATACCTCAAATCCCAAATGGAACGCAGCCCAATTTTCATTTTGATTTAAATTATGATCTTTCTTATTTGAATTTGAGAAATCGTTTTTTGGCTTATTTCTATTGGTCGTTTGATTTGAATTTTGGTCTTTTTTATTCGAACCTGAAGTAATGTTTAAGCCCTGCCCGAGAGAAGCGAGGGCAGAAATTTTTCATAAAAAAAATGATATTGAAAAATGATTTAAAAGCAATTCTTCAATTTAAAAATTGGGAAAAAAGTGTTAAAAATGGATGTTTTTTGTAAAAAATGATCAAACGTATGATATTTTCATGTTTTTTTATGATTATCATATAATCTCACAAAATAAAAAAGATTTCAGTATAAATAATTCCACTTTTCTCGTATCTCTAAGAAGAAAAGTTTGCTTCAAGGCAAATTTCACATTTCAGTTCAAAGGCAGGGATGAAAAACAATACTTAATCAATTTAAAAAAAAAAAAAACCGTTTTACTCGACTAAATTTTTCAATTTTTCCAAGCTATCAAAACATTAAAATTATTGAGGAGGGGGGTCAGGGGAGAGAAGGAACGTGCAATTTTTGGAGAATTTTCATTTCAAAATGTTTCAAAATTTCAAATTTTAGTATCTTCTATTTTCTTTCGTTTCCACATCTCGATTTTTTGAAATTTTCGGGCAGATTTCTTGGCTTTTTCTCTACCAGGTGCCTGGTCATTTATTTATATCGTGTTCCAAATATTTCCAACTTGAAAAAGCACGAATTCCACAAAATTTCAAAAATCAAGATTTCGAGAAGAAAAGTTCAAGAAATGATTTATACATCATTTTGCAACATTCCAACTCACGAAAACCTCTCTTAATTCGATTAATAGAAAAAAAAGTGAACTAAATAGACAAGATAAATGTTTTCCGAGCAAACGAGCGATGTAACATAAATCACGCTCCACTAAGAACGTCTAAAATACTTGCTGCCTCGAAATGAAACCGCATCTTATTCCCAACCTAATGATAAAGCTTAGGAATGATATTTACTACAGCGACATCACGCGTTAAAACGCTTAATACGACGTTAAAACTACTCATTTGTCGAAAAGCAAACCTCAAGGTAGATTCGAATTCACACTAGATCGGTTCAAGTCAGGTACCCACATTCTTAGTAAGGGTATATTTCGTATAAGCGGTATAAGTATGTTCAAACTCGTAGGCAAAAATAACGCATTGAAAGCGCACCTCGCAATTCTCACAGTCGCAGCAAGACCTACAAAATGTAGCCCAGCTCGGTAAAAATCCATAAATTTTCAAGCGTAACAGGCGACACTGCACTGTAGATAAATTTCACCTCTTTCTACTCAGAAACCTAGTTCAACGGTTTGCTGCGCAGTTAAGATTAGTTCTTTTAACCAAAAGTTGTATTTTCTAAGGCGTTAGCAATAATATGAATTGATGGCTGCAAATGCCATTAAAGAATTATGTTTTCTTCGAGTTACGTTAAATATTGATGATTATTTGTAAAATCTTCAAATTCGTCTTCATGGTCCATAACTTTTTTTTTTTGGATAGATAAAATAATGAACAGTTCTCTACAGCGATAAAAATAAAAAATAAAATCGTTGAAATTTTTTAATTTTTTACAAAAATTCAAACCTCTTTAATGATTTTTATGACTTCTGCAATTTTTAATTTCGCAGCCTTTTGATGAATTTTTCGCAGCACTTTATTTTCATTTCGGAAGAGGGGTACCTAAGGGTTTTCAAAACCTCTCAGGTCTCACTTTTTTCGACACCGAATGGAGTGAGATGTAATTTGATGTGAATTAAGCAAGGATTACTTTTTTTCGAAAGAAATGCTATCAAATGAGCAAAAAGCCACTTTCCAAATGATTCATCACTCTTTCACATATTTAAAAAAATATCAAGGGAAATCCAAAAATTGTCCAACTTTTCCGAATTTCCAAAAATTTTCAACTTACCCACATTTTACAGAAAATGAACACCCTGGGTTCAATTAAAATCTCTACAGTAAACGAAGTAGAACAGTGAGATTTAAACCCCCAGAAAACTTTACCTAGTTCGCTGCCAGAGTTCGAATTTAATCTTTAAACTTCAGTACATTCGGTACTTTCGACGGCTGAAAAAACATCCGACAAACTCCAGCCGGCCAACCGTTTTAAAACTCGACTTTTGAGAAAAACGAACAAAGCATCTATACCGAACCTCGCGCCAAGGAATACCCAGCTTTTTATATTTTATACCCTTTCACTCCTATATGTATTCCTCCAGCGAACATTTATTTTGGTCAGTTACGTGAACACAATCGTCTCTCTGTGGTGTAATTTTCAGTTCTTTACGAATGGTTTGTCCAGCCTTTGGTCTTTTTTCTCTCTCAATCCTGCGAACTACCATATCCTTTTTTTTTTGTTGTTTTCGTAGAATGGAAACGCATCGCGAATCCTGCACATAAAGTTATCCGCGGAAGAAAGTTTTGCTTCTTATACGCCGCATCTACGTAGCGATTTATTCGACGGGGTAAAACTTTTAAATACCTGCGTTTTGTTTTAGAAATCGCTTACATACGTGATATGGTAATTCGTTATATTAAAATGTACTTAAGGTACGAAATTTTTGAGGCAAGCGACAACAATGGCGTAAATTTACATATACTTACAAGGTTACAAAGGAAGGTATCCTAAGTTGAAGTAAAATTTTGAGTCGAAATAAAAATATATCGAAATTACGAGTACATTATGAAAAAATTTGAAATTTTAAATGTTCTTGATTCATTTTTTAAATTTTGGGGTAGTTAGAAACTTCAAAATCAGCGAGCTAAAAAGGCATCGAAAATTCAAAAATCTAAAAAATGAGCAAATAATCGAAATCAGCGCCTTCAAAAACCAAACAAATGAAGGTAACACGATAGTTTTTTTGTTTTTTTTGGGGGGGAGGGGGATTTTTGCCTTTCGAAGGGACTGGTGGGGTAGAGGGGTCAGAAGGGTCGGGTGAAAAAACTGAGCGCATATTCGAACTCTGCCCCTTCGAATTAGTAGAAATTGATACATTACTTCACATTCTCAATTTTTCTGAACTTTGGTCAAATTTGTGTACCTTTGTACCCCTCAGGGGTGAAGAGATAATTTTCCAAGATTTTTAAATGGTCACTTCTATCTTGGTATTTGAGGGCACTGAGTTTGAATATTTGCTTATTTTTTGGATTTGATCCTTTCAGTGCCCATCGAGCCCCCCCCCACCCAGTTTTAGGGAAACGTTTGTTATAAAATTCGAATGGCGGGTGACATATCGGTGAAATTTGAATATAGACTTACTATATGATTTCACCATTTTCCCTTGCTCTGACCGAACGGTATCCACGATTAATTCAGGAAGGAGTCGAGGAAGTGGGTAAAAGAAAAATGAAGGTTTATAATTATTTAAATTCTACGCCCTCAAATTCGGGACAATCGATATGCCACACGTCATTTTATTTTTTTTAACATATTTTACATCGTAATTAAGGGAGCTAGGAGAAAATCACGTTATTTTTCATTTTTTCGAATTTCAACCCTCTCAAGGGGACTAATAGAGGGGTTCAGAGGGGCCGGATGAAAAAAACAAGCACATATTTGAAATCAGCGCCTTCAAATTTGTAGAAATCGATGTGCTACTTCACTTTTTCGATTTTTTTTTGAATTTTGGTCAAAATTGTGGACCCCTGTATCCTTCAGAAGTAAGAAAATCCCATCTTGAAAATTTGTTGATTTGAAATAGGGTAAAAGGGCTATTTACAGTAATTTTTTCAGATTTTTTAAATGGTAACTTTCATCTGATTCGATCATCATGAAAACTGAGCTTTCCTCAACAAAGTTCAACTTTGAGCTTTTCAAAATGTGATTATCGTTTTTGAATTTCCTATCAATTTTTTTTTCGGGTCTGCAAACTGTTCTTGAGATATGAGCCTCCAAAGTTAGGTAATCTGGTAAAAAATCGCAATTGCTAAAAAATTTCGAGGCCGGCCCCCTCCACTCCAGACCTTTGAGGGTTGGGAAAAAATGATCGCGATTTTGTGAATAGACCATCAAGGAAAACTCACAAAAAAAAATGTAGTGAAATTGGAAGACCAGACTTCATTTTTGTCCCGTTTTAGAATGGAATAGCCCTTTTCGAATTTTGGAGTGGTTTTGAAATTTCAAAATTGGGGAGCTAGAAGAACACCAAAAATTCAAATTGCATTGCTTTATTTTTTCAATTTTTCTGAATGTTGGCCGAAATTGAGGACCTCTGTACCCTTCAGAGGTGAAGAGATCTTATCTTGAAAATTTGTTGGTTAAAAAAAGGCAAAAAAAGGCTACGTCGTGTAATTTTTTCAGATTTTCAAATGGTATTTTTCATTTTTTGTACTCATTATGAAAGTTGAGTTTTCATTATCAAAGTTCTACTTCAATTTTGAATTTCTTATGAATTCTCTCTTAATCCTCACAAATATTTTTTCTTCAAACCAACCAAAGAAGTTGAGTAATTATGGCAAAAAATCGCAATTGCATAAAAATTACGAAGTCCACCCACCAACCACCTTGAAAAATAGACCATTAAAGAGGAACTTGTCGAAAAAACAAAAAAAAAAGAGCAAAATTGGTTCGAGTTTGCAAGTACGAAATAGTCCTATTAGATAAAAATGAGGGAAAACTTACTTTAAAATCTATATAACCATTTTTATCCATGTCAAAGGTTCGGAAGACATGATCACAAAATTCTTCGGCGTTTCCACTTGGGAAAAACATCTTGTACATATCGACAAATTTAGCTGGTGTTAACCTCCCGTTCGGGCAGTCTTGCTGAAAAATAAATAATAAATTATCCGGTTAGAGTATGCTCGATGTAAATTACCAAGCTACCTATCTCGCTAAATATACGTAGACGAACAAAGGAATACAGGGCACCTCAGGTGTTCTGGGTATATACGAGTAGTATACGAGAAAATGGTCGCACTAGGTACCTAACTACTTAGCGTCGTATCTCCGTACGAAATTATAACTCGAAAATCTAGAACGAAATTCGGTTAATTTTGCGAAACAACAATTACGAAACTCGACTCGTACGTTATATTGCTTTCGCGATGATTCTCTGCGAGCGCAACGACGACAACGACGACAACGACGACGAGTAACAGGTGATACGCAGCGTGCTTGTATAAAGTTTTCGTTCCTACGATACCGAACCGAAGTGGTAGTCATAGTCGTGGTCGTACTCGCAGCTACCCCAACTACCGCATTACCACATAAGATTGCAGGCGAAGGCGATACAATTCGGGTCTATAGCCTTGTCACCATCACCTATACACCGAAAAAGGTGTACAATGCAGGCAACTTGCTTCTCGCGGCGTTTTCTATATCCAACTCCAACACAGCAACAACGCTCGCTTTATCGATTAGTATATAACCCGTAGTGAGAAGGGTACAGTTAACCTCATTTTAGTTTTTTTTCTCTCTCTTTCCACTTCCTTTTTTACTTTTTACTTTTCTTTTTCCTAAATGCGTTTTCTTCGTGTTCTCGATCTACGCTGCACCCGCAGTCCAACAGCGCACTTTATACACCATGGAAGGCACATTTCCGAATGTTTACGCTTAAATGGCGTGATAGTCGAATTACAGAGTACCTACCCATTCCCCAGTCCTATTTTAGGCCAAGCTGTAAGCCATCGAGCAATACCTACGTCTCGAAGGAAAAAAATTCTACCAACTTCGCTCGTAAAACTTCCGATATAATAATACCCCGTATTACCAGGACGCTTTTTAAACATGCAACGTTCCGCCATCAGCTTTCCTTTGCAACCAACAGCCAACAGGAAGTGTAGTGAACGCGGGCGGCAACATTAAAATCAAACCTAATCATCAAAATGTTCCCTTTGTACACGAGAAACAATTCGATTAAATACACCTTCCTATTTACAAGTGAAAAATACCTCGGTTCGTAATTCAAAATCGAGCATTCGAAATTTTCTTCGAATTCGACCTCCACAGTTTGGATCACTCTTCTCTTCCATCGTTCTATCCAGTCTTACTAAATCAGAATGCTGAAAAAAATCTCGAGCAACTCGCAAAAATTTCAGAACTCATATGCAAACTCTCATTTCTGCATCAGCGATGTAATTTCTCAACCCCTACGTATTTGCCGGACGATCCTTTTCATCGGCGTTAATAAAGTTGCCTAACCAGTTCGCCGTGAATAAAATACCTACCCTACCAATCGTGCTGGGCGATCCCTTCTACTGGCGTTAATAAAATTGCATAACCAGTTCGCCGTAAATAAAATCATTACATTTCTCATTATTCGCCAACTTTATCCACTTCGATGATCCAATACAATTAACCAATTATTTTATTGACGGTTCCTCGGTATTTTTGAAGTTCACAGAGTTGTGATTCGTAATGTTACTCTTTTAATTTCACTCTCTCATTCTGAATCAGTGAAAAGTCACCGATAAACAGTCGAAATTGCAGCACAGAAAAAATCAGCGAAATTCACTGATTTTTCTCCCTGATTCGTTTTCAGTGAAAAATTTTTTCACTGATTTTCTCCTGTGCTGCAATTCTGACTGTTTTCCAGTGATATTCGATAATTTTCACTGATTTATAAATGAGAGAGCAATCAGTCGAATTGAGTCACTGTAGAAATTAGTGAAAAATTTACTAATTTTTATCAATCAATTTTCATTTTTGAATCATTAATTTTTTCCTCAACTGTTGAAATGAATCAGTAACATGAAATTTTTATTGATTTAAATTATTGGTTCAATCAGTAATTTTTCAATGATTGGCAGTGAAATTGTACTGCTCTATCTACTTCAATCAAATCAGTCAATCTTCAATTTTTGACTAGTAAAATAGAGTGGTCATTGGTTTTCGTTTTCATCATGTACTCTCTACATTTGAATTAGTCAGAAATGCTAAAATTGACTGATGAAATAGAGAGAATCAAGTCACCGATAACAGTCAAGTTCCACTGGATTTCTTGTTAATCAGTGTCATTTTACTGCCCATCAGTGAAAAATTACTGATTAGAAGAGTGAATTTCGATTGTTGAATCGGTAAAAATTAATTGACTGATTGAAATCAGTCAAAATTTACTGATTCAATCAGTGAATTTTGATTATTGAATCAGTAAAAAAAATTCACTGATTAAATCAGTAAATTTTTCAATGATTCCTACAGTGACTCAATTCTGTCAATTTAAAATCAGTAAATTTTAACTGATTCAAATCAAGAGAATATCTACGGAATATTCAAAACAACAAAATTATCGAAACTGATAATTAAAATTTAATGATTTCAGCTTGGGAGGATGGGAGAGCTAGGTGTGTATGAAAAGCCAACTGATGACCAAAAAATTTTGTAATGACAGCGAAATTTTAATTAAAAAATTCAACGATTTTATCACTCGTTTAAATAAAAACGTATGAAAATTCACACGAAAATTGAATTAGGAATTTTATCCTGGTTAGTGGTGAAGGGGAAAGGGGATAAAATAATGAAATTCCTGGAAAAGTTTCCACGCAGAGTTACCAACCAACTGATTTTTCAACGCTACCTCCTTCAATTTTTATACAATAATTCACGAAAAGTTCAGGTATTTGAAAAATTATACTTTTTGTAAAAAAAAAATACCTAGGTACCTAATTAGCTTAATTACATTTCCAACGCGTTTTTTGAAATAATAAGTAACATAAAATGTAATTGCCAATATCCAGTTTAACAATTTTTCCCAATTTTAGGAATTTGGTGAAACTATGTGACCCTGCCATAAAGAAGGGATCTAGTGTAAAAAAAAATCCATTTCTCATTTTTCACGTTTTTGATCCAAATCTGGACCAAACTCATAAAAATAAAAACGTCGATTTTTTTAAAAAAAATAGGTCCATTTTTTACGGCAGGGTCACATATGCAATACCTACACTCTCATTTTGAATCCGTAAAAATTGAGTGATGAAATACTCCCTCACTCAAAATCAGTGAAAAGTCACCGATGAAAAGTCAGAATTGCAACACAGAAAAACCCGCAAAATTCACTGATTTTGGAGGATTTTCACTAATTTTTCAGATAAATTCATAAATTTTACCGACTTTTTAGCGAATTTTCACTGATTAGGTACCTATTCACTGATTTTTCTCACTGATCTGTTTTCAGTGAAAATTTTTTCACTGATTTTCTTTTGTATGGCAATTTCGATCGTTTCCGGCGAATTTCCATAATTTTTACTGATTTTTATAAATGAGAAAGTAGACAGACTTGAGTGACTGTAGAAATCAGAGAAAAATTCACTGATTCAATCAGTAAATTAGAATGTTTACTGATTTATTTCGGTAGTTGAAGGGAAAATTATTGATTCGAAAATGAAAATTCATCAATTGAATTCGTAAATTTTTCACAGATTGATAGTCAAATCTCATTGATTTCACATGAATGGAATCAGTAGAATTTCACTGCCAATCGATGACTTGATTTTGTCTACTTCAACCAGTCAATCTTCAATTTTTGACTGATTCAAATGAGAGAGTACCTATAATTTGGATACAATGTCCCCAGAAAAAAATGTAAAGTATTACCTTGATGAACCGAGGAAAATTTATTTAAGGGATAGATTTTGAGTGAAAACTACTTTGAACTTGTTTTCCAGTTTAATTGGCAAAAAATTTCGAAATGATGAAAAATTCGTAAAAATTCAGAAAAAATCCCTTCTTTCGAAAAACTTCGGCAATATTGAAAAAAACTCCTCAACTCTTCTATTTAATTCCATCTCCGAAAAAAAATAATAATAATGTCCCATAAGTAATCCCGTCTCACAAATCATTACACGTTACCCGAACAACGAAACACGTTGACGACGAAAATGAAAACGCGAATTTCATTCGATACGGTAAAATTCGTACCTAAAACACAAAAAAGAGAAACCTCGTTTCGATCGCGAAACAAAATCACTTATAATCGTATTCTCAAACAGACTTATAGTACGTAGGTAAAATAATTTCATATTCTTAATACGCGTTCGGCTGTCAACTTAGCATCTCGGACGAAGTTTAAAAATTGAAAGCTAAAAGCATAAAAGCGTTATTTGAACTCGTTACACCCCTTTAATAATGTTCTCGAAGGTAAATTAATTAATCACCTTGTTAAGCATTTCTCGGCGGCGTCAATCTGAGAGCTCGTTTCGAAGTCATAAGACGATTCGCGCCAAAGCATGATGATGAGGAATGGCAAAAGACACAGTGACGTGGGGAGGGCGGGGAGGCAGGGTAAAAGCAACCCTCGTTATTTCGCCGACGATTACTTATCAAGAGCGCGTTAGGTTACGTTACGTACGTTAAGAAGCAGCGACGTTTCAAAAGTCATTTAGCTGGTAAAACTTTGACGTGTATACGTCGTACGTCTACGTAAACTACGTACATATATATACATATTATACGAATCCGAGTGAAAATATTTACAATAATACGATTGCCAGGCACGCAGAACTTGTCGAGTCGACGTTACCGCCCGCACATCTCATCTCGTCTCATTTTTGCTGGTTAGTATTCCGCGCTATATTGGCGAATAAAAACTAAATACTTACCTCGCTAAACGCGAAACGACTACAGGGTTAAAATTAAATTACAAAACAGCGAACGCGGCCCACATCCGCGTGTAGGCACCACTTTTAGAAACCGCTTCTGCCAGCGACATTTATTGTACGTAGGTAGATGTCGAGTCGACGGTAGCGACAAAAAACCACGTGTAGTGAAACGAATCAACGAACTTTAATCCAATCAATTATGGGACCGCTTTGGATAAACGTCGCGTCGGCGTCAGAGTTGAACAGATAATTATCTGCAGATAAAGCTCATCGCATTGGCGAGCTTCCACCAATCTATACCGAAGCACAAGCCAGATGTTCGTGAGAACTTCATCCGTCTAATTTATTGAATATTAGGGTGAATTGAAAAAGAATATTCTTAGATTTTGACGACAATTTGTGAGATAATTTGCTTCGAGCAAGCCGTTCAAAAAATTTTGAGACCTTAGTTCAAAGAGGGACGGAGGACAGAGACCTCAAAGTTCAAAAAAAAGGAAGGGTTTAACAATATTGAATAAAACAATCTGCTGAGAGCTCGGATTCTCAATCAAGTTGTTCTCCTCCTCCTCCTCCTCCTCCTCCTCCCCACTAAAAAGCAATTTGAGTTTCTATAGATATAGACACCTATAGTTGAATTATCGACTTTGAAATTTTCATGGTTTTTTCATTTTAACCAATGCAGCCAATTTTTTTGTGGACATTCAGAATCAATATTTTTCAAAAAAAGTTGGCAGTTTTCATGAAATTTCACTGTAAGAAAGCACCAAAAAAAATTAATTTGAAATTCATTTTAAGACAAAAAAAATGTTTTGGCTTACATTTCAAAGTTTTGAATAAAAATTTTGAATAAACAACTTGAAGTTGTGGCAGAAAAAAATGCATCTGAACTTTGGAAAAACACATCTTCCGAGCTCTTTTATTCAAATCAGCGAAAATTATCAAAAATCATTGAGAAACAAACAGTCCGTATTGCAGCATAGGAGAAATTCGGTGAAAAAATTTTCAATGAAAACAAAACGGTGAGAAAAATCACTGGAAAATTAGTGAAAATTCACTGAAAAGTAAATAAAATTTATGAATTTAGCTGAAAATTCAATGAAAATCTTTGAAAATCAGTAGAAATTCGCTAAAAGTTGGCGAAATTCGCTAGTT
Source organism: Pseudococcus jackbeardsleyi (assembly GCA_038380155.1). Taxonomy (NCBI): domain Eukaryota; kingdom Metazoa; phylum Arthropoda; class Insecta; order Hemiptera; family Pseudococcidae; genus Pseudococcus; species Pseudococcus jackbeardsleyi. The sequence continues at coordinate 2,568,430 of CM076240.1, forward strand.
TTTCCTCTGTTGAGATTCTGACTGTTCATTAGTGACCTTTCACTGATTTAGAATGAGAGAGGACCTTACTATCCAAAATTAGGGTTTTCCAAGTTCCTGCACAAAAAAAAATCAAAAATGATTTTATACTTTCATTTTTGTCTCTTACCAAAACCGAAGATTAATATTCACAAAGGATCTTAAAATTGTCACATAATACAAAGAAATACTTCAGTTGTTCAGTTCTCATGATTTTGTTTTTCTTCAATATTAATTTTTAGTTTTTCATTTCAAATTTTGAAAAATGAACCTGAACCCAAACCTCGTATTTCAAAGAACAAAAAGATGGAAGTCCAGCTCAAACGAAATTAGGATGAAAATTCTTATGAAAAATTGAATTTAAAAAACACATTTTGAAGTAAGTTCTCAGATTGAAAAAGTTGAGAGCAAAGTGTTAAAAATTCTTGTTTTCGTAATAAAATTATGAAAATTCTTGCTGTTTTCTGCATTTCCTTTCCAGCGATACCCTTCATAGACGACCACAACTTTTTTTTGGCTTGGTTTTATTTCATTTTAGTGAGCAATTTGAATTTGATAAAAATAAAAAATCTTGAAATTTCCATTCATCCACTAAATTTCGAGGTGAACGGTTTTAGAAGGCGAGCTGTATAAAAACTCAATTCAATTTTTTCAAGAGAGGAAAGCAGTCGAGAATGCCAGCAAAAAACACCTTTGAAAAGAGATTAAAAAATCGGGTTAATTGACTCGATTAATACGACCCACCCTTACTCCATCCTCCTCAGAACTGAACACTTGGAATTTTTTTTTCGATTTCCTTCCCAAGTAAACCACTTTACCAATTTTTGTCAAAATTTTTTTTTGAAAAAAAAAATTTACTGTATTGTTTATACACTTCATTCAGCTTCCAAAACTTGATTTTAACTCATTTCGAATACCCTAATTGTGTATTACCCGAGCACGCGCATTCATCCCGCAATAACTTCCAAGTTCGGGCAGTCGGGCTAAAGAAAACCGCTCCGCAGCGTCGATAATTAAATTTTACCATCGTCGTACCAACAATATAAAGTTTTATCGTCGTCGAATGGAATTAGACGAGTACCCAGAACGTCTGGAATACCTTAAATCTCGCAGATAATTTAAAATCGTATCCCAAAGTCGCAGTCGTCAGACTAACCAAATCGATACCTCATCGCATAAAATTTCAACTATTAGATATTCGTCTCTTCGTAACAGCTACGTACTACCCCGACTACCTCCTTCTGCTGAAGTACTCGTTGTATCGTTTTAATGCCTATGTTAATTGCTTAAAAGCCATTCAGTTTGTACTTAAACGAGAACAATTTTTCCCCATTTTTTTTTTTTTAGTTCAGCGAATAATACGAAAACGAAAGTATTTCATTTTCATACTCTTTTAGAAGGAATTTATTCGCTAAAAACAGCTTCTCCTTCGCTTTGAACATTCTCAAAGGTGAAATGAAACTTTACTAATTAAATTAGGCCAATTTTAACGACGCTTTACTTCCCCAACATTACGCACGTAATATACTACCGAACACGGAGTCGTTTCGAAATTAAACCTAGCCCTATGTGTAAGGCTTATCGCATAAAGAAAATTTGCATCTGCCAGAAAATATTAATTTAGCTTTTTAGGTGCAAATTTCATTTAGTGTGGTCACGACGAACGATAAAAAGGATCCAGTAAGACAACTTTACAATTAGTAATAACTTCGATCCTTTATAAGTAAAGGCGTAGGTACCTACGTCAAAATTAATATCGCTCTGATCAGCTCTATCACATTCAATAGTGGGGTGTGGGGTGAGGGGAAGAGAAGGAAGAAGATGCAATGAACGAGATTCAACCGAGACGAATGATATCACGTACCTTACCGACATTTCGTACCAAAACAAACTTACTACCAAAGTAGATTCGTCGAAGTTATTTTAATCATTAGAAAACTTTGTTTTCTTGGGAAGTTTCATTAGCTGTATTGCCATCGTTACTTCGAGGTGATGTGATTCATTTTAGATAAGAGCCAATTGACATGAAATGAACATGAATTTTTTCAACTTTTCAAGAAATTTCAATTGGAGAAAACGATGCAAATTATACTTTGAAAAATTATTAAAAACCTTCGAGGGTACATACTCTCTCATTCTGAATTAGTGAAAAGTCACTGAAAAACAGTCAGAATGATTTTTTTTTGATTTCTCATAGATTTTTCAGCTAAATTCATAAATTTTACTGATTTTTTAGTGGATTTTCATTTCACTGATTTTCCAGTGATTTTTCTCACTGATTTGTTTTCAGTGAAAATTGTTTCACCGATTTACTCCGGTGCTGCAATTCTGACTGTTTCTCTGTAAATTTCGATAATTTTCACTAATTTTTAAATGAGAGAGTAAAAACTCATCGATTTTAGGGCAGTAGGAGTCGTTCGGAATTTTAATTTTTATCCAGCGATTAATTCAGAAGGCTGTGAAAAATTATCCAGTATCGTCTAATGCAGGATTACGAAAACAAAATTTGCTAATTATAGTTTTCCGATTCTGAAAAATAATACTTTTTTCAATTGAAGAGCCCACAGAAAAAATGGGTCAACTAATTTTTTTCAAAATCATAATTTTGTTTTAACCGGAGTTTGAAGAAACTAGAAAAATGGGTTTTTTGATTTGGTTTCGATTCAAACCTGCCCTTTGCCAGGACTCTAAAGTACATATTTCACTCGAACAACGAAATGAAGGAGCAAAAAGTTGGAAACGAGCTTAAAAATGGCACACACATCTGTCGTCATTAATATTTCGAACAACGCTACTGGGAAAAAACACGAAAAAAATATTCAAAACTATCGAGTCTTCGATACGTTACGATATCTCGCGAACTTGATTTCTGACAGACTGACAGCTAAGAAAATTCGACTAAAAGAGATATAAGAGATATAGGAAAAAAATACTAAACGAATTATCTCGCATTCGTAGAGACTAGGGAACCCCTTCGTTCGCTCGTCGCGCCTTCGCTACACCTACCGACACCATGGTGCGTAAAAGATAAGAGCTCGAAAAGCGTTCAGGAATCGGTATACTGTGCGTAGATAAAATGTTCTTCTTTCTCAGCTGTCAACTTTATCAAAAGCGAAAGCAACTTTCTTGGAGAGGTACAGCATCGGGTGCGCCCTCCGCACCGCACGCAACCGCTAATACCGTACCAAACCAACGCATCGGATAGACGGATAGAGATTACAATGACCCGAACTAACGAAGCAAATTTATCGAACTAATAAGCTCGCAAAACTTTGCCCATTGTTACATCGCCTCTGCTCTCGTTGACAGTTAGCTGCGAAGCTGCATTATCTTCGTTCGCTGCGTACAACCAATGGTAATTCGAGCGTGTTAATTTTACTGGCGACGACTACAACGTCCGAGGGTTAACTTTGACCCAAGACTTCATACTTTGTCTAGATACTTGTTTTTCGCAGGTCTAACGTAAATTTCGCAACGACCAAGACGACGGCCACAAACAGGTGAAAGTGAGCAGCACTCGTAATAACCACTACAGCAAACGAAAACGTCGACCAACGTTTTTTTTTTTAATTTTTTAATTACTTTACACTCGTAATTTAAATATTCTGTACGTTTGAGATAAGCTTTTCTCTGATGCTTGCCACCGCAGTGTAGGTTTGATAGCCATATTTTACAGTACGTAAAAATTTTGATAATTACGGTAAATTACCGTAAATATTTCATTCATTATGGTAAATTATCGTAAATATTCTAAAAATTACGATAAATTACCGTGATAATTACTGTAAATTATCGTAAATATTTCACTAACTACAGTAAATTACACCGGTCGACACGATTTTTGTTTCTGGGTCCTACTTGTGAAAAAATCTCATTTCATTTTTTCATGAGAAAGGCATAAACATGTGATTTTTATCACAGAATTTTGGAAAGAATGAGCTGTAACTTTTTTCTAAAAGAGATAGAGGTTCGCGGTTTGCGGCATTCGATTCGCCGTGAAATTTTCTACAACTCTCATTATGGTCAGTATGGCCTTAAAGCCCTTACTTTTCTCTCAAATTTCACTTTTTTGCGAAAAATACCCCAAAAAATACGATTTTTTCACAAAATTTTGGAAAGAATGAGCTGTAACTTTTTTTCTAAAAGAGATGGAGGTCTGCGGTTTGCGGCATTGGATTTGCCGTAAAATTTTCTATAATATTGGTCCAAAAAAATTTTTTTCAAATTTTTTTGTAATGCTCAGGCTTATTGCCCTCGAAAAATCAGTTTTTTGGGCCCCCCACCCCCCAAAGCAAACTTTGGAAGCCAGGATTCCGCTAGGTGATGTATTTTGATGTCTAGAAACAGAACTTTTTTTTTTTTTTTGTCGACCTGTGTTATCGTAGATGTTCCAGTAATTACGTAAAATTACCGTATTATAATAATTACAGTAAATTACCGTAAATATTTCAATAATTACGGTAAATTACCGTAAATATTCTAATGATTACGGTAAATTACTGTAAATATTCTAATAATTATAGTAAATTATTGTGAATATTATAATTTTGCCACATCATTTTCATTTGTATTTAAATTTTGATCTTCCTTATTTGAAATTGAAATGAAACTGAGCCATCGTTTTTTGGCTTATCTCTACTGACCGTTTGATCCGAATTTGGTCTTTTTTATTCGGATCCCAATTAAGGTTCAAGCCCTCCCGAGAGAAGAAGGGGCCGAAATATTTTAAAATGATCAAAATGCATGTTTTTCATGATTTTCATGCCCGGTGGACACCATGGATACAGATTACGCAACCAGCCTTACGCGTAGAAATTCTCTTCACAGCAGGCCGACAGCTTCGGCCTTTTCATCGCATTTGTGAATAAGCGCGAGCAAGAGGAAAAGGGTTCAAATCTAAATTGAAACTGCTGCGCCTTATAATATTAAACGTGGTGAAAGTGGAAAAGCGTTAAAATATTGTTCAATTTTTACTCGCTGCTTCGTCTTCGTAATATATAAACAGTTCTCGAGGCCTATTCCATTTCAACAGTTACGGCCATACCCGCCCCTTCGTTATACCAGATCTTTTAACGTTAATTTCAACGGATTTCGGAATTTTGCCATTCTATTCTACAGTCTACTACGGGCAAAAGTAATGAAAAAGATTTCGAGCATATATTTTTTTTTTTTGAAATCTCGCGAATGTACAATGCGAGAGGGAAAACCCCTCGTAATACGCGAAATCTCGCACATCTGCGCGATATTAAAGGATTCGCGTTCGTATTCGTTATAATACGGATTAGGATTATCGCGTAATAACGTTTATCGAGAGATGGCGAAATTTTTTCCACCAGCTTGGCCACATTCGTTAAACTCTTTACACTTCGAATTATAATCGATACGTTTTTAAATTTCGCTGAAAGCTGTAACCGCGCCAGTTATTTACATACTTATCACGAGATTAGCGAAGCAATCGCGATAGATCTTATTAATTTCACGAGTTGTTAGTCTGATATGACCAAACATAAAGCGATTTTATCGCAGATGATTTTTTTCTCTTACGAATGAGAAATTGAAATTTAGAAATTTAGGACCATATCGAACAGAATAATTGAAAAGCTCTCCCCGGTCGCTGAATTTGTATTCAAAAATCGTATTTCGAGTCGAAAAGTAAAGAAAAATTCTATTCTGACTTTCTGCGAGATTTCGCCAATTCAGATGAAGATAAACTTAAACTGCTATGACTTTTTTCAGTAACAACTTTTTTTTCTAATCTTGATTTTTTTCTCGATGGAAATTCCCTTTCCTTATTTATTCATTTTTTTTACTCCTTCTACAGCGGTTGAAAATAGAAGAACGTGAAAATCCCCGAAAGTGAAGGAGAGAGTTAGGAAGAGGCTAAAACAGAGTATTTCCAACCTTGATGATAAGATGGTTTCCAACTACACTTGCGATTTCAACAATAATTGTTTCGACTCAGAAATGAAACATTTTTGGAGAATTTTACATCGCAAATTTTTCATTTTGAATAAATTTTTTCCCACTCTGTACTGGAAAATGCAAGTTGATTAGCAATGAAAAAAACATCAAAATTGAAAAAAAATATAGTAGATGATTTTGAAAGAATTGTTTAATATTCAGATTTTCATTTCGGAATAAAAATCAACCAAGAAGGTATGGAAAATTATCCAACTTTTAAAAAACCATCCAATTTTAGGAAGATCGTATTTTTCATGAAAAATATCGTCCCTGTTTTAAAAAATTGTCCAATTCTTAAAAAACTGAACAGGTTTGAAACATTTTTTTACTTGTTAAAAAATTGCTTAATTTTCAAAAAATTATCAATTTTTGGGGAAATCGCTAACATTTTGAAAAGTTGTACAATTTTAAAGAAATTATCAGCGTTTCAAAAAATTCGCCAAACACCCTGCCCCTGAGAAAAAATGGCACAGTTTTTCGAGTGATCCAAGTTGAAGTCTAAGTCCTCCAATGTATGCAACTTAAATAAACTTTTTTTTCGAAAAAAATGAATGTAGATAAGTAGATCTTCTTTATGAACTCATTACTGAAAAAAATAGACAAGGGAAACGTTTTTAGAATTTTTCTAGCTCCCTTCTTTTCATTTTCATCCTTCACCAATCGTTACTAAGAAAAAAAAGAAACAGAAAAATTGAAATGGCTGGGAAGGAAATGATATTCAAGGTACTGGACGAGAGCAGGAAAATGCCACTTTCAGAATTTCCAGTCCCTTGTCATGAATCATAAAAATGTCGAATAAAAATTTCAAACATGCGATTGATACCAATTTTTGAATTTTCTTTCAAGGATAGTACAAAGTACGAAATCAAATCATGTCTCAAAAGTTGGACAAGTATCTGAAAGTTTTCAAACTTTTATCGAATTATCAAACAAAAAATGACAGAGAAGCTCGACATTTCTCAATTCTCTTTTTCCATACAGAGTTTTCTTTGTTTTCACAACTTAACGAATTTAAAGGAAAAAAAAAACTGAAATTGAAACAGAAATTCATATTAAAATGAAAAACTGAACCTGAAGACCAAATTTGAAATTTCTATGTGCCTGAAAAGGGAGATGAAATATAAACTTTCATCTCCAAACTTCATCTTCAAAGAACTTACTCACCCCTCAACGTCCATACGAACTCCATCGATAAAACTTCAAAATTCCATCACCTCTACTCACAAAGGCGCCTCAAAACCTTACGCAGCTTCCTCCTCAAGCTCGATAAACTTCATTTTTTTGAACTTTCGAATTAATCTTACAATACATACGCCCGAAATACTTACGAGAAAAAGAAGGATCATGGGAGGAAGGGGAGTGAATGTCGACAGCGAATTTTTGAAAGTCATCATACATTTCTTATTCCAACCAGGCCACCCTTCCAATAGCCTTTGCCGAAACGAAACCCATCCGAACTTTTGCTACGCATAATATGTATTTCAAATCATCAAGCCGAAATATCCAGAGCGAAACAAGCCCGCTTCACGAAACGACAACGAATCTTGGCAGCATCGTCGATGTCGCTTCGGTGGTTCGTAAAAGCAAACCGCAATAGCGCCTTTTAAATTTCGCCGGAATAAGGTTTCGAGATACGGCGCCCAGCGGCGAAGAGTGCAGGGAGTGGAAACGAACGCGGCCAACTTTATAATTATTAATTAAAACGGTATAACGTAGAACGAGAAAAACTATAGAGACTGAATTACGCCTCTGTTTCGATAAGCTCGTTTATCAAACTCTAATAAAAATATCGCTCGCAGATAATTTACTAAGTATATACGAAGTATACGAACGAATACCCCGAAAGAGAGCGTAACGTCGCATTCGTATTATGTAACCCTCATCTTGGAGGCAAAAAACGCTCATCTTCGTTGGCAGAATCGGAATTGTTATATAAGAGAAAAGCCATTAATTCGTGTAACGCGGATGACGGCCGGGCAGGGCACGGACTAAAGGTCACAAAAACTAGCGACGTTGGCGCGAATACGGGTCGTTACCTAATTCCACAATATTATAATGTTACCATTAAAATTCATTCGCTTACTTTGAATCCTTTGTACCATTCTTTAATTGTGCTTTCGTCGTATCGTGTGTGTGATTTCAGAAAATCCATATCTTCTTTCGATAGCTTATCTTTGCTTCCGAAACACCCCATTCCTAAGCGAAAACACAAAAAATATACAAAATTAATTTCAAAAGTACATATAAACACGTACAAAAAACAAGGTATTTAGACGATAATAATCGTAAATCGAGTGATAACGGATAACGAGCTGTACGAAAGAATTGGCAGCCAAGTTACTCCATGTGAGAGTTGAGCAGCAGTAACATTCTAGTATCTAGACCTACCGGGCGCCCGAAAAATTCTAGCTCCCTGCGATTTTCGTGTCGAGAACGTATCAATGAAAAAAATCATTGAAAGCAAGCAGTGAAAAAATTGCCGAAAAATCAGTGAAAATTCACCGAGAAGTCAGTATACTATCAAAAATTCTCTGAAAAATCAATGACAATCCGCTCAAGAATTTCACTGATTTTTCCTGTGCCTCAGTTTCGACTGTTTTTCTAGTGGCTTTTTACTGATTCACAATGAAAGAGCATCCTTGCGATAGGGTCATTCCGCATCAACTCGAACAAAAAATGAAATTGGAACTTTCAACTTCGCTCATTTATTTTTGCAAGTTCCTTTGGTAGTCTATTCACCAACTTCCCTCATTTCCACTAAAACCCTTGAGAAAGAGTAATTTTCATACAATTATGAAATTTTGTCAAATTACCCAACTTTCTAGGCTCTCTCATACAGAAAAATCGTTGTTCGTGTTTTAATCGAAAACACCCCAAAATCTGTAATCGCCCAAATTGTAAAAGTAAAAAGTTCAAGTATAGCCCAAATTGGGATTAGTCGCAAAACTCTATTATTGATCGCAAACAGGCTTCTCCAGTCGCCCGAATTGTGGAAAATCGCCCAATCTGGCAACTCTGCATCTGAAGCAATAGAATTGGGTAAATCCATCCATACCTGAGGGTGCCATCAAAGATGACCACACAGAACTTCCAATGTTGAGCTCTATGGACACAAGTCCACACAAATATTTCAACAAGAACATAATTTTTTTTAATAGCTTATCTAGAAACATTAGTGAGTGTTACCTCCACAAAAAGCTTTTACCAGAAAAAATCAGCTTTTGAGTTTTTTAAAATGTAATTATCGTCTTACATCTTTGGATCTCTTCTCAGTTCTCAATTCTCTTTCAAACTCTGCAACAATTGTTTCCCAAAAGTAATCAATCTTAATATCGGAAGCCTTCGACGTTGGATGATTTAGCAAAATCGCAATTATGTTCTAGCCAAAGACCACATTCACGTAAAATGTTGGGAAACATCAATAACATCATTTTCATCAGTAACCCGGTCTATATTGGTAGTTGGAAAAGGGGGTGCAGTGTTGCCAATTTCACGATAACTTTAATTTTTTGTAGATTTTTGTTCTTCAATAATTTCTAAGCTCTGGTATTTTCAAGGCACCCTGTAGCCCGTACCTAGACCTACTCATAAATGCTGGTAGTATGTGTCAGGCGTCTCCGCCATCCTCGACGCTCTTCGCATCACGAAAATACGAGTATATAGGTTATCAGTTTCAATTTCATTATCAAGCTCAATTATACGGTTAGACCATCGTGGTTAAATAATCGGTTAACCACTTGAGTCAATTATACCGCCAGTCTCGAACACACCTACAATGTCGAAAACTTTCAACGACTCGGTAGATATGTAGATATGTAATGTATGGTATAATACGTCATTTACAATACGATGATGATGGCAGCTCGAAAAATTTTGGACGCTCACACATATGTACGTACGATGTGCTTGTTAACGTAAGTACAAGTACATTTATCTGTATTCCTCTTCTTTTTATCCATCTTTTTCTCTTTCTGCTCGCGATTAACTGCATATGTCTTCATGTGTCTACAACTACAATATGCTGTGGTACTTTACTTACTCATACACATTACACAATTATTTTACTTTATTCGTACTTGCGTACATCTACATACCAGAACCGAGTTTTTTCCCTCTTTCTTTTTTATACGTACCTACAGTTTTCCGCGTTCGTACTCCTCTTCTCCCCTCTCGCACCCTTCTTGTTCTTCATATTATTCTCGTATATTATACGGGCTATCGCGTCGAATTATTAATGTTTTCCTGTTTATCGTTACAAAGAAAAATGATTCTTTTATCACACACGGTCCCGTCGCGCCACTGCGAAGATATATTCTTATGTAGGAAAAAAAAAATGTCGCTCAGAACGAGGTTGAATATTTTATCTAAACGTTGCTCGGAGAACTGTCCGCGTGTTTCCCATAAGATGTCAGAATGAAGGCGTAGGCTATATAGAAGAGGGAATTATGTCTCATTGTGATGACGACGAATAGTTACTAGAAACGTTTCTATCACAATACCACCAACGAAACAATTCGCAAGACTTGGAGTGGAAAAAATCAGGCTCGAAAATTACTCGAACATCTCAGGATATTGCATACAAAAATGTCAACATGGAAAGGTCAGAGGAAGCAGCCACCGACTTTTCAAAAAAATATCAAATCTTACTACTTGACACAGTTTCCAGCTTTGATATTGAAACAAATCTCAAAATAGGAACGTTAATTGAATTCGATGATAATACCACAACTCGAAAAATAACAAGTGGGTAAGTGCTTAACAAATGATAGTTTTGCTCGAAGTTTCGAAATTTACGTTTTACGCTGATTGCGAAATAGCAGAAAGAGTGAATTTCGAGACCTTGAGTGAAATAATCGCGAAAAGAGTATAAATCGAGGTATTTTGACCTGCGGAATACGAATATGGTGTTGGTTTTTTCATTTGGTGATTTATTTCTGTATAAAACGCTCAACATTTGAAAAAGCTACTATTTTTCCAAGGTAGTCACTCTTCGATTATGATGGTATTTTATATATGATCGAAAACTTCGATTAGCCGAAAAAAACATGAAGAAGGGCAATAAAATTTTTGGAAAAATTATCATAAAAATACATCTCTACAAGATCTAACTTAGAGCCAAAGAACAGAAAATTCCCCTCACTTTCGTTGAAATAGAAAATTATTGAAAATCATGCAACAAAACTACTATAACACTAAAAAGGATAGGGTTGGGGAGGAGGTCAAAAAATTTTCTAGAATGTTTTTATATCAAAAGACAAAATCTAAGGGGGTAAGAGTAAAAATCGAAGCTGGGGCCAAATTCACACCAAGATCAGTGTTGCCGGTATTGATGATTTGTTCCTTAGTGTTTTTCAAAATTTTTTTTGAAGCAGTGGTGATTTACTGGTAATTTATATTCTGATTAATGATTTTGGTAATTTTTTGACTGATTTTGATTCAAAATGAAAAATTTTACCTCAAAACAACAGAATATTGGGGAAAATGGTGAAATTTCGAGTTTATAATACAATTTTTCGAAAAAAATTGCCTTTGTTCTGCTTTCTTCATTTTTCCATTTTTATAAAAAAAAGTTTGCTTTCACTCTATGTATTTGGGCTTATTTTCTTTACAATTTTTTTTTCTTAAAACAATCATAAATTTCGAATTTTTTTTCTGGTAAAAATGGACTTTTAAACTATCTAAAATTGTAATTTTTGGTGCTAAATTTTTAGTTTAATGTCAAATCTAGGACTTTTTCACAATATTATCGAATTTTGTGATTTTACGAAGAAAAGGCCATAAGTGAATTTGAATCTATGATTTTTTGTTTTGGGGGGGGGGGGGTTGAATTTATCACCTGGCAACACTACTCAGGATACGGCCATATCCTTCGACTATTTCTTTACTTTCTGGACCACTTTGAAAATTTCGACTTTTTCAAACATAAGCAGTAGACAATGCGACTCTGCAAAAACAGCCATTTTTTGAAAACAAGAAAAAATGAGAGAGGGGTGGATCATTTTTTTCAAACCTCCGAATCGATTCACAAAAATACGTTCCGAAAAATATTTTTTGTAACTTCCCCCTCCACGTCCGTAATTTTGCATTACCTACCAGAAAATTACATGATATTTTTCAAACAAATCGTTTTCAAGCAAAAGACTCGATTCGAAAGACTTTCAGATTTTTTTTCAATTTTTGCCATGTTGTTTAGAAGCACAAACAACGTAATTTACCTACCTTATTTTATCCTCCAAAAAAAAGAAAAAGCATCATACGATAAAAATATTCTTGATCGATTATTCTCACTCGACCCGAAAAACGTAAAAAGGTACCCGATGTCAATAAAGTAACAAGGCGTATACTGTTCAGTAATTTTGCTTCACTCGAAATCCCTCCCTACCATTTTTAATTTTCCACTTGACCAATCCGGACCCAAGTGAATTGACCGTGCAACGAAAAAAAAACAGTCGCAAACGGTAATAAAAAGCACTCAAAAGGTACAAAAAATGCGACCAAGACGAAAAATCGCACCGAACGAAATTTCGTTCCCTTTCAGTCGATTTTTTCCATTGAGTAAAAGTAAAAATCACCTCTGATCGAGCATGTATTTTTGCCTGACGGTCGACCAATGCCAGTCACACTTATACACGCAATTTTAAAACTGGTACGTATTTCTTGTTCGACAATGGTAAGACGGGGGAGGGGATTGAAATCACGGAGGCTTGCAGAAATAATCGTTATAAATAATTTAAAATAATAATTAATAATTGGAACGCCGACGTGTGAAATTGTTTACGTAATCACGCCCGCGAAACTGGTTTACTTGTTGAAAGTTCCATGTCAACACTGCAACCGTATTACACCTTTTTTCGCACCATCGAGAACGCGATCAACGGCTGGTTCGAAAATCTCGAAAGCAGCACGGCGGACGGGAGGAACCCGTTCGGAAAATTTGCGTATCGATCACCTGCTGAAATGAAATTTAAAAAACGCGTATACCTATACGCAAACAAAAAAGAAATTTTTCAGCCACAAAGGCTGTACCGAACACGAACATCGGTTCGTTTCCCACGCACATAATTTGTCGCATTTTTAAAAGCTGTAGACTTCGGGACCGCCGCCGTAGCCGCGGCTCGTTCACATGTAATGGAAATTTCGCTTTTGTTCCGATTCGTTCGCATCGCGAACACAAAAACGCACCAAAAATTCACTACAGTCGCCGCCGCCTCCCCCGCCCTTCCTCCGGCCTCATCGTAAACGTCAGCGACGAGAGACAGAAAATCGATAAACGTTTCTTTTTCATCGTCTTCGTTTTAAATGAAGAATTCCTTAAAATGCCGGCAATAAGAAATTAAATTCGCTGCTTCCACCCTCGTCACCGGGCTCGGCGTGCTGTTTTTCCAGATATTCGGAAAATAAGCGACGCAGTAGACGAAAAACGCGGACTCTTCGCTTGGTCGTGGGAAAAAAACCCCTTGCGAATTTATATTCCGAGCCAATAAAAAGTGCCCGGACCTTTTTCGCCATCGCACGTAGCTGAATAAATTCCCTTATATATTTTTCGTTTCGCCAAAGACAACTTTAATCTTTTAAGCTTTTCTATTTTTTTCATGTGCTCGAGTCGCGACCGCTACCGCACCGGTCTCATATGCGCGCCAAATTTATATACAGTCGACTCCTAATCAACAAGTGCGTAAAAACTTTTCACAGTTTTGCTCCAGATAATAGCGATATACATACATAATCGCGAACGAGATGAGAAAAAAAATACCCCAACCAACCATCTCGGCGATATACCCCATCTATTGAAAACTTATCGGATTTTTTTTTGGCCTCGACTACGCTACTTGAGAGGTTATAAGATGCCGACGAGAACGAAAATAGTATCAAACTTTTTTCCGCGCGTTTGTCTCGCCGAAACAGTCATAAATTGAAAATTGACGGAACGCTATTAAAAACATAAGCTACACGCGTTAATGTTATATTGCTTCGTTTTTAATTACGACGATGAGGAAATTTGGAACAAATTTCACGAAAAAAAATGGAACGAAGCAAAAACACCTTGGAACGTAAAATTTCACGATTTTTTTTGGTCAAAAATCACTTTGAAGTAGAAAAAAAATGGAGAAAATGCCAAGCCAAGATTAGCTGCCAATTACCTATTTTAAAACAATTTCTGATTTAAAAAAAAAAAAAAAAAAAATACAATTTTTTGGATAGATGAACTAAATTTTGATTCTCGTTGAATCTTTAATCCGAAGTTTGGAGATGATAAAAAAAGTGACAACTTTTTCGATGAACTGTGTAACGAAGCAGTTGACACGTACACAGATAACGATATCAAAATCGAAGAATCTGAAAAACGTGTTCGAAGAATTCCGAGAAAATTTAAAGATTATATTGTAGAAGCTCGTTTATATTTTATAATCAGATGTACTCGGAGTAAAGTCGAACGACGATTTTAAAGCGAAACTTTCATATTCTGCTCTGAATTCATTCCAAGTTCGGATTCGTTTCAACCTTAAATTTATTCAATTTGTGTAGAAAAAAATCGATGTCTCTTTTTTCACGTTTTTGTTCCAAACTGCACTAAATCTGGACCAAACACATAAAAATAAAGTCATCGATAAAGTGGCTGAATTTTTTATATTCATGTATAAGATATTAATCTAAAATTTTGAATCATTCAAAATTTATTGTATTTTGATTTTTTCCCCATCCATTTTATGGAAATAGTAATTTTTTATCAAATGTATTGTTTACTTGAAATATTTCCAGAGACTTTATTTTTCATCCCCTCCCCCCCCCCCCCTCTGAGGCATTCAAAAAATATTTTTCTCTTTGGTATTTCCCTAATATGCTTCTTCCTTCTGCACCCTTTCAAAAAAAAAAAAATGGCTAAATCCGCCACTGAATTCTGACAGAATTACCCATCTAAAATTGTAGGTATCGCCTTCATCTCTCAACACAGTTATTTTTGGTCAATTTTAAAAGTTCAACTTGGTAGAACATTACTTCGAATTCAGAAAGAATCCAACCTACGAGTTTATTCGCAATTATTTGCAGAAACCCAGTCAACAGAAGGAATATTCAAGTCGAATACCGCACCGTGAACAAGTTCAATGAAGTGAAACTTTTTCCAGTACACAGCGTCTGTATAAGCAACCGAGCTTCAATACTCCGAGAGGCGGTTTTCCTCTTCATTTTCTTCACCAGTCGCCGAACTCGAGCGTGTTTTTATAAGCATTTGATTCCTCTCACCTCCTAGCGGTGTAGCCTGATGTCGCTTTGACGTGCTCCGCTTGCTCTTTATATCTCCTTACAGGCACTGCTACAATTTTCCCATCGCATATTTTTAAATATCGATCGGGTACAGCCGATTATTGTTCGCCCACGTTATAAAAGTTAAGCGGTAATTTTACCTCTCTAAATGACAACACCCGTTGAATAATTTATATTATTTTTCTCTGGAATTGTTTTAATTCCTTTTCTCCCCCAACTTTCGTATTGTGTAGTAGCGAATTGGTTCCTTTATTTTTTGCTCGAAATTATAAACAGAAAGGAAAATTCGACGAATGTTTTACGAATACTTTTCATTCAAAAGGATATTCACACCTACAATAACATTCTCCCAGCTGTAATTTTCATTTGGTAAATTAGTCCAAGTCCCACATATTGAGGAAAATAGCTGGGAAGTTCTAAAAAAATGGACTGAACACAGGCCAGAGAGAGCAGTTCGCCTCCAAATAGTAAAATTGTATTTTTGGTCGAGAAAATTAGGTTCGAATCGAAAAACTTCAGAACATATTTTTTCAGAGCATTTGCAATCTGAAGGAGAAAATGTTCAAAAAATTGAAAAACTACTAATTGAATCTGAAAATTAAAATTCTGCCATTCTATATAAAAATCTCAAATTTGTAATGAACTTGAGTACTATAAGGGTAAGGTCGCCTAATATCGACCCCTCCCTAATATCGACCCCCAGCCGATTTTGCCTCCTAATGCCTTGATCGAGCTGAAAAAAATTTTTTCTTATGTATTTTTCACAGACAAATCGAATGACACCAAAACCGCAACCCAAAAGCCAAAACTCGCGGAGATAAATTGAAAAAACATTTTTGAGAAAGCCAAAATAAAATTCATCTGTGATTTCAAATAGTTGTTTCAAAAAGGTGTTTAATCGTTTTGTAATGGTGAAAATTTGTATCAATAGTGAAGGAAACGAGGAATTTAATGCCGTATTTGTTTTAAAATTTTGATGAAAGTAAGTATTTTAAATATTTTATTGAAAAAAAAAGTATAGGGTTCGCTATTATCGACCCTTTTGCGGTGCCCTAATATCGACCCTCTGTTACGTACGTGTTTTCATTCAGAAATGCCGGCAGTGACGAAGAAAAGGCAGCAATGGTCTCAAGAAAGGATGGCAAAAGCAGTGCTGCTGCCTTTTCTTAGTCACTGCCGGCATTTCTGAATGAAAACACGTACGTAACAGAGGGTCGATATTAGGGCACCGCAAAAGGGTCGATAATAGCGAACCCTATACTTTTTTTTTCAATAAAATATTTAAAATACTTACTTTCATCAAAATTTTAAAACAATTACGGCATTAAATTCCTCGTTTCCTTCACTATTGATACAACTTTATTTTCCATAATTATATTCATTTTCGCCGACGTTTATTTGATCATTTTAGCGAATTTTCAGGGGGGTCGATATTAGGGGACCATTTTTCAAAATTTCATTTTTTCACTTTTTGGAAAAAAATTCGCCAAAAATCGGGGGGAAAACTTTGGGGGCTGGGGTTTCGGGATATGAAACTAGACCATATATCCGACATTTAGAGCCATCGACGGCATTTTTAGGTGAATTACAGGTCGAGTAATTCAAAAAACAAAGATGGGGGTCGATATTTGGGTCTTTTACCCTTAATGTTTAGACAGTTAACCTGTTTTATTACAGTACAAAAAGTGAACTCATTTGTGTTTCTATCTGATGACACGAAACCAAATATTTCTAGAAACGCCCACACGACTTTCATAAAACATTACTTCCCTCGATTTCATTGAAATATGTCGAATTATTCATCAAATCATCAGAAAGCGAGCATACTACCAATATTTCTTATCCGATTTATCATTTTTGAATTCTCAAAATGCACTACAATGAATCTGTTAATGGCTAAAGTAGCAAAGTAGCTATGAACCAACTTTGGTGACCAAATTGGACCGAGTTTCTTCAGGCGGTCCGCGACTCGCCATAGCAAAAAAAAAAAATACGTCTTCATTTCCCAAGAAGACATTTTCTTTTGCTCAAATATTTTCCGCCCTGGATCCCGATTTTCACATTACCACTGATTTTTAAAAACGATTTTTTTATTACTTCTTCAAGTTCCATGGACCAATATTTCAAATTTTCTGAACCATTTGACAAACTATGACACATCCTGTTTGAATTTGGACCAAGCCCCCAGATAAAAATAAAGGAGGGCAACATCTGCATCAAACTGATAAATTCATCATCTTAGAAGGAAAGAGTTCACGCAACTATTTCAAAAAAAAAAAAAAACATTTCAAAATCTGAAAATTTATAATTTTTTTCAACATTCTGTCTGAAGGAATTAATTTTGGAATAAAAATTCTGAAATTCTCTCTCTCGGGTTTTTTAGAAAGTGGCGATTATTTACAACAAATTAATTTTAAATGAAAAATGCAGGACTTTTCGATCATTTTCTTCCCATTTTTAGCGACATTTTGTTATTTTTGAAGGAATCTCTGATCACTTTTAGCACCTGTTGAAACTGTGGCGGATCCAGATAAAGAATTCAGTAAGGAGGAGACACAGAACATTTTTACAATTTTTTTCTGTATTTTCTGAAAAAAATTTCCAAATTTTATGGAGATATGTATTGCGGAGGCGATTTTTTTTTTTGAAAAATTATCCCAGTGACATGAAACCTATTTTTAAAAACAATTTTACTAACCATTTTTGGCTATGAAAGATTCCCCTCCCCCACAGACCTGCACCTGATCAGTCACCTCGTAGACTCAATTCACGGACCATTTTCCCATCTTCTCTCCTTCAAAAATGTCACCACCCATATCACAATTCTACACCAATTTCTTTAGACTTCTCGAATTCAAAATTCCCACATCAAACTGACCTACTGCCTCATTTTCGGCATTTTCCCCAAGCTCTCAAGGACCAAATACCCGGAACTTATCCGTTGAGAGAAAAATTTCCTTTCATCGCCTGCCAAATTACTCACCAAGAGCCATTTAAAACTCCAAGTCGCGGTTCAGCTTTTATAGCGCATGCAAATTCCAATACGACCGTAACGAACGATTAACAACATTAACATTGTTTTAACTAGCAACGAATAACGTCATAAATTATGCCATTAAATGTAACCAACTTTACTCGAATTAACGTAGGTACCTATATAGATACGCGTATAATATGTATTAACGTCGTCGAACGTCGCTGTTTTACTTCTGCCCTTTTCCCCTGCTCCCGGACCCTCGAACCATCGGTTTTCTAACCTGTAAAGAAGATACACGTTCGAAAGGATGTTACTTCGTTTATACTTATTAGCATTAATTCGTGTCGCTTCACGTAGGTACCTAATTAGATTTCTATAATCACGTACCATCAAATTTAAAATTGAGATTCTGTATCGAAAAAATAAAAATACCAAAAATAAATTTCGATTTGGTTGAATTAGAGAAACATTTAAGGCTTAATGAATTGAAGAAATCAGCCAAATATTCCAAATCATATTTTTCAGAGACATATTTTCTCCAGCAGTACGGGGCTGCTTTTTCAGCAAGAGAAAATTGATCGACCTTTCTGATTCTATGGAGAATTTTGGTAACCATACATGAAAGTTATTGAAGCTGGCAAAAAGGAGAATGAAAATTTTTTCCCAAAAAGACATTCAAAGCATAAAATTCTTTTTCCCCTCATATTTTTGAAATTTTCAGAAATTGATCAGACCCTCACCTTACCTCTTTTCTCGAACACTGAAAAGCAAAAAAAAAAAAACAAAGGCCCCAAAATTCCAGATTTTTAATCCTTCCAGGCTCCATTCAGTCCTTTCTGATTTCAGAAATAATCCTGAAAACCTTCGATTGAGAAACAAATTTAAATAAACTCGAAATGAATTTGAGCTTGAACGACAATCCCAAACTCATTTGAATGATCCAGTGATCGACAAAGGCCTCTTTCTTCCACCTTTCCTACTTTCAAATCCGGCTGCAATCAAGTTCCTAACAAAAGATTCCAAACGCCGAGAGAGAAACGACATAAACGTCGTTCGGCGAAAATAAAACCGAAAAGCTTTCATCAAAAACAACTACATAATCGCACGTACCGGCGACGAAATTTATAAGCAATATTTGAAATGAAATTTTTTCCCTTTCCAACGGTGCCTAGTTTTGCGCCTTTCATTTATCATTTGTTGCGTTTTATTGTACCGTTTCGACAATAGCGAACGAGTTTCTAGTAATTTCAAAATGCCATCCGATTGGTTGAAATGTTCCGATTGAGAGAATCTTCCCCATCGTCGTCTCGCGCCTCGCCGCGTCCTTCCAATTGTCGTGGAATTTTTCAATATACTTTTTCACACGGAATAACTTCGACTGAACGCTTTGCTACCATTTTTCCTTTATTTTCCTTTCATCGTTGTTAATTCGAGACACGCAAGATGGACTTTTATCGTAGGTTTCGCACCTTTACCAAACGGTAAATGATATGGGATACTAGTGTTAGATGACATTAGGTACTTTTTGTTTGTCTCAATCAAAGAATTTAATACTTAGCATGAAAGAGTAGCTTTGCGATACGATTGAATTACATGAGCACTTGCTATGTATTTCACATGTTAAAAAAATATAAAACATAATCTTTCTTCGTAAAATCTCCTCCCCTTTGATCTTGTCAAGCAGATTCGACGAGGTAAACTCAAAAATAGGGGAGGAAAAATACTACTCGATATCAAATCTGTTGATACTCGATTCTAGGACAAAACGATGTTCAGTGGCATAGATAGTGACGTCGTAGAGGTATTTCAGTTTCAGAGTTGGCTGCTTTGAAATTGACGATTAAGAAGATTATTTTCCGAGCATCAACAGATTTGATATCGAGTAGTAATTATCCTCCCCTATTTTTGAGTTTACCTCGTCGAATCTGCTTGTCAAGACCAAAGGGGAGGAGATTTTACGAAGAAAGATTATGTTTTATACATTCTTAACATGTGAAATAGTAAGTGCTCATGTGATTCAATAAGTACAAAAAATGTGTTCCTGCATATACTGTACTTACTTTTTTAAAAATTAATTGAAATCTTCTCAAACAATTTTACCAACTTGAATTTTTTTAAATACATTATCATTTTTCAAAAAAATAATATTGAAAAAATTGATCAAATTTTGAGGAAAAATTTCAAAAATTGATCAAACTTTGAGGAGAAAAAAAACTTGGTTTTTTCTAATTTGATTTCAGATTTTCTCAACTTTTTCCTAACGAATATTTTAATAATTACTGTAAATTATCGTAAATATTCCAATTTTGACATTATTTGACAGATCATTTTCATTTTGATTCAAATTTTGATCGTTCTCATTTGAATCTGAGCCATAGTTTTTTTTTGGCTAATTTCTATATTAGCCGTTTAATTTGAATTTTGGTCTTTTTTATTATAGAATCCGAATGAATGTTCAAACCCTGCTCGAGAGAAGCGAGGGCAGAAATTTTCTTATAAAAAAATGAAGTTGAAAAATGATTTAAAAGCAATACTTCCATTTAAAAATCAAAAGGAAAATGTTGAAAATTCGTGCTTTTTGTGGTAAATGATCAAAATGTATGCTACCTATGCTATTTTCATGATTTTCATGCCCAAAAGACACCTTGAACTCCGAAATTTTTTAAATTTTGAATTTTTTTCAAAAGTTTTCAAATGCTAAAATATATTTTCAAATTTTTTCAAAATTTCTTCCAACTACGTACTTTTTTAAAAAAAATTCAATCCAATGCTCAATTTTGATTTTGAAAATTAAGTTTGTAAAAATATTCGAGAAGTTGAAAATCAGCAAAAAATTTTACAGTATACGAAGGAACACGTTTTATGAGCCGAATGGGGGAAAACATTCATTTATATGAATAATAACATCACGGAAGTATTTCAGTTCCAGATTCAACTGTGATACGTCCATTCTCTATTTACCTTTCAGAACTAAACCTCATTCAAAATTGCCAATCAAAAAGCAATACGAGCTGCACAAACCAATCCATTGGAAAGGAAAATACATCGGTACAACCAACGTGGCTCTAATACGAAATTTCTCTACTTAGAATATTTCAGCTTGTCGCTTATACAAATATACGAAATACAATATAGTCGTACGCTGCCGCCACCGCCATAAAAACCAATGACCTTTTTATTTTCGTGCTGTACTTAATCAATAATCGTATGGTACGACGACGTTATGGTAGGACTATAATATGTGCGTATATAGACGTCATTAGGCTCGATTTTCTTCATTTTATTGGCCAATTTACTATATTTTCTTTGTGCATTTTTTTCCTTTCTTTTTTCCATCATAAAACCCGACCACGAACAGCACGTGCTATTTACTATTTGTCATTTACGCGCGTAAATACGATACGAGGAAGAAGGAAAAAAAATTGAAAAGAAAATATTTCATTTGTTCGTTTTGTGCGGTACCTACCGCAGAGTACGATAAAAGAAAAAAACAGCAGGTAATTGTTTTTTCTTTTATACAATTTCAATGTCTCGTTTATACGCGAATGTAATAACGTATTTATTTATACGCGGTGTTTCTTGCGAACCCACAGTTTAGCCGTACTTTTTCCAGTTCGGGTTCGGTTTTTACCTCATTTTTCATTTCCTTTTTCGTTGGTGAATAAAAAAAACACCAGACCAAAGTATGAGAAAAACGCGAAGAAAGTCATTTTTTAAAAATAAGAATAAATATAACTTTCGCCAAGTTGTTTTAAAATTTATATTTCGTTTATTTTTGGACGAATGAGGGTACGTGTGAGTGGTTTTTGTGCTTTTGAGATGGTGAAAAAAATGAATGTCGAGAAAAGTAGATATACATACAAGTGACAGACGTGATTTCAAATTTTTTTAATTCGTTTTTTAACGTGGTTGTTTTTCTATTCAAAAAATTTAGTTTTTCGTTGTCAGCATTTTGACGATTTTTTTTTTTTGAAAACGTAGCAGTAAAAACTAAGTATCAAATAGGCATGGTTTCAAAAATTTTATAAAAAGAGGGAAAGCATTTATATTTTATTACTTTTGCCTAATCGATGGCTAAATTCTGTGAGATATTTTTGAGATCTGAGGCCAATAATTTCAGTTTTTCTCTACTCCAGGATTCTACTGAATTACCAGAGTGAAAATTCGTTGGTAATAATATTCAGATAGAAAATTTTCAATTCTTTTCAGAAATTATTGCTTATTCTTTATTGAAAATTGAAAAAAAAACCACTTGCTTGAAATCGATAAATTTCATGATTTTTCCGATTATTTTGTTTTCCGGCTTGCCTTCGCAATTCGAGAATCAATTAGGGAGGGAGGACACTTTTCGAAGTCTAGGGACCTTGGTAATGGTTTCAATCGATTTTTTATGGTTAGTGACTTTTGGTTTTAATGAACTGAACTTTTTGAAACTTAAAATTTTGAGAATTTCCTGTACTGAATCTGAATTTTTGGGCACTTTTTGAAGTTTGAGGACCTTGAGGATGGCTTTAATCGATTTTTAAGGGTAATCTGGCTCGAATTCGGAAAAAATTGTGTCATTTTTCGTGATCCATCACAACTACTGGTTTTTCAAGAATTTATGAAAAATTTTGCAAAAAAAAAAGCAATCAAAAACTAAAATTTCATATTTTTAAAAACATTTTTAATAGTTAGGGAAAGCAATTTGTAGCATCTGATAACAAGAGAAAAAAATGAATTATACCAAGAAAACGAAAATGACTTTTTCTTAAATTTTTAGCCAAAATTGGTACTTTTCCGTTTTTTCAAAATCGTTCAACAAAATTCGGACTTATGTGAATTTTTTGGGTTTTTTGGATCCTAAAGACACATTTTTACCTTTGAAAAATTAAAGAAGAGATTTTGAAACCTTTTTTAATTTTCAAAATGTAAGTTTCCCAACTCTTAGTTACAAATTCTGCTTTGAATGGAGCAATCGAATACTTAATATTCATTCGAAAGTTCGCAATCTACCGGGGAAAAAATCACGAGAGTAAATCACTGAGAAAAAAGTTCAAAATCAAGATTTTTCTATTTTAAACTCCATCTCACTTTTAGGAGAACTTTTACCGCTCCTAGATACGTATTCGTTTAGAAATCTTCATTTCGCGATTATTCGTTATTTTATGGTTAACCATTTGCAGTAAATTTAAATTTGAAAAAAATTCAATTGGGTAAAAAATTGACGAAAAAATACCAAATTTTCTGCAATCACCAATATCATCCCTTCACTTCCTTCTTTTTTCGGAAAAACACCATTTTTCAACAACCTCAATCTCAATTTACTCTAGAGCCAATTCGGGATCAGTATTTCAGCATCACACGAGCTTTTTAATCTTTCGCAAAGGTCGCTGTACTCGAAACACGGTTACAATTCTACAGAGAATAAAATGGAGAACAGACAGCACAGGACATCGTACACCTACCCAGAAACTAATACATTATAGATGACTCTTCAGAGTCATAGAATGGATAGAAGACTCCCGCGTACCAAAACTTGCAGGTTATAAATTATGTAGGTATAGGTACGTTGTATCGAGCTCTTTGAAGATGTGTAGATAAGTTGTTTTGCAACTAGCAAAAGGCTTTAAATCACAATAAATTCCGAATTTTTCGCTTCCTTGGATAAAGGTTTAGAATGGATATAATTTCGACCCAGCGACAGAAGTAGACTTTATTTCGTTAAAATGATCGATATTCGAACGAATGGTGTGTAATTCCCAAACTTGCCAATGAAATCAAGGTACTAAAATCTTCCCACGAACTTGGTAAATTGACCTCACAAAAGGCAGACTTTCGAATCGATTAGAACATCTTTCGTACATTATCGCTAATACTCGTCGTTGCAATTTCACTTTCGTCCATTTTCATCTGCAACAGGCATAAACTCAATCGACCTGCCGTAAAATGATCAACATTTACTCACCGAAAAACGTTACGAATTAAACAGCGACGTGTACGAATAAATTGGTCAAATCGCGATACCAGCAAATTCCGATGTATCAATACATCACATCATAACTCGACCATCACCAAAGACGAGAAATTCTACGCGAAGACCACAACACGAACTAAACACAACACTCGTAGTAAGTCGCATCAAGCACACATTTTCAAATTACACTCAAATTTTTCAGCCTCGATTCGGCTGGCACTTTTGAAACATGTAAAAATCACAGATCGACGTCGTACTAGAAAAAAACAACAATCGAAACAATTCACTCGAAGACAAATAAATAAAATAGAAATTCGCGAGATTTTTTACAAGATTTCGAAGTGAATTTAAGAAAAAAAAAACTCAAACTTAATTTCACGAGAAGCCCTCCGAATAGAACGCGCCAACTACAAACACTTCTCAGCAACAAAATCGCACGATAAAACGCTTTGCGCGCACCGAACGCGAACGCTTGTCCGAACTGCACAAATATACGAGCTCGATACCGGGAGAGTCGACGAGATCGCAGTGTTACCAATTTATCACTTGAATTATGAATTAGACGAATATTCGCTACCGACGTCGATTTCGGTCCACTTTGAGCTTTCGTTCGTTATTCGTTTTTATACCTCGAGATATGCTTCCGTATCAAAAAAATTCATTTCTCAAGTCCATTCTATTTAGGATCCAAAAACTGAGAGGAATGTCCTTCCAAAGAGCCATTTTCAAAGTCAACTCTCTCAAGAATCACATTCACATAGAATTCTACAGAATTACCATAATTAGTCCCTTTGAAAAAAAAACTGAACAAGTGGAAGCCATAAAAATATTGCATTTGTATCAACTCACCATCATCGTGGCCAAGGACTGCAAAAGCTCGCAAAAGATGAACCAAAGGATCTTTCGAATTTCACTGCTTCTTTCAGGATCATTGATCTGTCAAAAAAAAAAAAAAAAAATAGAAAAAAATGAGAAAAATCATTTTACGATTTTTATGCATACAGGGAATCACATGATGCGTCGTATCTACAATCGTGGGGTCTTTTGGAATAGACAGAAAAAGAAAAATTTTTGCTATTTTCTAAATTTCGCTTGCTATTCTCATCCAATTTTTCTTGCTTCAAAACTATTCAAAAAATATATCCTCCGCCTCTCTTTTCAATACACTATTCTTATAAAGTAAAAATTTAAGAACAAATTGACAAACAAAATGAAACATGGTGTCTACCGGACCGAGAAAATGAAAATTCATGCTATTTTCAAGTTTCGCTTGCCATTTACAAACAATTTTCCATGTTCAAATTTTTTTCAAAAGACACCCCCCCCCCACTCAAATCTCGTATCTGGTACTTACTCATTTTAAATGGGATTTCAAAAACTTTTCTAGCAGTTTTATTTTCATGATGTATTCACTGATTGAGTAGAAAATAATACGAAATCAGCTATGCAAAAAATTTAAGGTGTCTAATAAATTCTCAAAATCATCAAGAAGAATTTTTTTAGATCTTTTCAAACCAATTTCGCAGACATTTTTCTCAGAGTTTTGGAAAAACATATTATCCTCACTCTACTTCCTAATATTTTTTCAACTGATGAAATTTCAGCACCTAGTTTTTAATTGCCTCTTTTTTCAGTGGTTGTATCTTAATTCGAGTTTTGGAAAATAAAAATTTTAAATCCTTCAAAAAATACTGACAATTTTTTTTTACCAATATTAAATTTTCACAGAAAAAAGTATTCAACATACAATGGTAAAAAAAGGAATTTTCAGAAAATACCAAATGAATTTTCATAATTCAGAAATTTTTAGAGACAAAAAAAACAAATAGGTAATATTAAAAAAAGAAAAGTGGAAGCCCTGTCTTCGTTTCACTCGGGCAGAGATTTTTTTGATAAAAAAATGAAATTAAAAAATAATTTTTAAAAGTAATTCTTCAATTTTTAAAATTCGAGAGGAAAATGTTAAAAACTCATGCTATTTGTCGAGTCGAAAATGATGAAAATTCATGCTATTTTCATGTTTTTCATGATTTTCAGGTCCGGTAGACACCAAAACTATACAAAAAGTTCAAAAAAAATCAAAATCAACGGGCAAGACTTTAACTGGACCTTTAAAACGAATTCTGCAGAACTTTTCTCCGAAATGTTGAAAAAACATATTCACCTCCATACTCTTCAATATTTTTTCAATATCACAAAATACTCTGGGATAAAATTTCAAAGAAAAAATGATACAATATGAATGAACAGAAGGTGAAATTTTCCAAAAAAATATGAATTTGAAATACAAAATATAGACATCAAGAATGAATTACATGACATTCATGTTCATATACATTTTTCAAAATTCCAAACGTCAAAGGCAAAAATTATTCAGTTCAAGCAAAGCAAAAGCAAAAATGGAGCAGAACAAAAATACTTCATCATCAAAAAATATTCTGAATAAGTTTCAGAAAAATACAAAATTAATCAATTTTTAAATAAATTGAGGGATTTGACCTCGCCCAATTATGGCATTTATAGAATTTAAACATCTGCGTACAAAAGTCTGCGGGCATTTTCCAAAGAAAGGAGGCAAACGTGGAGGCATCTATGGTGATAATTTCACACAGAAAAATTATTTTGACTGAAAAAGTCAAATAAGGATATTTCATAGAAAAAGAAGAAAAAAGTTTTTTCGAGCAGAAAATTTTCAAGATGCTCAATTTTTTCTGATAAAATCATAAAAATTCTTGCTATTTTCTCATTTTTTGTAGGTAGCTAAAAATTTTTTTGCTGTTTTCTGGATTTTCTGGGGTTTTTGGCCAGTAGACACCCCGACCATACAAATTAATTTTCAATGTGAGTACTGAATCTGAGAAATGAAAATTATGGCTATTTCCTGGATTTTTCTCACCATTCGTATGCTATTTTTCTTGCCTTCTTCGCTAAAAGATAATCTCTTTCATCTTTAAATGAAAAAATTCCAAGAAAGAAAATGTTGAAAATTTTTGCTTTTTGCGGTAAAATTATCAAAATTCTTGCTCCTTTAAAGCTTGCTTGCAACTAAAATAAAATTCCTGCTATTTTTTGGTTTTCCTGTGTAATTTTTCTCGCCAGTCAAATCTGCAAAATACTCCTCTACCCATCGCCCTATCTACTCGTTCGACATCACGAAACTTTCAGCCATGCAGCCACACTCCGATTGAGAAATTTGCATCAACCACAGGTGGCGACACTGGCACAAAATTTTTGACAAACCACCCTGCGGTAAAGGTGTATGTGTATTCGGTAAGGGCGCACGCGTACCCCTTAGACTCCTTGCCACGACTACACGAGGAGCACGGTGCGGTGACGGGCGAACAGAGGCAGAAAAACTATCGAGGGTACGTCGGGAGGGTAAAACCGAGCCTCGCGTACCTTTAATCTATCTTATACACATACACGTATGTCTATATAGTGTACGTAGGGTACGTTACGTACGTACGTATACCCAGCCGAGGGTTACTGAAATAATATTTCTTCTTTGTTCTTTATTAATCACGCCAGCACAAACGTTAGCTCTCAATGTATGTATAAAACACGCCTACGTGTACCTACACTACACCCCCAGCACCCAGCCCCCCTCGCAATCCCAACAATACACATACACGTACACTTGCCTACCCTCTTGGCTAAATGCAAATTTACACCTAGACACGAAAAATTCACTTTTTTTTTATCGATATCAACAAACATCACGTCGCGTCGTACTGTATACACGCCCTAGTAAATTACCTCTTTTTCGCCTCTCTTCCCCCTTAAACGCTTTTCGCAGGTTCGCATTTACACACGCACTAATATGCATACGTACGAGATGTCCTAGGTAGATAATGGCAAGCCTCGAGACACAAGGGACCTACCTACTTCGGCAGTCTGGGTCGATTTTCAATTGTTGCAAATTCGCGTGGAAAAAATTTCTGTCCGAGGGTGCGATTCCGACGCCGAAACGATGGCAGCATCGACGTTAATTGGATCCGGATATTTATTCGGTACTCGGACCGCGATAAATTTCCACCGACAAATTACCCGACTGTAAGAGGAACAGATCACGCCTTTATTTTGAAAAAACGTTTTCTCTGTTTTGCGATACGAACAACCAACCAAAATGTGCAGGAGGCAAGGCGACGGAGTTCCTTTTGCAATTGCAGCTTCCGCTGCGGTCTGCTTTTCCGTTCGTTTTCGTCTTTCTATTTCTTTCTCGCCTTTTTTTTTTCGGGGCTATTTTTCATTTTGAACTGGGGGTTTTCACTGGCGCGTTCTATCATCAACAGGTACCTCGATTTGAAACTTTATCAATTTTCTATTGTGTTTGTGGTGCTGGAGGTTTTTTGGGAGTGGAAGGATCAAAGAATGGGAAACGGTTGACCGCAAGAGGGAGGGGAAAGGGGTTATTAGTTTTTAATCGCACAGGAAACCGTCTCCTGTGCGGTTTGGCGTGAAAAAACTGTATGAAAAGAGCAGATTTTCGTAAATGAAAAAGCTGCTTGAAATGGATTATTTCAACTGCCTATTTTCAATAGATTTTTAGAACAAAGAGTGAGTGGTTTTCACTTTCGCGGTGGGGGAGGGGAGGGTCGTTCCGTACGAAAACATTTTGGTCATCACTCATGAAAGAATAGGAATTTTTTTCAACTATTCAGTAAAACAAAAATGGAAAGCATGCATTTCAAAAACCATATTAAAACAATTTTACAAAAATAAATAGCAAAATGTGTATACCTTTACCTATCCTGTACTGACTTTTCCCCTTCAAAATACAGCCTCAAATGTTTTTCATCATTTTATTTTTTTATGGAGTAAAGGGAAGGGTGACGTCTATTTTTATAAAACTAAAAATCATACAACTTTTCCCCACTGAAAAAAAATCATAAATCTGTTCAAGTTTATTTCTCAAAAAGCCTTTCCTAATAGGGGTCAAAAACGGCCCATGACCCAAAATGCTCCAACTGAAGGATAAGTACGATTAATTCGAAAGGGGGTCAGTTAAAGTTCGAGGGGGGGGGGGTCAAATAAAAAAGTAAGTCGATCGTTGAATTCTACGCCCTCAGATTAGTGAAAATCGATTTGCCACACGCCATTTCAATTTTTTATTATACTTTATCCCCAAAATGAGGAGGCTAGGTGACACCGAGGGGTCAAATCCAAAAAATAAGCAAATATTCGAACTCAGCGCCTTCAAATACCCAACAAACGACAGGTCACACGTTATTTTTCATTTTTTTGAATTTTGACCTTATCAAGAAGGTTACCGGGGAGGAGGGGTTCAGAGAATTCGGATGAAACATATTCGAAATCAGCGTATTCGATTCAGCAGAAATCGATGTGCTACTTCAATTTTTCGATTTTTTTGAATTTTGGTCAAAATTGTGGCCCTGGTACCTCTTAAGGGGCTGAAGATCCCATCTTGAAAATTTACTGGTTGAAAAGAGGGTAAAAAGATGAAAGTTGATCTTTCACTACTGAGCTTTTCAAAGTGTGATTATTGTTTTTGAAATTCCTATCAATTTTTTTTGACTCGTAAACAGTTTTCCTCCAAGGCTTAAGTATAAATAACTTATTTCGAGATATGAGCCTTCAAAGTTGGGTAATTCGGCAACCCAGCCCCTATGAGGGTTAGAAAGGAAATGATCGTGGATTTACGAATAAACCATCAATGGGAACTTGTGAAAAGACCAGACACTATTTTTCGTCGTTGAGAAATACAGAGGATTTTTTGAAAATTTTCCGTTTATATTTTCAATTTTTCTTTCATTTTGAAATTTTCAATAACTTTTCTGGGAGATGTTTGGAGGAGGGGAGGGTGTTGGTGGTGCAGGAGGTGAAGTGCCATGACTGCCAAATTTTTATTACGCCTGTCAAGTGGTCATGCATCACATATATTTTTTTGGTTTCCGAATTTGGGTGCACCGCGTTCGAAAAATCAACCTTCCTCTCTCTCAAAAAAAAACCACATTTTTCATCACTTTTTTATAACTTCGAAGTGAGTTTTCCCTACTCGAAGCAAAATTTTGAACCAAAACAGGAATAAATTAAAAGTACATCTACATATCTAGATCTACTAAAAAGATCCCATTTCCAAATTTCAATGGCTGAAAAGCATCTCTTAAATTTTGGTGAATTTTTGAAATTACAAATTTATTTTTCATCATCCAGTTTGGTCCAGTTAATCATAAGAAAATTTGATCTGATCAAGAAAAAAAAACTGAAATTTGATAACAACCCTATTTTCGACTTGTCGAATCGATTGGAAGTGGTTCTGAAACGTTTTAGATATTTTTTGGAATTTTCCAGCATACCGAAGAAAATCTCATAAAAATAGTTTCTAAAGTGTGAGGTAAAAAAACGTGGGAAAGCAATGAAATGCTCGAAGAAATAATTGATAAAAACTTGTCGATTGTTTGTTTTGAAATAGAATCGAACACAACGATATAATTTTTTTAATCGGATAAGAATTACAGCAGGTTGTGCGATTACCGGTATTACATTTCGGTATCGTTTAACATCGACGATATCGTATTTCAGTATCGCTGAGCAGGCGAAATGTTTGCTAATACTATTAAAACGATTCGGATTGATTTTTAGTTCACGGCATAACGTTTTAATTCGGATTCTCGGACGACAATAAAGGTCTACTTACAACTGAGCGGATAAAATTGGACCCAACGGGATTATAACTACGCTGACGAACTGGATTCGAATACATAACGACGTAGGTATGAAGTTGAAAATGAACGAAAAACGAAGCATTTTCAAAGCAGATATTAATTCGCGAACGTCGATTCGACACGATGCGAACCCCAGTGGTACCCTTTGCCAGTGGGACGGCTGTCCCGTTTATTCGCAATGGTACTCGTCACCTTTAAAAAAAATTTCCTTTGATATGGCAGCCGGAGATGAGGGCTGTTGAAACGCCATCGTACGGTAATCGTATTTAGCACGCTTCAAACGAGCCCGAAACTTGATTTATTTTCAAACAATATCGACGCCCGTGATAATTCTCGATAATGCGGAGACGAGAAGAGTTCTGTTCAAGTACAACGAACATATTGTGTCATTCTTTATTATGAATATGATTATGAATCGACGTGAGGTGACGATGGTATCCAAGAATTGAAAAAATTTCCCAGACTCGCGTATGTACGTCGACGAGGATTACTAATACACCTAAAGTCCGCGAATTCCGATGCCGAATAGTTTTTGCCTCGCGTCGCGTCGTGCGTCGTGATGCTGGTAACGTTCCGATAAGAAGACGCCGAAAGGCAGTCGACGCTCGTAAAGGATATGCCTCTTCTTCAAAGTCACCAACATCCAATCAAAAGTTGACTTTTTGCCAACGATACGCGACGCAAAGCGAAGCACACGTTATAATATTATGTTCAAAGCTCGATAACGTGTTCTATTAAAGTCGCATAAACAGCGTAATATGGCGAAAACTATACGCTCTTGAGCACCTATTAAATATCTTCAAAGATTATGACAGCTTCGTGCTATGCCTTCGTCGTACCGTCTCCTTTCTTCATCGCGTACTCTCTCATCCTTCATACAACCAACGTAATTCTCCGTATCGATGCTCAAAAGTTTTCTCCTCTCCTCGGGTGACGAGTAAGCATATACATAGATCGCGTGTATCGTGTACGGAGTGCGTCCGCGTCCGTCCTTCGTACGTCTACCGTACCGTACCGTATTGTAGATAGCGTCTAAATATGTAATTAGCTCGAGAGAGAGTCGCTAGTCGGTTCGACGACGACAGCTTCTCTCTCGCCAACCATAGATGTTTACAAATAGTATCAAATTCTAGCGCAAACAAAATTATTAATACGGTGCGAGTATCGATCGTAAATGTGTAAACAACCAAAAGTGAAAACCATTTAGTAACGTACCGCATGATGAATGGACGAGTCGCGCCGCAGCGCCGCTCAACATCGAGTAGCTCGAATGCTGCAGCTATTTGCTTGTTTACATTTACTAATAGGCCTGCCTATACTTTCAACTCTGCAAGTTAACTGTACCCGAAACATACGACTCTGCGATGTATTCTGCTATCAAATCCGAATCCCGGAACCGACCTCACTGTATATAGTTGAATTATGTCAAAAAATGACCACATAATCTTGATTTTTACACAAAAATGTGAATTCTAGAAAATTTAGATTACTCCATTTCCACAGAGAAGGAGAATGGAAAGCTGTAAAGTCTCCATGAGGTAACCCAAACCCAAACCCAAATCCAAACCCAAAAAACTGGAACCTGAGCCCAAACTCGGAACCCGAACCTGAACCCAGAACCCTAACCGGATTATTAATCCGGTTTTTAAATCAATTTTTAAAAGATACATATTTTGTAGAAATAATGGATTTTTTAATCGTTTCGATCGATTTTTAATATAATGTATTTCAGTTTAAAATCAAAAATCAACTTTTTTTCATTTCAAAATTATTAAAAAAACGAATCACACCCTAACCAAATCGAACCGAACCGAATTTGAAACCCTGAACCCGATCATCACGAACCCTGAACCGCGAACCTGAACTCGAAACACTTGGATTCGGGCCACCACCCCTAGAAAAAACTGAATCTCGATAATAAGTTTATAAAAATCATATTTGGCAACACTGAAAAGTGTGAACCAGCCCGGATTTTTCCTTTTACAGATGCTATCTTCTAGACTTCCGTAGGTAAATACAAAAAAACAAATAGAAAAGAATCTTTTTTTAAATAATGAAAAAATTTCTTAAAAAGCTTCAAAGTACTATTAAATATATTTTTTTAAATCCAATAAAATACCTATTCAAAAAGGATCTTGGACGTCAAATTCGTTTTTGAGATTTTGGTATTTTCTAAATCTATATAGAATTATCTTTCAAATGCCATCTATCCGTGACCTTTTTTTCACAAAAAATTGACGGTTTTATAAGGATTTCAAGTTTGATTTTGGAAAAACGCAGTTTTGAGAAAAAAACGTGTAAAAAGTTTTAGAGCAGAACTTTTCAATAAAAGATGTATTCATGGTGTGAAATTTTCATTTTTTCCCAATCTTATGAAGAAATTCGGCGTGGAAACCGAAAAATTTGGTTTAGGAGCTTTATCAGGCTTCCAAGTGTTTCTAAAATGTCAAAAAGTGAGATTTTGGGTTCACATACTAAATCTTCCTCGCAATCCTCCCATTTTTTCAAATCCAAAAACTAAACAAGGATGCACTTCCAAAACTGAAAAAAAATAAAAAATAAAAATCTCCCAATTTGGACCCAGCGCACATCGAAAAGCCACAAAAGCGACAAAATTTCGCACCCAAACCACCATCATACTCAATTTCTCGCCACCATCCTCAAATTTCACACATCGACACCCGAGTTGACATCGTAAATTACACGTATCACCTCCGATGACCTACTTTAAACAGCGCCCTTTCCTCACACCACGAAATTAAATTAAACGAGGGGCAAATCTGTTGCACGGCGTTACCTAACACATCGACGTGGTTACTGGTTATCTACCGTATAGAATTTCCATCGCACCGGAGATTTACACCAGCTCGGCTTACCTGTCGGCAAGAAAAACACGAATTAGCCGCTCGCATTCGTGTAAACACGCTGGTAAGCGACCTCTGACCCACCACCTTTCGCCGACTGCTCCTAATATACAAGAGTATAATAAATAAACAAACGCGTTGTATTCGTATAAAGGCATCTATGGCGATGGCGATGGCGAAGGTGGAGGCGTCGCGTCGGGCAATTCTATAGTATGGCATATACGTTTATATACATGTATGTACTTTATACGTACATACGTGCGGTGTAAAACGTTCATCATATGTTGACTTTATAATATTGATTTCATTGTTTACCCGCGCTGGTCGTAAGGCCGTGCCGGCACGGGTTAAGGGATGCGGTGGCATGGCTCGGATGGAGAAAAAAATAACATCTCGCGTTCGTTCGACGTCGAAGAAAAATTACAAGCGTAAAATTCTACCGTTTGCGTGAATTTCAAAACACCTCCGCCTCCGCTTCCTCTTCCTCGAGCTTTGGCAGGCCAGGTCGCGCCACACCGACGTTATAATAAAGAAAAATACCTATACATTTGGTATACGTACGCCAACTCTAGGTAGTACCTCAGCAATAGATACGTACGCGTACGGCCGCCGTATAAATTTCCTTTAACTACGCGAAAGGGTATCATTTGGCCGCCGAATAAAAATACGACCGCCGTTTATACCTACTCACTCGCGTATCTACATCGAGCTCGGCAGACAGAAACCCCCCGAACGGGAAAAACGAAAAAAAATAATCCAGATTATACGGGGAACGTTTGTAGGTACGAGAAAAAAACACCAATTGGGGAGGTTTTCCGTCAGACCAGATAAACACATCTTTCTACAACGACTAACGCTTACGGCTAACTATTTGATAAAACCGAATTAACATAGAAATCGCTCGCGAGCGAAAGAGTAAAACAAAAACAGGAAAAAAAAACATCGACGTCGCAGCTTTAAAAAAAAGAAACGACCAACACGCGACAGAAGGCGAATTTTGCGGAAAATCTACCAAATGACGGCGCAATTCCATCTCATTTTCTATACGTTCGATTTCGATTCATTCGTATAATACGGGCATAGGGTACGTCTCCGTATATCTCTTTTACATATCGTCGATATTGTTTGTAAATGTAATTATTCGTAGCATCTGTAGTATATCTTCGGATAAGTTCATCGTTTATATACGCGAGGAGATATATCTGCGGAGGTGAGAAGTTGTCAAAACACCCGACTTTAACCCGATAAATGGCAACTCGACACGTCACAGGCGGAAATTTTACTGCTACGAAAACGTACATCGAGCAAATCTAATATACTTTAACGTATACCTAATCCTAAACATATTTCATAGTTACTCGTATATGATTTCATTATACAAGTATAAACTACCTATCTCTCGCTCGTTTTCCTCTCAGCTCCCGATTGCATCTCGATATCGCGCCGAGGAACGTTATACTTCTCAAAATGATTCGTATACTCGCAGCCAACCCTACAGACATGCGAGAAAACCCGTATAAAAAGGGCGCCGCCGCATCTTCTAAATTACTCTATACCCCTGTACCAATGAAATATTGAATGATTTATATCTCACGAGCCCAACTTATACTAAACAACACCCAGAAGATACACGGATAGCTTCAAATGGACCACTTAACCCTTGCGCGCAGCCACTGGGCACTTTTTATTACAATTTTAAGCGTTTCAATCGGCTCAAATTTTTTACCCCTGTGCGAGAACCTGAATTGAATTTTCAATGCTACCGTTCCGCCGTCCTCTTCATCTATTCATCCTCCCTCTTCCTCTCGCTCATCGTCTGTTCGTTGTACTTACTCGTATCACCTAAATGACCTCGCTGAAATTTTACAGCTTAGAAAGACATCATCGCACGTGTTCGTATTACTTCCCAAAATGACCGTTTCCATTTTCTTTGTTTTCAAAGCAGATATGGGGTTTGAATAAAGAGCTACCTATATTGTAATTTCTTTCGTTGCTCGATGCAAAATATACCTACTTTAATATTTGAAATATATTTTTGAAATTGTCACAACAATTCAGAAACCCATTAAATGACAGTCTCCAATTTAAATTGATAATGGGATTTTCAGAAAGAACCGCAATAAATATACTCTATATCATTTATAAATCAGCGATAATTATCAAAAAATACTGAGAAACACTCAGAATTGCCGCACAGGAGAGAATCATTGAAAAAATTTTCATTTAAGCAAATAAGTCAGAAAAATTGCTGGAAAATCAGTTGAAATTCAGGCAATCGGTGAAATTTATGAAATTACCTACATGACTGAAAAATGAATGGAAATCTTTTAAAAACATGGTGTCTACTGGATTGAGGAAATGCGAAGATTCATTATATTTTCGATTTTCATAATATTCATGTCCGGTAGACACCATGTTCTGGTAAAAAATTCGATAATTACGGTAAATTACCGTAAATATTTCAGTAATTAGAGTAAATTATCGTAAGTATTCTAATAATTACGATGAATACCGTGAAAATTTTAATAACTATACTGTAAGTGTATAATATAATCGTAAATATTTTGAAATTACGGAAAATGACCATAAATATTCCAGTAATTATGATGAAAAATAGGAAATATTTCAATAGTTGCGGTAATTTACCGTAAATATTTCAATAATTACGGTAAATTACTGTAAATATTTCAAGAATTACAATAAATTACTGTAAATAATGGAAAATATTTTGATAATTACGGTCAATTACCGTAAATATTTCAGTAATTTGGGTAAATTACCGCAAACATTTTAGAAATTACGGTGAATTACAGTAAATATTTCAGCAATTACGATAAATTACCGTAAATATTTTAGTATTTACGGTAAATTACCGTAAATATTTCAGTAATTACGGTAAATTACAGTACATATTTCAGTAATTACGGTAAATTACCGTAAATATTTCAGTAATTACGGTGAAGTACCGTAAATATTTCAGCAATTACGGTAAATTATCGTAAATATTTCAGCAATTACGGTAAATTACCGTATATATTTCAGCAATTACGGTAAATTATCGTAAATATTTCAGAAATTACGGTAAATTATCGTAAATATTTCAGCAATTACGGTAAATTATCGTAAATATTTCAGCAATTACGGTAAATTATCGTAAATATTTCAGCAATTACGATAAATTGCCGTATATATTTCAGTAAATACGGTAAATTACTGTAAATATTTCAAGAATTACGGCAAATTACCGTAATTTTTTCTGTAATTACGGTAAATTACCGTTAATATATCAATAATTGCAAAAATTCACCGTAAATATTTCAATGTAATTATAGTAAATTACCCTAGATATTATAATTTTGACATTATTTCGCCTCTCATTCACATTTTGGTTTAAATTTTGGTTTTTTAAATATTTGAATCTGAGCCGTCGTTTTTTGGCTTATTTCCTTGTCGTTTGATTCAAATTTTGGTCTTTTTTATTCGAATCCAAATTAATGTTTGAGCCCTGCTCGAGAGAAGTTTTTTGTGAAAAATGATCAAAATACATGCTATTTTCATATTTTTCATGATTCTCATGCCCGGTAGACAGTGTAGACACCGTGAAAAATCAGTGAAAATTTGCTGAAAATCAGTGAGTTTTGCTGATTTTTCTTGTGCTGTGCAAAAAGCATAAAAATTCTTCATTTTCAGCCAATTATCGACGATTTTTCAGCAAAAATCAGAGATTTTTATAGAGTTTCCAGTAAATTTCACTAATACGTGGATAAATTTTGAAAAATACAATACAACGTTCTGGAAAAAATTATGAATTTTTTACTTCAGGAAGGGGGATACTTACATAATGTTCATTAATATTCTGAAAAATTCCTGCCAAGATCCTGTAAAAATCCTGCTTTTTGGTTTCAAAATTTTGCTAGACACCCTGCAATGCGATACATCGGTTGAATATTTCATTGGGCAGAATGAACCAAATCGGCGGAATAGATTTGCGATAATTAATTTAGCGCAGGATACGACGCGCAGTCATATCGTCGAATGACAATTTGACACATTCGAAGGACATATACCGACATACGTATACATTTGGGACTGGTGTGCAGAG
This sequence comes from Pseudococcus jackbeardsleyi, assembly GCA_038380155.1. NCBI lineage: Eukaryota > Metazoa > Arthropoda > Insecta > Hemiptera > Pseudococcidae > Pseudococcus > Pseudococcus jackbeardsleyi. The sequence continues at coordinate 2,606,258 of CM076240.1, forward strand.
CAGAATACGATGCCAGCGGCTCCAAAGGGGTCCAGCGTACGTTTTTACATAGTCTGTGGGTTCGGATTACGATAGCGTGATGATGGTTGTCAACGTAATATGAAGATTAAATTACGTTTAATTCCAACATTTTAGCGGTTCACCTGGCGCAAAAGCACGAAAAACCGAAAACCTGCGACGGTTCGGGGGTGGCCGGACGATTATTAATGTTTGAAGCGGAATTTTGGACGTGGCGTAGACAAAATCTGAGAAGAACACCGCTGGGTGGCTGCGAATTCGCGACGTGTCGATATCGTGATTAATGCGTTTCCTTTTGTCTTGGAAAAGTGCCCCCGAAAAGAAAACGAATACGGTGCAAGCGGCGTCGGCGGATTTTTTAAAATGATTTTTAGCTTAATTAGCATTCGAAATGGCGACCGGGCCGGGGCTCGAAGCTCGTTAACATTCGTCCAACGATTTCGCCGAGTTGCGGATTCGGATTTATCGGAAAAATTTTCATATCGTCGAGTCGGTGTTTTTTTTGCCACCTTTTTTCGAGTCGTTCGTCCGAACGGAGATGGCGCTGCCGATGCCGGTGTCGGCGGGTGTAAGAAGCGCAATATACGAAGAAAGGTGAGAACGGGGCAATTTCAAGCGTTGAATTTAAATGATTTCTATTCTTATGTAAAATACATTTCCGCGAATAAAACGAAAGAACTGAATAATAAATCGAGTCTTACGGTTTTCGTAAATAGATTTAAAACTCCCTCGTTGCCGTCGTAACTTCAAATAATTTACTGTTACAAAGAGATTTCACGGCGTAAAACTTTTCACGCGGCGCGTTCCGCTAACAAATAATATACTGCGAATTATAGGGAGTTGGAAATTTATTTCTACATGCTGCGAATTGCATTCGCACTCCCTAAGCATCATCCATGCATACTTTGGCGAAATCTTGTTTTTTTTCTCCTCCTTTTTGTACCTTATTCGCCAAAGGTGTACGATATACGTATGTTTTATTGACAAAAACTATATACGAATTCGTGGTGTTTTTGTTCTATAACCCGACGCTGTCCTGTTTTTGCAGCATTCGCATTTTCTAGGAATAAACAATCTCGGGCCCCTGTATTCCGTATATAAAGTTTTCACATATGGTTCGACGATTTCACGCAAAACTCCGCATCGTATCGTGTAATTTCATTCCAACTTTTTATAAAAACTATTTCATCGTCTGCACATACTTAAATTTCACGCCATCTGTAATAATAACTCGTATTATCGAAGGGTTTTTTCGTTCTTTCTTTTTTTTTATTTTTTCAATAACAAATTGTAAATTTTTCCAACGTCTGATGTATAATACCGTCGTCATCAGCGTGAACGATATTCCATCAACGACTAGAAACGATGTACGTCGTCGATGCGGATTACCGTATCGAATAACGACGTCAATTTGTCAAATAAACCGTTAATAGTGTTTGGAAAATATATTGAAATGAGGGAAATACTGCAACGTCGAAAAATGAGCTTGATTATAAAGCGGACGTATACCGAATAATAAATGAAAAGGCGATCAAGAGAGAAAAAATGGTGGTAAAAAATCAACATCTAGAAAACGCCTGTTTTTTGTGGTAGGCAATTTTCTCGAATTTCACTGTGAATTTTTCCAGCAGATGTAATAAAAGTGTGAAAAAAAATTCATCTAACGGAGAAGCACGTAAACCGACGATGACTTGAATTTTTTTCAGCTTCGTGGCCTCGGGGTGAAAAATTGTAATAACCAGAATTTTAGAGGATGAAATTTTTTTTCCAGATCGTCCTTGCTTTATACATCTGAACTAGAACTCTTCTGACTAGTAAGAGCTCTTTCAAAAATCCTCTGAATTACAGAGATTTTACAAGAATATTTTTCCATTTAGGCAGTTGGTATTTTCTGACGTCATATTGTCATATAAAGTGCGAGTCCGATCGAGCGAGTCTCGCGATATTTCGTATACGCTTTTACGTTCTTTTTAACGATCTTCCAGGGTAACAATTTTTGCCACATCTACGACAATTTTTATGATATTTCAATTATTTTTGTGTCGTATAATGCGATCTCGATAAATTTTATATTCAACTGTTTTACTGCAAATTTGATGATTTTCAATTATATTTGCGTATGCTCGTAACGTTTAATCAAAATTTTATAAGATTTGGTGACTTTATGGAATTTTAGTTTGAAATGGTCTCTGAAGCTTGGTAATATTGTACTTCGTTATGAGAGATGAGCTGAGAGAGTAATTTTTCTCTCGGAATAGATAGTTTTATAAATTTGTTTTCTATTCTCAAAAAGAACCTCTTTCAATTCAGTATGTCACTTTTTGTAAGAATATGAAAAACAGTTGTATGAAAATTTGAAAATTTTGAATTGTACTCGATGGAATTTAAAATCAATATAATCTAAAATTTTAGAGGAAAATCAACTAGGGTCCTGATGAATTTCATATAGGTAGGTAAAAAACGCGAATTGTCTGCTATTAATTTTTGTTGGAGTAAGATTTTTCAAAAAAGCATACGTCATTTTCTAGATTTGTACCAATTTCACCCTTTGGCGCCCTCATAGCCCCTCAAATTTTGAGAATACGTGAACAAAAAATTAAAATTGCGTGTGCATGGTGTCTAATGGATTGAAAAAATAAAAATTCATGATACCTTCATGCTTTTCACGATTTTCATGCCCGGTAAACACCTTGTTATAGTAAAAATTTTAGTAATTACGGTAAATACCGTAAATATTTCAGTAATTACGGTAAATTACCAGAAATATTTCAGTAATTACGGTAAATACCGTGAATAAATCAGTACTTACGGTAAATATCGTAAATATTTCAGTAATTACGGTAAATACCGTGAATAAATCGGTACTTACGGTAAATATCGTAAATATTTCAGTAATTACGGTAAATTTCCAAAAATATTTCAGCAATTACAATAAATTACCGTAAATATTTCGGTAATTACGGTAAATCATGGTAAATATTTTAGTAATTATGGTGAATATTTCAATAGTTACGATGAATTATCGAAAATATTCCAATTTTAACATAATTTCCCGAATCATTTTCATTTCGATCTAAATTTTGATCTTTCTAATTCGCCATCATTTTTTGGCTTTTTTTCTATTGGCCGTTAGTACAAATTTTGGTCTTTTTTATTCGAATCCGCGTATGCCCGGCAGACACCATGGTGGGGAAATTTTGATTTCTACTAATTCAGTGGTGCTGAACTTGATTATTAACTCAGTTTTTCAATTTTTTTTCCCCGGGTCTCACACTGGCTCTTTTAAAAAAACAATTTTTTTTTTTTGTAAATTAGGCATTTTTTTACTGCTAAAAGCTAAGAATAAATTTACACTTAAACTCTTTTCCTCATATACATACATGCTGTTGGACTTACGCCGCTTAGGAATAGGGGTCTTCAATTGATATCAACTTTGAATTTTTGATTTTCACAACAAACAATGTTTATCATTTTGCATTCCAAAATTGAATCAGTACAAGAAGTTGAATACATTCAAGATCTGTACATAAACTTGATCGATATAGGTAATTGTTTTTTCTATTACTTTACATAACCTATTATTTTTTAATTCTCATTCGAATGCTTCAAGTTCACGTACATTCAACTACATTATAGGTGCACACCCAATCATATAACTCGACATTTACTCGTTTTACAACGAGTATAATACATATTATCAGTACAGGTGTACAGCTGTGTGCTTTTACTCGTCGGAGAATAAACACAAACACAATAGTACACACAACTAAGATTTTCGAAACCATTTTACGTCGTATTTTACCACAGACGCCATACACCATATGGGTCTGATGTTCATTCCATACTACTTTAATTACTTCTTAATTATTGTACCTATATTAAAAGCTATTCGTTCGAATTAGGTACACGAGGTATCTTGAATCTACCCGCCGCGCCGTCAATAGATATGTAGCAAATACCCACCTAACCAACCAGTCGTCCATTTCATAAACTTTTCTGCTAAATTACCATCGTATTTTTTCATAAAAAAAAGTTTTCTTTTTTTTCTTGAATTACACGACTTGAAAAAAGTACTTCTTTTACTGTACAATATGCCTTACTTATCTCGTAAATTTCCAAGGCCAGCAACTAATGAATTTTTTTCGCCGACTTTTTCTTTCTTCCGAGTTGCTTAATTTTATTCGAGTTTCGCGACACTTTTCTTCGGCGTGTGAATTTATTCTCGAGACCGAAAGAAAAGAACCGAGATTAATTTTATTACCAAATGATGCGACGCGATGGACGAAGGTGAGTATTTTTTGTCGCCGTAGAGTTGGCCCAACCGCGTGCGTTCGCCGTTCGTTGGCTCTGCAGACCATAAAGTATACACGAGTACGACCCAGCTTCGCGTAGTAGATATTGTTGGAGATTTCTTATTTTTGATTTATTTTCACGACCGCTGCGCAGCTCGGTGCCATATACCACAAAGGTTTGCGAAAACACTTTATTGCCTTAGTTTTTATTATTTATTCGCCCGACTATTATTTATCAAAATTAAACCGAGCCGTACCTATATTTCTGAAATTATTGCGGAAGGAATTTTTCATCGTTTGGGACCTCTTTCGGACGCGTTAAAAAGGTGATGTTACCATCGAATTGTATAAAACTAGGGTACCTATGTAGAAAGCGTAGAATCGATTTAAACTGGATATTTTTCATCTTCGGTCCTATTTTGCTCCTCTTGACGCAGAATTTCTATCGAAAATTCTTCTCGCATCGAACTCCCTGTCAAACATTCTCCTGGCGCAGAACTCCCAAACTCCCAATTAAATCATCTCCTGACGCAGACCCCCCCTTTTTAAGCATCCTCCTAGTGCGGAACTCCCATTCAAACATCCTCCTGACGCAGAACCCCCTTTTAAGCATCCTCCTGGCGCAGAACCCCCCAACGAAAATTCTATGAAAATCTATTTTTACTGGTCATTTGCAAACGTATAGACACTCCAGCAGTTCAATGTTGCTCAAGTTTTGAAACAAAAATAATTTTATCAACGCAGATGGGGGGGGGGGTGTCAAAACTTTTTTCTAGACAAACTTTCTTCACGCATCTGCATAAATTTTTGAATTTTTGCCTACGCTCATTCTAAGCGTGATTTTTTTTTCTTGGCGGTTTCAAATCCACAAGAAGAAAATTTACTCTTCCAAAATCATCACACGACGTTTTAGGCGTCGAAGAAACCTTTTTTTCCATCTTGAAGAGCAATTCACCATCGAAATTACACAAATTTGAAATTCCAGCGTTGATTTCAGGTTTACATTCAATTCTGGTAGGTGTTAATAACGAAATTCAACCGCTCCCAAATCATACATGCCTTCGTTCAACAAAACCATCTTCGACTCGTTCGAGAAACTCAAACATCATTATTTTTTGGTTACGAAAACATTGAAAACAGTTTCAAAGCGTTCGACGCTCTTATGCATGATCGCGCAGTACGACGAATTCGCAGAAATGTAATCTATATTAAAACACCTACACGATATGTAGGTCTATACAGTACATATAAGAAAACAGCGACTATTGTGTGCTGTAACTGTAAGTAAGCACTAAGCACTTAACGCATTGACGGGTAAATTTACGACTCGGCGATAGGATCGCGTCGCTGGGAAAGTTCTCTTCTCTAGACGCTCCGAAGCAATTTAAATCGCAGAGACAAAAATTACAAAAATTCTTTTACCCGACGCGCCTAGTCATTTTTCACTTTGTTGAAAAATTCTCCACAAAAGAAAACGTTTTCGTGTACCGGTAGCTAACAAAATTTCCCGAGCGACGAGTTTTGCTTTCAGGCGAAACCTTTTTCTCTTGGCGAACAAATCGAGGAATTCTAGAGCAAATACGACAGATGTGTTGCGCTTTAGAGAAGTCTTCGCGGCAATAAATAAAATTCTCGGCGATGCGACGCGGTCGTTTGAAACATCGAGTAACTGAATTTACGTTATTGAAATAAATAAAGCAAAACATTTCCGCAGCTGAGGTGCCTTTTGGGCCGAATTTCGCGAATATAATTTTTATACGAAGTAGTTGACTATGAAAGGTTTTAAAAATCATAATCCCGAATACGAGCAAAGGAAGTAAGCTTCTGATGAAATAAAATAAAATGAATTCTAAATCTGGTTGAATTACCATCAAAAATTGGAGACAAATACAGTGTGTCTAATTGAATTCGTTGGCAAGAATTTCGAAAAATTGAACAACATTCCCAAAATTTATAAAACTTCGTAAAAACTGAAAAAGTTTTTGAAATCTGAAAAATGTTTTTAAAAAATGGAGAATTTATAATCGCTTAATTTTCAAAAACTAAAGAAACTCAAATTTTGGACGAATTCCTGAAAATAAAAGAGTCATACAAAACTAGAAAATTTTTTTTGAAAATTTCTTATTTCATAAAAATTGTACGAGGTTTTCCCAAAAATTACAAATTATGTTATGTATGTAACTTTAATTGTTTCTTTCTTTTGAATTGGTGGTAATAATTTGTTGTTGGCTTGGTAGTTGAACTTTAGCCCTCACGTAAGTCGCGAGCTGGTTGGTAAGGTGACAGGCTTTCGCAAGACGAGGTGATCAATGGGATCCTGGGTCTACCTGTGAGTCTGGCTACCGTGGGCACAGAGTCAACGGTCACTTCACCGGACTTATTACACCAAATCAAATAGATTGCACTTGACGAGTCGCGAAGTAATAAGTTGGGTCACTCAGAGTGCACAACTTATTACAAAGAAAGAAATCTTGCACGGCGAAACGTTAACTGAATTTATTAGCACAACCGAGATTACGAAGTATAAATCACACGTTAACTAGAAGTATCAATAATAAACGCGATAACGCTCGATGTACATGAAGTACCTAGTATTTACATAAACGTAACGTATGAAGTACAAAGATCGAATGAGCTCTCGCTCTCAGCTACTTCTAGTTGTCAGCTTCTGTGGAAGCATCTAGAAGTAGCAATCGAGAAGGGAAAGGGTAAACCTACGTAACTGCCGGTTTGGTTTCATCATCTAGTCAGCTACTAGAAGAATCTAGTAGCGGCTAGATGAGAGTAGAAAGATCGAAAGTTGCTGTATTCGGTACGTAGTATTACGTAAGCCAAGTACAAAGTCTTATCTAGAAGATAAGCGCTTTGTACTCGCCGAATACAGCACAGGCTAATTTCGCCTGTAATTTCGTCAGAAAGGTGATCGCATGCTTGTATAGGTAGGTAAACCTATCTATCCAAGCATTTCGCGACCCCCAAGGGCGCAATTTCAGGGAGGTATTTCACCTACCGGTTCATTGCCCCACCGAATACATGTTGAAGACAGGTAATCGGGAAGAAACGCGCCGGTAGTAATTGCGCCCTTGGGTCGTGCAGTTACCCAGGCCACCCCTGCCCCTCCCGAGTACATGGAATTCGACGTGGACTAAAAAAATAAGCACAGAACTTATAACTAATGGTAACTATCAAACAACATCGAAACTGTACAAACAAGAGAGAGCAAGAGTCATGAAAAATAAACTGAAAAAATTTCCCTAAAATACCTAGCCCTTGAAACGAATTTTGAAATCAAAATCTATGCCCACCTGCACGCAGCAGGTTCAAAAATTTAGAGCCAAGAATTAGAGTATTTGGAAATTTTGAAAGTAGAAGAATTTCGAACACGTTTCCATAAGTGCCTGAACCCTTCCAACGAATTTTGAGACAAAATCTATGACCACTCTGCATGCAGCAGGTTCAAAAGCCTAGACCCCCCAAAAACAGGTATTTATTTATGGAAATGTGAGAAAAAAAACAATCCAAAGTCGGAAACAGAATTTTGTACTTTCCATGAAACCTCGCCCTTCAAGCGATTTTGAACTCAAAATCTATGACCACTCTGCACGCAGCAGGTTCAAAAGTCTTATAACCCAGACGTAGGTAGATTTTCATGGAAATAAAAATTCAAAGAAAAATTTAGCCTAACCGAAATTTGAAATTTTGGTAAAATTTTGAAGTCTTAACCCTTAAAAACGATTTTCGTATGACCGCTCTGCACTCAGCAGGCTCAAAGTCACTTTCCCCACCAAGACAGCAAAAACGAAAGATTTTCCAAAAGTTGAAAATTTCGAAAATAAAAATATCAAAAGACACTGCTAGAGAAAGTTGAAAATCAAACCCCAAAATTTTGAACAGGCTAACACATAAAATGTGACAATATATAAAAATCAAATGCATACATGACCAGAACAGAAACATATCAACAAGTATATTACAACCTGGTGAAAACCAGTCAAGAGAAAATATACGAAAAATAAAATGCATTCGAAAAATAAAAATACATCGCACAAGACAATGCAAAGAAATAAACAATTTCATGATGTACAAAAATAACAAAATTACATCATGAAGAAATAAATATACAAAATGCAAGTACATTTCGAAAAAAAATAAAATTTGCTTCTCTTGAAGCATGCAATTTTACAAATACCAGAAATTTCATACTGAAATTTATTCAGACGAATAAGGAATGCCACGTTCATAAATAAAGAAATAAAATTCTCACATGAGAATATGCATATTTACATAAAAAATTTTCTCACGTACGTAGACGAGAGAAAAACAGAATAAAAACATTTCATACATACGAAAATGAAGAATAAATATACATGAGAAATACCATGCACGAAGCATGTCGAAATAGAACGGACATAAAAATTTAAAAATTGCATAAAATTTACAAGAAAAATATACTCGCGCATAAAGCAACGATCGATAAAATTTGTTTCACATATAAACTAGGCAAAAATACATGAAAACAAATACCTATAAAATTAATTTTCTAAAATACCCGATATACATTTTTTTGGTGTGAAATTAATCACGAAAATTTTCTACGGCATTTTTTTTTTTTTTTTTTTTTTTTATAGGATTTTTCAAAAAACAAAATTATTTTCAAAATAACTTAAATCGCATCACCCCTACTACCTGTTAGGGAATGAAACGTAAGTACAAAAACCTCAACATTGAGTCGAACGAAAATAATTTAGCCTATTAGGCCTCGGCACAAAAATAAGAAAAATAGGCCGGAAAACTTAACCATTAAAAACAACAAGAAAAATTTTCAGGTACTTGACCTGCGAAAATTCTAAAAACTTATAAAATAGGTTAAAACTGCAATTTATGCATCGAAAATAAAATAAAAATTGCACAGTGGCAAGAAAACGTATAAAACGTATCAAAAAAACGTACTGTGACGTATAGAAACATATTTACAAATTTAAACTGTAGAATTCGAAAACGAAAAATTTCTACAGAATTGACAGACCTATCAAAAACTTTCAAAGTAATGAATAGGTATTACCTATCAATTTTTCCTTCCTCATTGGGAAGTCGAAAATAAAAATAAGAAAAATAGACGAAATCGTGACTATTTACAAGTCTAGGTAGGTATAGGCAATGCTTTCCACTACTAGGTAGGTACTAGCATGCAAAAATGACGAATCCGGTAGGTAAAGTTTTTCAAATTGAATTACAATTTTTTAATAAGAGCTAGCCTAAGCTATCAAGACGAAAAATAAATTTTCTAGACCGAAAAATATTGTCAGAAGACAAGAAAAATTGGAAAATTTTCCAAAGAAAATTTCCTCAGGTAGCAAATAAGAAATTTTGTGACTATGATTTTTTAGACGAATGTAGAAATTTCAGAAAAGAAGACTGTGATATTTTTCCTAATTATAAGAAACCAAAGAGAAACCTAGTCAATTTAGTTTTAAGCCTAGTTTTAAATTATTTTTAAGGAAAATTACGAAATCAAAAATTTTAAAAATTTTGACAAACACAGTGGCCGAAATTTCACATTGCGTTGCTCGTTTTTGAGTGTTTGTTGTATTGCCAAGAAATTAATTACGATTTTTACGAATTTTGACCATAATCGTGAGTACAAAGAAAAACAGTTTTGACAAAGAATTGCAAGCTTGTGCTTGGCAATTACGCGGGTACAATTTGACATAAATAATGATAATGTTTTACATCATCATATAAATTTTACCATTTTCCAAAGCTTTCTAGAAACCCAAGGTCGTTGCTCTGAATTTCTTCTTCGCTGCTCACAATGGTCGACTCTGGATTAGCAATGTGGACTTCTTAATGAACAGAGTGCTGGATTGGCTGATTTCCATGACTTAGTCTGATGTCGTTGATGTATAATTGTGTCCGGGTAATAGCTTTTTCCTCCTTCTCCATGGTGATGACCTAACATCTCTTCCACGGCGGAATAAACAATAGCCGTAATGACATAAGGGGAATGACAGCCACATAACTTCGCTACCCATGACTGACACAATTGCCAACAATGTAATTAATTTTTGTAGACTTGCCAAAGCCAATAATCCAGAGTTAGCGATCTATTTGACACGATGTGTAATTCAATAGGTATTGTTACATTATCCCTACTTGTGAGGTTACAATCGTATCCGACCATTAAGCTAATATAAACGACAGCATTATCATAAATAGCAAAAAAGACAACAAGAGCGAATCACCTGTGCAGAATACTCACAAGAATATGTAGAATTCCAAATTTGACTAGAAATACACATTAAGAAAAAATTGGAGAGAACTTCGCTAAAATTGGGTTAAAACATCACATCAAGACTGGTTAAACTGTGAGAAAAAGACAGACCAGAAACGATGTCAAAATTAGTCAAATTGTATAACATTTCCGTTGACAACTTGGTCAAGAACAAAGGAAAATATCAAAACTTGAGGTACTCACATGGTAAAGAAAATTAAAAGCTCGATGAATGTCATCAGGAACTTGAAACCGTAATAATAAAAATAGAAATGGCGAAAAACATCGCGAAATTTAAAAATTCTGCCAAAAATTTGACTAGAAAAATACACATGAGCAAAATTCAAACATGAACTTCACTGAAAAAGGCAATTAACCACACAAAACGTACAGACTAAGCTGCTGGCAAGAAAAATGACGACTCATAGTCGTAGAGAAAACCAGTCACAAAATCGGTCCAACTTTACCATCCGTTGAAAATGGTCCGGGTAGGGAGAACAAAGGATGACGCGTAGGCAGAGGAGATCGCAACGAAGTGCAGTTACCCCGCTACGCGTCGCCTACCCGGTAACCAACCTACCTACTCGTTCGGTCCGCAGATAAGGTGCGAAACCGAACACCACAAGCGTTCATATTAAAACATCTCGTGGTTACGTGAAAAATAGTGTCCGAGCACTATTTTATTCACAAGTGGTGCTTTATTTAGCACAATATAATTCAGATTCAATGGTTTTTTGGGACGACCTCGCTTTTTTCGAGACGCCAGGTAAGCTTTTGCTTCTTCCTTTAATTTTGAAATCGTTTCAGAATCGAAATTTGCCAAAAGAGCTTTTTCTAAAAGTTCACCTTCTTGAGGTGAAATATTCTTTTTCCTAAAACGTTTCGAAACTTCATTGAATTTTGTCAGACATTTATCAGTGCCATCTGACTCGTCAGATGAGCTGTCTGTAGACTCAGATTTTTTATTTGGACCTTGCTTTTTTGAAACAATCGATTTTCTGAGCTTTTTAACTGGTGGTTTTTCAACACGCAGCTTTGGAACAAAATCATGGTCAGAATCTTTTTTCCAAATTTCCAACTCACGAATTAAATTTTCGTCATTAATTTCCTCTAAATCAGTGCTCGAATCCAAAATTTCAGAATTTTTATTCTTTTTAGCTTCCCTAAGCTTAGCCCTAGTATTTCTGCTCGATTTTGAATTTTTCAAATTTTCTAAATCTTGGCCAAATTTAGAATCAATTTTCAATTTTTTTATAATTTTGGAATTTTTCGCATTTTCCAAAATACTAATATTTTCTGCATTATTTACAGAATTATCAATCAAGACAGAAGAGCTTTGAAGATTTTCGGATTCAGACTCAGAAGATGTGAACGAACTATCAATTCCAGAATCCTTATCATGAATTCTTGGATCAATTAAAGTAACCTGATCATCATTTTTACTAGAACTCGAATCAATTTGCATTGATGTCGATTGATTAATGCTTACATTGTGATTTTCAGGTACATTTTCGAAAATTTCACTCAGACCTGGATTCTCACTCAAGTCTTGCCCCAGTTCCTGAGGAGAGGAAATATTTTCGAGCTCATACTCAAGATTCTCGTCAACCTCGTCGGTCGATCTCTCAAGCATGTTATTATCCGGAGACAAATTATTACTCACACCTTTTTGCTCACTCTCTGGAGTTCTAGCCGTTATTTTTATGCCTTTTCTCTCATTTTTACGCAGGTAATCATTAATACGTTGCTCAATTGATCTTTTATCAATTAAAGAGTGACACCTCACTTCCTCCTCAATCTCATCAAGCTGTTCCTTAGACAAGAATAGAATAATTTGGCGAACGTTGACGAGTTTATCGTCTGTGATTCCTGCATAATCTGAAACCATATAGCAATTTGCTTTATGTTCATATTTTACAATGTAAGGCCCATAACGTTTTTCCAGAAGCTTTTCCGACACTAAACTAAAAGAATCAGATTTTCCATGAGCAGTGATGAGAACTAAATCACCTGGTTTGTAAGGAATTACGTCACCATGTAATTTATTGAAATTTTGCTCTTCGAAAATTCGAATTTGCTTTCTTTTCTCGCGGATAAAATTTTCCATGGCTTGCTCCTCAGTCATGCTGTCGATTTTTTCGGCAGCCACCTCATACGTGTAGACTGATTGTCTAGCAAGCTGATCAGCCAGAATATTCATATATTCGTACCTACGTGCGAATACATGTTTAATCTCACACCTCTCATACTCCCTCCTCAATCTCAAAATTTCCTGGAAAATTTCTTTATGATAGACATCCTTTTTGGCATAATTTTTCCAATTCCTAGCTTTCCACCTTATAGCCCCCTCGTTAATAGCATACACAGTATATTTTGAGTCAGTTAAAATTTTTATTCTTTTAACCCCCTTTGCAATACCGAATTCAAGTGCTTTTTTAACAGCTATAATTTCTGCTAGGTTATTGGTATTTTTATATTTCTCATGACTAATGCGTTCTGACACATTATATTTTGAATCAGGTCCGAAACATATACCGATTCCAGCTATAGCTTCCTCAGAGCCATTTGCAGCGCAAGCACCGTCCACAACTACTCGGAGGTAACCGTCATCGTCGAAAATAACTTGTTCCTTATCCCAGATCATTTTCATGAGTTCCTTAGATGTCGTAGAGGGAAGTAGATTTTTTTCCAAAAGTTCCCTAAGACGTTTCAACTCGTACTTAAAGTTTCTTTTGTTTCTTTTTACAGGTAATCCAACCGTGAGGTGTTCCTCAATGCCCCAGCACTCGTTCGGAGAAATTCCAAGGACATTAGGCTGATCATTCATCTGTTTTTCGACGTCCTCGACGTGTTGATCCCACCCCTCATGAGTGTAGGTACTATCGTGGACTTTATCATTAATTTTCACTCTCATCTTTTCGCCAACACAGCGAAAAGCTCTCTCGATTGAGTTTCCTTGAGGTGAAAATGGACTAGAGAAAATATGTTTTGCCCCTGTCGACTGGATAAATTCCTTCCATTTGCGCGACTCAAATTGCCTACCGTGATCAGACATGATTTTCTTTGGCGAGACACCATAATTTTTCAGGATATCCATCAAAATTTTCATCTTCTCGACTACAGTCTCAGCCTCACTGTCTGTCATTGTGAAGAGCCACAATTTCGAGGTGAAAACATCCTTTACCGCGTAAATATATTTTACCTCCCCCCTAATCGCTGCAATAGGTCCGCAAATATCGACTGACAAAATATCTCCCTTGTGGTAAGCCTCAACTTGAGCATACCTTATTCGTTTCCTTTGGCCGTAACATTTATTTACCTTACAAACAACACACATATTTGTGTTCATTTTTATAAATTTCAGAGCGTTTGGGTGAAAATAAAGTTGTCTGAAAATAATTTCCAGTTTATTCCCCCCTACATGGCCATAAATTTCGTGCAAATAATACACAACGTCTCTGAATAATTTTTTAGGTAAAACTGGAACTTTCGTACCATCAGTATATTTACGCCAAAGTAACTTTTTACCATCATCGTTTGTGATTTCATATTTCTTAGAAACCCTATTACGAGTGGCTTTCTGTTTTTCAGTCAAAAATTCAGACATTGGCTCTAACTCATCAAAAATCTTCTCACAAAAATCGTCATCTTTTTGCCAATTTGGAAGATCACTCAAAAGCTCAAGCAAATTTTCTCTAAAATGCTGGATATGGTTCAATTCAAGAGGTTCGAGCCCAGTCGACATATCAATGTCGCGAACTTTGAATGAATTCACTGTCAAACTTGGATCCTGAGACTGTTTCAAAATTTTCAGCTCAGTTTTGGTTGGTTTCATGTCGAAAATCAAATCATAACTGTTCAGAGCAGTTATCCAATGTGCTGCTTTTCTATGTGTCTGGGCTAAAGCAGTGTATTTCGAAATTAATGTCCCAACATCGTGCCTAACATGGATTTTCCGACCATGTAGCCACATTTCCAAGCGCTTCAATGAGTAGGTCAGTGCCAACATGTCTAAATCGGTGGGTGTGTATCTTTTTTGGTAATCTTGAAGATTTTTATCCAAATACATGACGATTCGATTCACACCTTCAACCTTTTGATATAAAATTCCAGAGATTGAATTTTCAAGACATTCAGTGTATAGGTAATAATCTAAATTGTCAATAGGAGCATAAAGTTCGAAATCTTTACAATACTCATACTTCAATCTCTCAAACGCTTTTTCCTGTTCCTCCCCCCACTCAAATTTGACATTTTTATGGGTGAGTTTCATCATAGGAGCAATAATCTCATTATATTCAGGAATAAAACGTCTGTATAAATTAGTCAGTCCAACTAGAGCCAAAATTTCATTTTCGGTCTTCAAGACGAATTTACCATTTTTCTTGGAATGCTTGGCCTCGAATTCTAAAAATTTCTCAATTTTCTTGTTTTGTTTTCCAATTTTACCCGGAGACAAAACATAACCCAAGTGTTTAGTCTTGGCCTTGAACAATTCTGTTTTTTCAGCATTGAGCTTAATTCCATATTCTCTGCAAGCTTTTAGAACCTCAATAATATCCAAAACGTGTTCTTTGAAACCTTTATTCCTAACCAAAACGTCATCAACGTAGGCAGTGATAGATTCTCTATCAGGAATAATTCTGTTTACCATTTTAATAAACTCAGCAGATGAAATTTTCAACCCATATGGCAGCCTCTCAAATTGATAGACACGCCCCTCAATCTGAAAACCACAAAATTTTTTAGAATATTCGTCTAGACGGAGTTGCCAAAATCCGCTGACGAAATCAAAACTTGAGAAAAATTCGGCATCCCCATTTTTGGTAATTATTCGATCTAAAGTTGCTGACTCATTATAGTTGTTACCTAGCTTTGGATTCAACCAAGTAGGATTCAAACAAATGCGAAGACTGCCATTTGCTTTTACTTTCACAACTATATTATTAATATATCGAGTATCAGATGGAGTAATTATACCTTCTCTCAACATCTTTTTAATTTCTCGGTCAATTGCAGGCATCAATTTATTTGATGGCCTGTGATTCGCACCCCTCCATTCCTCCTCATCGGCCATGTCGAAATGAACGGGTGGACCTGTGTAACAGCCTGGAGATTTTGAAAAAACATCGGAAAATTCACTGAGTAGGTCATAAGCCCACTTTTTCCGCTTTTCACAAATTTTTCCTTGTTCAACGTATGATTTTAGGCCCTCATAGAGTTTTTTCAAAAATACCTCTGATGAGTCATCATATTCTGGAATATCGGCCAACCTATCATTCTTAGCATAGGTATGCTTTCTCATACGGTTAGGAATTTCATTGCCATACCTACCGGCAGGTCTTACATTATTTATTTTCAAAACTCCAGTGTACTCTTCCTCTGACATGTAGGGAAGATAGACCTTCTCTGTTTCCCTCTTGGGCTTACAGTAGGCACATTTTTTCCGAATTTTAGGTTCGATGCCCAATTCTAACATCGAAACCCTCCCCATAATGAATATTTGATTACATTGGGGGATAAGATAAAAAGGTACGTTTATCTCATGTTTGCCAAAATTCATTCTGACATTCAGCAAATTGTGCATTGTGCCAACGATCTGCTTGTCAGCTAATTCGATCTCAATCAAATGATCTAACTTTTTGAATTTGACATTTTCGGGAAACTTATCTAGTAGGTACCTAGCAGTTTCCAGAGCCATAACATTCGGTTCAGCACCAGTATCTAGTTGGGTAGGAATTACGACACCTTGAATTTCGGTAGGCACTACACAGGTTATCCCTTCTTGGTACCCAAATCTCTGAACGCTATCTCCCTCATCTTTCATAGGTGGATCCTTCTGGGCTCCTATAGAATTCAAAGTCTGAGTCTCAATTTGTTGGGGTCCTATCGCAGGCTTCATGACAGTATCCTTCCCTTCCAACTGATTACCTATACTTTCCAAATTCGACTCTATTTTTCGGAAAAGCTCCTCAGGAGACCTCTTTTCCTCACGCATCCGTTTGATATCGTCTCTAATAAACTCAGGAATGACTGAATCATCCTTTAATTTTGATTCTGAACACCTAATCTGACGATCGATTCTACCAACGACATTGCCCTGCTCATCTACAACGTTTTCAGAAGAAGAGTTTTCAAAAACTCGAGTCACTCGCTCAGGCTCACCTTGAGGAGGACTACTCAGAGCTACTGAGTTAGAAAGCTTGTCAGAATGACAAGAGGAAACCTCATGAGGCCCAGTCACTCGCTCAGCATTTGCTTGAGGAGAACACCTCGACCCAATCAGGGGAGAAAAATTACCTATTTGGCAAGAAGGCACTTCATGAGGGGTAGCCCCACCCCCGACCTTAGCGTGGGAGGGACCTCTCGGAGCTACCGAGGACAAAAATTCATTAACTGAATTCAAAAGTTCTGAATAAACACGTTGTACAGGGAACCAGCGCTTGAAATATTTATTATAAAAATATTTCGACTTGATAGGTTTAATAAAATGATTCCTATCTTTGATATAAGTTGATCGACCTGTCTTTTTTGATATTTGTGTTTCAGCAAAAATGAGAGAAGGCGTGACGGCGACATGCACGTTGCCTAATTTCTCTAGACGATAGAAAGCACGACGGAAAGACCATAATCGGCTCACGGACACAGCAAAATTTTTCCGAGGAGGGAGGACCGGAGGGAAAACCATCACGATCTCTTCAGCTCCTTTTGCAAGCAACATACGAACAATTTCTTGCATTTTATCGGAAACATACGAATTAGGGAAGTTGGGACTGTTTAATTCCCTTTTTCCACAAGACAAAATTACTTTTGTAGATTTTAATTTTTCAGGTGCGAGTTTGTCATAC
The DNA here is from genome assembly GCA_038380155.1 of Pseudococcus jackbeardsleyi. NCBI lineage: Eukaryota > Metazoa > Arthropoda > Insecta > Hemiptera > Pseudococcidae > Pseudococcus > Pseudococcus jackbeardsleyi. Next base: position 2,623,687 of record CM076240.1, read on the forward strand.
AGCATATTTAGCGAGATATTTTCCTTCAAGTATGGGACCTCACGGAGATTTTCCATGTTCGTATTTGGACTATTCCTGGCCAAATAATAATTAATCGAGTCACCTATTACTTGATATCCGCCTACTGTATAAAAATATTTGTCATTATCTATTGACTCGACACACTCGCACCTGCCTCCTCGTTTTTTGAAACGGACAAGCTATTAATTTGCTTAGAGGCAGATTTATCTTGATTTTTACTTTGACTAGGATTTTGCTGATTATTATTTACCGGATAAGCTATAGATTTGCGATTGTAGTACTCATTTTTGCCAGAATTTTGATTCGAATTATCATTATAGTTCCTATTCCTATAATTTTTCCTAAAACCTTCTGATTTCCTAGAGTTGCGATTTTCCTGATTATTTTGGCCATTATTATCTCGCCTATCGTTATTCTGATTATTATTACCCGAATTGTTATTTTTATTACGATTATTCCTGAATTTATTCGAATTTTGGGAATTCTGGTTACCATTATTTCCATTATTCGAATTATTTCCGGAATTACCATCAACAACACTGGTTTTGTTCAACGATTTCGATTTTTTACCATAAATATCAGAAAATCTAGGATCATCCTCAAAAGTGTTCATTAATTCCTCAAGTTTCGCTAGAAAACCCTCAGACGTGGTGATATCTTCCCACTTTAATTTATTCGACCACCATTCTGGTACCTTCCTACCTAAAGCAACAATAATTTCCGGTTCAGTCTTTTTATCCATCGATTTGATGGTACCTAGCCAAATATCAAGCTCATTAATCAGTTCTTTACCAGTGGTTACCTTATCTGACAAATCTAAATCCTGAAAATATGCCCATACTTCCTTCTTTCTTTGTTTTGACCAGAATTCTTTCACAAATTCATCTCTAAACAATTCCCAATTCGCGTATTCATAAGAAGCATTTTTCCATCTCAAAGCAGGCTCATACTTAATAGACTGCCTACATAAATTGATATAATCTTGTTCATTAGCATCCTCCTGGCTATCCATGAATCTCTCAAACAAATCCAAAAATCGCATAGCATGGTAATAATTATCCTTATTAAACTCAATACCATTATCTCTCAGAGTCTTGGCTGTTAATTCGTTTAATCTTACCGCGATTTTATTTGTTCCGGCATTAGGTTTATTCTCACATTGTAATAATCGTTCCTCAAGACTAGAAATTTTGTTTGTTAAATTTTCTATCTTTGTTCTAGAATTAAAGATTTCGTTCACATCGATTTCTTTGCCTGTACCTATATCTTTCAAAATCGTTTGAAGATTTTTCAATGTACTCTCAAGCACTTTATTTCTCTCAAATAATTTTTTAATATCAGTTTCGAAACTTTTGTTGGTGTTTTCCAAACCCTGATTAATTAATTTGAGTTCCTCATATTTTTCAGTCAAAGAATCGAATTTCGAAAGTATCCTAGAATCATTTTCCTGTAACCTATCAGTTTTCTGATTGAAACTATCTTTGAAATCTGACAATTTACTGTTTAAATCACGATCTAAAGTTACAATGCTCAGATTAAAATTTTCAGTACTTTTTTCCTGTAATTTTAAATCTTTTTTAATTCCCTCAATGTCTTTTCCATTTTTTAGAATAGCTTTCATGTGAAATTTAATTTCAGAACCAGTGAGATCTGCAAGATTATTGATATTTTCCATAGCACTTTTGAATTTGGTTTCATCCTCATCAATTTCCTTAATATCTATCAATTTCTTGGAAAAAATTTTCTTTTTATACTCTTTGTATTCGGCAATTTGTTCAGGCGTAAATTTCGCTGCCATTTCCTTATCTAAAGAACTAGGCTGATTTTCGTTTGTCATTATGGTAAAAATTTCAAATAAATATCTGACTAATAAATCTGGTAAGACTGAATAATCTGATTCGATTACGACTCGACACTCAATTTTCGCTCAATTTTCGTCTCAAAAAATTTTCAAGGTCACTAAAATCAATTCGCTTCTGTTTTACAAAACCTACGTACCCTATCTCTTAAAAATAGGTTTAAAAATTACGCGAGGTTAAAAATAAGTAGGTAAAACACGAATTTAACCCTAAAACGCACTTCAACGCGAAAATAGACGAAAACGAAAATTACAAATTACATAAAACGGATAACAATACCCAAATTTTACACAGTGTCGATGTCTCAAACGCTGACCACCTCCAGGGATCGTTGATTCGACGAATTTTCCTCTGGAAACTTTCGTAGCACAGCTTGAAAAGCTCTCGGGCGCCAATGAATTGGTGGTAATAATTTGTTGTTGGCTTGGTAGTTGAACTTTAGCCCTCACGTAAGTCGCGAGCTGGTTGGTAAGGTGACAGGCTTTCGCAAGACGAGGTGATCAATGGGATCCTGGGTCTACCTGTGAGTCTGGCTACCGTGGGCACAGAGTCAACGGTCACTTCACCGGACTTATTACACCAAATCAAATAGATTGCACTTGACGAGTCGCGAAGTAATAAGTTGGGTCACTCAGAGTGCACAACTTATTACAAAGAAAGAAATCTTGCACGGCGAAACGTTAACTGAATTTATTAGCACAACCGAGATTACGAAGTATAAATCACACGTTAACTAGAAGTATCAATAATAAACGCGATAACGCTCGATGTACATGAAGTACCTAGTATTTACATAAACGTAACGTATGAAGTACAAAGATCGAATGAGCTCTCGCTCTCAGCTACTTCTAGTTGTCAGCTTCTGTGGAAGCATCTAGAAGTAGCAATCGAGAAGGGAAAGGGTAAACCTACGTAACTGCCGGTTTGGTTTCATCATCTAGTCAGCTACTAGAAGAATCTAGTAGCGGCTAGATGAGAGTAGAAAGATCGAAAGTTGCTGTATTCGGTACGTAGTATTACGTAAGCCAAGTACAAAGTCTTATCTAGAAGATAAGCGCTTTGTACTCGCCGAATACAGCACAGGCTAATTTCGCCTGTAATTTCGTCAGAAAGGTGATCGCATGCTTGTATAGGTAGGTAAACCTATCTATCCAAGCATTTCGCGACCCCCAAGGGCGCAATTTCAGGGAGGTATTTCACCTACCGGTTCACTTTTTTTTTTTCAATTTTATGATTTTCTCAATAAATATTGGATAATACGGTCTGAAATTTGAGCGTTTTTTCCAAAAATTTCAAATTCTGTAAAAATTTAAACCTCAAAAGTGACATTTTTTTAAAACAATAAAAATCTGAAAACCCTAACGTGTTCTGATCCTTCAACTTCATACCAAATTGTTTTGGTAGGATTCAAGGAAATGTGTTTACTTTAAATTATGAACTACTCCCCAGAATTTCAAAGAATTTCACCATGACCATTCATTCTTTAACAATTGATTTTTTCTACAGTAGATCGAAATTGAAAAATTAGCAAAGAAAATCGATCAAAGTCTGAAATTTCATTTTTCAACTCAAATCGATCAACTCTCCGAATAGTAATAAATGACGGTACATTTTTTTTAGTAATTTTATTTTCTTTCATTTCATTACTGCGAAAAATACCTAAATTACTCAAGAGTGACCAGCTGACCACTTGGGCACGCTGGAAGAACCAAATTTGCCAAGATTGTACGGAAAAAGGGATTAAAAATTAAAATTTTCACACCCAGATGTGATTTTTCAATTTTTTTCAACGAAAAATTCTTTCTTTTTCAAATTCAATTTGAACTTAGTTTCTCTACTTTGAAAAAAAAAAATGATTTGAACAGAGCTGGTGGCATGCCTCTTTGTCCTTCGTCCAACTCAGCTCGAACAAAATTGTGAAAATGACGTAAAACGAAAAATTATATCCAACATTTAATTCCAGGCTCTGTCTCACAAAAAGCAAAATGAGAGCCTAAGCAAACATTTCCAAACTCGCAATTATTTCGGTACCCAATACGTTGAAAAAAAATAATAAATAAATAAAAAATATAAAAATACTATAAATGTACAAACATTTTTCGCAACTTGTTACCTTTTAAGGTTAAATACTCGGACTGTCATTTGGAATTTTCGTTTGCAAGTGGTTCGATGAGACGACGCCCGCGTTCGACGTCCGGCGCGACGCCCACACGCGATACTTTCCAAAGTTATGGCAATCTGGTAAAACTCGATAATACGACAAAAAAAGCCATTTCAATTTACAGCTTTGACCTTGGTCTAAAACAAACATCTCATTCCACGTGAACTTTCAAACTTCAAAGTAAAAACCAGCAAATCAAATTTTCTTCGAATACGATCCCGAATAGCCTACCACGATCTCTTCATCCCTGGTCTGGTTTCCAAATGACTCGTGCCGATAAAAAAATCCCTACATATACTCGAAAATTGCACTCTCCCCCCCACACATTGCTCTACTGCGCCACAACGAACGAGCGAGGTATTTAATGGTAAAAACTCTCCAACAACGTTTTTTCAATTACCGCAACAACGCTGGAGTATAAATTCGAGGCGCGTTGATTACGTAAGCCGTTCACGATTTTCGCATTGCGCCTCCTCTTCGCCTTTGACCCCTAATCCCCCAATCCCCTACCCCAGTCTCGGTACGAGTTTTATATAAGAAAAGAAAACCCTTTTCCGAATGAAAAACACGCCTAAAATATTTCGCTTTCGTTGCATGTACGCAAATGTTTGAAAATCTCGAAATAAGAAAATCCTCTATCTAGATAATAATTTTCAATAACTAGTAAGTTATTCCTCTTTTCCATTTACTTCTTCTCTCGCTTATATATACCTTGTAAATGGATTACGGTTTCCCTCCTTTTAACGGCATCGCGCATCGCATCGCATACCATCGTTTCGGTTACGAAAGCTTCCATTTCATGCGCTCGCTCGCTCGTTCGTACGTTTTACTTTGAAGCGGATAATCGAAATTATAAATCGAACAACGAAATAGAGAAAATTGGATGGCCCGGATGCTGTTATCCAGACTGAACGCCGATATTGCCTCGGCATCAATACGCTCGTCGGCAGCGTCTTTTCGGAACGTGATTTTTTCCAAAAAATGGAAAATTGAAATACTCGATATTGATTCCATAGTCTTCTAGTTTCAATTTTGTATCAGTCAGTAGAACGGCATCGAAATAAAATATTTCAAAGTCAAAATATTCATTTCAGAATTTGAGCCTAAAAAATCAGGAAGAATTTCATTTCAGCCAGAATTTTTCGATTAATTCTCAATTCGTCAGAAAAATTAGTAGTTTACCTACCTGAAAAATCGGTGAAAATTATTTCACCAATTCAACAAGGTGTCCACAATATTCAAAAAATGATTTCCCTCGGTTTTTTCAGGGAGTTTCAGACTAATTTTTGTGAAGTAGGTATCCCAAATTTTTTTTCGAAAGTTAAAAATTTTTAGATGCTCCATTTCTAAAAATTCCTTCCCCCCCCCCAACACACACAAAATTGAGAATTTGAATCTTTTAGAAAAAATAGACATGTACCTATCTCAAATAGATGAAAAAAAAGTAATTTTAAACCGAAATTACAACATTTTGAAAAATGAAGCAAATTGTGTCAGGAAGTCAACCAAATTATGCGAAAAAATTCAGATTTTTTAGAGTGAAAATTTCAAAATTTCTTTTCTAATAATGGAACACTCTCCCTCCTTTCTCCCTCTCTCTCAAAAAAAAAACATGAGCGAATTCCAAGCAAGCCCTAAAATTTTTACTGTTTGCTGCAGTACCATAAGTAAATAAAAATTGACGAAAGAATGAAATATCAATCATTTTGTTCAGATATACAAACGTGTCGACTAGTTGATCCCAGCCAAAGAAAGTGCGAAATTTTTTACGAAAAAAAAAATCATTCCAAAGTCGAAAATTCGTCACCTTTCTCTCACAAAGTTTCTGCAAAACATGGCCAATCATTTCAAAATTTCTTCCATTTCCTTTCCTTTCATTTTCAACATCGTGGTCAAATGTATCATGAAATTCATTTCTCATCACAGCTTATAAAATACTACGTTTTCAAAAAAATTGGATTTTGAATAAAGTCTGAAGAATGAAGGAGTGTAAATCACTTCGAAGTGTGCCGAGATAAATTTTTTAAACCAAATTCATGTGTATAATTTAATGGGCAAAGACATAAATTGAGGTATCAATTTTTATGTACCTACATCACGGTCAACAAAAAATAATGATGAATAAAAAAATCATTCAAAAGAAGTAACAATGCGGCCTGTGTGGGGTAAGGGCGAAATTTTTGTGAAAATTTGATGTAAAATAAATGATAAAACACTTTTCTAGGCATTTAATTCCTCTTCTCGGATTTTCAAGAAATTCCAGCGAAAACTTCAAAATTTCCTGATATTTCCCTGAAATTATTAGAATTTCAAAATTTCCCGACTTTTCCAGGTTTTCTAGAAAGTTGGCGCTCAGTTCGAAAACGCAAAATTTTACCTAATTTGACCGATTAAGATTTAGAGAACACGTTCACGATTTAGAATTCAGATTTTTTACTCTCTGAACTTGAATCAGTCAAAATCTGAAGATTGGCTGATTGAAAGAGACTGAATCATGTCACTGGCGATTGGCAGTGAAATTTAACTGCCAATCAGTGAAAAATTACCGACTCAATTGGTAAATTTTTATTTTTGAATCTGTAATTTTTGCTCAACTACTGAAATGAACCAGTGAAAATTTTAATTTACTGGTTGAATCAGTAATTTTTACGATTGAATCAGTAATTAATCCGTGAAATTTCATTTTTACGGATTCAAAAATGAAAATTCACTAATTGAATCAGTAAATTTTTCACTGATTTCTATAGTGACATAATTTTGTCGATTTCAACAGCTAATTTTGACTTTGACTGATTCGGATTGAAAGAGTATTTTTTTTTTCTTTCAACAGTTTCAATTTCAGTTTACCATCACTTAAGATCGAAGACTCGAAGTCAGAAAATCTAATTTAAAATTGATATATGCAGATCTTTCAACAAACTCAGGTTATCAATTACCAAACCGATAAAAAAATGCACATTCGAACGATTCGTCTTTTTTTCTTCAATAATGGTATACATAGTCAACTTCAAAAAAAAAATTACAATTGATACGGGTAACTTACTCATTATCATATTATTCCATAACCAGGTAAATTGATAAATTCAGTACTCACCTAAAACAAAACAAAACCAAAAAAATGCGGATTAGTTAATTGCTAAACCAAATTATAACCGAGCTTAGAGATACCATCATTAAAACAGACATCACTAATTGGAATAAAAATAAAATGCACTGTTGAAAATTCAATAACGCAATTTTTCCCCATTTTTAAACAAATAGTTGAAAAATGCCTGCGCAAGCTCGTAAACAAGCAACGATTATAGCAATACGGCGCGAATCGGCTCTAATTAAGTCCTCGAAATAGGGTCGACGTGAAGTCGACTCGTAAGGAAAAAAGAAACAAGAAAATCTCATTACGTTTCGAGTACTCGTACATTTATGTAGGTATAACTCTCGAGCTGAAGATGCGAGAAAATACGAGTATCCGTGTACTATTTTCCATCGCGTCGTTCCGTTCGAGAGAGTTTCGAGTGCTTGAATATACTTATTGGAAGACCGATAGCATTAGGTCAATTGTCGGAAACACATCGGCAAGAAACTCGTGTCTATCGATTACGATGCGATGTGCAGGGGTACTTTGAAAATGATACCCTTTTTTTCGTTTTGCATATCCAGGTCCACCTCTTCTACATACGTGATGGCACAGCACAGCAGTCGTACACTCGTTATAAGGTCTACTCGTGTTAGTATTTGCCCAGCACAACGTACACACTTTACGGGAGGGAAAAAAGAAGTTTTTTTTCGTCTTTCGACTCTGCACCGATGCCAGGGTATCTGCCGTCGCTAGGAAGTATACTTTCCCCATCAGTCTCGCTTTAGCAGCAGCGAAGCTGCAAAGCCCTCAAATACGTGCGCCTCGGCTCGTTTTCGCTTTACTAGCGGTAGATTTAAAAGCATCCACCGTCAACGGCACCGCGACCTCCGGTGCCTGCGGTGGGTTCGTTCTAAAAAAGCCAAAACCTTTGACTTATTTATACACGTAACGAAAATTAATGGTATTCTGCATCCCATCATCTGAATCTACGACGTACATATTATATCGTTGACGCGTGAATTCTTTTCTTCGGCAACGGGTCGCAGGCGCGGCGAGGGGGATCTTTTTTTCTTAAGGCCTAATTCTAGATACACGTACGATACGAACGTTGTCCTTTTCATAATTTATGCCACATATTGAATGAACGGGTACGGAAAAAATTTCCGAAGCACTTGCTCCATAAATTTTGTGAGGATGAGGAAATCGATGTTTTTTGCCTCCATGGAAGTAGCTACATAAATCTATTGACGTTCTTTTGGAAACCAATAATTCCTTTTTATTAAACTCTCCTTGAAAATTACCACCGAAACCATTGGAACTAAGGGAACTTTTTAATATCTGAAATGAAGTTTTAAAAGAAGAGGAGGGGTCTGGAGAAATTTCAAGTTGGAAAAAATTTAGCCCTGATCGGGAGTGCAGGAGAAATAATTCTTAGACCACCAGCCCAGTAGACTTTCTAGAACTACAAAAACTCATTCATGTAGAACTCTTGGATTTTTTGAATCAATGAAATAAATTTCACACAAAACTATGGCAAAGTATTTTTCGAAATTATTGAGAAAATTGTGGAAAATCATCGCAATAGATGATTTTTGGGGATAGAAGTTTGAGTGAATTTTATCCCTACCGCAGGAAATTTAGAAGTTTAACAGAGAATCCATAATTTATTTTGGGAAAAATTATCTCAAGCTTCACTCGGTCAATTTTCTTCAAACTATCCGTAAACTTAATTAGAATGAATATTGCGTTCAGAAAATTTTTTACAGCGTTTCCCTCATCATTTAAATTCGATTCTATATTTTGAAATCCACCTTTCCTCACCACAAACCATAATTCTCGAAAATGTTTTTTAGATGAATGGTTACCTAGTTCAAGAATTATGCAGAAGTTTATTAAAATTCTATCACAGAAGCAACTTTTCAATGGCTGAATTTTCATTTTTGAATGAACTTCTTTTGAAATAACTGGTTATGCTATTTTTTTTTTAATTTTGTCAAAGAGGAAGCAAAACATGTAGGTCCTTGTAAAAATGCAGATGCCAAAAAATGAGGGAAAAAAAAGATTTTGACGTTGTTTTTGTAAAAAAAAAAAAGCTTCAAAATTGGGCTGTACATATACAGAAGTTCAAAGTACCTAGTAAACTAACACTTGATTTGATATTAGGACTTTGTTTATATAAAATTCTACAACCGGAGGGCAAAATATGATAGCGAAGGTGGGTAATTTTTTCCGCATTAAAAATATTCAATTTTTTGGAAATTTTTCGTTTCAAAACGTAGGTAAAGTAAAATTATCAACATTGCTGTCGTTTTTACTTTTATTGAGAATGCCAAGTACGAAAATTAGGTTTGATTTTCATCATAAAAATGGAAGGCAAGAGGTTGTATAATTGACGACAACGAATAAATTGGCTAATGGCAATTGCGAAAAATTCCAACCACATGAATCGCGAATCTTTATTTACATCGTATATATTGAACCTAAAAGTAAATTGGCACTCTGCTTCACTTCGCAAACACATTACAATAATTCGTGGTAGGTCTTCCATCATCAATAAAATTTGTTTAGAGGTAGATCGCGAAGAACTACAAATTCTCCAACGAACGCGAACCAAAATTGATTTCCGCGTTTAATTTCGATAATTAATTCTAAAAATAACGCTTAAAACGTTTAACAAGAGAGTGTTATTTTTTTTCACGCGTTTATCACATAATTAAAGAATTTTTCTTTTTTTAACAACTCGAACGAGGTAAAACGTTGCCAACGGAAGTGTTAACAATATGCCATCCTTCTAAATCATAACTATTCGCGATACCCGCTTTACATTAATTCTCGTTTAATGAGTAGATATGGTTGTACGAATTGCTGCAGCGCTCATTTGACCATGAACGAGAATCGCGGTTTTTTTTTGCAGACAAATTCGCAAACTGCCTCGCTATCATTCTCGTAATATTTGAACAATTTTTTAATTCAATTAGGAGGAGTAGCCAACGACCGAGAGAGACCAATTTTAGATAGTGGAAAATTTGATATTGCATTAACGTCTGTTCGAGATTCTTCAAAACACGAGCACAATGTAATACGTTTATAAAAGAATTATGGTTAAAAAATAAATCATTTCGCGATACGATGTCGTTTTCCCATTTTTGCCGCATGTTTTTAAACATTTCAGGTAATTAAGTTATATTTACAGAAAACATGTGTCAAACCCAAACGACGTACGTATCAGAACCGTTCACATTCGTTCAAGGTTGTTGAAAAAAAAAAAATTCATCGTGGGGACAATCTAAGAAAGGAAATAATTGTAGCCTATTGTTGAGAATAGTCGATTGAATTGAGCAACAGAATGTATTTTCAAAGCAACACTTTGTTTGAATCGATTCGGTTGGAAATTTCGAATTTTTGCAATTTTTTCACAACTGATTACCTTAAGATTATTGAACTGATTGAAAGAATGATTTTATTTGCAAGGATAACACAGACCTGCATTTCTTTTAAATTTTTTCTGCCTAATCAATTCTGTTAGATGAATCTGATCCACGTGTCAAAAGTTATCGAAAAGAGTAGAACAAAAAAAATTATAAAAAGATCAGGACAAAAAATTTTACCAAGATCGCCCATTAAATTTTAGACAGAACTGCCTACATTAATCTATGTAAATTTATCCACTTCTGCGCAATTTTTTAATGTTTAAAAATCATTGAAACAGGCCAGGAGCCGAATCCAAATGACATTTCTCGAGCTTAAGTATTTTCCTGCTGCCTGAGCACATCACCAAGACGAGATTTAACCCTAGCAAATAAACTTGTAAAAAGATGGCATTTCAAGAGAGTTTGGTCCGACTCATCGGCCTTATCCGGAATACGATGTTTACATTCCCTAAGACACGAAGACGTTGAGTCGTTCACGCCCACCGCAGCTGAGCAGATAAAAACGAAAAAACAAAAACAACCATAAAACGCCTCGCGTACCGAATAAAAAGCTCGAACAAAAAAATCTATTCCGCAGAGAACGAAAACATAAAAGATTGCCAGCATTTTCATCTCGTCGTAACGTAGCCTACATACAGGAGAGGGGGAGATCCGGAGCTTTATCAAGATTTCGCTCCGGTATATAATATTCCGTCTCCAAGGAAACTTGGACTATTTGGAGAACCTTGTGTAGGCCAAGTTGGTATAATAATTATCGAAAAGCTTCATTAAAATTTATCCCGACGATCGAACTCGGGCAGCCGCAACGAACCCGACGAGAAAGAAAAATTCGTCATTAGCAATTGAAATGTATACGCGGGTACATCTTAAAGGGTTACTCTTGATTGGAATTCTCTCTTTAGACACTCCTCGCTTCCAGCATCATTCTACAGACCAATTAGTTTGAAAGCCGAAACAAAAATATATGCTCTCTGTTGAACGCGGTCATCGCGCTAAATTTCACCCTGTTCCGGTATAATGACCGAGATCAAAGTATCATTTATATAACAATACCATTCGACCATTCGATAATCTCCGCAAAACCAATCGAATCGTTATACGATTATTCGCTAAAATTACAATTACACCTCCTTCGTTGTCCCGTCATCCGTCAACATTCGCCATCGTTAAGCTATATCAATTGAAAGAGAAAGAATTCTCGCAACCCTTCGCCTATTTCGTAGCTGCTTTTCAGCCTTTATTTCGTTATACTATACGTCTCGTTAACTCACCCGAACGAAAACTTTCATTATGGATCGAGAATGAGGAAAAAAAGTCGCGAAAGGAGGAAAAATTATAAATATTCCGAATAACGATTCCAGTAACTAGACGCTAAAAAAAAAAGTTACACAAAACATTTGCAACTTCTTTAACTATTTTTCTTTCCAACTTCGTGTGCGAAAATTCGTCTTACCAAACTATACCTAGCGTACAATCGAATTTCTATTTTCGGAAAAATAAAGCCGATACTGAAGGCAACAAAGTTGTTCCAGCTTTTTACGAGTTTGCACGAAAAAAAAAAAAAAGAGAAGGGAAGTACATGACCTTTCTCGTCATCTCGAATACCAAATCTCATTCCACGTTCACCTTTCCTCATTTTTCTCCTTCGATAAAAGTAAAACCAATCAGCTCGTTTACATAAATTCCAGGATTACCGAAATAAACAAATTTTAATTTATATTTCATTTCCAAACCGTGATATAACTAGGTCGATTTCTTTTTTCCTTTTTTCTTTTTTTAATTAAGATCTCGCTCGAGCCGTTAAAAAGGCGCCAAATATCTGGCGTGAAACTCTATCAAAACGGTTCGGTTCGTTTATCTTGGTACCTTTATTGAAATAATGCTAATTTAAAACCGGCTAGGTAAATAGAAGGATTTTTAAATCTCTTGGTACGTTCTTTACCCTTCATTCTGCGCCACCTCTTATGAATATTGTAAAGATATTTTATTAAGGTGAATTTCAATTGTAAGTACAGGGTGCCTCGAATAATATCGACACAAGAATTCGCTTTAAGTAATATTTTTAATCATAAAACCGGTTTCATTTTGCTTCTTTTTATTTCAAAAATTCAACTAGATGATTTTCCACCCTGTGAATTTACATTTGTTCACATCCATGTCTATATCGGATCAGAAATTAGATCTCGATATACCTACTAATCACTTTTTTTAAAAAATACAAAATTAAAATTTTTCCAAATTTTCTTTCTCCTTTACCTTGAAATTTGACCCTAAGGAGGGAAAAGTATACACGGCCTCGAAAGTATAAATTTCGATTTATCATGCGGAAAAATTGCAAAATTGGAATTTTTCAACGCTCACTCCTGCTTCAAACAAACATAATTCATAGAAAAATACCACCAAATTTGTATTTTACTCTTTTTCAATTACCTATTTACTCAGAAGAAATTTTTAAAAACATACTTGGAGTTGAAATTGAAAAAAAACTAACTAAAAAAATTTCAAAAATAAGATTTTAATTTTTTTCTGAATCCAAGTTGGAAACTATTTCAGAAAATTTGAATTTAAAACAATTTTAAAGTTGGAAAACATAGTAAGTATAGCATTCATTGAAAATGTTTCAAACTTGGATTCTTTAAATTTTTTTCAAATCTATATTTTTAAAAATTCTTCCCAACTCAAAAAGAAAGTTTTCAACATCAAATTTTTCAAAACTAGTTTTATCTTTTGTGGTCCCCTTGCATGATAAACCTTCCCAAATTTTACCCTCTCATCCCCAAAAAGTCTAGCTCCACCTATGCTAACATGCAAAATCACATTTGAACAAATCTGATTAGATATGTTTAGACTAAGACATCTGGAAAGTCAAGTGCAAAGAAATAGGAGAAGGGTGAAAATAAATGATAACAAAAAATCAACATCGTGTACCAATTTCTACTCCACATATGCGGTTTCCAAGGACGAATTTCAATGCCAAATAAATTCGTTTTGATGATGGCTCATTCCATGCATTTAAATTCGTTCAGTTCTCGTTTATTTTTCAAAAGACTGATCCCACGAGAGACGATATTACGCTACAGAAAAAAAAATACCGCACATTGAGCCCACACGTCTCGAGCATCTCTTTCGAATAATGCTTTCTGCGAAATCACATTTGGAATCCGTACGTACGACACCTTTTAGGATCACCGTGTACAGTCTGGCGTAAAATTAACGCTGGCGAAAAAAAAAAATACCTACGTAAAATAAAATTTTAGTATCTAAAAATTGGAAAATTAAATTCGTTTCGCCGAACACAGGTCGAATAAAAACTGTTTATTCGCTGGAAATGAGTTGCGATTTTGTGTAATCAACGAAATGGAGTTATTGTTAGACGCGCTGCCGTTTTCGTCTCCCTATCATCCCTGTTCACCTAGTACCTCTCCTCCTGTTTTTCACTCCTTTCACGCACTAACCTCGAGCCATGCTCGTATCTGTATGTAATTTTTGTAATGAACTTTCACTCTACGAGCACGCCGCCATTGCCGCGCCGCGTCGCGTATCCCTTCGGGCGTAATTTCAATTCAAACCGGGCCGATGTTATGGTAACAATGGCTCCGAATAATATACCGTCGTGTCGTAATACCATTATTAATTATTTCCAATGTACATATATTATACCTCGGCCAAAACGAATAGCTGATTCGAATTCGTTATATTGCAGTCGTATTAAACGTGTAACTTCCATGCCGAATGCATAATAACTCGATAAGACCATCGCGAGCATGGCACTTTACAATGCAATATTGGCTATAAAATATCCTAATTTCTAGCCGAATCTGATATCTAAATTATGAACTGAGAGCTGCGTTTCCAATTTACAAATTAGAAGATCTGCTCTTATAAGCTTCGAAGCTTTTTCGCTACACTGCGCCAGTAACAAAGTGTTTTAATTAACATTTAACAGAATTGCTAATAAAGGGTACAGATGAATCTTCTTACGAGAAGACTCTCGTTCGATAATGTCGAATTCAAAATTAATTTCTAGAAAATTTTGCGCCATTTTTCACAGCTCAAAATTTTCCAAGAATTTCAAATAAAGGTACTATGGTACATTTGAAAATTCGCCACCTCAAGCCTAATACTAAAAACTTATTTCTGCTATAAACTTTGTCATAAAAAACTTGAAACTCGTCGTTGATTCCCTCCAGAAGGAGGAGAATTTACTTCAGCAGCAGACCAGCAGCTGTTTTTCGACTTGGTTTTTAAATTTTACTATTCGCATCATGAAAATCTGGAAAATGAAAGATGTTCGCCAAAAAAGGAGATTTTCTCCTAAAACTACTCAAAAGTTGATGTGAACACAAAATTGATTTTCACTTTCAGGAAAAATATATTGGGTTTCAAGAGATAAATATTCGAGGTTGAGGTCACATTTTTATGACACCTCTCCCAAAATATTACTCTTGTTGAAAAATGACGATTTTCAAATTTTTAAGCATTTTTCCAAAATTGAAAAATCAATTGATCAGCTGACATTCTGGTTACGAGGCCAGACGAGAGATTTTTAACGAAATAAAAATATATATTCATAAAAATTGTTCAAAATTTACAACAAAACCAAAATTTTTTGATCTAGAATCATTCAAGAGATGGATCCAATAATCAAAAAATCTGTAATTTGAAGAAAAATTTGAAAATTCTTGATATTAGAAATTCAGCTTCCTATCACTTGGGAATTTTTTAGACGGTTCAATGAAAATGACACCAAAAATAGATTCGAAAAAAAGTCAAAAAACATGGATTTGATGCTTCTTTTGATAATGCAGAAAATTTTTCAATTTGGGAACCAACATCTCATTTCCAGCTTTATCAAATATTTATCATTAAGTAGGTATTACGAGATCTATTTTAGTCAGCTTCAAGATGAAGATGAAGTACTGATCAGCGATCAGCTCCATGGATTAACAACTTACTCTCCAAATTCGAATCAGTCAGAAATGCCAAAATTGATAAAATAGAAAGAATCTGATTCCCTTGTTAATCAGCGACATTTTACTACCAATCAATGAAAAATTACCGATTTAATCAGTTAATTTTCATCATTGAAGCAGTGAAAATTGATTGCACTGATCGAAATCAGTCAAGACTTACTGATTCAATCAGCGAATTTCCATTATTGAATCAGTAAAAATTAAAATTCACTGATCAAATCAGTAAATTTTTTCACTGATTCCACCAGTCACTCACTTCTTTTGATTTGAATCAGTCAATTTTGACTGGTTCACTCTCTAAACTTGAATCAGTCAAAAATGCCAAAATTTACTGATGAAATAATCAAATAGTGTCGAATCTTAATTATTGAATCAGTAAAAATTAATTCACTGATTCAAATTAAGCGAGCAAGTTTAGAGGGTACTCGCAGTAAATTTCACTGATTTTACTGTTAATCAGTGAAATTTGACAGTCAATCAGTGAAAAATTGCTGTTTGAATTCAAAAATTGAAATTTTTTAAATTTTCATTTTTGAATCCGTAATTTTTGCTAAATAACTACTGAAATGAATCGGTGAAAATTTCAATGTACTAGTTGAATCAGTAATTAATTACTGATTCAATTAATAAATTGAAAATTTTACTGATTAATTTCAGCAGTCAAGCAAAAATTACTGAGTCAAAAATGAAAATTCACCGATTAAATCAGTGAATTTTTCACCGATTTCTATAGGGACATAATTCTGTTGATTTCATCAGTCAATTTTGACTGATTTAGATTAAGAGAGTAAGAATTCAGCACATCCTGATCTCGTTTCAAACCACTGTAGCAATCTAGATCGATCAGGGCTTCAAATCCCGAACTTGATTGTTCTCAATTCTGTTTCTATTCATGGTTCTGTTCAGTTTTGGGTCATGATTTTTTGATCCTGATCTTCAAAATTCAGTTCTCAAGTTTGAGTCTTTGATTCTTTTCTTAAAATTTTGGTTCTTGGTGAGTTCTTTCTTAAAATGTAGTTCTTGGTTTCCATTTTCCAGAACCATTCTTCAACATTGTGATTCTTTGAATTCGTTTTCAAGAACCGTTCGTCAGAATATTGGTTCCTAATTTCGTTCTCAAAAATCGTTTTTCGTTTTTTCACAATTCAATTCGGTTTTGAACTAAAAAGAACTTCCTTTCCCGTTCAAAACGATTCTCTAGCTTCCGTTTTGTTCTGTTCCAGTTTTGAACCCCTGTTCGATACTTTCAGACCAACGAAAAAATCCACACAACACCTGACCATGCCACGCATACAGAACAGCTCCTACAGCGTATTTATACGTCCGCCATGCGCCACCTAATTAATAAATCCAGCTTGCTCGTACATTCGGCACACACCAAGAAATAAATAAAACGTATACGTAACGTACGACGCGCCACACACACTCGAAAACCCTTCCGGCCTAATTAAGCCGACTAATTCGTCCGGCTTGTAAAAATTCCACGTCGATCTCGCGACTTGACGATTTCGCCGGAATGCGAATCAGGCTCTCGCGTCTCACTCGTACGCCACCCGAAGTCGAATTTTTTTTATACTTGTTCGACAATCGGCTTACGAAAGGCGTTAGCGCCGCTTCAGACATGAGATGGTAGACATTGATTAATGACATCGCGAGCTAATGAACGTGTCTGTATCGCGAGTCGCGCGCGGCGCTCCAGCAAATTTATCAACATCCGAGCCAAAGTCTACGTACGCTGGATTGGCTCGACTGAAACGGCTGCAGCGTCGAAAAAGGAAGTCTCATCTCGGGCGCGTATTCAACGCACCAACGCAGCGTTAAAAACGACGCTGTAGCGTCTTGTTAAGCTCCATTAATTTTGCAGTACTTACATTTTTTTTGCCACAGCCGAAGCCGCATTAACATGTTGACACGGTGCGCTAATCGACCCATTCGTGTCGCGAGCTCTTCGCCCTGGAACCGGAGAGTAAAAAAGCCCAGCTATTAACCGCCTATTGAACCGATGTTACATTGCTACGCTACACACACGTACGGCGGTTTTGCGGCTCGACTATTCAGTACGTAGCGAGGCGCTGCGTCGTACCGCTCAAAAAACCATTAAAAATTCCGCACTAACGTAATCTACATCCACGAAACGTCCCAACCTTGCCTGGCAGCCAGCAGCAGCCAACAGCCGCACATTAATATTCCGAAGAATACCTTTAAACACTCAAACCGCGTGTAACCTTTCGCGCAATAAAATTTGATATATATTGTATTTTTGCCACCACCCTCCCTCCAACACATCAGGCGCCGCGTGAGCCAATATTCAGCGCCGCTTTCATTATGGTTATTATTAAAACGCCGCCGAACAAAATTCAAATTACCATCGACTTAATCTCGAGCCACAAATACAAAAACTATTCCGAAACCAAATCGTTCGTGTATTAAGCGCGTGTTTTGCGAATTACGAGAGAACCGAAGCGGCTCCGTACAGCTTGTTGAATATGCATAGATTTTCTGCCAACGCTCCGCACTCGCCACCCCATCCGCATACACAGCCATATCGTTCGCGTAAAAACACAAACTTTAAAAGTCCATTGGTTGCATTCACTACTCGCCTATTCGCCGGTTTAGTTTCCTCTTCGTACATTAACCAGGTGTCGGAAAAACCCAGAGGTTATTTATTTCGAACAGTCGCTCCACTGTAGGTAGTAGGTACTGGCTCATTCTACGTAAGTAATTCGTATAAAATCGGAATTCGCTCCTACGAAGGTATCCTCGTATAACCTTATCTTATAGTCGGTTCAATTTTATGCTCGTGTACTATTAAGGTCTCATAAACGTACCCCTCGTATAGGGCACATTAGGTACATATATTATTAGGAAGTTATACAGGTAATATAAAATACTCCCGAGTAACCGTTTTGAAGGAATTTCTACGATTTTCCATTATAATGCTCTTCGTGTTCTCGCCACCGTCGCGGAGCGTCGCGTCGTGCCATCCGAGTTCAAAGTATAAATTTCCACAAACTCGTCCATTTGCGAATTTAATTAGTCGAACGTTTGGTTAACTTAAAAGGGTAATTTTCCATTCGTTATTGCGACGAAAAATATACGAAAACAGAGTAGAAGGTGCTTTGTTAAGTTGTATATAACGTCTGCCTATCTCGGAATTGCGAGAATAATACGTCGGTTTCGTGGTTTTCGGCGTTTTGTAAATGTTTTTAATTATCCAGTTGTAATGAAAATGCTGAAAGAATTTCAATTCTCCGACGGAAAAAAATTTCAGGCATGAGAAACAGTGTTGCAAGAACAAAAACAAAAACCAAGAACTAAAAAGAAACCAAATTTAAAAAAAATCTGTTCTCAAACGGTTCTAGACCCCCCCTCCCCACCTCCAAACTATCTCAAAGTTGCAAAAAGTTGGGAAAATTGGAAAAAGTTCCCAAGTTTTCCCAAGTTTGGGTTTGGAAAGTTGGAAAAATTGGGAAAATCTCAAAATATATCAAAAAATTTTCGCCCTCACTTCGTTCGAGCTCAGTAAATTCATTTTGTACACTTCATTTTCAAAATGAGAACATAAATCCCCATCCCTGTAGCTCAAACAAATGACTATTTTCAAATGAAAAAAAATTCCTTTTTCATTTACCTATCAGGGGGCTTCATGACAAATCTTGAATGGAATTTTCAAACATTTTTTGGGTTTTCTGAAAGGAGGAGAGGTAAGTAGAGAGAAAAAAAGCACGATTTTTAATGAAGAAATTTCAGATTTTGGAAGCTACGTTTTCTTCAAAAATTTTCGCCCTCGTTTCGCTAGGACTTACCTAATACTTCCCCACATTCAGTTCAAACGGAATTTTCAAAAAGTTCGATTTTTTAAGAAGCTATACAAGGTAAAAGAACTAAAAAAAGCTCCTCCTCCCTCCCCCCCCCAAAAAAAAATCCTCCTGGTTTTCCAAGTTTTTTTTATTCATTTTGCGTCAGTTCCAAAAAATCTTTAGACGCTGCTGATGATTTTGGTTTGAATTGGTTCTAATAGGTAAGTAAAACTTGAACTGAAATCTGAAACAGTTCTTTATGGTTCTGAATCTGATAATTTCATTTCTCGTACTTATCGATTCTGATCTTGAAATGGTTCTGTGTTTTTTCTTGGAAAATAATATTTAAGAAAATCAAATTTTGTGAACATTTTTAAAAAGTTGTAAATTGGATAGGTTTTTTTGGCCAAAACCAATGTTTATCACTAATAAATTTAAAATTGGAAAATTTTGACTCTTGAGTTTTGACACACTAAAACATTTCCGAGAAGTTGAAAATTAAATTTTTTTGGGAGGGGGAGGGGAATAGGAAAAATAGTTGGGAAGTTTCCGGGAAATTAGTTGGGAAGTTTGAGGTACGTCCCCCCCCCCCCCCCGGACACATTATTTCGTCAGGCCATTGCACAAAATCTAGAGCAAACACATAAAAATGAAGACATCGATTTTTTACACAAGGTTCCTTTTTTAAGGCAGGGTCACATAATTATATATCTAAGGCTTATTTTTATTGGCGTTTTTCTAGTGCTGAAAATTTTCATAATTTTCTGGAGGTTCAAAAACGTTACAAAACCACTTCCAATCGATTTGATAGGCTGAAAGCAGGGTATACACCAAATTTCAACTATTTACGTTGATTAGATTAAATTTTCATACACTTTGCAGAGCGAATAATCAATTTTTAAATTTCAAAAATTCACCAAAATTCGGGA
Organism: Pseudococcus jackbeardsleyi; assembly: GCA_038380155.1. Classification (NCBI taxonomy): domain Eukaryota; kingdom Metazoa; phylum Arthropoda; class Insecta; order Hemiptera; family Pseudococcidae; genus Pseudococcus; species Pseudococcus jackbeardsleyi. The sequence goes on from CM076240.1 coordinate 2,643,937, forward strand.
AATGACCATTAGCACCTGAAATTTTGTACATAAAATTCTTCAATGATACGCTTTCAGTTTTTGATGTTTCGACTCAGAATATAACCCCGAGTTGAGATACCTTTTTTGCAACCAAAATGATTTCAATAAATATGCAGAATCAAAAATGAATCGTTCGTGAAAAAATCAAGACAAGATATTTCTAAAAAAGTTTTACATATCTCTGAATGTAATATTTTGAGATTTTCCTAGGTTGGGGAAAAATTCCACGTTCAATTATTAACAAAAATTTAAGGTAGGTACCTAAAATGAAAAAGGAAGAGTACCAAAGGTACACGGTACAGGCATATTGCGGCAGCTCGATGTAACTCGTGCACCAAGCAGCGAGTTTGTCGAAAAACGAGCCGAGTTTATAAAAAATTAAAGAGCATATCTTGCGAGACGATGTTGCTGTGCGGAATATAATCACGCAGCGTTACAGCTTCACCTTTACCTTTGCTGTTTCAGTAAAAAGTTTTTCGCCGGCAGTTCGGTGCAGTCATGTTGAAAAAAATATGCTAGTTTGTTATCTAGATTAATTAAATTTACACGAACATTTCGACGAACAACGATTAAGATACACCTATAGGTATACGTTTGTACAGTATCTACCTTTCCTTTACCAACGTACAGTATGTGAACAGATATATACATCAAGAGAAATACGGAAAAAGGTAGCTTCGTTATAGATGTTATGTACGTAGTTTCAACTTTCCAGTTACCATCGAGCAGCTCGATTTTGGAAATTTCGCAAACAGAACGAAGGTAATTTTAAAAGTTTACGATTCTGGGAATTGGTTCTGCACAATTCTCAATACCATTACTCGTAACTAGAGCAAAAATTTTCCTTTTTTTCATCCAAGCTCGATAAACTTGTCAACCAACAGCGCAAAAATTACTCCGACATTTAAAAAAAATACCTACACAACGACAAGGCTAAACTGCATGATAATTAAAATGTTAATGAGAGTTGACATTTATATAAGGACGAAATGCATTATTTCGCGGGCGATGAAAAAAAAAAAAAAAAAAATACAAAATACAGTACCCGACGGTAAATAAATTCGTCGAACAATTTTTATACGTGACAACGAATCAGCGTCATCATCAGTAGGCCTGCTGTTTCGTTAGGACGCCGACGAGCGCAGAACGATGAAATATCGTGTGTTCGGACGAATGACCATTATTTCAAATCAAATACCCGGCCGGTGGTTTTTTAAAATGTATTTTTCGCCCAGTCGAACTAATTTTTCAACTTCTAGATTTTTTTTCATCGCTTACGCGTCCGTTTATGGCAACTAATTTGTAGAGGTTTTTGTGTTTCAACGTCAACCGACCAACGAGGCGATGCGGTGATGTATTTTTTATTCGTTTTTCGACGTCGTTGAGATTTTTTTCTCGTTTAATTGTATTTTTCACGGGCCACGAGCAGGAAAAATAGCAAAATTAGGATGGCACGACGGTATTAGCAAATTTGACCGCACAAATAACCCTCGATTTGGATCCTAGGTTCGCGCCGGAAACTTCCGCAATCGATGTGATTTTTTATCGGCCTACGTTTCTTTTTGCTGGATCTTTCTAATCGACGGGTCATTAAAAACTGACTAGAATTTTTGGCGATTGGAGAATTTTCTAGCTGACGTGTTTTTTTTTCTATTTAATCGCTGAAAGGGTAATTCGAACTGTTAGTGCTTTATATGTAATTCGATTATCAGTTTCGTTATCTAGAGCGAGACGTACTAGATAAAGTTACGACCAATCTGACAAATCCGACCGAATTTTTATTCAGAATTCAGCAATCATATGTCGCGACGAATATAGAATTCAAAAGAAAATAAAGAAAAAGAATTGGTTTTGATACAATGTATATGTAATCTTTATCTGGTTTCAGTATACAACGAGGGAAGGTGGCAGGGTTGATATTGAGTCACACAACATAGTAACTCCGGTGGCTCCTAGTTTCAGATACGAAAACAGATGGTATCAGTTTTATTAGTGCAGTCGACGTGAAATCGTGATATTATTTGGTATGATTTCGATCGTTTTCGGTCCTTTACTCGTTCAATTAAAACTAAATGCATTTAAATTACGTTCGAGTTGGTTTATACAAATTTAAAGCAAGTAAGATCGCCTAATACTGCTTCAAAAAGATGAATTCGACCGCTATACGCCCAACAACTCGTAAACTCAGGGGCGGCAACTTGGCATTTTGTCATGTGTTGCTGATTTTGAAACTCACTTGGGGCCCTTGGGAATGGGGTGGGGGGTCAACGTTGACAGTGGTGTAGAATCGTCTCAAGGGGGGGGGGTCTCAACCAATGATGTCGAAAGCTTTTTTTTAGGTGGCTGCAAAATGGGTACAGAAATATGAAAAACGAGAAATTTTGGGGGAGGGGGAAGGGTAAAAAGGAGCCTTTTTTCGTATTTCAGCTCTAAATAGGTCATATTCGCACCCGAGCGTAGCGAGGGCGAAATTTCGAAAAAATTAGATATTTAATGCCTAAAAAATGTACTTTTTAAGTGATGTTGTTGATGCCCGAGCGAAGCTTTAATAAAATTGGAATTTTTAATGCCTAAAAAAAAAGTTCCTCAAAAAAATTCTCGACCTCAAGGGGGGTCCAGACACCCCTCCCCCTGACTACGCCTCTGAACGTTGATCATTTTTTTCAAGTTGAAAATTTTATAGATATGCAATTTTTTCAATTCTTAAATATTTAAAAAGATAGGTAGGTCTAACATAGGTTTTTAATATGGTACCCAATTCACAGAGCATTTTTCACAAATTTTATTTTTTTCATGTGTTGCTCAACCCTCTTATTTTTTTTTCATGTGTTGCTCGAGCATCCGAGCAACACGCAAGTTGCCGCCACTGCGTAAACTGATGGAAATCTTGACCGATAAGCCAATAATTCCAAAAGTAATGCTGTCAATTGGAACTGAACAAATCCTAGGATGTATAGACACTGGTTATTCGCACGTTATAATGAAAGAAGAACGGTACGATATAATCAAACGAACATACCCGGAGCTGAAAAATTCCGAACGACGACCATCTGAAGAACTAGTAATCTGGACTAATCAAGGTAAATTAGATGTTATAAAAACCATCCGGATAAATTTCCATTTCACCGACCAGCCAGGCCCAAAAAAAAGGAATCGCACTCCAGAAATGCTTATCGTTCGGAACATAAAGCAGGATTTGATCTTGGGAGGCAGTTTTATTGAAAAGTTGAATGCAAAGATCGATTTGGAAAACTGCGAATTAATCTACACTGATTCAAAGGAGAAGAAAACATATGTTGTACCTTTTCGACACGCGAACCAACGTACAGAAGATGACGATATTGAGGAGATGTTGTTGAGATTTCAAAAAGCTAAGTTGAATCAACAGAAGCATTTGTAATAACGCATTCAACCTAACAGGTAGTTTATTCTAAAAATACAATTCACCAGATTTATGTAAATTTTTAATTTTTTAAATCAATAATTTCATTTCCTTTCGTGCTCTGAAGAGCTGTCAAAGTTTTTCTGTTTACCTAGGTATATATGATTTTAATAAATGAGATATTTTAGTAAAATTTTCTGGGTAAAATTTTTTATTAAAAAAAAATTGTCAAAAAACTATTCAAAAGAAAACGTGATTGAGAAATTGGATTTAAATCAATTTTTCTGAAGCTTATCAGATAAACAAGTAATTTACTGTAGTCAGAGAGTTTCTGGAAAAAATCATCACCTCGATAACTAAAAATGCGGGTAAGAATTGCAATAAAATTTCTCGGAAGTCTTCTCTATATTCGAATATGAAGTTTTGTTTAGATCTGTGATCTGGGCACAGCTGAAGACTGGCTGATAATTTTCCAATAAAATTTTTGCCTCGTCATACATACATTTTTTTGATGTAAAAATCGTGGTCTGAAAATCCGAAAATTGAAAAATACATGACTAAGAGGGACAATTTGGACTATTGAAAGAATCCAAGAGTCCATTTTAATCATTCGACCAAAAATTGATGAATGGTCGATGGAAAAAGAACTAGAAAATAGCCAAGCAACCAAAGTCGATTCCGGTTCTATTTACACCATGATATTTCGATTCAAGGTGTTTTTAATGACTTGAAAAAAAAGAAACAAGTTTTTTTTTAGTCACTAAGTATTGGTAAAAAAAATTATTAAATGGATATTTTGAAAAATATTTTCAGCATTGCTGCCAACTGAAATTTTTTAATAATACCGCAAATTATTGTGATGAAAATTTTTTGACAACTTCCATCTAAAACTATCGTAGATGACCTCGATTTCGAGGCCTTTGAGTGACTAATTCGAGTTTGGAAATTCTGATTCCAGACATCAAAATACACCATCTCGTTCAATTTTAGCTTCCAAAAATTTATTATAAGGGGGGGGGGAGGGTCGAAAAAGCTCACTTTTCAAGGACAATAAGCACGATGAGCATTAAAAAAAAATTGAAACATTTTTCTGTCTGATCTTATGCAGAAAATTTTTCGGCAAATCTAATGGCGCAAACCGTAGACCTTTATCTCTTTTAGAAAAAAGTTTTTTTCCGATGTTTCAGCTCATTAAATTAAATTTTTTATCGGATAGAACCAGTGAGATTTTTCTGGGAGACATAATTTTCTCGATATTTTCGAGTAAAAAGTTGAACATTAGTGGAGGTAATCAAAAGAAAAGAAATTTTCGTTTTATTTCTCAATTTTCTCCACCAATATTCAACTTTCTCGAAAATATCTTGAAAACCATGCCTCAAAAAAATTCACAGGTTCAATCCGATAAGAAATTTAATTCTTCACAACTTTTGTCATGGTCATTAAAATGCTTGGTTTTCTCAGAATGAGAAATTTCACTTTTTTATGAGGAAGATACAAAAAAAAAGGAGATTTTTTCATAGAATTTTGGAACGAATGACTTGTAATTTTTTTCTAGAAGAGATGGAGGTCTGCGGGTAGCGTCATTCAATTCGCTGTGAAATTTTCTATCAGATGATGCGAAAAAAATGTTTTTTTCTTATGCTCGTGCTTATTGCTCTCAAAAAATCTCGACCCCCAACCCCTAAAAGCAAAGTTTGATCAAAAAAATTATTTTCCCCTTCATTAGCTGTATAGTGTATAAAAGCAACCTACATTAAGCAATCGGAACCCAGACACAAAAATCGTATCGAGTTGTGTAATTATTACAGTTGGACAAAAAGGTCACAAGATGGAAATTTTTTTAGTATTCAAATTAAAGTACCTACACGATCCATTCTCATGGTTGAAAATAATTTCTACGTATTTTTTTGGAAAACATCATTTTTGTCCCTCTCACCGTCACCGGACACAATAAAAGGCAAAAAGTAATATCCAATTTCGAAATCAATGGTCTGGGAAGGTTCAAAAACTCGGAATAGGGTAAGATTTCCTACCAATAGCACAACTAGAATGATTTTTGAAAATGGTCCCACTTCAAGGCCACGCCTCAATTGTAAAATCATGAACCATCAACAGAAAACTTAGAAAAAAAATGATTTTCAAGTTTGAAACTTCGAAGTTCTGCTGTAGCGGGAACGTAATTCTTGAAATTTGGTAAAAAAAAAAAAGAAAACGCGGACAAGTTTACAGAAACTAAACCGGAAACTCGTATTCGTGATTTGAAGACACTTAATAAACATGTTCATCATTCTCATCAGCTGACAAAATGCCCGCTATTTTACATCCATTTTAAAAGCGGCAAATCAAAAGAGGAACCAACGTTGGCGAAATAATAGACGACCATCAAGTCGAAACCAAAAAGTAACACTCTCGATTAATCATTTAAAATATTAACGTCCGACAGACGGAACGACTGGCAGGACGTGGCCCAAACACCCCTTAATTACGCTCGCTAGATAGGTAAATAAAGCGCGAGAAACCGGCGAGAAAAGATGATTACTCAAGAAAATGTTTAAAGAACCGGAAAATTTCTCGCAGCGTTGTATCCGATGAAATGGAAAATAAATTTGCCTTTTTTTCCGTCTGGTAAAAAGTAACTACCGGGTCGAAGGTCCATTAAAAAGAACCTGGACGTAAGTGCTTCCATCGAGGGGGGAATTTGCCCGCTGCCGAGAAGGCATCGCGTTTGGTCGTCTTTCGTATATAGCGCCATTAAAAAAAGCACCACGAGCACGTTATACTCGCCGAAAAAATATTCCAACGCGTACCATACATATCGATTTCGATTTAAGGGGCCTTAAAAGCAATCTATCACCGTGTCAAAGTTTCATCAAATCGATATCACTTCAAATGTCGCGCGTTCGAGTTTGCACCACGGTCTCGTCGTCGTAAGGCAAACCTTTGTTACAATTTTTTGAGAAATTTCTTCCCATCGAAACGAGTCTTCTCTCAATCAAGCGAAAACGTTCGCCTTTTTTTCCACGCTACCCCCCAAAAAAAATCTAACAAACACGCGTTTCAATCAAAACGCAGGGTTATTCGCAGAAAAATATTACGTATTACGTTTTCGCTCGTGTACCGAATTAATTTTCGTTTTACACGCTTCATTTGAGATCCTCACTACCTCGCCTCGTGCTCGTAGATCTGACTCGAAAGGCGTTACGATTCCATTAAAACCATCGCCTCTTTCAAACTTGCCAGTACGATGACGGTTCGGGGTCAATGAAAAATATACATACCTATAACGAATATCAAACGCTCGAGGGAAGGCGGAGAACCGCCAAAGGATACGGTAAAACGGATAGCAAATATATACTTAGTATAATGTGCTTATTGTTGGCAAAAACTTTCATATTAAATCTACTTTAGCATATGTTTTCGCCGTTAATATTGGAAAAAAAAAGTTTGAAAAGCTCGGAGACATTTTTTTTCGCGCCGAGCCAGCGGCAGCGTCGCACGTCGTACATACGTCGTGTAGGGCAGCGGAGGCTGCGACCGCACTGACGCGACGTTTTAAGTGAATAAAAAGCCGCCGGATTTCACTTGACAGCTTTCAAACGCAATATAAATTTACCAAAATGAACGAAAAAGTATAAAGACGATGCGAAATTGTACACAATGGGTTATCGCATCGGTGCAGAACGTTTTTAAAAGCGATAATGTTTATTTGGAGCGAACACTCCGCGCCGCCGCTCATTCTCGCCCCGCTAAATTCGCCCCGTCCCCTTGCGAGCACACCTAATGGAAGAAGGAAAAGGGTCTTTTTTAACATCTACACGTACATTTCCACGTCGTATGACGCAGTGTGCCCCAAAAATTCCGCCAGATGGCTGAAAATCATTATTTTGTCCCTACAATATTTTCAAAAAATCAACGAATAAAACTAGCAAAAAAGAGTAAATTTTTAGTAAAAACTTTCAAGAAATCAAATCATTCGAAAATTCTTTGAAACTAGTTGTTATACACAGAGTTGGAAAAAAAAATGATAATCGGCCAATTTTGTCTCGCCCAAGAGCCCTCTCTTCATTTATACGATCACAAATTAGGTATATATCGAAAATGCATCTCTCATTTGAACCATTATAAAGGACGTATCTACACTCCATTTCTTTTCAGTTTTTGGGGGGAAAAATTCATTTGGGGTGGAAATAATCATGCTATATTACAATCTATGCAAAGTTCACCTTATTTTTAATTTCGAATCAAATAAATTTGAAGAAGGTTAAATGAATTGAAATTGCACACGAAGTGCAGCAAAAATAAAATAAAAATAAAAGTTGAAAAAAAAATTGGGGTGATCTTTACATTAATCGTGTAAGTTCATGCACAAAGGAGGAAAAGAAATTATAGAAATAGAATTCTGTACAAAAAAAAATGAGAAGGATATATAAATTACTTCTAAGATTACTCCTGCAAAGTCAAGCGGAACAAAACTCTTTCTCTTCTAAAATGAGTAAAAATATTCAAAAACCACCAAAAATTAATCAAAATGGAAGCTCAATAATGAATCAATAAACGAAATCCTTTAAAATCAAAGTAGTGAAAAAATCCACAGAAATCAAATTAGTGAAAATTTCCACTAAAATCAAATCAAAAAAATTTTTACTGTAAACAAATCTACAAAATTTTTTGAAAAAATCAAATCAGTGAAAAATTACCAAAATTCAATCAGTAAAATTTTTCACTGAAATCAAAACAATGGAAAATTACCCAAATCAAATCTGTGAAAAATTAGAAAAAAACAAATCAGTGAATAAATTTCACTGAAAACCAATCAGTGAAATTTCCCCCTAATATCAAATCAGTAAAATTTTTCACTGAAATCCAATCAGTGAAATTTTTCACTGAAATTGAAATCAAATAACTAGTGAAAAATATCAACTAGAATGAAATTCGAAAAAAAATTTCACTGAAATCAATTCAGTAAAAATCATCACTAAAATGAAATCAGTGAAACATTTCGCAGAAACAAATCAGTAAAAAAATTCACTGAAATCAAATCAATGAAAGATTTCACTTAGAACACATAGTGAAGAATTTTCACTGAAAACCAATCAGTGAAAATATTCAATGCAATCAAATCAGTAAAAATTTCTACTAAAATCAAATCAGTGAAAATTTTCACTGAAATCAAAATCAAATGAATAAAAAAATTTCACTAAAATCAAATAATTGAACAATTTCACTGAATCAGTGAAGAAGTTTCACTGAAAAGCAATCAGTGAAAATGATCACTGCAATGAAATCAGTACAATTCTGTACTGAAATCGAAATCAAGTGAGTGAAAAAATGTCACTGAAATCAAATCATTGAACGATTTCACTGAAATGAAATCCGTGAAAATTATTGCTCAAACAAAATTATAGTGAAAATTTTCTCTGAAATCGAATCAGATTGAAATACTGAAAAATCAGTGAACATTCACCAAAAACCTAGTCAAATTTACTAAATTCTTTGAAAAATCAGTAAAAAAAAAAAACTCTCAAATGAATTTCTTAAAATTTTTCCTGTGCTGCAATTCAGACTGTTTAGGGTCTAACGAAAAAAATGAATAGGACATAATAAAGAACTTTTATTTTCTATTCTATAAAGTCTGATAAGATTTTTTTCCCAGAAATCTTAGCTTTCGTGATATTTTGCGAAAAAACGAATTGAACTCTAAAAAAATATACTTAACCCTATATAGACCACCAGTGCCAAAAACGGCACTACAATGCATTTTTCGAAAAAAAAACCACCTCGTGCCAAAAACGGCACTAAATGTATTTCCTTAACATTGTAGTGCCGTTTTTGGCACGAGGTGGTTTTTTTTCTTAAAAAAGCATTGTAGTGCCGTTTTTGGCACCAGGTGGTTTTTTTTTGGTGGTCTACCTAGGGTTAATTTTACACTCTAAAATTTATGTTCCAATTAATTTACTTTGTGCACGTAGGAGCCTTCATTCATCCAAAAAATCGACGCCAAGTGTCAAAAATTATCAAAAAAAGTTAGTTGTGAAAAATCTTGGGGAGCTGGAAATTCGCGATCAGCGCAAAATTATCGAAATTATCCAATATTTCAGACAGCATTTTCTACAGTGACCTGTGAAATTCTTTCTCAATCTTCACCACCCAACTGTCTTCACAAAAAGACTTTAGGAACACCCAGTATAATTGTAGATATACCTGCTCTAGGAAAAACATGAACAAAACACGTAGGTATCCATTTAATCCGTATTTCTTTTATTCGTTTTCATCAACTTTACTGTGTACCTAACTACCTATACCTCGTGGCAGTCAAAACACCCCTCTCCGCCCTATTTCAAAGCTCAAAAGCCCGTACGCAATTATATCGCCGTCGACCAAACATGTACTATTAGCATAGAGGTAAATCGTACATTGGACAAAAAGTACCAAATGGAAACGTTGCGTTGGAAGAAAAGCCAAATCCAACCCCAGACAATTGGCAAACACACCGAGCCGAGATTTTTCCATCGTATAACAATAAGCTTCGCATATACGACCTTATCCAAATAATCAATTTCAAACTAAACAAAAAGCTCGCACCAACCAACGCTAACGGAATCCTGCAGCACCGTGAACGAGTCTCTTATCCTGGCATATTTCTCGTTCCCCCATCGTGTCGGTATTCCTCCATTACGCCCGAATATGTAATGTATGCTCGCAAATACCTACCAGCAACGTGAAACTGGTGCTGGTACAGCGAAAAGCAAAAGCAAAGGTAGCTCTACGACGATATGTCACCAGCTTATTTAATTTTACAAGTACGCCGGTTATGTTTGTATTTCCGCTTCGTTTGCGCGATAAACGCCCTCCGCCCGCGCCGTCCTATACCCCGTACTCCGTTAAACAACTTCACCAAAATCTATTCGTTTATATAATTTTCAAAAAGGGGAAAAATTTCTTCCCTGCGTAGGGTACCAGAACACACGGTTCGCGTTGCAGAAGGAAATAAGCAGCGAGTTTTCTTCGACTCTCGAGTTTTTCGCACGTATAGATTTCCGTACCTACACCTACTACCTACTACCTATCTAAACATACACTGTATATTTTATAAGGGAAACGTGGACGCGGACAGGGAAGCCGAACATCGAATATTTCTCTTTCTCGTCTCGAGTATTTGTCAAAGTAACGTATGCTAAAGGCTTTGACTTTTAAAACCGTATACAAATAACGAGAAACTTTCAAAGTATTCGATCAAAAGCGGCCTAATGTCACGTTAGAAGTGATCTTTTTACCCAGATAAAAGTAAATGAACATCTCACTGGGGGTTGATTTCCGTATACAGGCCTGGCTACAGTCGAGCCCGAGAAATGAAGATTCTCAACTGTAAACCGTCGTCTCGGTTCGAAATTCAAAATGCAAAATTTACCACCATAAGGGTAGAGGGAAAGGGTTGGTAATTTTATATTCCATGGTTAGATTTTTGACGTATTTCGTCACCGAAAAGTGGTGTAATTTTCATCGATAATTTTTCCAACAAAAAGAAGACTGAGTTGATAAAATTGAAGCAAGACGACATCAAAATGATTTTAGAGGTTAAGTTTCATTTTTATTCAAAAAAATTGAAAATTTTGAATTTTTTTGCAGTTTAAGATTGCAAAAATTTACAAATTTAGAAAAATTTCATTTCGAATCGAAAAACTTATAAAAATTTTGCCTTTGAGTTGGAAATGATTTATTTTACCTTCTAAAATTCGGCTTTCAAATTTCCCATACAAAATGATCGGTGAGCACCAAACTATTGCGAACCAACCAGCTCCACACACGTATCTAATCGTACCCAGGATGAAAAAATTGCCTAGTTTTTCTCATTCAGTTCAGCTCAAACTCCAAAAGTACGCCGAGTCGGACAATGTATTAAGATTGATGCCTCTCGGAGGTATTTCTGACTTCTGTTGCAGTTTCGAAACAAAAAGGCTCTTTATCTATTCGAAACACAATACCCAACGTAACGTACATACGCTAAAAACAACATTTTAATCATCACATAAAATTGTCTCGTCGTAGATTTTGTGTCCGATGAAAACACAATCAAGCATCGAAATTGATTTTACGAACGGAGAAGGTAAAATAATAAATCATTTCCAACTCAAAGGCGGAATTTTTACAATTTTTTCGATTCGAAATGAAATTTTTCTACATTTTTGCAATCCAAACTGCAAAAAATTCAAAATTTTCAATTTTTTTGAATAAAAATGAAACTTAATGTCGATATGACAATTGACAAGAGGACAAACCAGACACGACAAATTGGAATTTTCTCAGCTAGTTCCGAAATTTTTTTGTTTGAGGGGAGGACGGACGGGTAACAAGCGTGGCAACTGACTTTCTTCACATATAGTCACCAAATCCTCCTCTCCACCAGCCACTCAAAAATCTCTTTTTATTTGAAAATTTGACTTGATGTTTGAATTATTCATAATGGCATATTTATGACAACTGCTGAATTTGTTACCCTCCCAAGAACAAATTTTTTAAAAGGAAGGTTTTTCAGCTATCAAAGTGGATTTCAGATCAAGAATTTTCATATAAAATTAGACAAGATCATTGAAACAAATTATATGAGGGAAGGGCTGAGAATTCGTGAAAAAATAGGAGCATCGTACTGTTAAATGGCTGAGGAATATCAAAGCAATAAAATCAAAGGCGCACCCAAAAATTAATTAAGGGAGCGGCTGAGAATTTGAGAAAAATCAGAGGAGGGGTCACAAACTGGAAATTTATTGAAGAATCGGTGATTTGTGATTCGAAAATTGGTTTAAAAATTATCAATTTTGAATATAAAAAGACTGAAATACTGCCCGAGTGAAGCGATTGCGAAAATCTTTTGAAAAAATACCGGTTGAGAAATAAAAAAATGCACTTTTTAAATATTTTTGCAATCAAAAAATCTTTTTTCCGAGCTTAAGGGGGGAGCTCAAGTCCCTTGAGCCCACCCCTTGGGTGCGTCTATGAATACAATTTGTAAAGTGTTAGGACTAAGTACTGCACCTTGAGAAACACCTTTTCAATTTTCTTTGAAGCTGAGGGTTTACTGTCGATTCAAACCTGGAAGGTTCTATATTGGAGAAATGAGTGAAGTATTTTACGAAGAAATGTTGAAGTTTCTAATTTGACAACTAAAAAATTAGCGATGTTAGACCAAATTATCAGTAAAAATACTCATTTTCAGCTAAAAATTTTTTACCAATTTAAAAGGTAGAATTTCATAATATTTGATTCAGATTCAGAGAGTAGGTAACTTACAATGTCATGTTCATTCAACAAATATAGAGGACAAATTTTTTTGAAAAATCTGGTTTGAAAATCAAAAAATGCATTTTTTCAATTTTTATGATGAAAAATCTCTTTGGCAAGCTTGAGAAATGGATTTCAGCCCCCCCACCCCTCCATAGGAAAAGCCTAAATTCACGAGCAAAGAAAGAGCGAAAATTCCTAAAATTCTTTCCGTCGATGTGGCAAACCGCCTTCTTGTTCTGTGCAATCCATTTTCTAAAAATTAGATCCTAGATTTAATAATCCAGTAGCATCCGGATAATGTTTTTATATTTTCAAAAAATCGTCACAAAAACGAGAGAATTTTCAACAGTTGGTTAGAAAATGAAAACCACCGAAGCTGACACACACCCCTAACACCCCAACCGACACCTCACCGCCACGACGATGGCGCCAGTTACGACTTACCTATACATATAATCGCATCACAAAACACCCAGCAGCAGTATTACATCCGCAGAAGCCAGCAAGTGCCAAGACGAAAACTTGCGGGTTAAAAAAATCACCAAATCGCAGAAACCATAAAAATCACATTTATATAAAACGGCGAGGGTACGGGTAGCGGTGACGGTATCGCACACAACAAATACCTCCGCCAAAACATTAGTATTTGAACATATAATTTCGATAAATCAATTCGACCCGCGCCACTGCGCTCGTCCCAGAGCTGCGCTCCGCTCGACGCCCCGGTACGCAGAAAACACCATTTAAAAGCCATCTAAAACTAACACCGCGAGCTCGACAGATTCTCGTTAAAGCTTCGTATATTTTACAACTTTTACCATCGGTCTGGGTCTGGGCGATGGGACGAGGAGCCGCGCGGACGGGCCCGTCAAGCGTACGTATTTCAATATACGGAAATTATAGTACGCGTAATGGAGCGTAATTCCAATCCGTATACGTGGGCTGGAAAAATCCATCATACAGTCATACACACGTATTATACTTATATGTTAGTTCACCGCAAGCCTGGTCGTATCGACGTACACTCGGCAAACTTTAAACTCTTATTCGATCGACTTTTGATCCGAAGGCTAAAAGTTTTCGCACACAGTTGAGCGCATCGTGCGCCTTGATGATTTATCAGCAACCTTACGTGTGTATAGCAACTGGTATCTCTGTCTCGCTATTCGTGCGTCGCGTTATACTCTCGCATGGTCGTACTTGGGATCATAAAAACTCATACGGCACGCAGCATCCGTGCAATGACGGAAGGGGCCACTAAAAAAAAGGAGGGACAGCAGGCACGTTATCGGAAAATAAACGCTCTCGGTAATCAACCAGATGAAGAAAGCGGAGGGCTGGTAACCGGCGAAGGCGAAAAACTCATTAAAAAAGTTTCTACTCGTATATAACGAGACTTGTAAAAATATTTTTCTCATTACTATCGACTATAAGACGGTGGTGCTGCGCTGTGCAATTGTGAATCGGCGAAATGTCGACCGACGACGGCGAAATAAAAGCAAAAGCGTAGCTTTTTTTTAATGGGCTGCAGCAATATAGAGAAAACTTCTGGCACGAGCTATTCACATTGTGCAGCAAAAAAAAAAAAGAAGAAAAAGAAAAAAAAAGGAAACACCGTCGGTAAAAGAGCTAGCTACGGTGTTTTGAGTGTTTTGGCGGATCGATAGCCATGTTCGTACTGTGTAAAATGGCAGTCGTTTTGAATAATAACCCTCTCTATTCAACGTTTAAAGATCAGCTTCCAGGTTCCTCTCTTTATTTTTCTTTCTCTCCGGCTCGCTGCCGCGTCCCAGTCCGCTCGCCATCTCTGACAATACACGTATACACGCAATTGTAAACGAGTATACCGAGTTAACAACCATCATGCTGAATTTTTTCACGCTTTTGAAAAACTACACGTCGCGTCGCGTAAACGAAAACCGACAACTACCAACAACACTAGTTTGGCACAATCGATAAAATTCGCCCGTCGTCGACGAAAACCGAAACAGAAAAAAAAAATTCTACAGCAGTTTTAAAATTTGCCTCGTAAAATTCCGCGTTAAATACCATCGCAGCTTTATACCTCCTCCTCCCCCCCCCCCCGTATGGACTATATAACGCCGTCTCGAACTAGACGTTATTATAAGAAATCATCGTAAGTATGCTACACAAAAGCTTAAAATCCATCCGCTCTTCACGGTTGCGAACAACATTAACCATATACACATACGATGGAGTAACCTCTTCCACTTCGAGCTCCCTTCAGCCCTTCGTGCTCCTCCGATCTGAGTCGCCTGCTGGCCTGTGTGTTAACGTTGCTTTCAGCGACTCGCTGCTAAACACCTCGCAATATCCGCATCATTAAACGTTCGCTCGCATCTACCTTCTATACCGTGTACCGTGGTATAAATTTCGTAACGAATATTAAAAAAAACACGCGCGTGTTTTGCACGAGTTCAATAAAAACAAAGTCTTGACGTTCCGCCTCATTAACGTGTATAGGTATTAGGTGCACCGTGCACGGATACTGATACAGAAGATATTCAGCGAATGGTATACTAAACGAAGCTAAACGATGTAAATGTAAAACATCCTGGATGGATATCAAGATTGAAAGGTATTTGGATAATTTCCACCCCAATGATCGATACAAAGTAATAATCAAGCCATGTTTTACAGAACTCCCGAAATGCTAACGTAAGAAACACAGGGATCTTGCAGAAGGGAGTAACAGGAAGTATAATTAGACGTGATATTTCAACATAAATATTCCTCTTGTGAGTTCATTCCAGATAGAAATTAATTTCAAACCAGAATACATGAAAAATAATACGACTTACGTGGCAATTTTTTTCGTATCCATTCGTACACATCTGCTGTAGTTTGTTCCATGGAAGTTCAACCTGAAAAATAATGAAAGAATTAGATTCAGCGGATGCGATAACCTAACAAACGACATACATGACGTATTTTTATCACAACTTCAACCCCTTATCCCCTCCCCTGCCCCAATCACCCTTTTGACCATCTTGAAACTTTGAAATATTTTTTCATATAAAAATGTTGTGCATTTGGCATTAAAAAATTACAAAATTCAAATTGATAGGTACATTTTTATTCCATATTTTTCTAGTTAAATTTACATTCACATAAGAGGGGTGCAATAGGGGTGCAAGGGGAAGGACTGTGGTAAAAATATGATAAAAAATCGACTCGGATATCGGTTTCATGGTTTTTGAGGACGTAGAATACGAATTTGGGGTCATTTTAGTGATTAAATGAGTTAATTACAGCGTTACAGCGATTTCAAGTTGATTGAGATTTCTATTTTCGTATTTTTTCCAACACATACTTCCATATAAATTCGACCATACTTCAAGAAAATTCAATCCCAAATTTGAACAGAAATTCTATGAACATAAAAATATTTTCAAGGTTCTAATAGAAACTGGAAATTAAAAATTTTATAGAAAATTTCTGAATTGAATTATTGAAGTGTTTTAAAAAATAAACTCAAAAGAATTACACAAAATTACATATAGTACTTCAATAACAAAATCACCATCCATTTTTCAACCCTGCATCCTAAAAATGATGCAAATTCAATTTTGAAAATTTTTCAGGTACACGCGAAAATAAAGATTTTACGTTTAAACAAAAATCAAAATCAAAATTACAGAAAATTTTCAAATCTGAAGAAAACTATTTTTTTTTTTTTTTTTTTTTTTCATTTTTCAGAAGAGCTATTCCATATACTACAACAGACCAAAAATGAAGTTGGGACTTCTAATTTCGCTCAAAATTGTTTTACGAGTTCCCTGTGGTGGTTTATTCACGACTCCGTCATCATTTATCTTCTAACGTGAGCCTCGTAATTTTCAGGCAATGGCGATTTTTTGTCGAATTACCCGCAACTTTAAAGGCTCATATCTAGAGATAGGCCGTACTCGAGGGGAAAATTTTTGCGGTGTTTGAAAGAGAATTTATGGGAAATTCAAAATCCAGAATCACCTTTTGAAAAGCTCAAAGTTGAACTTTGATGATGAAAGCTTAACTTTCATGATGATAACAAAAGATGAAATCTACCATTCAAAAATTTGAAAAAATTACAGTAAATGGTCCTTTTCACTTTCTTTTCAATCAACAATTTTCAAAATGGGATCTGCAGTCTACTAGGGTCCCTAAGGGGTACCGGTTCCTCAATTTTTACCAAAATTTAAAAAAATCGAAATAGTGAAGTAGCGTATCGATTTCTACGAATTCGAAAGCGCTGATTTTGAATAAATACTTCATTTTTTCATCTAACCCCTCTAAACTCCCCTATAGTCCCCTTGGTAGGGGCTCAAAATTCGAAAAAATGAAAATTAACGTGTGACCTGTTGTTTGTTAGGTATTTGAGGGCACTGAATTCGAATATTTGCTTATTTTTCTAATTTGACTCTTCAGTGCCAACCCTAGCCTTCCAATTTTGGGGAAAAGTATGTTTAAAAGATAAAATGATGTGTGACATATCGATTGTCACTATTTTGAGGTCGTAGAATTCGAATATGTGCTTACTTTTTCATTTTACCTCTTTCTGCCCACTCTAACCGAAATATATGCAAATCAGGGGTTTGATCAGAGTTGAAGCTTTTTAGTAACTTTGAAAAAAGAAAATAATTACAGATATTGATAGTTTACTTTTTGAAGATTAAGGATCTACGAATTTTTTTCAAAAGGAAACAAATATACAGAAAATGATTTGAGGGCAATTGAACTGGGGGAGGGAGGGGTAGCATGAACTCTGCCCAGGTCCCCTCACTCCGTTATCTCCGACTATATTAGCATACTGTTTTGTCGATCGCAAGACTTTTTGATACCTTTCATCACTACAGCAAACATTTCGAAACTATCCCATCATTCAAAATAGAAAAAAAAATACATCTCAGCGAATTAATTGACCTAATTCTCAAATAAGCAATATTTGCACACCCCTTTCGACCACCTATCCTCCTCTTACCGCATCCTATATACAACGTGTTGAAAAATCAACAAAATCACATTTCACAATACGTCTCCAAACATCTTTACCAAAAGACCCTTTGAAGTAATACAAATACCGCGAACAAGAGCATACGTATAGTTCGAATATTGGAAAAGTACTCGCGTTTGATTACTTCCACCGCTCCACACGAAGGTAAACTTACTCTGCAAAATTCCAAATTAGTTGATACCAAAGGCGAATTTTCGACTTCCGACTGTTGAATGGCAAAACCCCTACGGCGAGTTTTTCGAAATAATCCACAACCCGAAAGGATTAATATTTCAGATGGCAGAACGCGCACTTAATCGGCTTTCGAATCGGTTCTTAGGGTAACATAGCGCCATTCTTTAGAATTACCCTTACGTTAGTTGTTTGATAAACCACTACTATGGCCGCAAACAAGCACTAGTACATATTTAGACCTCTTAGGCGCAATGAAAAAGGTAGGAGAGTGTTTTCGGGCCAATAATTCTACGTCCGTTGGGGTATAATTATTAAAAACACCTCGCCTGTCGACCTATCGGTTATAAGTAATTAAAACGTAGCAACTTTTGCTCGAAATATCCACGAAAAGTGCCCATTAACGCGAAGGTGGCCTAGGCAACCGAGATATATCTACTCCTTAGCGCGTCATCAATTTAGCTCCTTTTAGCCCCGTTGGTATTTCGATGTTTTTGCGGTGAAACAAAAACGAGGAAAAAACTTGATTACACGACAACCTCGAACGAACAGAAATATCATTTATAATTCACAAAAGTAAAACGTTAGTTTTTATTACGTAAGGGGCAGAGGTTAACAGCATCACGGAGGGACTCGATAAAAATTAAGAAGAAAAAGATCGACCAAGTAGGCGGTAACGTAGTTTCGTCGCGTTAATAAAATTGCATATCGAATACGTTCGTAGGAGTAAAAAAAAAACTGTCAATGTTGCGTATAGTCAGATGTCAGTGTTCTCGACAACGATGGCGTTACCTCCACTCTGCCTTGCTTTTTCCTTCTACGATTCCACCATGATGCGGACGAATAGCGTTAATAAAACTGCCTATCGTCTTAATTGAAGGAACGCGTCGCGTTTATCAATTAGTACCCGGTCGTTTAACCGCTTTCAAATAAGTTCGATCTGCTTTGACATCAGATACAACGATGCTGCCGCCTGCCAAAATAATACTACGATTTGCTAAATTAACGAACCGCCATTATCGCGCCAACAAAGAGCAAACCCACGTCTCGATTTTCTCGAATACCTGCTATTTTGAAATATTAAATCGTTCACTGACCGGAAATTAATTTGGCGGATATTCACGCGAGCCGAACAAATAAGACCAGATTTTTCACCCAACGACCAACAACAACGTTAGTAAATTGAATTCCACCCTCTATCAATACACACCGCCTTCTTCATCCTTTGCAAAAGGAATTACGACTACTTAATCAGCTTTTGTTTGGTAAATAAGTAAACAAAAGAAAACGAGACCTCATTTAAAATATACTAATCTCCGAATCAACAATTCATAAAGTACGATTTAAAATACGATCCAATTTTTTTTTAGGGGAATTACGTTTTTAACGTTCACGAATCGAGAGAAAATTTATGGTTAGTCGTGAATATTGTTTCATCAAAGAAAAAAAGGTCATCAATGTGAAAAGCCAAAACTAGAATTTCTCATAGAAAAAGAGACCAAACTTTCATAATTTTTTGAAAAATTTCGAGTTCAGCTCCTCTTTTTTCTCACATTTTTTTCACTAAAAAAACTAAAAAGACCAAATTCAACATTTGAATCATTTCTATTATTTAAGAGTTGCACAGATTTTTTTGCGCTTTTTTTTTTTTTTTTTTTTTTGCGATTTGCTAGTATAATAATAAAACTAAGTTGTGCCATTGGAAGCTTAAAGAAAGAGAAAAGAAAAAAATCCTTTTCATGGCATTAATAGGAGAGGGGAGGGAGGACAAAAAATCATACAGACAGAAAAAAATTCTCACTTCGTAAAACTGCCCCAAAATGATGAACGTTTCAATCCATCGAAATTTTTTCATCTCAATTACATCCTAGTTTTCCTTTTACTAATTTTTCATTCCAGTAAAATACTGATCCGAAATAATTACATTCGTTAGCTAGGTACTTTGACGTAAAACACTGTTTGCGAACGAGGAGCGAGAAAAAAAAATCATCTATTTGAATTCTTGATTACGGCATTAAAGTCCGCAAAATTTCCCCCTCGCCCTTCACCTGCCCCACGTAGCGTAAGATTTTTTACGCTGAATTTGCACGCTGCGCTGGATGAAATTAAAAATTACCTTTTTAATGTTTTCGCTATACCGATCCGCAGTTAATTACCGAGTATACCGTATAAACGAAACGTAATTTCAAAGCAAACACCGTCGGAGTAATTTGTTTGAATTTTTACACAAGCGAGAGACGCGCCCGTTGCGTCGGGTCGACTTATGAAAAAATAATTAATTAGTACAGCGATTTTTTTTTTGCTCCTTTGGAGCTTCACTCTTCCCCTACGTGCATTCTCGCGGGCTTCCTTTCATTAAAAAGAAAATTCGCATTTGCCTCTCTCAAGAAGCTTACCAAGCATTCTAAAGACTATAATGCGCAGCGCATTATTTATTTTTCATCGAATAGCCTTAAAATACCCGCGAGACTGATACTGATACCCATTAATGAATTTTCAACGCGACCATACCAGTCATCGCTTCGCGTCACCATTTCTTTTTCCATCCCTATTCCCCAAACCGTGCCCTATAACTCGATCGCATGTATACTCGTAACACCGAAGGCAGCCACGCTACCTTCTCGTTCGAATGTGAAACTCGCATCCACCGGAGAATTCCGTTCGTATATTTTGTATACCATTAATCATACTACGTATTGTGAAAAAGTTCGACGTAAATACCTATACACATAATATGTATTTGTAAAATGCCCAGAAGCGGCAGTATAACCCGCTATAAAGTAGCATTCTAAGTTTAGAGAAACTTCGAAAGCTTGCGCAGACCCTTTTCCAATCAAATTGGTCAATATTTTAGCTAGGATTTTATTCAACCTCCCAGAAGGAACAGTTCTGCACAAGTTTTTTTTTTTTGTATAAAAAGCAAGAGTATAAATTAGGAAGGTATTGAAAACAGGTAAATTGACGGAAAACCTCTATATCTCGAAAAAGGTATCGTGCCGTTGAAATTCAAACGATTTTCAAAGATTTTAAAAATATTTCAGCACCTGAAATAAACGATTTCAGCCAACCTTTCGAAAAAATTATCTACAATCGGATTTTTTTCAAGAAAAACACTTCGTAGAATGATCTTATACCAGATTCATAGGTCGACGTAGAAAATGATGTTTGATGTTTGGAGGATATTTTCTATAATAAGGCTATACTTAGCAGTTTTCACGCTGATTACGAGAAAAATAGTGAGAAAATTCTATCACCCGAAGCTTTTTTATAATTTTACTTTCTTATTTTGCATTTTTTGATCAACTTTTGACACTTGAGTCGATTTTTCGGAAAAAGGGGGCATCCTAATGAAAAAAATGAATAGAACATGAGTTGCAGAGCGTCAAGTTTTTTCTTTCAGTGGAGTCCAATTAGTTTTTTCTTAGGAGGCCTAGACTTCGAGATATTTTGAATCAAAGTTCAAAGTTGAATTTTTTCAAAAATTGAAAACATTTCGAAAATTAAGCCTCCTAATCTAAGTTCTATTCATTTTTTCTCTAGGAGGCTTCCTTTGTCCAGCAAATCGATTTTTTGTAACTACATTTTTATCATTTCTCATGTCTAACAATGGAAATACCAAAGGCTGACAATCAACCATTTTTTTTCTACATAATTGATTTTAATTGATGATTCTGACCTACTATTTAGTGCTGAGTCCGAATATGATGTCAGTTTTACTCCCCTATGTCAGAATTTTCATATAATTTGAATTTTTAGTTGAAAATTTGTTTTACATTTTTCAATGCAATTTTCGATCTTGAAAGTCGATTTTCTGGGCAAAGGAAGCCTCCTAGAGGGAAAATGAATGTAACAAAAATTTTAGTGAGTTTTCTTCGTTTTTTTCTTAGGAGATTTAGTTTTTGAAATATTTAAAAAAATTTTTTTAAAAGTTCAACTTTTGAACCACAATATCTCAAAAGCTAATCCTTCCAAGAAACAAGTAACAGGACTCCACAGATAGGAGATTTAACGCTCTATAATTTTTTTCTATTAATATTTCTTCTCTAGGAGGCTTTTTTTGTTCAGGAAATTCGACTTTAAAGGTCAAAGTTATTAAAAAATGCCCCAAAAAAAAGATTATGAAACATCCTTATTATTTTACCAATTCATAATTATATGTTAAACTTTTGTCGCAAGCTGATCGAACACCAAAAAAAGTCTCTTTAAAGCAGTGGCACATCCAAGGGGCTTTGGGGGCTCGAGCCCCTTCCTCAAGCTTGGAAAAACAGATTTTTTATTTTAAAAAATGTAAAAAGGGTGCATTTTCTGCTCTTTGAACAGAATTTATTCAAAAAATGAAGTAGTTGACGCTGAAAGGATGTTGGTAACATGGATATGTTTTTCCTGCCATAGACGATGAAAAAAAATTCTGAAAAATCAGTGAAAATTCACTGGAAAACGAAAAATTTTGGTGATTTTTCTCATGCTGTGATTATGACCATTTTCAGGGGTTTTTCACTAATTCAAAATAAGAGAGGAAAGAGCACAAGCAATCTACGGCAGTTTAGAAAATTCTTTGGTTTGCTGGTTTTGGAAGTTTGTCACCGAAGACAACATCGCATGAAAATAGTTAGAAGCTTGGTACACTGATGCGAATTCGTCTTCGGTAAACGACCGCAAATTTCAACGTACAATAAGGTAAGGTGCCAGTGGTTGAATAGTGCCCAGTGGTTGAATAACTCGAAATGAAGTGCTAATATTAAGGCTCAGGAAGGTAGTTGGCAGTACTTCTTTGTCTCATATGTTACTGTACACTTCTGACTATAGTATAAAACTGTGATATTTCATTTTGGTTGAAATGAATCGCCGTCAGAAAATTTTTACGAAATAATGGGGAAGAAATTTTGAAAAATCACAATTTTCTTAAGAAAAAAATTATAAGAGTAAGAGCATAAAAGTTGCCGTAGTTTTTTTTCTAATTCATGTGAGAGTACCAATGCGGTATCATTTTGAAGCTTAAGGATCAGTGAACATATTCTATGCTTCAAATCCGGATTTGATTCAATATTGGATGTTTACTGTCCTATTCAACCACTGGAACACAAAATCTGTTGTTTTCCAGTGGTTGAATAGTATTCAACCACTGGGCAATTGATGATAATTCCGCGATGCCAGTGGTTGAATATCAATTTTTTTCATGCAGGCGTTGACCTTGGGCCCCCAAATTACCAAAAACATGAAATACTTATATTTTTTATTGGGGTTTAGGCAGGATATCAATCGAGAAGGGCCAAATCCATGAAATAGGCAAACATTCTAACTCAATGCCCTAAAAAATCCCACAAACGACGTGTCGCACACTATTTTTTTCTCTTTTTTTTTAATTTCAACTTCGTCAAGGAGGCTGATAAGAGGGTTCAGAGGAGACAGATGCCTTCTATTTGGGTGTTACGATCTCATTTAAAAAAGTAATTGAACGTGTCGGAACAAAAAGGGGTTATAAAAAAAAGTGTTTTTTTTCAAAAACGCATTTTAAAGTTTTTTTAATAAATATATCAGAAATGGAATGGAATTGAGTGGTGAGAGTTGATTTGCAAGAAAGACCCATCCTTTGGCTGTCGAATAACGGTAGAATCGTAATCTACCGCCATCTGGTGTTTGAATAGCGGCCTATCAACTTGGGCACCTCTATGTCCCCTTTTTCCTGCGACAATTATGAAACGGGTGTCCCTTTTTGAAGTGACTTAAAAAAGTCGTACTTTAGAAAGGAAAAACTCGGTTGAAATATTTTTTTTAATATTTCAAAGTCAAAGAAACACAAATAAGTACTTTTCTCATTAAAAAAATCACGTATATCGCACCTGAAAAGTGAAAAAATAGTCGTAATTGTGAAAAAAACCTCAAATATCACATTTTTGATGTCTATAGTTAGAAACTGTCGCAAAATTTTTTTTCAATATTTTAAGGTCAAAGGAACACAAATAAGTGCTTATCTCAATAAAAAAATTGCGTATATCGAATTTGAGGTGAAAAAAACCCTCGAATATCACATTTTTGAAAAAAAAGTTATGATTTTCATTAGGTTTCAGACTTTGAATTCGCTGTAACTTCGCTAATTTCCAACATTGGAAAGTGAGCAAGGTCTCATTTTAAAGAGGAGGTTTCACAGATTCATAATCACTAGTCGGATCAAAAAGGGACATATACCGGGTATGTGTCCCTTTTTGCTCTGACGCGTTCAATTAGTAGAAAAGAACCTAAAAAGTCCTTCTTTTGATAAAAATTCCAAAGGTTAGTCTCCACTCAGTTAATGTATTAGGATCGCAGTGAGGGCGATTCCGTCACTAGACCATCAAGAGAACCCATAAAAATGTTTTGAGTGAAATTGGAAGACCCAATGTACTTAATTAAAATAAAAATATTCATTCAACCACTGGGCAAAAATTCTATTCAACCACTGGAAAAATGAAAATTTTAGTATTCAACCACTGGGCAAAACAAAATTAAAATTCAAAAATCCATATCTTTGGTTCTATTCATTTATATGGCTTCAAATTTTTATTACATGTATGTTGAAGCCTCTAGATTAACTTTACGAAGTTTCAGCGCTTTAAATTAATTTTTAGTTGTTCTATAAGGAAAAGAATGAGCATACCTCCTTAACCATTCAACCACTGGCACCTTACCTTATGTATAATTATTCTAAACTGTAAACGTTCAACTATATACGTACGTAGTACGTACATTATACGTAACGTATACGAGTATATGAAAGACTCTGTATACATTTATGTACGTAGTACGTTGTATACTTGTACAACTAAACGGAAGATTTCGTTTAAAATTTGACATAATCGTGTTGTCGGATGGTGGCGTTAAAACGCCCGTCATTCCGCGGCCGTCGCTCTGCCCCACGCCCTGCTTTCGCCTTTTGTTTTTCGAGTCATTTGTAGTTAATGGTTACAGCGCCAAGACTGTCTGACGCTCGAATAATGTTACTTGACGTCGGTTATGGCGAATTTCAACGTATGAAAAATTCGCTCGCGTTATACTTCCTCCTCTCCATTTCATTCCACGCGTTGGCCGCAATCGTTGGTCTTTCTGTATAAGGGTCGACGTGTGTATTTGCAACTGGGACCTTAATTTTGGCTGTGTATTTTGGCCGACGACGCAACTTGTCGCCAGAGTTGATGGCTCGAACGTGGCTCGGCGCGGCGTGAAATTAGCGTAGAATTTGTCTCGCTAATGAAATGATACTTAGACCAGCGTCGCGTTTCGCAGTGAAATGTTCTCTCGCAGTATCCGCAACATTAAATTCGTCGTGTATATAAGGGTGTCCATAGTCTACCTCGTCGTCCAATTTCTGTATGAAGTGCTACAATATATAAATATGTAGATGCAATTATCAGAATTCTTTTCCGGAAAAAGAACCCGTGACTTCAATGTCTTCAAAAATGGGGGGAAAAGTGGAAATACATGATTCTGTCAGAGGAAAGTACCCAACATTTCCGGCAGCACGAAAGTACTAAAAATTTATCAATTTTTTTTTAAAAATCTCGTTCATTTTTCATTCATTTTACATTGAATTGATGAAGTTTTCAACATCTGAATTAGAGTTGTCCACAGGGATAATTTTTTAAAAGATGAATTTTTTGGAAGGAAAAAGGAGGGAAGAAAGAGAACGGACAAGAAAAGAGTGAAGGGATGTAAATACAGACAATATGTCCCACTTTTTGTTTTACATTACTACCAACAAAATCAAATGAAAAAATGTCAACTAACGTGGACAGATTTAAGAAGAAAAAAATTTAGTTCAGTAAAATTTCAACAGACCAGAAAAAAATATCTCAACCATTTTATGTAATTTTCTCAGCCAATCAACTATTTCATTTCCAAGCCAGATAATTAGATCACCAGAAGGGAGGAAGATGCTGCTGAACCAAAGTAGCGAGTAGAGCCTAGGAGACAGCACACTGTCAGCATGAGAGAGTAATGCATGAAGTAGAAGATCCTCGTATCACGGTTTAAAAATCCAATATACGAAACTTCGTTTTTAATACCGACAAATACTCTGGCAAATCTAACAAGATTTTCATTTTGTTAAGAGTCCATCGGGAAATTTTCTCAATATCTCGATGAACCGAGGTATATTACCGTTCGCTTACAATCCTGTTTTCATACACGCAGGGTGACGGGGTAAACGATACCGCTCGGCTTCGTTAAGGAAAAGCAAAGAGAGGAAAAAAATCGACGAGGTTTTTTCCTTCTTTCCTTTTTTTTTTTTTTTGTTAAGCGAGAATAAAATAAGAAAAGCGAGTCTATAATTCACAAGCAGTTTCGACCCTATTATAAATTTTCTCCTTTGAAATCGGTACACAAGATGCGTACAATGTTATAGGGTGAAAAAAAAAATAGAAAAAAACTTGGAAAACGAGCACACGAAAAAAAGAGAAAAACTCCTAACGCGCTCGAGCGTAACGAGAAAATCAGCAACGCATATAAGTAGGTAGTGGACAGGGCTCCACTAACACTGACAACTGTTATTTATAACTTAAATTATCCTCATTATTGTCGTTAAAACATAGGTAGTTCGACAAATTTCAAACAAAAAAAAATCCTAAAAAACTTCACGTGCAGAAAAACTTGAAAATAAAACATTACAAGTTCTGTAATAAAAATGGCTAAATTTTCCCAGATTGAATACGTTCATTTTTTATAGGGGAATTTTTAGAAAAATTTTGATTCGAGATAATGGGCATTTTTAAAATAATGAGCAACGATTGAACGAATTGGGGCAGACCTGCCCAGCACCCATTACCTGATACGTACGTAGGTACACGAAAAGGACAAAATTGCACGTAAAAGCGAATATCGGTCGTATTTTATACCAAGGTAACTCCTTTCGCAATTAACGTGTCGTGCACGCCACTTTACATGGCATCGAATAATTATTTTTTGTAATTCGGCGCGCGCCTCCATTTAACAGCCCCTCGAAATCTATATAAATGTACGCCAGAGTGCAACAAACAGTATAATAGGTAGAAGTTTACAATTCTAGGTATGTGTGTAAAGTTCGAGCTGTTTTACCATTTTTTTTTTCTCCTCTGGCTCTTCTCCCACGCTCGCTCGTAGCTCCGTACACGATAATATCGCAAATACGAGTACACTTTGTACAGTACAAATTACGGTATGTAAGTACAATACGAATACAATGGCAAGGGGCGGATTCGACGACGTCAGGCGTCAAGTTTATCGCGCCACAGGGTTAATTCTGGGCTCACTTACGTCTGCGATAACTATCTGCTTTGGCACCTTATCATTTCCAATGCTAATTTCTTACCCCCTTTTCAGCCCCTTCGATTTCCGCAACCTCGAGTTGCCATTGCCAGCACGAATTTCAAGACGTATTATTATCCGGAGTATCAAAGTCGACGTCCATTTTAAAAGGCAGAATAAACTAAACACAGTACCTAATCTTTGTATTCTCAATTAAAAATAAGAACGTCAAAATGTTACTTCGAAGCGCTTTTCGACTCCAGTTTAGACCATTTTGAACCAACACAGAGCGAAATTTGTCGAAAAAATGATGGACTTTTGATATTTTTGATAATTCTAACTTGAAATAAATTATTTTCACATTCTCCCCTACTCTCCCCGGAAAAATTTGAAAAATTTGACGACATGAAAATACGACCTGAAATTTTTAAAATCCGGGTATTACAAAAAATTGGAATTAAAAATACCTATTCCAAATTGTCGACACTTTTCAAAAAAAAAAAAGTATGAAAATTAAAAGGACTCAATTCTGACGTCTGCTTATTCCAAACTACATTTAGACGTTAAAAACAGCGTTTAAAATACCTTGGTGAATCATCAAGTTGTTCTTGTAGACTTTCGTTGTAATCGATTAAAGGCAAAAATTAAAATCAACTTTTCAAGGGTCATATACCGAAATTCCCATTGACCTATCCATAATTAATTACCTAAGCATAGACGTGTACAACTAAATACGAATAAAATCCCCATTTTCTCGTACTCTAGTCAATTCTTACACATTTTAATTTTGCAAACATCGACATCGACAATCTCACTTCTCTGCATAAACTTCAGTTATTTTAAATCTAACGAGTAAATTCGAGCAAGGGCACAACAGAATAAAATTGCAATACCTAGACCTATACAGTATACACAGATACAGGTACTGGGCAAATAATCAAATCAATATCGCCGCAAACGCTTTCTAACCAAAACATTCGACAATTCTACGACTTGGGTTTACTTTCACGATACACCAGAGCGCGACATAGATGTGTAAATTTTACCAAATTTGTTAATAGAGAGCGTTGCAGGATGCATCGGCGAGATATCCGGGTATCTCCGCGATGGAAAAAATTCGTACATAAATTTTTCGAATTTTATAATCCAATGTAATGCAATGTATAGGCTTCGTACTTAGTTGAAATAAGAAAAAAACCGCGCATGAAAATGAAAACGAAAAAAAAAACTCGACGAAGGACATATTTTACGTAAACCTTATCGCTGTTCGCATAAATATTCATTAATTCGAAAATATATATACAGGATGTACATCGATGATAAATACGCGTCATGGCGATCAGGCATTTTCTCCATGTTGTATTCCATTGATTTATATGGAAATTGCCACGGCTTATTTTAACTTACTATGTAATCGAGTACGAGCACGTGCTCATGGCTCGAGTTAACCATACGGTATGACTTTAAATGTTGATGCAGTTTCAAGGCGGTTGCAACTTGCAAGCTGTAAATGCGGAATACGGGTCGATTTCATTTTCTCGAGCTGGGTGAACTTATGGTTGAAATTGAATCGACTCAAAAATGAAGAGCTTTTTTTCAAAACTGTATCGATATTTTTACTAGAGCAAAATATTGGACGAGAAGAGAATTTTGAAAATTTGTGCCTAAATCGATCGAAGAAAGATTTTGCATGATTTAATTTTGAATTTGAAAATATTTTTGCTGAAAATCAAGAAATGAACTTTCAAAATTTAAAATGAAGTATTTTAGGATACTTCTAATCCCATTTTTGCCTTGATTTATTTTATAGCCAATTTGGATACCTCTTGAACAGAGTTGAAAAACAAAGAAGAATTTTATGAAGATTATGGCAAAAATCCTTAAAAATTGGATAAAATGAACAAAAATTTGTCAAATTTTCAGGAAAATTGAAAATTTGAGTTAAAGTGGAGTTGAAAGACGAAATTTAGTGATTAGTACCTACATAAAATAAGAAAAAAATGGATTGTAGGCACAATCAAAAATTTTGAAATTTTTTCAAACAGCAATAATATTTTAGACTAAAAGAAAAATACTTTGAATTTGCATCACGAAAAAACTCACAATCAAAATTTCAAGTGGCTAAGGTCATTTTCATGGATCTTTGAAATCGCAAAATAGCTCCATTAAAGTGATGTATAAAAGTGTAAACTACACATTACGGGATGTTCACAATATTTCAGAAATAATTTTTCGGGGTTTCCAAACTTTTTACTCATAATTATTTATAAAACCTGGGGTAGAAGAGGGAAAAGATTAAATTCTGTCATAATTTCATGACAAAATGTGAAGATTGACTGATTGAGAGAGACCGAATCATGTCACTGATTAGTGATGATCAGTGAAATTTCCCTGACATTTTTCACACTGATCACGAGAAAAATGGTAGGAAAATAGCAGGTTGGAATTTTTTACAATTCAATTTTTTTTACACGTTTTGGTAACTTTTGATCCTTGAAGTCAATTTTCTGAGCAAGAGAGGGCTCAACGAAAAAAATAACATAAGTGGAACGTAAAATTTTCTTTTTGTAGCGTAAAATTAGACATATTATTCCGAAAATCCAAAAATTCGAAATATTTCAGTCGAAGGTTTAAAATTCAACTTTCATTTTTTATTGAAAAAGTCTCGAAAACTAAGCTTCCTGAAAAAAAAACCCTAATTGAACTCGATTGGTATCAATCTCATTTTCACGCTCTTGGAAGAAAATCTGATGAAATGAAGAAAAACTGAAATAATATATTTGAACTCAGCACTAAAAAATAGACCAGAGTCAGCTATCAACGTTCTCTCTTAATTTGAATCAGTCGAAAATGCCTGAATTGACAGATGAAATAGTGAAAATCAAGTCACTGATAATCAGTCAAATTCCACTGATTCCCCAGTTAATCAGCGTCATTTTACTCCCAATCAGTGAAAAATTACAGATTCAAATAGTAGATTTTGATTGTTGAATCAGTGAAAATTAGTTGATTGATTGAAATCAGTAAGAATTTACTGATTCAAATCAGTGAATTTCCATTATTGAAACAGTGAAAAAAAAATTTCACCGATTGAATCAGTAATTAATGAACAATTGAATCAGTGAAATTTTATTTTTACTGATTCAGTAGTGATAATTCACTGATTGAATTGTACTTTTTACTAATTCCTACAGTGACTTGATTTTGTCGATTTTAATCAGTCATTTTCGACTGATTCAAATTAAGAGAGTTATTTTAGCAAAAAAAAATAATAAAAATTAAAAAAATGCAGGACATGTTTGTAAAAGCTTAATTTCATATGGATCATTTTTATGGTCTATTTTCCAAAGCTTAAAAATCATAAAAAATTTTAGAGCTTTCAAAACATCTTAAACTGCATCAATTAATTCCAAAAGTCAGAAATAGGGTATGAACTAAATTTCAGTTTTTCACATTGGCATTGGTTACTCTCTCATTCTGAATCAGTGAAGTCACTGATGAACAGTCAGAGCACCAGAAAAAACAGCAAAATTCACTGATTTTCAGCAAATCATCACTGATTTTCCAAAGATTTTCACTAGATTTTTACAGATTTTCACTGGTTTTTCAGTTAAATTCATAAATTTCACTGACTTTTCAGTGAATTTTCACTGACTTTTCAGTGAATTTTCACTGACTTTTCAGTGAATTTTCACTGATTTTCCAGTGATTTTTATACTGATTTCTCAGTGGATTTTCCCCTAATTTTCTCCTGTGCTGCAATTCTGACTGTTTCTCAATGATTTTCGATAATTTTCACTTATTTATGAATGAGGGAGTAGATCAAATTTATACATTTTGCACTCTTGGAAAAGCTTGAGGTGGATAATTTTAAATATCCAACTCATCTTACAATCGGTAACCTAATCTACGAAATCCAATCCAAAAAATTATGTGCTAAGCAGACCTCACGATCTATCATACATAAATCCAGACGGAGAAGGGAAAATAAAAGGGAAAAATGAAACTCGCTTTTCTGCTAAATCATTTTCAAACGTTCGCAACATCCTGAGCAAAATTTTAACGCCATTTCAACAATTTCCATGACATTTCAAACAACTTTCAAGCTAACATACGTTCTGTATGTAAATTAGAAAACCAAAAAGTTGAGTACCTAGTAAACCGATTCTCTACACGTTTGTTTTGTACTTGTAAAACTTTGGCCATCTCGTGAGAAAGATAAATGGCAAAACAAAGATCGCTATTGGCGAAATGAGAAAAGCAGAAAAGCACATCAACTTCGCGGCGCCGTATTCATAGAATACACGCGTAGATTATTTCATTCGACTTAATATACACCTTGCTCTGTTGTCGTGTTTTCTTCATACGTGTTAATTCATTTACACACGAAGCAACTCTAAACTCGTCACATGCACGCATTTCAAACCAACGAATAATAAAAATCAACGACCAAAACAATCAAACTACTGGGTTCACGAAGACAATGTAGCATTAACGTGCCGTAGTAGCAATTTTACTCGTATAAAAAGCGCACCGCGCAAAATTATCCTTTGGCTTCGGTTCAAAATCTCGTTTGTTGCGGTAGCCCGCATTTCGATTCGTTCGCACACAGATACTACTAGTACACGTACACACACAAGCCATCTTTACACTTTTGCCAGTATACTCGAGTCTAACCACAGAGCAAACACATATGTACCGTATTTCAAAATAAAGCTCAAAGCTCGCAATACTCGACCCGACAATCATTCAACACTACACACGACAAAAAAAAAGGCAAAAAACTCTAACAAATCATCGCGCTGTACAGAATAAAGCTTACGAAAAAAAATCTACGACGCACCGAGCTCCAACGTGTACACGCTGGAATCGCAGATGGATGGGTAAAATTTACGTCGCCGAATAAAGCATTCGCATAAATTTCAATGGGCATTTTAACATCCTTTGAACGGCTGCTGCTGCCTGTCATTTGTATAACAATCGAGAGTCAGCTTGATTTGAAATGAGTGAAAACCCCCTTCCGTTTCTTCGCCCTTCCGTATACTAACGAATACCAGAGGCGATCAACAATCGTAATGGCAAATAAGGTCGTCGCGGCGAGTCGCTTCGTTATGGCCGAATTTCCTAGTGTTTGCGAGAATTCATTGAAAAG
The DNA here is from genome assembly GCA_038380155.1 of Pseudococcus jackbeardsleyi. NCBI lineage: Eukaryota > Metazoa > Arthropoda > Insecta > Hemiptera > Pseudococcidae > Pseudococcus > Pseudococcus jackbeardsleyi. The sequence continues at coordinate 2,676,211 of CM076240.1, forward strand.
TACGTTTTAAAATTCAAATTGGATGTCAAAATGAATAGTTCTGTCTTACCTTCGTTGGAATCTATTTCAGAAGTGATTTTGAGCGAAAACATCGAAGAGATTCAAAAAAAATGTCGTAGAAACCCCAAAATCAAATTTTTTCAAGTTCCATCCTATTGTGACCTTTTTTAATCATTTCAATTGTAATGTCATGAAAAATAGACTTGAAAGGTCTCAACCAAAGATTTTGATACCTAACGTGAAAAAATTTAAACTAGTGATTCCTTCCAGCTGCTTCTTCTAGATTCTCCAAATTTTAGCCCAAAATTACTTCAGAAAAATATTTCAAAGGTTATAAAACCCACTTTTTGACACCAAATTCCAAACTTAAGTCGACCTTCCCTCCCCCTTCATGCAAACAGCAATCATTTTTACATTGTTTGAAATAACATCATAAAAAAACTTGAGAAATTCATCAAATTTAAATTTCGATTTCTCTCCCCCTTCCTCCTCAGTTCTCAACAGACGATGTTTCAAGTTTAGGATTAAATAAAATTACTTACGTAAAAAATAAAATCAATCAAGCACCACAAAAACCGCTATCAAGTTGAGAAATTTAGAAAACCGCAATAATATGAAGAGATATAATACGTCTCAATGTTGTTTATCTCTAAAATTGTAACGACTTTATGAACAATTGACCATTCGTTGAAAATGAGCCATTTTCAAAAATACGAAAATATGGGGAAAATACCAATTTATTCGCATATGTTCAAATTCGAGACCATTTAGGTCCTTTCAAGACCATTCAAACCAATTTTAAGTTAATTTCACGAAACGTTTCATTGCAATGAACGATTTTCACGAAATAACTGAAAAAGATCGATAGTTATCAATTTTGTGAACACGAAAATGAAAAAAATTGTACTTATTTCCGGAATAACGAAAAAAAAAAAAAAATCCGATTTTAAATTACGTATTTTTTCTTCATTTTCAAAGAATGTAAGTCAATTTTCAAAAAAAATTACCTAAAATTTCGATTTTTTGCTTTTAAAGAAAGCAGATTAGTTATTCTTGACGAAAATTATCATGTTTGAAAAAATGACAATAAACGAAGAAAAGTCAATTTTTAATTTTGGAAATGAAAACAAAAAAAAATTGGAACAGCAAAACAGGTTTTGGTACTTGAATTTCGGTTAAAAATTTGTAAACACTTCTTGATATTTTTTGACACTTGAAGCAATTTTCTGAGCAAAAGAAAGATTCTACAAAATAAATAAATAGAACATAAATCGTAGAATGTGGAATTTTCTTTCGTTCAATTAGGTTTTTTTTCAGAAAATTATTAAGCTTCCGAGATATTTTAGTTCAAAGTTCAAAAATCACTTTTTTCCTCTATTGAAAACACAGGTCGACGTTTAAATATTTTTGAAATATAGTTTGAAGTTTAATGGGTGATTTTCTTATAGTATTTTTCGCGCGGATCACGAAATGAACAGTGAAAGAATTGCACAATTCAAGGATTTTCAATAATTTCAATTTTTCGTTAGCATTTTTTGATAACTTTTGATCTTTAAAGTTGATTTTCTGGGCAAAGAAAGCTTTCTAGAGAAAAAATGAATAGAACATAGGTAAATTATAGAGCGTCAAATTTCCTACCGATAGAGTCCTTTCAGTTTTTTTCGTAGAAGATTTAGCTATCGAAATATTTCAGCTCAAAGTTCAAAGCTCAACCTTTTTTATAAAATTGAAAATATCCCAAATTGGATTCTACAGATGGGAAATTTGACGCTCTACAATTTATGTTCTATCAAATTTTTCTCTGTAGAATCCTCTCAGGTTTTTTTTTTTAGAAAGCTTAGTTTTCAAGATATTTGCAATTTGAAAAATAATTGAGCTTCAAACCTTGGGACCAAAATATCTCTAAATTTACGCCCCCCCCCCAAAAAAAAATCGGTAATTGAACTTCACAGAAATGAAATTTGATGCTCTACAACTTGAATTCTTTTCATGTTTTTCCTATGATGCTTCCTTTTCCCGCAAAAGCGACTTCAGAAGTCAGAAATTATCAAAAAATGCAAAAAAAAAAAATGCAAAACAAGAAATTGATACGGTGAAAAATCCTTGAGAGATGAAATTTTTTAATCATTTTTCTCGTGATCAGCGTAAAAAAATGCTATAAAAAACATTCAACAAATTACATACAGCATTTCCTACCACGATCTGTGAAATAGATACCACAAAAACTACGACTCCCGGACTCCTAGAAGAAAACGAACTGAATTCTGCAGCGTGGAAATTTCAGCTCATCAAATTATGAAAAAAATCCTGACGTGATGGGAGAAAAACTGAAATCGCATACCCCAACTCAGTATTTAAAAATACTTTAGCGTCAAAATCACCTATTATAGTGTTAGTTACATATAAAATGTCGAAAAAATGCAGGTTCGGTGTAAGGATACTCAATGTACTCGATATGGAGAATGAAATGCTGTTTTCAAAATTTTACCATCTTTCTTTCTTTTTTTCTACCATCCACCAAAAGATAACTTCCAATAGTAAAAAAAATTGTAAGAGAAAAATTAATGAACAAACTCGGTGATTTTGAAATAACTCGATGATTGAAGTAAAATTGCATTTTCGAAATTTTTTCACCTTCTGCCTTTTCTCTTCCTACCTAGCGATGGCGCTTCCCAAGACGACTACATTTCTCTACTTTTCACAAATCATTAAATTCCTGTCACCACGACGAAAACAAATCACACAATAAATTCGCTCAAAAGGAAAACAAACTCCTACAAAAAAAAAAAAACCATAGCACTACAACAATCCATCTAAAACTCATCGTTCGTGCTAAAGAGAAACTTTAAAAAGAGGGAACGAGAACAAAATTACCATCTCGGCGACCTTCAGTATAAAAAGCTGTACGAATTTTTATCGGAAAATAACTCCGTTACAATATATTATAATTACGAATAAAAAGTTGCTTTTAATACAGCCGATAGCGATCTTTTCATTACAAAGTTTATGATTTAAGGAGTACATATTTAAATACCTATATAGCAGGATAGGTAGGTACAGTAACCGTATGTTCATTTCTTTACTCATTGGTTCACCCACCGCGCCTTTCTCCCTTCTCTCTTTCGATTTATATTAGCAAAGTTTTCCATAATGTACCAAGACGTACTCGTGCTGAGTCGTAAGCTTCGAAAAGAGCTATATTGATTAGTCATTTAGCATTCTTGGGAATATCGTATCGTTTATACCCTGTGGTTGTAATTACCTAGCGTAGCGCAGAGTACGTATATTTATTTTCGGGTTGTGTGCTAGTGCTATATAGGTAAATGTTACACGTAGGTAATAGGTATACTTTGGCAGCACATACGCACAGCCCTGGCAGGTATATGCGGTTAGTTAAACTCAAGGGACACGCACGCCATGACCTAGGCCAACGTATAATACTACTACGTATTGTATTAACAGAAACACGTGTTGTACTCGGACCTATACGTACAGAGTTGGCTCTACGTGTAGGTATTTCCGCCTTTAATTACTCGTATATTCATCGTATTTCGAATACCCACAGATACAAGGTGCACGGTGGCCGGTGGGCTCGCTAGACGGTCGATATCTCATTATACAGCCATGATTTTCGCATCGCTGAACTGCAATCGTCCTTTAGCCGAGACAAAAGGTGTATCCGTGTGAAGCAGAAGAACTCGTAGTCGTAGGTCCGATGCGATGTATCTCTATTTACAGGGACACCGGTCCAATATTACGCGAAGATATAGGTATATTTGCACTCCAACTAAGCCTACGAGAGGGGTGGAAAGGGGACGAGAAGGGGGGTAAATAATTATACGAAACCTTGATCGTGTACTATTTACTGTATACAATAACGACCGACGCACTTACATCACTCCTCCTCCCCCCTCAGCAGCGTTCCGAAAGCGATAATTAAAAACTTTCGTGACGGTTAAGCCAAATGTTAACTTTCCCGCGTTTACGAGCGAACTTCTACTTCGCGGTGTTCGTTTTGCACTCGTTGTAATAAATTTTCTTGTCGAGAGAGAAATTTTTACGAGTACGACGGACGCTTCGCTCGGCAAAAAAAAACGACAAGCGAGCGAACGGTGTTAATTTTATAAATGCCACCATAACCGCTCCCGCGCTCGATCGTATTTCGGGCAATCTCGATTTTTATAACCAACTTAGCAAGTTTGATTGCGCAATCCGCCTCGTCGCATCTGTGCAAGACATATCTGATTCAATTACCGGTGATTTGTAGGTTCGCTGATGTGCCACGCCACGCACCATGCAGCACGTTGCAGTTTTAAATTGCAACGGCCAATGGAATAGTTCGCTCGGGATTATTTCTTTCAACGGATGGACCGAGTTGGTGTGGGTTTTCGGAGGTATATCTCTAATTTTCTCAACAACTGGACGAAAAGTTCGACCTCATTGATTCTATTTTCGTTGACACGTATCAAATCTAATATAATTTTGCGAAAGTCTTAATCCAATAGGAAGAAACCCTCAATAAGTGTATTGATTCTTTAAATGGTGATTATTTCAGTACCTATACCTACGACGGAAGACTGACAAAAAAAAAGGGTTCGATTCAACGAACCTCTTCACGTTGAAGAAAAAACTAAAGAAAACAAAACATCGACGATTGAGTACACACAAAGTCCGATCAAAACTCAAAGGCAATCTACATCCGAACCCGAGCTTGCCAAGAAGGTAATAAATTCCACGATGACGTCATTATTGCGTGAATATTTTCCAAATATAATTCATATTTTCTATTTACACTTCGCGTCGGTGGTGTTAAAGTCAACAAAAGAGAAGGGTGTAAATTATTTGTTCGACGTCGATATTCAAAGGACTGTTTTGCAGTACGAACGTGGAACGGGTCTTTGAGCATTTTTCCCCTGAATATTTGGAAACGTTTGCTGGCAACCTTCGAATTCGATAAGTACTCGAGGTTCGTTAATTCGAGTAAATTCAGGAATATTTCTACATATCGTATCGAACTGAATAAATTTCACAACAGGTGATATTTTGGTCCGTATAAAAGACACGAAAAGTTCCGAAAGATTTTGAAAACATAAAGTAAGGTGCAGTGGGGTAATTGCAAACCACTTTTTGATTAGTGCCACTTTGTCAGTTCACTGTGGCGACCCCATGGCACCAAACAATCCCAAATTTCTGTCACATGAACTTCAAGGGGTTCTCTGTTGGTGGAAAAAATTTTGTATCGTTTCATTCACACCTTTGTGAGATAATGAAATTTTAAAATTTTGAAATTTTAAGTTTTGAGTTTACCCCGTCTGGGGTAAATGCAAAGTCGTACATTATCTCGGAGGGAGTTCATTTTTTTTCAATTCTGATTGAGAAATCGAAATCTACGTGAAATTTACTATCTGTTTACATGTTCATATCAGTTTTTTGATCAAGTTTTGTCCGAGTTGGAGAATTCTAATACAAATCTCTTAACGTCTTTAATGCCTATAATAAATGTTCTTTGGTGGCCCAATATTTTTTTTTTTTGTAATTTCGGACCATATTTTATTTTTAAAAATTGAGAAAAAAATTGGGGTAAATGCAAAATCATAAAAAAATTCGAATTTGCAATTGCCCCGACTACATGTTTTTTGGGGCAATTGCGAAATCGCATATTCAAGGCTTACGAGATAAAATTTTTAAAAAATCAATGGTCCTACCTTAAACTTACATGCCTTCTAATAATTAACACGCAGAAATCGATTCGGAAAACTATTTTTTAATTTGTTTTGGACCACATTGAAAAAAATGCCTACAATTTTACTTTGGAGCTATTTTGACACTTTTTGATAAAACCACTTCCAGAGAACACATGCGCTCACCAATTTTGTTCCTGTTGGGTGAAAATATAAGAAATAGAGGTACCTTGATGTACAAAAAGACCGTGTGGTCAAATATTATTTTTCTTGGCCTCCAGCAGCTGTTTTTGCAACTACCCCAGTTTTGCAATTACCCCACTGCACCTTAATTAATTATCCATTGGACACTTCTGTGGATTATTCTGCCTTTCTTTTTGAAATTGAGATGGAAACATAAAAAGTTGTGTCCGAGCCTTAAAAAGGATCTGATAAAAATTTCATCCTTCTCCATCTGGTCCGACCATTACATCTGCCTAATCACCCATAGAATTTGACTACATTCCAAGAATTTGGAAAAAAAATTTTAAAATTGCTAAGAATTTTTCGCCGAAAAAAGTTGTGAAATTACGCAGCTATAATGAATTTTATTAACCATCCTGTTTTTTTAAAAATTTCCACGAAGAATCTGAAAAAAATTCATTCGTGGTATTTTTTGAATATATTTGAAAAATTATCATTTCTCGATAATTTCCTTTTGAATTGGTTCTACAAAGCTATTTTGGATAGTTTTTCATAGGCGCACCCAAAGGGGGGCTCAGGGAGCTCGAGCCGCCCCCCCTTAAGCCCGGAAAAAATAATTTTTTGCTTCAAAAATGAGAAAAGTTAATTTTTTGCTCTTCAAAGTATATTTTTTCAAAAAATTTTCGCCCTCGCTTCGCTCAGGCAGTATTTTAATACTTCTATTTCAAAACTTGACAATTTTTGATTGGTTTTTCAGTCAAAAATCACCAAATTCTCACTAAATTCTCTGTTTGTCAGAAAAAAATGATGATTTTTGATTTAAATATCAGTAAAAAATGACTCAATTTGAAATCTGACCCCCTCCCCATTTTTTCTCAAATTTTCAGCCCCTCCTTTAATTAATTTTTGGGTGCGCCTATGGTTTTTGACTTCGTTCTCATTTTAAACTGAAATTAACGAAATGGTAATAATCTACTTTTTTTTTTAGAGATTTTTTCAGTTGAAAAATTGAAATAATTTCAAGGTGAAATTCAGTCAAGAGGATTTTCTATTGCATGTGTCATGTTTTTGGAGTCATCAAAAGTGAATTTTCAAGGATACATACCACCATGTCCACCTACTTCTTAAATTTGAATCAGTTAAAATTCACTGATTAATAAGACAAAATTGTGCAACTGAAGAAATCAGTGAAATACCGATTTAATCGGTAAATCTTCATTTTTGAATTGGTAAAAATTTTAATTTACTGATTCATTTCAGTAGTTGAAAAAAAAATTACTGATTCAAAAATGAAAATTCACTAATTGAATCAGTAATTTTTCACTGATTGACAGTCCAATTTTACTGATTAACAGTTGCACACTTTTCGCTGTTTAATCAGTGAATTTTCATCCATTATTTAATCTTGAAATCTTTTTATCCTGTTTAAAAATACCTCGGGGTTTTCAATTTTTTGCATCGATGAGGTGGGGGGGGGGAGTTGAAACACCTCGCAGAAAATTTAGTGAAAAGATTTTGCACTTCAATTCTAAAACTTTGTATTATCATTATTATTAATCAAGGACACACTATTACAATAATTACCGCGTACATCAGTAAAAACAAAAAAATCTGAAAAATTTATTTTAGATGACTTCCTTGTTTATAATTAACTTTGGAAGGGGAAGGGAAAAGAAAAGGGAGAGAAGGAGAAGGAATGGAGGGGAAGTGGAAGGGAAGACACGTTTTCAATGCAAACTACATAAATTTTGAAATCATTTTTAGTCAATTTTTTTATATTTTTATCAATTTTAATGGAAACCATAATAATTTGAAAAAAATCGGTTATTTTTTTGAGCAATTTGAATATTTTTTTGAAAAATTGTTTGATCATTTTTTGACTTTTAAAAACTTTCAATACACGAAAAAGTCATGTGGAACAAGACATGTTCATAGTTCAATGCGTTTTGCTCTAGGTTGAAAAAATTTGAAGGAAGGGGAGGGATGGATGTGAAAAATATGAAAGCAATTTTTCGAGTACCTAGCTCTGAGAAATAGATCTCAGTTGTATTTTCAAAAGTTTTTTGAGCGAGTAGAATCAGTTTATCAGGGTTTTTGAAGAATGGTAAATATCAACCAAAAAAAAAAAGAAATTTGTTACCCTTGTTTCTGAGATCTAGACAACTTTTGCTCCCTCCCTCTTCAACCGACGTTTGAGAAGAAAAGCAAAACCATTTTCCATACTTCTATTGGCTGGTCATCGAATCCAATGACGAAAGAACCGCTGCTGAAAACATGGCGTGTTTTTTTTGTTTTTCAACGAATTTTGGCACGAAAATGTGTTTGCACTAAATTCAAGGCGGAAATTATTCCGACCAAAATCTGATATCAAAATTTGCCTGCGGAATTCCGGATCATGAGATAACAATATCCGGGCTATCGGACATCCTTAACTTTGTTAAGCTGTACCGGAACGATGCAAGTTTCTCTCGATATGCATATTCGATTATTCTTTGCTCGGTTCATTGGAGATGCCAGGTACACGATAAATTCTCTCGAAAGTTTTCGTATGTGGTTACACCCAAATACAGTTTTGATTGAAATGGAAACCTGAGTACGAGTAAAATTACATACACTGATACTCTGGCAATATGCATATCGTCAAGATTCGAGCTGGAGAAACACGTCAATTTAAACGTCTGGATTGCGAGATGGCTGCGTATGCCAATTGAAGATGTATTAGGGTCGAGTGGTACATTAAGGAAAGGAAGATGAAGCTGAAGCTCGAGCTGGAGCTAAAACACTTCATCGCCGTGTCTACTCGACGAGATGATTTTATACGAGTTTTCAAATCCGTATCAATCGAATCGATTGAATTGTTTGGTAAATTCGAATCGAATCGAATTTCCGCCATTCGCGTTATTACGTCTCTTGTAACACTCTCGCGAGCGTCGTATTATATTTACTCTTTTTTTTCTCCCTCCCGTCGCTTCTCACCGCGACCAACAGAGATAATACCATACTGTGTGGAATGTGGAAATTGTAATTCGCAAAGTGTATCAGGTGTTGTGTATTTTATAGGGTACAAGGGGTGAAATATTCTTTTTCATTTTGATAATCGCGTTTCGTACTTGAAAACGAGAAGAAAACAACCGACGGAACGTTTTGCAAATTTAATTTTGTACGTTGGTATTTTTTCTTTTATTTTTTTTTTAGGAGAAAATTTGTTTAAACGCAAAATGAGCAGATACGCGACGCGAAACGGAGTGTATAGCTCTCGAAATAATACGATATCAGTTTATGGCTCATTTTTTCACTTACGTACGTAGACGTACCGAAAAAAATATTTATATTTCTACGAGAGCACGTGTACGCGATAGTGGTTCGTTGTAGATGTTGGTATTTGCGGTATATTCGCATGTATAGGTAGTAGGTACTTACACCTTGCTCGTGTGTACCTAAGTGCTTGATACGAGTATGGGGAATTTTTAATTTATTATTGAGAATTAACTGGAATTTCGGCTAACATCGCCGTTACGGTATGATAAATTTAATTACGAGAAACCTAGAAACACACTCTCGAAAATCGATTTGCCTCGTCGCCGGCGAACGGAGCGGCGCGCCGCGGTGCCAGTGGTCGCTTTATTAATTTGCGTAAACGAGCTAAGCGAGGTATACGTCGTGAAGTTTTTGAAGTGTGGCGATGAGACGATAAAGACGGTTTAATGAGCTGATGCGAGTTAAGAGCAAGAGTACCTACGGGGTGTGTAATTTTTTTCCAACCTCTCGACGAGACGCGCCGTCATCGATACCAGATTTTCAAATATTAATGAGCGAACGATTTGGGTCTGAAATCGCGGCGAAATATTGCCGGCTGTTGGCCCTGGCCACGACGATGACGTTTATAAATATACATACGCGGAATTATAATTATTCGGACACGTCAAAGCACCTATTTACCATTTAGTACATACACATCTATATACGTTCGTACCGCGCAGCTGCCCCGCCCAGCCATCGCCACAGCCAAAGCCAGCGAAGGGGATATTTCCAACTGTTGTAGGATAAAATGATAACAAATTCTGCACCGATTCATTACAACTTACCATAAATTATTGCACAGATAAATGGATGAGTAATTTTTCCTCGTACACATTTAGATATAAATGTAATGAGTATGACGTAGAGTAGATGTACCTCTGTTTACGAGCTCATCAGCGAACCGTAAAAGTTGGCGATTTTTTAAAAATCGATATGATGCTTATTTCAACGCCGGAATGCTTAAAATGTAATTTTATCCATTTTAATGGCGGTCACGTATAGAGTAAGATATCGCATCGGTATCCTTGGTAATAATACGTTCCTATTATCTGAGACGGAGAATTTTTTTACGTCTTTTGAGCCCGCTTTGAATCGATCATAGACCTTTTTCGCACCTCTGCGGGACGACTCTCGTCGCAGCGATTACGTGAGAATCGTTTTTCAACCGAATGAATTAGCAAGCTCGGCGTTTCAGTTTTATTTTCCACTATGATTTCCAATTCCACAACGTCGTAAAATTTATTCAGATTTTCGAAAAAATTTTCATCAATCGTCGCCGGTCTTATTGGAAATGTGAATATTTTTAGAATCGTGAATTTTCCGCATTTTTCAAGTTATTTTAACGATTTTTGAGAACGAATTATCAACGCATAGATTTTTCTCGGTATAGTTTACGCGTTGAATTTTTAATCAGTATCATTGCTTTAATTCATTTAAAAAGTGTTTTCGACGTTTAGCCGGGTATTTCGATGACCTTAATGATATTTTAACGATTTTTAAATGACCGCAATTTGTACCTATTTATTTATTTATCGATTTTACGAATTTTCGGCGCGAAGTTTCGGAATATTCTTTTAGATTTTTTCAAAATTTATTTTCACGGCCTTTTTGAGAATTTTTTTTACAAAGTTGAACGAAATTATTGTTTTTGAATTTGATATGGGAATATATCTCAAGTCTGGGGAGTAATTTTTGAAAAGTGTAAAGTTTTTGAGTAATGTTTCTTCAGTGTTGCCGAATTTGGTTTCGAAAAAATTATGAATTTGATGTTTGAATTTGTATTGTTGGCTACACTGCTTGTTTAAATTAAAATATGTCATTATGTGACCCTGTACTAACCCTGTACAAAGAAACGCACCAAATGAGTCAACTCTGAGTTATTCATTTTTTCACAGATTCCCGAGTAAAAACCCCTCAAAATTGATGTAAGCTGATCATTGGGTCTCAAAATCGTTTCAAAATTCCTCAAAATCCAATTTCAGTACTTTCATTTTCCAATAATAATTTTTAAAAAATGGAAAATTAGGCATTAAAAAATGTTTTGAAAAAGAAAAAAAAAATTAAAAGGTACGAAGTTTAGTCTGTTTACATGCAAAAAAGAAACATTATCTCATCTCTAAAGTATAGGTATACATTTTAGAGATAGAACGGAATCAAACAAAACCCGGAACCAAAAAATTGAAGAACCGAATCAGAACCAAAAACTGGGAACAAAAAATTCCATTCTTTAAGATTCAAACCAGAACAATAAAATTCAAGAGTAAAAAAACAAACAAAATGGAAACAAAAAACAAAAAATCTGTTCTTTTTTGTTCTTATTTTTGTCTTAGGTAATTCAATTACTGGTAAGTTTCAAACAGAGATTTGATCTTAATTTTCAATTAAATGAAATTTAATTAAAAATTAACACAAACTGGCAGAAAAAATACCTTCTAAAGCATAATATTCCAAAAAGTACGAAAAAAGATGGTTCGATAACATAATCGAAAACAAAAAGATGAGAAGAACTAAAACAGAACCAAAACCAAAACCAAGAAATCGAAAATCAAAAAAACTAAACAGAAACAAAAACTGAAAACAAAAAGGTCAAGAATAGAACCCAAGAACCACAAACCAAGAATGAAATAGTCTCTTCTCTCAGAACAGGAACCAAAACCAAATAATCGGACCATTCAAATCATTTTGGTCGTTCAGTGCTCAACTCTTTTTTACATCTTATCACCATCTGTTAGAGGAAAACTGAAGAGTGATGAAATAAATAATTTTGAATTTTGATACCGGTTAAACTTGGAATGGTCAAATTTGCATAAATAAATAAATAACATTCAATCATTTGTGCAAATTTGACCATTCCAAGCTCAACCGGCATCAAAATGATTAATTTCATCACTCTTTACTTTCCCTTCTTTCAGATAGTGACTGATAAGATGTAAAAATGGGTTAAACACTAAATGACCAAAATGGTTTGAACAGCCTGGATTGTGTTTTTCTAACGCTAATATTAACATATCCATGATCTCGAGGTTTTATCTCCTTTCTAAGAAATTTTATAGCCCAGGTAGGTACTTGAAGTTGTTTACTTATCTTCCATTGACATCAATCTTGCTGGTATAGTTTTCATCAATGTTCAATCCCTTTGGATCTACGCTGAGCAATTTTTTGATAATTGATAATGTCATCAAAATATATTTATAAAACAAGATGCAATGGTATAAGCCATCCTTGTGTTACTCCTCTGTTTATCTTCCCAAGGTAAGAGATTTTCCCCAATTTCATTCAAATGGTGTTTTCTACTCTCTCATTCTGAATCAGTGAAAAGTCACTGATGAACAGTCGAAATTGCAGCACAGAAAAAATCAGCGAAATTCACTGATTTTTCAAAGGTTTTCACTGATTTTTCTGTGAATTTTCATTGATTTTTCAGTGATTTTTCTCGCTGATTCGTTTTTAGCGAAAATTTTTTCACTGATTTTCCCCTGTGCTGCAATTCTGACTATTTTTCGGAGATATTCGATAATTTTCACTGATTTGTAAATGAGAGAATATATAAATTTCTTCAATCAAGTAAATGAGTCGTTCATTAATATTCGTTTTCTTAGTACATATTGAAGAGCTTTTTCCTTTGTACCCGATCATATGATTTTTCAAGGTCAACAAACACATAATGAGTCCGAAGATTGTATTCAAGACGTTTCTTCACTAGTAGCTTTGTGGCATGATCTTTCTTTCCACAACCCCAATGGCCCAATGCAGATAGAAATGGGAAATGGAAACCATTTTTAAGGGGAGGGAGAGAAGAAGTACCGATAAGAAATTAGCAAGGGATGTAGGAACAATTTAGGGAATATTCAAAGGATCTATTTCGACAGATTTCCTTGACAAAAGATCTGCTAGCTAAAAATGTTTCTATTGTTCTAAATTTATCTACTACGTGTTTTGTTTGTTTTTTTTTTTACATGAAGAAATTGTAGAGATTCTTTACCAATATTTTTTGGGTAAAATTAAGATAAATTATCCGTTTAATTCACATTGAACGTTGAACTTTTGCATACAATGTAGTAAACATCAAAGGCAACTTCATAACATTCGAGTGAAAAATTCCGAAAAAATTTTCGTACGATGAAATGGCGATAATTAGTCGTTACAATGCATATTGCATAATAGAACAGTCATCAAGTCATCATTTAAGCAGTTTTGAAATAAAGCTCTGAGATACCGGGGGTAGAATTTTCGGGCTCACGGACACGATCGTGCCGAGGCCGAACAACGTAATTTTAGACTTTTATCTAGTACATCCGACTACACGCTAGTATATATATATACTGTACTTTTAATCACGCCGGTGAAAAGTTATAGCGCGGCGACGAAGTAATACTCGACGAATCACCCTATTAAAAGCACCAGGTATAATCCTAGATCATGTTAAGCTTACTTGGCAGCGAAAGTTTTAGGCTGTACGTTAAGAATACGCGATTATTTATGCAAGCAAACAACGCTTCGCTTCGCAGACTTTAAATCTACTACGAGTACAAGCTCGTTTTCGCGCGAAACACGAGCACGTAGAAAATTTTGCAAATGACAACAATCGCAATTCTCGCCGTAGCAGCGTAACTCTTTCTCTCAAAAATAACGTTTCATTAAAGCGGAAACCGACGGCTCGGCTCGGCTCGCTGCGTAAAAAAATACGAAAAAAGAAGCAGCCAGCGAGAAACTTACATCGCAGTTTCTCTTCGTTTTCTTGCATCAGCCTTCGGCCCGGTAGGTAGAGGAGCACCGACGACCGAAACTCGTACTACGTACATTCGTCGTCGTCGAGGCAAATCTCTATTAAAATTCCCAACTTTCGTAACCATTTTTGCGTCTGCTTTGCATAGTCTAGCTGACGCAAAAGCTTCATCGCGTATACTAAATTAACTTCGGGTAAAAGTTGACAAAAGCTTTCGATAGTATAATATTTTCTCGTCATTTCTTCTTCGTGCGGTTTCATTTCCCAAACGAGAGACGAGAAAAAGATTACTTTACGTACTCTAATTGCCTATTTCGCGGCAACGCGACCGGAGAATTAATTTTCGGCGGCTTTCCAACGCGATATGGCTTTTCAGCATTGCACACAATTTGGACGCGGTCGCGTCATCGTCACCTCGTCCACTTCCGCGTGTGCTTTTTCACAAATATACGAGTATACGAGTAAATACCGCAGCCGTCGCTGTATGTGTGTGTGTCTTTCGGCTGTTAAAATCAACACGTCGACAGGCGCAGGGTTATAACTTATACGGAGCTACGGCCACAGCAGTTGTTGCTAATAGGCCGCGTTTACCTTTATACCTGTCGAGCAGTACTTGAAAAATTGAATTTCGCGCCGCGTAATTACTCCCCTTGTGGCATTGCTCGTCAAATATTCGCTCGCTGGCTCGCTGTGCTTGGCTCCCTTTCGCGCTTTTCTCTCATTAAAAATGAACCGTAAACTTTGGCGATGGCCGGCCTCGTACGTAGTCAAAAATTACTCTTAAGCTGGGTGACCATTCTCATCAATCTTAACGCATTTATCGATTATTAAAGCCACGTAAAAATACTCTCACCCGTTTTACCCATTTAGAAAACCAGCTGGGTTCCTTCGAATACATCGGTCCGCAAAACAAATAGGTAACTCGAAAGTTGTAACGTTCTTTCATGACAAATGTGTGGCTTGATGGGCGAATTTCTACATAAGAACAAATCACCATTTCAGGCAGGGCTATGAATTTCCTCAAAAGTGGCAGATTTTTCATTCCGTGCTTGAATATTTTCACTTAAAGTTCACAGTCGAAGGGTCCAAAAAAAATTCCGAACCGAAATGTGAAAGTTTTACAGGATCTTTGACAAGATATTTACATCCCCCCCCCCTCACTCATCTACAAAAAATCAATTTTCTAAAAACCACCAGTAAAAATTCTTGATAGAAAATGAATAATTTTGACAAAATATTGGAACGTAACTGTTGATGATTTTTCAAAAATGTTCCTCTCCAATTTTTCGAAAATTTTTCCAGATCGCGTTCAACGGGGTTTCCAGACTTTTCAACATTCAAATGCGCACATTGACATTTAACAGAAATCAAGTCTCTGATAAAACGAAGGAAGTTGGTATTTTTTCACTTCAAAGCATTCAAACTTCTTCGAAAAGAGAGAGAGAAGAGAAGGAGATTCGTAAAATTATTCAAAAATTGAAATATTTCATTCACACAACTTTTGAGTAGATAGAAAAGCACATTTGCTGAGTCCTAAGGAAACAAAAACAAACATTTTTCTAAAAAAAAATCGTCAAAGATCTACAATTTCTTCATTTTTTCAACATTTCAGTCCTGAAAGAGGGAGGGAGATCCTAAGATCCGGCCTTTTCTCAATTACGCTAGAAAAATTCGTAATTTTTAGGAAAAAATGAGAAAAGTTGATTGTTCTAATTTTCAGAGTTCCCTTCCAATTTTAAGGTGGTTTTTTTTTTGGAAAAAAATGTCGCCAATCAAAAAAGCAAAGTTCTTCAAGTTTTGCTTCAGAGCAAAAGCTTCTGAATCATGAATATATTAAAGAGAATTTTTTATTGAGTGTTAGAAATATTGAAATTTTTCCAGTTGATGACCTTTTGTTACAATGTAGGAAAATTATTCTAGTAATTTTAAAATCAATTTTTCATTGAACTTGAATGATGTTATCGGAAAAATGAAAATTGAATCGTTTTACGAAGCAATATTGGATAATTTTGCCATGTTTTGTAAATAATTGAAAAATTTAATAATTTTATGAGAAGCATTGAACAGTAAAACGGAGAAAAATTACCAAAAAAAAAATATATAATCCATGTCGATATTTCTGTAATATTTTGACAAAATTTTATAGAATCACTGAGAAGAGAAAATTGGTGAAAAAAAATTCACTAAAAACAAATCAGTGACAAATATCACTAGAAAATCGACGAAATTTCACTGAAAAATCAGTGGCAATTTTGAAAATTACTGAAAAATCAGTGAAAATTATTGAAAAACGATGAAAATTTACTAAAAATTAGTGAATTTTGCTCATTTTTCTTGTGCTGCAAATCTAACTGATTCAGAGAGTATGTTATCTTAAGTGGAAGATTTTTTTTCAATAAAAAATCATTTTGATGCCAAAAATATGAACTCATGAAACTAAAACATCAAAATAAATCACTTCAAAATCCATACGTTTTTCAAAGTACCTGATGCATGGAAATTCAAATTTTGGCAATTTCAAAAAGTTTCACGTAGAATGTCTTCAAGCAGCTTCAATCCTCTCCTCCGCCCTTCAAAGCTAATCACCGCGGAAACCTTGGGGAAAATTCGGCCAAAAAGAACATCGCAGCGACGCTATTTCTTTCTTATTATCTTTTCCGTAAAACAAGTGTTTTTGAAGTTTATAAAAACTACACAACGTATACCCACGATGACATTTTTTCCAAAACCGTCCTATTCACTAAATTCATTATTTTCGCGTGCGTTTTTCCCATCATCGTGAGAGTATTCGCGTACTACATTTACATGCCAGCCTGTCTAATACACACACGCAAGCTTATACACTTTTATAAAACACAATACAATCAATTCGACGACGCGAGTAAAGCTGTTTGGAAAAACACGCGTTAATTTGCCATTTAAATGTAATCCTATTAACACGACTGGCGATGGCGGCTTTTGTATGAAAATTCGCAATAGCCGACGCGAATACAGACTCATCAGCCATCTCGCCTCACTTCGCAACGAATTATTTCGACGCCTGGATAATTTTTTTTTCGCAAATACACCATCAGCAGGCTGAATCGGTCACGAGTATTTCCATCGGCTATATTTTGCCATTTATTACTGGCATTTTCGCATTTGCGATGAAGCGCATTTGCCGAAAATTTTGATACGGTAATTATCGCCAAATAATTAAAACGAATGGAATCATAATATTTGAATTACTCACTCGGAAAACACGGTTCGTCTCTCGTTTCCAATTAAACGTTAATTGGCGCCGGTAAATACGAAATTTTAGATCAGCCTGCAATAAAACACACAAAACGTATTACATTTCCGAACACATCGCACAAATATATACCTAAGTACATATACAATTTATCTACAGCAGGTGGTCTTTTCCAATTGATATTTAAATAAATTGAGTGCATTTTGCCCCTCTAATGCTAAAAGGTCGTAACCCAAAACTTTACTTTTTACAGGAGAGGTAAAAAACTGTATTTATTACTTCAGATTTTTGAATTTTGTGGTAGAGTAGGTGTTAATTAAGTTAGGTACGCTTTTTTAATGTTGAGCATGAATTTTCAACTATTATTTCTTCAAAATACCGATTTTTAATTTTTAAAATGGAGTTACGACTTTTATTTTACACTTGAATAAAGAAAATTTTTGGAGTTACGCCAAATTAAAAATATGTATGTACCTATTTTGAAGTGAAAAATGATTATAAATTCATTCTGAACACTATGTTTGAGCTGAAATGATGTTATTACCAGATGGAGGACGTCCCATAGTTGCCATTTCAGCCAAAAAACAAAAATTTCCACATTTTGGAGTTACGACCTTTTAGCATTAGAGGGACGATTTGTACGTATTAAACTTCAGTTTATCTTCGTATCGTGTGGGCGAAAGGTATGCCTAGATCTCACAAAGCTTTTGAGAACTTATTCCCCAATTTTCTCTCGCACTCCACCCACCAAATTTTTTTCACAGCTCCAAATAATTATTAAAAATCTGTTTTCCTATCTCACTATGTATTCCTGTCCTTCGACCCTCAAACATGAAACAAAAACACAATTTTTCAAATCAACCAGTGACGTTCCAAAGGCATTTTGTCGAGGAAAGGGGATAGAATTCGTAAAAATTCCAACTCAGATTCTTAATTTCCTCTTCTATATACGTAGAGATCAATAAAAAATTGTTTACCCTTCCACAATTCTTTTTTTTTTCAATTATCAAAGGAGAAATGGCCAAAATTTTTGAAAAATTTTGAATTGAAGGGCAATTTCTAGGTTGGATTGTAAGCTTAATCGTGAGAAAAACGAGTCTCAATTTTCAATGAAAAATCTCAAATTCGATAAGAAAAAAAGTCAAAGATGATGGAAAATGTTTTTCTAAAAAGTCACGTTTCTATTTCTCCATTAATCGAAACAAAAAAATATTACCGTAAATTCTTAACATTCAAATTGAAAAAAATTACCATTTTATTCGTCAAATTTAGCCCAATAAAATACGTACAAGGAAAAAAGTAATTTAACCGCCGAAACTCATATCGTAAAAAAAACCATCGCCATCAGTATAGGTATTGTTTTTAAAAATGAATACAAAAACACGAGTAAATTTGGCCCATTTCGCCGACGACGACGAAACAACGACGTAAAATTTACCAAAATCTACGGCTCGTACAAAACTGAAAACATTAGGTACTTGCTAAAAAGAATTTTCCCTCCTACTAGCTTCGGGCAAAAACGCGAGTACGCTACCTTTTACCCCCTGTTTTCATTATTCGGTAAAAAAAAAGAAGAAAAAAACTTAGTTTAGACACCCTGTAACCTCGCAACAGGCTAAAAAATTATCCCACCTACTGATTTATTCTACTGTAAAAGCCAACAAAAACTATGAACTCGTATTACATTCATTCTTAATTTAGCATATTGTTCGTCACGGTTGAAGTCCGATTTTATTTTCCAACAAGCGGAAAAAAATGTAGAAAATTCTGTTGAAATACACCGAAATAACGAATTCAATTCCTTTCTACGTTCAATTTTTTTCATTATGCTTTCTAAACCGAAGTCATTGTACTTTTACCTCGATATGTACCTCGAAGCTGCAAACATTTCTCCCATACGGTATGATATTAATTCTACCCCTATACGTACACATTCGTAACGTGTACGAATTTTGAAAATAATGGAAACTGAAAAATGCAAACTTATTATAAAATATACCTATACGATCAACAAATGGTAATCGAATGTGGATATTGTACCAGGTAGACTACCACAGCTGACGATGAGGCTGTTTTTCTCTAGGGCAATGATTTATTTTTAAATTTTCGCCATCGTGGTATACGAACAGACCGAAGGAGAAATAGCACGACCACGATACCGCAATCACCGCATAACTTTTTAATTATATTTTCCCTATGAAAATCGGTGGTAACCCGAATCATGTGTGGAGAATGTAGATGTACCTACTCCTAACGATAAATCCGTTCCTCTCATATAGACGTCATTTACCTTCGAGTCACATACAGATGTTAAGGGAATAATCCTTTTCGCACCTTTTTTCAGGTTGATTTTTTTTTACGCATGTGAGTTCCCGAGTAGAATACCGTGTGTCTGAAAAAACTTCACTAGCCATAACAAAAACCGCAGGTTCGAATTGTACGAATACGTTGGAAGTTTTGTATCAAAAGCTTTTTATATGTACTCGTATTTATAATTTCAAGCCAGATGCATTGATATAGGTCAAAATATGTATGTTCCTACTTCAAAATTATACCTACTCAAATTATTTCAATCACAAACGTAGTTATTTTGCTATTATAATTGGGCAATTCCCTTTTCGAAAATATTAGTATCAACTTTTTTAAATTGTTGAACCAAAAAGAAATTAGAAATGACTTGTATTTCAAAAACTTTTCATGTCACAGAAACAAGTACATTCTCCCTATCATTCTTTTTTTCCAAAAAATGGAGATTTACACTGTTTACAGTTTTATAATAAAAAATTTTCAAATGCCTGTCCATTATCATTAGAATTGATCGTACTTTCCGACTGATTTTTCTACAAACAAAAATCATTACTTTTCTCACCACTTCTCAAAAAAATTGTCAAGACCAAAAATCTTCACAGAAATCTTTGGTACCTCGATACCTTTGGAAATACTGTTCCATTCAATTTTTTTCATTCGCAAAAATTACAGCATTTCTCTTCGATCCCTCCCTCACCCCAAAAAAATTATACAAGACCGCAATCCTCACATCTTTCAAAAATTGTTAAAGTGAAAGAAAATTCAAACCTTCTTTCCTTTCCTTCCTCAGAATAATAAGAATTTCGAATAAATTGACCAAAAAAAAAATTCAAACTTCTTGTCACCTTGTACTCGTTGGACATGGACTAGTCCCATTGACTTTTTTCATATAAAAATTACAAAAAATTCCTAATGATCTTTTCTACTTACTCCTCCACCCACAAAAATTCATTTATATTGTGAAAATTTTCAGAAAGAAGATAAAAGTGTCTCCCCTTCACACTTCCAAAAATAATGACTCAATGATCCACAATAAAAATAGGTTGGAATTCGCCAAATTTCTTAAAAAAGGAAAAAAATTATGAAAATGAGTCAAAACAATAATTATTATTGTTTTTTTAAAACTGTAAATATACCCAAAAAACTTCTCTTTTAATTTGAATCAGTTAAAATTGAGTCACTGTAGGAATCAATGAAAAAAAATATTGATTCAATCGGTGAATTTTCATCACTGAATCAGTAAAGATACAATTTCACTGATTCGATCAGTAATTAATACTGACTCAATCAGTGAAATTTCATTCTTACTGATTCAATAATGAAAATTCACTATTTGAATCAGTAATTTTTCACTGATTGGCAGTAAATTGTCACTGATTAACGGGAGAATCAGTGAAATTGAACTGATTATCAGTGACTTGATTTTCTCTATATCATCAGTCAATCTTGGCATTTTTGACAGATTTAAATTGAGAGATTTCTTTCGGACCACTCATAAAAATGTATAGATTGCTTGAAGTATTGTAAAAAATTTTTTAAATAATTATTTCTTTCAGAAAAACTGAAGTATGCCAATGGCCTGATTCCCATTTCAATTTCCTTACAACTCTTTTAATCTGAATTAGTCAAAAACTTACTGATTAAATCGGTGAAAATTACTGATTCAACCAATAAAATGAAATTTTTACTGATTCATTTCAATACATTGTTGAGCAAAACTTATGTCTTTAAAAATTTAAAAATCAACATTTACTGATTCAAATAATAAATTGTCATTATTGAATCAGTAGGTAAATATAAATCGACCCATTCAAATCAGTCAAATTTTATTGATTCAAAGTCAATCAGCGAATTTTCATTATTTTTACCAATTGAACCAGTAAATTTTTCACTGATTCCTACAGTGACTCAATTTTGTCGATTTAAATCAATTAATTTGACTGATTCAAATTAAGAGAGCATGTCTAAAATATAGAAATTCTACGATTAAATGGTAAAAATTACAATTTTAAAAAAAAATTACAGAAAATAAAAAACGCCAAGAGTCTCCTTTTCATTTCAGTCTCCTCTCACCGGTACGATCACGCTTCGATCGATTTTCTTATTGAAGTTATTGAAAACCAAAAACAAGTCAATATTTTTCGAAATGTCACAAAAAATTTTCAAGATTTGTAAAAAAAATATTCAAGCAATCGTAAAATTTACTCAAATGGAGCTGAAATCTATGAAAAAATGAAAATGATGAAGTCGTTCATAGAAATTCTAATGTAAGTAATAATTAAGGTAATTAAAGTAATATTTTATGAAAATGCGTGAAACGGATTCTAAAATGACATGAGAGCTGTTTGAAACCTACGAAAAATCTTGAAATTTCAAATCGGGTGCAACGTAAAAATTAGGTAAATTTTTATCGAAATTGGAAGGATTTTCACGAAATTTATTCAAAATATACAAAATATAAAAATGTAAAAATAATTTAAAATGATTGAAAATATTGAAAATTCAATTTTTCAATATTTCGATCGCCTTATATATGCCAGACTTTGATAAATTTCAGCCTAATTTCAAAATTTTTTGAGACCTTTTAACCTTCTTCCACAATTTTTATGCCGTTTTGAATGTTTTCTTTTCAAGTTCATGAATTTTTCCCATAATTTATAACCCTTTAAAATACCATTTCCGACCTCATTCTGTCTTTCCAAATAAATTATGCATAATTTCATCTCTAATGAAGATCGAAGGCATCAATTTCCATCCGTGTAATTTGAAATTATGAAAAATTCTCAAGCATTCTGCTATGATTCAGAACTTTAGAGATAACCTGTATATACATCGTAGGTGGCTTTTTCACAATTTGTCAAAAATTTTAACCATACGAATATGTGAAATTTGTTTTTGTTTAAGAATGGTCAATTGGGAGAGGATTTGAGACGTGATCAAATATCATGTATGTATTAGTGGTACCTAACTACCTATACCTTTACCTTCATTTTCACAACTTGGTATCACGTTATCGAGCTCGATATACAAGGAACGTCGTCGTCATCGCGAGAATAACCATAACTTATAAAAATGTACTGGGGATTATTGTCGAAAAATAATATATATTTTGCCGCATAAAGCACAGTAGAAAAGAAAACGTGTCACCTTACACTATACAAGAAGTAGAACGAAAAACTTGACATAAATTTTAACTCGACGAACATAACACGCTAATAAATTTTACGAAATGTGTAACATTCCTACGTACCTAGCTACCTACCACCTTACTACCTACTATACGTATCCCAGACCCACACTTCTATACACCTCTCTAGACAGCTGAACTTGGTGTACCGCAAATCTAATAAATAAGACACTTTTTCTTTTTGTCATTATTTTTATCATTTTTTTTCCAAAACTGAAATATCGTAATTTCAAATGCAGATAATAGTATTTTCCTTACATCTTCGAATCTGACGCTGATTTTTTTCCTCATCGGCGAGGATTTCATTCCTCCATCCAGCGCAGCGTTGGAAAAAGAAATAAATAAAATAAAGGGGAAAAAACATACGCGCAATTTCTT
The DNA here is from genome assembly GCA_038380155.1 of Pseudococcus jackbeardsleyi. Classification (NCBI taxonomy): domain Eukaryota; kingdom Metazoa; phylum Arthropoda; class Insecta; order Hemiptera; family Pseudococcidae; genus Pseudococcus; species Pseudococcus jackbeardsleyi. The sequence goes on from CM076240.1 coordinate 2,699,205, forward strand.
TCAAACGACCAAATCTAATTACGCGTTAAAAAAACTTTTTAATTTAGTAGAAATTCGAGATATAAAAGGAATTCGCCAAGATTCGCACAAAGTACGCGATTTTTTCCATGCTTTTTTCACGGTTTGTTTATTTTTGCTGTATACTGGCGGATACGTCGTCGCCGGAGAAGATCCATCCGCACTCCTGCTCGACTCCCTACCTCAACGAGTCGAGTGTTCTGCTATTTGAAAACCAGCCTCCCTGCCGCCGCCGTCGCCTTGAAAATGTATTATTAAATTTTGCTCATTCGAGAAGGTTTACTTTTCACAGATAACGTTTAAATGGAATTTTTTCCGACGATTTTCTCTCTTCTCTTTTTTGGGCCACGGAGCGAAGTCGGGTAACGCGGGATAAAAGCCTAATATAAGAAATTTAGTAATTTATTGATCGGCCGGAAAGTTGACCGTGATGGATTAACTAAGCCAGCGGCGTATAAAACCATTCCAACTAATTATGAATTTTATATACGATCGACTTTTTTTCACCTTATATTTTTCTATCTCTTGTTAACTTTGCTTTGGTACATTTACCGCATTCTTTCAAGAGTCAAGGCTGCGAAAAAGACTAACGGGCGACGTTTGACTTGGCCATTGTAAATAACACCTTCTTGGTTATATCTATGGATACGGGGTACGTATTAAGATGAGAAGACTCCCTCGAAATCAACCTTACCACTGGATATAGGATTTCAATAAGGCGAGCGAATTTGTTGAAGTTTTTAATAATGCTAAATGGAACCTTATCAACTTTCGTTTCCTTTTTTTCCACCCCTCATGATGGCACTTTTTGAAATTATTAATGGTACATTATGAAATAAGTATTTTTGCAAAATTTAAGGTCACGAATTCCTCCGGAAAAAAGAAACAAAAGTGAGCAGGCATGAAAAACTGAAAAAAAATTCAAATTTCAATACAAAAATCAAGAAGATAATGATCAAAAGAATAATAGGTATAACTATTAACTATACAAAAATTGATGAGCAAAAAAAACACGGAGTTTGACGGAAGAAATTACTGATTTTATTCAATAAATATTTTTTAATCTAAATCAGTCAATATTGACTGATAAAATCGATAGAATTATGTCACTGTAGAAATCAGTGAAAAATTAACTGATCAAATCGGTGGATTTCCATTTTTGAATCAGTAATTTTACTAATTTTCGCCTAAATACTGAATGTACTGCCAATCAGTGAAAAATTACCGATTCAAATAGTCAATTTTCATTATTGAATCAGTAAAAATAAAATTTCACTGATTGAATCAGTAAATTTTTTCACTGATTCCTACAATGACTCAATTCTGTGGATTTGAATCAATCAATTTCAACTGATGAAAATTAAGAAAGCATTAGGTACATGAGATGAGAAAAAATGCAGCAAGTTTTCCCTCAAAGAGGAAAAATTTCGAAATTATGTCACTCTGGGATTTCACTTCAAAAAAAATCTACCCCTTCATTTAGTATAAATCAATGAAAATTATCGAAAATCACTGAGAAGCAGTCAAAATTGCAGCATGCACAGGGGAAAATCAGGGGAAAAATGTTCTCTGAAAAGAAATCAGTTAGAAAAATCACTGAAAAATCAGTGAAAATTCACTAAAAATTCAGTAAAATTTATGAATGTAACTGAAAAAAAATCAGTGAAAATTCGCTGAAAATCAGTGAATTTTGTTGGTTTTTTCTGTGCTGCGATTTTGACTATTCATCAGTGACATTTTCACTGATTTAGAATGAAAAACTGGCAGTTTTGGAGGACGATGAAAGCAAAAAAAGTACAAGTCTGTCAACTCGTACAGTCTTTCCAACTTTTTTTTACTCATGTATTTCTTTGCTTATACGATTTAAAAAACAGAATTTCTCCTGATCTTCTAATAACTTTTCATACGAAAATACATCATCATTTTCCTGAATAATTGCATAATGTTTGAAATTGTGGGGTGAGATCATTATTTATTGAAATGGCGAATAAAATGAAACGGTTAACATGAAGACGTCAATGAGTGAAAAATTTTCCTTCAAGAATGGAATCATGAAAAAGTAGTCATGCTCATGTCGAACGATTTCAAATTTTCAGATTCTCTCGAATTTTACCTAATTCATTTTTTTTTTTCAGGTTTCTTGGGGTGGTTTTTTTGAAAAGTCGTATCTAAAATAATTAAATTTCAAATTTCTTGACATTTCATTAACAAAAAGATAAAATTAACAAACACGTTTCACTTCATTCTCATCGAAAAAACATTGCGAGAGATGATCTTGAATTTCCAAGATTCTTTTGGTTTTAGTCTTGATGAGATTTCTTTTTTAAAAATAACACACTGTCATAACCATCATGTCAGTGTGTTCTTGGGTTGGCCCTCGATCTAAAAATATACCCACGTAAATTATTATCATCTAATTACAATTTTTCATCTAAATATTCGATTAGATACGATATAAAGTAAAAAAATTCTAAAATGAAAGTTTTAATGCAGAGAAAGTTTAAACTTGTCTAAATCCACGAACACTGAAAAGGTAATTATTATCAACTCGTATAATTTCGAAATCAGCAAAACATAGCTGATAAATACAATCAGGAAAGTGTAGGTGTAATCAAAGAGAAAGTTCGCTGAAAAATTCATAATTCCGAATCTTGAAATCCTTATAAGATTCAAAATTTTCCATCGAAGTGTCCAACTTTCCACATTTTTTCCAAACTTTTTAATTGAAACGATAACCTAAATTCTTTTTTATTTGAATGTTAGGAAGTAAACTTCTTGAACTTTCCATTCCTTAACATTGTTATAATCGTTCGCAAGAATATTACGATGATCTCTGAAAGTTTAAATAAGAAAAGGCGAAGGTGATAACTATTAAATAATTCAATGTGTCTATATAGCCATCTACTGGGATGTAAAAGGCAAAATGTGTCCCACTTTTGTAACCGCAGTAACAAATTTTCAGACTAAATACAGATAAATTTGAACCGCGGATACATCTTCTAAACTCATCTAAATCATGAAATTTTTTCTCGAAAAATTCGTAACAGAAATACAGATAATTTAAATACCTACATGTAGGTACTTGATATATTTATTGAAGCAAAAAAAAAATTATATAAATCAAACCCTCTACTCGTCAAAGATGCTCACTGCTCATCCAATCTCAAAAGACCGCATATGGGCTTGAAAAAAAATGATGCTATAATTTTAAAAAAAACAACTTACTATTCTACGAATTGAAAAATAGAAAATGTTTCAAGCTTGAGCAAAAAAAGGAAAAATTGACAAAAAAAATCTAAATCAAAAAATTTTCATTTTTTGTAAAATTTCAGTCTAGACAGGAGGCAAATGAGATTATCCAAAGTTCTCCCTTTCAATATTTTCCTGCTCATAGGTAGTAGATGCTTTTTTCATCAACTTTCATGCACTTTCAACATATTTTTTGCTATGGAAAGGTACCTACGTTTGACTCTGTTTCGTTCTGGACAAAATTTAAAAAAAAAAATTGTTATTTTATAGCTACCAATATGCCTTTTTTCAATTTATTTGAATTCCAAACAAATTATCGTTTCAAATTAGGTGGAGATGGATGATGAGAATAAAAGTTCAAAAATGAATTGGGAATTGAAAACAATTTCTGAACCCTTTTCCACTTTTCTTTTATTCTCTTCCATTTTCTTTAACATTCGTTCAAATATTGTTTTAAGAAGAGACTAGTTATTTTTACAGATTCCCAAAAATGGACAACGACAAAAGACACCATTGTCTCAATACTCCTCTCACACAAGCCATTCGATCGAATACGAAATAAGGCTGAAAAAATCAACAAATAAGCATTGTTCTCAATTTCACATTTGGACAGATTTCAAAATACCGAGAAAAAAACTCAGATCGATCACAATGTGGCGACTACAAATGACAAAATATTCCACTAATTTAAATAATCTTCTCATTGGCGATTCCACGATACTCTTCAGAATTGGCATTCCTCGGCCATCATTCGACAATCCTGCGGCTCCGGCCTCTGCAGAATCACCCAAGTGACCATTTTCGTTCGCAATGTCTGGTCTGCGTTCGCTTCGGCTGGCACGTCGCGTCGCGTCGCTTCTTCCCAAACCCGGAACTTATTCGAAACACGCTAAATGTTCGCGTCGTGTACGCGAATACGTCCGTTAACAGCTCGTTTTAGAATAAGATAAATCCTATATAAATTCCGTGCATTACTCGAAGAGGCAGCCGACGTCGCGTCGTTTCCGCAAAATTTAAAAAAATATTCGCTTCGTTTTAGCATTTCGACATCTGTCAGCTTCTAGTATGGCAGAGGCAGTTCGCTTCCAACAGAAGGAACGCAATTATTTAAAATTTTGTCCACATTGTTAACGCATTTGTCACTGATACGCGTGCGTTCTGCCGCTGTGTGTACAATGTACATCTATACATACGCGTTCGCGTACTTATACTCTGTATATTTGCGTACAGTATGTGCTTAATGTTTAATGCATGAAGCGGTCGCGTCTGCAGCGCTGGTCGCAGCTTCGCGATTTCTTCGCCACATTCGTACGCACATATTGGTACATATATTCTATCTCGGCAGCCATACGGTTGGAAAAAAAGCCGAAGCCCATCGTGAGAAAAGCCTTTAGCTTTTATTTAGCCACATACCTACGTAGATGTACGTTTATTGTAGGTACACTCGGTACCTAGCGCGTTTATCCTTTTTTCAAAACCATAAATCGCCTTCGCTCTGGCTCCATAAAAATTAACATTTCGCCTAGTGTGACGTTTACACGCACGGTGCACGTTTTTTCGTCTATTTGGGGGAATTTTCTTCAGTGAGGGAATCCTATGGCAACGTGTATCGACTTGCCACCTTTTACTTTTACACAAAAATCAAATGTGTAAGTATAGCTAGTACATAAAACATCGCTAATTTGGCTATCGAACTTGATCGCGCACAGAATTCGTAAAAATTCGTTCAAAAAGTTTACGAAAAAAATATTTATCGGAATGTTCACAATATTTCAAAAATCATTTCCTCTGACTTTTCCAAATACTCCACTCTCTCATTTATAAATCAGTGAAAATTATCGAAAATCAGTGAGAAACAGCCAGAATTGCAGCACAGGTGAAAATCATGCAGTGAAAGATTTTCACTGAAAAATTACTGGAAAACTCGTAAACATTTCTGAAAAGTAGTGAAAGTTTTTGAACAATCAGTGAAAAATTTTAAAAAGTTCGCGGAAATTTTTGAAAAATTAGTGAAAACTTAAAATTTAGTGAATTTTGATGGTTTTTTCTCTGCTACGATTCTGACAGTTCATCAGACTTTTCTCTGGCTAAGACTTCAGAATAAGGAAGCAGGCGAATTTTTTGAAGTTTTCCAAACCGTTTGCATACGATATTATCTGAAGCATAAGGAGGAAGAGGAGATAAATTTTCGCATTATGGCTTAAAACGCGAAATTGTACAGAAGAATGATATAAAATACGCGTCAAACAATTTTTTTTTTCAAAAATCCCCATACTTTTGTGAGATTTTTAGATGCATCCATTTCGGCTCAAGAACCACTCAAATTCAATCCTGAAAATTTTTGAACCTCTCCTCTTGCAAAAAAAAACTTGTGAATTTGAATTTATTGTAGAAAAATTTTCAAATAAAAAGGAAAAACTCTACTTTACACAAAATTATGAAGTTCAAGAAAATTAAACAACAAAGTCAGGGGACTACCTAATCAAATGAATAAAAGTTTGGATCTTCCAAGCTTAAAATTAAAAAATTTCTTCCCAAATTCTTGCCTCTCTTTCACTAAAAAACATCCTTGCTTGAAATTTATAAAGTCCATGCAAGCCTTAAAATCTTTTCAAGTTTTCAGCTAAAGGTGAAATACTGACAATCATTTTGTTCGGATATATGTATTATGTACATATGTATTCAACGTGTTGACCCTAAACGAAGAGATGGCGAAAATTTTGGCAAAAGATCTTTAAATCGGCTGTTGGAATCAGCAAATTTTGACTTATTTCAATAGGTCAATCAATTTTTACTGTTTCTTTGGTGAAAGTTCACTAGGTAATTGATATTGAATCGGTAATTTTGCATTGATTTACAGTAAAATTTCGCCGATTAACAGGGGAAACAGTGGAATTTTACTGATTAAAATTAAAATAGAAGAGCCTGAAATGAACTTTCTGAATTTGAATCGATTAAAAATTGAAGATTGATTGGTTGAAATGGACTAAATCAAGTTATTGAATCGGCAGTAAAATTCAACTGATCCCATCGTTAATCAGTGAAACTTGACTACCAATCAGTGAAAAATCACTTATTCAATTAGTGAATTTTCATTTTTGAATCAGTAATTTTTACCTTGACTACTGAAATAAATCAGTAAAAATTATAATTCACTGATTTAATCAGTAGTCTGAATCAGTAAAAATTTCAATTTACTGATTGAATCTGTAATTATCTACTGATCGAATCAGAGAATTAAAAATTTTACTGATTAATTTCAGTAATTAAGGAAAAAATAACTGGTTCAAAAATGAAATTTCATTAATTGAAGCAATAATGTTTCACTGATTTCTATGAAACGCCAAAATTGAATGATGAAATGGAGAAAATCAAGTCACTGATAATAAATCAAACTTCACCGTTTCCCCAGTTGATCAGCGACATTTTAGGGCCAATCGGTGAAAAATTACCGATTCAATTAATGAATTTTCACCATTGAGTCGGTAAAAATGAAAATTCATTGATGGATTCAGTAATTAATAACTTATTTAATCAGTGAATTTTTATTTTTACTGATATAATAACAAAAATTCACTGATTCAATCAGCAAATTTTCTCACTGATTCTCACTGTGATTCAATTTTGTCGATTTAAATCAGTCAATTCTGACTACTTTTAATTTAGAGAACACGAATTCAATTTAACTGGAATAAAAAGTTTGAAAATAGTATATTATGCAACTAGGGAAATGAAGTGATTTTTGACGAATTTTGAGGTTTATTGTCCGGGCGAAGCGAGGAAAATAACTCAAAATCGTCGAAAATTAGTTATTTCGCGAGTTGCATATTTCTCGTTTTAAGTGGGAGAAAAACGCGAATTGAAGCATCGCGAGAGAGAATAAAGTAGCGTTTTTCTCCCTCTACAACAAAAAATTAGTTAAATGATTCAAATTACGAAAAAAAAGTTCATAATAAGCGTAGAAAAAAATAATCTATCGTCCCAGAAATTTTAATTGCTGAAAAAATCGTTTCATTTTGAACATGATATTACACGAATGTTGAAATTACGCAAAAAGAAAAAATTAAAAAGTCGATGCGATACCATCGAGCCACTTCGAATGTCAAGAACATTCGTATTTTTTCCACAAATATTCAGAAATGTTGAGAATATACCATTCATTTTACTCAGAATTCTACACGAAACTTTGAAATTAAAAGTAGATTCGAAAGCCATAACGTTTGTCTTGTCACACGTTCAAAGAAGCTGATTTTATAGTTTGGAAACTTTTGCAAAATTTCAAGCAGAGGCATGTAAGAATTCGATAAACTAAGCCACGTTTCTTCTACACCTTGAAAACGATTTTTCAAACTAAATCCATCGAACGAGAATATAGAAAATTGATCGCGAGATCATGCAGTCGATTGTTAAATGAAGCGAATTTTGCGCAAATGCCGTATATACGTAAAATCTACATCGACGCGTATATGGTAGCTGGGCTGCCTCTATCGTTCAATCTTCGCATACAAGCGAGAATTTCCCATTTTCAAGGCACAAGCACAACGACAACGTACATGTAGGTATGAAAATCAAGCCATCGCATCGCGTCATCATCTTTAGTTATCAGTTTTCCTCAAAACGAGCAGCAATGTTACACAACTTTGAAATGGCGAGGAAGTGATATACGTTAACGTACGAGTACGAGGACGTATATAGAGCCGCGTATGAATTTAAATATGTTGTATACCTACATGCACTAGATGCAGGATTCTCGATATAGTAAGTATAGGTATGTAAACGAGCCGTAGATAATGTGATTTCGAAGCGGAAAAATTTCCACCCCTATTATGGTTTGTGTGTGTGAAAAATCTTCTTGAATCGAGCGTCTTCTTCGCATTGTCATTGCCGAGACGTAGGAGAGAGAAGGAGAAAAGGCGGAGAGGCAAAAACACAGCTTAATGCCGTGAAAAGGTCAAGAGGTGTGTCACATTTTGTATGCTGCCGCGTTTCGTTTATATTTATCAAATATCTCTCTCTCCTTTTCCATTTTTTTTCACAAAAACTACATCGCCGCTCCCGACGTGACTTTTTATTACATAATTTATATAATTATGCAAATTTCAGCCAACTTATCGATTTTTCTAAACTTTTGCTAGTAATTTATTTAACGTGAGCGAAAAGGCTTTTCTGAATACTCTATTGAGTCATCATTTATTTGTCGTATTAAATATATCTAATGTGTGGTCACTGGTCAGAATGCTAGATTGCTGGTCTCTTTGAAATACGATTTGTGTTTTATTTTTTGTTGAAAAAAATAATGAATAATCATCTACCTTTTGCATAAAAATAATTTTGCTAGTCAAACAATCATCAATTCTATACAACTCTGAGCCATCATTTTTAAATTTTTGGTAAGGATAGAAACGGTTGGAATTTTGACTTTATTCAGTACAGCAAAATCGGAGACTGCCCAAGAATGGAATTCTCATTTTTCTGAGTCTATACACTTACCTATATTTGGAAAAAGCTCGGAATACTCAACTATTTTTCGAAATTGAAGCACTTTTCAAAAGCTCTTTTCTGAGAATTCCATTTCCAAAATTTCAAGTGCTGAAGCGCATTTTTCAAATTTTAAAATTTCAAAAAATCGAGAATTGCACTTTTAAATTTTGGAAATGGAATTTTTTATGATGTACTTTCAATTTATGATTATATTTTGACTCAAAATTTTACTTTGAGTTGGGATAACTTGCTTGTTACTACGAAAAAGTGGTAAAAAATCACGTTTTTTTGGTTTTGATTTTTTTTTGACCATGTTACCCTCAATTTCAGGGTCCAAAAAAAATATGTGTGATGCATGACCACTTGGCCGAACTAATAAGAAAATTTCCAGCCATGACACCCCCTCAATTTTTTTTTAATTTGTTGAAAATTTCAAAGTGAAAAAAAATGGAAAAGTGTGAACCGAAAATTTTCAAAAAATTATCATTCATACTACCCAACTAGATGTATAATCTGTGAAAATTTCAAAATTTTTACCCGCCCCTTCCAGAGTTATCGTGTGTTGAAATTTCGACATTAAAAGCGCGATAATTCCGAAAGGGGTGGGGGTAGGGGGGTCAAACAATTTTTTGGGATGTTTCTAGACCATATGTTAACATTTTGGGCCAATTTTGACCAATTCTGGGTCAAGGGCCATTTTCGACCCTTATTAGGAAAGGCTCTTTTTCAGATTATCAAATGGTAGCTTTCATCCTTTGTTCTCATCATGAAAGTTGAGCTTTCACCATCAAAGTTCAGCTTTGAGCTTTTAAAAATGTGATTATCGATTTTGAATCTCCTGTCAATTCTCTTTCAGACCCCGTAAACAGTTTTCCTCCAAATACAACCTATCTCGAGGTACGGGCCTTCAAAGTTGGGCAATTTCGCAAGAAATCGTAATTGCATTAAAATTTTGAGACCTGCCTCCTGGCGTCTCGAGGGTTAGAAAAAATGATCGTGGTTTTGTGAATAGACTACCAAAGCAAACTTGACCATAATAAACAGAAAAGACGAAAAAAAAGCCCAGCAAAAAAATTTCATTGGGGTATGGTGCTTTTTTTCTCAATAAATATATCGAAATATGTGATGCAAATGCTGATTCCATCTTTCCGTCAGGAATTCGAGGCTGCTTTTATTTCATGTTTGGGTATATTTTTCTAAATCCGAAATATCGGTCGTTCAATCCACCGCTGGTATCCGTATTGGTATTTCCATTTTATACCTAGTCACCCACGTACGTAAACGTACACCATATCGTTTGATTGCCATACCGATGCCGGGTTCGAATTGAAAGTTGATTGTCGTAGATCGTAAGTACATAATAGTACGTGTACGGTGTACGAAAGCTGGGCCGAAGGGGTGTCGGGAATGGAAATATTTCGTCGAATTGTCAAGCTCGCGACGACGACAGCGACGTGTCATTACGTGAGCAACTGTAACGAACGCACGTAATATCAAGTACTTATCTGCGAAGGATTATAATATTGAAAAATTGGGCGATTCGGCGGCCTCGCCATTACCGCAAGTACCGTAGGTACTACGTACATGCGTCGAAAACAACATTTACCGTTTGGCCCTACCTACGTACGTAGCTCGTCTACGTGTAAGTCTAAGTACGTATAGACGTACGAGTATTTAAAAAAAAAAATTCGATCGCCGCCGCCGTAGTAAGTACGACAAACGGTGTCATTCGGTCGAGTCGTCGTGAAAAAAAATTGTATTACGATAACGCTGCGTTGCAACGAGACTCGTACTCCGGCCAAGTAAAAGAAAAAGTGCTGCTGCATACAATGAAATCAGGTGTTAAATGTGTACGAAAAAAGAATTAATACTTGGCCGATGGAGAGAGGCGGTGGTGTACAGAGGACGATAACACGACGACGCATTAACGAAATTACAACAACAAGAAGTAAAAAAAAAAATTACATACCAAGACATTACTCTTATACGTTCGTAGTACGAGTACATATAATGTACGATGTGCTACACATTATGTACCTATCTGACTATACCGTCACCGACGCGACGTCGTGTAAACCAGAAAGAAACATTTGTTTATATTTGTTTATGCAATAATCATCGATGATCCGTTTCTTGTGACGTCAATATAGATAATAAAAATTATATATACGCGTACTCGTTGCTTTATGGCGCCCGAGTACCAGAGTACGAGAGCTAACTTCATTGCTGTTTAAATGTACGAGTACTAAATGATCCGAAGAAGATAACTCGTTTGTGTACCCAGAGACTTGTACGTGAATAAGCTACGAATAGCGTGAAAAATGTTCCCTTGGTGATTGAGGCACTCAGACGATTTCGAAGCGTTGAGAAAATTGTTAGAAATTTACCAGTGGCATAGGTTTCAACGGTTTAACGGTGGTCGACTTTCAAAAATAATGAAATGGCACGTACATAGAGGTACATGAGGTATCTCTATCTGCTATGTACAGAGGAGAATGTTTTAGAACCAACTTGAAGGAGAATTTTAAAAAAATATACCAGTTCGCAGTAAGATGAACTTTTCGATTTGACGTATTCAAAGTTGGCAGAATTCCAAAAATGGGGCAACTTTTTTTTCAATTTGAAGAATTATATTTGTTTTTGAATGTCCCGTAATATGAAAGAACTGATTTCAATGATAGTTTTCACAATTTTTATGACTGGACGATCTCCGGAAAAGAACACTTTTTGGTAAATTTTAATTTTTCGTGAACTTTCAAATACCTCATTGTATTTTTTACCTTTTTCCGACAAGCTTTGAATAAAATAAAACACTATTTGTAAAGATTATGAAAAACTGAAAATTTAAAAAATTTCGTTCAAATTTTGTCGTAAAAAAGTAAAAAATACATTACAATAGAGCGTTTGAAAGTTCATGAAAAATTAAAATTCACAAAAAACCCTCCCCCTCCGGCCACTCTTTTTGACACTAGTAAAAATCTTGGCAATTGCACACGCCCAATATAAAAAAAAAATTGAGAAAAAATTATTGCAATGCAGAAAACAGTAAGAAAATTAATAGAATTTTGTGCCATAAAGTTTGCTGTAAAATTACTCTCTAAACTTGAATCAGTCAAAATTCACTGATTAATAAGACAAAAGTGTGCAACTGAAGAAATCAATGAAAATTTTACCGATTTAATCGGTGAATTTTCATTTTTGAATCGGAAAAAAATTTTAATTTACTGATCGAATCAGTAAAAATTTTAATTTACTGATTGAATCAGTAATTAATCACTGATTGAATCAGTAATTATTCACTGATTGAATTAGTAAATTTTAATTTTTACTGATTCATTTCAGTAGTTGAAAAAAGATTACTGATTCAAAAATGAAAATTCACTGATTAAATCAGTAATTTTTCACTGATTGACAGTGAAATTTCACTGATTAATAGTTGCACACTTTTCGCTGTTTAATCAGTGAATTTTCAGTTTTTTGACTGATTCAGATTTAGAGAATATCATATGAAAGCACAAATTTGAAATTTTGTTGTACATATTTCCAACTTGAACATATTCATCAAAGCTAGAGAGAATCTTGGACTCCTCTCCCCTTCCCCAAAAAAGTTTTATATCCTGGAAAATTTTTCGCCGAAACCTTGGTTTATTGATCCCTCCTTTCTCGTTTTCAAATTTTGGTAATCCCCGATGGTCGATATATCAAAAATGAACTTTTTATTATCTTACTTTTCTCCTCTTTCCATTGTTCTCTTAATCCCTGATTCGTAAAAATGTTGTAAAATCGTATTCAAGACGTGCATATCATCAAATGAGTCAAAAATTATAAAGTCTCTCAAATGTTAAAACGAATGTGGTTGAATGTTTTAACATGGATATGTTTTTTCCTCTTGGGTAGGGGTCATTCCAAAATTTTTAAGACGCTTTTTTTGCGTCACCAAAAGTCAAAAACTTCTTATTAATTATACTTATATCAGAAAGTCAGAAACTGAAAATTGACTTGATATCAGAAAGTCAGAATGACAAAAAAAATATCAGAGAGCTAAAAGCCGATTTTAAAATTTTAAAAACAAATTTTTTGTTTTTTTTAATTGACTTGGCATTAGACAGTCAACATCTAATTTTAAAAAAGATAATTTTTTCTATTTTCTTAATTAATTTGGTATGTATCAGAAAGTCAGAAACTAACTTTTGAAAACTTAGAAATTTTTATATTTTCGAAATCAACTTCTTGTAATAGGTATCAAAAAGTCAGAAGCTGAAAATTGGCTTAATGTTGAAAAGTCAGGACAACAGAAAAAAAATATCAAAGAGCTGAAACCCAATTTTTAAATTTTAAAAACAAATTTTTATATTTTTAAAATTAACTTCATATTTAAAGTCATGGATGAGAGGAAAAAATATATCCATGTTATCAACATTTCCTTTCAAAGGAAACTTTACTTCATTTTTTATTTGAATTTTTCTTATTTTCAGCCAATTTATGTAAAACTGGCTTGTTACATTTTTCCAAATTCTATTTTTAGCGCCCTGTCTTCTCTTTGTGGCACTCCAGGGAAATGTTAGATTGCCGTTTTATAAATTGATCTTCCATTTTCAGTCTTTTTTCTTGATGGTCGAATTGGATACCCATTTTAATGTTGTTTTTTTTTAGTATTCCATTTCTGCCCGAAAAATTGGTTCTTCATCACTTTTAAAACTTAAAAATTACTCAACTACTGATCATTTTGATCGTTTTCTTGACTTGAGCACACATTTTCATTAATGTTTCATACTGAAACAATGTTTTTAATTGAACAATTTCTATTGTACGTACTATGAGTTTAGGGGGAAAAAAACAAACTTTTTTTTTCAATTTTAATTGTTCGTAGTTTATAAATTATTGTAATTATTACGTATTGACGTGTGGAGTTACTTTTAATTCCCATTCAGGAACTGTTATCGAATTGATTCGTTATCGGTTTGACGCTCTTATTATATAACAAAAGGCTCAGCCGAACCAATTGATAACGTACTTAGATAATTTTGTCGACGTTTCGATCCTGTGACTCATTCCATTCAAACCTTTTCATTGGCAAACTTTTCAATATTTAGCCCAGCATTGTTTTATTTTGATATTGTTGAGACTTTTCCCCCCATTCTCCCGAATTCAACATGCATAACGATCAGTGTCCACTTTTTTGAAAAACTTGGAAAACTTGGAAAATCAGGGAATTTTAAACGTTTGGAAAAGTCGGAAAAATATCAGGGAATTTTTATAATCCTGGAGACGAAATTCACCAATTTTCAGAATTTTTACAGATTTTTAAGAAAATTGACCTGTTTTTCTACCACCAAAGTAAGTTAATTTTATAAAATGTTCAAGTTTTTAGTTATCAAATTTTTTTATATTCATCTTCACTTTCATTGAGGAACGAGTGGGTGGAATTTTTGAAGGCTGTCGGGGAGGGGGGTTCTCTTCATTTTACGCTAATGGGTTACATATTGAACTAAATAACTCACAAAAATTAAGTTTTTCATTTTTTTCTTTGAAGAATTTTGAAAAATAACAATTTCTATACAAGAATATTTGGATTTTAGCTTGAAAATGCGGGAAAAAAAGTGATTTGAAGGAAAACGAAAAACAAAGGTGACCTTATATAGACGTGAAAAGTAACCAAAAGTGAAACCAGAGTCGAAAAAAGTGACAAACACCCTGAAAAAGTGACTCGCTATGATGACTGGATGATTAAAATTTCTAGTGTTGCGTCATTCAACATTTTTAGCACTCTCTTAATGTGATGGCAGGCAAATTGTTTATCGTTCAGGATTTTTTTTTTGAATATTTAAATTGAATCACCTCAGTGAGGCATTGGATTAAATTGAATACGATTCGTTTACAGAGTACTGATCAACGATGAATCACAAATTGTTCTATTTGAAAATTTTTGCTTTCTGCAATGGGCAAATAAAAAAGATTACAAAAATTGCCCGGGCAAAAATACATGTAAATAGTGCATGTGTCACGTATAACTTACGTTAGCTGACTCCTGTTACGTAATACGTTCGTAGCGACAATTACGATCGTAATGAGTCAACGACAAAAACGTAGGGAATAGGAAACATTGGCCAGCCTGTGACAACTCGAATGTAAATCCAACTAGCAGAGGTACTTTTTTCAAAATTTGCCTCAACTCGTGTGAAATACTCGTCCACATGCACACGAAAAGCACATTTACGCAGATGATGTACCATACGATAATCTTACCGCGCGTATACGGTTTGAAAAACACGCCGCCGCCGTATCTTTCGATAAGCAAGATGAGACGCAGACGAGGAAAGGATTAAACCTCGTCGCTCTCTGTCCTAGAGCTACGAGAAGAGAAATCTATTTCAGCCTTTTTGAGCGAATCGAGAGCGAACGTGAATTACATATTGAATTAAGGATTAGGCGAAAATCCTGAAACGGATGCGAACGACCGCGCGACGCGACATCGATATCGCCTGACCCCCGGTTCCCGCGCTCAAAAAAAATCGCACCGAATATGCGTATGGAGATGGTGGAAATGGATACAAGATGAGAGAAAAATCCATCGTGTATCGGATAATTATACGCGAACGCGGGCGTATATCTACCATAATCTCTTGGCGCATTGATCCGAACGCGGGCGCCCGCCAACGAGATCGAAAGCTTCGGCAATCGAGTAAACAAGTCGTTGAAAAAATGAGGAATAAGAACGTAAAAATATTAACTTTAGGTTATAATAATTTTTTCATTAAAAAGTAAAGAAAAGGAAAGCGAAGCAAAATTCGAAGTGGGATGGGGGTAGCGGATCGGAGGTTACGTCAATGTAAACAATCGACAGGCGTAATGAAAACTGAAGAAAAATAATAGGAATAAAGTAAGGTAAATAACCGATAACAAATATTTTTGATTCGTGATAAAAATTTTATACCTCGTAAAATGGTGCTACGCGATAATATCGCCGCCCAAGGCCAACAAAGTGTTTCTCTCTCGCTCTTTACATGATATTGGTCCAGTCATATCGGAATTAAACTCCAAAAAAATTCTAGCCCGAGTTTTTTTCTCGTGTTTTTGTTCGTAATGATGTACAGTATTAAAAGACACACTAAAAAATCCATCCCAGAGGAGGGATGAATGTTCGCTGAATACTGATTTTTCGGAAATATCAACCGAAATCAGCCTCACAATTTAGAGATAAAGAGATAGAGAATTTAGGTAAGTAAGGGAGAAAAATGGCTGGAAAATCATGTTAAGTATACGTGTACTTTGATGTCAGAATGGTTCAATTTTCTTTGAAAAAGTTAAAATACCCTGATTAACACCTTTTTCGCGATTGAACATTTTACTTAAGGCTTCAAAATTCGCTTTTTTCAGCTTTTTCGCCATGAAAATCAGTGAAAAGGACAATTGAAAATACAAGCAAAACTATTACAAAAAGGGTGTTTATCGGAGTATTTTGTGCTGAACGCAAATATGGTCTTCGTTTTTTCTCTCTCATTTATCAATCAGTGAAAATTATCAAAAATCACTGAGTAACTAAATTGCAGCACAGAAGAAAATCAGTGAAAAAATTTTCGCTGAAAACAAATCAGTGAGAAAAATCACTAAAAAATCAGTGAAAATTTACTGAAAAGTTAGTGAATTTCGCTGATTTTTTTCTGCGCTGCAATTTCAACTGTTCAGTCACTGATGAGTTTATTTGGCCATTTCTTTCAGTATAGGTATAAATCGCTCAAAATTTGAAAAATCTGCTAAACTTCAGATTTTTTGCAATTTTCAGCGCTTAGAAAACCGAATACCCAGTGAAATTCTACATTCAAAAGCAAATTTCTTAGTAAGTTTTCCAGGATGGTCACTCTTTGCTTATAGAGCGTTTTTTACGATTGAAAATTTATAAAATGGTTCCAACTCTGAAAGGGAGGGGTTGAGTCTAAAATTTAGTAAAAAAATTAAGGGCCAAATCCACCTCAAAATGAGTAAGTACAACCTAATTGAATTTTATCTTTTTTATCTACTCTTGCTTCATCATAAGTCTCCAAACGAAGTTAAGGTCTCAAAACTCAAAAAAATCTACAAATACCAAGTTCATCGATTCATTCTTCAGAATGAATATTCGTTCACACAATTCTACTCCTCAACTTGCATTTTTCTGATCCAAACCTTTATCGACTCGAAACACTTCTTTTACACTTTTTTCCTTAGCAAATCCAAGGTGTCTACTCTCTCATTTTGATATCTCAATCAGTGAAAAGTCACTGATAAACAGTCAGAATTGCAGCACAGGAAAAAAACAGAAAAATTCCCCGATTTTCTTTGTTTTTTTAGCAAATTTCATAAATTTTACTGATTTTTCAGTGAATTTCCCCTGATTTACGATTTTTTCCTGTATAGCAATTCTGACTGTTTCTCAGTGATTTCGATAATTTTCACTGATCTAATAAATGATAACAAAATCTCAAAACCCAAAGGAAGGACCTTGGCAGGACTTTCAGAATGACCTTTTCAAAATAGATCTTTTTACCCCCTTTCCCCTCCTCCCTGCCCTCCCTCCCTCCCACCCTCCCTCCCAAAAAATTTATTACAAGAGGACAGATTTTTCCGTTTAAAAATAGGTATTTCAAAGCGAACATTTTTGAAAAAAGGCCATCCAAAATCGAAAATTTCTTAATTAAGTCGAGATTTTTTGAACATCACACCCAGTTTACAGAATTGAAATATTATAAATCGATATCTACCACAAACGCTCATTATAATTAATAAGAAATTCAATACCTTTACGACCATTTCGATAGCTTCACCTAATCAAAAATTATTACTACCGGGAGAAATTTCAGGGGCGTATATTAGAAAAAGGAGACGATATTCATGGATTTAGATCGGGGATCGGGGCCATTTTCAAGCATTTCTCAAGTCTTTAATGTCAAAATGACGCCTTCAAACGAACACAATACAACGGCAAATCGTAAGTTGACAGTTATTGGTCTCATTTACACCGAACAGATACTACGAACAGAGGCCACTAACTCGAATAACGAGTGGATATTGGCAAAAACGATGCGGTGGAATCAAAACTAAGACAAATGATTTTTTCATACAGTAAAGTTCGTTTATAACAGCATTAGATACATTTGAACGACGATGGTATACTGTGATTGATCGAGCCTTTCAACTTGTATAAAACACAGCGGCTATCAGATTAAGCCATTTCACGGCGACCTGAGTAATTCATCAAAAAAACTTCCGCCGTAACTCGGCAAAAATATCAATTACAGCGTTCAATTTGCATTACAAACTGAAAAAGCAATTCCATCGGAGCGTCTAATTTGGGGAAAAAAATAATCAACTGCCAACAACCTTGATTCGAGTTCGGGTTTCCAATTCAAATTTCAACCATTTTTTAAACTAGCAGACGACTAAGGCGAGGCAAAAAAGGCCGGAAAAATCATCGACATGAAAAATTCATCGCGTCAGTTCGGTTCGGACGATTGTGTAGTAATTTTATTAACGATCGACGCTGGCGGCGTGTAACAGGTACGAAAATGTGGGGAAAAAAGGCAGCAATACGAACACGTAGACAAATCAATTCTCACATATTGCAACTGACGTGATATCAATTCGCAATACAAAGCTACAGAAATGAGAAAACTGGCTGGTTTTCCATCGAATCGAGACGATATAGGATTGCCGCAGCCACCCTCGCTCGTTCGCACGTATTGATCATCGTCGTCGCGTACAAAGAATTTCATCTTTTTGATTTGCTGCCGCTGGTTTCGATTAATAGCGTTTTAATGCCGGCGTTAAAACAATACCGAATACGAATTTCCAAACCGCACTCTTCGGTATCGTATATACTTTGCGATAAAATATGCTTCTTCATCTGACGCGAAATTTTGTAAAGGTTTATGCCTGCGCGCTGATGCTGGCGGAATTACATATAAAATATTTTATCGGCGAACAGCGGGCTACTCGTCATTTTATATCGTGTCGTAAAAACATAATAATTCCATAAGCTTTTTAATACATATATTTACACTAGGTATTCGTCGAAATTCCATTTAGGTACTACATTCGGTTTTTTCTACATTACTGGAAACAGCAATCGATAAATTATGCTCTCAAGTTCAATGCTACTTCGTTTAGATCAACTTCCATCCAGACGGTTAATTGGGGAGAAAAAATCCCGAGCAGGATAAGTGTATCAACCACGTGTACGTTTCAAAATGAAAAATCATTTTGGAAATTGAAACAGACATCTGTTGAGAGAAATTGTGCAACGATGGAAAAATACGATTCGTGTGGATGACTATCGCAAGGCTACTATCGTATCACGCGAAGAAAAAACATCGTTTCTTTTATATCGGATAAAAAAATCCCATTACTTGATGAAAAGAGACTTGGGAAGTGAACGAATCTCGCCACTTGCGGCTTTCACGTACGTAGAATTTTCCTTGAAAATGTGTTTTTGCAGACCAGTGTAACCAAAAAAGGCTCTCGTAAACGGATTAAAGATTTGGGAATGCTGGAAACGCACGTTATCCGAGATAGTGTTCATAGAATCATCGCTAAAGTAGAAAAATTTGTATAAATCAAAATCAACGTCACCATCGGGGGTTGGTTGACGAAACGGCCAACGAATTCAAAACCCCAGATCCCAGACGCAATTAAAATCACTCACACAGTCGTCCGTTGAAAACATACGTATTAGAATGCTACAGACACATATGCTCTACATATACTATCAAGATTAAAAAATAAATGTTTTTTCTTCTTACCTGCCACATGAAGAAGGTGATATTCGGTGGGTGAAATTCCATTTCTAGATCTTGTTCTCGACCCGCGACAAATCCGATAGGAAAAAGATACTAATACTACTACAAATTTCTAATACTAAATTACATATTACAAATTTCGAAAGATAACACGAATACAGGACAATATCTAAACGACAGATGAAACAACGTGAAAAATAAATTATTATCTAGTAAATTTAGAACCCTACAAGCCAGCGTAAACCCTAAAAATATGAAATTAATTTTCCCTCCATCGATAAATTAAAATATTACCCATTAAACGCACACAGAACCCCTGAAGTAGTCTATCATGCGAGTACTTGTATGTAAAACACCAAACCGAACGAAATAAAAACTTTCGAATCGCGTATACGAAAAGTTCAACTATTCGCGCGAGTATTACGAATTTAATTAAAAATTTACAAAGCACGTTGGATAAAAAGTTCTACAACAATATCACAACACAAATCAGTTTCCGCACGAAATTTTATTCAGCACTGTTGGAAATGAGCAATGAAAGAAATGCAAGAAATAAAGTGAAAATGATAATGAAGTAAATACAAAAACGCGACATCTACACAGGTACACACTCAACTACACTTATCAGAAAAGGAATACGAATTTTCAATTATATTCACTAATTAAATGCAATTAATTAAAAAATAATACGAATTATTTCGATTAATTTCATCTCCGCACAATATTGTTTAATAAAAAAAACAAAATGGCGCGTGGTTTTCAAAAAAAAACGAAATTATTTTAAAAGTGATGCCGCCATTTTCCATTTCAAAAGTCAACAAATATTCTTTTTGAAAAGAAATTTTCAAAAAAAATTCGTTTTTTCGTTATTAAATTTTTTGTAGATGAAAATAATTGATAAATTCGTATAAATGATTGAAAATAATTGAGATTTAGATTTTGTAATTGCAATATACTCGAAGTCTAGTTACTCTACGCTGTATTTTGACCTCACTATACAGAGATATTTCGCGACAGTACTCTTATTAACTCAATTACTCGGAACGCGATTATCTTTATCAAATTTCAATTACCGTCTTCTCTCTCTTCACTCTTCTCAATCTCTTAGCATCGTAAGTTGAAGTTCACACGGTTGAATACTTTTAAATGTTGGCTAATATTACATAAGACCGTAGACCGTCGAATAGTCTATTAACTTCTTTCGACTAGGATCAGTGTCGAGCTGAAATTGGTGTTGAAACCAAAGTGAATAAGTACCGTTGCGTTGTTAATTTTAATTTTGGTATTTTGAAAGGTTTCATCGCGTTATCAAATTCAAGAATTTTCGCTATGCCGCATAATTTGGATGAATACTTAGAAGTAGCGTGCGATTTAACGAAAAAAGTCGGACAAGTATGTTAATCTTGATTAATATCTTTAACCAATTGTCAACTTTTCTGATGTAAATTTGTTTGAAATTCAGATCATTCGTGATAAAATCTGGATCAGTAAACAGTCTATAGTTACTAAAGAACATAAGCATGATTTTGTTACCGAAACGGACAAAGAAGTCGAAAAGTTACTCATTGCGGGATTGAGTTCTCAGTTTCCTGGCCATAAGTAAGAAATACTTCGTTGGATCGAGTGTTACGTTTTTATTTTTTACAATATGTTCGATTAATGATTGAAGGTTTATCGGAGAAGAAACTACATCTTCTGGCGTAAAAACGGAATTCACTGATGATCCGACTTGGATCATAGATCCGGTAGATGGAACGTTGAATTTTGTTCACGGGTATCCTAACGTTTGTGTTTCTATTGGTCTTACTATCGATAAAGAATTGGTACTTGGAATCATTTATGTCCCCGTACCAGATCTCATGTTCACTGCTACGAAAGGGAAGGGAGCATTTTTGAATGGAAAACAGATAAACGTTTCTAACGCGAAAGGTAATGCTATATATTATTCAAGTACTGTAATATTAAATTTTCAGCGATAAAATTGCTCGTAACGTTTTAATTTCATTTGTTGTAGATTTAAGTGATGCGCTGCTCGTGATGGAGTTATCTGGTGGAGCTACGGATGAGAAGCGAAGAGCCACTTACATACATTATGTTTCATCTTTTCTTCCCCTCGTACATGGGTACGTTTACCTATTACTCGAAATACTGATTTGTTTGTTTTAACTTCACTCTTATTTCAAGTATTTTTTAACAGAGTAAGATCTTCAGGTTCGGCAGCGTATAATATGGCTATGGTAGCACTTGGTGGTGGCGATTGTTATTTTGAAATTGGTATCCATGCTTGGGACATGGCTGCCGGAGCTGTCATCGTGAGAGAAGCTGGTGGAGTTGTTCTTGATACCACAGGTTAATTTTCGTTTCATCTCTTACGTTTAGATTTTATGTATAAATTAAGCTTTGTGTATTATTTTTATAGGTGACGAATTTGATGTAATGAGTAGAAGACTTTTATGTGCTGCTACACCAGAATTAGCTAAACAAGTTATTCCTTACATTAAGCAGTTGACTCTTCCTCGAGATGATTAAATGTGTACTTATTTACATGGAAATATCCTACGATTTTTCATACTTTAATCTTGATAAGAATAATGCTCGCGTTTCGAATTGTTGTATTCATCTAAAAGAACAGGGATTCATCTAGTCTAATTAAGTTATTTTCAACTGGTTACTCGACGAATTTAGAAAATTGTTTGTAAAACGTTGTTATATTTATTTTGTTTCTTGATTTATCAATTCGTGATGTCATTGTCTGTATTATAACTTATGTTCCTGTTAATAAATTGACCATGTAAAATTGAATAGTATGTATCATTTGCTACGAACTTGAAAATTCGAGTTTAGCTTAATTCCTACGTTAAGATTGGTGCTTGTATAGAAGTATTACTGGATTACATTTCTGATACAATATGAGAAAAAACATTGGTACTTATATAAACAACAATTAACAATACCTAATTGAAAATTGTCGGTAATAACCCTTGAGAACCTTTCAAAACAAATCACCGAATTCCTAATTTTAAGTAACAATGCTATGGTAAAATATAAAACTATACCTATTTGAAAAAGTTCGACCCGGTTGAAAGTTGAAATGAAGACAATATTCGAATATCAGATGGCGAATTACATCATATTAATCTGAAATATCCTACATTTTGATTGCCAAAAAATGTTTTCTTTTTTTATAAATTCATCGCAAACGTTTCGTAAATTAAAAATCACCCGTCTTTTTAAATATTTTTCAGTGTCATTTTTTCCCTTCAAATTCTGAAATAGGCAACACATAGTTCAATGTTATTTTCCGACCGAAAGGTAACGACTTGAAAATCTAAACATTTTTTTGTTGCTAAGAACGACATCTTTTCTTTTTAAATAAATTAATTCAACGTAAAAAATAATGAAAATTATCGAATGAGGCATCCCACGATCCTTTAAGATACCTGGTAGTCGAAAGCAGAAAAGCCTTTTTTTGAAAGGGGAAAAAGGGGGTGGGTACGAGAAACATTATTTTTTGAATAAAAAAATCTAAAAAAAAAAAAAAGGTTTTAAGGCTAAATTTTACCTTTTGTGCTCCCCGCTTCATAGCCCCAAAAATGCTCTTAAAAAATCTCTTCAAAACTTTTTACCCATTATTTTGAGACTCTGACATGAGATTTTACTAAGATTTCCTTAAGATTAATAATTTTAGGATTGTAAGTGTGAGGTCATCTCATTAAGGTGGTTCTTCGAGTGCTGTGTGGTTGCATAAGCAATGCCTGAAAAGTAAAACGAGATCGATGATAAGGTTACAAAATTTTCAGAATTTTTCTATGCATAAATTTCGAAAAAAAAAATTCAAAGATTTTTGTTTTTTCCAACGTGAGTAAATTCTGCCAATTCATACTGGTCGAGTGTCACCAAATTGATAGTGCCACCTTGTAGAGGACCCTAAACTGTAAATCTGTTGAAATTTTCAGGAATTTTCCATGCATAGATTTCGAGATGAAAATTTCCAAAGTATTAAACTCGGATTTTCAACAACTTACTTTTTCAAATCTGGTAAGTAAGTCATGCAGGCCGAGTGTCATCAAATCGATAATGCCACCTTGTAGAGGATCCTAAACCTTACCTTTAGACGAAATTTTCAAACTCGACCGGCATGAGTCAGCAAAATTTCAAATTGGGAAATACTCAAATATTTGAAAAATTTTTTCTCGAAATCTATACTTACATGGAAAACAGTTTAGGGTCCTTTACAAGGTGACACTATCGATTTGGTGGCACTCGGCCCGGATAACTTAGCAGAATTGAAAACTATTGCGCGATAGACGCGATAGTGGATAAAATGCTGAAAAATCCCCCCTCCCTTTTGTGTATGGGAAATATCTTAAAACTAGTTGTCAGAGTCATGGGAAATGTTTCCCTCGTATGTGGCAGAACTGGAAATTGCTTGAACTTGCATCGTGTAAATTTTCTTCACCAATGATCCAAGATCAAAACCCTCCGCTGTCTTATCATTATCATTCAACTGAAAATACTCAAATAAGTAGATGTAATGAAGTAATATGTATATTGACTTGATAGTCGAAGTTTTACTGGAAATAGTTTGCTTTTGAAGTTTTGAGTTGATTCGTATTCTCAAATTAACATAGAAATGTAATTCCTCCATTGCAGTTGCTTTATTTTCATCAAGAATTCGAGATAGTCTACGATACGAAGAATCCCTCAGAAAAGTTTCCTCATCGAAGAACCACGAATACCTCGAAGATTCTCACGTCAGTAATCGCCTAGTCGGTTAGGTATGTATACTTTTGCTCGCTGTTAGAGTGAAGATATATTCATTTGTAGAATGAGAAATTGAGAATACATCAAATAACATTTTACAGGTTAACACATTACGTTTAAAAATGCTGCATAATTACGATACTATCCAACGTGACATCATTTCGATAATTCGTTTTAAAACCAGAATTGTGCGGGGGTGTCAGTATCTGGTGAAGCAACGAAAAGCCAGACAACGGCAACGGTCCATGAACCAACTTCGTCGGTTAATGCTAAACGTAGACAATCCAGTTCCACTTCCAGTGCCACAGCGATGTTTGGTAATTCGACCACCTTCATTCTTCGAGTCTTCAGTACCTGATTGTCTCTTGCCGCTGATGAATCGCGTTTGTCGAAGTACCAGGTGAATGTTTACGCGAGTTCCATGTGTTCCAGGTGAAAAAAAATGTGATTGTTCGAGTTCGCGGTTCTGATAGTGTCGCAAGAATAATGCGCGTTTTTTATAGTGTCGTTTCTATTTTTTAGTTAATTAGTGAAGTGTTTTGTTATGCCGGTGACATTAAGACCTAGAAGAATATCAGTCGGTCTTACATTCAATCTATGCGTTCTGTTATGGATTCGTAATGCATGCTGCCAGGGTGAGTTCGAGTTTCATTTCAACATTCCAACTAGTATATCTAGCTAATCTATGTAGCTAGCTAGCTACGTAATATTTGCATGATTAATCATCTATGAGTATCGGTACTTATTAATAATGATGAGTAAGGACATAAATGAGTATTTTTCAGATGTACTCTGTTGTATTCAAAGAGTAGAGAGTTGAACCCTTGATCAGTGAATCGATCGTCGTTTGTATTTCCAATTTTTCAAAAATGTTCGGTTCCTACAATTTGAATTTTAACTTTAATATTCTTCTAACTGAATGAATATGTGAAACAAGTGTTCTGTTTATCTTTCTCATACTAAGAGCAGCATTCGTTTATTCAACTTCAGCAAATCCAGGAAGTTCTTTGAAGTAGATATACCTATCTCATTGACGTGAGTTCTACTTCGAAATTATCCATCTAACGAAATTTTTAATCAGAATAATAGTCATCGAAAAGACGAATGTTGGAAACAAAACGTGATTTTTCAATTTTGTTTCAGTTATTTTTTGGCTGTGTTCATTCTTGATATTTTCTAAAACGAATTCACGAATTTAAAATTTCAAAGATTTCATCAGTTTCGTAGAAAGTAAATCGTCGAAAAAATTTCCTCATAAGGTGAACTCATCACTAACTTAGCTAGCTTGCTGTAAAAAGATTATACGAGCTCAACGCTCTCCCCCTCCCGCCGGTGATTGAAATGAGAGATTTTTCTCATTAAATTGGTGTAGAAAAAACTTTTTAAGAATAGTGTTTTATTTCTTGAACATGTTTTTTTTTTGAAAAAATTTTGTCCCAGTGAAGTAAAGCAGAGACCTATTTAAAAAAATTTTTCGAACATTCTGAAATTTAATTTTTACGAACTAAGTACATATCGTCCCTCCAATACTAAAAGATGGTAACTCCAAAATTTGGACATTTTTGTTTTTTTTTTGCTGAAATGGCAGCAATGGGACGTCTTCCATTTGGTAAAAATAGAAAAAAAATATGTATGTTGGCGTTACTCCATATTCTGAAAATTTTGAAACTTTCTACTCGTAACTCCATCAAAAATGCAAACTGGTCATAAATCGAAAATTTGACTTTATACAAAAGTGTAAAAAACGATGTTACTTATGAGTTATGATTTTGGAGTTTTGTGAAAGATGTGGCGATTTTAATATGCTTTTGCAATGTTTGGAATGAATTTTCAATTAGTTTGTTCCAAAATACTAATTTTTAATTTGGTGTGACTCCAAACATTTTTGGTGTTTAGGTGTAAAAGGTCGTAACTCCATTTTAAGGAGACCTTTTAGCATTAAAGGGACGATATCAAAAAAAAAATCCTGTGATCAATTTTTGGAAAGAAAAACAAGAAACTATACTGACATTAGTGAGAATTATTTTCAACGTATTACTCTTCCTTAAATTTACTGAATGAAGGTAAAGAGAAAAAGTGTTTTATGTTTTATGGGCAAATTTGAAGCAAGAAAATATAATGAATAAGGGAAAGAAAAATTCAGAAAATGGCGAAAATTTGAAGTGAATTGAGGAGGCTGATTTTTTTTTTTCAAACACTGCTATTTTCATAATTATAATAATATCAAATTGAGTTCTTCTCAAAAATTTAAAATTCTTTTTTATCGCTATTTTTAATAAAAATGGTTAGATATGTAAAAAAAAAAAAAAAAAACGATTAAAATCAGTTTCCTTTTATACCTATCATTTTACGAGAAGTTTTCAAATCATGTTCATATTGAATTTTTTCATTAAAAAAAAGAAAACAAGCAAGGACTGTATAGAACAATTTTTTGGAATGTTTTCAAGTTTTGTCCTTTTTTTTCTGTTTTTAAGAAAGGGTGGTTTCTATGAATGATAAAATTTTAAAATCTTGGAAAACATTTTGAGATGGAAGAATTTATGAAAAAATTTAAATTTGAACAGGATATTGAGAAAATTTTCACTGGAAAAGAACTTTGAAGATTTTTCAATTTTGAAAAAATTGTGAAAACTTTGAGGTTGAATAATTTTGAGAGAATCGAATTTGGAAAAAAATGAATGAAAAAGTTACGGGAACTTTAGTAAGAAAAAAGGTACCCATAGTTGGACATTTTAGCACCGAATTCACTCGCATTCGATACCAATATCATTGATGGAAACGCTCCAGAAGAAAAAGTTGATCAAATTTTTGAACTGAATACGTGGGATATTTTCATCGTAATACCTTTTTAAATCGTAACAACAAACGCGGCACCCGAAACGGAATGCGAGTATGATTTTACTCTGGAATCTTTGCGAATGAAGTTCTAAATTCTCGTACATATGTTTACGGTTTACGATAAACTTCAATGACAGCGAGGAATGAAACTGGAAGATACACCGCTGTAAAATATTCATTTTTCGAAACTCGTATTGTAAAAAACTATTGAATGGAATTTATAAATCGTGTTCGTGCTTTCGATCGAGGTCCATTAAAATTTCGCATACTTATTCTCGCTATCGTTCTCAAGGAGAAATTCCCCTTGATGTTTAATATTGGCTACGGTGAATCCATCGTAGCACTTGGAAGATATGCTTAGTTGACATAATGATTCCAAAGTGCCGTTACGTTTTGTTGTTGATACCTTTATCAACACCCCGAATTATACTCATCGAGTATTTTACTTTGATACGACAGTGAAAGCGATAATTCTACCAGGAACGGTAGCGCACATCGCGTAATTAATTATCGTCCGCGTAATAGTCGGTTTAAACATTCAAAACAGGCTTTAAAAGTCGCTTTGAATTATTACCATAAATCACGGCGTACGATGGTGGTGATCATGACGCCGAAGAGGACGAGGAAGACTATAAGCTTAAGAAAATAAAGAGCTGTATGAATAATCGTTGGTACGCTGCGCTGCTACGGAGTGAATTTGAAATGAGCTTTTGTTAAACTTGGCAGAGAGTTTGTCAATTATTCGTACTTATTTCTCGGTGCTGCTACGATTACGAAACTTGTATTAATTAGACGTCAATTGACCATCGCATCGTGTCCGAGTATTTAGTTTCGCTAGATTCGTTATATGTGTGTGTAGCAGCATCGTCAAGTTTTAATGGATTTGCGGTATAATTGTGAAAACAATTCGTTCGGGTTGACGATGGCATGGCGTAGAATGAAGTTGTCTTTGCTTACATCCTCAGCAGGCAGAAAATTCGCGGATGGAATTCTTTTGATTTTATAAAGCGTAACGGAAATCATTACGTCACATATTATGGCGCTAATTCATTTCATTAAGCGGAGGTTAATAAATTTTAGCACATACCCAACTATAACGATTATGATTCGAAGTGTGAAAGAATTTGGTTACACATATTCTCGGTCGGCCCAATTGCACGCTGGATTGTTTCTCATTTATGGTCTTTGTTTCGCTATGTTAGATCCGATCTGATTTCTCTTTCGATTGTTAACTCTTCGAGTCGCATTTATGGCTTTTTCGACCAGCTCACTGAGCACCCAGTACCCAACACCCAGATACCCATATGCTCCCGCGTACCATATACTCACCTCCGGCGCGACGGCGTGAGAAACCGTACCATACCTGTCCGCGTCCATTGTATTGTAATTCCAAGGTAAAGAATTTTTTTTCTTCTTTTGACGTAATTTACATATTTTCTGATTATAATTATTATAGAATTATTTTTGTTTACCACAACTTTTCCGTTATTATGTCAAAAAAAAAAAAAAAAAAAAAAAAACGTATGAAAAAGATCTATTCATGTGTCGGTCGCAGTGCTCCGTGCGGATCAAGTCGACTATTTCGTAACTCGTAATTATTCAGCAGAAAAAGAAATAAGTTTCGTAAAATATTATCAACCTTTTAACAATGGAGAGACAATTTTCGAACCGTAATTAACTAATATATGTGACTTCTTTAAGTGTGTCGAATAGTTCACACGAATAACAATTGATAAGGCACGTGACAATTGACCATTTCTTTCTACGCGCCTTTCGGAACCTTGATAGCTGATACGTAGCCGCAAAGTATTTTTCATATTAACTCGATGAAACGATGATGGGGAAGTTATCTTGTTGAATTGTGATCGTCCAGGAGAAAAAGGAATCGTCAATCAGAAATCAATTTTTTGAAAAATCGAATTTGAAGTTTTGACCAAGAAAGATGTAGTGTATCAGTTGATCGTGAAGACGAAACATTGTATTGAATTTTTAATCCATCCAGGTTAAAAATTTACATTTCCTTCGCCCATAAAATTAAATTTTATTTGAAGAATTAAATTTGTTTTCAGTCAACAAGAAGGTATCCTAACATTAGGTGAAATCTTGAGTCAAAACAAAAATAAATCCAAAGTGTATTATGAAAGAATCCACGGACGCCTGTAGAATTTTTTGATGAGGTGTGAAGAGAATATGCTGACAAGCATAATTCAACTATAAGAGAATTATGGAAAGCTCTATATTCTTATTTTTCCAATGAATTTGATGGAAAATTTCTAACAAAATGTTTAAAATATTAATTTTTGAGAAGATTCGAATACTTACAAAGGAGATATCCCATTCCAAACTCGAAGCAAAATTTTGAGCCCAAACAAAAAAAAATGAAAGTACTGCATAATAGCACCTAATATCCAAAATTTCAAACGCTGAAGTGCATTTTTCGAATTTTGGCGAATTTTTGAAATTTTAAATTACTTTATTTATAGCCCGCGAAATATCAAAATTTGATTGGGGAAAAAAGTTGAAATTTAGTATATAATGTACTTACCATATTTTCGACCTGCCAAAACAATTGAAAGAGGTTTTGAGACGTTTTGGAGTCATCAGAAAATTTTGTAATTTTTCAGCCCTGAATGAAAAGCCCATACATAAAAATGGTCCATATATTATATGAACTTCAGCACCTATATTTCGGATTATCAATATTTATGACCTATTTGATCGATTAAAATGCATTTTCCAAAAATTTGTAACTTTGAGTTCAAATCCCAAATTTTGTGTGAAAAATTTTTCTGAAAAAAAAAAAGGTAGATACCCAATTTTATATTCTGCCGAATTGATTGGAAGCAGTTTTGAGACTTTCGGAGCAACCGTAAAATTTTGGAATTTTCCGCCTAATTTTAAAATACTTTCTCACAAAAAATATGGATTTGTATACTCAAAGTTACAAATTTCGAAAAATTATGCATTAATTGATCAATTTATTCACAGATATTAGTAATCCGCGATTATAAGTGCGGAAGTTCATATATGGACCATTTTTATGGGATTTTCTTTAGGGCTGAAAAATTCTAAAATTTTCTCGCGACTCCAAAACGTCTGAAAACCTCTTTCAATCGTTTTGGCTGGTCGAAAATATGGTACGAGGATCATTTTTATACACTTTGTCTGGTGCTGGAAAATTCTAAAATTTTCAGAGAATTCTGAAACCTGTTAGGAGGTCGAAAATGAGATTCCATATACAGCTACCTACCAACTTTCAGCTTTTCACCTCGATGTGTTCGGTGTAAACGTATTTTCAATTTTTTTCCTGATGGAAAATGTCAAAAAAATTTGATTTTGAACTCGAAATTACGAATTTCAGAAAATTGTGTTTTAGTTCGTAATCGATCAAATGGCTCACCAACGAATTCTGTACGGTTTCTCGTAAATTTTATGAGTGCAGAATAAAATCCAAATCTATACAACAAAAAAAAGATATTTCTGACAGATACATAGTTCCTGTTTTCCTGGACGGTCACAATCACAATTCCCTTCAAGGTATGGAACATATATTTAATAATCTTACCAACAAGATGATCGAATTATTTAACAACAAAACCTACATGTTACTTTTCTTTACCCCGTGAGAAAGTAATATGTGTATACCTGTAGCTGGCTAGCTGGTTCATTCATAGATTAAATTAATGACATGACTCGTGCGTAAAATTTCAAAGTGAATAGTTCGTCCGAAGAAAAAAAACTGCCATATTTTTATAATTGGTCATTAAATCGCTTCTTCTTTTTCCCCTTTCATTTATGTGAAATTTCGTACCTACAAATGACATCGGCCGAATACGCCATAGCGGATGCTTTCCTCACCGGTGATAGACTCGTGTACCAGAACTGTTCATATTGTTCGTTTATTTTACGCGAACTTGCAAACTTATTGTTATTGACGTTTGAAAATATATCAGTAGCTGGCCCATCAATAGAGACGTTCGACCAGAATACGTGCCTCAATGTTGTACAGAGACATACGCGATCAAAAACGTGTTCGAATTCTATTTTATCGTTCCCTATTGACAAAATCAGAGCAGCGTTTACGCCGGCGTAAATATGACACTACCAAAAAACGCGTTTACGCCGGCGCAAATGGGGGCGGAATAGCGTATACGCCTCCAGAATAGCGTTTTTCTAAAAGGCGTTTTTCAGATGGCGTATTGGTGTGAAACAAGTTGCATATTCGCACTTGCAAGGAATTGTTTGGAATCTACCTCGTACAAAAAAAAAATAAAAGAAAACCGGTTTAACGAATATCATCCTTAATTTCCCATCCGCGCGTATCCGAACGACCAAGTTTATAGGAGCACGCCACCACATCAGGTTGAATGTTAGGTGTAGAAAACAGTACTTTGACGAGTTAAACAAGGAGTCCGAAATTTTTTTTTTTCAGTTCTGATTAAATTTTATCATTAAATTTTTTTATTTAATATTATGATTAAATGTAAGCATTTGAAGCATGTTTGACAATTTTCTGTCCCTCCAGTCAACAGCCAATACCCTATTAATTATGAAAAAATACTGAAACTCAGAGAAATCAAAAATTTTACACTTGATTTCCACTGATACGACTAAATCAAATTTTTGAGGGCGTAGAATACAAATTTGGCAATATTTTTTCTTTACTGATGAAAGGGTTGGATTGAGAAGCGGCGGAAAGGGGTCAAATTTCAAATTGAGTCATTTTTCACTGATGTTTCAATAAAAAATCATCAATTTTTTCTGACAAACAGAGAATTTATTGAGAATATGGTGATTATTGACTGAAAAATCAATCAAAAATTGTCAATTTTTGAAATAAAAGCACTAATATACTGCCCGAGAGAAGCGAGGGCGAAATTTGAAAAATATACTTTGAAGAGCAAAAAATTGACTTTTCTCTCATTTTTGAAGCAAAAAATCATTTTTCTGGGCTTAAGGGGGAGGGCTCGAGCCCCTGAGCTCCCTTGGGTGCGCCTATGATGTAATCAATCAGTGGCGTCACGAGGTAATGTGTGTTGGGGTGCCCCTCAAATTTCACCAACTAATTTCCAAGAAAATTAACAACTAGGTTTATTTCCTATTTTCCCAAAAAAACTAATTTTTATTAAATATTTCAACTTCTAGAAACTTCCCGGCATTTCAAAAATTTTTAATTTTAAATTTAGTGATTACCACTGGTTTTGACCGAAAAAATACTAAGTATACAATTTACAACTTTTTAAAAAATTTTACAGAAATTGAATTTTTTCAACTCTTATTAACCCTTTGGTGCCCGGCGAAAAACTAACGGATGTAATTGAAAAATTTTCACGCTTCTGAAATACACCAAAGACCAATAGCTGAAGGCTAAAAAATATTTGCTTCGGGTGGGAAATTGAGGTTCAAGGCTAAATTTGACAAAAAATTGATAAATATTTTTCAAAAAAGAAAATCCAAAAAATTGTTTTTGTTATTCCAAATCATGTACTTATAATTTGGAAAAAAATTCATTTCTTACCGAAGTTAACTCTTCATTAATTAAAAAAGAGTGAAAATTTTCAACGAAAAAAATGTTTCATTTTTTCGATAAATTTTTCTATGCATTTAAATGGGCCTCAGTGCGATGTTGAAATCTGAATTCCAAAAATTATTAAATACTTATATGAATTCCTTTCTGTAAATGTCTCGGTTTTCTCACAAAGTATTTTTATATCGGAAAATTTTGCTTCTAGCAAGATCAAGTTCAGATATTTCCGGCGGAAAGGTTCCACTTATTTTTGAAAAAATTTTCGCGCAATTTTCACTTCAGTTGGAGCTTCTATAGATTTGGAAACGAATATAGCGAAATTTCAAAGATTTTTAAAAATTATTCATTTCCAAATAAATCAATTTCTCCGAAGCAAACCTTTTTTTTGCTTTCTACTATTGGGCTTTGGTGCATTTCATCAGCGTGAAAAATTTTCAATTTCATCCATCAGTTTTTTGCCGGGCACCAAAGGGTTAATTTGAAAGGAAAAAAATAGAACCATTTCAAGATCTACTTAAAAATTAAAAGATCAAGAATCAAGAATGAAACTTGGGAAAAAAATAATTGTGTGGTTGAAAAAAAATTGCCAACCAATACCAATTTTTCAATATTATTTTAAAGAAAAGGAGAAATTTGCTGACTCATATTTTTGAAAAATTTATAAACTATCTACCCAGTCATATTGGAAATAAGAAAAAAAGATAGGCAACACATTCAACAAATTTCAAACGTTGAATAGCGGGTTTCCATTTACGCCATTCAAATACGCGCTTGTTGGTATCTTTTCTTCTTCCATACAGCGCATAGCGTTTTTCAATGCGTATACGCTAGAGAAGACCGCGTATACGCCTTTACGCAGTACATGTCGCCAGTCGACGTCCACAAAACCGGTTCAACAGTGCGTATACGCCGGCGTATACGCATTCAACTGTCTTGGCGGGAAGGCGTTTTGTTAAAAAACGCAGGTAAACTCGCCGTTTAAACCGCGTAAAAGTGACACTTTCTGCTAAAACGCGGGCGTAAACGCCGGCGTTTTAGCGAGTTTCCTTGTCAATAGGGTTCAAATGGAGAAAAAAAATTAAGAGAAGAAAAAAACATTCTACCGAACGAGATTCGATAATAAAAGAATTTTTATACTATATTATGCTGAAAAATACGACTTGGAAGTGCGGCATGGTGAAAAAAATTCAAAGTCATGATCGTTGTACGAGTGCTCACGAGTGGCTGGTACAATGGCGGTGTGGCGAGATCACTGTGTGAAGGCGTCAAGTGTAGATCATGTCATATCTCGAGTACTTGCTGCGCGCTAATTACATTTAAAAGGTATACAAATGAAACAATAAGTGGTATCGTATCGTGTATTATTCGTACGTACTTTTAAACGTTTGAAATACCACTTTGTTTGATTTACAAAGGATGGCTTTTATTCGAATGAATGTTTGAAACCGAGCGAAAAAATCGCATGAATCTGCGTCGTGTTTAACAAGGTCTAGAGCTTCGTTTTGTTTATGTGGATCAAGTTGCTTTTGTGAGTGAGATTTTACGTCGGTCGTGGGTAAAATTACATGCGAACTGGATCAATCGATCGAGTGAGAGAGAAAAAATTGAGAGATGTTGCGAATGAAAATTTCTATCGAAGATGAACCGTGTTGAAATTTAATAAATTTTACATAAAGTAGGTACTTACTTGAATTGAATCAAGTAAAGTATTTCAATCAAAAATTAAGAAAGGTTCTTCAAAAGATGTCTTTTTGTGGCTGCCTCGGAAACTCCTTTTTTTTTACTTCCCCCCTTTGGGTTTAGACTTCAGGGTTTTCAATTGAAAAAAAAATTATATGTATCGTTGAAGAAGAAGGCTGCAATGAATTGAATCCTGAAAAAAAAAGTATTCATTTGAAAAACAAAGTATGGGGGTGCGTTCAATTCCTGTGAAAAATAAGGCGTAAACAAAGCGACGATGTGCAAAGTCGTTCTGAACGCTTTGTTTTGACCTTATTTTCATAGGAAGTGAACGCAACCTGGAATTTTATTCGTTTTGGAAAATCGTGTCTTATTGTCATTTTTTTCAATTTTTAAATATTATTTTCATTTCTCTTTTTAGAATTCTCTTTTGAGATTCATAGACTTGTTTCCTGAAGTTTTTTCAACCATTCAATAAGCATTCATGAAAAAATTGATTTTGATTAAGTAGGTACTTACTCTTCAAAAAATAATCGCAAAAAATGGTTATTTGGGGTATGTTGACTCTCTGAATACTAATTTAAACTTTTTTTTTCATTTTCTCATCTATCTTCTCATAAAATATTCTAATTTCAATAAAGTTTTAGTAGAATGATTATAAAATTGGGTAATATTCGAGTTTTTCATTTGGTCATTTTTTTCCTGAAAATTCGTTGTTTAAAAATTGAAGTCGTGCGTCATATCACGGAGAAAAAAATTGATAGGTGATTTATGTTCTTCAACTCAAAATTAGCGTAAAATCAAAAAAATCGGGAAAATTGCGATAAAAAATTTACAAAAAATTATATGATTTTTGAAAGAATTCTAAGAATTCTTCAAATTTCAGGGAAATATCATGTAAAAATATAAATGAAAACATTTTTTTCAAACGAAATGAAAGGAAAAATTCCGTTTGAAAAACAAAAAATTATTCTTTTCAACATATTTTTGAGTCATTTTTGACCTTTAAAATAAGAACATCCCTCTTTTCTTCTTGTGATTTCCACTTTTTAATCAATGTAACGGCTTAGTACTGAATGAGGGGAAAGAAAGGGACAGCATACTTCCAAAATTTCTTGAAAATTTGTAGACTGACAAAAAGGTAAAAAGGGCTAATTACTGTAATTTTTTCAAATTTTTAAATTGTAGCTTTCATCTTTTGTTCTTATCATGAATGTTGAGCTTTCACCGCTAGAGTTCAAGTGTATTCTTCTTGAAATATGGGCCTTTAAAGTTAGGTAATTTGGCAATAAATCGCAATGTCTTGAAATAACAATATATTTCAACTTGTTTTACAAACAATTTCAACGACGACGTGGGTTAATTTTTCAAATTTTTAACAATTTTTCTCACTTCTGTTGCACTACTTATTCATTTTACTCAACAATTTTTTTTGCCATTTGAACAATTTTCCCACCGTTTTGAGTCATGTTTTTCTTCATTCGTGAAGTTGTACTGTACTTCACAAATCCACGTTGCACCACTTCCCTTCTTTCTTGAAGAAAATTGCCTCTGGACACCACTGATTTTCATATGAACGCTGAAAAGGTCAACTAGCAACCTACAATTTTGTAATATTTTGCATTTCCTGTGTTAATTGTACATCTATTTCAGTATTGTTCAATTTGCATCTATAGCCCAAAACAATTGGGATAATTTATCTGTAGGTAAATCTAAAGAAGAATCATCTCCAACTTCCTTGATCATCTTCAAAAATTTGCGTGCAATGTGCTTTTAAAAGCGATACTGAGATCTTTGATCATTACAAAAATCAAAACAACCGCGAGAAAAACAAAATTACCATGTGCCAGTTGTTGATCTTTGAACCATTGGGTTTTTTTTGTGAGAAACCGCCGAAGAGCAGCATTCGAATGAGCGTGCGATTGATGCACGATTATGGCGGAATTGTGGAAATGACGACAGCTTACAATCGAGTTTTCATGTCTGGTCCAAATGAGAGAAAAAAAACAAAGCAGGTATCGACGAACGATTATAATGTATCCAAATACGTAAACTCATTAATAGAGGCGAAGCTCTTCGCTTTCCAGTTGGAAATTTTTCGTCAGCAGGATATAGTTAGACTGGTCGGAGTCATTATATGGAAGCCATGTGAATTAAGATAGGAAGTCGATGGTTAAACTGCTGGGTGCGTTGAGTTTATTGTGCGTACCTCTGAAAATTTCCTCAGTACCCGCCAAATTACCTTCTTATGTTGTATTAAACGTTTAAGCGAAGGCGGCAGATGTAATTAACGTGCGAGAAACTGGTTTCTTTGTGCTTACGTACGATGTACGTACATATTTTCTTCTCCCAACGACTAACGGTAACAAGATGCATTGGCAAAATTTCAGAGCATATTAAATTTGGTCAAGGTTCACATCGGATGGAAAACAATTAATCGGATGTTTTTTTTGAGAACGATTCGTTTACACGATGGTCTTTTTTTACTCGTTATTTATATAATACAGATTACGGACTTTTAAAACCTTGGAATTATTTTTGCATCAAGAGCGAGGGCGTGGTTTAGTGTTAGTTTTGCAGCATTACGTTTAATAAGCGCCGCCGTAATATCGGTAGTTGCTCTCACAAAGTTCTCGAATCATTTCCTACGGCTGAAGGCGATCCATAAAAATAGTGAATGTACGAAAAGTAAAAAAGATTCAAATTACCGCGGCCAGATCACCTTGAATGAAAACAGACTAAAACCTATGACGTTCTGCCATGCCATGCCATAGCATCGCATCTCGCCAACCGGTTCTCTCAACTTTGGTGCAGATATAATCGATTAATCCTAAGTACAATGATTTTTAAAGGGTGGAAATTGTTGCAAGGTGAATGAAAGCTGCTAAAGGCGATTATAGCTGCACTTGGTAATTATCGTCGTCTATAATTAGATCTATACAGATCCAGATCACAGAACGTATTCTCGTTAGATCTTTTTGCACTGTTTCGTTACATGGGTCAATACGTATCAATGAACGAGTCACGGAGCCGGCGAAGTATATTTTTCTCTTGTGTAGCGTGCTAAAAAATACAAAAATAGTGAAATTTATTTACATTCTACGCCCTCCCCTCCTCCCCCTCCCCCATTGACTTTATTCTGATCTTGATGGTTGATGGATATGCAAAAATCTTATCTGAATAGAAAAAATCCGGGAAAAGTCCATTTTGGTTGAAAATTTTCAACACCATCTCACGTAAGCCAATTTTGGATCATCTCGAGAAAGTGTTTTTCTGTTTGGTTTTTTAAGGGTGCAAAGATGTTGAAGAGATTTTTCAAAAAATTTAAATATGAAATTTTAATGGAACATGATTTAAAAACTACAGTAAGTAGCCCCTTTTACCCATTTTTCAATCCACAAATTTTCAAGATGGGATCTCCACATCCCTGGTGAGGGGGGGAGGAGATACAGAGATCCACAATTTTGACCAAAATTCAGAAAAATATTTGAAGCATTGTATTATAGGAAGGGAAAAATGAAATATTATTGTGGTGGAAGGCAATTGACAATTTTATCGTTCTTAAAAGGTTGATTTGTGTGTGTAAATGAGCAACTGAAATAAAACAATGACTTTGCCTCCCTCCCCCCCCCCCATATGTTGTATTTCTACGTAATCATGAATTTTCTCATGTGTAGCATTCTCAACACATGCTACACAGGAAACGTAAGTTGTGTATGACTTGTGACCAAGTCATACATATTTTCGATGTCGTTAGTTGCCTCGCGAACTCGCAGATCAAATGATAAACATTTTTCTCGAGTTTCTATTTCAATTCTTCGCCAAATTTTCGATAAAGATTCGAATCTATAACTTTACTGAGGTAACTAACGGGTGTCATTTGGAATCGTGCTCGAGCATTCCGATCCTGGTGTCATTGACGTTTATATTGAAATAAGAATCTATTACTCTCGATGTAAATCTGAGTGTGACTCAACTTTTTAAATACGAATATATGCAACGAGGAAAAGAAATCTCTTAACGTGATCCATTTTCATTCCATTTCTATACTACTCAGATCGATGTCTTCCTTCTGCTTCTTACGTCATCCGCCTAAATGAGAATTTACCCATATAAAAGAAATCGATTACTTACCTATTCTTTGTTACCTAAATCTATATGTTTCATTTTTCTATATTTCCTCGAATATTATTTTTTATCATCCGCAGAGTGACAACGATTTGTATGAAAATATTATATCAGTGTACGACGATCAGCGATTCAACGATGCGAAAATTCAATGGTTCGTGGTTATATTGTGTACTTAAGTATGTGAAAATGTACATTTAATACGCATGATTTTTATATGCAGGCTACATATTGTCTTAGAGCGAGCAATTATATAAGCGAAATTTTCTTATAATTTGGGTAACCAAATACGATTTATATCTGTAACATCGTATTCACAAGTTCTTAGAACTGTAACGCGTTGTTGCAGCCTGTGACGCGTTAAACATACATAGTCAACAAAAAACCACAAGCATAATTGGTGGAAATTTTCTTACAAGTGTGTGGAAGTTTGAGCTAGGTTGGGTTTGTATTGAAATACTTAGCCATGGGAAAATTGAATGACTAAGCGGTAAGCTCGTTTTGGTAGTTTTTCCGCTATTTTAATTTTATTATTAGAGTTTTTTTCTCCTGCAATCACCTTTTTTTTTTTTCGATTATGGCATCAGTTTGTTTGATTTTATAATCTGTACTGATTTGAACAGTTTGTAAAAAGTCTTATCAGCCAAAGGGTCTTCTTTAATGTATAATTTTGTTTGTCTCAAATAGAGATGCCTTGAGACGAGATGAAACGGAATTGCTGGCGTCTCATCTCGTCTCAAGACAAATATTCTCAATTGGTCTCAAAACTTTTTCAAAACGTTTTCATATCCTGTTTTGCTTTTGAAAAATGTTTCCTACAGAAATTACTTTTTGGATCACTATTCCTGTCCTGTCATTTTCTGGTGTTATAATGGCAAGTTTGGGTGTTTTTAAGGTTTTAAGGGTCCACAGGAGGCAAGAGAGGGTGGGAATCGAAAAATGGATTACAGCCATGATTTTTACACTACATGTAGAATATTTTCACAAAATTTCGATTTCGAGTGTCCACTCCCACAAAAGCCTTGTCCCCTTCGAGGAGTGGGAATGGAAGAATGATTTTGATGATGAGAATTGAATCTACGGATCCATATATGTAGGTATAAGAGTAGACACCAACATATTTCCTTTGAAAATTGGAACCCTCCAATGTATGATGGTTTGTTTTTTGAAAAATTGAAATTTTTCTTTTAATCCTGTGATTTTGAACCAGATGCCAAGACGTTTTCAAAAAAAAAAAAGCGGTGCAAGAAAGAATGAAATGAAAAATTTATAAAAAATTGAAACTGATAATTCTATCTGCTCTCTAAATCTGAATTATTCAAACGTTATGACGATTAGTCTATTCAAATCAGGAAAATGAATAATTTTATTTTTGATAAATCAGTGATTTTTCTGCCAGAAATCACTGATTTCTCAATCAATCTCCCATTTTGTTGAAAAAATTAATAATTTTTGCCTAAAAAAAGAGAGAACAGTCGAAAAATTACTGACTTTCGGTGATTTTTTATTTCACAACTTTAAAAAGGCAGAATTAAATCAAAAACATAGATTTGGAAAGTATGAATTGAAATAATTTTTTGAAAAGTGATCCACGATTTAAAAAATCATCAAAGAAAAATAATGAAATTTTTTATTCAAGGGCAATTTGAGTAGGTTTTTTTGGGAGAAGATAGAGTATAAATGACAAAAAGTCAATTATTATCGTGTATTTTGAGATTTCTTCCAAAATGTCTTTTTCCAATTTCAATAAGACAGAAAAAATGTGATTGTAATTTAATTGTTGTTTTTGAATTTTCCACAACTGAGTTTGTTCGAAGCTTTTTTTGAATTTCCATTACGAGAGAATTTTTGATTAACTTGTTCAAAGCCACCGAACCGGTTCTCAGAATGACCATTTCATTACAGTCGCCCTATTTTGTTGTGTTCAAATTGCCAATAAATAATGCTCACTCGAACTTTTTGAACACAATTTTCTCTCCCATTCATGTATTATTTAGAGATTCCAAAAACTGAAAAATCATACTTGGTGACAATTAGTGAATTATTTGAGCTCTCTTTTGGGGGCCTGATAGCGAAATTTTATGGCATCAAACTCGACGGAAAACAACTCGGAAGCAGAACGAGGTTTCTTTGGTAGAAAACATAACTGGATAATCCAACTTTCATCAAATGTACTGTAATGTCAATACCCATTGTCAGGTGCAACATCTTGGAAGTAGTGAACATGCAATAAGAATGTCTTTCAACTTCGACATGTGTACGTAGCTACGTACCTACTACGTACACGTAGTTGTTTGCGAGCACGAGTTTTACCTACACTCGTAACAAACGATGTGGGATGATGATTCGTTGGAAAATCTCGATGTTTTGTTGCGGTCTACTGATTAGAGGAACTAAAACGTAAACATATGTACAACTTTGATGTCTGTTGCACTGGAAAATGTAAAAAGAAATTCTCAAATTCCTTGCGACTTTCCAATCAGCCAGGTTTTTTTTCGATGTCGAGTATAAATAAACCAAGCCCTCCACTTTCGACTAACACAAGTACATACCAACAAAGTTCGCTCCATATTTTCTGCATTGTGCTGGAATTCCAGTAATTCGCTGCTCGCGGTAGATTTTCACTATAGATCGAGAGAGTGGGATATACAAAGATGTATTTTCGTGTACGAGTACGTTGCTATAATCAATTATAATACTGGATTTATTATTCACGTCCGCTGTAGTAGGATTTGTTTACTCGAACGAAACCCAAACCCCTCATCATACGTGTGTAGTGTGTACTATGTAGATAATATTTTAAAATCTGCTCTAGTATAGAAGGCAAGTCTGCAAGTACTCCATCCTCCATGTTCCATACGATTCGATAAGATCACTGTGGGAGCGGCTCGTCCGTGTATGCGAAACCAGTTATAGAAGAAATTGGTCTCGTTTTGGTATATTCATTTGGCATCGTCACAATATCTGAAAAAAATTTAACCTCGCTACAATGCTACATGGTCGCATACATACGTGTACGCTAATTACAATCTTTGATAGAAGAATATGAACCAAGAGAACTAACTACCAATTCATTTTTACGCAAATGGGATTTCGACTATCTAAATTTTTAATTTATTCCAAATTCTAATTTCAGCTCTAAATTTTTTTCAATTTCTTTGATTCTAAATTTTTTCCAAAGATGTATCCAATTTCAAAATCTTTTCATCAGTAGGTAACATTTTTTTAAGCTAAATTTTCCCTAAATTTTCGCAACTGGGCTATTCCATACTAAAAAGAACAAAAATGAATTTGAATTTCCCGATTTCGCTCAAATTTTATTTACGTTTTCCCCTTGGTGATCTGTCTATTAAACCACGATCTCTTTTTTTTCAACTCTCAAGAGGACGGGGGGGGGGGGCTCAAAATTTTTATGCCATTACGATTTTTAACAAAATTGCACAACTTTGAAGGCTCATATCTCGAGATGAGTTGTACTTGAGGGAAAACTGTTTTCAGGATCTGAAAGAGAATTGATGAAAGATTCAAAATCGATAATCACATTTTGAAAAGCTCAAAATTGAACTTTGGAGATGAAAGCTCAACTTTCATGATGAGAACAAAAGATAAAAGCTACCATTTAAAAATCTGAAAAAATTAACCAAAGAATTTTCAAGATGGGATCTCTAGACCCCGGGGCGGGGAGTATAAAGGTACACAATTTTGACCAAAATCAAAGAAAAAAAAATGGAAAAAATGAAATAGCACATGGATTTCTACTAATTCGAAGCCGCTGATTTCAAATATGTACATCGTTTTTTCATCCGATCCCTCTGAACCCCTCTATTAGCCCCCTTGAGAAGGTCAAAATTCGAAAAAATGAAAAAGTTTGTTTGGTATTCAAGGGCACTGAATTCGATTATTTGCTCATTTTTTGGATTTGGCCCTTTAGTGCCCCCTAGCATCCAATTTGGGGGAAAATATGTTGAAAATTTAAAATGGCATGTGACATATCGATTGTCACTAATTTGAGAACGTAAAATTCGAGTATAGACTTACTCACCTTTTGATTTTACCCTCTTCCTCGTTCTCTCTAATCGACTCCCTCTCGAATTAATCGTAAATATCTTTCGGTCAGAGCACGGGGAAAATGGTAAAATCAAAAAGTAAGTCTTTGAACTTCTTAATTAGGTTTTTAAATTTTCGTTTAATAATTCGATAATTTTAGGGCAAAAAATGTTAGAAAAATATGAAATTGAAAAGAGGCAAAGTGTAAAATTTTTTGTAAAATTTAAATCTAAATAATTTTACTGATGGAAGATTTTAAAATTTGAGTACAGCTCTGAAAAAAAATTGGGAATTAAAGAAATTGAAAAAATATCAACTTGAATTTTGTACTTGAATTAGATCGTCGAAATCCCATTTGCATCAAAATTAATCAGTAGCGAGTCGAAGACCATAAGAATAATGTTTTTTCTCTCTTTTGACCATGTAGAAACTGCGCCTGGGCGTTGTTGACTTATTTATAAATATTTTGCATCGGGTCATCGACGTTGTGAAAGTTGTTCGCGAACGATTATATTGAGTCTGGTGTCAGAAGAGTGGAAAAGTTGAGGTTGCGGACTTTCTTCATTCGTGGTCGATGATTTTTTTTCTCTGGCTTGTTGCAGACAGTGCCATCATGCCACGTGCTCGATGCTAAATGATGCTGAACGTATTGGAACTTTCGATGACACGTCGCATCGCTTCTCGTCGTACATGCTTCTTTTTTTAAAAAAAATAATAATTTATCGTCGATAACTCCATAAATGTACGAGCTTACTTATTATTAACGATAAATATCGTTATAATGACGATCAAATGACTGAGCATGTTACGAGCGAACGTATACGTATTTCGTATTCATTTTATACCTGGAACGACGACGTCTGTTGAACGCGTCAAACTGGTTTATAAAAAAAATTTCATTGCGAAGTGTCGGAGAAGGTATAAAAATTTCGAATAAAATATTACACAGAAACCGATAAACGACATATGTGCGAAAACCAATCGTCATTTTTCGAATAACATCGTCTTCTGATTACACCTACAGTAGATGCAAGGTTTTTGCATCTAGCTGCAGTTACGCAACCGTCAGCTTTATGAGGTGTATCGATGTAGAAAATGAAGCCCAACTATGCCAAGTTGTTTTACTTTTCATTGCCCATTCGAACAATATAACGCCGATGACGATTCACGAATGTACGAATGATGACGAATGGATAAAAATGATGGAAACCGTAGGTGGCATTCGAACCATTCTGGAGGACTGTTTTCAATTCGGGCCCGCAGGTTGTTCCATCTGACCATGAAATTGTACGTAACTTTAACCTGTTCCGTAGGCGTTGGCGAGTTTTCTTTGAAGATTCGTTCGCCTCGCCTGCGCTCTGGCTCGGATTAAAGAAAAGTGCTGTGAAATACGCTTTTCATACGAGTACAATGGGATCGCGCGTGTGAGATATGCACGTGCCAGGACGATTTTCAACGCCGCCGCTTACCGAAAATCGACAATCGACTTGATTCTCGCATTCGCGTCTCGTTATTAATCGCGATGGCGTTGGAAATATTACGAAATTATCATTTCGCATCGTTATGATAATATTTCATCGGGAACCGGTCCCTTCATTTTTGTCGGTTGCAGAAGTCAAATTGCAACCACCGTCGGATTGTAGTTTGTCAAAACCTTAATAAGGTAATTATACAATACGAAGAATTTTCGTCATTTAGCCAGCTCTAACCCACCGTCATCGTCGCAACACTTCGCGTAATAGTACAACAGTTCTTCGGTAATGGACTTTTTTGCGCCCACTAAGTTAAATTACTTAGGTGCCGAAGAATTTACGTAGGATATGCAGTCATTAAATAACTTTATAGACGAGCAAACGAACGAGAGAAAATTACCATTCTAAATCATTTTTGGATGAGGTAGATACGCAGTGAAAGGTGCGTGAGTTTGGGTTTTTGAAATGAGATTCTGTTTTGTTTGTGTGTTGGATTTGGATGTTGCGAGATAGCTTTGTTTGTAATTCGAAGTGATCCCATATGGTTTGGGTCAACTATGGACTTGAATTTTCTCCGAATCTGGATCAATCGATCGTAGTAAAATTTTGTATTTTGGAATCGGTGAAGTGAGTATTATTGAAAATCAGTGATTTTTTCATCAAAAACCACCATAGGTATAAATCAGTTGGATATTTTTCTATTCAAAAATCACTAAATTATAGTAATTCTTGGTATAGGTAATAGTCGAAAATCAATGAATACATAATTTTTGAGTAAAATCAGTCAACCATAGGTACCTAATAAATTACTAAATCAGTGATTTTTCGTAAAATCAGTCAAAAATGACTAAATTATTAGTGATTTTTTGGTCAAAATGATTGAATCAGTAATTATGTGGTCAAGTTAAAAGTGACTAAATCAGTGATTGTTTTGGTCAAAATCACTAAATCAATAATTTTTTTATTTAAAAAGATAATCAGTAGTTTTGTGATTAAAAATGAAAATCG
This sequence comes from Pseudococcus jackbeardsleyi, assembly GCA_038380155.1. Classification (NCBI taxonomy): domain Eukaryota; kingdom Metazoa; phylum Arthropoda; class Insecta; order Hemiptera; family Pseudococcidae; genus Pseudococcus; species Pseudococcus jackbeardsleyi. The sequence continues at coordinate 2,744,189 of CM076240.1, forward strand.
GTGATTTTTTGGTCAAAAATAACTAAATACTAAATCAGTTCATTTTTATCAAAAATGACTAAAAATCAGTGTTTTTTGGTCAAAACTGAGTAGATCAGTCACCAGTGAATTTTTTGGTCAATAATATCTAGATCAGTCAACAGTAATTTTTTGGTCAAAATGGCTGAATCGGTATTTTTTAGTCAACATGACTAAATCAGTAATTTTGTGGATAAAAATGAAAATCAGTAATTATTTGGCAATAATGATGAAATCAGTGATTTTTTTGGTCAAAAATACTAAATCATTAATTTTTTGGACTAGATATTTTTTGGTCAATAATGATTGTAAATTAGTCTCCAGCGATTTTTTTGGTCAACATGACTGAATCAATGATTTTTCGGGGAAAATGATTGAATCAGTGATTTTTTGGTCATAAATGACTTAATCAGTACATTTTTTGATCAATAATGGCAATGACTAAATTAAATCAGTAATTTTTTGGCCAAGCCAAAATGACTAAATTAGTAATTATTTTTGATCAAAAATGGCTAAATCAGTGATTTTTTGGTCAAAATTCGCTGAATTTGTAATTTTTAGTCATTAACTAGTAATTTTTCAGGTAATTTCCTGGGTATTTGTCAGAAAAAAGAAAGTAATTTTTGACTGAAAAATCACTATTTTCGGTAAAGTTCATAGCATTCATCCAAAAAAAAAATATTATTTTAACAAATTCGTCGAATTCGGTTTTTTTTAGTAGAGATCAATTTAATATTTTTCAAAAATCGGTCGACGATTTCACAAGATACCGAAAATTGGTCACATTTTATCAAATCGATCACATAATTTGTAATATTATTTCAAGTTTTGAAAATAAAATAATACGTGTGATGAATGATGATAACATCACGGTAGTGAGACTGAAGTTACATATGCTTGGTAAAATTACACGTATTACGCCATTGAAGGTATCGAAATCGCAAAATATTGGAATCATAAATTATATGTGGGAATTTTTAATACCAGAAATAACTTCTTTGAAAGTGCACCTTGTGCCAAAGATAAATATGCTGATTTTATTCGATCTTACAATTTTTTTGACCTTGTGCAATTTTTTGCGTTAGATTACAACTACATACATAGGTAGAAGCATGAAAGTATTCAAATGGGTCGGGTGCATCTCACGTGACCTTGAAAATTTCTCGGATTTTGAACGTAAACTATCATGAATATTTCGATTTCAAGGGGGAAAACGCGAATAATGATTTTTTATGCGGAAAAAACGAAAAAAGCATTTAAAAGTTATTCGAAAATTTTTTCATAAAATTTTTATAAATAATCGGGATAAGTAACGTGAGGAAAACAAAGTTTCTGATTTCGCTCAATTTAAGAAGTAGGAAAATATTAGAAAAACTACCGATTATTTTTTATGGATTAAAATGATCATAAATGAAGGGCGGAAAATATCGATTTCATACCAATCATCTAAACTTCTAAAGAACTCGAAAAAAAATTAAAGGCAACAATTTCATCCTAAAATAAATTTTTTCAAAAAAAATTTCAACATTTTTCAAACGCGATCAGATATTAGGTCCAGTTATCTCGTCTCCTTCGATTTTTATTTCAAAAAATTGAATTTTTATTCGTTTCCAGCGTTGAAAAAATTCAAGCATCAAAATTTTTCACAAAAATTATTCTCTAAGAAAAAATTTAAAATACTCACACAAAACTAATTTTTTTGGCTTTTTTCACCTAGATTGACCGTGCAATATTGAAGTCCTAAAAAATAATGTTTTTTCAATATTAAATTTTTTCAACATCTATTCTCTGAAAACAATGTGTTATTCCTTAAAAAATGATGATTTCATATAATTTTTTTTTTCGCACGAATCAATAAACTTTTACATTATTTTTATCGCACATAAATTTGTATTTTTACAGAATAATCGTCATTTTTCACTCATTTCACCCCGGAAAAAACTCTAAAATACTGAAAAAATTTCAAGGAACCCATATCCGTGGGTGAAACATGTAAAAACCCAAAATTCAGGGTAAAAAAATTTTTAAAACTGATCGACGAGGATGGGATTCGAACCCACGCGTGCATAGCACATTGGATTAGCAGTCCAACGCCTTAACCACTCGGCCACCTCGTCGTTGCTGGGTGATGCGCAATATTTGCCGTCTTAGTGCAGCATATCTCCATTACCGTAGAAAGTACCTTTTATTTCGACTTTCGTCGGCCCAAAAGCTTTATTTTTCAAATTTTATTCAATTTTTGCCTTAATTAGTCATTTAGAAGATGTTCAGATTTTACGATCAAGCATGCAGCGAAAATAAAACCAGCGGAAACTTCTCTCAAATTAGGTATTTAAAAAACGATGATTTTATTTTGGCTAATTGAATGCTTTTATGTAGAGGCGGTATTTTCAATTCGAGTAGAAAGTGGATACGATCGAGGCTTTATGAAGCGTGTACGTAGTTTATTACATTCAACGACGATATCGGTGGAAATTTTTACCAAATAGATCTCGAGATGGCATCGTGTAAAAAGTGAAATGAAATACGGTTATTTTTTTCTCAGTATGTGTGTACTGTGTAATAAGTAGGTACCTACATGTACAAGAATAAATGTAACGAGTTCATGTATCTGCACGATACCTTGAGTAGGATCTTATAGAGATACAAGGTACTTATTTATTTAGGTACATATTTTATATAAAATGAACGTGTATTTTTCTGCCTGTGTATCATGAAAAGTCATAAAGTAACGTACCTACAAGTGCAATATTCATATCTATGTGTGGACCACTTATAAGTAGCCTACGTACGAAATACCAACGAATCCTAATGAGTATACAATATGTGCGATTGTTGATGCGAAACTTGCGAAAATTCAACATTGGGTAATTTTATAACGTAGAAAAGGCACTTACGTAGAAGAATTTACTTCGATTTCAAACCACCTTCCTTTCCCCCTCATCTTATCACATGTAACAATTCCTTTCACTCTTATCAGCTTTGTCTGTAAATGAAACCGCAACAGCAACCGACAATTTACTAGACGAGAACACAGCAATGCAAAAAATTAACAAAATGTCATCAATTTTTTTGTAGTTGAGTAATTTAAGGTTTGAACCTCAAAAAATTGTGGTAAAGCTAAATTTTACATCATTTTTGTAGAACGATCTCCTAAACAGCATACTAAAAAATTGCACCCTGTGCAAGTGTACGGAAACTTCTGCTAGAGGGTGAAAATAAAAACTACCTTTAAATCCAGTTTTTTATTCAAAAAATGTCAAGGAAAAATTTTTTTCATCGTCGGATGGGGGGGGAGGGGGTAGGGTACAAAGTTCCTCTCTTATTTATAAATCAGTAAAAACATCGAAAATCACTGAGAAACAGTCAGAGTTTAACCGAAAATTTAGTGGAATTCTTTTAAAAATCGGTGAAAATTCTCTGAAAATCGGTGAATTTTGCTAATTTTTCCCGTGCTGCAATACGGATTGTTCATCAGTGACTTTTCAGTTTTTCACTGATTCAGCATGAGAGAATATGAATAATGGAAATTATCGAAATTCGCTGGGGAAAAAATCAGAATTGCAGCACAGTAATTAGTCAGTGAAAAAATTTTTCTGAAAGTAAAAAGTGAAAAAAATTCTAGAAAATGAGTAAAAATTCACTGACAAGAGTAAAATCGCCAAAATTTGCTAATCGATCGGTGAAATTCTTATTTTTGAAAAATCAAGGAAAACCTGAAAATCAAAAAATTTTGCTGATTTTTCCTGTGCTGAAATTCTGATTTTTTTCAGTAACTTTCCACTGATTCAAAATGAGAGAGCAATCAGAATGGTAAAGCGAAAATAAACATTTATACCTATTATAAATTTTGACAAATCGAACAGGGGTGGTTCATTTTGAGTTTATGGAAACCCAGCATAAAAATTGCAGTTCTTAGCTGTAAGGGAGGCGAAGCTTATTCTCTAATTCTGAATCAGTGAAAAGTATTTGATGAACAGTCTGATTTGCAGCACAGGAAAAACCAGCAAAATTCATAAATTTTACTGACTTTTCAGTAATATTTCACTGATTTTCCAGTGATTTTTCTCACTGATTTTCTCCCGTGCTGTAATTCTGACTGTTTTTCAGTGATTTTCGATAATTTTCACTGATTTTGTGAATAAGAGAGTAGGGTCCTTGTAGTAGGGTAATTCATCATTTCAGGAAAAAATCACAGTTTTTAATGGAGTTAGTGGTAATGGGGGCTAAAAAGTGAAATCCTCGAGTTTCATCTTACATCTCCCTGTATCGTGGCTCAATTTGATATCTACTACTTTCAAGGTGGTCGTAGCTCAGTCAAAAGTTACAAATCGTCGGAAAATTGAGTTTTTTACTTTCTTATAAACTAAAATTTCCTTCTCTTGGTCACAAAAACTTGACCATCATTCACGAATCATCTTAAAAAACTACTTTTAGACAAAAAAATGAATTTGTAATCTTGATAAAAAATTGTTTTGCCAAAGTCTTAAGATTTTAGATTGTTTATCTCAAAACTTTATTTTTACCTCGGGGTAGCGTTGAAATGGAAAATTTTCAATTTTTTCATGCTCACTCGAATACTTGTTTTGTTATAGGAGGGAATAAAACGCTATTTTACTCCCTCTCGTGAATCATTCGAGTGCTTAAATGTTAAATTCACGTTTTCCTCCCTCTATAACCTAAAAATATCGTATGCAACTTGGGAGATAAATGATTTTCGACAATTTTGAGTTACTAAAAATTGTCTAAAATCATTTTATCTCCCTTGTTGCATAATATACTATTTCAAAATTTATTTGTAGTATTGCTAGAATGTTTTGCTGAATTTTGATGTTCAATGGAGGAAGGGAATGTCACTTTGTTTCCAACTCAAAATGAATAATCTGTGAATTTTGTCAAAACTTGGAAAAAAGTTTCTTCCCTCCTATCCCACTGAATATGTCTAATTAATTATCATCATTATTATTTTTCTAAAAAACAACTTTTTTTTTCCTACCCTATTCCTTGCACCAATCTTGTCCATTTGCAAAAACTGAGGAATGCCTTTGATCTTCATAAAACAAAAATATTATGGATTTCGAAAAATTGTTAACCCCTCCAAAAATATGTACTTGAATAAGATGAAAATCTTTCGAACAGTTTCATAACATTTCTATAAAAAATTTAACTTAAAAAAAACTTTTTACTCTTGACATTTTTTGATTAAATTTAAAACTAATTTTGACATTGATTTTTACCCTCTTACGAAGGGTTGCTAGAAATTTGTGAAGTGCACGTTTTAGTATGGGTTTTTTTTGGTGAATATTGAATATTCTACACATATAATGTGAAATTCAGCTTTCCTCAGTTTTTTTTGTGGTTCAGACCCAAAATGACTGAGCTATAAGTAACGTATAGGTAAAAAAGGCGCTTATAATTATAGAAAAATGTACTTCGATTTCAAACCATACACCTCTCTCTCTCTTTCTTCCCTCAGCTTACCTCATATAAAAATTCCTTTCACTCTTATCAGCTTTACCTGTAAATAAAACCGCAACAGCACTGAGCAATTTACGTCTCGAGAACAGCGATGCAAAAAATTAACAAATATCAATTTTTTTTCATATTCGACAAAAAAATATGATATTCTTTTACCGCAAATTTACCCATTTTCTCGTGTCTAATCATTCGAGCAAATATTTATTCGAGCAAATGAGACGCAGACGAGTACCATAGTCTCGTAATATCGAATATCGGTCTACTTAACGGTTACCTAGATTACTTTTCCAGTAACGAGCAGACAATTTGGATGACAAATTTGAAAATTTCACCCATTAACGTTTATCTAACTGCTCGATTAGCCTATTTGATAGGTTTTTTTTTCGCTACAAACCTCGAATTCAAAATTATTGTATACTAGTAAATATCGTCATCAACTCCAACACGGCCCAGTGCCTCGAACAAACGTCTTTGGTTGAATAATGGAGGCGGGCATCTGCATTTGAGACAAGAATCTGAGAAAAACAAATAGATGGTGTAGGAAAATGGGTCAGTTAACGGATAATATTCGAATGCCAAGTTTTATACCTAATACGCCTGCTAAGGTATAATGGATGTGTCACCGAAGACCGCCGCGCCGCGCCGAACTAATTAGACGTGTATTGGAAAATATTATTACGCTTATACATATCGATGGTTAGTGAAAGTAGGTGAAGCTTTGTGTGGACCACGGACACGTTGTCATTGTCATGATGAGCATGGGCATGGGCATTTCTTTGTACTTTAGGTATCCATAGTCCATACCCACCGTAATAACTAATAAATACCTACCAGCGCAACCGCATAATTGTTACCAGAGTGATCAGATGTTAGATTGAATTATGCAAATTGTACTTTTAGTTGTAGGTTTGTGTACGAGATACTCGATATTGCGCGTATTTATTTCACTTTCTCAATAATCTTTGGGACGATCGGTCTGTAGTCTGTACCCGAGAGAAATGTCCGCACCGACGAATTGATGAACTTTCGCTTTTCAAATTGCTGCCAATGCTGCCACAATGTGGTAATGTATTGAAGTGAATCTGTGTACGTAGATAACTGTCGATGAATTGGTTTGAAAGCGTATTTCGCAGGTGTGAATGGTGGAATTTTACGATTAAGATCAGAAAATCGATTTTTCTATTGATATGGCTTCAATATTGGTTGTTCCTGCACCTCTCTTCACTCTTCTTCGTTACTTGTCAAGGTGATTGAATAATGGTTATGTGTGGGTGTGGAATGAGGAAGACGGTGGTGTCATTAGTCAGTTTGTCAATCATACTTGCTTGACAAAATTCAAATTTTGGCAAACTTGATGTTTTTTCTCGATTTTGGTAATTTTTTTCTCAATTTTAATTCAAAAAGTCTTTCTTTTTTAGCGAAAACCAATGTGTAAAAAATTACCAGTGAAAATGATTAGAATAAGGTTCCCGCCTTAAATTAACATTTCGAAGTGTAATTTCATAATTTCCAGCCATTCTAGAGCCAACATCGACTCTATGGTGTTTTTCAACGAATTTTTAATTTGATCGTTGAAAAAACCTGGTCAAAAATTCACCTCTTTCGGAAATCCTTAGAAATAAGATCTCTTGTTCGCTTATTCGAAATGAGGCAAGAATGTGATCGACGGTCACCATAGTTATTTCTTCCTTCCTTACTTTTTGATAAAATTTAAAAAAATCAGGAAAATTTAAAATTTTTCTGAAATTTTTGGAAAGATTAGAAATGGTAAAATTCTGTGATCTGTCCAGTTTTTAATGTTTTTTTTTCTTTTTTAAAAACTTATGCATGTACCTATTTGCTGATTGAAAAAAGTAGATGAATTTTCATTTGAAAAATCATCACGAATATAGAAATAGAATTATAAAATTTTTCTTACTCGTGGAAAATTTTTATACCTTTTCCCCCAACAATTTTTGTACTCGAAAATGTATAAAATTAATGTTGCAGTAATTGAGAGGGAGGGAGGGGAGGAAGGGCGGTAAACATTCAAACTCATACAAAAAAGTTGAAAACCTAGTGCGAAAAAAGCTCAAAATTTTTAATGCTATCCGTGAAGAATCAAAATCCTTCAAAAGCATTTTCAGCCATAATGGAAAAATTTGTCATCTTGTCATCTTTGGTATTCAACTTTTCATTGGCAATTTTCTGGTCAACTTTGAAACACGAAGCATTTTTCTGGATAAGAAAATTCTGAAAATATGATTCGAACATTTGTTGACCAATATTCATAACACCGGTCGACACGATTTTTGTTTCTGGGCCCTCATTGTGAAATTTGGGTCACTTTTATGTAACTAATGAACAAAAAAATATTTTTTTGGAAAAAGTTTGCTTTGGGGGGTGGAGGGGCTAAAAAACTGATTTTTCGAGGGCAATAAGCCTGAGCATTACAAAAAAATTTGAATTTTTTTTTCGACCAATCTTAAAGTTACAGCTCATTCTTTCCAAAATTTTGTGAAAAAATCGTATTTTTGGGGTATTTTTCGCAAAAAAGTGAAATTTGAGAGAAAAGTAAGGGCTTTAAGGCCATAATGACCATCATGAGAGTTGTAGAAAATTTCACGGCGAATCGAATGCCGCAAACCGCGGACCTCTATCTCTTTTAGAAAAAAAGTTACAGCTCATTCTTTTCAAAATTCTGTGAAAAAAATCGCATTTCATTTTTTCATGAGAAAGGCACAAAAATGTGATTTTTTTCACATAATTTTGAAAAGAATGAGCTGTAACTTTTTTTCTAAAAGAGATGGTGGCCTGCGGTTTACGGCTTCACCGTAAAATTTTCAATAAGATTAGTCGAAAAAAAATTCAAATTTTTTTGTAATGCTCAGGCTTATTGCCCTCGAAAAATCAGTTTTTTGCCCCCCATCCCCCAAAGCAAACTTTGGAAGCCAGGATTCCGCAAGGTGATGTATTTTGATGTCTAGAAACAGTATTTTGGCATGAGAACCCAGAAACAGAACTTTTTTTTGTCGACCTGTGTAATTCATCCGATTTTGAAATAAATGTCTCTTTTTCAAAATTTATAAAAAAGTGCAAGACTCTTCTACAACATTATTCCACCATCATACCATCATGCCATTAGCTGTACACCGTTTACGATCAGTCGATTTGCGTGTGGTTCGTATACCGGTCAGCTATTCGATCCGTTATACGGTCAGCCCCGGCACATATTATGGAATATACGATTCCAAGCATGTATTCGGTATCCTTTTGGCTGGATATTACGTTACGTGAAAAGTAAAAGGAATGACTGTTTGTATGGCGTGCTTCATAAGTACAAATACTCGGTATACGCCGAAGCCTGACTGCTTGTGCAGTTCCGCTGCGCTGAACTTATATTATGCTGTAAACTGTAGGTATACGTCACGAGCACCATACTAGAACAGTGAGCTAGAGAGAGAGAGAGAGCAAAAAACCTAAACCGTGATGCAATGTCATTTGCATTCGACACCGAATCCAGATCGTTTTGTAATAAAAGATTGCACGATACGCGGATTATCGATAGATAGTTAGATACCTCTTTCTGTCTAGATACCCGGCGTTAATTAGGCTCGAAATATAAAACCCTTCGTTGCCCGTTTTCAATATTGGTGAGCTATAAATTCATCATAAAAACGAGCTCTCTGCGAAGTTCACCTGAGAGAGTATCTCCGTTCTCATATTTCCAAAGATGAGCTATTAATCATACCAACGTTTTTTCTCCTCCTTCTACGTATATACAACTTTTAATTATAGAAAATTTCGCCGTTTTTAGCGTTACTTAATTGAAAACGTGTGTACGTATTTTTTTTTTATTGTTTTAAAAAAGAAACAACTGTCGGCGGTATCCAGGCTTCGAAAAATCTGTACCTGTAATTTACGCACGCCAACAATTAAATTACGATCGTAAATACACGTTTTAGTGTATAGTGAAAAGGGCTCATCTTGTTTTGTATACCTAAACGTTGCTAAAAGAAAATAACGCATCGGAAACGAGGTTAAATAGTAGAAAATTATTGTGAGAAAATTGGCAGCAGAAGAACTGCGACTGGTGGAAGATGAGACGACAGTAGATACACACGCACGATTTAATTTTAATACCTCGTTCGTGAACTTTTCGCCATTGTAAATACCTCTATACTTATGGTATACTCGATGGATGCCTGGATGGTCTTGGGTACATTGCCGATGAGAAAACTGATTGAATCGTACCTACGGAGGTATGATTGATCATGCTCACATACATACGTACGAATCGTAAGCTTGGTATAATAAGTTGCTGGTTACGATTTAGTTGAAAATATCCATGATCAAAGGGAGGTCAGTTGGTGTATCTAACGATACAACAATGCCCATAATATTTACTCGTATAGTTTACTTCGTACAGATCTAATGTCCTTGTTTAAAATATACTATGAAATCACATAGGATGTTAGAAATAATACCGGTATACTTACTTGTGTATGTATCAGCTACGTATGCACGATTCGCCAGCATCACGGTGGTAGTTCTCACTCTTGCTCTCGTGCAGTAACATTACTAGGTGCACGTTTTATTTTGATATTTCGTGTTCTCTTCGTTAAATACTCAATAATGATATACTATTCGGTATTTGATAATGTAGAAGAATCCTTGAAAGTAAGTCACGATGTTAAATGGACGCCATTAAAACTGAATGAACTCGCGTTGTCTTCCACAATCGTTGTATTTACTCTTATTATAAGAGTATGCCGAACGAACGCCGCCGAAACACCTGTTACTTTTGGTAATTATATAAACTCCATAGGTATTCCGAACGCAGCAACGGTTCCAGACCATGCAAATTATACACCATGTAGAAAAAAAAATACCAACCTAACCTAACCTAAACCTATCTTGGATAAAACAGAAAGTGTTTTTAAAAACCGACTCCCTAAGACTAGGTATTAGAAAGAGTGTGCATAATAGTTGGAATGTGAGTGGACAGCTGTTGAGGACGATTGTCCTACGTGGAATTTGCAGGGACGAAGTGAAGTTGGTTTAATTAAAGAAGAAAAAAATTGAAAATTTTCGATCAAAATTAAATTTTATCGAAGTTTTGCGACTTGGAGTACCATTTTTTTTTTCATTTTTTTCTATTTCCAAACAATGAAAACAAATATTTTTCCAAAAAAAAAACACATAAGGAAACCATAGGACATGATGCACCATTCCAGACCAAATTATCTGCCAAATCTATTCTGTATGGCTGACTCGTCTGATTTTTTAACAAATTGAGACTCAGACATTAAAAAAAAATGCTAAAAACCCCTTTTTGATACTTACCTTGACTTTGCAATTTTTTTTTCAATTTTTGCCATTACGCCACGGATAAGATGAAATGCAAAAAGCCATGCTGATGCTACAAGAAACCGCATCGTTGGTGTCCCTCCTTTTCGAAATATTATGGGAAAATTTGTGAGGGAGTAATGGGGAAAACATTTCAAGGTTGGAACGAATTCTGGGATTAATTTTTATCCCAAAGATCGTTCCATGATTTTGCTGACTTTTTGAGCCTGTGATATTGATTGGAATTAATTTCCATTCCAAAAGTCATCTCATGATTTTTTTTTGGTTTTTTGAGGCTGACATGTTTATTGGGATGAATTTTTATTCCAAAATCCTCCCCCTCATTTTACTGAGCTTTTGAGGCTAAGATCATAGGCGTGACTGCCGGGTTTGGCAAACCCTACTTTTCTCAGATTTTTCAATTTATAAATCCAGGGGGCAGGGGTAATTTTAGAAGAAACTGATAACAAATATAACGAATCGGATCGGTAAGTAGTTAAGTACCTAATGTAATTTTTGGATAATTTTCGAATAATTTGACGAATGTAAGACATGAAAAAATGGTCGTCTTGGCAGAGGCATTGACTCAATTTTTTCCAAAATTTTCTCAATTCAAATTCTAGATTTTTACGCAATAGAATTTGATTCTAGTCACGTATTATAGAAATGAATTCTAGTCACGTTCTGTCCTTCGTATTCTTTTTTTTTCTTTTTTTTTTTGAATGTTTAGGATTTAGGGTTTGTAGATTGTCTTCTTTATTTTTGCATGATCGATTTTGTGATTCTATCGGGTAAATTTTTTCTGCGTCTCAATGCCAATTTTGCCTCCCCTCCCCCCTCCCTTCTTAGACATTTGTTGTACAGACGCGAGGAAATAATTTTGGAGAATCCCAATCAAGCAATGTATTTTTGGAAATCTTTACTTTTCAAAAATATGAATTTTTGTATTGAACAATAATTTTATTTCATTAATTTATACCAAGGCATAGGAGTCGACTCCGGAGTCGGAGTCGGAGTCAAACTGACTCCAAATTGATTCCGACTCCGGCTTGACTCCGGAGTCAAGGAGTCAAGGTCAAACGTTGACTCCGGAGTCAAACGGAGTCAAGAGTCAAGGTCTGAAATTGACTCCGGAGTCAAACCGGAGTCAGGAGTCAACTCTCTATTTTGAATCCGGAGTCAAGCCGGAGTCGGAGTCAATATGGAGTCAGTTTGACTCAGACTCCTATGTTTTGATCACAATATTTAGGGCAAGGCATACGAGTCGGAGTTAAACTGACTCCAAATTGACTCCGACTCCGGCTTGACTCTGGAGTCAAGCCGGAGTCGAGAGTCAAGGTCTGAAATTGACTCCGGAGTCAAGCCGGAGTCAGGGGTCAATTTTCCATCTTGACTCCGGAGTCAATTTCAGACCTTGACTCTCGACTCCGACTTGACTCCGGAGTCAAGCCGGAGTCAAGTCATGGGAAAATTGAAAATTTTGCTCCTTCTGCTACGTGTTACATATTGCGGGTACCTTTGAAATCTTCACATATCCAAAAACGATTATTTTTCAATCCTCTGAATTTTTTTTTACCAAACTTCCTTCATATCTCTATTTTTTACTGTAGGTATTTTCGCCATCTGGTTCAAAATGGTACACCCAACGATACTGGTCAAATTATATCATCGTTACCGTACCGCTAAGCATCACGTCGAAGATCAATTAAGTAATTCATTGTTCGGCGTACAATATCGAGCACATTTACCCCTTCCGCACCCCGGTCACATCCACAAACGACCATTCGCCAGGTTATGATTTGTGGATACGGCGCGCATCGGCAAATATTATCGATACGTGTGATACCCTACCTATATATCGGCCGACAAGCCGTACCTAATTACTAATTAAAAGATAAATGGGTCGAATTAAATCGTCGTTCGTGGCGGCGCGGCGCTCGTATTAACTAAGTGGCAATTACGTCACAGCAGCGATACCGAGTCGGTCGCAGGAAATTGTCTGCGAATGGCGCATGGCGCGGGGTCTGTCGAGCTCGAGTCTCAACTGTGCAGGTATTTTGTCGGTATGACGGCGAAGAACCGTCGAGCGTAAAGGGTTGCAATGGCTGAGACCAGTATGTTGACGATACGCTCCAACGATTTAATTACGTATATTACGTGGCCGTTTCAAGAAAAGAGACGACGGCGACTTACTCCATGGATCAGTCGAGCTCAAAAAAAAAAAACGAATCCTTTCGAAAATCGTCGACCTATTGAGAAAAAAAAGTCGAATTATTTTCTCTGAGGTACGAAATACTCTTACGCCAGTGAAAGTGTCGAATATTTTGGGAAATTATAAAATGTATAGATTTTTGGTAACGACGATGGCGTCGAGAATTGATAAAATTTCATCAAGTATGCGGATCGTTTTACTTTCTATGGCGGAAACACCATCGAATTATTTTCCGATGTTTTCCAAATTCCGCAAATTGCAAACGATCGATGTATAATCGATCGCGATCCAAATCGTATGTGTACCAATTTTTATAACCTGCTGTCTCCTGGTAATGTTGGTAAAAGTGGACTCGATTTGACATTTCTACCGCACGATTTGTACCAAGTTGCAATTTCTCTCTGTCCTACGTTATGACTACGGCTGAGGGACTTGACTCGGGGCCAATTATCGAAACGCGGATTAATTACTAAAACACGATAGTCGTGCTGCAATGGAACACGATGCAATTACAACGGATTTCACTTCCTTATTTAGATTACCACATTGAGCATAGTACCTCTTCTCGCTACCGGTGTAAGATAATGTAATGCTTCAGTCAACCGTGAAAATACGTTTCAGCGCCACACTGATGAACCAACTCGACGTAGATTTTCGTAAACATATGTACTTGATGTGTAAACTATGTACTTATATCTTGATCTGTCTCAAACGTTAATTACTGTACCGTGTTCTACCCCATTCGTGATTTAAATCCCGAATCTTAGGTTTTTTTTAAGTCTAATCCTCGAATCACCGCATTGCCACAAGGACTGTTACATCAGCAAATGTCACGAATCGTCCGCCTCTAATTGAGCCATTTATCCTCCAGCCGAAAGACCCTCAAAACTTGTGACATTGCTTGAGCACGATTTTTCGGCCATAAAGTCTCAGATTTGGTTTCCTTCTGTGGTTGCGTTCGTCTCGTAGTCGTGCTGAGATTAAAATCGTATATGTGAGAAATTTTTACATAATATTGGAGTGAGGTACCTTCATCTTGGAAGAGGTGAAGGAGGTCGTAGTTTTAATTAGGGCTGTACGAAGGTAGCTGGAAATTTCCCATAGCAATGTATTATCACCTTAAAATTATTTTCATTATTCGAGTATTTACAAGTGAAGTTGGTATTTTTTTTGTTTATTTGTTGTTTTTTGGAGGTTTCATATTTACTCATTTTGAAAGTCGAACTAAATTTATTCCTTAATGTTATTGAAATGTTATGAAAAATGAAAATGAGTGAATTTTGAAATGGAATAATGAGAAATTAAAATATGGGAGGAAATGGGTAAATTGATATGAAAAATCAATTAAAATTTATAAAATATCGTTTAATATTATTTAAAATACTGCAGCATTGCAATTTTTGAAATTCGTCCCGGAAACTTGAGAATTTCGATGGAAACGATTGCTCGAAGAATCGAATCATTTGCTTTTTAAACAACTGAAAAAATTAGACACAATGCGAAAGTTTTGAAAAAAAAGAGGAAAAAATATGAGATTTCCAATTTTTCATATTTTTTAAAATTTTGCACTTCAAAAATTTCCTCGCAATTTTTCGCTCAGTACTTATTCCTCTACATGAACACATTTTTCTGAATTTTAAAAAAATTGTCGAGAAATTTCTTGTTTTAACGAATTTTCGAGGAATGAAAAATAGGAGAAAACATGCATTTTTTAGACTATGCAGCTCCTCTTTTTCTAAATTTTCTTCAAAATTTTTGCAAGGAGTTCGAATAAGTATTTGTGTATTTTTTGAATTTGACTCTTCAAAACACTCTTAGCCCCCTCCAATTTTTGGGAAAAGTATGTTATTTAATTAAAATGACGTTTGACGTATCGATTTTTCACTAATTTGAGGTCGCAGAATTCGAATATTGACTTACTTTTTGATTTTACCCCTTCCCCCTGCTCTTACCGAAATATATGCACGAATTATACGGGAGGGGGTCGGTTAGAGCAGGGTGAAGGGGGTAAAATCAAAAACTAAGTCGATATTTGAATTCTACGACCTCAAATTAGCAACAATTGATATGTCACACGCCATTTTATTCTATTTACATACTTTTCCCCATAATTGGGGGACTAGAGCTAGGGGGGACTGAGGGGTCACATCCAAAAAATAAGCTGATATTCAAACTCAGTGCCCTCAAATACCTAACAAACGATAGGTCACACGATATTTTTAATTTTTTTTTGAATTTTGGCCCTCTCAAGGGAGCTAATAGGAGGTTAAGAGGGGTCGAATAAAAAAAAAAACAAAAAAAACACAAATTTTCATACGGTTTGACTTGAGTGTGCGAAATTGATGTCCATATTGCTTAATGCTTGCCCATTGACTCAAAATGCGAGGAGGAATGAAGTACCTTGAATGGAGTCTCCAGAGTTCAGATATCTCGATTATCAATTTTAATGTCAGATATTTTCGTAAACTTCGAATTTTTGAAAATTTTGCATATGTTTATATGTACATAGATACGCAAATGGTGATGAATTTGTGTGAAAAAAATTCTTTGGACCTTTGATTTTTCATTATAAAAGGAGGGCCAAAATTTTCAAAATAACGAAACCCGGCGAAAAATTGACCATAAATTTTGAAAAAAAAAAAATCTAGGATTGATTCAACAAGCTGTCTAAAATAAACGCGAAGTTTTTATCTGCAATTGGCAAAATTATGAAACATGACCCATATTTCGGCTTTAGCCCTTCTCGCCAAAATACTTGAGCTAGGGGCTGAAAATCATTGTCAAAATTATTTTCCAGAAAAGGTAACTCTTTTAGGACAGGAATGGTCAAATTCGATTTCTACGACAGATTAGTCATTTTTAACCAGCTCTTCAAGTACCACATACCTGCATTTTGAACTCATCAATTATTATTCTTGTATTTATGAATATATTTTTTTTTCATGAAAAACGGCGTCGATACACACCATCAAAATTCGCCTTGGTTGGTGCGAAACCTCGACAAAATAAGCCTCCTCGTAACATGCGCTAATGATTTCTGAAATAATCTTGGAATATTGAACGTTGCGTTGACCTAAATTTTCATACAAACAATCTTTGTTTTGTACGTGCATTTCAGATGGCAAAACACTTTGCGGAAGTCCAGCGGTACCGGTGAACGCCCGCGTACAAGTATCTTCAGAAGTGCCAATACCCGGTTCCGTAGCAACTTATACGTGCGACGATGGATACGAGTTGTTCGGGTAAATACACACGTTTCATTATTTCCAATGACTCTTTGTAAACTGGCATGCAAATACCTACATGTGAATAGCTCTATTGCTGGCGATCACGGCTCACGTCGAGTATTCGATGGCGATGGCGATGGCGTTAAATTGGCAATAGGATATTATTTTAAAACGAAATGCCTGGCAGCGTCCTCCGGCTCCGGTTATTGTTTCGGTTGTGAAACAACGAAGCGCACGACTCCTTTTGGTAGACACGATCGTTGGACCGAATCTCGACTTATATATATTTTGTATTACACAAGAATATGTACTTACTGCATGTATTTGTACGCGGAAACCTGTAAAAAAAAAAAGACGAATTTTAATTATTGCGCTTTTGCATCGCGATTGGAAAGTACGAGTATGTACAAAACAGATGGAATCTGTCAATAATATATACATTTTGCTACTCGTGTTCCGCTGTTACGTTTTTTTTTTTTTTTTTGGTGTATATTTTTTCTTTACGTAAATATTCGCTCTCCCGCGTGCTTTACGTTTTGTCTTAATTACGTAATTACTGCTCACCGTTGGGTCGCCGGTTTATTTAATTAAATCGTATTTCGGGATCGCGGAAATACGCCACGCCGCGTCTTACCGGAGAGTATCGGTCGTCGATCCAGCAATCGTCCATCAACGCCAAGTAGGAAATTCCGTCGATTTTGATCGGTATCGCTATCGCCATCGCTCTCGACAGCATAAGGTTCCGCAGTCTGATTTGTACTGCAATCAGCAACTGACCACCAAAAGTGCCAAGGTCCGATGAGGAAAAGATACCAGACCACGCCAACTGCATCAAGGTTTCCTAGTGTAGCTCGTTTCCATCTTGCCCGTTTTGTAGTTTAATTGTTAACGTTGACTAGGGTATTTTAAAAAGTAAATTGGGTAATTACCGAAATTGTTGGGTAGAAGGTCGACTCCAAATACGTCTTTTGTTTGATGGATATGATGTATGATGACGTGTTTGGTTTCGGATAAAAGGAAAATGGTACCGAGAATGGTTTTCAAATTGATTTTCAGCGAAGAAGGCGAGAGAATGAAGAATTTGTAGAAGGTAAATAGACCCAGGTCAACGTGGAAACTGGTGTCTGAAATTAAGTGGGTGATTTTGATAGGATTTTTCGTGTTGATCGTGGAAAAAATAATGCACACTTTTTGATAACTTTTGACATTTGAAATGGATTTTTTGGGCAAAAGAAGGGTCCTGCGAAAAAATTGAATAAATCAAAAATTATGGAGCGTATAATTTCATTTCTGCAGAACCCATTTAGATCTTTCTAATGGAAGCTTGGCTCCAAAATATTTAGTCAGATCCAAAATTATAACTTCCTCTCATTGAAAACAGAGACAAGACTTGGGGAAGGCCAGCCTCCCTCCCTCTTAATCCAAGTTGGCCAATTTTGGAAAAAGTTGACAAATTTTGAAAAAAATCAGCAAATTTTGAGAAAGTTGGCATATTTTAAAATTTTGGAACTACTTTAAATTATTGTTGATCATTCAATCCTGAAATTCGGAACGAAATTTTCCGACTTTCAGCAGAATTTACCGATCCTCAAAATTTGCTGAAAAGTCCGCAAATTTAGATGCAAACATGCACGAAAAATTACCAAATAAAAAAACACATTATTCTCATTTTGTAGCCAAAAAATAACATGAAAAAGCACGAAATTTGGTTACACGGATGACAAATGTTTATTTCGAAGAAGTAGAATTTTTCAAACTATAAACTATCACAAAACCAACTATTTTCTTTCTGGAAATCGTTAATTTTTCAAATTTTAGTCCTCGCTTCGCTGGGGCATGTAAAATCTAAAATATACATAAGAAATATGGATTGAAAATTTCACTCTTTCTTAAAAACTGAAACATCTATTGAAATAAAGAAATTTTCGCTTTGAATACCTCTACCAGAATTTATTACTCAGGAAAACATCATTTGTTTACCAGCCTTGTTGAAAATGTGATTCATGAGAAAAATTTTTTTCAAGGAACATGAAGTCTCCAAGCAAAATAACAATGGAAAATGAATTGTGAGGCATGAAATTTCATTTCTGTGGAATCCAATTCGTTTTTTTTTTCTAAAAGACTTAATTTTGAAGCTGAATTTTGAACTTGTTGAAATATCTCAAAAACCTCATTTTTTCGGAAAAAAATGTTGAACTTTACAGAATGAAAATTGTATGCTCTGCAATTCATATTCTATTCATTTCGGTTCTATGACCCTTTCTTTGCCCAGAAAATCGACGTGAAGTGAAAAAAGTCATCAAAAAATATAAAACAAAAATCAGGATTCAAATTATGAAAATTTCCCACAAAGGAGAACTGGAATAATTTTCAAATTCAGCATTAAAAAGTAGCTCAGACAAGGGTTGATTAGGCAAAAAGGGTAAAAAAAATATCAACTTGAGTGGTGTCTTTGAGGAATAATTTCGAAGTGATTCGACATCACGATACGAAATATTTGAACAATTTTTTATAACTAATTTCGAAATAATTTAAACGTTCTTTGCAGCCCATTTCGAGGTTAATTTTCAATTGGTAATGTTCTGATTCGCCTTTAATATGTGATTCATTTTTAATGTTCAGTGATTGCCAGAATTTTAATAGCCTTAGTGCGAACTTTAAATTAGTAAAATTTGGTGAAATTCTACTTATTTCAATGAAATAAATTTTGCTGAAAATCAGTGATATTTCATTAACTTTTCAGCCCTAAAATTATCGTTTTTTCTGACAAATTGTGGATTAACAGAGAAATCAGTGATTTCATTACTTAATGCAAAAAGTCAGATTTTCACTAAATTCGACCAAATGAGGTTTAGACAGAAAGATTCATTCGAAAGAGTAGATTATATGTAGGTACGGTACTGTCGTTGGCTCATCGTAAAATTTTCATACTTCTTCTCTTATTACAAATTGTTTTCGAATCGTCGAACGGTACACCGAGCTGAAGATCGAACTCCACGTTCGATTTTCCGCCTAGAAATCGAAGCCAAAAAATTCAAATGTAGTTGCGTACGATACGATTAAAAACCCAAAGCTATAAATAAGGAGTGTCGGAGAAGAACTTATGACTCGATTGTTATACCTACTCGTGTGGGTAATTCAACATACCCTGAGGGAATGGCACGATCTAGTTGATAAATCGTCATATTCGAATGCGGAACCTGAGCCGTGTATCCACGTAACGTAACAAAAATACGTTTCAGCAAACGTGTTTTCTGCATAAATATTTTTCTGGTGTGGTAGATTAATCGGCCATTATTTTGCAGGTCAAAAACAGCCGAATGTTCGTCGAGTGGAGTATGGATCGGAGATCTACCTTTCTGCGGTAAGTTGCGGTTTATTGTTTGCTTTGGCCTTGTGAGCGATCAACGGTTGGAGCGTTGAAATACTTATGCCAGCTTGGTAATCACCTCGTCGATTAGAATTTAGAACATGCCGATGATTTTGTGTATATATAGGTTGTTCTGTCTTTTAGTGCTGGAAAACTGATGGGATTATGTTGGCTCAAATATTCACTATGAAAGCCATAAAAATTTTCACCACCAAAATATGTAGGGCCATATTCATAAACGATACTTGAGTATCACTTGGATAAGTAACGAATTTTTAAAATATTTCCTTTTAGGATTAATGGAGTCTTGCATACAAATTTTTTATTCGAATCGAATAATCAGATGCATAAGTATCGATTTATCATTAAAAAATCATGAAATTATCATTTTATAACTCAAAAAATTTGCGTTTTAAAATTCGTTACTTAGCCAAGTAATACTCAAGTATCGTTTATGAATATGGCCCGTAGTCTATTTTTGAAATTGAAAGAATATTATTTGTTTGGAATGCAAAAACAAATTCTCAGTGACATTTTAAATGTGATACCTTGATATTGTAAAAAAAGTATTCTTTCTCACCTAGGTAACATATTTTTTCAAACAGAACAGGTACATAAATGTATATTCAAGCGGTTAAAATTAGCTTCGAAAACCTAACAAAGTTAATTTTTATTACGGTAACCACTGAAAAGTGATACTTTTGCCTTTTTTTTTTTTGAATTTTAAATGGGAGGAGAAATGATGGTTCAAAAATTATGACCAAATATGTCCCAAAATTGAATTATTAGATTGAAATAAGGTCATAACTTTTCCGACCAAAAATTCAATTTTATGATTATAAGAGCAGGCTGCTTCTTTTTCTCCCTTTCATTACAGATTCCGGCCCTTCTCTAATTGTGTCGAGACATCGAAATAACTACATGAAAATTTCACACCATGATTCGTTCGATGTTACTTCTTCTAATGAATCTCAAAAAAATTCAGCCATGTCCAAAACATATGTAGGTACCTATTTTTTTGGTTTCTATTCTGGCGTAGAGTGAGATTCATTTTCAAAATTTTGAGATAATCATCAAAATAATTGAATGTTGAATAGCATAAAATGCAAAAAAAATCTATAGAATTAAATTTTTTCTAACCAAATTGTCCTGTTTCTTCATTTTTTGAAAAATTAACATTTTTTATCAAATAAAAGCCTATTTTGTATGAAATTGTTGAGCTTTTTGGCGTTGATTCGAGCTTATTTAAAAATTTATACGTTTTCAAAAAGTCCCTGCTCAACTTTTTCCGGGCCCTGTGGTAATGCACGTTCCATATACCAACCTTTCTCTCTCTCCCCCACTCTTTGGCAAACAAAAATTATTTTCTGCTGCTATCTTTTGAAAACATTACCTCCTAGAACTCAACCAAAAGAATCTGTTCTATTATAGAAAAAATGAAGTTTCAACATGAAAAATTTGACCCGAATCGAATAAATTTCAACCCTGATCATTTTTTGTTGGATTAATTTTTACTTTGAATCTAAAAAAAGGGAAATTCACTTTTAACTCAATAATTGATAAAATAATCATCTGAAAAGACAAAGAGGAGTATTCCCACATGAAATAAAATTTTAAGCCCGAACAAAAATGAATCGAAAATATCA
Source organism: Pseudococcus jackbeardsleyi (assembly GCA_038380155.1). Taxonomy (NCBI): domain Eukaryota; kingdom Metazoa; phylum Arthropoda; class Insecta; order Hemiptera; family Pseudococcidae; genus Pseudococcus; species Pseudococcus jackbeardsleyi. The sequence continues at coordinate 2,765,468 of CM076240.1, forward strand.
TATTTCCAAAATTTAAATTTCTCAAGTTCATTTCTCGAATTTTGGAAATTTCAAAATTAGGTACTTAATTGCCCTGTGAAGTATGAAAATTTGGTCTAATCAACGATCGAAATGAAGTGAAAATTGGTGTACTCTATTTTCGATCTCCTGAATTGATTGGAAGCAGTTTCAATCCGCTCTGGAATTTTCAGAAAATTTTAGTATAATATTTTCCCATTATACTAACTCTCATTTTGAATCAGTGGAAAAAACTGAAAAAAGATCAGAATTTCAGCAGAGGAAAAATTAGCAAAATGCTTTGCTCACATTGATGACTCATTTGATTCATTAAAGTGCAATATTCAAATCGTGATTATACGTATATTGTGTTGAATTTCGTATGGATCATCACTTTCTCATTTATAAATCATTGAAGGAGAAAATCAGTGAAAAATTTTTACTAAAAACAAATCAGTGAGAAAAATCACTCGAAAATCAGTAAAAATTTACTGGAAAATCAATAAAGTTTATGAATTTAGCTGAAAAACCAGTGAAAATTTTTGAAAAATCAGAAAAATTCTTTGAAGCTGATTCAGAATGAGAGACATTTTTACGAGCTTCTCTCCACGCTGAAAAATTTCAAAATTTTCCAAGGTACCTAATTCCTTGCTTTTCTGTTTTTTGTTTCAAAGTTTCATATTTTCCATGGCAATGAGGTAATTTCGAGGTCAAAAATTTGCCAAAATTCAAGCAAGTGCATGTGAACTTTGACACCTAAAATTTTGAAAATGTGGTTCTTTTATGGTGTATTTCACTTTCCCTTCCTCCGCTGTACTTCGATTCTTTCCTGATTACCTGTTTCAAGGCTGGAACACCCTGTATAAAATCGAGATGAAAACTTGGTCAGGAAAAAAAAACATGAAATCTCGGATGGCCAATGCTATACATATTCAGTCCTATATACGAATAAAAAAATTATGGAAACATTTCGTCGGTAATTAATCACATAATAGTCAGGGAATGGTTTTGTTTAGTGGTCAGCTGCGTGCACTGACGTCCTGACCATGGTAACAATAGTCGTACAAAGCCAAAGCTTTGAAAAGGTGAAAGTGCATATGAGATACACGTAAATAGGTATACACTTCCATACGATAATCGTCGACTGTAGAACTGTACGCAACACCGGTGTTGAATTTCAAAGCTAACATTCACTTATGAAGGTTTCCGTATCTGTTTACTCAGAGCATACACGTCGAGTTATTTGTATGTAAGGCTATAGGTAGAGGTACCTGAACCTGTGGTATATCGAGCAAATCAGCCGTAAAGTTTGCACCTATAACGCTATAAACGCGTCTACGTTTGTCACAGGTATTCATATGTAGGTAGTAGGTACTCAAACATTTGTCTGGCATGGTCTCTTCCATGTACATACGTCTGGCGATTACCTTGCTCAAAAATTAGTTCCATTACTTTGCACAATGCCCTATTACACAGACATAATTCGGTTCGAACGTTTACAAGTGTACTATACCGGCGATCTGCGTACTTACAGGTGTGAATGTGGCAGTTCGAAGGCCAGCCAATCAGTCATCGACGGTCCGAGGTGGTGTGGCTGCAAATGCCAACGATGGCGAAAAAACCACCGTTCACGATGGCAAAAGGTGCACGGAAACGATGAAAGAAACGTCACCCTGGTGGCAGGTTGATTTATTGAGGCCATATCCTATCCGCGTCGTCAGAGTTACCACTAGAGGATGCTGCGGTGAGTGTTTTCCATCGAGCTGTTTTTCCATTTTTCCCGCATTCGTTTTGGTTTTGGTTGATTTTCTTCTTTTTTTTTTTTTCAATTATCGGTACTTTTACTTAACGCTGCGAGACCACCTGATGACCGGTAATTACACATGCACGATACAGAGCAGACAGTGGAAGGTGGAAGGCATTGCTGAAATTCCGCGTCTCTTTCTTGCAAGTGTAATAACCTGGCTATTTGAAAGATTTGCGGAAGAATGGACGACACGAATTGTGTCATCCTACGAAGCACCGGCGCGGCGTGGCGCGGCGCCCACATCTGCGTGATCTCGTGTGACCTTCTTCAAAGACTATGTAAATTATTTTCGCCTGTGTTGTCGATTGTTTGTTTCTCTTTTTGAAGATGTGCATCGTTCTTAACGTGATTCGTGCCACTACGAGTAACATACTGACCTTTTGAACTATGTGCGAGAAACTTGTTCAGGATGTCTGCTTTCTGGAAAATCTGGAAAAATCGGGAAATTTCAATAGTTTAAAAAAGTCGGGGATTTAAAAAAAAAATTTAAATAAGAGCAAATCACCTGAAAAATGTTTCTTTGCTCATTTCATCATAAATTTTTTGCCATTGCTTCCCTTCGATCAAATTTTCTATATCTCTTAGTACTTGGATATGATTTTTTTAATTTGATGCTTACTTGTCTAGCCCATTAAATTATGAATTTTTCAAACAAAAATTATGTATCTCCTTCGGTCGTGGGCTATTCCGTACTAAAACGGGACAAAAATTAAGTGGGGTCTCCGATTTTGCTCAAATTATTTTTTTACGAGTTCCTTTGGTGGTCTATTCACAGAACCCTGATCATTTTTTCATTGCAATTTTTCGCCAAATTACCCAACTTTGAGAGCTCATATCTCGAGATTTTTTGTAGGTACTTGGGGGAGAACTGTTTGCGGAGTTCGAAAGAGAATTGATAGGGGGATTCAAAAACATAAAACAATTAGCACATTTTGAAAAGCTCAAAGTTGAACTTTAGTGATAAAAGCTCAACTTCCATGATGAAAACAATAGATGAAAGCTATCATTTAAAAAATCTGAAAAAATTGCATTTTGTAGACTTTTTACTCAATTTTCAACCAACAAATATTCCAGATGGGATCTCCAGACCCCTGGGGATGCCGGGGTCCACAATTTTGATCAAAATTCGAAAAAAAAAATCGAAAAAGTGAAGTAACACATCGATTTTTATACTAATTCGAAGGCGCTGATTTCGAATATGTACTTGGTTATTTCATCCGACCTCTCTGAAACCCCTATTGCTCCCTTGATAGGGGCCAAAGTTCGAAAAAATGTAAAATAACGTGTGACCTATCGTTTGTTTGGTATTTGAGGGCACTGAGTTCAAATGTTGGCTTATTTTTTGGATTTGATTTTTCAGTGCCCATTTAGTCTTCAATTTTAGAGAAAAGTATGTTGAAAGATTAAAATAGCGTGTGATGTGTCGGTTGTTGCTAATCTGAAGTAGTCAGATTCGAATATCGACTTATACTTTTTAATTTTACCCCTTTCCTCCTACTCTAACCGATCGATATGTCACAAGTCATTTTAATTTTTTATCATACTTTCCCCAAAATTGAAGTTGGGGGTCACTGAACGGTCAAATCCAAAAATTAGCAAATATTCGAACTCAGTGCCCATAAATATCTAACAAACGACAGGTCACACGATATTTTCCATTTTTTTTTGAATTTTGACCCTCTCAAGGGGGTTAATAGGGGTTTCTGAGAATCGAACAAAAAAATCAAATACATATTTGAAATCAGCGCCTTCGAATTAGTATAAGAATCGATACGCTACTAAGTATACTTTTTCGTTTTTTTTTTAAAATCTTGGTCAAAATTTGGACCCCTGAACCCCCAGGGGTCTAGAGATCCCATTTTTAAAATTTGTTGGTTGAAAATTAGGTAAGAAAGGCTATTACTGTAATTTTTTCCGATTTTTTAAATTTATTGTGATCATCATGAAAGTTTAGCTTTCATCACCAAAATTCAACTTTGAGCTTTTCAAAATATTTGAAATATGATTATCATTTTTGAATCCCCTATAAATTCTCTGTCCAACCCCTCAAACTGTTTTCCTTCAAATATAATTCTATAATTTATCTCGAGATATGAGACCTCAAAGTTGTATAGTTTGGCCAAAAATCGCAAAAAATTCTAAAAATTACGAGGCCCCCGCTTTCTAGCTCCCTTGAAGCTTAGAAGAGAAGTAATGGTGGTTTTATGAATAGATAATCAAATGGAACTCGTAAAAACTTCATTTTTGGTCAGTTTTAGTATGGAATAGCCCTACAAATGTGTGACACCTTAAAAATCATTCAAAATCTTTATTGTTTTGGAAACAGGAAGCTCTTGACCATTATCACGTGATAGAATTTAACCCCCCCCCCTGGTCCCTTCCCACGCCTCATAAATATAATGTGTAAAAAATCTGTAAAATTTGAAGAAAAATCACGAAAGTCGTTTCGTTTCTACTCGTAAAATATTGTGAACACCCTATCATTTGATATTTTGTTTGTAATTTTGCAGGGCATCAGCCATTACAAGATATCGAAATCAGAGTCGGCAATAGTAGCCTAGAGTTGCAAAGGAATCCGCTCTGCGCCTGGTTTCCAGGCACTATTGGTAAGTTGATGAATGATTTTACGATTACGTCGTCCTTGCAGCGGACAGATGCTTTATTATAGCCAGTGACACTGACACGGTGGCGCGACGCGACGCGACGTGGCGATTAATTTGTTTTGATATGTTACAGAGGAAGGTGTAACCAAATCTTTTACTTGTGCTCGTACCTTAATTGGGCAACATGTGTTTATACAACTGGTTGGAACCGAAGGCTCGTTGTCGTTGTGTGAAGTAGAAGTATTCACTACCGATGGTAAGTTTTCGTCGTTAATTCTAAGTTGAGATTGTAGGTATTCTTTACAAGGATGTGGTTGTTGCATTTTATTGGGTGGAGCTACGTACGTAAACTATTACGGTGAAAAAATAGAGTAATTTCGTAACGTGGAAATTTCACTTTATAAAGAATGCATAATTGGTGTGCATTTGAAGTCAGTGGTGCGATTAGAGTTTTGTGGTGAGGTGAGGGGAATGTGGGGAACGGAAGTACTTGCTAATCAACGTCCGAAATTAGTAACATTAAAAAGAAAAATGGAATGTGGAAAGAAGGAAATTCATACGTTGGTGATTGTTTTTAGGAGGGAAAAAATACTGGTATTTAATCAGCTTGAATTCTAATGAACCTGTTTCTTGAATTTGAGCCTATGATGGATAATAAATTTACAGGAGAACCATTCAGGAGGAGGGGGTTAAAAATTTGAAAAATGTACGACTCAATTGAAAGTTTTTTTGACCAAATTACAATTTTCATTTAATTTTTTCCACTCAATGTGCAAAATTTCAAATTTTTCTGTTCATTTTGAAGGTGAAAAAAGTGATGTAAAGATCTTGAAATTGAATAAAAATCGGTCCCGAAAAAATTCTTACTTTTGGCTCGAAAATATTGTATTTTCCGAATTTAAGATTTTATTCGAACTTTGTTCATTTTTTCTTTGCACTGATGAAAATTTAACAAAGGATCAAAATTATTTCAATTTTTTATGACTAAGGTGAATTTTTTGGGCAGAATGGCGTAAATATCTGACTGAAGAGTCTTGCAGAAATTATGAAATGGAATTTGTCTGATTTTTTCTAAATCCAAATTATGATTTTGATATTATCTATTCAAAGCAGGAGGCAAGCTGTTTCCTCTGTTATTCTCTCTTTCGGTCTAGCCTTGATTTGATCCCTTGTAGAAATTAAATAGAGATAACGAGCAGGAAAAAAAAAATTAAAAATAGCACTTTGAACTCGCCAATCAAATTCAAATATCAGCGAAGGTCACACCACATTTCACTCGAGAAACATCTGCGCTTTTAACAAAGTTATTGTTGTCAATCAATCAGTCAATCAATCATAGGAAAGCGAGGTAAGGGGAAAACGTATAATTTGATTGACACATTTGAACAGAAAGAAGTAAGAAATGCCCCAGCCCCAATAAGAAGAGATCACCGGATCACCGACGATAGAGAACGAAAAATGAAATCGTTTTTCAGTTTCAATTTTCTCAATTTTTTATACTTCGGTTTAGCTCCTGCAGATCACAAATGAATTTTTTTTGAAAAATTTACGATTGGGACGAATTTTCCATCCCTTTTATCACCTCATTTGAATCCACGTCTATAAGACTAGATCAAATTGGAACCATGACATTTTAATAAATCCTCTCAAAAACGGTGAAATTGCATATTTTAGTTTTAAAAAATGGATGCGAATATAGATTTACTTTTTGATTCTACCTCTTTCCTCGTGCCCTATTAGACTCCCCTCCCCCCGAATTATTCGTACATATTTTCCGGTCAAAGGTGGAGGAAAATGATAAAATCAAAAAGTAAATCTATACTATTCCAGGGTAGGGTATCTAACGGGTAGTGAAAGTAGTGAAAAAGTAGTGATTTGAAAAACCGGTCATGCCGGTAGTGGAAAAGTAGTGAATTCAGACGAAAATTTGAAAAAAGTAGTGAAGAAATGAAAAAATTTCAAAGACGCGAAATTCATTTTTTTAAATTTCAAAAATTGTTCATTTTTCATTTATTTCATTTAAAATAAAGATTTTTTTTCTAATTTCATTTTTTTTCTCTAAAAAATTTTGATCGTTTTTTTTTTTTTGTATGTTGGAAAGAGAGTCGATTGTTTTGGGGGGATACAAATTGAATTTTTTTTTAAAAAAAAAAGTAGTGAAAAAGTAGTGATTTTACAAAAAAAAAATCAGTTAGATACCCTGTATTCAAATTCTACGCTCTCAAATCAGTGACAACCAATATGTCAAACGCCATTTTATTTTTTTAACAGACTTTCCCCAAAATTGGAGAGCTAGAGGGGCACTGAAAGGTCAAATAAAAAAAATTAACAAATATTCGAACTTAGTTCCCTCAAATATCTTATAAACGACAAGTCGCACGTTATTTTTGATTTTTTCAAATTTTGACCCTATCGAGAGGGCTAAGAGAGGGGTTCAGAGGGATCGGATGAAAAAACCAAGTACATATTCGAAATCAGCGCCTTCGAATTAGTAGAAATCAATGTGCTACCTTACTTTTTCAATTTTTTTGAATTTTGATCGAAATTCCGGACCCCTGTCCCCCCAGAGCTTTAGAGATTTCAACTTGGAAATTTTTTAGTTGAAAAAAGGGTAATAAGGGCTACTTACTGTAACTTTTACTTTTTCATATTTTCAAATGGTAACTTTCATTTTTTTCTATCAATTCTTTTTCAAACCTCGCAAACAGTTTTCTCCCGAGTACAACCAACTTCAAAATTGCCCCCCTCCCGACTTCTTGAAAGTTGGGAAAAAATAATCGTGGTTTTGTGAATAGACCACCAAAAGGAACTCGTAAACAAAAATTGAGCAAGATCGGAAGCCCCGACACTTCATTTTTGCCCCGTTTTGGTATGGAATGGCCTAGCTCTGTGTTCAAATTCACCTAAACCAATAAAATTTCATCGTCAATTGTCAATTCTTCTCTTGCAAATCCAAAAGTCTTAATTAGCGAGACATCAGGGCTCTAAACTGTAACGAAATTTTTTACTTTACTTAAAATCTTCATACAAAGATAACTTTCCCAAGAAATTTGTCGACTCGAACTCAGCCTTCTCACCAACACATCGCTCCTAAACGTACCGTAATCTATTAATCTGAAAAAATTACTCTCGATGCCAGCCCATTCTTCTCGCCATAGCACATATTTTTTCGTCAGTTAGATAATGCCATTGGAATAATAACCATAAACGATGCGATTTCAGATACTTAGCTAATTTTACTATAGCACGTAGTACACCGCAACGTATTATAAATCATTCGGTTGCGACGCGCTGGTATCTTTCGTAAATTGTAAGCAAGCGACGCGGCGGCGACGATTAAATACGAGTTATGCGCGATGTTGAGTTTAATTCGAAGCGTAATTTTTTAAAATTATTCCACATTTTCGGGTATTAAATATTGCCTAAATACACCAACGTCGTGAAAGGTTTACAAAAAAAAAACAACAACAACTATACTTATAGGTATGTCTTTGTACGTTGCCTAGACCTACGTGAACACCAAGTCCCTCGGTGATCTAAAATCGATGCAATTTCATACGAAAATTCTCCAATTAACTTATCAATATCACCGCAGAGATGTAGGTATAGGTAATGGGTATTATTTACATAGTTGAAAAATTTAAGCCACCTATAGGTGGTTATCGGTGAAGAGAAGTTGAAAAGCCACTAGGACGAATGAAGCGTGAAATCATGCATCAAAGCGTCAGCTCTGGCTGTGCGTGCGAGCGCGCCGCGGAATAAAAGTGAACGTAATGGAGGCCAATTATACTCCGCTTGTTTAATCCTTTTGTGAATATTTAACAAGAAAGGTTGAAATTTTGCGGCTATAGCAGCGCGATGGGTAATTATACCCGCGAGCGCGTCGTATAAAAGTGAAAATGCTAATGGCTAATGGCTGCGCAGCATTTAAGACGTTCATTAATCAAAACACATATACTTCTTGCCACATGTGTACATTATAGAGAGATTTCTTTTAAATGACTGCAATGTTGGTACGGTTTTTGTAGTTGATGTACAATTTGGTCACTCCATAAATTACGATTTCCGTTGCAGAATTTACTAACGATCGTTGCGCGCCCGCTGGACTTTCCAACGAAGCTGAACTCACATCGTTTAACAGAATTTGCTACGAGTTCCACGTCGGCAAAGGGGGATCGTTCGATGAAGCCAGGACCAATTGTCGAAAAAATAACGGAGATTTGTTGCACGGTTTCAAGGGGTCTACTACTTCTTTCCTGATTGGCGAGCTGGAGAGGAGGAAAGATAAAATGAAGACTCAGCTTATTTGGATCGGTGCCCAGAAGGAACCTGGATTGTCGTCTAGGACTTGGAAATGGGTCGATGGTAAGCATTATTTACAGAGGTTGCTTGATTTTCGTGGAATTTGAAGTTGAGTTTTGGCTTCGATTGTTGTAGGTGAGATTATAGCGAAACCGTCGTGGGGTAAAGATCAACCTAATAATTATAACGGAGAACAAAACTGCGTCGTACTGGATGGCGGAAGAAATTGGCTGTGGAATGATGTGGGATGTAATTTAGATTATTTGCTTTGGATTTGCCAGAATAGTAAGTTGATTACATTGGTACCTATTCATTTATTTGAGTTTTGTTTGTTTCAATATTCTCAGCAGGTAAAAAGACTGTGATCATTGATCAATTGAAGCGATTTGGATCTAGGCGTATAAAATAGGCAATTTATTCGACGTAGCGTAATAATATTTTCAGCATTATCGTGTTGAAGGCATTTCAGATTGATTGTTTTCTTACAGAACCTGCTATCTGCGGAAGTGCCGATAAGAAGGTCAACACGACAATCGTTGGTAACGATAAATCGGTGGGTGCTGTTATCGAATACAAATGTCCCGTAGATTATGTAATAATCGGCGATCGAAATCGAACATGTACCAGCGATGGTTTTTGGTCTGGCCAAGCACCTTCTTGCATGTGTGAGTATTAATTAGCATCTTAAGCTTGGATTGTAGAGTTGGTGATGTAAATTTTTCTCATGAGTAGCATACAAAAAAGTAAAGAAATTAAGTATAAAATTTACCTGCTATCCCCCCCCCCTTCACTCATGCTTCATGAGTGTCCTTTTTCAAAGCATACTATAAAACTAATTTTTATTTTATGTAGGTAGTTATAGTACGTACAACGAAAGAAGGAACTTTTCCCCTACTCGACTCGAAACACGGAAACCAACGACGCGCGATGATTTAAAATGTCGTCCAATCACAACTCAACGTTCTTAAATTTTGTGGTAGGAGAATGTAGGGGAAAAGTTCCTTCTTTCGTTGTACGGACTATAATAGATTTCAAAATTAATTGTTGATGAAAAAAAAAAAAATAGAAAAAAAATGTTTATTTGCAAATTTTTTTAAAATGGACATTCTTGAATTATTTTTTTGAAAGAAATTCATTCATCAGTTTTGCAATAAGTAAGTATTGACTTTAACCATAGAGTAAGATACTATTTGGGTTGCTGAACACGAATCTGGCATCGGATTTTCGATTCGGCCATTCAGTTGACCAATATTCGCAATTTTTTATCGAGTTTTTTCGATTTTTCTGGACGAATATCTCAAACACTATTCTTTTGAACCAAAATCCGACGCCAGATTTGTGTTCAGCGACCAAAAATCTACTTAAAAACTCGATCCAAGCGCATTTGGCGAATAAAAATTTTCCGTGTCACCGTTTCCTGAAAATTTTCCGACTTTTCTGGGCAAATATCTCAAAAACTATACCTTTAAACCGAAATCCGACGCCGGATTCGTGTTCAGCGACAAAAAATCTACCTACAAACTGAATCCAAGCGCATTTGGTGAATAAAAATTTTCCGTGACACTGTCTCTTGAAAATTTTCCGACTTTTCCGGGCAAATATTTCAAAATTCCTTTCAAAACGAAATCCGACACCGGATTCGTGTTCAGCGACAAAAAATCTACCTACAAACTCAATCCAAGCGTATTTGGAGAATAAAAATTTTTCGTGTCACTGTCCCCTAAAAATTTTCCGAATTTTCCGAGCGAAAATATCAAAAACGCCACCTTGAAAATGTTTATTCGTGATGGAATCATCTAAGCCAGATTGACCAAAAAATGAAGAAGGCGTAATTTGCCTTCCATTTGTAAAAAAATTTGACGTTCAGGCCAAAAAATTGGTTTGTTGAAAATTCTTTGTCAGAAACTGTTCAATAAGACTCTGGGGAACGAAAATGGAAGAAAATTTGGAAAATTTGAATTAGAAATTTTAACGAAAGTTGATTGGAGAATTTTTAGCATTTTGATGGAGCATTTAGAACCAGTTCAAATGAGTGGGGATAGAAGTACAACTTGATTTACTTGAATGATGTCAAATTGCATTTAAAGTCGAAAAATTAAGTAAATCTTTCAAAAATAATAGCCCAAAATTTCGTAATGACTTGAAAAAACTGGGAACAATTGGGCTTCGAATCAAAAAAATATCATGAAAAATTTCATTTTGATCGAAAATTTTGAATTTTTTGGTCTTATAAATATTAATGAATTGAAGAAAGGATTTGGGGAAAAAATTAGATCCGGTTGGATCTGAAAATGCGCTATTTTTTGGATCCAAATAGTTCCACGTAAATCCAAATTGATCCAATTAAAGACATTTTCCCCTTTTAATTCAGATGAAATTCGATCCAATTGCATCCTTTTAGATCTTTTTAGATCTCTTCTGAACTTTTTGAATCCTATTGTAATTTCATAATTCTACTAGATTTTTTATCCGATTGGGGCCAAAAAGATACAATTAAAGATTCAATTTTTTTCAATTTCAAGAAAGAAATGTCTTTAATTGGATTAAGGTGGATTTATTTGTATCCACTTGGAGGTTGAATCCGATTCGATCTCGCCATCCTTCGGATTCAGTTGAATCCAATTTTTTTCAGGGGAAACTAATAAACATTGAATTGCTGTAATTTGTGAAATTGGAAGGTAGTTGATATAATTTTATCGTTCTTAAAAAATTAATTTTTGTGTGAAGAAATGATTGAAATTTTTAACACATTTTTTAATGAATTTTCCGTGCTGTATAGCAAACGTAGGCTATTCGAATTTTTATATTTTACTTATTCATTTATTCCAGATGTAAATTGCGGTCCTTTACGTGGCATAGAAAATGGCGACGTAATCTTGGTAGATAATCGAACAACTTACGATGCAAAAGCACTCTACAGATGCCATTCGAATTATACTCTAATTGGACAAGACACCAGGAAATGCAATGAAGACGGTACTTGGTCTGGTCAACAACCTCAGTGCCTATGTAAATCGAAATTATTGTCTACATAGTCTAAAAATTATCCAGAATTGAAAATCTAAACGTACTATTCTTTTTCGTCAGTTGATTGGTGTCCAGAACCACCTCAAATCCAAGGAGGCACTGTTACCATCAATGGGAAACGTACTGGATCCAAAGCTACATATAAATGTCACGCTGGTTACATATTATTCGGTCATCAGGTTCGTAAAAATATTCATTTTTGGAAAAGTTATCTGAAATTTGTTCTTTCTAATTCGTAAATATCGATTTGAAATAGGAGCTGACTTGCGATGTTGGAGGAGAATGGTCTGGTAAAGCTCCAACGTGCCGATATATCGATTGTGGAACACCAGCAATTATTGAAAATGGGCAATTCAACTTGGTAAACGGTACTACCACCTTTGGTAGTTTTGTTGAATATTCTTGCCTTGAAGATTATTGGTTAGAACCTCAAAATCGCAGAAAGCAGATGTGCCTTAGGGAAGGAAAATGGTCTGCTGAAGCTCCTACTTGCGAACGTAAGTGTGTTTACGTTTTTATGAATTGGAAAATAACTTCATCCATAAGAGCTGATTTTGTCCTAATGACAAACATTTTGTTATCTCTGGTACGAAATAAGCATTGACCGTCTCGAAAGACAAATAAAAGAGGATGTAAATGGTCCCTCGAAGTTGAATTTTTGTTGAATTTTCAACATTACTGCAGAAAATGTAAAAAAAATGTGTAGGAATCAAATGTATTCAGCAAGCAGTTGTTTTCTTGTTTTTCAGATTATTTTTAAAGATCATTCATTTTTTAAACTACATTGTAAGATCTTTTTTGTGGTTTTATTACTTTTTTCTGACTTAGAAATACTATATTTTTGACTTCTTAAAATGTTTCATTTTTAGGAACCCCTGAAAAGCTAAAAATTCAATATTTTTACGAAATGTATATTTTTTCAATTTATTTTTACGCCATCGCCATAGGCTCAAAATTTAATTCAAAGAGTTATTAAGGATTTCTTTGAGTTTTTTTCGAAAGGATTGATTTTGGAAACCCCTAAGAAAGTGTGAACTTTTTGAATACATTCCCTCTAAATTTATTATCGTAATTTTTTCACCAGCGATAATTTGCTTTTGCTTCTGAGTCTAGATAAATATTACGAATTTCACCAATACTACTTACCTGCGTATGCTCCAAACGATCCTTTTCATATTGACATTTAACGTTAATAAAATTGCATAACTAGTTTGCCGTAAATAATTTTTCAGCGCCATTTCATCGTCAACTTTACTCGTTTCTGCTGATAACTTAATGTTATTCCCTGGTACCTCTAATTCTAAAGGAAGGTACAATTGCGTGGTTTTTCACTTTCAACTCAGAAAAATGACCGTAAAAACTTTTTGCAGGAGTTCCCAAAATTGACGTTTTAAAATACGACTCGAGCCAACATTATGAAAAAAATTTCAAACTCTAATTTAATTATGTCGAGCTCGTTATGCAAATTTACATGATAGATGGATGCATTTGGCGCAAACTAAAGGTTTTTAGCTTTCAGTGGTTCCCAAAGATGGGTTTTTATTAAATTGTCTGATACCTATTTAAAAATTTTCAGTTGATTTTTTTACCTTTTTTTCATTTTTTTAAATTGTTGAGGAATTTTCATAATTCCAAGTGATCGACAAATTTTTCATATTGATCACTGGTCGCTTGGTCGGTCATTTTTTTCTCTCAATTTAAATCGCTCAAGTCACTTTTTTGCATGAATAACGTTAAATTTTTAATACATTCGAAACCGTATTCGTCATTAATCGAAAATGGACTCTTTTATTCGAGTTATCATCATTTATTAAAAATATTTGTATTTAATGACACAGTGATAACTTGTGGCGAGCCTGAACTACCTGCCGGCGGATATGTGGTCGGATATGATTTCAATGTTCATTCAAAAATCGAATTTCATTGCGAACCCGGATATCTATTGGTTGGCCAGAGTTTGCTGGAGTGTACTTCGCAGGGAGAATGGAACGTGAATCCTCCTACATGCCAATGTACGAAAAATCCTTTCTAAAATCTATAATCAATTTTATTCTAGTCCAATTTTATTATTTTTTAATCACCCAGATATCGATTGCGGTAAATTACCACCATTATTGTACGGATCGATCAATTATTTGAATAATACCACCCATTTGGACTCGGAGATCGTATACACCTGTACACGTAACTACAGATTGGTCGGATCTCCGATGCGTAAATGTATGGAAAATCAAGCTTGGAGTGGTACCGCTGCTAGATGCGAAGGTATGCATTGAAAATTTGAACAATTCCTGATTCAGACAAACAAGAAAAAATCTCATTGTGGACCTGTTTTTTTAGAAATACGATGCCCCGAACCAACCGTACCAGAGCACAGCATATTATCAGTAACTGGAAACGATCGAGTATATGGCAGAACATTAATCAGAACGTCGAACGATCCGGCTAGCCAAATAACCTACAAAATTGGATCTTTAGTCAAGTATCGTTGCGAAAGAGGGTATAAAATTTTAGGAGAATCGTTGAGTACTTGCGAAGATGACGGCACATGGAGTCGAGAAATACCTCAGTGCGTTTGTAAGTATCAATACATTTTTCCCAAAAGAATCACAATGGTGGAACTATTTGTATAATTTTTCAATTTCCTTCTCAGATGTTGATTGTGGTATGCCGGAAAATGTGCAACATGGCAAGTTCATTTTACCATCGAATGTTACTTACTATGGGGCTGCTGTTTTGTACGAATGTGATCCTAATTACGAACTGGACGGCCATGCTCGAAGATTATGTATGGAAAATGGCACTTGGAGTTCCGAAACTCCATCTTGTAAAGGTATTGGAATCAAAATGAGATTTCATGATCGATTTGAAGCATAAAAATTATTTTTAACGTTTACATTTCATTTTAATGTTTGAATGTTTGCAGAGGTGCTATGTTCAGAGCCAGAAACCAGCGATGGCATGTCTGTCAAAGTGTTCAAATACAGTGTCGGAGGAATAGCTCAGTACTCTTGCGCCAAAGGTTTATACATAGAGGGCAATGCAAGCAGAGAATGTCTCAGTAAAGGCACCTGGAGTGGTAAAACACCAGTTTGCAAATGTAAGTAGTTTCTTTGCTCTGGAATTGAACTTAAGACCCCTGGGGATGCCGGAGTCCACAATATGGATCAAATTTTTTAAAAATCAAAAAAGTAAAGTAGCATATCGATTTCTACTAATTCAAAGACGCTGATCTCAAATATGTACTTGATTTTTTCATCCGACCCCTCTGAACTCCTCTATTAGACCCCTTGATAAGGGTCAAAATTCGAAAAATCGAAAAATAACGTGTGACCTGTCGTTTGTTAGGTATTTATGGGCGCTGAGTTCGAATATTTACTTTTTTTTTGGATTTGACCCTTCAGTGCCCACCTAGTCGCCCAATTTTGGGGAAAAGTATGTTGAATAATTATAATTAAATTACGTGTGACGTATCGGTTGTGTCTAATTTGAGGTCGTAGAATTCAAATATCGACTTATTTTTTGATTTTACCCCTTTACCTCCTGCTCTAACTGACCTTCCAAATTAATCGTACGTATCTTTCAGTAAAATTACGAAGTCCACCTCTCAGCTCCCTTGAGGGTTAGAAGAGAAATTATGGCGGATTTATAAATAAACCATCAAGGAAAACTTGTAAAAAAAAATTGAGCGAAATTGGAAGATTCGACTTCATTTTTGGTCCGTTTTAGTATGGAATAGCTTAATTATCAACTTCTCTAGTCTAGACATTTTTTCAAAAACTCTATATTATCTTGAAAGGTTTTCATTTGGAGTTTCTCAAAAAATTTCGGTTCAATTTTTTCAACTTTTTTTATCCTAAAAATTTTAGAGTTGGAAAAAAAATTTGACCAAAATGTCTTTATTTTTCAGCCGTAGTTTGTGATCACCCTCCGTCCATTGAAAATGGACGAGTTATCGTAGTTAATAATTCAAGAACGTATAACAGCGCCATCGAATACCATTGTGTTCCTCATTATCAACGTGTGGGCCCATATCTACGAAAATGTATGGATAACGGACGTTGGTCAGGAGAAGAACCCAAATGCGAATGTAATTTTCTTTTGATTTTTTGAGTATTACTTATGCAAATTATAATCTTATTCGTTGATTTTCAGTCATCAAAGCTGACGGACGAGATGGTTCAACTGTCAGTTTCTTCATTAGTGTCGGTATCGGAGCGATTCTATTCCTTTTATTCCTTCTCGGTGTTGTATACCTGAAACTGTAAGTAATTTTTATCATTATTTCGAACCATATTTCACCCATATAACACCGTACAATTTCTTAGAAAAAAACCAAAACCGGTCAAAAACACAGAAAACATCCAAGGAGCCAATAAAAAAGAAGAAGAAGGAGCAGCAGCAATGTCTTATGCTAGTCTTAGCGACGGTAACGCCAGCAACATCTACGAACATATACCAGGAAGCGAAGAAAGCATGTACGATTCACCTTACGAAGGTCTCAGTCACTACGAACCATCACCTATTTCTGGTCGTAGTAACGCGGCCACAGTCACTATCAACGGAGTCGCTGTCCGTTGATTTTGACCATTTACCTATTTGTTTTGTGTTAATTTTTTATTTATGTGTGTACTGGATCTCCACGTTATTTATTTATTCTATATTCGGTTCCGAGTCAGAGAAATTTCATCGTTCTCTTGATATACCCAAGCATTCGCCTGATTCGAGTATATTGAGCGAATGAGCTCCTGTGGAAAGTTCGTGCCTATATTACCTAGTACCTAGACCTACATCACCGTCATGAAATCGTGATTTTTTTTTCATTTCTTGTCCAATTACATCGAGACGATTTGAATGACATTCGCTGCGAATTAATCACAAATTAAGGCTAGTCTTTCTTTGATTTATAACATTTTTGTTGAATGTGATAGTCTTGTACATTGAATGTAAACTATTTTCTTGTTTTCGTATATTTTATAGCATTGTTTATAATTTTTCTCGTTTATTTTTTTTTCTTCATTTTTTTGGAAAAAATTGATCGTGTATATAATTTTATTTGAGCGAATTTTTAATTTTATATCTACATAATACCTAGTAAGTACGTATTAAATGAAATGTGATATTTTTATGAAAGTTGAAAAGTTATCCGAATTTTTCATTACGACTTCAAAAGTCGTGAATTGCAGATGTTCGAATTATCGCTGAAATAGAATAAAGTTTACGTTTTTCTCTTTTTCATCAATATTTTGTTTGTTTTTTCTAGAATTATTTGTCAACAAGAGTAACTGCACTGCTGGCTCAGTCGATGAAATAATTTTTTTCAAGGGCAAGGTGACTAGTTGATTTTTCAAAAATTGGACAATATCTTTCAAAGTAGTTTTTTAAAAACTGAAAAATTCCTCAAAAATTGGATAGTTTCCCAAATTAAATGGGTTCTCTATATTCGGATGATTTCTGAATATCAGGTACTTGGGGTTAGTTGTTTTAACGTAAAGGACAGTTGTCCAAAACTTGGAAAAAATACCTTGGATAATTTTTTTAAAAGTGGTCAATTTTTTAAACCGTGGAAAATTTTTTTAAAATTTGAGTATTTGTTTGTTTTACTTATTTGTATAGGCTTAATATTTTGCAGTCTGACTCCTTTCAAAAAAATATTGCTTTTTTAAAAAAAAATGACTTATTTTGTTTAAAAAATTAGGCTGAAACTTGAAAAGTTCCATTTTTGATGATTCAACCACTTTTTAAGACTTTTTTCTGCTCTCGCAATCAATTTGGAAATTTGAAGATTGAAAACATTGAGAAAATAGAAATAGATACCTAACCTAGCACTCAGTCACATGAAATGATAAAGCATACGAATAACCATTTTTTTCACTCTAAAAGTTTTTAGAAAGAAATACTCAAGTACCTTAGTCCGATACGAATTATGAGATCATCAGTGACATACCTATGCACTTATTCTTAGACGAGATAGTTTCTAAAATGACGTAATTCCACTCACAAGAACGAGAAACAAGTATTCTCGTAATTATTCCACTTATCTGTGAGAAAACCGAGACGATGTCATCGGTTTCTTTCTTAGGTTTTTTTTCTTCATCAGTAGATTAAAACGTTTGAATAAGTAGAATCGAGAATATTATTCTAAGGAATCGGCGAGTACTTATTGTCAAACAATAATCACCATTTGCTAACGACCTACATTTCATGGTATGCCAGTTACCATAAACAGCAATGTTATTTTTTATACCATATAAGTAAATGTTATGAAGGGAATTATGGTAACAAGTTTGTGGTGTGAACTCGAAGTCGAGCATCTAAAAAATTAAAATTGGCCAAATTAAAAATAATAATTAGGTGCTAATTAAAATTTAAAATGAATCAAAATCATTAAATAATTATTGAATTTCGCACCTAATAGGTAATGATTTACGTACATACCTACTGAAATTCTTTTCAAAATTGAATCGAAAATTGAAGTACTTAGGAGTAGGTAGTAATCATTTATTTGTTTTTTGAGTCACTGAGCCATAAAATTAAATTTTTTAAAGTTCTTGTTCTTACGATTTCAAAAAAAATATGAAAAATTCCAAGGTTAAAATTCTCTTATCGGAAGAAAAAAAATATCACCGAAGTGGCAACACTGATATTTGATAATGTGTCAACGTTGATCACACTTCTCTTTCATTACACTTTGTGTTTGAAATCAACGTTAACTTTTGATTAGTCATAAATATTTGACGATTGATAATACGTGTAGTGAAATTTCGTGTTCTGTATCCCATTTTAAACCTTAATTTGCTCTTAAACGAGTGTATTTTCATTGAGAAACATTTTATTACCAGCTGAAATCGTGGAGCATAACAAGAGGTTAGTTTTTTATGATAATTCAGTTTCTGAAATTTTCAAATCCATGATTAAGATTTTTAGAACAGGGTAGGGTATTAACGGTGTTGTTTGTTCTCATTTCAGCATTATGTCTAACCGTAAGGCTGCCGGACGCCGAGCCAACACAAAGAAGCGAGCTCAAAGAGCTACTTCAAACGTGTTCGCCATGTTCGACCAGGCCCAGATTCAGGAGTTTAAAGAAGCTTTCAACATGATTGATCAAAATCGCGATGGATTCATCGATAAAGAAGATTTACACGATATGCTTGCCTCTTTAGGTCATCTACTTCCTAAAACTTACATCGTCATACAAATTCGTACTTGGTTTACTAACGTTGATTGTTCTACAGGTAAAAATCCAACTGACGATTATTTAGAAGGAATGATGAATGAGGCCCCAGGACCGATCAATTTCACCATGTTTTTAACCTTATTTGGTGAGAGATTACAAGGCACAGATCCTGAGGATGTAATCCGGAATGCGTTTTGCTGCTTCGACGAAGATAATACTGGTGTAATCAATGAAGAACGTCTTCGAGAATTACTCATAAGTATGGGCGATCGATTTACCGACGAAGATGTACGTGTGTTGTCATAAATTACGTGTTTTTTTCCGCAAATTATCCGAGTAATGAATTACGATTGTTGTTTAGGTTGATGAAATGTTTAGAGAAGCTCCAATTAAGAATGGAATGTTCGATTACGTAGAATTTACCCGTATCTTGAAACACGGAGCCAAAGATAAGGATGAGCAATAACCAGATATGAGAATACCAGGGTTGGATACAGATCTTCCGAAGCTTGAATCATGATGAGAAATTTCCGCGATCTAAAGTATCAGTTGGATCTAAATTGAAGTGTTAACAGACTCGTAGAACTTATTTATTTTCAAAATTTCGGAATTGGAGATGAAATATGAAATAGTGATACCAGATGTACAATTTGCAGTATTTTTCTCTTAGATTCGACCTACTAATTGTTGGTCTTTCGACGATTATGTTTTAATCTGAATCATATTTAAATACTGAAATTTAGGATCAGATCTAGTCGAACTCTGGATTATTCATTTCTGTAAGCAAGATGGTAAAAATGTTTTTTAATCTTACCACTATTTATTTAATTCGTACTTATTATTGATTTTAATTTCATTTTTTATTGTCATTTTTACTATTTTTTTAAAAATAGAATACATTTCTCTTAACAACAAAGGTGTTTTTCTCAAAAAATAAGGGAACTTGAAACGATAAGTTTTAAAGATCTTTCGTCTGGAATTGAAAAATTCCTGGGTTACTCGACCTTAATTTCCTCAACTTCTTGAAAAATATCAACACTTTCGATCGAATTCATATCATTTAATGAAATATATACACATTTGTAAAAAAAAAACCACACACGAATCAAATCATTTCTTTCTTCCACCTCTTTCTTTAAGCTGCAACTGCAGCACCGTAGCGGGAGTGATATTATAATAAGCTAAAGAATTTGCATCCTTTAAGAATAATCCCTGAAAAAAAAAATAGTGATCATCAATTCAATATACCTCTAAAATGACGAATACAGAACATAAATTATCAGTTCTATACTTACTTCCCAATTTAATTTTTGTTTTCCGGTTGGCATATTAGTTAATTTATGGATTTCAGTTTTAATAACAGCGATAGAATCCGTTAACGGCATACTCAATTCCACAATTTGTCCGTTCAATTTCCATTCGGCCTTCTCTGGCATATTGGGTAATATAACTTTGAATTTAACCGGACCTTGACCCTGTAGGAAAGAAATACATCAGTAAATGAATAAAATTTTGATCAATAACCTTCGTGACTGAAACTCACCCGATTTTTCTCCAAAAATACACGTTCTGATTCTAGCGATTCTTCAGTTCTCGGTTTCTTTACAATTGTTTCATCTTCAGGCTTTTCTAATCCATGTTTCATACCAGGCTATAAAAATAAAGTCAACATCTTGAAGAGACATATCACTAAGATAATCAATTGTATAAAATCCTTACTTGAATCGGTGCAGGACCCATGGGCTGTTGAGGAGTGATATAGCCTTGAGGAACAGGATTACCTCCAGCAGCCATCATAGGGAAACCTTGTTGAGGTACTGCGATGAAAACAGAAAATCATTCAATTCGATAATTGATAACAATATTCGTCAATAGATGGTACTTAATAGTAGATATATAGCAATTTACTGACCATATTCACCCATCAGCGGTGGCCTAGCTTGCATTTGAGGAACACCAGCGCCAGGTATTAGCATAACTGGAGTCGCCGGAGTAGGTAGAATACCCGGAGGCGGAGGAGGAGGCAAAGGTCTAGTCTGCGGAGGCATAGGAGGAATAGCTGTGATAGGCTGAGCTTTAGGCATAGGCGGAGGTCCAACCGTATTCGGTAATGTTCCAATGAGAGGAGTCTTAGAAACGTGAGGCGCAGCAATAACGACGGGAGGCTTTGATATGTATGCCTCGCTGACCACAGGTTTCGGACCAATTTTCTCCTTTTCTTCATCTGGTAATAAACCTTTAACCTTGTGAATCTGATGGATTTGATCTTCGATGGTGATATTAGCTCGAGCAGCTCTGGTGGCTGCTTCAACGCTCGAAGTGTGGCCATCCCAGGTGATCTAGGAGTAAGAAAATGAATTAGAGGAAACAAAATAATGAAATGTTGAAGAAAGAGGATTTTTCGTTTACCTTGTCGTCTTTACGAACATCTTCTTCGCCGATTTTTTTACCGATGGCTGTTTCTTCGTCACCAACACCGAAAATATCGGTACGTCTTTCGGCTAGTTGTTTCAAGCTAGCTTCGATAGCGGTACCTGATTGAGAAAAACAAACGAATAGATGAAGTGAGGAAAGTATTCAAATTACACGCAATCAGTTTACAAATAAATTACCAGGAGCGAAGACAGATTCTTGATTGATCTTTTCTTGAATATGTTTATCTCGTTGTTCCACCCATCTTGGATCGAGTAAACCAATACGCATATGCTCTTGTACTTTACTAGCGGGAATTTTAGTACCAGTAAGAGGAGAAATGAGTTCATCCGTTGTCTGCATTTTGATTTGTTTTGTAGCTGTAAAACAAAAAACAAGGATGAAATTATTTGCATCGGATTCAATTTTTAAAGAACTGAGGTTTTTGGTAAATACCTTGTTTTGGATCGTATCCTTTTTTAACAATTACTTTATCAGGAGCAGGAGGCAGGGGCGGTAGATGCGGAGCGGGAACTCCAAATTGTTTTTTATCGATCGGTAAAGGAGGCATTCTGATTTCACTATCTTCGTCCTCACTTTCGCTCGATGATTCCTCTTCCATATCTTCGACCTAGAATAGTGGAAGTACAAAAAGTACGAAATAACGATTTTTCATCTCCTCAATAAGTTTAGATATCGAATTAAAGTCATACTTGGGTATTATCTTTGCCCTCTCTAGATTTCGTCTCTTCCAACTGCCTTTTAATAGTTTCAGCTTCATCGTCATTTTCATCATCGCTCGTTTCCATTTCAATTCTTTGGCGACCTGGTCTGTCCATTTCTTCATCGCTCATTATTTGCATATCATCGTCATCGGTTCTCTTTGAAGATTGTCTTTCTTGTAATAAGACTCTGGCACCTACTTCCTCGGGTGTAGTAGGAGGAGGGAAATTACCAATTTCTCCCATTTGGTAGTCGACCGTTTCGACAACAACGAAATCGTGCCAATCAATCTGTGCGTAAGCAACTGGAATGATAATAATTAGTAATGTGAATTAACGAGTGCCATGTTGATAACTCACTTCTTTCTTTCTCAATTATCATTTCTTCTTTTCGTTTCTGAGCTTCTTGGTGACGTTGCCAATCTGCTCTGTATTTGACTTGGTCTAAGACAACTTGAGGATTAGTACTTTCTTCGCGAAGTCGATTAGTTAAATCTTTCGGAGGGATCAAAACCTGTTGAAAAGTATAAATTATGAGTTACATTAGCATAAAATCAGCGCTACGTTCCTCAAGTTTTGCAAACCTTGGTATATTGTTCTAGCAATTTGGTGAAATATTGAAATAAGCTATGTTGAGGTCTTAGAAAATCGAACTGATAGTTTCGCTGTTCTTTATTCATCAACGTTGTTAGAAAATTACGACCATTTCGAGCGACAAATTGAGCTGTTAGTTTCACAATATCCCTGTCGATTAAACACTAATTTAAACATCATTTTTAAATTATACACCAAAACAACAAAATAGTATTACAAATCGAGGGCTGAAATACTGGGCGGATCGCAAATGAATTCAAATTCGGGTGGAGGCTCTTTCGGTACAAATGGTTGTTCTATTATTTGAGCTTTGGACAGTAGTTCTTGCTGTTTAGCGTGCGTTGCTGACGGTACACTTTTCTGTCCTTCGACACCGCTTTGATTATTTTCTTGACCTAAGAAACACGTCGAGAGTTAATCAACGTTTACTAAAATCAGAGCCTGAGTCATGGAAATTTTGATAATTCTCTTGCCACTTACCTCGGCCTTCTTTAAATTCCTTTACTTTATGTAAATAATATGCATGGTAAGGGTCTCCCGTGTTGAGAAAACTGAACTTGGGATTCCCTTGTTCATTCTTCTTAATTTTAGATTCGAATTCTGGACCATTTCTAGAAACGAAATTAGCCGTTTTGTCAACAATGTCTGTTTAAATATTAAGGAATTAATCGCTACAAATAGAGTACGAAGATATTTCTTCGCTTTTTTAAAAAGATATGCTGAAATAATCAAATAGTATTCTGAACGTTAGCAAAGGATACTTCTATATTCAGGAGGCGGATATATGATCCCAATAACAGGAAGTGTTGCCGGAGCAGTTTCTTTGGGAGGTTCAGAGTTTTCCGGAGCCGGAGCCGGACTTGGACTCACATCCAGCGAAGGCATTTTGTACGATTTGAACGAATGTCTGAAGAATAACTTGCACCACCGATTACACTGCAGAAAAAGCTATGATATTGTAATTAACCATTTTCTAAGGTTACACGATAATCAATTAATTACGGTACTTTATATTTTTAAATACACATTGCAATATTTTGATGGATGCCGATGCCGCTTTCGAAGTTTCAATTATTTTTTATCTTTGCTTGCGTGTCAAAGAGTTAAAACTAGCAAAAGTATCTGGATCATCCATCTTTCATTTTTGAAATAAAATTTTAAAAAAGTGTTGTGAGCTCGTAGTTTGTTGAAAGCCAAACATTTTTTTTCCATTTGATCTCTATCCAGTTTTCTGTAGACATTCTTTATTTTTCAAGCATCATGAATCCCGTATCATTTTCCTCATCCTTCTTCAATTTTCGGGAAAGCGTGTTCGTAGTTATTTAATAATGAATTAATTACTGTAAATTAAATTTTAAAATAGATTGAAAACGGTACATCGGTAAATGCTTAAATTAGTAATACTAAACGGGAAAACGAAATTATCATATAAAATATGTGAGGGCAATTTTCGTCGGCCTGTTTTTTGTTTATACGAACTTCATACAAAGGAATTGATGCGTCAACTCATTCCTGCGAATTGAACAATGAACGCGTAATACGGTAAAAATTATTTTATTGCGATTGATAAAAAAAAAAAAAAACCATTTAAAATGACATCTTGTTATTCGATTATTCCAGTGTCGGTGTGTTTCATATTTCCGAGAGTTTTTTTCGCGATGTGAATTAACGAGTGTTTAATGTCGAGTGTTTTCTGAGCAATATTTTCGGAGCGATCATAGACGTACCTAACTGTACAATCGAAAATGTGTGTAATTTTTGTAAATAGTAACGTATAAGTTTCGAAAGTACCTTACATCAATCCCGATGTTTAACGCAAATAATTTCGAATATTGTTATTACATCACGAATAGAAACGTTTTAAGCGGAAGTATCTGTTGGATTTTTAAGAAAGCTTCAAAAGATTTTGAAGCTTTCGAAGCCGCATTCATGGAACTATGAACCTAGATTCATTGTCAATTGCTTTATCACAAATAAGTTACCTTGTTGCAACTTTGTCAAAGCGTAATTATAACACTTGTGTTCAAGAACTCTCAGAAGTAAGTGTTTGATTGATTTGTGTTAGACGAATGTCCGATTTCGCATTAATGGCGTGCATTCGTTTCATTTCAGATAATATCATGTCACGGCTTAGAAGCTGATCGACACCTTTTGCGTTGTTTATTTTCGGAAATCGATTTTAACTCTGATGCAATCAGAACGCCAAACAGTAAAGACTTTCAACAGATTCAGTTGCTAACGCAAGAGTGTTTGGTTCTGTTGGGTAAACCGGCGCTGGTTTCAGTGCTGTGTTTTGCTGTCGATAGAGCGCTGCAACAAGAAAATGTAAGTTCATTTTTTAATTCGAGTGTTTCTATTTTATCAATAAAGTACTTTGTTAACATGAATTTTAACTGCAGTTCGTAAAGAATCCGAGTCAGCTGTTGACTGTATTCAGTAAAATCGTGAAACTCACTCCGGTTCAAGAGGTAGTATTCGGTCTAGCCTTAGTACACTCTTCGAATCAAGAAGTAGCCGATTCTGCTTTACAATTTGTCAATCAAAAATTACCCCTGTTGATAAAAAGTTACATTGGCGAAGGTATGAAATTTTCCAATTTTATTACTAATCAGCTTATCCGATAATAATAATAATTATGGTAAATTCGTAGATAAAAGTACAAAATTACAAGAAGGAGGATTGCACGACGCTACACCTCAGGTTCTTCACTTCATTTTAACGTATCTATTCAGCACTAAAGATTTATTCGGTTAGTAAGTCTTCAGAATCAGAATAATTTTAGTAAACTTTCTCTATCAATGGCATTTCGTGTTACTTTTAGGTATCAATTCGGAATCGAAGAATCTTTTCCTGAGTAGTTTACGAAGAGATTTTCCTCGTGAACTCGTACCCGTTGTGTTATCTCCGCTTATCTATCCGAACTTGGATTTCGATCTGGAAATAGACAAAATGACGCAAGAATCAACAGCCATGTCTACCAACATGGTGAGTGGTGGTTCAATTTGTACAGTTCATCGCTGTCTAAACATTAATCGTGTGAAATTTACTAGATTGACGACTCCATATCCAACCTTATTATGGAGATG
Organism: Pseudococcus jackbeardsleyi; assembly: GCA_038380155.1. Classification (NCBI taxonomy): domain Eukaryota; kingdom Metazoa; phylum Arthropoda; class Insecta; order Hemiptera; family Pseudococcidae; genus Pseudococcus; species Pseudococcus jackbeardsleyi. Next base: position 2,791,195 of record CM076240.1, read on the forward strand.
GGCTATAACTTCTGTGCCTCGTTGGAGGAAGGTCGTCAAAATATGAACAGTTTACATCTTCGAGACTTGAATCCAACCGTAGTCGCTCGTATTCTCGTGATGATGGTTAGAACACACTGTGGACTCGATGATTTAGCTTTATGGACATCTGGAGCCACCAAACGAGAATCTGAATCATCTGGCGAAAATCAGTCGCCCTCTACATGGAATGTCGAAGTGTTCGTTCAGCTTTTAAAAGAATTCGTGAGTGTTTCTGTTCCATAATCGTGTCTTATTCGATCGAAAATTCGAAATATTTACGAATTTATTATTTTAGAGCCCAAATTTATCGTGGATGGACGTGATACGCGAATTAGATTGCAACGAATTTCTGTTGAAAGATCGACAAGGTCTTAGTTTGCTGATGAACGCGCTTAAATTAGGATTACAAACTCAAGGATGTCCGCCTGACAGATTCCCTGTCGATGTATTTTACAGACATTGGAAACATCCAGAATCACAAGTGCGTATTTCTTTGGGAAATCTGACTCGAACGTTAGAGCCTCAAATATTTTTGTTAGATGAGCTCCTCTCCGTTTTTTTTATCAAAGAGGTCAAAACGAAAGGCTACGGTCAAGACTTGTGAAACATATGTTGATTACTTCTTTTTTATTCGTATAACTTTTATCGTTACAGTTCACCTTGATCAACCAAATACTAAAAAATTCCGATGTATTTTGTCTCGCTGATTACAATTTCCATCCTGTGGATACCAACATGCTGAAAGCCCCGCCCGAAAACGATAACAAAGAAATTGCTTCGTGGTTAGTATACGATAAGAACGATATTGAAATGGAATTTTAATCGTAGAAATGGTAACGGTTTCGAATTTTTTCCCACACAGGCGATCTCTCGATTTGATTGATTTATTGATGCATCTAGCAGATCGTGGTCTAGTCAGCCAAATCCAAGATATATTAAAAATTCCCATACAACATTGTCCAGATATTTTGATCGTAGCATTGCTTCAGATTAATCAGCCGATGACCTTATTTAGGCAAGAATTACTATCCAGTCTGATACCTATATTTTTGGCCAATCATGCCAATTCTACCGTTATTCTACATCAAGTTTGGCACACTCAAGTAAATAATCAATACACCAATTGGCCAGTATTTAAAATAAAGATCGTTCATTTAATAAAGACCATTTCTGATTACAGAATATTACCATCAAACAGTTACTAATCCAATGTATGGCAGACTGGTACCTGAGAGGCGAAAGTGACCAATCGAGGTTATCTAGGATACTAGACATAGCTCACGATCTTAAGGTGTGTTTTAAATACATGATGCTTTTTGCTCTCCTCGTCGATAGAATCGAGAATAATTTTTAAAATTTGTTTATCATCGTTTCAGGCATTGTCTTCTTTACTCAATTCACAATCGTTACAATTTGCCATCGATTTAGCATGCTTGGCTTCTAGACGAGAATACTTGAAATTGGAAAAATGGCTTTCGGATAAAATACGAGATCAAGGCGAAATGTTTGTTTCAGCTCTTATCAAATTTTTACAGGTAACATATCAAGTGTTTATTTAACAAAAAAAACACGCTTCTAAAATCCACCTACGTACGTAAATGGTGTGGTTTGGTGGTGGTAACGATTCGTCGTAGTTTTCGATTTCCACTCGTTGCAATAATTGACAGAATGGTGTAAATATGAACGTATGTTTCAAGATCGAGTTTATTTATCGTTTTCTGCTCTTTGTGTTGATGAGTCATTCAGTTGTATGAATCAGATCGTCTGTGGTTCGATTTCAAATGATTTGAATTGAATGATTTTGGTCTGTTTGTATTTTTGTTCCTAATTTTGAAACACGTATTTTCAAAAATTTGTCATCATATTTTTCAGGTTTGATGTAAGATAAGGGCTATACTAATCTGCGTATCATGAACCGTCATTTATTTTTTTCCTGAAGTCGATAATGTTTTTTTTTTTTAAATGGACGAATATGATGAATTATTTTGTTTTGATTTCCCAGAATTGAAAGAAGAAATTATGTATTACAATTATCTAGCGTAATAATCTATTTTCTTTCGATCCCTAAAGTGAAATCGCTGTTTTCTTCCTCCTGGCCTATTTCACGTCAGATTGCCCAAATTTTCAACTTGAGTTTTTCGATTCTGCTCAGAATTTTTACGGGCTCCTTGCCATGCTTTAATGAATAAATTACAAACGATGTTTAAATTTTTAAAAGCTCGATGTTGAATTTTGACGATGAAATTTCAATTTTTCATGATGAAAACAAATGTTGAAGGTACCATTTGAAAATTAGAAAAAATTAGGAGTAAGAACTTTTTTTTCAACAAATTACTTTCAAGATGGGACCTCAATTTTTAACATACCTGGGACCTGGGGAGCTCAGGGGTCCTCAAGTTGGGTCAAATTTTTTAAAAAATAGATAAAGTTGGGTGATAGATTTTTGCTGATTTGAGGTTACTGCATTTGAATATCGGCTTAACGACTCTTCAATACTCCGCAGGCCTTCACAAAAATGAAAAAATTTCGAAACATTCTAAAAATTCAAAAGTGTTGAGTTCAATTATTGATTTACTTTCTTGATCTGCCTACTCCCTGTTTTGAATTAAATTTTCATTTCATTAAAATTTCACATTAGATGAGAATTTAATTAAAATTTTTTACAGTTCTCTTTATTCCAGTCCCTAGTCGATAAATTGCGACAATCGCGAGCAATTCTAAAAATAGATCGCAATTTTGACGATCGTTGCAATAATTTCATATCATGGAAATGTAATAATATAGTAATCGCGTTCACCCTTTTCATTTCCGTTGCTTCTTTCGTCGCCTCTTCGATTAAAACTTCCTGAAGAGTCGTCAACATGATAGATTTAAAGTCAAATGATGTCCACAAATTCGAGCCTGCCCCTGACGTAATCTCGAAAAGATTATTTCACATTGAAATTGAGCTAAAACACGTTAATTTCTGAAAAAATAAATCTGCGTGTAAAATTCTCAGAACTGGTAAATTTTTCGCGATAATCGTATTTAGAATGGTAGGGAGGTTGATGGGAGGAGAAAATCAAAGACTATTCAGGCTCAGACATATTCTAAGCTTGGAATTCGATGAATGCTAATTTTTTTTTATATGCGCACGTTGCAAAAAGAAGTCTTAATTAATTTTTCTTCTCTGCATCTTTGTAGTAGTAGCTTTCTCTGTTTTTTTCTTCGTATAAATCTCATAGCTTGGCATATTAATATTAGCTGCGAGAAACATTTTTCAATTTTACTTTTTATTGTCGAGTTCGAACAACTACATGCAACATTTTTCTAGACGAACGAACGTAGCGACGCGTCCAACTATCAACGATATTAGTCGTCAAAAGTAGGGGAGGGATCTATTACCGTGGTTATTGATACGCGTATTGTGCACAATTGTCGTTGACTTCTATTCAGATTCAGACTAATCGTATTCGAACGTGTTTAATCTTGTTGCAATAATTGATCTTGCGATTGTCGTAATGATTCGTTTGTCTCAGGCGAGGTGTAAATTATGATATGTGCGGTTTGCCATTTCTCGTATTCTCTTCGGGTTTGAGTTTTTTTTCCCTCGTGACGCTTATTTTTATCGCAGAATCAATCGGTGACGGGGATTTTGCAATTTTAGCGTATCAATTTGGTATCTTGAGAGTATTTTTTTTTTGTAAATTTTTTTGGTAATCGAATTTAATTTATTTGTCTGTTCTGTAGCGACGTTGCAATCAATTAGTTAGCGGCGGAACATTCGGAAAAGATGAAACGCACCCGAAAGCTGTTCAGTTACCTCAGGAGACGATTGCGACGATGCTGACATGTTTGCAGTCATGTGTCGGGTAAGTGTACCGATAAAATGCGGCGTTTTTATACTCTCTCAATCTGAATCAGTGAAAAGTCAGTGAAGAACAGTCAGAATTGCAGCATAGGAAAAACCAGCCGATTTTCACCGATTTTTCAGGGATTTTTCTCACTGATTTTTTTTAGTAATTTTTCCAAACTTTTCACTGATTTTTTCAAATAAAATTCATAATTTTCGCCAGCTTTAGCTGATTTTTTCAGCGATTTTCACTGATTTTTTAGTTTTTTTTCTTACTGATTTGTTTTCAGTAAAAATGATTACACTGATTTTCTCCTGTGCTGCGATTCTGACTGTTTATCAGTGATTTTTGATAATTTTCATTGATTCATGAATGATAGAATAGACATTTTTAATTATTGAAATATCTAATCTTTTGTTTCATCGCGTTACAGAAACGTAACACCAGAAGTTGGCGAAGGCATATTAACGCTAATATCGAACTGTAATTTACTAATGAACAAATCAAGACCGGCTCCGCCCGGAGTTCTGCGTACTCATCGTAGCATCGATCCTCCGCCATTTAATCCGAATCCGGCCGCGACCATTTTCTCAACCGCTCCGGCCGTAAGCGCGCCCACTGCTGTAGATCAGCTGGCCAATCTAGGCACCAGTTTGGCCAACTTGAACCTTACAGCAGCTCCTCAACAGACCAGTAATTCGTTCAATTTACCCGGTATGTGAGATATTCTCATCGTTGGCAAGATTACTCAAGTTTTTCTGATTTTTGTGTTTTCGACGTTACAGCTACCTTAGGACCTTTGGTATCGACACCCGGATCTCCGTCTAGACTAATGAATTTGACGCAAAATTCACCGTTTCCGTTGCTGTCGCAGATTAGCAATGCTGGAGGGGTGGGCGCCGGTTCGCAAGTCAGCCATGGGCCGTCGTCGACGCTGTTACCGAGCAACAGTGTTGTACCACTGAGTACTCTTAATCGTATGGTACCGCAGTCTAATACTATCGATAAATCTAGATTAGGAGGTACGATGATACCATGATGGTTTAAATTTTTGATTTAAAAGCCTCTGTATTTATAAATTAAGCGCGTACTTTGGATATTTTACAGGTGAGACGAATAGCACCGGCTCAAATCCTGGAGATATCAATTATACTCCTTCTAAAGAAATCGAGGACGAAGCCAATAGTTACTTTCAACGCATTTACAATCATCCTCCACATCCGACCTTGTCTATAGATGAAATAATCGACTTACTAAAGAAATTTCAAGATTCGCCTAATAAAAGAGAGATTGTAAGTAGAGAAGTAGGATAATGAAGAAAGAGACGAGCTCCGCGCAGTGGACCGAATGACTCGTTTTACTCATGCTTCAGTACTCAATTTTATGCGATTGATTTTTAGGTCCAGAGGGGTCTAAGAAACTTTGACCGATTCGGTCCACTATGCGACTTTAATAAATTTTAACGAACGATTTGAATCTAATTCCGTGGTATTTTGTTTTCGCAGGAGGTTTATAATTGCATGATACGTAATTTATTCGAAGAGTATAAATTCTTCCCGCAGTATCCCGACAAAGAGCTTCACATAACAGCGCAGCTATTCGGAGGAATATTATCACACGGACTTGTACCGTAAGTAAACCGATCGTATTTTTTTTTTTGGAAATATCGATAAAATCTCATATTTGAAGGAAACGAATGAAATCCTCGTTTTTTTCTACACAGACAACCATCACTCTATGGAATCGGCATCAGGTACATCGTTGACGCACTACGAAAATCGACCAACAGTAAAATGTTCTCGTTCGGCATCGCAGCCCTGGACCAATTTAAATTCCGTCTGAAAGAATTGCCTAAATTGTGCGAATACGTCATGGCTTTACCACACTTCAGCGACTTTCCACCTCATTTAGTTGAGGTAAAGATGCAAACATCTACGTACAATCCTACCACCTAATTCCGTCTGAAAGAATTTCCTAAATTGTGCGAATGCGTCATGGCTTTACCACACTTCAGCGAATACCTCGACTTCGTTTTCGTCGTCATCTCTGAGAGTAATATTTGGCTACCGATTCTGACGTTGATCCCTTAAAGGCGACGGTTTTGATGGTGACGTTGGCCGTAGGAGAGGGGGAGGGGCTACAAACGTGACGCGATTTCGTTATCATGTATCTTTTTTTTCCTCGTGGCAAGTTTATTTTTTTGCGAAAAGAGATGCATCGATGTGAATTTCTACGCGATTATTTGTTCGGTTTTTAATTTTTTGACGATTTTTTTTGTTTTGAAATTTTGCCTTGAAAATTGATATTAAAAAATTTCAACGTATCAAAATTGAAACGATTTTGTAGTGTTATATTCGATTGAGTAATCCAGCGTCGAAAGCCGAATGTTGGTGGAATAAGTACATGCGAAATTACAACAGGAAATAGACGTGTCGAGATGCGATCCCGTGTTATGGAATCATCGCTGGCGTCGTTGATGGAAGAAAAAACCCAGAAATTGACGACGATAACGACTAGAAAATAGGGTCTCGATGTAGAGGAAAAGAGTAAAAAAATGATCTCACTAGTGTATATATTTAAATTACAGCTAGTCGAGTACGGTGTCCAAGGTATCGATCCGCCAGCCAAAAGTCAAGCGGCCATATCGAGTAATGTCGTAGCTGCGGCGGTCGCAGCAGCAAATTCGGCCGCATCAGCAGCTCCCTTCAAATCGATTACGATGACCAGCGCTGGATCAGTAGCGGTGGCTTCCGCTGCGGTTACCAACGTCTCACCGGTGGCTAAGATCGGAACACCGACGAGGGTGAGTTTATTTCAGTGCCGAAATTTGATGTATTGGATTTTAAAAAGTATTACAAATGATTTACGATGATTTCTTTCTTGCATTGTTTAGCCATCTATTGCGAATGCCACGAATATCGATACGTTACTGGTAGCTACGGAGAAAGATGAAAGGATGGTGGTACCTCCGGAAAGTCTTCAGGATAAGATCGCTTTTACGTTTAATAATTTGAGCCAAATGAATTTAACTGTCAAGGTGAGTGTGTTGTTTCATCTTGTTGCTTTCGAAACGATGTTTACGAGGTTGTTATGGTGATCTATGGCTGTTCGTTGTTTATCTTGATTAATGATTTTTTTTTTGTCGTGTAGTGCGAAGAACTGCGAGATTTGATACGAGAAGAACATTATAGATGGTTGGCTCAGTACTTGGTCATGAAGAGAGCGACGATTGAACAAAATTTTCACGGATTGTATTCGAATTTTTTAGATTGTTTTAAAATTAAAGAATTATACAAACTGATCTTGATCGAAACTTATCGTAACATTAGAGTGAGTATTTCCATCATTAATTTTGTTCGCCGTGTTAAAAATTTTTTTTACTGATTTTTCATTTTCGTCTCAGGTGCTCCTACGCAGCGACAAATCAATAGCAAATTTTTCGGATCGAACGTTACTGAAAAATTTAGGCCATTGGTTAGGTATGATGACGTTGGGAAAAAATAAACCGGTTCTAATGGACGATTTGGATATCAAGATGTTACTGCTGGAAGCGCATTCGAAAGGACAGCACGAAATGTTATACGTTGTACCGTTTGTGGCCAAGATTTTGGAATCGTGTGCTAAAAGCAAAGTGAGTATCTGTCTACAATTTTAGCTTGACGTCTTCGGTCGCTAATTATTTTAAAAAATCATTCTCTCTTCTCTCCCTCCGTTTCTACTTTCTACCGTAACCACGTGGATGCGGATTTGATAAATATTCGGCCACCAAAACATGATTTTGTCAAATTTGCCAAATTCTTTCAAAAATACGTTGTTGTGACTCGGTTGAATTTTTTTTCTCCCTTTGATTATTGTTCTTTTTTTAATCGATTCGTTGTTTATTTCACTATTCTTGTTAATTAATCAACTTTGTAAGAGTTTCGTTATTAATCGGTATTACAACATTTTAATCGAGTTTTCGTTTATCGTATCGTATCCTTTGCAACGACGTACGTCCTTGATCCTTTGTGATGGCGGCGGAGGAGAAAGGGTAGTGAATGATGGCGGAAGCCTCGGCAGCGCCTTCAGACTGGACGATCTTGTACGAAATTTGCCCGGACGAATTTTCACCCGAAGTATTTATTATTATGTGTAGGTTTTCAAACTGCCAAACCCTTGGACTTCTTCTGTGATGTGTATATTAGCTGAAATCCACCAAGAGCCAGATTTAAAGCTGAATTTGAAATTTGAGATCGAAGTGCTGTGTAAAAACTTACAAATCGAATTGAAGGTCAGGAAACGGTAAAAGAGTAAAGTTGGCGATGCAATTTTAGGAATCTGACGTTGGTTATTTGTTACGCAGAGTTTACGACCTACCAAGTATCTGAGAGATAGTGATATGCTGAAATACATGGAACATCAGCTATCGTCGAACCTGAACAAAAAAGCAGTCGGACAACCGCAGCAGATACAGCAGCAACCATCTGTTCAACATTCTTCGTCTCCTTTACCGATGCCACAAGCGCCAACTTCGCAACCCCCTCCGTCTTCGGCTACAGTCACAAACGGTGAGTGAAAATCATGATTGTATAATTATTGAAAACAAACAAATGAATAATAATTTCGATGTTCTGGTCACAGTGTCGGCGGCTGTATTCACAAGCATGGTATCGACGCCTTCGGTATCGATGCCGTCATTCACATCGAACGCTATTACATCGGTAACGGCCGAAGAAGTAAGCGGTGGTGTGCCTCCTCAGCTAGCTAACGTTGGTCTTCAGCCTCTGCCTAGTTCGACATCTACTCCACCAATGATGCCTCCTCCGGTTATTACTCCTGAGCCTAAATTTAACTTGGTTACGTTTAATGTTCCCAATATACCCGCTTTGGGAAGTCTACTACAAGTGAATAACCAGGTGAGTGGTTTTTGCTTTCAAGGTATTTGAATTAAGTTGTAAAGATGAGGCTTATTTTTAATATTTTACTTTTGCTTTGTGCAGTTGCCGTTATTCCAAGCTCATCCGCAACTTAAACAATGTATCAAACCGGCTTTCGAAAGGGCTATTCAAGAATGGCTCGGCCCTATCGTCGAACGATCGGTAAAAATCGCCGTTAACACTTCGGAACAAATTGTAAAAAAGGTAAGATATTGTGACATGGTGTCTACCGGGCATGAAAATTATGTAAAACATGAAAAAAGCATGAATTTCCATTTTCTCAATCCAAGTGTAAATTCAGTTGAAATGCATCAATGAGACGGACTTGGGTAGTAATCGATTTGATTTTGTTGTAGGATTTTGCCTTGGATCCTGACGAATCAAGAGTAAGAGCGGCAGCCCATTACATGGTAAGGAATCTAGCCGCCGGTATGGCGATGATCACGTGTCGCGAGCAAATTATCAACTCGTTTACCCAGAATTTGAAAAATACTTTTTTGGGCGTTATATTGGTGAGTATCTAGTTATCGAATTAGATTATTAATTTTAATTTGAGCAAATTGTAATCCTATATTTTGAATATCATTTCGCAGAATGCCACCGCTCAGCAAAAAGAAATGATCGATCAAGCTGTTACCTCCTGTGTCACCGATAATATGGATTTAGCTTGCGCTTTCGTTCAGAAAACCACCGTCGATAAGGCTGTAGTCGAAATCGATAGACATTTGTTTTCGGTTCGTATTTTTCGGCTCGTTCTGTAAATTTTTTGGACATTTTTTAAACGATTTGTTGCCTGCTGTAGGAATACGAAAGACGTAAGAACGCTCGTAACGAAGGTCGCAGATATTGCGATTCAGGCGTACTAACGTATCAAGCCGAAAGAATGCCGGAACAGGTGCGCTTGAAGGTGGGTGGAGTTACTCCGCAACAAATGGCTGTGTACGAAGAATTCGCTCGAAATATACCCGGATTCCAACCTATGACTGATAAAGAAGCAGCCATGTGTACACCTAAAGCGGTAAGTAAAGATCATTATGTGATCACGATCAGTGAGCTAGTACGATGAGATCGAAATTTGATTTTTATCGCCTTTGTTCAGCAATTCGGTGGCGCAGCTGATGAAATGGGTGTCGTTTACGATAAAATTACCAGCGACTTGGAGATATATCTGCAAGGAATGATAAATCAGAACGTTATGGGTGCTTCGTTATCGAACTGCCAGATGAATATCAATATTACCTCGTTAATCGATTCGTTATCGATACACCGACGCACTAGAGATCCTTCCACTGCCGCGGCTGTCATACAGAAGGTGAGAAATTTTGGCCCAATTTTAATGGTTTTGGTTTGAAAAATACATAAATTTGAATGAATTATTAAACGAATCTCTTTTTTCTTGCGATAGGCTGTAGAAGGCTTACTGGATTGCATGAACCAAGACGATCCGGATTTGTCGATACGTTATCGCGATTTTTATCTCAGGATATTAAAGGTATTCCAAGATCCTAGATCGATGGGTACCCAATGGACGAACAAACAGGTTACGAAGTAAGTCGTCCCCTTCCGATTTCTGAATTTGAAATATTTAATGTGATAGGAGACCCGTAATCATCTATTTTTGTCTCTTTCAGAGCCCTAATCGAATGCAGAGAAGAATACAGATACAATACCGAAGTTGTAGATTTACTAATACGCTCGCATCTAATCAATTTACCAATGTTCGACGCGCATTTGGCTCATTCCATGGAGAACGGCATGAACTACGTAGCTGTTGGATTCGCTATGCAGATTGTTCAACATTACCTAGTCGAAGAGCGAAATCAAACCCTGGTTAGCGAACAAGATCTCGGCTGTTGTATCGAGACGTTATCGAGAATAGCTCATTCGAGAAATGCACCCGATGGGTAGGTTATCGAAGCCAGACTGTAGAGATGGCTCAATGATTGGATGATAATTTCTAAATTATTTTACAGATTGGTCACTTTGATCGATATTTTACGCATGAGTCACGACAGTAATAACTTGACGATGGAAAGAACGACTTCCGGACCTACTTCGTATATACATTCGGGCATTTTACAAGTGAAGGTGAATATCGCTACTAAATGTGTTGGAAATGAGATAAATTTTGATGTTAATTCAACTGAGTTACTATTTTCTTGATCATTGGAGCATTTTCGAACTAATTCTTGATTATTTTTGCTAAAAATGGAATTTCGACCATCGAATTCTAAATTTTTTATCATCATTTTATGATTTATTTCAAAAACAAGATGAAAAAATTTTAAGCACATTTCAAAATTATAATTTAAACAATATGAAAATAATTTTACAGACGAGAGAATGCGAAGATCCGCCGGGTTTGTTCGAAAAGACCGAATATCTGTTACGCGAATGGGTCAACATCTACCAGACGACCGCCTCTAGTAAAGATCCGGGCAAAGCATTCAGCCTATTCGTGCATCAGATGAACGTACACGGTATTCTGAAGACGGACGACCTGATAACTCGATTTTTCCGACTCAGTACTCAAATGGTAGTCGAGCTGTGCTACCGATTGTTACCAGATCCGGCCACATTTAGTAATAGTCGTATGAAAGTCTTTCAAACGTTGGACGCTTACGTCAAGCTGATAGCTTTACTCGTCAAGCATTCGGGTGATACACAAAATGTTACCACCAAATTAAATTTGCTCAATAAAGTCTTAGGTAGGTTGATCGTGTGAAATATTTGATACGTTTTTTTTTTTCGAGATTAATTTGTCCTAAAAATTGTAATTCTGTAATCGCAGGTATCGTGGCTGGAGTTCTATTACAAGATCACGACAACCATCAAACGGATTTCCATCAGTTACCCTACCATCGTATTTTCTCGATGCTGTTCTTGGAATTGAATTCGTCCGATCAGGTTCTAGAGAACATCAATTTTCACATACTGCAAGCGTTCTCGCACACGCTGCATATCCTACGTCCGTGCAAATGCCCCGGCTTCTGTTTCGCCTGGCTGGAAATCATCTCGCATCGAGTATTCCTCGGTCGAATGTTAGCCCTGACTTCGCATCAGAAAGGCTGGAGTATGTACGCTCAGCTGCTGGTCGACTTGTTTAAATTCTTGGCGCCGTTCCTGCGTAACACCAATTTGACGAAAGCGGTCACCGCCATGTACAAAGGCACGCTGAAAGTGTTGCTGGTGCTGCTGCACGATTTCCCGGAGTTTTTGTGCGACTATCATTACGGTTTCTGCGACGTGATACCCCCAAATTGTATACAAATGAGGAATCTGATATTGGCGGCTTTCCCCCGCAATATGAGGCTACCCGATCCATTTACGCCCAATTTGAAGGTAGACATGTTGGCGGAAATATCGCAAGCTCCGCGAATCTTGCCCACCTACGCCGCACTTATTCAACCGGCGTCCTTCCGCAAAGACTTGGATAACTACTTGAAAGCCAGAGCACCGGTTACCTTTTTATCCGAGCTACGAACCAATCTGCAGTATTCGTCGTCCACTCCGGCCAACGAACCGAATGCCGCCAAATACAATATACCGTTGTTGAATGCTCTAGTGCTGTATGTCGGTGCTCAAGCCATCGGCCACATACGTAACAAGGGACAATCACCGAATATGTCGACGATCGCGCATTCCGCCCATATGGATATTTTTCAAAATCTATCTGTCGATTTGGATACCGAAGGAAGATACCTGTTTTTGAACGCGATCGCTAATCAGCTAAGGTATCCGAATAGCCATACGCATTACTTCAGTTGCACGTTGCTGTATCTGTTTGCCGAAGCGAATTCCGAATGTATTCAAGAGCAAATCACCAGAGTGCTGCTGGAGCGTATCGTCGTCAACAGACCGCATCCTTGGGGTTTGCTTATCACTTTTATCGAATTGATTAAAAATCCTATTTACCGATTTTGGACTCACGAGTTCGTCCATTGCGCCGCCGAAATTGAAAAGTAAGTTGATTCCCAAATGAATTTGGTATCGAAATACATTGAACTGAACCACCCCCTAATTCTGAATTGTTTTTGATTTTCAGATTATTTGAATCTGTGGCTAGATCGTGTATGGTGCCACCACATCTTGTCCACGGATCAGCGCCATCGGACAGCGATTAATTATTGTAGCTTTTATTTTGCGGTGTGAAAAAAATTAGAAGGATTGAAAGGATTAGCGATTTATGACTACAACAATTGAAACAATATCCGAATACCATCTTGGTAATGTATAAAAAAATACCTTCGTAAATGTGATGTTTTTCTTTTGCATTTTTATACTTGAATTTTTTCTTCTTGTTTTTTTAAAAACAAAAATTAAAATAACGGTTGTAATAAGATTTTTGCCGTATGTCACCGGATCGATATTTCTCTTTTTCTCTCTCGTAAAGTGATGTACTTTTTTTCTTAATTGATTTTTTTGCTGTTTGTTATGATGTACCTATAACTAATTACCTAGGCTGATGTACGAAACCATTGTGAAGTATATTTTTAATCAAATCGTGAATTACGCAAAAAATAAAAAATTTTATTACATTATGTTTTTAAAAAAGTTGTATATAATTTACCCGTTTAAGTAAAGTTTGTTTTATGATTTCATTTTTGCATCATTGATGTATTTATATATATTTTTTGTCGTAAATGTGCCCTATTTTTCTCGTATGTAATTTTAAGGTAAATAACGAATGGGATGTGTAATTAGTAATTGTAAGATGGATTTATTGGCTGATTAAATGCTTATTAATATTATTAACTGGTGTTCTTTTCATTCGAAAATACTTCATGACTCGTACCAATACCGATACTACCGCTGTAAAGAGAAGGATCGTAATTTGCCTTTCTCGCCTTGAACTGATAAATTCATCATGCATCCCATTTAACAGCAGCTGAGAACCCAAAATAGCAGAAATTCGTATAATAAAGGGTCTATCGATGTTCGATGTAAATTTTATAATTATCTTTTTTCTTGATTATTGAAATGCTCAATATATTTGGAAAATATATTAAAACAAACCTCACGCATTGAGCAATACCGTTGTTTTGCGATAATTTTATTTGGACCAATCCGGAACAAGAATGCATCTCTCAGTGTCTCAGTTCAGTCAGCCATTTTGAATTAGTCATTCATTACCGTCGTTACGTCGTTAGTCCTTAGTCCTGCGTACGTAATCGTACTAATCGTAGTGTCGTTTAGTGTTTTAAATGTTTTAATGAATTTTTTTTTAGTGATTTCGAATCATTATAAAGTTTTGACTTTTGACGACGTTTTCATTCAAATTGTTAATTGTTTAAGATCAGTTCGTTGTGACATTTCTTTTTAACTCGTGTATTTTATTCATTGTTTTAAGAACCTGCTGTCCTGCTCATTTTTAAAGATATTATGCGGTTGGAAGTTTGAAATTTCAAATTCCGTCTTGAATACAGGTACTTGTTGCTTGAATTTTATGTAATTGTGATTAATGTAACTTATAGTTTTGAATAATAGTCATGAGCACGTAGACTTGGTAAATTTAGCATTTAGCCGATTTTTTACTTTTTGCAAATTCCACGATATTTCATTACGGAAGTGTACGAATTCGCGTTTTTAAGTTTTTATTCAACTCACGAAAACTTGTAATATTTTTGCAGTATTTGGCGCTATATAATTTGTACTTATTTTCGGTGATTGAAAGACATGACATGACTCGCCGGACCAGCCGGACTCGCCCGTCGCGGCGTCGCCCGACTCGGAGGAATGCAGACAATGTAAGGAAGGAATCAGTTTACATTTACAATTTACGAGAATCGAGGAAGTCACGTTGAGTCTTATTGTTTGAGTGTGTTGGAGTTTCATACTTTCATTTCTTCATTTTCTTCATTGTGTATTTGTTGTGTGCTGTCGCAGGTATCAGAATTTTTCTTTCTTGGTTTTTATTTGCCCGAATTTCGTTTGGTTTTGTACGTTGCGTTATCCGCTTTGACTATACGTTATGTGTTGTGATTGAGTTTCTATGTTTACTATTTGACGCGACTGACGCCATTGTATGTTTTCGTCGTTTACGTATTGTGCGGCTTTTATGTAATGTAATATTCAATATTGCTCAAATGCTGTATCTGGTATTTCGGGGCGAAATCGAACGAATTGGACTTGAAGTGTGATGTAATATTGTCGCTGTAAGTAGTAAGTACATGTCTATATTACTAGTACATACATTTTTTCGAGTTTTTCTTTTGAAGTGCGTGAACATTTTTAATAAGAATCATGTACTTTTCAAGTTTTCATGTTTTGTTTTCAATAGCGAATACCTAATTCGATCGGTTAAAATAGTGTCTATGTGTATATGTGAGAGAGAAAATTCAATGTTTCTTTTTTATGCAATTTTTTCCCTCAGTCAACTCGAATAATCAGTTCCTTTCGACTACAGGGTGTTGAATTGAAACCCAGACGCAAAACGGAAAAATCCCATTTTCCCTCCTCTCATTCTATTTACATTTTCATTGTATGTGTAAAAAGAAAAAAATTGACCTCCTTTCCTTAAAAAAATTGATAGAATAATTGAAAACCACTCCACTACCATGCTGTTTTTCCATTATGAAATTTGTTAGACTACTTTTCTAATCCAAATTCTGACAAAAATTACCATGAGAGAAATTTTTCGGTATTGTGTGTCTGGGTATCGTTTCAATTCAACACCCTGTAATTTATTTTATTAGGTATTTTTATGTATTTTTTGGGGCATGTTGTGTTTGTTTTGTTTGTATGAAAAGCATGTTGAAACTTGAACGTAGGTATGCGAATCTGTATGTGTTCAAGTATTTCTTAACTTTCTACTGAAATAGCATGAAGTTTACATAGCACCAATACCTCATGAGTGGAATTCTCATTATTTAGATTGGATAGAATCGTAATATTGAAATGAAATGTAGCTGATGTGATGCGAGATTTTTAATTCTTTTTCTCAACGTAAATACATTCTTGTGGCGTCGGAGTTCGCGAATTTAGATTTATTTTCATTGCTTCATGTTTTTTGGCGTGGTTTTGGTTTTAAGTGAGTGTTTCAATTAGCGGTTATGATTCCTCCATTTTGTTATTCGTGAGTTTTGTAATTGACGATTTCTATAGGATACCACGCGTGTATAATTTCATCTTCTCTCCAAAAATCTCTCTTTTATTCGGATTGATTTTCTGAGCACATGATTTTCTGTAATCACCCAGAGTCTCTGTCTGCGGTTGAAAATTGTCTGCCGAAATGAAATCAAAAGCTATTATGAATTACAAAATGTTTGATTTTTTACGTTTAAAATTATGATTAGTAATAACGATTACTCATTACGTTTTGTTTATTTTTCAGATTTTCAGACATCTTGAGAAATGAATCATGAGATTGCTCGTAAGTTTCGTACCCTGTACTGGAGACATTTTCCCTCAAGAACTTGAAGAACTAGGAATACTTTAGCTAAACAGTGAGTTGATGTGTGACGTGTGAGTGTGATTTAATCTGTAAAACGTTGATACCTATGCATTTAACGTGTACTGGTTTTGGTGATCTCAATATCTGTGCACACGGAACTAAAAACCCATTTTAATTAGGTAATTTGGAATAATAAGCTGTAAAATTATTTTTTGGTAATGAACCCCGTTTTTCTATCGTGTGATTGAAAGTAGGCTGCTGAATTAAAATTGAAACTTTGAAAGTATTTTTCATTATAAAATTTTTAATTTTTACCGTTGGAAGTATGAAAGTCATGATTTTGTTTCATCTAATAACAATGACTCATTCCTTTTCTTTGATTTTCAGATTTCCATCATAGGGGCCTTTGAATGTGAAATCGTCCATAAGGTTCGTATCCTGTAACAGATATAGAAGCCTCAAAATGTGAATCGTGAGATTGTTCATAAGTTTCGTGTCTTGCCGTAGATATTTTTTCTCGAGAGCTGGAACAGCATAACTAAATGGTGAGTTGAGGTGTACATAAATATGTAAAACACATGTGTGCTGGAGTCGACGATCTTATTAATTTCTATGCAGACAGAGATCCAGAAGAAAAAAAAAGGAAAATTGAAACGATTTTGGGGGGATAGGAGGTGGGTTTATATTTCAAATGATTTAGAATAATGAACGGGGAAATAATTTTTTGGTAATCAACCCTGATTCCCTGTCCGTGATTGAAATAGGCTGCCAAATTTAAATCAAAACTATAAAGAAATCTTAAATTTTTACGATTAAAAAATTGATTAGTATCTTATAAGTTGTAACGATTACTCATTACGTTTTGTTCAATTTTCAGATTTCCAGAAGCCTTAAAATGAGAATCGTAAGATCGTTCATGAGTTACGTGCCTTGTAGTAGGTAGATATTTATTTTTTCTCAAGAGCTGAAATACCGTATCGCTAAAATGGTGAGTTGATGTGTAGTTAAACCTGTAAAACGCGTAGGTGTATGTGTGCTGTCAATAATTTTATACAGACAGAGATATCTCCCCCCTCCTCCTAGAAAAAAATTGACAAGATTTTTGGAACAGGGGTCGATATTTGAATTAATAGAATTAATAATGAAATCTTTTCTAAAATTTGACATTGAAAATTTTTCTCATTAATGAGTTCTCGATGAATTTTCTGGAGTTAGCAAGTATTGCGTATTATTTTATTGAAAATTTTAGTGTGCTCGATGATTTGAATTCATTGGACAGGCATTTATTTCATGGATTAAAAAAATTCAGAAAATTTTTCTTTTTGAAAATTGTCGAGTTTTCAAAATTATTGGTCTTCCTAAGCTGTGTCTTGCGTAGATCCTTCATTTTACTTTCTTGGAAATGAGGAATAATTAAGAAATTTGTGTGTTTTTTTTACAAGAAAATATTTTGATAGAAAATAGTGATGAATGAATTATGTTTTGTTCAATTTTCAGGTATCTTGATGCATCACTTTCGAGATTCACGCAACTGCCTTCGAGTACCTAATAATGTGTGATTGTTCAGTAGCATTCGTGACGTGAATAATTTTTTCTCAAGAGCTGGATTGCAACTGTGGAATAGTGAGTAGATATAATTGATTGAACATGAATATCTATTGAACGTGTATTTTCTGCACACGCTTAGATTAAAAACAAAATTAAGAAAATTGAAATTTGAACGAAAGAGATCGATGTTTGAGAGCTCGTTCAAACTAATATTTCTAGTTTCATACCAATATTGTAACGATATGATTTATTTGTTTTTCAGAAACGGACGACGGAGATGAAGCTCGAACACCGTAATAACCAGCTTATTTTCGAAAAGCTTCGAATCGACGAGGGATTGCATACCTTACAGAATAATCAGCGATGCCGAGCAAAGAATAAAATATGACCGAATTGGGTAATTGGTGTTGATGTTTTCAAGACTCGCTATGTGTTCAATTTTTTCATGTTTTTTTTTGTTTAATTTTCAGTTGCATTAGGACGTCTAAAATTTGCAGTTAGTTACCCTTTTCAGGATGTCTGCTTTCTGAAAAACCTGAAAGCTCAAAGAATTCTATAATTCTGAATATTTGAAAAAATCTGTTAAATTTTTAGTTTTGGTAAAAAAAGGTAAATCGTTGTACATATATAATCAAAGGGTAAATCATAGGAAAGTTCGCTTGAGTTGTCATGAATTTTTCAAAAAAAAAAAAAAGAATCAATGTGAACGATCATAAATAACGTTTTAAAATTTTATTTAAGAAAAAAGTGTGTGGATGATATTTTGTGAAGTCGTTTCAAGTTTTTTCAAAAAAAAAAAATGCTCCAACTTCTCTGGAATCGATGAGAATTTTACCCTCGCTTTTTGGTACAAAGAGTACAAATTTTGATTTTTCAACCGTAACTTTCGAAAAATAGGTACGCCATTCGGAAAAAAATTGAATCAAATATTGCGAAACAAAAAAAAAAAAGTTTGTTACCTATTTTAAGAAGTGAATCAATAGTCTAACAAGTAGGTTTCTGAAGTTTCGGTGGTCGTTGAATTCAATTTTTAGGTATATTGGTTTAAACCTCTAGACCCATACTGAGCTCGAAAAGTGTGGTTCAAAATTCGAAACTCTTGATTTTTCTAAATCTGCGGAAGTAATTTTCAGATCTTTGGCATTTTTTGGGTTTTCCATTATGGCTTCGCTTGGGTTCGAATATTCGCACATTTCATTGAAAATTCTAGATCAAGGTCTTATTTCCCTCGAATTTCAAATCATTATTCTTACAAAAATTCTAATTTTAAACTCAATTTCTTTCAAATCGTAATTTTTGACCCTTGAGTTTTTAAAGAATTTTTTTGCTCTGACTTCACTCGAGTTTATGCCTACTTTGAGATCCATCCTTTTACCTTTTTAAAAAAATGATTAATGAATGTCGTAAGATGTACTACCTAGTTACCTACACCTACAATTGGCATTTTATTATTTCTATCCCCCTCCACCCGAATGTCTTTACTACTTCAAAGGTTTGAATGATAGTGATAGTCTCGAATCTTTTCTATTTCTGTTTTTGAAAATTATCAACCACGTAGTAATGTTGCAAGTTCATTGCACTGGATTTCCATTTTAGCTTTCAAATTTTATAATGGAGAGAACTCCTCGTTTGAATTTTCTCCCCATTGTATTGAATATTCTTTCAAAATAATTTTTTAATTTCTGATAACTAGTAATTTTATATCCGCATCTTCAATTAATTTTTATTGGTTTGTTTTACAGTGAAATGCTGCGAAAAAGCTAGTGGAAATCGTAATGATGAATACCTGACCTACCACAAAACGATGAAGTTCACGGTGAGTGTTGAATGTAAATTTCTATAGGTTTAATTTTCCATTTAATATTGAAATGTTTTTATTTTAACGGCATTGATTTTGCTACTCGGAGCTCCTTTTGCAAATTCAACTTTTGTGATAATATCAGAAAAAAAACTACCTACGTATAGATTGGTAGTCATAATCTTATTGTTTTGGCTCTTCATTTTTGCTACTTAATGTTGAGCTTAATTACCGATTGATTTTTTCAATGTGCTTGCAAAGCTGTAACTGATTTTTGACCATTATAATTCTGATTTTTGTACCCATGGTGTGGTATGACCAGAGTCCGTTCTGAAAAGGACTCGAAGTTGGACTCGTGAACCCAAGAGTCCGAGTATATCATGGACTCGCGAGTCTAATTTCAACGATTTTAGAAACGAGTTTACTTGGACTCTGGTCCCCTCCTCCCCTCGTGCTACCGGTATTTGAAATTTTTTTTCGATAATGACAATTTTTCTCATTTTCTGAATTCATTTGCTGTCGAGCTCTATATTCAAGCTATTGATAAGTGGATTGTATCTCGTTATTTACAAGAAGTGTATATTAAGCTTCGTTTTTTCTCATTTTGTTTAATTTTTCTACAGGTATAAATTCCCCCCTCTCCTGGCAGAATTTTTCAAAAGCTTAACCTTTCTTAATATTTTTCCTAAGAATTATTATTTCAACAATGTTATTGTGTTTGTATTTATTTTCCCTAAAAATCATTTTCGATGTTTTTAAATACTTTGACCTCGCTGTGCGCGGTTTTATCGTATTTCTCCTTTGATGATTTCGAACGAACGATGACTTGTTTTTTATCCAGGTTTAATAATAGTAACCCAAAACGGTGTTTAATTGCATCTTGAATTTGAGGATTTCTTAAATTTTAGCCCTTCTCTCGAGCCAAAATTATTTCCTCGATCTCACTTTGAAAATATAAAATTTGAGTTATAAAAAAATTACGATTTTTCTGAAAATATCATACCAAAATAATATCTTAATAAATTGAATAAATTGAAAATGAGAGCCGATGGTCAATTATTACCATCTACGGTAACCGCTTTCTGATGAGGTAACAACATAGAAGCGAATTCTTCGAGCTCAAAACGTCGAATAATACGATCCAGATACATTTTCTCGAGGATCGAGAATGCTGGTAATTGCTGGCATCGTTCATCTTTGAACAAAGTGGCCAACATACGACTTCTCTGTTGTCCATCCGATGCCAAAATGGTGCAAATGAGCGCATTTCGAAGAGCGGTCATACGTTCTTCTTCGTGTATTATGGTTCGGTAGGAAAGCTCGTTATAGCGTTGAGCAGCTTCGATAAATTTACGACGGTAATCGAGTACTCGAGCGTAGCATACTTTGTAATACACTTGTAGTTCTCGTCGTCCGAATCAGCCTGTAAAATCAACGAATTAGAAACGAACTTCGATAGTAATTAGCTCATGAGGGTAATTTTACTTGTAAATGAGACGCTCGATTTATAAAAGCTTCAGCTTGAACCTGTTCATCATCTTCTAAATATAAACGCTCTATTTTCATATACGTTTCTAGCTTATAATTCACTGTGTATTGTCTATAAAATATAAATTGGGTTAAAACAGTGCAATTTTTACAACAGATGTAAAATAAATAGTAATTACTTTTGTTCTGTTTCCAGGGGTATTCCAACATTTCCAACGAGGACACTGGCAGCTTCACGCCAATTTTGCTAACGTTCGTAAATCGTAGATAGATGCTGTCTAATCGCTGCCACTTGTTCTTCGAACGATATCACACGAGGTTGCACCTGAATTAAACCGGTGAGTGATTATTTTCGAAGTAGGATCGGTTGGAAGTAAAAAGTTGAGCTTACTTTTTCTAAAGTGAAATGAGATATTATTTTGGATAATTTGTCATCCAATTCGGTGAAGTGATTGGTAATATCGATAAGAATTTGACGAGAAATCACAAGGCTGACGTTTTCATTAACGACTAGAAATGAAACGTTTGTTAGATATTACTCGATGAAAGATTGGAAACGGGAAAGCGTGTTTGAAAACATTCTTACTAGCTTCAAGCTTCAATGAATATTTTCAATGCTTCGGCTACATCCGTAGGGGATGATTTTAGTATGTTGTGAAGTATCGATCTGTACCTGTGAATGAAATTTAGCGGTAATTTCGAATAATAGAGAATGTTCAACCGATAGGACTTGCTTTTCGACTTGATCTTTGTGAGATCCGTAATTTGATAATTGAGCTACCTGCTGTCGCACAGCATTCGGCGTTATGGCCATTTTTTCTAGCTTGATTCGCGATACTTGAGAACTTTGAAACAAGATGTCGATATTACGAGGGTTTATAAAGCATGCTTTTGTTACTTAACTTATTATTTCTTTACAAAATAATGTTATTCCTTCATGATTTTCTGCAAAACATGACGCGAATCTTGTTATCAAAATTTTTCAAATAATCAAATGGATGAAAAAAATATCAAAAATATGCCTCCGTTATAACTTGATGCTTTGATAAAATCAAAATGACAAAAAAACTAAAAAAAAATTTACAAGCCTTCGTAATAACTTGATACTTCGATACACAGAAAATTATTGTTTTTGAGTTCCACCTCCACGTTCCAGCCTCCAGCGTCATGAGTCGATGACTGTGTCATTTTAATTTTTCATTTGATTGAATTGGTCGCCATTTTAATTTTATTTCGTTCATATTCATCTCGTTGTATGTTTGGCGCAGGGTTGTTCTTTTACATGTAAAATAATTATTTTTCATTATGTGTAAAATAACGTAAAATAATGATGTAAAATAACGTTGATGTAAAATAATGTAAAATAACGAATTTCTGGTAAAATAATGTAAAATAACTTTGATAAGAGCCTAAAAGGTGATAACGTGCTTATAATATTTCGTTATTTTACATCATTTTCTTTATTTTACATTATTTTACACTTGTAAAATAATGTAAAATAACGAGGTTATTTTACATGAGTTATTTTACGTTATTTTACACATTATTTTACTGTAAAATAACTGATGTAAATTTACAGCACAACCCTGGTTTGGCGTCTATTGCTATTACGTTCTGTTTAATTAATTTAATTATTTTCGTTGAATTTAACCAAATTCTCATGGTAAGTCATTTCGTTTCTTTTCTTTTGCTATTCTGAATTTTTTTACATAGTTTCGTAAACTTACCGCGAGACGCTTGATAGGTTATGCGATGTTAGTCTTGTAGTTTGATTTAGGAAACTTGACGCTGAAATTATTACGTATTTGTCGACTGTCTGGAGGAAATATTATTTGAGTTTGTAATTAGATACCTTTTCATGTCCACAACGTGCTATTTTTATAATTTCGAATTCGCTCTATATTGCTGTGGTATTTGTACATGGTACACGGTACAGGCTGTTATTTCTGAACATTTTTTCGATCAGTCGTATGCGTCAGTACCTATTTTTTAGTAGTTTATTATGTATCTATGAAAAGTCATGTGAAAAGTATGCATCTTTTCAATTTCAACTTCTTCCTCTTCGATATCTACGGCTTCGTCAATTCGTCATTCGGTGAATGTGTGGTTTCAATCATTTCATGATCATGAGTCATTAGGTATTAAAACTTCATCTTTCAACAGTGGTACCTAGCGGTATAATATTGCCACTGTAAGTAGATCGATTTTTTCTTATAAATGATGTGCTAGACTATTACATAATTTGGTGCTTTTCGTGTTTTAAATTCCATGTTTCATATTCATTGGACGAGTGTTGAGTAATGTGTAGCTGTAGTTATCTGATCGTGTGTGTGTGTTTAGAGTAGTTAAAGTAATGTATATCTAGAGTGTCAGACTGTCTGTGAGTGAAGTAATTGTGTCTGTTCGTTTTTTAAGTTCGCTTGTAGTAATTTGCTAATAATTGATTAATGTTTCGGTGAACATTGAAAATATTCAAATAAATTCCGCGTTTGTTTGTTTTTTTAAATAGTTAAATTATTGAGTGATTGTGGGAGTATTTCATTACTTTCTTGCTTTCGAATTCGACTAAAATCGTTGAAAATTGAAAATTTTACATCGAGTACCCATGTTCCTTTGAATGAGATTTTCATAATTTTTATTATATTCATATAATCTTGAAATGTGATCGGTTAGTTTTTTCATTGTTTCTTTTTACAAAAATAATGTGTTGGAAATCTCGACCGTTAAAATTTTGTGATGACCGTCTCTAGTTCTCAAATTCGGATTCTTTTATTTTTCGTTGTTCCATCTTTTTGACTTAGTTTTCGAATACTAGGTAATTTTGCTACGTGCTGTTTTCTAAAATTCTGAATTAGTATGATACGTTATGTAAAGTGAATTGAAATACAGTAACTCATTCTGCCCAATAAGTCGAGCTAACTCGCATCGGAATTCAGACAGGATTTTAGTACCAGTGCTTTGTGTTTATGTAGTACGTTTTATTTCTTTTTAATTGTAAACGTAAGTTATTTTAATTTTAAATTTTAGCGATTTCGAACTCGTTTGAATTCTGATACACGTGTTACAAAAATTTCATCTTAAATCTTTTTGTACAAATCTGCCTAAAAGTATAAGTAAATGATTCTCTAATTCATATTATTACCTCTTGAATTCAAATACTTTTGTATTAAATTGTGGTAGGTACCTAATAATAATTCTACATTTTATTGTCAAATTTTCATTTATGTCATATTTTGTTTCTCTTGAAAAGTTGGTAGTGATTTTTGAATTTAATCCAAATTCTTAAAAACTTAACGTACATTTTGATCTTTCTTATGAACAATTTCTAGTCGTTAATACATCACACGAAACAACTATTCTCTCGTCCAGGCTTTATAATTTATGTAGATATGTAAAATTTTTGAAAAACTTGGAGTAATTGGTTTGATAGGCTGGGAAAGTGAGAGCAGATAATTTCCGAAGAAAACTGATTTTTTTTTCCGAGTTTAATATTGAGTATTTTTCAATGTAGTGTTGACGATTATCTGTAATTGTGATTAATTTAGTACTTATTTCTCCATTTTTTTTTTACAGTGGTATCGTGTCGAAAAATTCTATAATCATAATTATCAATCATGGTATGAGGAAATAAATGAGAACGACTTCGAAGATATTACCGAGAAATGATCAAATTGACGACTGCTGAGAAATCGACGAATGTTAGCTGGAAGGTAAAATTGCAACGAATTTTGTAATTGTATTTATTAATTTAATCGTTAATTGTAATGGTTTTATTCTTAATCGTTGGGAAAATATTGCTGAATAGTAGATGCACGATCGAGAAATGGAATCATGTAGTACCTATACGAAAAATAAACTCGGTAGATTCTGATGCTAGCGATGTCATCTCATAAGTATAATTTTCATTTCAAAATTTTTTGAACGAACCTAATTGCATGTTGATTTTTTATTCTTTACATTTTATACTCGGCGTAATGTTGAGCAAAATTTTTCGTTTATTGTAGAGGTTTCATATTCGACTTAATGTTGAACAAAGCCACGTTTTTTGTCATTTTGTTCGACTTTTCTACACGTATATTAAATACCCTCGGCAGAATTTTTGAAAAGCTTTTACCTTTCTTAATATTTTTCGTGGAAACAATTTCGACTTTCAACTAAGTACGCACTACGTAGTTAGTTGTGATATTTCTTTTTCTTGAACAATTTTTTTCGATATTTTTAAATACTTTGACCTCGCTGTGCACGGTTTTATCGTATTTCTCATTTCTCCTTTGATGATTTTGAATAAGCGGTGACTTATTTTTCATTCGGGTTTAGTAACTTAAAACTGTTTTATTGCACCTTGAATTTGACGATTTCTTTAATTTTAGACTTTCTCTCGAGCCAAAATTATTTCTCTCATACTTGCGATGAAAATAATTATAAAATTTGATTCATGATTACGATTTTTTTGAAAGTACCATACGAAAATAATACCGTAATCACAATTTATTCACCGTATTTTACTTCTTTACCGAATTACGTAACCTTAAGCTTTATGGAACTGGAAAAAATAATCATGTGAACGGTAGAAATAATGTTGCATTTTTCTTCATAATTCGATCTTGTTCGTTGAACTCATAAAAATTCCAAAATACTATACGTTAGTTGTGTTACGTATGGCAACATTGTCGCGCATGCGCAAATACACCTAAACGAGTTGCGAGCGAAAGTCAGAGGGATGAGTCAGTTCATTCAGTGTTTAGTCAGTGTCAGTTCTTTGTGTTATGCTGGGATTGCTGGGGTTTCGGTCTTCGGTTCAATTCAATCGGTTCCTTGTATGAACTTTTCGGCAGTGTCAGTGTATTAATTTATTTGTGTTGTGATCGTGCGGTACAAGGACAAAAGGTTAACGTTTGAATTTCCCATACATGACGCATTGACGCGACGCCATTTTGCTTTGTTTACGTGTTACGTGTTCTTATCAGAGTTGGGATATTGTGGGAAATTTCCCATATCGTGGGAATTTTCGAGCAAAGGGAAAAAGGGAATTTATGGGAAATTCGATCAAACGTGGGAAAAAAATGGGAAATTCGACGAAACACGAGGAAAAGACGGGGAATTCGCCCAATGAAGCAAAATAAAGGGAAAAAATCCAAATTTCTATGCATTTTTCGGTATTTTTATGAGAATTTAGTCTCATTGATGGAAAATCTTGTAAAATTTCCCATATTGGGGGAAATTTCAGGTGAAAAAAAAAGAATGAAAAAAAGGAAAGTTATGGGAAATTGTATTAAAACGAGGGGAAAATGGGAAATTTGCGCAATTAAACGAAAAAAAAGGGAAAAATCATGAATTTTCATTGATTTTAGGGTATTTTCTTCATTTTTTTTCAACAAAAACATGAAATTTTAGAAATTTATAAGGAAAAAATTGAAGGGAAAAACGTGGGAAATTTTACAATTTTCTGTGGGAAATATGGGAAATTTGAGGATCTGGTTAGGGAAATACTGCAATTTCAATATCCCAACACTGGTTCTTATTGTATTGTGTGCTTTAGAATTGGAATGAAGGCCTTTTGATGCGCTCTTTGGTTGAGTTGTGGTCGCATTTGAATTCGCGTCGCGAAGGTACTTTGAGTTTGAATGTTTCAATTTCGTATTCGTGTTTTTTCTTTGTCATCGTGTGTATTCTATTCTATGCAGATCGTAGTTCTTTTTCGTATCCGAATTCAACGGAAATGCCGAAGTACATATTATCTCTGTAAGTACTAGCTACAAACATAAATCCATTTTTCGAGCGGTTTTTTTTTTTTTTTTAAATCCAAGTATTTGAATTACGTGAAGTATGTATTTTAATGTGGTGATTTTCGTGTTTTTATTGTTTCGTTCGCGTACGTACGGTTGAAAAAATTACGCTACAGAAATGGCGTGTGTTTGTTTATGTATGGTAAGGGATTCGAGGTTTCATCTTCGTGTACTACTGTACTGTTTCTGTCTGGGTTTTCTTATTTACTTATTCTAAAAATATGTGCAATAATTTGATTTTCGTGTTTTTATTGTTTCCTACGCGTACGTACGGTTACGGTTGAAAAAATTACGTTGTAGAAATTGCTATGTTCTTTTTGCTCGCAACAAACAAAACCGTTGCGATTTTATTGTTGTTGTATTTTTCTAACTAATGCGTTAGAAAAGGACACAACATGCAAAGTTACAACTGTTGCGATAGTTGTGACCAATGGTAAGGGATTCGAGATTTCATCTTCGCGTTCTTTTTCTGACTGGTTTTTCTTAGTTACTTATTCTAAAAATATGTGCCCATATTACTGATTTTTGGTTCGAAAATTCGATTTATAGGTAAGTCGAATCGCGATTCATTCATCTTTTTGTTGATTCTGATTCCAAGATGGATGAAAATTTGAAAATGATGGAGAAATCCGTGACCCATTATGAACTTTTTGCTCGTTCAGATGATATGGAAGAACCATTTTTGTAAAAGTTTTGATTACGCTGAAACGAATTAAATATCTACCGTTTTCATTAGAAATCATTCGATTCCACTTTCTTTTAGTTGATGACTTGATTCAAATTTGTACGTCGGTATTATTGCAACTATGATGAATTCGAATTAAGTATGGTTTTGTGTAGGGACGAGGATGTTCGGAAATTTTCAAAATTGAATTAGGGTTCTTTTTTGTGGCCGGGTAAGAGATACTCCCTGTTGTAGGTATTCACATTTTATTAAAAAATTCATTTAAAATGAGCCGTTAGATTTCGACAATTTCAGTTCAACATTTTGAATTTTGAATTCCAAATTTTTTGTATCGTGTTAAATGTATGTATGGTATTCTAGTGGTGTTAGCTTATTAGCGATAGATGGATGGGGTAAGTTTGAGTTACATTTCCGCGCGATTTTTTTCGGCAGCTCGATTTATTTGGTTCTTGGTTCGACAATCGTCATTGTCTTTGGTTTTGGGTTTTGATTATGGAATATGGAAACAATGTTTACGAGTTATTATTTGGTGCCATTTTCTGCATCGATTATTATTTTCGTGTTTGGTTGTTTGATTTGATTTTTGTTTTGAAACAGTTGTAATTTTGAAATGTGATGGCGTGTTGTCAGTTGAACAGTGATGAGAAATTGAACCAAGTGAAATTTTCCGATTAATCGACTACCGTGACTGTAGCCAACGAAATGTTCGTTCTGGTAATTTTTTAACGGTTTTTTCGTTCTCAAATTCGAGCGTTTTTCTCCTTTCGGTGGTTCAGTGGGTTTTCTCTGTTTGGTTTGGTTTCAAGTTCGCCGGTTTTTTTTTTTTTTGTATTCTGTAAATTTAATCAATATGGGTATTGCTATTGACAAAATTGATCTCTATCTTGCAGAATTCTTTCCCATAATTACTTCTGTGATTAAATGTTTTTGCAATTATTAGATATAATGTCTTTGAATACCGAAAAGCTTATGTGTGTGATGTTAATGTATATTGTGTATTTATTAGGTTTTCAGAGAATAGTAACCGTACCATCTGTGCTAACGTGTAAAGCTTTCGAATTCAACCGGAACATGGCGCTCGACATCTCCAGAGTCCAGATATATCTTTATTCTGCTTGAGGTAATAATTCGTACCTGCCTACCTGGGTTTTAAATATTTATTAATTGGCTCGTGAAACCGTTATTTTTCAAGTCGTGTTGATTGTCGACTCAATGGTGAAGATTGTAGGGAATATAATATTTTTTAGCTAGGTACCTAATCACGCGAATTTACTCGACATTTGCAATGATTTGCAATCCCTTGTTTTGTAATTTTATAGTAGGTATCGTGAATAGCTGTATGTCGAATTGAAGGTATTTTCCATCGATGTTTCGCGAGTTTCCAATTTTAGCTTCTGAAATACCTATCTGTACTCTTTCAGAAATGAAACAAGATTATTAATTTCGTTGGTTTGATTTTTTTAAATTTTTATAGGAGTGTATTTCCGTCCCACCCCAATCTGCACTGTGAAATTTTTCTCGATTTGATCTGAGTTAAACTTTTTTAGAAATGATCACCGATGAAAATTTCCCTATTCCAAAATTATGTAGGTTTGGTTCATCAAATTGAATTGAAAAGCGATTATGTATTTTCAAGTCTCATTTTTTTACGTAATATTTTATGCTGACTCACAATGTATTGCTTTATTTTCAGATTTCTCTTTGTTCTTTCGTTTGTGCCTCGAAGTTTGCAGTCAATCGTTTACAAGTTTCGTGATATCATTATTCGTACTGTTGGATAGTTTTTCTTCGGACCGGAAATTGCCAGAAGTGAGTAAATGAATATTTACCTGATATGATTTTGAATTGTACTTAAGAGCACAGATTCGAAGAAATTGAATTGAATGAGAGTAGAAAGGTTGCTCGTTTCGAACTATTGGGAAGGGAAGAACGATTGGCGACTGAATAGCTGAAAAATACGCTTGTGAACAAGTTTGAATTTCTCACGAATTGCTTGCTTTTCTGAAAGCTGTAATTTTGAATTTTTTGTGTTTCTTTTTTTTCATTGTAAAAAGTCAAGTATGCGGATCATGAGACAGGTATTTTGTTTTCATTTCAAGTGCAATATTGGTTCATTTGTTGCGTGGAAATTTTTTTGGATAGTTATGAAATTGTACCGGAATAATACATACGTTCATTTTTTAATCTGTACTATTGTTTAACGTGTTGTGTATTCATTTTGTCTTTAGGAACCGTAAATTTGTTGATTAAATTAAAAGTACACAGTATTCGAGTACCGGACACAAGTGGATGAAGAGATCAGCTCTCACAAATATTTCTACTCTTTGCTCAAGGTGAGAATTATTTGGTGTGTTTTGAGAAGAATTTATGTTCATTTGACTCGTGAATTGAATCAAATCTTTTTACAAAAATGATTATTCAAGTTACGTCGAACGGAAGGAGGAAGAAATAGGAAGGATTTGTTTACCGAATTATGGCTTACTGGATTTTTGCAGCTCTCGTTTTGCAATTTTATTATTTTTATTATGTCTTTTAGATAGTCAATGTGTCCATCTGTGTGCAAAATTTAAGTTCTTTTCCGTCTAACTCTAAATTACATGAGATGCTATTTTTCGGTGTTTTGGAAACGAAGCAAGATTGTGGGCGGATGGAGGTGTTTTGATTTTTATACGAGTGTCAGTGGGTGTGTCCCTCCTTCCCCCCTCATCTACCCATGTATTAATTTGAGGAAGTGCATTTTGGCAAATTTGAAAATCTGAAATTGACAACGTCTTATTAATAAAAAATCTTCCAAACTTGAAAACAGTGATTCTCTGCCATTGATCGAAAAATGACCATTGGATTGAAGTAAATCAAAATAATGAATTATTACGTCTGTCTTATCTTCTATTTTTCTACGAAAAAAATTGGTTATAGCAGGGTGTCTACCGGTCGCGAAAGTCGCGAAAAAGTCGCGAATTCAGATGGCGGTCGCGAAAGTCGCGAAATTGGCCCAAAAGTCGCGAATTTTTCCTAAATTACATTTTTATTAAAATGTCAGCTTTTTGAACACAATTTTCTAAAAATTTTCGCCCTCGCTTCGCTCGGGCTCATAAATTAACATTAATCGTTTTTAAAAAACAAACCTTTCCCCCATTCCAGACAATTGAATCTTTTGAAACGAAAAATGGATTCTTTTGGGAGACTTAATAGCAATCGCGATTAAAATTTTCAAAAAAAAATTTTTTGAAAAAAATAGATATTTTGTATCCATTTTCTGAAAAATTGGGAAAAATCGTAGTTATTTTTTTTTTTGATTTCACTATGATTTTTTGAAAATTTAGAGGGAGAAATCATTTGAAAATACATTTCTTTTTTGTTGTTGGCATACTAAATTCTCAAAAAAAATTCGCCCTCGCTTCGCTCGGGCCAAATCACATCATCTGTACCTATACTTAGGGGCGCGGGCGGCGCGATGGGGGAATTGGGGAAGTAACTCCCTCAGCCAATTTCCAGTCGGAATTTTCGGAAAAATTTCAAAAATTTGGCGAAATCTTGGAAATTTTATCAAATTAGGTCTTGTGGTATTTTGTAATGTGTTTACTTACTCTCTAAATCAGAATTTTTCCAAAACTTCGGCCTCGCTTCGCTCGGCCTTATTAAATTTTTCTTTTCATAATTTTAAAATGAACCGAATGCGACAAAAGTGATTTTTTTCAACCGGTTTTATTACTTGATTTTTTTTTTTTTAAAAAAATCATTTTCGAAGTTTCAAAATCGAATTTTTCAAATGCTTTGGCCTCACTAGGCTCTCTGCCTAATCATATTTTTCTTTCAATAATTTTAAAAAGTAAAAGTGACCAATTTCTACACAAATTTATCAATTTGAAAGATTGTTTTATTGCACTTTGAATTTAAAGTCTTCTAAAATTTTCTCTCCTCGCTTCGCTCGGAAATGAAACATAGCTTTTCAAATTTTTTGTTACATTATTTTCTAAAAATTGTGTTATTTTCTCTCTGTGATGATGCTTCACATGTAGCCATCCCATGATTTTTCCCTGAATTTTAGGTTCAGAATCGGCGAAGTTTATCAGCGACTCTAACCTGTGAAAAAAATGGGTATTTGCAAGGGAGGGACTAAAAAGTGCTTCAAATTCCCTTTAAAACGAGTATACTCAAGGGGGGGGGGGTCTTTTGGGCAAAATTGGAACACGGTGTAAAAAGTCTGGAAAAAATCGCGAAAAGTCGCGAATTTCGATTTTTCAAAATTGGTAGACACCCTGTATAGTTACTTCGTATCAGTGGATATTTTTTTATCTATAGCTGACCAGCTAAGAAAATACTCAGGTGTACGAAACAACCCCAAGTTTTTAACAGAAAAAATTGCTCATTTGAAATTTGAAATTTTTTTTTTCTTTAAAGTTAGGTATATGTAAAAATGGTGGTAGACACCCTGCTTTAAAACGAGTATCTGCAAGGGGGGGGGGGTCTTTTGGGCAAAATTGGAACACGGTGTGAAAAGTCTGGAAAAAATCGCGAAAAAGGGTCGCGAAAAGTCGCGAATTTCGATTTTTCAAAATTGGTAGACACCCTTTCTGGTAAAGTTTGTGATCTTTAAATTATGATCAAAATTCTTCAAAACGACATGCAGTTGAAAATCATTCTTCTGCACAGTTTCGAGTTGTGAATTCATCACACAAAAAAACTACTTCCTCCATGCTTCGTAAATATCATATGGAAAATTCCATTGTCTGAAAAACCTTTAAAAAATTGGTTTCGGAAAATTAGAGCAGAAGATCATTTTCATTTCTGAAAAAAAAAGTGAAATGGTGATCAATCTGGTTCTTACGTGCTTTTTTATTTTTTACAGCAGAACATGACGAAGAATCATCCAGGAATCAAATAAACTTATCCGAATAAAATGACAGCGAAGACCTGTTTTTCTTTCAATGAAATGAATGGAAGAATCGTGTGCAATTCAACTCATCCGAGCTGAAATATGATCAACATTGCAGTAGACTACAAATTCATCGCTGAGAAATCGACGAAATATTTGCCCGAAGGTAAAATTGCAACAAATTTCGTAATTGTGTGCATTAATATAATCGTAAGTTACGATGATTTTTTCCGAAATCACTGCTGAAGAGTACAAAAATCGAAAAATTGTACGAATTTATCATTCACAATTTCGTTAAAAGCTGCTGATGCTATCTTAATCACCTCCACACAATTTTGAGTTGGAAATTTCTCAATAACCTGTTTGCGTATCGATTTTTAATTTTTTAAAGTTTACATTCAGTGTGATGTGCAAAATTTGTTTTTTTGCTCGTAATATTAGAATTTATTAAATCATAGTCCTAGATGGGTTTTTTTGTTCATATTGTGCAGTATCTCTGCGTTTTTGTTATTGTTTTTCTCCAAGTGTTTTTAGGAAAAAGTAGGACAACGTGGGACGGGATGAAAAATCGTTGATTTATTTGGTATTTTGAATCATATCTCATTCCGACATCAATTCATGATATTTTTTTTTTGCAGTGATACAGATGGATGAAATGGGAGTGAAATTGAACGTGTTGCAGTGCTGGAAAATCCTCACCGAAGCAGTTGACGTAATTTGCCGCCGAGAATTTGCTTGGAGATGAAATTACGACGGATTGAGTCTGGTTCGTGTATTTTATTTATGTTTAGATGATTTTGTTGGAAACTGCTCGGAATTGATTGTTGACGAATTGAATATTGATACGCTTGAAGGCGAAGTATTCTAAAAACAGGGTTACGTAAGGGGGGGGGGGACAAGTCTATTGCGTATTCTGGGCAAAGAAGGATCAGAAAACATTTCACGAGCAATGTGATTGGAAAATACGAGAAAATTTTCGACCGTTTTGAATTTAGTAACTTTTAAACAAATTTTATCGTTGGGTTTTCGCTTTCTACAGCTGGTATTGAGCAGAAGCGTGATCGAATGCAGATCGTATTTTCATAGAGCCGAAGAAAATTTTATTCGCCGTTTTCGTCAACGTCGCCTAATTTTTTCTACTTACATATCGCGATATTTATCATGTATTTACCTAATGTATTTTATATTATCTATTTTACCTAGTATTATTTTCCATTTGGTTGGTGGTACTTTTACGTTTAGGTTCTGATTTCCAATTTTTTTTTTTATTTCAATTTCAAGGGTTGATTTTCTCCCCCTCTGTGGTGTCCTGGGCGGGATTAGGAAAACGACTTTGGCGGATGCGGGGGTAGAGGGTCGGTGGATTAGTTAGAGAATGCCAATGTCGAAAGACTTGGTGAAACCTTCGGATTCTGATGGTGCCCAGAGCTCCAAACATGGATCGGAGGTGGCTGTGGTCTCTTGATCTTTAGGCGCCAGCCCTGCCTTATTGATCACAAGAGAGTCAGCGAGTATTCTTCCATGGTAGGCTTGGTACTATGGAAAGAAGCGTCTGCTGCGGGTTGAAATTTTGTTCGCGCCGGTGTCGGTATCTGTGTGAACCTGGAAACCTCACGACACCGGAAGAGACTCGGAGTTTTGTACGATGCCTGGTGCGATAGTACCGAGAACACTGAGAATATTGCAGTTTTTTTCTTAGCTCGGGTAACGCTACATGCCAGGGTCGTACCTAGCGAAGGGTATCGAGGATTTGATCAATTTCGTACCATTTTAATCGTCACCAAGCACGGTAGTAAATCGCAGATGAAAGTTGGTGGATTAGCGATCGAGTGGGCCCATGAGTGCATGTGTGTGTATATGTGAGAGGGGTAGTTAAGAGTCGAGTCTTGTAGTGTCCCGGTGCCTTTTGTCGAATTTATAAAAGTAGGATTTTCAGGGTAGGAACACCCCAGTTGGACTCCGTTGAGCTTCTTCTGGGGGTGCCATTTTCGGAAAGAATTCAGAATTCTGTCCGGCAGGGCTTCGGTCGGTGGTGTTACTTGAGCTTACCGGTACGGGAATTCTCCGCAATAGAGATAAGCTGCTAACCTCGTCGTTTGCACTCAGGCCATCTAGTGATGACGGTCCCACCACCTTTGGCACACGATCCTTCCCGCCTAGCCGGGAGTCTGTTAGACGTCAGCAGCGCGACTGGCTTTGTTGCGACCGCTTTATTTTTAATTTTTTTAGTGGCAATGTCCAGGTTGCTGATGAGGGTGTCGGCCTTATCCTTGCGGATGTAGGCCGGCATCTCTGTGGACGGGAATGGCTAAATACCTTGCCACAAGGAGAAGGCCAGCCTGTGTATGAGGTCCCAATGTCGCGTTCTGGTAGGTAAGGAATTTAGGCGCTGCCTTTGCGACATCCTGCGATTTAATATTCGTGTTTGATTGACGTTAAAATTACGATTTTGATCGGCTTTTCATTTCAACAAACGATGGCGTTTGTTACGAGTGTAAAATTACCGGCGGTGAGTGTGAGTGAATTTTAAACACCCTTGTTTCGTTGTAATGAAGATGCGTCGTCTTGTCCCCTCTCTTTAGCGTCTTATTATTTTCGTTGCGTTTTTTGAGCCATTTCTAAATTTAAAAACGTGATAAAATTTTTGGGTATGCGAAAAGCCATATTTTTTTTGAAGTTTCAATGTTTTTCTTGAAATTGGGAACTGGGTGATTTTATAAGTTGACGAAAAGTATTTAGGCTGAAATTTTGGTATTTTTTGGTAGAAATTTGGTAATTTATAGGGTTATTTTTCGATAATGTATTATTTTTATTAATCTTACGTAATTGTTTTTAAATGTATTGTTTAATTTCTAAGATTGTAATAACCGATCACGGTTTTTTCCAATGTCGAGCGGCCGGCATTGGTTTTTTTAACCCAGATCGGTTAAAACTTACCTAGATATTGGTTGGTTGTTTATTCTTCTTTTTGCCGTCGTGTTGAAAAATACATATGATGTTTGGTTTTTGAATTTTTTCTATCGCTGCTGAATGCTTTTCGACGAGCAATTGTACAGATTGTGCTTTTTGATGTGCTAATAATTTTAGAAGTCGATGAAAATGTTGGAAATACATCGTGCACTTGAGAAATTACATCTACGATTTTGAATATGTAGTTACCTACGTAGAAAATGCATAATTATTTCATTGTGCAACAAAAATGCCTTCCATTTCAGGAGATAGAAGTCACTGAATAGCGAACTGGCCAACAGCTAGGAGAATATGTGCAAATGCTCTACGTTTTATTTTTCCGCAGATCGTCACCTACTAAAAACATTGCATCCGATGAGGTCCAGCATCGACGACTTCACAATGTATCCTAATTTGATGGAATCGACAAGTTTTAATGAATTTACATGAATACTTAATTGTTGAAGTAATATAATCAGTTTCGAGAAAGAAACGTAAAAATTAACGCTACTAATGGAAAAAAAACGGAAAAATTGTTTTATTTTTGAAAAACGTACGCTGAAAAGCGAAGAAACTGATATAAAAATGAATTGCTCCTTCGAAAATTACGATATGCAACTTAAATAACACCAGTAAAAAATGATTCAAAATAAATGAAAAAAAAGTATTAGTTACGCTATCTGTGAGAAAAACCACGAAGTTTTGTTCTGTATTTAAAAAATTGATCGAAAAAAAATCGAACGAAAGCTAGATATACACGTGGCGCTATCTCTCGGAATAATGAGAGAACTAAACGGAAATGGTCAGGTTTTTGTAAATACCAGGTGCGACAATCAACCGAATTAATTCCTAACCATCAAGGTAACAAAACGGCCACCAAGAATATTTCCTAATTGTCAAGACGACAAAACGGCACCGAGTATATTTCCTAAGTGTCAAGGCGACAAATACAGCATCAATTGGATTCCTAATCATCAAGGTAACAAAACGGCACGGAGCATATTTCCTAATCATCAAGGTAACAAAACGGCACGGAGCATATTTCCTAATCATCAAGGTAACAAAACGGCACGGAGCATATTTCCTAATCATCAAGGTAACAAAACGGCACGGAGCATATTTCCTAATCATCAAGGTAACAAAACGGCACCGAAAATATTTCCTAATTGTCAAGGTGATAAATACGGCATCGATCGAATTCCTAATCATCAAGGTAACAAAACGGCACGGAGCATATTTCCTAATTGTCAAGGCGACAAAATGGCATGGATAGGGTTGTTATTCTAGTTGCCTATCTTATTTTTGCAGGAGGAGTTGATAATTTTTTACCCGTCTTTTTTCTTTCTACTTCCTAATAGTTAAGGCGACAAAACGGCATCAAATTTTTCATACTAACCCGGTTGCCTACCTTATTTTCGAAGGAGAAGTTGATATTTTTACATCTTTTTTTTCGTTCCTTTTCCTATTCGTTAAAGCAACAATACGGCATCAAGTTTTTTTTTTCATGTTATTCAAGTTACCGACTTGATTTTTGAAGGGGAAGTGATATTTCTTCAGTTTGTTGAAGTCTCTCAGATTGGTATTCTCTTACGCTATTCAAGTTGCATATCGTACTCCACGGACTAATTTTCAACTTTTCCGTTCAATTATGCGAATTTTCCAAAATAATAGAATTAGTGAAACTAATAGAATGGGTGTGATTATTCCTTCACTCATCTTTTCGTATTACTTTGCTCAATATGAAAAATTTACAACTACATATAACGAAATACATGGGAGTAAAAAAAATAAAAATCACCAATACCACTGTTGGTGGAAAAACATTCAGTGGTAATAATAGAAACTAACAAAAACCAAAACCAAAGATTTTATTCGTTGACACAGCGGCAAAAAAACAAATAACAAACTAATATCTAGATAAGTTTTAACCGATCTGGGTTAAAAAAACCAATGCCGGCCGCTCGACATTGGAAAAAACCGTGATCGGTTATTACAATCTTAGAAATTAAACAATACATTTAAAAACAATTACGTAAGATTAATAAAAATAATACATTATCGAAAAATAACCCTATAAATTACCAAATTTCTACCAAAAAATACCAAAATTTCAGCCTAAATACTTTTCGTCAACTTATAAAATCACCCAGTTCCCAATTTCAAGAAAAACATTGAAACTTCAAAAAAAATATGGCTTTTCGCATACCCAAAAATTTTATCACGTTTTTAAATTTAGAAATGGCTCAAAAAACGCAACGAAAATAATAAGACGCTAAAGAGAGGGGACAAGACGACGCATCTTCATTACAACGAAACAAGGGTGTTTAAAATTCACTCACACTCACCGCCGGTAATTTTACACTCGTAACAAACGCCATCGTTTGTTGAAATGAAAAGCCGATCAAAATCGTAATTTTAACGTCAATCAAACACGAATATTAAATCGCAGGATGTCGCAAAGGCAGCGCCAAAAATTCCTTACCTACCAGAACGCGACATTGGGACCTCATACACAGGCTGGCCTTCTCCTTGTGGCAAGGTATTTAGCCATTCCCGTCCACAGAGATGCCGGCCTACATCCGCAAGGATAAGGCCGACACCCTCATCAGCAACCTGGACATTGCCACTAAAAAAATTAAAAATAAAGCGGTCGCAACAAAGCCAGTCGCGCTGCTGACGTCTAACAGACTCCCGGCTAGGCGGGAAGGATCGTGTGCCAAAGGTGGTGGGACCGTCATCACTAGATGGCCTGAGTGCAAACGACGAGGTTAGCAGCTTATCTCTATTGCGGAGAATTCCCGTACCGGTAAGCTCAAGTAACACCACCGACCGAAGCCCTGCCGGACAGAATTCTGAATTCTTTCCGAAAATGGCACCCCCAGAAGAAGCTCAACGGAGTCCAACTGGGGTGTTCCTACCCTGAAAATCCTACTTTTATAAATTCGACAAAAGGCACCGGGACACTACAAGACTCGACTCTTAACTACCCCTCTCACATATACACACACATGCACTCATGGGCCCACTCGATCGCTAATCCACCAACTTTCATCTGCGATTTACTACCGTGCTTGGTGACGATTAAAATGGTACGAAATTGATCAAATCCTCGATACCCTTCGCTAGGTACGACCCTGGCATGTAGCGTTACCCGAGCTAAGAAAAAAACTGCAATATTCTCAGTGTTCTCGGTACTATCGCACCAGGCATCGTACAAAACTCCGAGTCTCTTCCGGTGTCGTGAGGTTTCCAGGTTCACACAGATACCGACACCGGCGCGAACAAAATTTCAACCCGCAGCAGACGCTTCTTTCCATAGTACCAAGCCTACCATGGAAGAATACTCGCTGACTCTCTTGTGATCAATAAGGCAGGGCTGGCGCCTAAAGATCAAGAGACCACAGCCACCTCCGATCCATGTTTGGAGCTCTGGGCACCATCAGAATCCGAAGGTTTCACCAAGTCTTTCGACATTGGCATTCTCTAACTAATCCACCGACCCTCTACCCCCGCATCCGCCAAAGTCGTTTTCCTAATCCCGCCCAGGACACCACAGAGGGGGGGGGGGAGAAAATCAACCCTTGAAATTGAAATAAAAAAAAAAATTGGAAATCAGAACCTAAACGTAAAAGTACCACCAACCAAATGGAAAATAATACTAGGTAAAATAGATAATATAAAATACATTAGGTAAATACATGATAAATATCGCGATATGTAAGTAGAAAAAATTAGGCGACGTTGACGAAAACGGCGAATAAAATTTTCTTCGGCTCTATGAAAATACGATCTGCATTCGATCACGCTTCTGCTCAATACCAGCTGTAGAAAGCGAAAACCCAACGATAAAATTTGTTTAAAAGTTACTAAATTCAAAACGGTCGAAAATTTTCTCGTATTTTCCAATCACATTGCTCGTGAAATGTTTTCTGATCCTTCTTTGCCCAGAATACGCACTAGACTTGTCCCCCCCTTACGTAACCCTGTTTTTAGAATACTTCGCCTTCAAGCGTATCAATATTCAATTCGTCAACAATCAATTCCGAGCAGTTTCCAACAAAATCATCTAAACATAAATAAAATACACGAACCAGACTCAATCCGTCGTAATTTCATCTCCAAGCAAATTCTCGGCGGCA
Organism: Pseudococcus jackbeardsleyi; assembly: GCA_038380155.1. Taxonomy (NCBI): domain Eukaryota; kingdom Metazoa; phylum Arthropoda; class Insecta; order Hemiptera; family Pseudococcidae; genus Pseudococcus; species Pseudococcus jackbeardsleyi. Next base: position 2,830,627 of record CM076240.1, read on the forward strand.
AATTACGTCAACTGCTTCGGTGAGGATTTTCCAGCACTGCAACACGTTCAATTTCACTCCCATTTCATCCATCTGTATCACTGCAAAAAAAAAAATATCATGAATTGATGTCGGAATGAGATATGATTCAAAATACCAAATAAATCAACGATTTATCATCCCGTCCCACGTTGTCCAACTTTTTCTTAGGTATTCTTTTCCCTAAAAACACTTGGAGAAAAACAATTACAAAAGCGCAGAGATACTGCGCAATATCCTATGGAAAAAATTCTACAATTGGTCACAAAATTGATACCCGTGAAAAAATCGAACAAAATGAACAAAAAACCCGTCTAGGACTGTGATAAAAAAATTTCTAACATTACGGGCACCACCGAATGTAAACTTTCAAAAATTAAAAATCAATTTGCAAACAGGTTATTAAGAAATTCCCAACTCAAAATTGTGCTGAAGTGAACAAGATAGCATCAGCAACTTCTAACGAAATTGTGAATGATAAATTCGTACGATTTTTCGATCTTTGTACTCTTCAGCAGTGATTTCGGAAAAAATCATCACAACTTACGATTATATTAAGGCACACAATTATGAAATTTGTTGCAATTCTACCTTCCGGCAAATAGTTCATTGATTTCTCAGCGATGAATTTGTATGCAATGTTGATCATATTTCAGCTCGGATGAGTTGAATTGCACACGATTCTTTTTATCCATTTCATTGAAAGAAAAACAGGTCTTCGCTGTCGTTTTCGTGATAAGTTTATTCGATTCCTGGATGATTCTTCGTCATGTTCTGCTGTAAAAAATAAAAAAGTACGTAAGAACCAAATTAATTACCATTTCACTAGAAAAATACCACAGTACATTAAATTGAAAAAAATTCCAACTGAAATTCTTTTATTTTTCAGAAATGATCTGCTCTAACTTTCCGAAACCAATTTTTTAAAGCTTTTTCAGACAATCAAATTTTCCATATATTTACGAAGCATGGAGGAGGAAGTAGTTTTTTTTGTGTGATGAATTCACAACTCGAAACTGTGCAGAAGAATGATTTTCAACTGCATGTCGTTTTGAAGAATTTCGATCATAATTTGAAGATCACAAACTTTACCAGATTTTAAATGTATTTTTCTGGCTACAAAATGGAATCGAATCGAATTCAATTCTGAAATTTTAAAACACCCTTCTCCCTTACACAAAACTACGAGGATTTGAATTGATTACGGAAAAACTTCAGGAAATCCAGCTTTAGATAATGATGAAATTTTTAAAAAATGAACATTGGAAATTCATATTTGAAAATAATATTTACACATAAATTTCAATCAATTCAAAACCCAAGTAAAAAAACTGAATAACAATCATTTTCATGAAATATTATCGAGTGATCATTTTTTTCTGAAGGCGGTAGATATTATCAATTTGTTTCAGTTAATCATTCGATTGAAATATACGTAATCGGAATTTCTCCAAAAATAATTTTTCCATGGGTCGCGAATTTCTTCATAATTTCAAAACTTTTTTCAACCTCGTAATCGGAATCAACGATCTAGAATTATTGTTAGAAAACCAACTCTTTTATCAGGAAATTGCGGATCCATTATCTATAAATCAAAATAATTATCGAAGCACAAATTTGACGTAGAAAATGAAGATTTAAATGGATTTTCTGAGCGCTGTGAGATTTATTTGAAAAATTCATAACTTAATGAACAAAGACGATAATTCATTTAAATATCAATTTTTTGGGCATTGCGATCAACTAAAAAAAATAATAACAAATTAGTCAAAAAAGCAACAATTTCTCCGAGCGGAGCAAGGGCGAAATTTTTCGGAATGATAATTAAATGAGTGAAGAAAACACTTTTATTAGATGATTTTTCTCTATGTTAGAGTTTTAAACGATTCCAACAATTCCAAAATCATTGAAAAGCAAAAAAAGTCTACTTACACAGCACGAATGAACAATATGAAATTCCAACGCCATGGGTTAGGCAGGCTTTTCAGTATGCAATGAAATATCGATCATTCTGCACGTTCTCCGCCATATTCACGATTCTACGCATCAAATTTATCGGAAGTCATTCTTCAAATACCGGAATCATCCATAAAAGTTCAGTAGAAAATTGTAATTTTAAAATGCATTACATAAAATAACGTAATCAGGTTATCTATCTACTGGAATTTAAAAATAGCAAAAATTGTCCTTTTTTTTTTGTAATTTCATCAGTCAATTTGAATCGTATCATCAATGAGAATTTAGGACGAAAAATTTCAATCAAACCACTAAAATTCAAAATTTCAACAATTTTTCCTGCAGAGTCGTCCGAAGGAATTTGAAATGCCTACATCTCTGCCCTCGAAATACTTTCCTGCCAATCTCCAAGAAAATAAAAATACCATAAATTATTTCACCTTTCTCAGGCTAAGGGAGGTACAATATGGAGAAAATTCAACGCTCAGCAATTTAATTTCATAAAATAGCTTAAATTTTTGTCTTGAAAATATGACGTTGAAAATTTAGAAAATCATCACAGATAATACATTCATTAACTGCAAGTTCATCGAGGGAAATTTTATTGAAAAACAGCAAGTTAGACTGAAAAAGTGAATTTCAGGCCAATAATTTCATTTCTCAAAACTTCGTAATTTTTATGAGCTCGATGATTTGCAAATTTCGACGTGTTTTTTCATTCTCATACACTTACACACCGCGGTAATTTCAAGATCGAATTTGTTACTACGCACATTTCAGTTTTTTAATTCCAAAAAACGTAATGAAACTATAAGTACAGATTGTACAAAAGCTGAGACATTAAACAACACATACGCAATAACGCACGAAATTATACTAGGTTTACTTACATAACATAGGGTTATAGAATATTTGCAGATGGAATCAGGATCATAATTTTTCGATCGAATTATCTCCTGTAATCTAACGTCAGCCGTCCAATGAGTACTTGACAATTCCGCCATGATCAGTCAGGTAAATAACACCGGAAAGTATTTGGTAAGTTGGCAGCATTTAGTATTCTGAAAAAAAAATAAACATGAGTAAATAGGCAACGAATCGAACTCGCAGATCGCTTTTATACGATACTAATAAGTACTATTCAAAAATAGGTAAAATTCACTGTTTCAATGTACTTTGAATGGAAAAATTAGTACTTTACAACTTGGAAAATAATTGAAAAGAATCGGGCTATTTCAAAGCACAAATAAATGCATTGTACAAAATATTAGATTTGGAAATTTACTCGTGATGATTTCCGGCGATTTATCCAGCAAAGATGAACACAGTAATATATCAACGAACAAACTGGTGAGTTGATTATTCCATGGACGTTAGAACGTGTAAAATTTGATTTCAGGTTCACGCAGGTATTCTCACTGCAAGAAAAAAAGCCACGTTAATGTCAATACAAGACAAATAATTCATATAATATTGCAATCTATTAGAATTTGGTACACAAATCTAGAATAAACACGAAGGAAGAGAAGAATGCATAAAACAGCCGAAGTCAGCAAACGAGGATTGAATTTTTGACTGAACTTGGCGAAAATGTACTGTTCTACATACGCAGCAAGAATAAAATAATGAAATTCAAAATAACCAAAAATGCGTTCATTTCAGTTAGCTATTGGCAGTCAGTAAAATTACGAGCAAGCTTTCACCAAAATTGTTACTCAAATTTCAGAAAAAAACACCGAATAAGACGATTCAATAACTAAACCAACGAAAATTTGAACGAACCGACCAAGCATTGGAACGAAAACGACCACGAAGAATCGACGTAAAAAAAATTAATTAGATGAATAAAACTCTTGTATCGGATCGATGAAATTTTTATTCAAACTCAAAACAAGCAGAAGAACAATTGCAAGGAAGCAGGCTACTCGAGAGCACAAATAAACGCGTCTGAAGAAATATTGGATTTGTGAACTTACTCGTCTATGATTTCCGGTGACATAATTCAAGCTGCGGTGGACGCAGACACAATCGAATATAAACGAGCAACGGTATAAACCAATTCACGTATAGGCGTTCGTAACAATTGTAAAATTCGGTTTCAGGTTCACTGAGGTATTCTCACTGCAAGAACAAAAATTAAAAACGCACTTCAATATACAATAAATATCTCAATATATTTTTGCATTCCAATAGAATTTAGTATACACTACAGATACGGAAGAAATACGAATTCCGAAGACCAACGGTATAATTAAAATAAACCGAACCGAGGACGGAGGAACCACGATTACAAGAAGCAAAACGATTACGACGAATCGTAAGTAAGTTCACAAATCCAATATTTCTTCAGACGCGTTTATTTGTGCTCTCGAGTAGCCTGCTTCCTTGCAATTGTTCTTCTGCTTGTTTTGAGTTTGAATAAAAATTTCATCGATCCGATACAAGAGTTTTATTCATCTAATTAATTTTTTTTACGTCGATTCTTCGTAAAAACTTACATCGAATTTGATTATAATTTCGTTAAAACTCAAAACCGACGCCACGAGATGAGTAAACATGTAAACAAGCACCGAATTGAAAGAAATGACTAATAAAAATGGCCGCTTACGAAATTATGAATAATTACAAAATTTCACAGATCAACGCACAGGTCACGAGGTTCCTTTCACCTGATTGGTTGTTCACTTGTTTACCTTTTCTGTTTCCTATTTTCATTGCCTACTTATTTCTTTATTTTATTTTTTCATTTTTCTTCATCAACTTCAACATTAATAATTAATTTAGGTGTATTTTAAGAATTTCAGAAAAAGATATTAGTAATTTTTAAAAAAGTAACTAATAAAGAATAAACAGACGCAAAAAATTACGATAAATTGAAACACGACACTGAATCGAATTTTGTATCTTTCAATAGTTTCAATACTTTCTTACAGTCTTTTTTTTTCAACATTTTTTTTCCATTTGCAAATTTTTTTATTTTTTTTTGTTATAATCGTGTGTGTTTATTTATTTATTATTTGTACGGTTGATATTTTTCTTGATTTATTTTCAAATGGAGCTTCCGTTAAAAAAACTATGTGAGATAAGGGACGTACATCACATACATGTACTGAAAAAAATTAAAAAATTTTCATTGCAGTGTGAGTAAAAGCAGTGGCGTCGGAAAGTGGGGTACAAGGGGTACATTGTACCCCCCAAAATCCGGGCGGGGGTACAAAGTATCATTTGTACCCCCCCCCCCCCCCAATCGTATGAGATAAACTTTTCAACGCATTAAAATGTGGGAAAAAATGATTTTTCGGGCAATAAAAATTCAATTTTTTCAAAGCTTCGCCCTGTACAAAATTACAATTATATGAATGATTTGAGACAACAGAGCTCAAAAATGTTTTTTTTTGCCCCTCCCCAGGAAATCCTTCCGATATTCGAAGTCTTGGTACTCATTTTGTACCCTCCCAAAAAAAAAGCTTCCGACGCCGCTGAGTAAAAGTGCAATTTTATTCACACTCGCCTTTTACTCACACTACAACGAAAAATATCGTATGCAACTCGAGAGATAAATGATTTTCGACGATTTTGAATTATTTCCCTCGCTTCGCTCGGGCAATAAACCTCAGAATTCGTCAAAAATCACTCTATTTCCCTCATTGCATAATAATACTACTCTCATAAATAGTCGGACCATGGTTGTTTTCTAAATGGACGCATCAAATATTCATTTTAATCCGGGTTTTTCATACAAAATGGAAAATTACTCATTTCAACACCGTCAAAATTTTTACTCGTATTTTTTTTACGATTTAGAATTTCTTCCTACACTTTTCAAATTGCCACTCTTATTTTTCTCCACGTCAAAATTTTCACACATGTTTTGAAAATTTTTCAAGAAGTAAAACATTTCTTCTCCCTTCGTTCAAGTGCTAGAATTTTTACATTTCCTCCAATTAAAAAAAACAACGCAGATGGCAACAATATCATGTGAAATTGTTATTTATGCAAGTACCAAGTGCATGCATAGTCAATGTCAGCAACGTTCCTTGAATAAATCCTATGCCAGAGCCAGAATTCGCATTTTTCTTTTACATTTTTTCAATTTTCTTTCAACGTTTTCAGTCAAATACCCGGATTTGTGGTCAGCGACCCAAAACCTATCTATAAACTCAATCTGACCGCGTACAACGAATAAAAATTTATGCCTTTAAAGTTAATCCAGGCGCATTGAATGAATAAAAATTTTCATGGTTGAGTTTTCGATGTTTTCGCTCGGAAAAGTCGGAAAATTCTCTGGACGCAGTGAAACGAAAAATTTTCCGGCTCCAAATACGCTTGGGTTCATATTATAGGTAGATTTTTGGCCGCTGAACACGAATGTGGGGACGGATTTTCGATTCGGCCATTTGTTTGACCAATATTTGCAATTTTATATCGAGTTTTTCCCACTTTTCCGGGCAATTATCTCAGAAACGCGAATTCCAAACCGAAATCCGGCCGGATTCGTGTTCAGCCCGACATCGGATTCGAGTTCAGCAACCTCGAATCTACTTACGGACCAAATCCAAGAGCATTTGGGCGGTAAAATTTTCCGATGACTTTTTTCATGAAAAAACGGCTGTTTTTGTGGGAAAAAGTCATCGGAAAATTTTACCGCCCAAATTCTCTTGGAAAAGTTCTATAGGTAGATTCGAGCTCGCTGAACTCGAATCCGGTGTCGGATTTTCATTTAGAGGTTTAGATTCGTAGATATTCGCGAATGAAAATCGGAAAAACTCGAAAGAAAAACGCCAATAAAATTGCAACAAATGGTCGAATCAAAAATCCGACACCGCATTCGAGTTCAGCGACCTCGAATCTACTTATGGACGAAATCCAAGAGCATTTGGGCGGTAAAATTTCCTGATGACTTTTTTCAAGGAAAAACGGCTGTTTTTGTGGGAAAGAGTCATCGGAAAATTTTACCGCCCAAATTCTCTTGGAAAAGGTCTATAGGCAGATTCGAGGTCGCTGAACTCGAATCCGGTGTCGGATTTTCATACAGAGGTTTAGATTCGTAGATATTCGCGAATGAAAATCGCAAAAACTCGAAAGAAAAATGCCAATAAAATTGCAACAAATGGTCGAATCAAAAATCCGACACCGGATTCGAGTTCAGCGACCTCGAATCTACTTACGGACCAAATCCAAGAGCATTTGGGCGGTAAAATTTTCCGATGACTTTTTTCATGAAAAAACGGCTGTTTTGGGGCGGAAAAGTCATCGGAAAATTTTACCGCCCAAATTCTCTTGGAAAAGGTCTATAGGCAGATTCGAGGTCGCTGAACTCGAATCCGGTGCAGGAGAATGATTTTCAAACGCATGTCGTTTTGAAGAATTTTGATCATAGTTTAAAGATCACAAATGGAATGGAATCGAATTCAATTCGGAAATTTTTAGACACCCTTCTCCCTTACACAAAACTACGAGGATTTGAATTGATTACGGAAAAACTTCAAGAAATCCAGTTTTAAGGATAATGATGAAATTTTGTTAAAAAATGAACGTTAAAAATTCATATTTGAAAACAATAGGTATTTACATATAGATTTCAATCAATTCAAAACCCAAGTAAAAAAACTGAATAACAGTCATTTTCATGAAATATTATCGAGTGATCATTTTTTTCTGAAGGCGGTAGACAATCAATTTGTTTTAGTTAATCATTCGATTGAAATATACGTAATCAGAATTTCTCCAAAAATAATTTTTCCATGGGTCGCGAATTTCTTCATAATTTCAAAACTTTTTTCAACCTCGTAATCGGAATCAACGATCTAGAATTATTGTTAGAAAACCAACTCTTTTATCAGGAAATTGCGGATCCATTACCTATAAATCAAAATAATTATCGAAGCACAAATTTGACGTAGAAAATAAAGATTTAAATGGATTTTTGGAGCGCAGTGAGATATATTTGAAAAATTCATAACTCAATGGACAAAGATCAATTTTTTGGGCATTTCAATCAACTAAAAAAAATGATAACAAATTAGTCAAAAAAGCAACAATATTTCTCCGAGTGGAGCAAGGACGAAATTTTTCGGAAAATTGATAATTTAATGAGTATCTCTATGTATTGTTAGAGTTTTAAACGATTCCAAAATTCCTGTCACTCCCAGATTTTAAAAAAGTACGTATTTCGTCAGACTCATTTTTATCATGTTTGTCAGAATTCATACTACCGTGTTTACCAAAATTTCAAGGTCAAACGAAAATTTAACGATATTTTTTTGTCATGTTTTTCAAACATTACACCAAACTGAATAGAAAGGCATAATTTATACTCGACACAAATTCACAAATCCAGTTCTAATTTTCAAGTACTTCTTAAAACACCAAGTTGTCCAGCTAATCAGAAACAATTCGAATACTGCAGGCATCGGACGGAAATTTTGAAAAAAAATAGTAACTTTAGTAACTTTTTTTTCTGAAAAAAGTAACCAATTTTTGTGAAAAAGTAACCAATTTTTTGTGAAAAAGTAGATAATTTTTCAATTTTTCGCCTTTAAAAAATTATTAATACCCCTCTCCTTCTAATTTTTTTTCAAACTTGTATTTTTCTCTGTAATTTTACTACCGAAGAGAGAAAAAAATAACGATCCGGGAAAATGAGAAAATCACGTTCAATTGGCAACATTGTCTCTAAATTGTAATCGAAAGTTTCAATTTTTTGTAATCGGTCTTGGTATCATACTTTTCGAACGGCTTTTGTAATTTAAATAGCGATTATTTTATGCCCGAGCGAAGCGAGTGCAGAGCATTGAAAAAAATTGATTTTTAATACTCGAAAAATTCATTTTTGAGGGTTTTGATGGAGGTATTCACGCCACAGGCTTACGTATAGAACTTTTGAACTAGCCAAAATTAATAATATTTTGTTAACTTACGCCCGAGCGAAGCGAGGGCAAAGCTTTGAAAAAATTTGATTTTTGATGTCCAAAAACTTCATTTTTGAAGAGTGTCTAGCGAGTTGAGCGAAAAAAGTAACTTTGAAGCTGAAAAAGTAACTAAAAGTAACTGTTCAGCTAAAAAAGTAACTAAAAGTAACCGAGCTTGAAAAAAGTAACCAAGTTACTTTAAAGTAACCGCCGTCCGATGCCTGATACTGACATCCCCAAACAAATTATTTTTGTTACTTTTCTCAGATCTGAACTCGTACAGAATTTATGCAATCATTGTACACTCGCTGTATTGCTAAAATCGACTGAAAATTTTTTTTACATTTCCCTCAATTGAAAAAATAACGCAGATGGCAACAATAACATGTGAAATTGTATTATGCAAGTATAGTCAATGTCAAAAACATTTCTCGAATAAATCCTTTCGCTAGAATTCGCAATTTTCTTTTACATTATTTTTTCAATTATCTTTTGAATTATTCCAACGTTCTCAGTTAAATACCCGGATTCGCAGTCAGCGACCCAAAATCTACCTATATAAACTCAATCCAAGCGCGTATAACTAATAAAAATTTTCCAGCCTTTTTTGGAAAAAAAATGAGGTAATTTTTTGGGGCCGGAAAATTTTCATTCACCAAACACACTTGGATTGAGTTTAAAGGTAGATTTTGGATCGCTGAACACAATCCGACGTCGGATTTTTAATTCGACTATTCGTTCGACCGTTTTTTGCAATTTAATTTCGAATTTTCCGGGTGAATATGTCGAAAACAAGACTTCTAAACCGAAATTCGACGCCGGATTCGTGTTCAGCGACCCAAAATCTAGTTGTAAGACAAATCCAAGCGCATTCCGACTTTTCCGGGCGAATATCTCGAAATATGGAAACTTTTTTCACCAAATGCTCTTGGATTTAGTTCATAGGTAGATTTTTGGTCGCTGAACACGAATCCGGTGTCGGATTTTTGATCAAGAGCCGCGTTTTTCCGATATTCGCTGGGAAAAGTCGGAAAATTTTTACAACCCAGTGACATGGAAAATTTTTCATTTGGTCGCTGAACACAAATCCGGCGTCGGATTTTTTCGAAAAATTGCGATTTTTTGTCATATGAGTGGCCGAATTGAAAATCCGATGCCAGATCCGTAATCAGCGACCCAAAATCTACCAATTGAAAAAATCCAGGCGCATTCGATAAATATTAATTTTCCGCGTCATTGTCTCTTGAAAATTTTCCGTATTTTCCGAGCGAATATCTCGAAAACTCGACCTTGAAAATTTTTATTCATCAAATGAGCTTAGATTTCGTTCATTGATAGATTTTCATTCGCTGAACACGAATCCGGCGTATGTTTTTGATTACGAAGTGTCGTTCTCGAGATATTCACTTGGAAAAGTCGGAAAATTTTTATGACCCAGTGACACGGAAAATTTTCATTTCTCAAAATGCGCTTGGATCACGTTTATAAGTAGATTTTTGGTCGCTGAACACGAATCCGGCGTCCGTTTTTAATTACGAAGTGTCGTTCTCGAGATATTCACTCGAAAAAATTGGAAAATTTTCATGACCCAGTGATACGGAAAATTTTTATTTACCAAATGCGCTTGGATTTGGAACATAGGTAGATTTTCGGTCGCTGAACACGAATCCGGCGTTGGATTTTCGATTCGAACACTCCTTTCGCTGCAATTCGCAATTTCCTTTTGCATTTTTTAAATATTTTCTTTAAAATATCTTCAATTTTTTCAGGCGAATAACCTGAACACGGTGCTTCCGGGCTAAAATCCGACGCCGGTTTTGCGTTCAGTGACCAAAAATCCATCTCTAAACGGGATCCGAGCGCTTATCAACAATAGAAATCTTTTTGTCCAGAAATCAAGTCAACGAAAAATTTTATTTCCGATCACTCTTGGATTCCGAGCGTGTAGGTTCGATAATGCTAGACTCAAAACTGAATTTTTGATCCGGCTGTTTGATGAATTTATTCATCTCTAGGTGTAAGTGTTAGATGTAATAATAAAATAAAATTATATTTTAAAAACGTTTTACTTTTCATGTAAATGAAAATAAATACGCATCAATAATACCAATCCTTACAGAACAATTTTTCACAAAAAAATACCAATTTAGAATAGAAATGATTCAATTTTTCACTTTTAATTTAATTAATGACGTGTTTTCCATATCTGCGGTAACTTGGTACATTTTTATTGATATATTTTTTCATTTTTTCATTTATGCATAATTTTGTATGAATAAATTTTGCTATAGTCTTATTTTTCATTATATATGTATTACTCGCTGTTTCCCTTATTGCGCCACACAATATGATTTATGAAATTTTTGGCTCAAAAAGGCAATAAAGGTGGCCAAAATTGTGTGGAAAGCAGTCGGATGATCGTTAAAGAGCAGATAATTCTTAGCCATTGATAAGCAATTACCGAGAATTGACATTGATGAAGTAAAAATGAAATATAGGTCAAAAGAGGAGAGGAAGTGAAATATTAATACACTTACCATTTACTCGATGGGTAGCAAATACAAATCAACCAAAAGACTGAAGACCGGAAGGGTGCATCTGAGGTGTTCCAACGACTGATCGAGTTCCACTGCGCTCCATTTGGATACTGAAAAAAAATTATGATCGCTGGTATCTCGACGAGGTAGCATTTTTCATCAGAGATCATCTCGAATCTGTTAACAGAAAAAATACCAACGTACAATTAGAAAAAGAATTTTATAATAAGAGTCAAGAGTCAAATAAAAATCTACACATTTAGTTGAAGTTGAAGAATTCATTTTAGGCAAATAAAAATTATATTAAAAGATTAGGAAAAAAAACGTATAAAATGCTGAAAACATTTTTCAAATTTTTAATCACAATTTTCATTCTTCTCTGAGCATATGAAAAAAATAGATTTCATTATTACTATGTACCTCAGAAGAAAAATAAGTATAAAAAATTTCAAATGAATTATCAGTTTTTTCTAGAATTGATATGCTCCGACTTTTTCAACTTTCCCAAATCAATTTGTCGAAATTTTCAGACATTTTACGTATGATATTTATGAATCATAGAGGAGGAGTTATTTTCTCAGGTGATGTGTTTACAACCTGAAATTATGCAGAAAAATGATTTTAAATGCGTATTGCTTCAAAGAATAGGGGGAGAGGGAATATGCTCGACATAAATTCACAAATAAACCTTCGTCTCGTATCCTTCATAAATACAGAAAAGTGGATGAGTACTGCTACAAAGCAAAATTCCATTACACTGTGTACTTTAAATTATGTAATGGAAAACAAAGGAGTAAAATTTAAGATGATAATTCGACGAATTTTTAAAAGAATCTAGACATCAAGAGCTGTAAAATGATGAAAAAAAAACGTGGGATTTCGTGAAAATATATTCAATATTTTTTATTACTTATTTGATGGAAGAATAATGATCGATGACATAAACAAATGCAGCACCTTTGTAAAATAAAAAACGATAATTGTGACCACATGATTGCTCGCGCATTGAGGACACTCAGAGAAATTTTATAGCGAGGTGCAATTAACGAAAAGAAAACGAATGTTGATAAATTTTTTGAATCGAAGTGGAGAGAATACACAGATTAAATTAGGCGTATGAAAGGCATTTTGCAGAAAAAAAAAACTCGTAGCAACGAAAAGCCAGGAGTTGATACTGTACTCAATTTGCATTCGATTGACTTTCACCCATTCAATTGAAAAAAAATTTTAAAAAGTGATTTCGATGAAAAAAATTTAAAATTAGAGTTCCAAATTTCGATTCCATTCAATGACTAGCGTTCAAAAAATCGACGATTTTCAAGTTTACTGAGCGTATCAAAGTTCTTTTTTTTTTTTCATTTCGAGTACCTACTTTCGTTTATTCTATTATACACTTGCATTTCAAAAAAACGCATGAAAATCAATCAAAGGAGGCAAAGATTGATAGAAAATTTCAATTGCGCTTCAAACTGTCGAATCCTACCACACAAGTTCATAATTTTTTGATTCTGTACCATTTTCATGACATGCTAAAATGTCAAATTCATTCGAATACGTAATATCAGAAAGAATGATACAGGAAAAAGGAAATTACCTCGAGTAAATTGATAAAAAAAATTATTTCATAATCAAGCTTTTTTTTTCCACCTTGATTTCCCTAAAAACGCTAGTTAAAGGTGTTATGTAGGTTAACACAGAGAGACAATAATTTCATCAATAGTATTATACAATATTGAATGCGATTTTCGGACACAAAAATCAGGGCACAATTTTTATCACGAAAAAAAAGAAAACAAGTCATGCAGCCAAAAGTCAGTCCAATTCGTTAAATACAATGAGAAAAAATTCAATACCCAGTTGAGCTCAGCATTGGATAACAAAAAAATAACGAAATCGACAAAAATCTACGAATAAAATAGGCAGAAATTTTCAAATTTCAACATCCTAAAAGTTTAGGTAGGTAAAATAGTCGAAATTCCTTTTTTGGTAAAATATATTCGAATAATTTGGAAAATTTCAAATAATTTCGTTTAATAATGAGCTTTTTTCAGCGTAGATGAATTCGAGAATGTGTTTAATGGTTGCAATTTACTGGAGGACATTTTTCTGCCACAGATTCTTATACTCGGAAATACGTACTTCGCTTTGGTACGTATTTTTCAACAAAATAAAATGGTTTCGTTGATCTTTCCATTATAATAAGTAATATTCATACGACGAAATTAGGGTAGCGAAGTTCATTTCGTAAAATCCAACGAAAAATGACGCTAAAAATGAATATTCTTGTTACTCACCACGGTGTTCATTTCCGAATACTTCATCGTGATAATTTTAGCTTCATTCATCTCCATATTTTACTGCAAAAAGAAAAACAATACAAATAGAGATAATTTTATAATTATCAATTAATTAGATAGTAAGCAAATATTAAACATAAACCATTTCACAAAAAAATAGTGAAAAAAATCAACTAGAACCGACTTGTTTAAAGAAAAATATTGGTCTCAATTTTTTTTGGAATCTCAACTATTTCTTCAATAAAATATTTTCCAAGTTTTATACAAAAAGGACTGCTAATCCACGAATCAAAATTATTACGATATTTCGAGTGAAAAATTTCATCAACTGGAGGGAAAATTTCAAAATTTCCTGATCTCGTCTGGGTATTACAGAAAAAGAATTTCTTGTTTATTGATATTACGTTCAAAACACAGAGCATTAAACTCAAAAATTACAAAAAAAATATAAAATTTTGGTAATCAAGTCTTACAGAGGGAACATTATCAACTTTATTCATGCAGATAAAAAATACTGAATAATCATTATTCTATGAATAAATTAAAATATTGACCCCTTTCTCTTCTAAACGTAATTTTTTACTGTCCTAAATTCATTTCATACAGGGAAAATGAGTAGGGCAGCTGAAAATTGTCACATGAGTTAATTATTTTTCACAAATATGATTTTCTTTCCCAAAAATTTTTATATTGATCGTTGTCGATGAAATTGGGAAAAAAATCAACGAGACCTGAACGAAGCGAAAATGAAACAGAGACATCGTCTATAGGTACCTATATCAAAACAAATTCATCATCATTTTTTTAAAAATAAAATTAGAAATCATAAAGCAGAATTTGACAACACCGTAGGTTATGAAAATTGGATTGGAGAAATATTTTGATTTTTAGATAAAATTTTCCATATTGAAAAAAATCTCCAATGAATTTATTCTGTTGCGCATATAAATTTGACCAATAACGAAGAAGCAACAAATATTCAAGAACATTCTTCAATACTGTAATGCCATCCACTTTGAATCTTACGACGGAAAATACCCGCGAAAATAAATATAGATACACACCTGTTGTCAACATGAACTTGGTGTTTTTTCCTCCTCTGATGAGGAATCAATTGAAGCGGCTGATCCATAAAATCTTGATAAAAACGTCATCACAAATGAAAACAGTATCGTGTCAACAAGCTCGACGACTCAAAATGAACAATACAATGTGCAGAACCGGCACTCAGATCATCAAGATCCAGCATCCCACTGGTAACCAGTTCGAAAAACATCTGATAACAAATTATAAGATCACAGTTAGCAATTATTTTTCAAAATTATGTATAAATTATCAAATCGAACTTTTCGATCAACATTATTATCAAAAATACTTCAGGATCGATCCGGACTATCAGAATGAGAATACTTCTAATGATGGACATGAAAATAAACGATAATAACGAAAACGCCAATGACCTCAAGTAACACGATGCCTTCTGCCTTCACTCAGAAAACCATTCTAATCCTTTCAGTACAAACCCAGACCACGGACGTGAAAACACTTTCAGACGAGCATACATACCTACCTAAATACCTACCCACCTATTGCGGCCTACCTATCCATTTCAACATTATAACTTTTACGAAAAAAATAATCAATTGAAAATATCGATTTCTAGAAAGGCAAGCAATTTCTTTCTTCAAAAAGTTGGAGCTTTTTCGCACACCTGGGTATTTTTTTCAACTAGTTATTTGTCATTTACAACAGTTTAAAACAGACGATCCCGTCTCTTTCATATTCTTTTCAATTTCTTTAAATCTATTACATTACATCAAGACGTATTTTCACTTTCTGCTATTTCAGCTATAGATAAACAAATATCCAATGATACGAAGTAACTATAACCCAATTTTTTCATAGACAATAAGACTGACGTAATAATTTATTACTTTCTTTTACTTCAATCCAATGGTCATTTTTCAATCATAATCAACAGCAGAGTTCACTCTTTTCAAGTTTGGATGATTGTTTATTGCTAAGACGTTATCGATTTGAGATTTTCAAATTTACCAAAATGCACTACTTTAAATTAATCTATGGACAGATGGAGGGGGGGGGGGCGAGGGTGCACACTCAGTGACTCTCGTATAAAAATCAAAACACCTACTTCTGCCCACAATCTTGCCTCGTTTCCGAAACGCCGAAAAAATAGCATCTCATGTACATCTACATACCTATGTAATTCAAGCGAAAAAGAATTTTCAATTTTGCAATAGATAGATACATCGACTATCTGTACGACTTGATGAAATTGCAAAACGAGATTCGGTAAACAAATTCTTCTTACTTCTTCCCCCTTCCATTCAACATAACTTGAATAATCATTTTTATGAAGAGATTTATTCAAAAATATTCATAACACAGGTACGAATTCTTACCTTGAGCAGAATAAAGGATATATTTGGAGATGTAGAGCGCCATGTTTCGGTTAAATTCCAAAGTGTTTCAAATTAGTACGGATGGTATGATTACACTTCTCTAAAAACATAATAAATACACAACACACATTAACATCACACACAAGCTATTCGATATTTAAACGCGTTAGTAATTATATGGGGAAAAAATTCTGCAAGATTGATTCATTTTGTCAATAGCAATAAGTACCCATAATGGATATAATGTTGTGATCGAAGCGGAAAACAATACTAGTACGGAATAGGTACTAAGATACCATACAAAGATAGGCATGCGTCAAATCAATTCAAAAATTACAGAATGCGAAAAAAAAAAACACGAAAGATTGAGATAGTATAAAATTGAATCACGAACTTGAAACCAAAACCGAACAATAAAGAAAATCCCACCGAAAGTAGAAAGTTCGAATTTACGGACGAAAAAACTGCTATAAAAAATTACCAAAACGAACATTTCGGAGGCTACTACCACGGTAGTCAATTAATGAAAAATTTCACTCGGTTGCGATTACTCAACGCTGTTCAACTGACAAAATGCTATCACATGTAAAAATTACAACTATTTCGAAACAAAAATCACTCTAAAAACAACTAAACACGACAATCACAATATGATGCAGAAAATAGCGCCAAATAATATGCTTCCACATTCCATAATCAAAACTCAATCCCACAGACAATGATGATTGACGAATCGAGAACCAAATAAATCGAGCTTTCCGAAAAAAAATCACGCGAAAACGAAAACTGTACACTTGTGTACACCATCTATCTAACGCTAACACCACATACAATGATACAATACCATACATGATACGATTTACGATACATTTCACAGATTCACACAAGACGAAAAATTTGGAATTCAAAATTCAAAATGTTGAACTGAAATAAATTTTCGAATTGTCGAAATCTAACGACTCATTTCGAATGAACTTTCTAATGAAATACGAATAAAACTGAATCACGAACAAAAATCGAATAATAAAAAAGTATTTTAATCAAAGTTAAGAAATTCATGACACAAAATATAATACACTACCTTTGATGCTGCTGGTACACTATAACAATGGCGAATTAATTAAAAATTTAAAATCGAATCTGAACCAAGACGAGAAGACTATTACATTACTAAACTTTCATCGTTTGAAAATTAAACTATTCCGCACGAAATAACGCGAACGAGTAATTAATTCAAGAAATTAAAAAATGGCGTCGCATTGACTCATGTTCATCATTCGATTATTCATAGCACAATACAATACATCACAACCAACTCAACCAAGGCAAAGTACATACAAAAGGAAAAAAATCTGAACACATGAAACCTCAATTCAAACTTCAACACGCTTTTTTTGTTCAATGTTCAAGGCTTCAAGGACAAGGGTCAAGCATTCAGACTTGGTGACTCTCCCCTCACGCATCGATGATCGAATCGAATGACAATGACGAATGATTCCACCGCACCTCTCTCAAACCCTATCGAAACTTCATTAGGCATTAGGCAAGCGTTCGCCTACGTACATATGCGCATGAGCATAATTTCCTTGTTTGTGTTGTTACTGTTGTTGGATTACGGGCATCGATCGATGATTACGGGGTAGCAATCTACGAACTACGATCTACCGCATCGCCCGAATTCAGAATTTAGCACGTACAAAATTGAAATTCATTTCGTGCGATTTTTCTTATTATGTACACTTTTATCAGCAAATCAGCATGCATTATCCGTAGGAAAAAAATGCACCATCAGTTGACAAATCAATCTAGATCAAAATATATCTACAATACCTAATTGAAAATTTCAGGCAATTGCGAGTTTTTCTCAAACGTTATTTACGAGCTTAGAATTATAATACTTAAACTTCATTCAAAAGGATTTTACGAAATGAACCAAAAACTCAAGTAATAAGTAATTTCAACAATGATTATATAACCATGAGCAAAATACCTATTACGGTAAGCATTATTTTCAAAGTCGCGCAATTTCTCTTCATAAAATCATTTCTGTTACCGAAAGTACCTAAGTAATGAAACTCCAGTCCAGTAGAAAATTACAAAATAAATGAAAAAATCAATTACGCACTACCTTATGTCGAAAGGAAAAATGAAAAAAAAAATCGAATTCGCGTAGGTACAACTAAGTAACGGCAAATTACAACTAGCTCCGAGTGTCCGAGTATTCGTCATTATTCCACAACACCGCACCGAAGCGTTCGTGAGTTGAAAAAAAAAACGCGAATTTTCACACTTCCGTAACGAAATAATTACTAATTTGAAAAAATAAAAAAATAACTGATTCAGTACAAAAATTCAAGAAACGACGCCGAACACATTCTTAATTTCTTAATGACAATTGAATTCAATCGCGTAAAACACGACAGCTATTGAGCTATTACCTTTACCTGGGCTAGGTAGATAGTAGATAGGTCTAGATTCGAATCCGTGAATTACATCGTTGCTTCTGAATTAGACAAAATTTGAAATTTCGAACCCAAACCAAACAATGAATAAAATACACACATCGAACGAGTTTCCAACGGACGCATGACGCCAAACAGTACAATAATTATAATACACGAAGCACGACTGCACGAACAATTTTATACAATTCAAAATGGCTGACGAAGATCGAAGAATAAACAAAAGTAATTAACGAGAAACTCGTTCTCGTTTCTGATTGGTCCAAACAGAATTATCGCAAAGTGTGGTTCGTTTCAACTTTCAACATTCAACTTTCAAGTTGTTTTTGAGATAAATAATAAATTAAATAATTATCTTATTGCTATTGCTCATTGCTCTTGCTCCGTTGCATTAAGCTACGTTTAGTGGTTTAGACACGGACACGGAGACGGACATTTTACTGGCTTTCGCAAGTACTTTCCCTCTATTGTCTTTGTGTAAACAGGCAAGACACAAAATTCAATTGTCTACTGTCTGTTGTCTCACTTGTCTCACCCAAAGACACAAGAATGCAAAGGACATTTTCAACTTTGTATGTAAATTCAATTTGAAAATCAACACTTGATCGGATTTTAACGAAAAATTGCACATACCTTGAGAATCAATAATAGATATTTTTTATCGAATTTCAAAATAACTCGCACGTTTTATTTTATAAATGTACATGACCGTACGAGTACGAGATAGTAGAGGGTACCAAGTAAATAAATTATAATGCACAGTGTCAGTGTGTACGAATTCATCGAGTTTTTTCAAGTACGTCGTTTCCATGATGACTGAAGCAAATCGATAACATTCATAAAACCAAAACCACCCGCATTGTTAAATTCATCTCGGACCTCACGAAGATCAAAACAAAGAGTGGACTAATTTTTTCATATAACCAAAAGTTCGATTTTAAAAAACGAAAAAATCTCCAATGTAAAACTTACTCATTAGGCATAGTTTTTCCGGCGTAAAATACAGAACAAATTTCAGCACTGCCTGGTAACTATGAGTATTTTCCGAAAAATTCACCATTCACCTGGATATTGATACCATCACAAAGCTCCGATGACGTACCATTCCCAAAATCGATAAGTTCATCTTTTTAGCTGGAAATGAAAAAAAAACAAAACATTAGGTACTTATTTCACTAGGTTTCCTCAGTAGATTCATGCACAAAATTGAAATCATCATTGCTTAACACTAGAAAATCTCAACTGATGATCTAGCCGATTTTTCCAACTTCTTACAGCGAAAAGCGAAAACATACTTAATGAATTTAATTTGAACCCAGAATTAGACCACAATGAAGAATCATAATCAACCAAAAAGATCACGTTACTTACCAAAGAATTTGGGATTTTGAACTAGGTACATTGACAAAATATTACACAATAATATCAAATTTCTCCATCATAACTCAATCTCACATATCTAATACGAGAAAATAACTCAACAAAAAAATATAAAATTTTGAACATACGATCATTTTCATCTTCATCTTGAATTATTTACTGTGAGATAACAGATAACGATAAGTAAGGATCGCGAATTTTCAAATCACCACTATGTAATCGAATAACCATTAACCACATGGAAAATTTGCACCTTCAATTTCAACAGCCCAAAATAAAATTAGGTACCACTTAGGCACTTACGCAAGGTAAAAGTTTGAAATTGAAAATTAATCGCGATTCTGGCAACTATACACGAATGAACATCCATCGAAAAACAGTCGTAATGTAATTATTATACTTACATACTGTAAATTGAAATAGTCACGTGTTTTTTCATAACATAATTTTAATACATAATTATTTATTGTATTAAATATTATTAAATACGTTTTACGTTAGCTTTACCACGAGGACACAATACATGAACACAACACAACAGACAACAGAAGAAAGAATACACTAGTTCTCTAGAAATGAGATTTAAATTAAATTTAAAATTTAAATCATAATTTCAATTCAAAGTCAAACATCAATTTTATGTTTGAATTAAAACTCGTGATTTAAATCGCATTTCAAAAATCCAAAAACGACTACAAAACAAAACCTGATAACGCAATGTTTGTCAATGTACCCATTCGTTGGTACAAATTACAAAACCGAAATTCGTGAAAAAATTGATGTTGCACGAGTGAGAAAATTTGAACGAGTTCAAAATTCATTATGAATGAGTTTCGTTCACAATTAAAACGAAAGTATACCATATTCTATACTTATTCGACACTCGAAAGCTAGATCGGCCTATAAGAATCATGTTCAAATTCCGATGTTGATTTGACAAAACGTGCTAACAAAACAACATTCCACCTCCATGATCAACTTAGCGAACCTAAAAACGGCAATAACTACGATGAGATGTAAAACTTCATAACTCCGGTGCGAGGGAGCTTGACAAAAAAAGAATTATTTCAATTCTCTATGCAATATGCTATGCTTCACACGTATTCCTTAATTAGTCAATTACGACACCAGTAAGCAACAGAAATTGTACTTAATATTCAAAACATTGAGTGAAGACTTGAAATTTGGATTCAAGTTGAGCAGTTTAGCTTCCAATTCGATTTACTGTTTGTAAAGCGAAAATACGTACACACGAATCTTACGGCCTTACTCAGAAAAAAGACAAATTACAGACATCACTGACATCAGTCAGTCTGCAGTTGCACCAAACGTTTCCTTTCTATGAAAGGAAAAAGGCAGTTGTTGATGTTTTTGTTGTGTACTTATCTAATCTTCATTTTTATTTTATCAAAAAGCTTAACTTTAGTCTCTCCTGAAAAATTTTCAGTTTCGGTTTCACCAGTGTATAAAGACCATGGGTAGATACTAGATTATTCTGTGTTGAAAGATTCTATTGAAAACTGAGAAATTTGCTGAATTATTCATAACCAGTGAGTTGAGTGAGTGAATAGAGTTTTTAAAATTTTTTCAACCACACA
The DNA here is from genome assembly GCA_038380155.1 of Pseudococcus jackbeardsleyi. Lineage (NCBI taxonomy): Eukaryota > Metazoa > Arthropoda > Insecta > Hemiptera > Pseudococcidae > Pseudococcus > Pseudococcus jackbeardsleyi. Next base: position 2,852,209 of record CM076240.1, read on the forward strand.
TGTGGTTTTGGGTTATGGTTTTTCATTGCCTTGGAATTGAATGAGACAGTTACGTAAAAAATACATTATGTATACTTAATCGAGAAATTGAATGAATCGATTAACAGATGGAAAACAAACAAATGAGAAAATGTAAATACACAATTTTTCATAAATTTAGCAAACCGGTTTTTTACAGGATGTTTGCTAACGAATTCGCGACAACTGTTTACAAATAATATGGAAACTCGCCAGTCGTCGGGTGGTATTGTACAACGCAACAGCTTAAAAACTTCGTTGGCCGAAAACCAATATCAATAAGTGAAAACAAAAGTGTAATGAACGATTATATTCTCGGGCCTCTCGGCGCACCATAGCTTCCAACAGATCCGTGTCCCAACAAGTTGTTTTGCATTATACTTTGAATTGTTTTAAAAGCGTTGGAATCCTTGAGAACTGACGGATTTGGTTGTTGAGTCGGCGGGTTTAGGGAAGTCGATGATTTTTCAGCGCCTAGCAAGCTTAGTATTCGGTTTTGTAATTCAGCTGTCTTGTTTTGTGGAATGGGTTCTGCAATATTAAAGTCTTCGATTAAGAATTTCAAAATGTATACATCGAAAAATAAGAGCATTCGAACATTACCAGCTTTGACTTGATCTTTTTTCTCTTGTAAGTAACCGATGAGCTTCTCGTACTGCAATATTGATAATGGGCGATTTTCCAGGAGTATACTCAACAGGTTCTGTATAACTTCAGGATGTTTGTCACCGAGAGGGACTCCGCCAGCGGTAATTGAAGTAGCTCCAACCGGAGGTAGAACCGGACATTTCTCTCCTTTCATGTAACAATCGAATAACTTGACAATAAGAGTAATGGCATCCTCCAAAGGCATGTTACGATGTTCTGAAATAATTACAGAAAAAGAAAATGAATTACATGGTCGTCATGAATGTCAAAAACTTGAATAGTATCGAATTACTTACCTTGCGTTTGTCCATACAACACATTGACAGTAATGCTGCGTCGTTGTTCGTTCAGTTGTGTGACGACCAAGGCATATAATGTACCTCGACTAGCTATATTGGCCAAAACACGGCCTAACGGCACTTCTTCATTTGGAAATAATAAATCTACAGTTAAACCGAGTGTTTTCAAACGACGTTCGATAAATTCAGCATACTCTCTGCACCAACGAGAAACATATGCAGTGAAACAAGTGTACATCCAGATAAAGTCACACGAAAAAAAACTTACGTTAAACTTTTATGAGTAACAATAATCTCTACGTCATTAGTACGTGCGGCATTATTGACATTTCCAGAAGGTTGTACAGGAGGTGCAACCGGTGTCGCGGGCTTGGCCGATTCGCTCCATTTATTTGGTTCCGGAGCCGGTTTAGAATTCATTCCTCCCAAAGGCGGTCGTCTACGAACCAAATCATAATATTATCATCGATTTAAACCTCAATGGTTAGTAAGTTCGACTTACAGATCTCGTTCCGGAGGTAATCTATTAGGTCCATGGCCACCTCCAAAATCTCTAAGCGGTTGATCTTTGGGTGGGTTATCTCTGTTATTCAACATTGACGGAGGAGGACCACGAAAACCACCCATATTTCTATTGTCGAACCTGTATCAAAGGGTGTTCAATTCGCTTCAACTTTTGTGTTTATTTTTAACCGGCTGATTACCTGTCATCTTTCCACATTGGTCTAGGTCTATCGTCCATATTCCGATTCATCCCACGTCCAAAACTCGGGCGGAAATCAGGTCTGAAGCGCGGACCAGGGCCACCCATTCTGGCAGGAGAACGGTCGCGGTAATTCATTACTTTGGTTGTCGTAAGTTCGACTCTAAAACACGTAATAAGTTTGGTCGTTTATTATGATTGGTATTTTTGCACACATTCAAGGGTTTAAAAAACTGATAACAAGCACGTATGACATGGTTGTTCTAAAAACGACGAATTTATTCCAGTTGTAATGAAATTATACGCTGACATTGAATTTTTCTTTTCAATTTTCATATTAATTTGTACCTTTGGGAATTATCGCTGGGGTGATAAATTAGTAACAAACCAACAAACACAAGCTTACTTGTCAATAGTCAATAGAATGATATGATACTATTGGGATAGAACTTGTAGATGAAAATCAAATCAACGTAAAACTTGATTAATTTGGATCGTTTTCTCGAAATATTATTGCTTACGATATATTTATCAAAAAATTTTGTAAAATGTTTTTTGCAGTAGAGTAGAAAAGACGCGATGCCGGCCCGGGAACCGTTTTTCAAATTTTCTACTAATTTTTACGATTCAACAAAATTGTTTTTTAAGGTGCACGATAATTAAGGCGCAATTTGGTGTGATTATCCAGATCTTAAAAAAAAATTATAATCAACTATTGAATGTATTTACACGACCCGATTTTCACTTTTATTTAGTATTGTGAGTTGGTATTGTGATAGTTGTGTTTTTGTGTTTGTATACAATGTATACAAATACTACAACTACATACACACGAAAAAAGTAAATAAATAATATAACTTTGAACTCTTTCCTTCCATTTTAGAATAATTATTGCGTCGTTCAATTATTTCATTTTGTTGTGAATTGCTAATTAATTAAATGCATCCATTATGAAGTACGGATTGAGCAGCTCAACTCCGCCAAGGTTAGTGTTTTATGATCTAGTTGGAACATCTTCATGAATGAGGAACTCAAATTAGTAAATCGTACGTAACCCGTAAGTGAATTTCCACTCTCACTGGAATGTAAAATTTGTGGTTTTCTGGTTTATCGATGATCGATCCGATCACTCAGACACATTTTTGAGCAACTCTACCTTACCTCCCATCACTTTTGATCTCGGTTATTACTCTGTTGATACGAAATTTATGAGACCTACTTTTTCATTTTATTTGATAACGCAACTGTATGTACCTGAGGACATTGAATAACAGTAATTTGATACTTGATCTTTTGATAATTTAGTGCGCAAAAAATCAAAAGAAATTCACCAGGGTTCACTTTTGTTGCAATTTTTCCTCATATCTGTTACTTAGTACAAAATCGTACATCAACTAATCTTAAATTCGAACTTCCATTTTCTACAATTCATCATTAAAAAAAAGTATTTTACCATTTGAAATTTATTTCATTATTACAAAAATAAAAACTCTATTACACATCTCTCAAAAATTTACTTATACTGATACTGTACAATAACTTATTTTTCAAATTGAGCCAAACTTTTTGGTGAACGTCGTTAACTTCTTTCAAAACAGACGATAATTCTACATTAACTATCACTATAGATGAATGTATTTTTAAAAATAAACCTAAATAAGACGCCGATAATTCGAAATATCTTTTCGATAATATCATAGTTCTCATCATATTTAAAAATCTTATCATTAATTCAATTGATCCTCCATTTTCCGGAGCTAAAGATAGAATTTCAAAATTCACCACCGATGGACTTAGGGTCTTTATTTTATCAATAGCTTCTGAATAATCTTCGAATTTCGAGAGTAATTTAGCGAACGTGGTGAAGTTTCGTAATTTCAATTGTATATTATCGTCATTGGAGTTTTGTGTTTCTTGGTTTGTCGAGGTTAGATTAAATTCGATGTTGACTGATGGTATTACAGGTAAAATGAAAGGCGCTTTTTGAGGCACTTTCGGTGGTTCTTTAGCCTTATTTCTCTTCCTTATAACCTCGATATTGAAAATATTTTGCCATCGGGCGGAAACTGGACACGAATCCTCGTTAGTTGATAATGTTATCAAGTTCTTAATTAGATGTTCAACTTCATCTTCATCGGATCGTATTCGTATACTTTCATTGCTGGCCAAAGGTACATATGAAAACATACTACGATTCGTCCACAATCTGACACCCAAACTATCAACGTGAGCTGTTGCGAGAAATCCTCCTGTCGGGCAAAATGTAATCGAAGTACAGGGTTTTTCCACTTCGAATACATCCAAACATTTGCCCGATGGAATATCCCATGTCTTGATACTGCAATCCATTGAAGCGGTAACCACCCATCGAGCATCTGGGCTTAGAGTGATATCAGTTATCGCGCTATTGTGGCTTTCGGCAAAAACTCTGATCACAGAATGCGTATCCGTATCGACAATATTTACTTCTAAATTATCCAATGCTACAGCTAAAATTGAACTTTCGGCATGGCTGGAGAAAAACGCAACACTATCGTGAAGGTTGATTTGATACAAATGTGGTTTCTCAGGACGTCTAAATGGCCAAAATTTTAATTTCGTGTCTCTACTCCCGGAAACAAGCAACTGATTCAGGTTATTGATTGCGACTCCGGTGACAGCCGAGTTGTGAGCTCGAGGAGATCCGTAAGATCCTCTTATGATCCCGGATTGTATATTATATTTGTCTACGTCTCCGGTGCTATATCCAATTATTATGAAATTACCGCAATGTGTTGAACATATACTTGTAGCGGAAACTTTCTTAAACACGGCGTCGGTTTGCTGTACTCGTTGACGGAATTTCGCGTGTATTTTGTACTTCTTGTTGAATAAATAACGACCTAATTTGCATTTATCGAATGACCAAGTAGAAGTAATAGGTGTACCGTTATGAATGGCGGCGATATTGTCGAATTCTTTTTCTCTGATTTTTTCACTACTAAATTTGACTATTGGCGGAAGAGCATTCGAATAATTTAGTTCTTCTTCCATTTCTTCAACGATTAATTTCCTTTTAGATGGTTTTTTACCACAACGATACACCGCGTGACCCAAGTTCTTGTTCGCTATTTCGACAACGGTATTGAAAGCCCTCAGGTATCCGTCTGATCCGGCGCTTAAAATATGACTATCACCGTGATACTTGATATAATTGGGCGGTGCGTGATGTCCTTCTCGTATTCGTAGTAATCGAGCACCTCCGTCGGGTAAATCGAAAATCCACAATTTGAGAGAATTATCCATCGACGAAGTAACCATAAGCGGTTCCGAAGGCAAAAATTCCAATCCGGTAACTGAAGAATCATGTGCGTATATTTGACTTATGACTTTTCGGTCCTCTAAATGCCAAAAAACGACGTGCCCTGAAACACTTCCTGAAGCCATTGTCGGTGTGCCATCTCCGCGAAATGATAAACTAGTTACACAGCCCCAATCTTGCATAAATGTCATCAAAGTTTCGTCCTGTCTGATATTGTGCAGTATTATTCGACCAGTTTGCAATCCAATTCCAATAATGTCCAGAGCTGGTGCTTGCTTTAACACGGTTACCGCCGAATTCCAACCAACGAATGTGTAAATTAATTTACTTGTGTTGATATTCCATAGTTGAAGTGATCCGGTTTCGCTTCCTAGTAAGATCTTGTTCAAATAACAGTTCGGATGGCATATTGATGTGACTCGAAACGTCTCCGGAGGTAAATTTAATTCCATGTAAATGTCTGTCGTTTTGATATCCCATACCGTTAATGTATTCGATTCGTCAACGCCAATTAGATGAGGCCCGAAAGGAAGCAGTAAATGAATGGGTGTGCCAGATGAACTTTGATAAGTTTGCACTAATTCTACACCTCTTCTCCAAGCTTGAACTTTAGTCCCACTCGATGTAAATATTAAGAAAGTATCGGCTGCCAGGCAAATTATATCGTCAGTGTGTTGTTTACTGACCGATAATAAACTGAATCGGTTACAGCCCCATGTGTAGAATGATTTACCCACACATGTCACCGCTAAATTTTCTTTTCTACGCTTTATATAACGTGTAACAAGTGGAACACCATTACTCACATATCCGAGGATTCTGTTATTGGCGAAAATTTTACTTGTAGTGTCCATAATTGAATTGAAATTCGACTTCTTCCAAGTATGGTGACTCAATTTTACTGATCCGCTAGGAGAAAATAAAAAAATTGATCATTTTATCGTATTATTTTGGATTAAACTCGAAAATCACATGTTAAAATATTTGTTGATGTTCAATCAAAAATGTTATCAAGTTTTGAACTTTGAACTTTCAAATTAGGACAACATTGATAAAAATGACGAACTTACGATTGGACACAATTGTTCTTTCTTAAAATCGTTCTTTCATTGTAACAGATGCTATTCTAAAATGAACTTGTGAACTGAAACTGAACGATTCATTTACAAAATGAAATTCCAATTGTCCGGTTGTGAAAATAGCCAAGCCTGATGCCTGAATTGCGATTTACGTGTTGACTCGCACACAAGCACACATTTCTCATTAGCACACATATACATACACATTTACATACTACGACGTACTAAAAAATAAATAAACACAATAATGTATGATTCAAAATCACATGATTGCATTTTTTCTTACTTAATTAAGTTCAATGTTCAGTTTTGAGTTTTCGTCGCATTACGTGTTGAAATTTATCTAGAGAATACCCTAACTTTGATTCATTCTTTCGTTTATTCATTTTAACATGCGTATGTTCTGATTGCTTTTACTTCAACTTATTATATTTTATGATCTATTATTTACCAGAATGTCAGCCCCGTCATCTGTGTGCTCCGACGATAGTTTCGAGATCGTGAACAATGAAGTGGACATCGAAGAACCAAAAGATGACGTCTTTTCAATATACAAACCAAAGGTTAGCACTTAGTATTCGATTACGTGCTAGATTTTATATCTTGAAAACACAATTGTCCCGAAAGATATGTGCATTCAAGTACAAATGACGTCATATTACAAAACTTAATTTACACCGGAATTTTTTTAAGGTAACTTTCCACGAGGTATTCGACGTGTACCCTATGGATGCCGACATCGTCGCAAAAGTTACATTTGATCCCGACTTCTTTAAATCAGACCAAGATAGTGTTGTTGTATTACCGATAGCGTGGAAATCTGTCGATCAAGCTTTATGCGCCACTAATATTAATGGATGTTACGTCAGATTTGATGGTGAAGTTGAAACATGAAAAATTCACTGTGAATTTTGTAGGACACCTTGACTAAATGTTGTTTCGTTGCAGTAAAAGATTTGCCAAAAATTGGAGCCGAGGATAAGTTCTATCAGTTATGTTATTGTACAGCTGAAAAAATTGTCATGGGAGTCAGTATCCCGTTTTCGTTTCGTGAAGTTCACGAAGATGAGTTGGTCGAATTCCAGAAAGAACAAAACAAAGAGTTTTGGACGTTCCGCAGCAGATTTGCAGTACTGGCCGATAATTATTGGGTAATTTTACTTGATGTGTATATTTTTTTTTTTACAATTTGAAAGGTGATTCGTAAGGTACAACTTTTTTTTGAATTTCCAGAATGCATTGATGGAAAAGCAATTGAGTAAAGAATCTGTCGAAGGATCTGGTTCGAATTCTAAACGTGAATCGGTTAGTCTTTGAAATTGATTTTCGAGAGTTGATGTTTTTTCACAAAATCATTGATTGATTCCGCTTGTTGCAGGTGTCAGTTGTCGATGCCGCGCAAAACACTTCGCAAGAGACCGATCAAAATGCAACTGAATTGCTTCAAACATCAAATTACTTTCTAGCTGAAGTAAGCAGCGAAGAACCCGAAAAAGATGTAACCAAGGAGAATGTAACTGACGAAACAAATGCTGGTAAACCACGCGACAACGAACTTATGGAAGACATGACGGCGAAAAATAATATCCTATTATTCAAGGTAATTACTGTTTTCTACTTCGAGGTACCTACTAACAATATTGCGGTATATACTAAGTTCTCGCGTTTGTTATTCTTTCGCAGATCATGCAAGACGAAAATGAAAAAATCAAGTGTGAAAATCGAGTATGATGGTCATATTAAAAATGAAATGAATTTGCGAAACTTTTCTTGATAATTTATTTATACATTACGCTGTTATAGAAATTGAAAGCTCTTGTATTCCAAATCGCTCGTGCAATGTCCATTGATGACCGAGGAACTTGTCTCCGAGAATTGAACAATGCGGTGAATGGTTGCGGTGAAGTATTCGATGACGAAGAATTTCCTGAGCTATGTGAGCTATTGAGAAAAAATGTCACCGAGCTGACTGTGGCCAAATCACCCAGCAAAACCACATCTTTTAAGAATTTATCGGACGATGGTACCTTGAACGATTCGTCTGAACCTGCAAATGAAAAAATTCTCTTGTTTAAAGTAAGCATAGATCAATTTACGCATGTTTGATTTATTTATTTAATCAATTATTTTGCTGCTACGTATTACTTGATTAGATTATGGAAAACGAGAACGCCGAATTGAAGAAACAGTTTGAAGAGGAGCAAATCCTACATGCGAGAACAAAAAATACCACCAAAGTATGAATCTAAATCTGTTTAATCAACTTATTTATCTATTTTGAAAGATAAAATGTAATACAAGTATTATTTCAATTTTTATAGAACTTGAAAGATATCTTGTTAGAAATTCTCAACACAACTTCCCTCCAAGATAAAGTTCTTCAAAAAATTGAGAACTCGTTGCCGTACATACTTGTCGCATTCAATGATCAAGAATTTGTTCAAGTGAACGAGGTGCTAAATAAAAGTAGCGCGGAAGCTATTAATGAAATTGTCAAGAACGAAATAAATAAATTCGAAGCTGAATTTGTTGGCACTCCTGAGGGTAGTATAATATTAGTTGAGCCATGCGAAAAGCAGAAATCTGATAAAGTTATTAACCCCACAGCTGTGAGTTTACTGTTGAAGAATTTTTTTTTAATTTCCTCAAAATAATTTCGTAACGTGTATGATTTATGTTTCGACTTATGATACGCAGGTTAAATTAGCTGAAGAACGTGACAACCTCCTTGCTGAAGTGAACGAACAACAAGCCATAATTAAAGTAGGAATATTTCTAACAAAGTATGCGGCAATAATTTATCGTTGAAATTTTAACCGTTTTTGTAACGTTCTGTTGTAGAACCTGAATGAACAGCTCATAAATCAAAGGCAATCTGAAGTCGAAAAAATGATTACTGTTACCAATGTGAGTTTTTTCTTCATTCTTGATTTGTTGAAGTTGTCCATATAAGGATTTATATTTATTCTTTATCATATTCCATTCATTTTTTCATAGAATATGCGAGACCAATATATGAAGAATATGAACAAATTGACCGATTCAAATAAAGTAATCTTGATTACTTTTCCAATCATATAAATCCAAGATTTTAGTCTGTAACGAATGCGAGTTTAATAATTTTTTTTCTTCAAATAGGTTATGGCAGATCAGTTGGTCGAAAAGGATAAAGAAATTGAAATTTTGAACTCGAATTTGCTCGACGCTTCAAAATTGTTGACAGAAAACGAACGAGAAATAAGGGATTTAAAAGCTCGCGATCATACCTTCGTCGGTTTCCTCGAAAGACGCAACCTAAAAAGAATATCTGAATTAAGGGAAACGTTGCAGGTGAACAAAAAAGAGCTTGTCAAGAAAACCGTTAGCAACCTCAGCATTTCACTTATTTTTCTCACTGTCCCGTTGTATGAAATTATACCGATTCAACTTTTGTCTACAGGAAATGTACTCGAAGAGATGGGCTGAACGTCAAGAAAGTGCTAAACTGAAAGAAGATTTGCTCACTACCCAGAACTTGCTGAACAGTTTGTGTGACGAATTGGAAAAATCCAGCAGCAAGAAATCGGTAAGATGAAATCAATCAACTTTTTGTCTTGATTTAATATGGTATGAACATTTATAATGTATGTAATTGTATTAATGTTTTGTTGAATTTTTTCAAACAGATGGAAAATTCTGCCCAAACCAACGATGATGGTAATGTTAGTGGCACTTCGTCAGCTTCATTCCCAGAATCACCTGTACCTGTTCGTTTCTTTTATTTTGTTTTATAATTCTTGCATTAAGAATTAAATTAATGTTAGTTTTTTTCTTCTCAAATAGGAAATTCCTTCAACGTCGATCGGATTCCGTAGAATTAAACAGAGAGAACAAGTAAGATTAGATTTTGATTGGTTAACGTTTCTTGAAAATTATGAGAGTCCAAATTTAATGCTGTTGGTTTTTTTAGGCATTGGCAACAAAATTGGTAGAAATGACAGCGGAATTGGAGAAAATGAGAGTCATCCAAGACGTGAGTTTGTCGGGAGTGAATCTACCGAAGTTGATTATTTTATTTTAATGAGCGTTTTTGTTTTCTTTTTTTAGAAAACCAAAACCGATCTCGAAGCTAGGCTTAAAGATGGTGCTAAACAATATGCAAAATTATACATGAAATACGAAAAATTGATGAAACGCTCGCAAACTCCGTCTAATGATCCGTCTAATTAAGTAATGAAGATTTTTATAGTTTTTTTTTCTCTGTCGATGATGTTTCTTTACACTTACTTACGTAATATTTTACTTAATTACGTTGAATTTTGCAGATTTAATCAAGATTTTTTTTTCCATTTAATATTAGTTATTGTACGGGGTGAGCATATTTTTCTAAGTTCTTATTAATGTTATGCGTTATCGTGGCAGTAGTGTTGGAAGTGATGTTATCATCTTTGAAGTAACTTTCTCTTGTAGCTTAGAAAATAGTTTATTGCATACGTTTATACTTGATGTATTAAATTTTACTCGTAATTGTTGTTCCTTTTTTTACTGTTGAGGCTAACCGGCTATCATTGATCGAAAAAGGTGTGCCTTATGTTAGAAGGCAATTTTACAGAATCGAAATTCAAACTATAGAAGATTAAGAAGGTCAGTTCTCAGTTTCTCGGCTCTCTATGCTGTGACAAAAGCCATTTCGTGTCCGGTGCTTGTATTTAACCTTCAATGCTAGTCTACCCTCGTCTCACGTTCCTGTTTTTCAACCCTCAACCCCTCATCTCCACGACTAATCACATCTCAGATCTGTTTCATTTGTTCTTTTGTTCCCTAGACGTGACAAGTGTGTACTTACATCAGAACATCTCTAGCTCTTACAGATGAAGTACTATTACGAGAAATAGAAATCCTGCAATCCTATTTGTCTTGAAAATGAAGTATGACCTACTCTACAAAAATTTAAAAGTTATTGGTAATATTGTTCAATATTTACTCATCTGTACTATCGGAGTTTCAACTTTAAGGCAGTACACTTTTTACCTCCTATTTCCTCGGACCTGCAGTCTGATGCAATTGTTCTCTCTAGCTCTATGTAGTGAAATGACGCGTAAATATGCGTAGGAAGAATGAAGGTACATAGTGCGTACAAAATAATAACAAAGTGAATCTTCGCACTTCGTTGGAATATGGACTCGTGATGGCTATCATCGCTGTCGTCTCCGTTATCTGCGATGATTTTTCGCGTTTTAATTCAGCTGGCAGTGATAATTGATGGCAGATTTATTGTTCGCGAGTAATAATTGAAGACATTTGAATTTTGTCATCTACACATTTTTTTCATTGCAACATTAGGAATTGTGAACGGATACTTCCAAGATGGAAATGTTGAGTATTCAAGAGAAATTGATGTGTTACAGAATTGGATGGGAAACAGAAGCTTACGCAAGATTGGCGATCAAGAAAATAATGTGGGAGGTTGGTTACTTCGATTTGAAAGCTGCAGGTTTATTGTATTCATAAGATACCATATCATCAATTGATTATTTTTTCAATCTAGGCAACACGTTTGAATGATTTGGTCACAGCTGTAACAACTGAAGGCGGTACAGAGACTGCTTGTGTCAATATACCTCGTCCTGAGAAAAATGGTGGAAAATTCGAAGTATAATACATTATCGGCAAACGTGTTTCTTCACCTATATTACTTCTAAAGTTTGATTCATTGTGGTAAATTTTTAGTTACCTTTTTTCGAACATCCGCATGTTCTTTACGCAAAAATTTGGAGATGGCCGGATGCGCGTAAAGAAGATTTGAAACATCGCGATAATTGTAAATTTGGCTTCGATCTTGGGAAGAAAATTGTTTGTGTGAATCCCTATCATTACGATCGCATTGTTCTGGTGCCTACTTCCTTCCAGTCAACTTCTACCAATACTGCTCAAAATCAAATTCTTACTGATGCTGAAAAACCTGAATGTGAGCCGTTAGAGAAAGTCAATGGTGAGATGCATTGTTCTTATTCTCAGAAATGACTGTATTTTTTGTCTCAAAGTAATCACAATATCGATAAAGATATTACTTTTAAGAAATTGAACACGACAGAAAATTATCATATGTTATCTGCCTTATTTAAAATTAGCATCTCCCAATACAGCTGCACCTTTATCAAGCGCTTCTACTGCGGTCATTGCGTCAGCTTGTGACAAACCTTCAGATTCAAATACATCGACATCTTCATTTGGTTCGTTCGATCAAGAACCTGCGAAGCTTTCGGATGTTCCATCCTCGGATCCAAGCTCCGAAAAAGAGTTAAATCTTCGTACTCTGCTGACAGCCATGGATTCAGTTGACCGATCCGGTATTTATATTGATTTCAATTCAAACGTAGTAGTGTTCTTACATTCATTATAGATTCGTTGCTTACAGCGAAAGATAATGCTGATGATTCTTCCACTCGTAAAAAACGCGATTCGACTTCTTCGTCTACAAGTACTGATGATGGATTTGAAATCGTCAATTACGATATGGATATCGAAGAACTGGAAAATGGTGCTCCGTCAAAAGATAACTCCACGGTTAGTTTTGTTCGTTTATTCCTTTTCTCGTGCTTGTCTATGGATTTTGCCACGAACCCTAATGCAACTAAAACTGATTTAATTCATCTTCATTTTTCATCATTTTAAGAGTTGTTTATCGACAAAAGACCAAGATATTACGAAAGAAGTTGGTGACGAAATGACGATTAAATCCGAATATGAAGTGGTTAGTTAATGCATTGATAATGAACGAATTTTTTCACAAACTTATCGCTCATAAATGTGTTATTTTTCAGGCCTCTATCGATGGACATCACACGACGTTAAAAGAATCTGGTCAGTCAACCGAAGATGAGTTACCTATGTTAGTAAACCATTTTATAACTGATGTTGAAGATAGAAAGCCGCTCGAAAACTGTGGCGTAACTGCTCCGGAAAAGAACATCGTTCAAGAGGTAATAATTTATCACTAATACGTGATTGTGATCCACCGGTCCTGCTTAGGACGTTCATTGATTCGTCTTTTTGACGTTCTTACGTACAAAAATTGATTCGGTGTGCAATTTTTTTCACACAGAATACTATCAAAATGGAAACTGAGAATGAAGAATCCAAGGATGTGTTTGAAATTGTGGTACGATATTCCAATATTTTCTTGATAAGTATCTTTCGTGTGATTTATTTTTGATAAATTTGTTGAATATGTACTATCGGAAGACCCAAGACGAAATATTCCACCCTAAGAAGCATGTTTATTTTTTTATCGATTCCAAAGCTACCTCTCCATCGTTCGATCATTCTGAAATTTTTTATAATTTGAGAAATTCCCCTCCTCACTCTCGCCTCTCCCCCATTAAATAAATATTCAAAATTTCACCTATAATTTTTTTGTTACAGAGTACCGATGGATGGAAAAATAAATACGAAGTATGTAATCATTATGTATCATAATTTATATATAATATGCGATCATTTTAACAATAATAATTTGTCGGTCATGTGTAGAAATTGAAAACTGCCTTTGTGGAAGTGGTATTCGCAGCCACCGATCCTTCCGCAGAAGTACGATGCAAGGAAGTTTTGAAAGTCATGAATGATGTACAGAACGAATTTCGCGGCGAATCGGCATCTTCGAAGCAATATGAATTTTTGAAAGCTTTCTTGAATAGTGGTAGCTGCACTGTCATGTCAGGAACTGGTGTCACTCCAGGCTCATCTTCTGCCTCTACCAACACGCCATATCGCAGAAAAGTTAAACCAAATTTGGTATCTTCAATTCGAAAGAAAAATCAAACTTGTACACCTCCTTCTTTTGATTCGACTGATGCAGGCCCTAGTGGTATCAGTGCCAAAACACATACTACTGTTACTTTCCCGATACCAATGACACCGCCCGATTTCTCTTTGCCGAAAAACTCTTTTGGATGGGATTCGCGTGAACCTATTCCTACTGTCACGATAGAACATCGTGCAGTACCCATCTCATCCCAAGTCCAAGAACAGTCGAAAATCAACGAAGTCACGAATCAAGGGTTACGTCATGATCAAGTGCTTAAGGACGATGCTGAAAAAGCTCGTTTAAGGGATGAACTCGCCGTACTTCGTAAAAGAGTCCAGTCTCTGGAAACACAGGCGCAAGTACAAAAGCAAGACGAATACGATAAAATGGTGTTATACACGAACGTAAGTGTGTACTTCAGTAGTTATTTTGATCAAGCTCCCGAATTACAGAGTAAAATTTGGAAATTTTATTAGTTTCATTCGTTTATATTTTCAGAGTATGAGAGACCAGTACATCAAGACAGTTCATAGATTAACTGAGTTGAATAGAGTAAGCTTAAAATTATTCACAAAATTAAAATTATGGTATTTTCACTTCTAATTTTCTATTCGTGTACAGGTTTTAACGGAGAAAGTTACTCAAAAGGACGCAGAAATAGCTTCATTAAGTCGAACGTTCGATGCGCTAGAAATACCTAGTTTATTGGACGAAAAAGACAGAGAAATTGATGCATTAAATGATCATTTACTCGCCTTGTCCGCCATTTTGACGAATAACGAAGAAGAAATCCAGAGTTTGAAGAACGAAAAACGTAGTTTGAAAAGAAATTCTGATGCCGAAGAAACGGCGCAGGTAATGAATTATTTCTCTCTTTATAACCCATTTTTGTAGGATTCTAGGATTTTTAAATGAATGTGTATTTTGATAGGAAATCTCCTCAAAAAGACGACCTGATAGTCAAGCTGAAACTGAATCGAACGAAAATCCACTCACTCCTCAACATGTATTCGATTCCTTGTGTGTCGAATTGGAGAAATCCAACTTGGAGAAATCTGTAAGACGAAATTTCAAGATGTATATTCATGATCGGCTATAAGAGATAATTGAGTTGTACTGAAGTGAATTTTTATTTAAAAAAATTATTTTAGCAGGAAAATAAATCTTCGAGTGATTTGCCAAACAAGGAAGATGTCTCGCCGAATAACGTTCCTGATCAGGATGATTCAACCTCGTCCTTCGTATCGCAGAAAATAGTACGTGTGTTATTTTCGTTTTGAAGTACATATGTATTACTTACTTGTTGAATGCTGCAACTAATCGATATCATTTTCATCATTTTTTAAACATTTCTTTAAGTTAAAACAGGTGAAAAGAAATGAAAAAGCTATAATACACTTTAATGAAGTAGTTGCTTTGAAACATGTATCCATTTTTGTTTTTCATTTTATGTTGCTCATAAGGTCAGTTTTGAGCCGAAAATTAATTAATTCGTTCTCTATTTTGTTCATTAGGATACTCTTACATCATCGCTTGAACTGTTTCAAATAAAAGAAAAGGAACAAGGAGTTAGTATTTCATATTTAATTGATTAAAATCTTTCATTCTAATTTTCTAATACTTCATTCTGTCTTCAGGCAATGACAGCTAAATTAACCGAAATGATAGCGGAGATGCAAGTAATGAAAATCACTCACGACGTAAGAAAACCCTTTATTATGATTTCGGACTACAATGTAAAAATTTCATTCAATTAATTTTCCTATTTAGAAAACGAAGTCTGATTTGGAAGCCAGGCTTAAAAATGGTGCTAAACAGTATGCGAAATTATACGTGAAATATGATAGAATGGTAAGAAATTCCCAAGCACAAGATTAATGATTTTTTAAACTATTGAATAACAATTTTATTTTTTATTCTTCCGATTTCTTTATAAACCTAGCTTCTTTTTTCCTACGTTCTATTCAGTTCATTTTATTATGTTGATTAAGTCTTTCTATGTGCATTGCGTATCCTATTTTTTTATGACTGATTTTCTTTTTTTATATTGTTCAAATATTATTTATAGATCACTCGAGGTACTCGTTTTATTATCTTTGAAGTAATTTAGAATCTCGACTGATTCACATTTTAATTTAAGCGTAGATTTTACGAGATTTTATCAGAATATGTTCGTTTTTCAAGTTTTGTAGTAAATGGATAATTAAATAAAATAGTTTGAATTGTTTTAATAATCGTTTAATACTTGAATCATCATTTATCATAATTATGAATTGGAATGATCTTGAATTGTGAATTGAATGTCAAACTTTTTTAATTTTCAGTGAAAAACAACTTGTTATTTTTATCGATTAGCGAATTGCGATACGCGTTAACATTTTGCGTTTGTGGTGTGAGATGGTGTTTCTGCGTGCCTTATTTTTGTCATTTTTTAAAATATTTTTTAAAATATTTTTTAAAAATACGTCGTGTTATTTACTTTCAAGTTATTTTAATTAATTAATACCTAATTAGTTTGAGTGGTGAACCAAGTGAATAATTATTTTTTACTTTTCATTATTCTGCGGTGCTAATAAGATATTGTGTTGATGCGGCTGATGAGTGTTTTTCAAATTCTAATTCAAAACTTGAGTTTTTCTGTCGCGTAAGTACATGGTAAGTAATGTTTTATTATTTTTGAAATCAATTTTACGTAAAATTTCGTCAGATTGTTGTTAATTGAGTTTTAAAATTTTCTTTCTATCAAAAATTTTGGTATACCGGAACCAGATCATTTTAATACGTGATATTATTAAAGGATACCATTAAGTTCAAATTTTCAATTGATTTCATATTGTTGTATGATAGTCGAATTGAGAAATGAGATCGAGGATGTATTCAGAATCCCTGAAAGAAGATAGATAATTCGCCTACATAAAAGTCACCATGGTTGGAACATCGTATGTGTGTGAGTATCTTTTTCATTTGTGAATTTTTAAAGTTGAGGCTGATCTATCTGTATGGAAAGTGAAATGTTATTTACTTACTTAGTTTTTAATCGAATGTAGACTACTACTTGGATATTTTTAGTTTTCACTTTCAAACTTTCTAGCATGCAATTTTGCTTTCATGTTTTGTAAATTTTAATTCGTTTACTTTTCTGTTTTCAGATTGGAATTATAAAATTGGAGAACAACGAATTTACGTGTGATATTTAGAAATCTGCCTGTAAAGAACAGTAAGTAAGACATTTTTCAATACCATTCTCAGTTCCCGCCAACACATACTCGCACCATTTTCTAGGCAAACCATTTATCACAATAATACCGATTTCATTATTGTAACCATTGTTGAAGCAGTAGATATTCGAAATAGGGGTCGTACTATACTAATTTGAGGTCGCTGAATCTGAATCTGGTGTTTATTTCCGGCTACGAATCTTTGTTCTCGAGATATAGGTAACGTATTTTTGAATAAAAATACGAAATATCTCAAAAACAAAGATTCGTAGCCAAAAATAAACACATCGGTCCAATTCTAAACATTCTTCAAAATAAATGATATGCTCAAGAAGATGACAGTAAGTACATATTATTTATTTTCATTAAATCACAATTTACATATTTTACAATTTTATTTATTGGTAGCTTCACATACGAGGTATTCTATTAGTTAATTATATGTATTTATTTATTTTTTTTACGATGAATAATCATTGATAATGCATGTGCGGGGGTGAAGAAAATATAATTCAATGCTTACATGTATTACCTACCAAACTTGCGGTACTTAATTCAAAACTAGATAAAATTTTACTGTACTTTGTACAGTAAATTCGTATCGTGGGTTTCCCGCACTTACCTTATTTTATTTCTGTTTCGTCAAGAGTGATTTTTTTCGTGTAATTAACAATTATTTTTTCTTTTCAGATATCAACGGTTAAGAAGTGATGAAATATTCAAAATCCCGCAACCAAGAATAGAAGAGTCACTGAAAAAAGACTTCATAATACAAAAGTATCGAATAAATGGATTTATTATTGAACAATATCGATGCGGTGCCGAATAAAAGAGGTACCTAATCAAATATAAATGATGCAAATCATACCAAGTTACCGTTTAATTACATAAAAGGCCCCTTAAAGGGAGCAAGATCCGCTTCTTGCTTCAACTCCTAGTCGCACGTCCGCGTCGTGGGGGCTGGGACCTCGCCGGACTTGTATCCGGCGTGCAAACGTGACAGGGGGACGTACTCCGGTACGTTGCTAGGTAGTAATTCAAAATTTACGGTGATCTTGGCTGTAGGAAGGTGAAATTTGGTAATTTTGGATTTTAGGTAGTCTGTTGCAGAGGTAAGTAATGGTTAAGCGCCATATCTCATGCAGGGTCACTCTATTACTTGATAGTATCGAGTTACCCTGCATGGATTGGTCTCGGTGAGTGAATTGTGTAACGTCATCGATGCCTGCTGCGGATCAAGACTAATCGCGGGGCTGGCCGATGCGGGTGCTTTGCCGTTACATTTTTCACTTGCTGAATTTTCGATAGTTAGTTGTAGGATTTTCTTATGACCTGCGTAATGCGCGAAATCTTGTGGCTTTGCTGAGGGTCTTTGATCCCCATATCTACCTTTGCAAATCCGGGGTGGAGGGCATTACGTGGCTCGTTGGGCAAGCAGGTGTCTCGTCATCTTTTTTTACCAGCGTTGAGCAAAACCTGAAGATGGTCGGACCCGGACGCTCTTTTTAGTATCCTAAAAAATCCGAAAAACCAAAAATTTTCCATTAACTTTTTTAGATGAAAAATTTCGGTTTTTTCGATTTTTTAGGATACTAAAAAGAGCGTCCGGGTCCGACCATCTTCAGGTTTTGCTCAACGCTGGTAAAAAAAAGAAGACGAGCCACCTGCTTGCCCAACGAGCCACGTAATGCCCTCCACCCCGGATTTGCAAAGGTAGATATGGGGATCAAAGACCCTCAGCAAAGCCACAAGATTTCGCGCATTACGCAGGTCATAAGAAAATCCTACAACTAACTATCGAAAATTCAGCAAGTGAAAAATGTAACGGCAAAGCACCCGCATCGGCCAGCCCCGCGATTAGTCTTGATCCGCAGCAGGCATCGATGACGTTACACAATTCACTCACCGAGACCAATCCATGCAGGGTAACTCGATACTATCAAGTAATAGAGTGACCCTGCATGAGAATTACCTCTGCAACAGACCACCTAAAATCCAAAATTACCAAATTTATTCTCCCCACAGCCAAAATTTATGAAAAATAAAATCAAAATCAAAAATTTCAGTTTCCCAAGGCCGAATCACCGTAAATTTTGAATTACTACCTAGCAACGTACCAGAGTACGTCCCCCTGTCGCGTTTGCACGCCGGATACTAGTCCGGCGAGGTCCCAGTCCCCACGACGCGGACGTGCGACTAGGAGTTGAAGCAAGAAACTGATCTTGCTTCCATTCGGGGACCATAAACTTACAATAAAATTTACTGACTTACTTTACAGCAGATTCTATGATCTTATTTTTCTACCTGAATTCGTTCGAAACTTGAGAAAGTATTTTGTATCGTGAAACACGAATGTGAAAATATAATATAGGTACCTGTCAAAAGTATAGTTCCTGTTTGCGTTTATAATTCAAGTATCTATTTATACTTGAAGAATACAACGTCGCTTCATAATTACATTCTTCTCCGTTTGTACGTTGCGCTGCATCATCGTTCATCTGAAATAAATAAATAAATAAATAAATGAATAAATAAATAAATGAGGAAATAATATTAAGCGTACTTAAAATAATTTTCATCTATAATTATTCAAGTTAAAACTTACTCGAAAACGACGTAACCCACGTTGAATAATGAATTTGGGCAATTCGACGCGCAAAATTCTAAACAAAATTAGTCTGAAAAAGCGTCTGGGGGCACTGAGCAGTGATACAGATAACATGAAATTCAAAATCCAAGCTTATTTCTATTTATTGAAGTTAACCCACAACTCGATTATCCCTGAAAATCAGAAACGTACTTAAAATACTAGAAAACCGTTACTTAACAATAATGAATATTTAAAGAGACGGAAGAATCTAGCACGTACTAGTACTATTCTAAAAAGCAGGAAAATATCAAACTAACACTTCCATCTATTCGGCCGAATTTCGTAATATAGCATTAAATTGAATTGTCTCGCCGCAGAAAAATTCCAACATGTTTCCTTTTGTTTGGCCTGATTTTGAGTGTAAATCTGAAACATGAAAATCGTTTAAAATCGAAAATGAATCAAGTGCAATTTTACATCAGAGACATAATTCAATTCGAAAATACTGCAAATTAAAAGCTAATAACTCACTTTCGTTGTTCATCCCAACAAAAATTCTGGAACACCTTCATCTTTTCTCAGCACGAGATTCCTTCATATGATTCTAGAAAAATATAAATAAAAAATACTCGAGTTAGTTTGTTCGATCAATTAATTAAATCTAAGAAATACGACGCCGAAAGTGAAACCATATAAATGTACAATTTTCTTGAAAAATAGAAGCAATTAAAAAAAATGGTTTTCATCCAATCAGGCTTCGAATAATTGAAAATATTCGATCACGAAATGCTCAAAATTACTCACTGAGAAATTTTCAACCGCCATCGCCACAAAAATACTTCCAATTTTACTCGGAAAATTTTAACCGTAAGAATAGGTAGGTAACAGGTTCATCTCCAACTCTGACTCCGAATTCCATTTGACAACCAAGATTTGAAAGAAATGCACTGTAGAAAACACAGAATATTAAAAATTATCGAAAAATAACACAAGAAATATCTGAATTTGAGAATAAATATTTCATTAAGACAATTACCTACTCAATTTTTAAAACGATGAATTTCCAAACCAAATCAGAATAGTGGACCGTTCATCTTCAACTATTCTTTGATCGTAATGATCAAACAGGTTAGTACTCCGAATCTAAAAAAAAATTCATAAAAAATCGAACGCAAAACAAAATAATAAGGAAATCTGAATTTTCAATGCTCACATTTTAAAGATGAACTCTAAATCGCTACAAAATTCCATAATGGTATCATTCAACTTTGAGTTCTCTCACGAATGTGAAAATCTAGATCTGATAGGTACTTCAATTCTTAAACAGGCACATAAAAATAACGATATTTAAAAAAAATTAAAAGAAACAAAATCAAAGGGGGAAATGATTAAAATATTGAATTCAAGATACTTCAGTAGATAAGTCGTACCGATTAAGTAGGTAGTAGGTACTAGGTACATAGGTCGATGCCTGGGTAATGAGTAACGAAGTACCGCACCAACACCCACTCGCTTTCATCCGCCTGAAACATTCGCAGGGCGTAAATATGCACGTAATTATGCACCGGTAGGTACCTTGATGAAAATAAATACCAACAAAAAATGAAAATTGAAAAGGCATCGATTCGAACCTGCGGTAAATTCATTTCACATTCAACGCAGCGGTAATGTCTACAACGCAACGTTCGGAGAGGCGTTCGAATCGATTTGAGCGGTCGAACGGTGCGAGACTGCGATTGCTTCGGCGTGGGCGCGACATTTTCCTCTGCCGCGTTGCCGCTTTCGTTTTTCCCTTCGAATCGAACTATTCTTACGATAATTTGCGTTCGGTGCTAGAACTAACGTCATATTATGATCTGGCGTGGCGCGGCGCCGCCGATGGTATTTCAAAGCAGAGTGTTTTCGACGGGCGTTCTCTCGTTGAAAAAACGAATCCAGAGATGTTGGCGATGCTGCGTTTAAACGAGGCATAAAATATCTGGCAAGCTGTAAAAATTAAAAAAAAAAATAGAGGTACCCAGGTTAGTTTCACGCTTTAAAAAAATGAAATGGAACGATATTATTATAGGTAACTGCCTACCTAGATATCTGCAATCTACCTATTTTAACGAGATCGGTCAGTAGTGTAGGTAGGTAGGTAGTAGGTACCTACCGTAATACAATATACGAGTACAATAGGCACCCTATCTAATACCTACGTATACCTACTTCGTTGTCATCGGAGATAGGTCCAAGCTGACGCTCGAATAACCAAGTACCTACCCAGGTACTGAAAAATAGGTACCGCACCGTAGGCGTAGGCGTAGCAAGATTGGTAGGCAGGTACCAAGAATGGCGAAGACCGCAGCACACGCCGCCGGTTCGACGTTGCTCGCCGACCGGCAACGGCCTTCTTCCATTCTTATTAACCGTTCTTCCATATTAAGCGATTCGCCGGATCGCCGCCATCGCCGCTCCTGCTCCTGCTGCCGCCGGTTCTCGGCCACTGGTCACGCGACCGTGTGTACAGTATTTACAATAGATAAGTGTAAGTACCTACATTACATTTACCGTACCGTACGCAGATGCGAGTAGATAGACTCGCTTACATTCAAAAAATGGAATCTGCATTAGGTTACAGGTAGGTAAAGGTACCAACGTAGTATACTTAAATCTAAGGATCTAATTTACACCTAAGTTAGGTAGGTATTTAGAACATGACTGCTGTCGGCGAATTTGTTTCCATATTACGAGCACACCTGAAACTTTGCTCACCTTTCTTTCCACACAGGTTGAGCAATGAGTCAGACGCGCGCATAACAGAAACCCATAACCTAACCTAACCTATACGTATACGTATACCTATCTAAGATCTAACCCTCTACCTACTCATATCTCTACGTTTCGAGGAGACGAGGGAGAGTGAGGATTGAGGAGCTCCAAACTCACCGTCACGTCGGAGGATCAATTTTACAGTTTTATTGCCTATTTTTATGAAAAAAAAAATTGAAAGGGAGACAAACGGGGCACCAATTATACATATACCTACTTACTCGTAGTTCACGGGTAGATAGGCTATATAGAAAAAAAAGAAGAAGCGGACGCGGCGATTCTCGATGGACGACGGGACGGACGGAACTTGCGCGAGAACGCGAATGCGACTGAAGATCGATAAGTTATGGTAGGTAGGTAGGTAGGTAGGTAGGTACCTCACCTGTACAGTATAGTACGGGTACGAGTACAATAGTATCTACATAGGTACATACAAACACATAGGTATAAATACAGACACCAAGTTGTACAGATTGCAGACTACAATTTTTAGTCGGCGCGGCGAACTTACGCTGGTGAACTCCGCGCGGCGTGTTGCGTTTACGTGCGGAATGCCGAAAGTGTGTGTGAGTGAGGTGAGTGAGGGTGTGAGTATTCGGCCAGTAGTAGAAAGAGGTATATCGCATCGTCTCTCCACTTTTACGTAGAGAATACACTTTGCGTTCATCCGATGAGAACGAACAAAACAGCAACAAGAGAACAACGACGGGAATACCATAACACCACCTCCCCATCGCCACCGCCACAAAAACCACGAAAAACAACAAAAAAAGAAAACACCTAAACTAAAAGACGTGAAATTGTTTTGCGCAGGTAAATAAATACGCAGGCACCCCTATGTGGATTAATAAGTTCTTAATAGATGGGTAATCTAATCGTGTACCACCGAGCGACCGAGCTGAAAAAGCTAAAAATGGTCAAATTTTCAAAAGTAGCTTCAATTTTCGAAACTGATCGATCTGTTGGTAATAATTATGAGTACCTAACCTATATATAGCTGAAGAGCTGAACACTCGAAGGCTTTTAACAAAGTTTCAAAAAATTATCTCAGAAATAGCTTTAGGGCTACTCCATACTAGAACGAGACAAAAATCAAGTCGGGTCTTGCGATTTCGCTCAATTTTTTTTACGAGTTTCCCTCGGTGACCTAGTCACAAAACCACGATCATTTTTTCCCTAACCCTCGAGGGGTGGGAGGGGGAGGGCTCGACAGTTTTATACAATAATTATGATTTTTAGCAAAATTGCCTATGATAGGTTGTACTTGAGAGAAAACTGTCTCCGAGGTTTGAAAGAGAATCGATAGGAGATTCAAAAACGATAATCACATTTCGAAAAGCTCAAAGTTGAACATTGGAGGTGAAAGCTCAACTTTCATGATGAGAACAAAGGATGAAAGCTAGAATTTAAAAAATCTTTAAAAATTACAGAAAGAAGCGTTTTTACCCTCTATTCAACCAACTAATTTTCAAGATGGGATCTCCGTACCTCCGGGGGGTACAGGGGTCCACAATTTCGACCAAAATTTTAAAAAAATTCAAAAAGTGAAGTAGCACATTGATTTCTACTAATTCGAAGGCGCTGATTTCGAATATGTGCTTGGTTTGTTCATCCGATCCTTCTTGACCCCCCTATTAGCCTCCTTGAGAGGGTCAAAATTTGAAAAAAAATGAAAAATAACGCGTAACCTATCGCTTGTTGGGTATTTGAAGGCGCTGAGTTCGAATATTTGCTCATCTTTTGGATTTGACTCTTCAGGAAACTTCCAGCCCCCCCCTCAATTTTGGGTTAA
Organism: Pseudococcus jackbeardsleyi; assembly: GCA_038380155.1. NCBI lineage: Eukaryota > Metazoa > Arthropoda > Insecta > Hemiptera > Pseudococcidae > Pseudococcus > Pseudococcus jackbeardsleyi. Next base: position 2,876,454 of record CM076240.1, read on the forward strand.
ATTTGATAAAAATAAATAAAATGACGCGCGACATATCGATTTTTACTAATTTAAGAGCGTAGAATTCGAATATGGACTTACTTTTTGATTTTACCATGTTTTCCCCGCTCTGACCGAATGATATCTATAATTATTTCGGGAGAAAGTCGATTACAACACGAGGAAGTGGGGAAAATCAAAAAGTAAGTTTATATTCGAATTTTACGCTCTCAAATTAGGGACAATCGATATGTCACACGTAATTTTATTTTTTTTTTCATCAAATTTAACCTCAAAATTGAGGGAGCTAGAGGGGCACTGATTCAAAAAGTAAGTAAATATTCGAATTCAATGCCCTCAAATACCCAACAAACGACAGGTCGCACGTTATTTTTCATTTTTTTCGAATTTTGGCCCCTTCAATGGGACTAATAGGGGGTTCAGAAGGGTCAGATGAAACAACTAAGAATATATTCGAAATCAGTGCTTTCGAATCAGTATCGATGTGCTACTTCTCTTTTTTAATATGTGAATTTTCATCAAAATTGTGAACCCTTGTACCCCCCCCCCTCCACAGGATGCTGGAAATCCTATCTTGAAAATTTTTTGGTTGAAAAGAAGATTAAAAAGGGCTGCTTACTGTAACTTTTTCCGATTTTCAAATGATAACTCTCATCTTTCATTCTTATCATGAAAGTTGCTAGAGTTCAAATTTGAGATTTTCAAAATGTGATTATCGATTTTGAATCTCCTATTAATTCCCTTTCAGACCCTGACAAAAAGGTTTTCCCCAAGTACAACCTATCTCGACGTATGAACCTTCAAAGTTGAGCAATTTTGCTAAAAAAAAATCGTAATTGCATAAAAATTTTGAGCCCTACTCGTCAGGGTTACAAAAAAAAATATTCGTGGGTTTGTGAATAGACCTCAGACGTCAGACCATCAAGGGGAACTCGTAAAAAAATTGAACGAAATCAGAAGACCGACTTCATTTTTGTCTCGTTTAAGTTTAAGAATGAAATAGCCTTAAAGCTATTTCTGGAATCATTCTTTGAAACTTTGCAAAAAGCTTTTTCGATTAACACGAGCCTACTACCGAAAAAGTCTAAATTCTCAGTAACACTATAAAAACAACAGTACAGAGAAAAGTCACAGGGAGGCAATTTTCCGGATTTATGTCTTCGACGACCTTAATTTTCGGATAATTTCGCTGTTTGCTAGTTCGCAGACGAAAATCAACAAGTTTTCAAAACCACTACCCTAAATCGACCGAAACGACTCCTAGGATGAGACTAAAGTAAAGGGTGGTATAGATAGAAAAAACACGAAATTACACGATTCTGTCTTTGTTTTACCCGTATGAGATGTTTCTGTTTCAAAAAATTTTACTGCCAGTGGTTTCTGAATGCTTTTTGTACCTACTCCAACTCCATTGTTTTGAAAAGGTAACATTCATTTCTATGACTCAAAGGGTGAAAAATCTCAATAATCCATGAAAATGTATAGATGGTAATTAAGCCGAGTCTATTCCCCCTCAGAGCCGTGTAGAGCAATTTGGGACCCAGAGGGAAAATGTACAAACGAAAAAAGATCTTTCGAGTATTATGAACGTCGATATCCAACGTAATCAGGTAAATTTTCCATTTGTTTCAAGATCCTTCATAGAAAATAGACTAAAACTTTCAACTTTTTCACCTATGGAAAGTTATTGCAAGCCCCCCCCCCCCTGAAAAACGCAGGTTCGGTGAAAGGATGAACCCCTCCTCTATTCTAAACTCCTTACTTTTCTCATGAATTCAAGCCCCATCTTTAAAAAATTCTGGTTGCGCTCCTGCCTACCAAATGCCCTATCTACCTACCTATAGTACCTAGTACTTAGACCTACCTACCAATCTAACTACAGTCGAAGCAGATGAAATATGATTTTTTTCTTCTCTCCGAGACCACATCCGTCGTACGTTTGAGCAAATGGACACAGAGACAAAGACAGGACGAGGCGAGGCAATTTAAGGCAAGGCAAACGCGAAACGCTCTCAATTCTCGACGCTCCGAGTCTCCAATTCCGATTCCGATGCCGAGATGCCGGTTGGTTATGCTTCGTTTGTTCGGGCCGAGGTCAACGAAATCAGTTGCACCAAATACCGCTTTTGTCCGTCGACGGAAGTCGTGACTTTAAACATTGCCACAAAAGATTTCACGAGTCATTCTAATCTTTACGTTCATGTACCACAACCACAGTCACAGCCACAGTTTGCCGACAAAATCGTGGTTCGTTTCGTGGATACGCGGACACGCACAAATACATACGTATTTATACCATTTCCTTTTGCTTTGGCGCAGTACGATGCGATCATTTCAGTTCTGGTTTTACCATCGGTCCAGAATAGGTAAAGGTATTGGGTAGGTAATACCTAGGTATCTCTACCAATCTGCCGACAGACCTACTGTACGATATGATGAGCGAAGAAGTCGCGACGCGATACTCGCTGCTCAACCTAACTCGACGGTAGTCACGAATCGCAGCTGACGAACTTAGCAGCTTGCTAGTCGTTCTCAGAGAGATTTCATTGTAGAGGGAGTTCGGCAGCACTCAAATGGCTAATTATGTACAATTTCAGGCTCACTGAACTCTTTCCAGGACAATATTACTCGAAACTAAAATCAATCAAAAAAAAACAATCGTTTTCAGTAAGCCTATACGAAAAAGTGGAGCGCAACGCGAAGCCCCTGAACCATGAACGATGAAGGGGTCTATCTCCGAAAATCTCATTTTCAGAGAAGAACGAACCACCTTAGTAGATGGGATCTTGAAAATTGAAAAATTCGATTTAGCTATCCACAACACCTATGGATATGTACATAATATGTAGATAGCTGGAATAGGTAAGCGACATCGACGTGAAATTTCTCTAGCGTTAGCGTAGGTATGTCCAAGATTGTTTACCTCTAGCGTTCATACATTACATCGTACCATTCTACGAGTAAAGTATTTTACGTTGATTATACAATAGACAATAGACATACAAATTACGGTAAGTAAGTGTACATTACATAGATATGTTCGTAAAGTAGTAGGTAAGGTACTAGATAGTAGATAGAGAGGAAGTACGTAAGTAAACCGAAATGAGCGGTGGGTGGGTGGATGAATAAGAACAATAATACGAAGAGCCACTACCGATGGAAGTAATCGGTTGCCATCGGTTGCCATGGTTATAAGGACTAAACAGTAAAATAAATTATCCAACACGTAATCGATATTTTTGACACAATAAGTACATAAACTACATGTACATACATACGTACTACGTACGTACGTTGCTCATTCTTCATCGGCATTTTACCAACACCAAACACTGATATTTTTATTGATCGTATCTATAATGTAGGTTGAACTGTTGAAGGGATGTCCGACGTCCGAGCCATGAGATGGATTCTTTTTGGTGACCCCTCCTCCTCTTCGGCAAAAAATACAGATAAAAGATTAAACTCAATAACAAGAAGAGTAAGGGAGCGAGATGATACTCGCCGGTAAAAAACCGAATGAGTTATTTTTTTCAAAAACGCCTACAAATTAAAACTGAATTGAAAAAGAAGCGTGATGAAAAACGTTTCGACAATTTGCCAAATAATTCTTGCTCAATCATTAGGTATACTTTGAGAATTAAAACAAATCGAAAACATAATTAAAGAGCACCGAGTCAATAGGTAGGATAAATTATCACAACAAAAAATTTTGATCATTACTTCACGACTACGAAACTACAATAATTGCTGAGTAATCGAGCAGTTGAACAGAAAAAACTGAAGGAAAATTGAAAATTTTCGGGAGAATGTAAACAAAAATTAAGAGAGTAAAACAACTTAACACAAATCCATTATGAAGAACCAAAAACTATAAATCAATACACTCAATTTTTCGTACTTCGTGATGAATTCCTCAAAACGTGGATTTCTTAATCTAAGGTTTCAAAATAGGTAACGTAATTTCCAACAGTTTTAGTTCTCTTCCATTTTGTGAAAGATTTTACTTTTCGCCGAATCAAAGAGGTATTGAAAATTATTGCATCTTCTCCAACCAAAAACGTAAAAAAAAATTAATTAAAATTGAATGAGAAAAGGATGGGGGAAACATTTAGCAACACGTTAAATTAGTATAAATTACTGCTCTGATTCATGGGCTTATCCTTATCGCTTTAAATTTAAACATTATTAAACGAAACAAGCCGGACAACAATTGAAATCTTCCGATAAATAGTAAACATGAGAAAATTATTTAAAAACTATGAAAATAGAACACAATTACATTATAACTAAAATTTGAATAATTGTTTTGATAAAAATAGGTACATAATATGATCAATATTACAATACTCCATCAATCCATCATGGATTACGAAAATCCGACAGGTGAATTTATTTTTGGATTTTAAAATATGTACCTACCACTAAAAATATTACGGTTGAACCGAAAGAAGATTGCATTTAATTAAGCATTGTTGGATTAAAATAATAATTTGATCGAAAACACTTTGAAATATTCTTACAATCGAAAAACTCATTTAGTAACTGAATTGGATTAGAAAATTACATGAAAATTATTTCAAATACTCACCAAACAATTGTTTATGATAATACAGCTCTTCACATCACTATAAAAACAATTAATCACTTAAAAACTATTAATAAATTAACTCCAATTAGAACAAATTAAATTAATTAACTTCACATCAAAAATTTCGAACCTCACACTACCATTACGAAATAACAACTGAACAGCTGATCAGCTGTGAACTTCACAGTTCACGCCCAACGATAATGAAGCGCTTCTACAGGCAAAATATGAAAACAAAAAATTCAATGCCTTAACATTGAGGGAAAAAAGTATTGGTAGTTTTTTTCATTTTTTTAAAATGTCGAACTTTTTCACAAATAAAATCCATTCTAAACTAAAAAAAGCAACTTTAATAAAAATTTATACATCCATCAATAACTCGCGTAACAAAACTTCAATTAAAGTACAAATGGTATTGTTACATGAAAAAAAAAGACAAAAGAAAAGAAGAAATCAGAACAGAGCGCATATAAAATGAGCAAAATTCCATTTTCTACTTCTCCCAAAAAAAAAACTAGATACAGAATCAAAGGTAAGGGAAACAATCCGCGAAAAAAATGTTAAAAGGACATTGAAAAATGGTCGTTGTCGGTGATTCGTACAAATGGACGACAAAATAAGAGAAATATTACAACATATAGCCACAAAAATATACAATTCAAAAAGAAAGATCAACAACATTAAAAAAATAATGATAAAATAAAAACACACATAAATTATACATAATATGTATATCGTAATTATAATAAAAGAACAAAAAAAAAATGAAAGAAAAAGACACGAAAATGGCAATCTGATCTACTTACTTGCAAGAGAAAAAAAATACCCTCGAAAAATTATTTGAAACGGAAGTAACGGAACTGCTTTTAACTTACAAATCCACAAAGAAATTTGAAATATTCTCGCATTTCAAGCTTTTATGATATTCGATTTTGTACATTGACGTTAATCTATCGAAAAATCATTCTTCCTATTGAACAGGAATTTTGAAACATTCACCTATCAACTTCAAGCGACATCAGAAAAGGAGATAAAACTATAACTCCCCGCGACATTAGTTATCAAATTTTCATACAACTTGATAAAAACCCTATACTAAAAAAGCTCAAAAAAACAGAATAGCTTAAGCCAGATTCTTTTCATAACCTTTGGCAAGAGGCGAGAGTATTTCTTAAATAAAATATTTGAGCATTTTTTTCGATATTTTCACCACAGACGTTTCATTAAATTACGACTTCAACTCATTTTCGATACACTGTAACTAAATTCTACCGGTAACGACTGTTTTGTCGTAAAATTAAGGGGAAAAATTACAAATAAAACGTAATAAAGTCATAGAAAGAAAAAAAAACATAAAAAGAACACCTAATCTGATTAACAATAAAACATACGCAACAACGACACGACGAAAAATTCAAAAGCAAACTACCACAAACAGGCTTATAAAACAAGAGAAAAATACACGTTAATAAATAATTTTCGGGGAGTTTCATCTCACACGACAGACGCGCCTTCACACCCATCAGTCAGCTGCCTCTTCGAATTTATTAATGCTTCCATCACTGGGGTTCGTACATCGAGTACGTCGTATTATAGAGTTCTGGTGCCATCCAAAGGTACAGCGTGTAAGACTTCGTCTAATATTTGTAACGCGCGATGGAGATGAACCTAAGTAATAGAAGGAATATAACGATTAATATGGATCACCTGAAATGAGTTAGATTCTTTTAGCACACGTTATTTTTACTTCGATCCAACATGGCGTAAACTTGATACTAGCTCTGGGGTAATCTGGACCCCAACCTTTGACAAAACTCAATCTTAAAATGCACTGACGTCTCAAATCATCGACACTAATAGAACTATTACCTGCAAAAGAAAAAAAAAATGGTTGAGAAAATTTGAAATAATCAATAAACGATGTTCTTACGATAACTCAAATTCAGATCAGTGTTGCTGAACTATTTGAAAAGAGAAGCGAGAAAAAAATGTTCATTTTAAAATTCTGATCTTAAATCCGGTAAAAAGAGGAAAGTAAGAACTAATACTAACTATATGTGGTGGCAGCAATTCCACCCACACTAGGAGCGCCTGGTATCTGGCCCGAAACCGCAGCTGCCTGAGCTACAGCCGCCGCTTGAGCTGTCAAAGCTTGTTGCTGCATTTGACGGTAACACTGCCTCAAATCAAACACCTACGAACATATTTTTCCAATTAATGCATCGATCTGCTAATACACTAATAATTCGAAGTAGCAAAACAGTATATCGATTGAATTTTGAAACATGCAATTTTTGAATCATCGATCGTACTTTAATATTTGCTGCCGGATAAATTTTGTGAACCGCATCACCAGGAGCTCTTCCGGCTTCCCTGTCTAAATAATAGGATTGCACGAAGACTGCGTGTTCGCTTAAGCAACTCAACCACACATCTCCTTCGCCTCGTAGGTCCAATCGTATGCCTTTGCCGATGTGCAATCTAAAACAGAAAAACGTTTTAATTTCTTTTTTTTTTCCTACCAATATTTAATCATCGTACAACTCACCGAGCTTTTTCACTTTGTTCGGTCCGGTGAACGTTACTGAGAGCGCCCAAACAAAACCTATTGCCTCCGGAAGGATCTACGTAACCATCCACCGTAACGTTTGGTAAAGAAGAAGGAACTTTGAATGTTTCGCCGACTTGCGTGTCCAATTCGAAATACGCTATCGAGCACCAATGCTCCGGCGCCGGTTGATTCGATATCAGGCCTCCGGGTGCGTTCATATCTTGAGGCATATTATGTGTCCCTGTTGAAAAAAAAAAAAACAATATTAATAAACTATTTCCTAAAATACAGCATTCAAACGGTTAATTGACAAGGTGTTAATTTTAATGAAATATTAAACTTTTTAAAAATAAGGAAATGGGAAATGTGTGAACAGAATTTCAATCCCATTTTTTTCGTACTCTCCCTCCCTTTTAAAATGTTCAAATGTTCATTATTATCAAAATTTATGCTAGAATTCTTTTGATTTTTTTCTGTAAATTTCTCCAATAAAAAAAGTTTATCACGAAGCTTGTCTTTCCTTTTATTCTTTTCAATTTTCATGGTATTTTCAACACTTTTTTGAATTGAAAGAAATTCCTCTTCAATGCACACTCAGGGAGAAGGAAAATGATGGCGATTATTAAAAAAGCGTCAAGTACTGAGCATGGAGTACAATAGACATCATCGAAATAAATATTCAAAAAAGCTTATAAACAGGACTATAGAACAACAACAAGAGATAACAGATCGATAACAACGTATGATAAACGTACAATAATTAGACTGATTTGGCTGCATTAGACGCGTATATATTAACGTACTGCTACCAGTCCAGTTGCGCTGCGGAAGATTATTTCCCTGCTGGCTGGACGGAGAATGATTAGAAGGTGAATTAGGATTCGCGGCGTTAGTGTTAATCGTCGGAGCGAAGCCATTTTGGTTGACGTTAGCGGATGGCGAAACAGGTGCCGATGTTTGCACGCCGTTAACTAGAAAATATACGCATCATTGAAGACGTTACTATTTTTTTCAATGAGTTTTTCATCTACAAAAGGAATTTTCCCCCGTTGTATACATCCTAATCGATGCGACGTACTCGAAATGGATTTTTCGTATATCTGGAATTGAGAACAAATTCACCGAAAGGCACGAGCCGTAAAAATTCAAACCACGACTCTAGTGTCGGAAAAATCTTCTTTCGTTTGATATTATTGCTTCCTGAATTATTCGCGAGCCGTAGAAATCCAGTGATCAATGAATAATCATCAAATAGGACAAATTCCATTTCGAGTACATCGACGACGCGGCGGTGGTGACTTCATTTTTCTCTACAGAAATCGTCTACGAAAAAAGCTGACGTCGCTTAGCCAAGAAAAGTAGCAATGAAAAGAAAAGCTGATAAAGGGTGAGGCTAATTCATTTGTGGCTGCATCTGTACTAAAAACTACGCGTGAAACTATCAGGTGTAATTATATAGTGCACCTACTTTGACGGTAATTTTCTCCTTTAGAAAATTTTTTCCATGAGTCGAACAAATTCAGCTTTTATTGGTGAAAAAAAAACTAAAATATGATTTTGTTAACATTCCATAATTTATCGTCCCAAATACGGGAATTAAATTTCGCTCGAATTTGCACAGTAAAATTCTGGAATATCAAAGTTGAAATTTTTCGATCGAGGGTCAAATTTGATCACCCTCAATTTCACTTATTTCTTCGAGAATACAAAAATAACATCTTTTATCCAAATATTACAGCCTGGAATTTTCCCACTCCACGCGATTTTTTTCACACCACGATAATAATACTTCAAGCAGTCAAAAGTTAAGGGATATCTATTTTCTGTATTGTTTCAAACAAATTCGCATACCTACCCACCACGTACTCGATTCTCAGAATACCTGATGCGACAACATAGTAACGGAAAAAAAGGAAATAAAACTAATCCGCCAGACCGTCACACTAAGCTCGGGTCACCGTGGGTGGGCGGGTACGCGGTTGATGTCTAGTCACACAAAGGGATCATTTATCAAGGACTCGAAGTTCAACCCAAACACAATGGTCATCGAGACAAAGATACCTATTCAGGGATGAAACAAGGCAATACCAAAGAAGGCTCGAACACGGTTTAGTTGAATTCTCGGAATTTTACGATTTCGTCTTCATCAACAGCTAAACTATTCATCGAAGCACCATAACGTCTAGCCACCCTCCCTCGTTTTTCACCGCGCATCCGCTTTCTAATCGCCACTATGTAAAGAGTGTTGAGGACGGATCGTTGACACTACGACTATTTCAAAGAGAAGAAACGTATGCAACAGTACACAAGAACACAAAATAATACTACATCGACGGCGAAAAATAGCGTAAAACTAAAAATAAGAAGAAAAAACGCTCAAATGTAGCAAAACGCACCATAATTTGGATGTCCTGGACCACCAGGACCAGGGCCGGGAATCATGCGATTGTACTTAACATCGTTGTTGGGCATCCAATTGACTGCATGCGCGGTGCTTTCAACAGCACCGGCGGCGAAACCGTTTTTATGGCTATGATTAGGCGATACTGGCCTTTGTGATGGTACGCCTTCAACTACAAAAATTCACCGCTCCGATTTAGTATTACTGTTTCTCCTCGCAAAGATGACTAGTTTTACGATTTCGTCTCCTCGAACCCCCTTTCGTGAGCTAAACACCCCAGCGAATTTCGCTACATGGTCGAAATAAAAATCAAGCATCGATGGTTGCTCTACTAGCAAACGAAAAAGTAAAACAAGCCGTCTCTAATAGCGATTTCTACACACAGCGTAGTTCACATACCACCGACAGACTGAGACGAACTAATGGCGTATTGTGGAGGCGTTCCGGCTTGACTATCGACTTCGATACCGCTCGCACTACCCGTAGATGCGGATCCGGAGGTAGCCGAGTACTCGTCTTTAATATTAACGCTGCTGTTACCGGGTTGTAAGCTTAATCCGCTGAAATCTACGACAAATCATGAGCCGTTAGCGCGCCAAAAGCTTCCAAACTTGGAATCCACAAATAATTCTTACCAATTCCGGGCGAGACGACTCTTTCGTAGTGATAAGGATTCACGCAAACCGAATCCTGTTTCAAATCGAACGCGTACTGACAAAATTTATGATGCTTCAATTCGTTCTTATGCAGATCCGGCCATCTCCATATTTTCGCATAAATAACATGAGGAAATCCTTTTTTACCGGCCACCTACGAAAAAAACCAAACGCCATTATATCCGGTTCCATTCTCATCAAATACTGCGTGCTTTACTTACTTGTAATCTGCCATCCAATGTTCGCTGTATCGTGACGCATTTCGTTTGGTGCGATCCGCTGGTAGTGATCGCAGTTATCAGACTATCCAACTCGTCTCGTTTCTCCTACAATAACAAAAAACAATCTCGTTCAAGTACACGTAAGTAAACCGATCAAAGTTCAACCCACACTACGATTCACCTACCTTTAATTTCTTGACCAAACTTTCAATAGCCCTTTTAGCAAATCCTTCTGTTTCCCATCCTTGTCTGTGACACATCAAACTATGCACGATACTCAAACACGCATCGGCGGAGGTTGGCATAGCTGTGCCTAACTCTCGCACTGAAACAAACAATCACCGAATAATGATAATGTTAACTAGCATAGAACATTGAACCCGACATCAATTCAAGTCACGTGTTCGGAGGATGTGTTTCTCCTTCGAAAAGAACAGAATCTTCAAGCGATTTTATTACAGGAAAGGAAAACTCTATATTATTTATTAATCGAGCATAAATACCTGATTGTGTTTGAGTTATGTAGTGCGTATTGTTATTACGCGATTCGTCCATCTCATGTGTAATCGCACACTAATCCACAAGTCAACGAAATTCTTAAACTATGTCAAAGCGTTCGTAAAAATTTAAAACAAAACATAATTAACATAAATCAACGCTATATTGCACTATTAATTAAGACTTAATATTAAAATTTATCCATTATAACCATAGGCCTTAATGGTGGAAATAACAAAATTTTTTTGTTTGGCATGACCCATAGACTGAGCCTATCACATGGATTGTCCACTACAATTTTTTTATAAAGCACAGAATTCATATAATCAGATCGGAATAAATTGGGTAGGTGAAAAATTTCGATACCTATCATGTTATTTTATTTCTAATACTGCAGGTAGCGCTAGTGAACTGCCATTTCGAATCCTATGATAAGGAAGAGTTGTTATCAGTTGTTGTTGAAAAGTCGCATTTAAATTTGAAAAATTTAAACGTGCCGATTAAAATTGACTTAAAATTTTCATGCATAATATATTGTAAGAATGTGCCAACAACCAAAAATTCAATTCAAATTATTCAATTTGTAAAAAATAATGTTTCAATATCGAGTCGGTTTGGTAGTATGATATTATTTGAAGTTATAAAATATTGATGAATTCGTTTTAATTTGGCAAATATATTCAATGTTCAAGCGCTGAGCTAGTTTTTTTTCATCATGATTCATAAAAGTATCTCTAAGCTGTACCCGTTTATTCAACACCGCATTAGTTACAGTAAGAAAGTGCGATTTCTATCACAATCCGTCCAATTACGGTAAAATCTCTTATTTTCAATCAACGAGTAAAATAAAGATTAAACTAATTAGCTGAAATACGTTTCAGAGGCCTCGAAAACTTGAAACCAGACAATGAAAATAATGCATCTCGTAATGAGCACAACGTTGAGCTGAAATCACACGTGAGCGATGGCATCGGTTTTTAAATACATCTCAACATATCCGATTTTCACCATTTGTTAAATCCGTAGGAATATCACAAGAAGCGTTTATTGAGTATCTCCGAATGGAAGAAAGATGGTTTCAATCCGTATCCCCATTCATTTGAAACCACACATACATTGCAAGAGTTTATCGCCAAGTATAATAACATACAACGAGGTCAAAAAATACCTCACGATACTGTTCGCGTGGCAGGTACATTTTGGTTCAGTTTTTCTTCTCACATCGACAGATTTTAACATTTTTCAAATCTTCACAGGTCGCATAATTACTTTTCGTTGTGCATCAAAAAAATTATTTTTCTACGATATACACGGAGACGGAGTGAAAATTCAGATCATGGCGAACGCCCAATTGTATTCATCTCAAGAAGAGTTCAAAATCGATACTGCCAAGTTTAGGCGAGGTGATATAATCGGAATTGAAGGCATACCAGCTAAAACTGTTATAGGAGAATTATCCGTTATTCCGAAAAAAATTACATTGCTAACTCCTTGTTTACATCCTTTACCTAATCATTATCATGGCATTGAAGAAAAAGTAAATAATAGTTGTAATCAATTATTTCTACATTTCTCATACTGCGTCTAACCCGTTCATTTCTCACAGAAACCACGATACCGCCAGAGATATTTAGATTTGATGATAAACGACGACACCCTTTTAAAATTTATTACTCGTACTCAGATCACTTCGTATATTCGCAAATACTTAGATTCGTTGGGATTTCTCGAGGTAGAGACACCCGTAATGGGTAAATCTGTCGGTGGAGCTTCCGCCAGGCCTTTCATTACACATCATAACGATTTACATCAAGATTTATTTATGAGAGTTTCGCCGGAATTATACCACAAGGTACATGGTTTGATTTTTTTCTAATGTTGCATCTGCATATTCCTTTTTACGAGAATATTTTCTAGATGTTGATAATCGGCGGTATCAACAAAATCTACGAAATCGGTCGACAGTTCCGAAACGAAGGAGCAGATACGAATCACAATCCGGAATTCACCACGTGTGAATTTTACATGGCATATGCCGATTACAATAATCTTATGAACATGACTGAAGACTTACTTTCAGGTGAGCCCGTCTTCTGTACATCTTGTGAAATTCATTTTCAGCGTAATCCATCGATAATATTATTTTTCCAGGGATGGCGAAGACTATTCATGGTTCATACGACGTGCCTTATCATGTCGGAAGTAGATTGAATAACGAGTTAGTAACGATTAATTTTACACCACCGTTCAAGAAAATTCAAATGTTACCTGCTTTAGAAGAAGAGTTGAATATCAAATTCCCTAAAGCTTCAGATTTGGCTACGCCCGAGACTAATGAGTTTCTTAAAAATCTATGTAAACAGCACGAAGTTGAATGTCCAGCTCCTCAAACTACTTCCAGATTACTAGATAAAGTAATTAGTAATATGTCCATTGAACAACCTGCAACGTAGATTATTTCATGTTTACTGTAATACGTTGATATTTTACAGTTAGTTGAGAAATTTATAGCTGTAAAATGTATAAATCCGACGTTCATCTGCGATTATCCTCAAATCATGTCACCTTTGGCGAAATGGCATCGTTCAGAACCAGGCTTAACCGAACGTTTCGAATTATTGATCATGAAACGAGAAATATGCAACGCTTACACCGAATTAAACGATCCTATTTTGCAACGCCAATGTTTCCAACAGCAAGCTAAGGTTTTATTTTAATCTTACTCCATATGAGAAAAATGGATCAATTTTTAGTAACTTTTTTTTCGGTATAGGATAGACAAGCTGGAGACGTCGAAGCTCAAAGCATCGATGAAGAATACTGTACAGCATTGGAATATGGTCTACCTCCTACAGCCGGATGGGGAATTGGTATCGATAGGCTGGCGATGTTTCTGAGCGATTCGAATAGTATTAGAGAAGTTATATTTTTCCCTCTGATTGAACCAGAACGAGAGAAGCAAAGTTCCAATGATTCTCTAAAGAATGAGGAGTCTGTAGATAGTCCTTGAATCATTTTCATTCGTATTTTCCCCAGAAAGTTCGTGATGATGAACGGTTCCTGGTTCCAATGGTTATATTTTCATTGAAAAATTGATTCGCTGCCCCACAAGTATCGCTATGAAAATTCTCTAGAGATTCCAACATTCTAGTATGCTAGAATACTGTCATTTATGAGATGTAATATTATTATTTTATTACAGAATTCAATGTTCTTGATGTTTTCGTTTCTATGATTTGAAAATCATAACCTGTCAACACTGGTCGCTTCATGTTTATAAATAAAACCACTTTAAGCGCTATTTACCGACTGATTATTCGGAAATAAAGACATGTTTATAATCAATGATTAATCAAAATTTAGTGATAATTGTTGAAGAAAAAGTAAAATTTCTAATTAATATTCGAATATTTCAACAAACGACGATAGTAAAGACGCGCGAGTGTATTTTCTAACCTAAATAATCGATATTCGATTACATAATCGGCCAATAAACGGATGAATAGCTATCGATGGTGTCGAAATAGGTCTGTGGTTAAATCTTTCTCTATTAAAGCATTTCCCTAATTACCCTGCCCTTCTTCCTAAAACGACATTGATTTAATTTCGTTTTGATTTAACAATGTAAACCTATTAACGAATAAAAATTTCAGTGTTATTTTCGAGTATCATCGCTGTACGAATATAAATCTAGAACATAATATCAGCAGAACGATCTGTACGATAAAGGTTACCGTTCTAGTATTTCGTTCGGTATTGTTGTTCTATCAGCCGCTAATAATTTCATATCGATAAATTATACCTATATATATATGACTTGCATAATGGACTGAAACACATAAGCATGAAAATCGGCAGAACAATATGTAACATGTTCGACGAAGGTACGTGCGTTCGATAAACTTATTTTCTTGAAATAACGTAAGTTGAATTTATTTTCGAGTTTATTATTTACGATTTTTAATCCTTCGTCAGTGTTTAGATTAATATATCATCAAAATGATTTATATAATTTTCAACAAATTTTGAATTGTACACATCGATTAGTTTTACTTTCACTATCGTGTTACAGGCTGTTCGATCGTTTCGTAGGAAAAATGGAATCACAATTCCAGAACTCTATTCTTCAAATGCCTATTGGATTTGCCTCGTTAAATACATATCGTTCTATGGAATTTCTAACCCAACATTTAGATCGTCAATACGAAATTAAGCCCGAAGTGAGTACCTATGGTTTGCTTCTTCACACTGCAATATTTGTGTCATGGAAAGTCATTTACGTCTTCTTGTTCACGGAAACAGGTACCATTATTTCATATAGAAGATAAATCTACTATGACTGATAAGAATATACTCAGTAATCTACCGGCGCCTCCTGCGTCTACCGTCAAACCAGTGAAAAAGACCAGCAATGAATATAAAACTCATTCGTGTTACGTATGTGGAAAAGTCCTATCTTCTACATCTTCTTATTACGTTCATATGAAACAACATTCAGGGCATAAACCGTATCATTGTCCAATGTGTGACGTTAGTTTCTGTCGTAAACCTTATCTGGAGGTGAGAATGACACTACAAAACATATCTTTAATTATTACGAAGTCAACTCACCATCTACGCATTTGCAGGTCCATATGAGGACACATACCGGTGAGCGACCGTTTCAGTGCGCTGTTTGTTTGAAAAGATTTACTCAAAAGAGTAGTTTGAATATACATAAACGAGCACATACTGGAGAACGACCTTATTCTTGTGACATCTGTGATAAAAAATTCGCAGTGAAGAGTTACGTCGATGCACACAGGTTCGCAATCGTTATAATGGTCAACTTTAAAGCCTAACACTCAAAAAATATTTGTAATCGTGGTATTTAAATCTTTCTTAGGTGGACGCACATATTCGAAAAGCCATTATCGTGCGAAAAATGTAAAATCCCTTTCAATTCGAGAAGTCAATACGTGCTGCATATGCGATCTCATTCGACATCGTTAGCATATGAATGCCCATGCGGTCGTACTTTTACCAAGGATAGTTATTTAATCAGACACCAAATTAAAGTACACGGAAACGGGGACAATCATTCGATTCCTGATCTTAGTTTTCATCCAGTGTAAGTTGAAACTTAGTAACAATTTTCATATGCTTTGCAACCTACGTAAACTCGTATTTCATCGTTAGGTATGTATCAGACGACTCTTTAGATAAGAAGGACGAATACGAAGTACATTCTCCGGCCAGCGTCAGTACTCCGCTTACCGAGATTAAAGAAGAAAAACCGCGGATTACGCGTAAACTGGGAAATACGTCGAGTTTAGCAGCTTCGATGCCCTCCATTTCACCAGTGATCAGAGAAAGTATCGAATCTTATGTGCACAGTTCGTCGAATCAATTGGCCAAACTGTAACTTTCACTGCTGTCTATAATTTTCAAACCATCGTACTATTACCGTAGTGTAGTTTTTGTATTGTAATTTTTGAATTCATTTTTATGTCTATTTTTATGACCTATATATTCTATGATCTCGTGTAATATGCTTAAAATTTGTACAATATAAAATTGCGACGATACGTTAACCGAACGAGAACGGTATACTTAGTTTTGTAAATGCGCTTTTTATTTATAAGTTTTTCGACGCTATATTTCATTCAAACTTGGTTTGTTTTATCCATGGTTTTATCGCTTATGCTTAAGTTAGTATCTTGTCCCAGCGCCAAGTACTGGGTAAATGTGTAGCAGTGGAATGTAGACTATTGTGTTGTGTTTGTGTGGCTCTGTTATATCATTGTGATAACTGTTTCTTTATTTTCTATCGTAATCGCTTCGAGTAAAATAAATATTTTTCGTGAATGTTTCTTTTTCAGTTTTTCTATCTTCAAATTTTGAACGAAGAACGAATTGATTATCATTTCTCCTCAGCATCTTAAATGCGACGTTCAACAGACTGGGTTTTCCTAGCATTCTAGGTTTTTCCTTTTTCCGTATCTGTACATTTTAGTACTTCGAATTCATGGTCAACATGATGTTGAATCTAGCATTCGTTCACGCACCCATAAAAAATTGACAAGGTATTAATTTAATTTTTTTGAACGAATTAAAAAATAATCATCAAAACCGGTTAGTGCTTGAGACAAAAAATTCCAACACGATAAAAATTTTCCACGCAAAAAAAATAAAAAATTCTATAAACAGAATAACCAGTAATTACCGGTAATTACGAAAATTTTCCGAACTAGGTAGGTATTTGATAACTCACCTACTTAATAATTTCAGCCAATTGAAATCAGCGCGAAAATTGATGAAAAAAAAAATGTTTCGCAGCAATTTTTTTTATTGATAACCATTCAATTGAATAAAATTTTTCAATTATTTTCATAAGTGATTATTATTTGTTTCGAGAAGTTCAAATAAACTATGACAATGAAGGAAATACTACCAAATTTACCGGAAGAGAATATTGGTAAGTTGCTCTACTATTGAACAAATTACGAAAGGGCGTAACCATCGAATAAAATTTAGGATCTACCCTTCTCTGTAAATCATCCCCGATTCTATAAAGCTACCTATTAGCACAACATGAAGATCTCCTAAAATCGCACTATAACGAAACACCCATCATCTAAAATAATTCTCACTCCTCAAAACAAACACTGTGTTTCACTGGCCAGCTCAAATGTCATATTGGGGCGTAAATTTCACAAATTTCGCCCTAAAAATCAAAATATCACCAGCACATGGATTCTTTAACAGGTTGAAACAGATCATCGCACCTTTCGATCATAATTTCAAACTCTTTGTTATCACGATTCGATAATAATGAAATAATCAAAAGGTCTAAAGGTCGTATTGATTATATAGGCGAAATTGTAATCCGGTTGATATGTATCACGCCCTGCTCGATTTCAATAGTTGAACAGTATTCTTAAGAACGTTATTTTGTTTCGCAGATATGTTGGCGGCCACCAGCGTACTTCAACAGCAAGTCACTGAGATCAGAACTCAGAGGCCTAATTGGCAATCTTATGCTAAGTAAGTAACTATTCTGCCGTTTAAAAAATGGTTCGATACAAGGTAATGATAGTTTTCGTTGATTCGTAGGTCGCAAATGATAACGAAAGATGATTACGATTTCATTACATCGTACGACAGCACAGATGCTGCAGGAAGAGCAGCTATTTTGAACGACAAACGTCAACAGGCAGCCAAAACATTCCTTAGTTTACTGGAGCATGTTTCCAAAGATCAAACCGTACAATATGTTTTGGTTCTGATCGACGACATGTTACAAGTACGTAGAATGATTCGTTAAAGATATCGAAATTTCAATTAGTACTCTTATTTATATTATATTTAACTGCAGGAGGATCGCTCCAGAGTTGAAATATTTCACGACTACGCCGTCAAGAAAAAAGAACCCGTTTGCGGACAATTCATCAACTTACTAAACGGTTCTGATGGATTTATTATTAACATGTCGTCCAGAATTATCGCCAAGATCGCTTGCTGGTCACCGGAATCCATAGATAGGACTGATCTACATTTCTATCTGACTTGGTTGAAAGATCAGCTGTTATCCAAGGTAGGCTGGCCTTATTACATCAGTAAATCCCATCGATTGCTGATTCACTGTTAATCTGTTTCGTAGAATAACGAGTACATGCAATCGGTAGCAAGATGTTTGCAAATGATGCTGCGAATCGATAATTATAGAATAGAGTTCATCAACGTTGATGGATTATCGACTCTATTGAAAGTTCTCGAAGGCAGAGTTAATTTTCAAATACAATATCAGTTGATATTCTGCATATGGGTTCTCACATTTAATCCACGTTTAGCCGAACGAATGAACAAGTATGTATTTACGAATCGTAAACGTTGCCGATGTATTCCAGAATCCACTCCCTTAATGTAGTTCTGATTCATCTTCTAGACTCGGAGTGATCCCGATGTTGGCTGATATCCTTAGTGATTCCGTCAAAGAAAAAGTTACCAGAATTATCTTGGCTGTATTTAGAGTAAGAATCGCTTATCTCAGTGTATAATTCATCATTTCGTGCTTTCATTTAACATTTCAAATCCTCAGAATCTAATCGAGAAACCCGAAGACAGTAGCGTTGCTAAAGAACACTGCATCTCTATGGTGCAGGTTAAAGTACTAAAGCAGCTGAATATCCTCGAGCAGCGCAAATTCGACGATGAAGATATCGTCGAAGATGTGCAATTCTTAAAAGAGAAACTTGAAGCTTCAGTTCAAGATTTAAGGTACTCCAGCTATAATTTCACAATGGCTGATTTCGACAGCTCCACACCCACTCTAATAATTTTCATTTTAGTTCTTTCGATGAATACGCTACTGAAGTGAAGTCGGGCCGTTTAGAATGGAGTCCTGTGCATCGTTCTGCGCAATTTTGGCGTGAAAATGCGAGCCGACTTAATGAAAAACAATACGAACTGCTCAAAATGTTGATACATTTGTTGGAAACCAGTCAAGATCCGGAAGTACTCAGCGTTGCTAGTTACGATATCGGCGAATATGTTCGTCATTATCCTAGAGGAAAAAAGTACGTACACATATCTCCTGATTAAACTTCGATGACAGAAAATGTGCCTAAATTTGTCCGTTAATACTCTTAATTCAATCATAAAAACTTCCCTTAGTATACTCTGAAATACCTTTGAATCTTTCTTAAATCTCATTCTTGAAAATTACAATTCGAGCGAACTTTCTTTAAATATTACAGCGTAGTCGAGCAACTCGGTGGAAAACAAATTGTGATGCAGCATTTATCGCACGAAGACCCGAACGTACGTTACGAGGCACTTTTGGCTGTACAGAAATTAATGGTACATAATTGGGAATACTTAGGAAGACAGCTGGAGAAAGAGCAAAGTACCACGAAACAGGCCGGCACCAAGGCGTGAAATATTAATTATCGCGTAGTTCAGATACGTAGTGAAACAGATGAAATATAATAGTAAGAAAGAAAGAAAGAAAAAAATCATGTATCATTATTTGTTACCTTGTTATATCATAATTTAGCTTCATTATAGCGGAATTTTTGCGTCCTTTGTGAATTCGTTTCTTTGTATAATACGCGTGTCTGTTATCCTCTCCTTCTCAACTTTTGTTTTCATCCTCGGGTCATTTTCACCCATATTTCATAACTTCCAGATGCGATAACCTGAAAATTAAAATCCCATCTTTAGTGAATTCGTTGTTAATCGTTCAATTTCTTATCGGAGGTTTTTTTCATCAAGTAGAGACGCGTCTGCGGGCAATTTGCGCGCACAGCTGCGCCGTGAAATTGTATAATAATAATCTACGATCACATTCCAGTATTACAAGGTTGTATATAATGAAAAAAAATCGATTCAGTTTTTCAAAGTTTCGATTCCAAATTGAAAAAAATATGTAGAACGAGAAATTTTAACGTATTTATTCCTCCTCCTCTCCCTTCTGCTCCTCCTTCAGTTTCCTGTTTCTAATTTTAATTACGTATTTTAACATTTCAAGAGATTATTTACTTGTACCTATAATATGTTGTACTTTGTGTAACGGTTTAGCACTATTACACATTTCAATAGATTTTATTTTGTAAATTATATTATTTTTCGCCATTCGCGTTTGTGTATAATATTCATTCATTATTAAAATACAAATTTTATTCCAACATCTTTTATTCATTTGATCAGTGTTCTTCGCTTCTTCTTCTTCTTCTTCCATCAAATCACGAATATTTATCGAACTAGAGCCGGTAATAAGCAAAATTTATTTTTCTCTAAGGAAAAAAGTACAGAAACAATGAAATTAACACACATTTTCAATTTTTGCTTTCGTTGCACCTTTAATAGGGCAATTTCAATTCATCCACAAGAATGCTTTCTTTTTGTGGCACAAAAATGGAAGAAATTTCGGAAAATATGAGGAAAATTTATTAACGACATCAAATGAAGTTTTTAAAATTTTGCTCATTACCTTCTTTATTTAACGTTTTCATTGAAAATTCATAGTCAGTTCAGAGAGAGAGAGAGAGGAAGGAAAGGGTAACCTGGTTCCCAATTCCCTTCAATGAGGAAATATTAAATTTTTTAAAAACAATAATCTTAATTTCCATGATAAGATAAAAAAAAAAGATAGAAAAATTGTACTTCGAGTCGAATCGGTCAAGAATTTTTGATTTTTTGGTTCGAAAGAATATCAACGACGTATTGAAGAAAGGGAACAAATGCAATAATGAGAAAAATTGATTTTTAAATTAATGAATAATTGAAGCTTGAATTTTTTTTTCTTTTCACCATGAATTTTATGGCTCACTTTTTACAGCGTTTGGCGCTTTACTTTGTCAATAGGGTATGCGACGCTATGGCCATAATATACATACTATGTAATTGTATAGGTAATTACATTTCGAGAGAAAAATTTGTTCTTTGTTTATTTTACAATTACTGAGATAACTTTAATGATTCACTGGGGTAAGCAGAAGATGCAGATGACTCAAATGAATCATTATTTTTGAATAATTCTAGGAGAGAGTGAAAAAACTACGTA
This sequence comes from Pseudococcus jackbeardsleyi, assembly GCA_038380155.1. NCBI lineage: Eukaryota > Metazoa > Arthropoda > Insecta > Hemiptera > Pseudococcidae > Pseudococcus > Pseudococcus jackbeardsleyi. The sequence continues at coordinate 2,897,918 of CM076240.1, forward strand.
AATAATATCAAACGATGATGAATAAATTGAAAATCTCGGCCGTTTTGGAACAGTTAGTTTCTCAAAGTAGTCGTACTGTTTTTTCAGAATGGGATCGATAAATAACGAGAAAAACCCAAGACACAGTGAAGGACCTTCGGTCTCAACCGATTCGCCAATAAACCAACACGCTACAAATTTATCAACCAAGTTTCGTAGTTTTCATTTTTACAGTTAATATGCAAATTACTTACAACTGGCGGCTAAGTTGAAACACTGAAAGAAAGTACCCAGGATATGCAAAAAAATAAAAATAAAGATAGAATCATCGATAAATAAATCTCATGACAGCGTGTTAGGAATTTCCCTGAAAAAAATTGCGATGAGGTCACAATTATCTCGTTTTTTCTCTCTTTCGTCAAGAATAACTGTTGTTTTTTCGTCGCATATATTTTTACACCAAACTGGACGCGATTCTTTCACGTAGATATGTATTCAGCGGGCTATTTTTAATTGGATATCGTTAGGTTGAAAATCGGGTGAAGGATTTTATCATTCCGAGTTCTTTTTGTCTCGTTTTTAAAGAAATTAATTTAATTTTATGCCGACGTTTGGCGAAAATTTATGGAAGATTTCATGAAAACAAGTTGAAAAACTAATAACATCTTCATTGAATTTTTTCCCGAGTATTTCGAGGCTGAGGCTAGTGTATCTAAGAGATTTGCTGTCGGTTCGTATGTCGGCGGGCATTGCCTCTTTGCGCGGATTACCTACTCTCATATGCGTGTAATTGGTTACGTAATTAATACGAAAAATTTTTACCCATATGCTATACTGTAGGTAAATACTTCTTAATCGGCGTGGCGTGCGGTGGTACGAGAATTATATCAGCTGACGACCGTCATCGGACTAGTTTTTCGGTGCGGAGTAACGTACTCAATTGGATTTTAATTGATGTCGCAAGTACCTACGATAAAAACGCGTACCATGTTTACACGATTCTCTTTTTTTCTCATCGGCCAAGGTTATGTACGACTTTATTCAATGACTTTCACTTTCGACAGTGAACTATTCTCCGCGATGCGTACGACATAGTTGATATACGTTTCAATTCACTACCGATTTCATATTCTAATTTGTTTTGGTGACGTCACACGACAGTATGCGAATATTTTTCGCATCGAACGTTATTTAAATTAAAATTTAATGAAAAAATGGATAAAAAATTCAAATATGATCACAAATCGCATTTCTGGTCAGAAAAATTAAATCTGACTAAAAAAAGATACTTACATGACTTTTTGGGAGAATTTTTTTTCCAGTTGAAAAAAATGGGACGTCACTGAAGAACACAAAAGTCCAGTGGAGTTTGGCTCAATTATGAGGTCTGCTAACTGTGTTTCAAAATTCAAAAAAAGAAATTCAGGTGGGGTAGAGGTCATACCCATTTCATTCTGATAAAAAATTATCAAAACGATCATTTTCGCTATCTCCAGGGTCACGACAGATGTCCAACGCTGGAAAAAGGGCTCTAAATTCAAAATCGCCGACCTGGATTCATTAACATACGAATCTTTATTCGAAATTTCACCTTTGAAAATAAATTTAAATAGCTGAAAGCAGAGAATTCTATACAAGAAAGGTAAAAAAAACACCACTATTTTGCGTTTTTTGATGTAAACAGAACTGGCCACTTTGCGATACCAACGATACATTCGGGGTCAACGACCTCAAATCCACCCCGACGATTTATCGACCCCTTTCTATACGTTTTGGAAAATTGATCGTTTTTTCGTGGAATAAAGGATAAATTAATGATACCTCCATAGACAAAAATTCGGCGCCTAAAATGAACCCCAGATTCGAAACCAGCGACTCTCAATCCATCATGATTAAAAAAACCCGATGCAGAAAAAAATTTGCTGTTTAGAGAAAAGGCAAAAAAAGTTATTAATTTTCCCACTTTCACTTACTTTAGCTCAAAATATTATGGTCGAATTATAGCTAATTTGAAAAAGGCTGATTCCAGATCCTGTGGCTTCATCCAAAACTGAGATTTCGTTTTGATTTTTAGGTGATTCGAGTAGCATTATTCTTAAGAAAATGATTGTTTTTGATCAATTTAAGGGCTTTGATTTCGATTACAATGCCGAAAAAGATGGAAAATTCGTATGCAAAATTTATAAAAAAATAGATGACCGACAAAATTTCCATCGAGCTGACATGAAATATCCGATCATTTTTGAAAAAATTACGAATGGATTTGTAAAAAGTTACGCAGATAACTTGAAAAAATATGAATATCTGAAATTTTATAAGACGTTTTTCAACATGCATTTTCAATTTTAAAGAGAATGAATTACGCAGTTTGAAAATTCAAGAAAATCAAAAATTTAAATGTAAAATGGAACAGGCATACTGGAAAAATTTTAGGAAATTTTTATTCGCATTCAAAGTCGCGTAAAAAAATTGAAGCACGCTTCAAATTCATGGAAATTCAATAAGGAAAATTAAAAGGAAAACGATGTGACCCGAGCAATAACAGGCCGAAAATTTTAGTCAATTTTTTAAATTTTCAAGCATTTTATATTTTTTTTTCCTCTTGAACAGAATTTTTTTTCTTCAAAATTTGATGAAAATTTTTTTAGGAAATCCAAAAATCACTTTCAAGGGACGAATCTATGATTTTTTTTAAATTGGAAAAATGGAAAAACTACTTTGAATTAGAAGAATATTACAAAAAGGTCATTTCGGAGTTAAATTTGCAATTTTCTCTTCATCTCCGATGCGTCAATTGTAGTCTATCCTTGTCACTCTGATCCATTCCTTAATTCCGCTGATTATTTGAAAATTTTAATCAGTATAGCGACCCCAGAGTAAGACGCTCTTCCAAGTCAGAAGTCACCTTTACGGTAAGAGAGTCAAAACTAGACTGACCTGAGTAGCTCCGGAACCTCCGAAGTTAACAATAGAAGGGAGAGAGGCCACGCCCATAACCTATTCCCCCCCACTTGACTATACCAGAGGTGGAGGGGGTAGCCAAATAGAGACTAATTCAGCCGGCAGGTAGAAAATAACCAGATATACCGCTGGCGGCCTCAAAGGGGCAATAAAATTTGTCTCTGTTCTGGTTTGAAATGCCGACTCAGCGGGTGGTATAAACCAAGACACAGTGCATTGCAGGAAGTTCAAAGAAAATATTTGAACCGCCGACTCTAGCTGAGGAATCCCGAACAAAGGCCAAGGGTTGAACCAAATTTCAATCAAATACGACTACTTTAAAGTAATTACACTGATTAAAAGTAAATTACAAAGGCTACGTAGGATTTGTCGCGATTGTAGAAATCTGCCAATTGTTTTCTAGAGTTCAAAAAACGAAATTCCGGCGGCAAAAATAAAAATTTGACTCGTATCAAAATATTTGTTATTGATTCTTACCTTCCAAGAGAGGTACATGTTTCAACTCCAAAGTAAAATTTTAAGTCCAATCGAAAGTATACCGTAAGAGCACCCCCTCCCCATATCCAGAATTTCAAGTGGCAAATTTTTGAAATTTCAAATTCCTTTATGGCCTGAAAAATATCAAAATTTAATGAAATTTGGTTTATACCCTATTTTCGCCCTGCCAAATCGATTGGAAATGGTTTTGAGATGTTTCGGAGTTTCCAGAAAATTTTGGAATTTTTCAGCCCTGAAAAAAGTCCATAAAAAAATTTCATACAAACGCCTAAACATGCGAGAAAAATTCTCTCCAAAAATGTGGATTTGTACTCGAAAATACGAATTTTGAAAAATTATGCTTTTATCGGTCCTTTGGTCACCAATATTGATAATCTGCGATTATAGGTGCTGAAGTTCATATAGATCGTTTTTATGGAATTTTCTCCAGAACTAAAAAATTTCAAAATTTTCTGGTGGCTCCGAAACGTCTCAAAACTACTTCAATCAATTTGGCAAGTCGAAAATAGGGTATATACCAAATTTTAGCTTTTTTTGTTGATTAGATCAAATTTTGATATTTTCCAAGCCATGAAGCAGTTTGAAATTTCAAAAATTCGAGGAATGCACCAGGGGCGGCGCGATGGGGGGGAATGGGGGGGAGTAATTCCCCCCCAGCCGAGTTCCAGTCGGCAATTTTGACGAGATGTTGAAAATTCGGCAAATTTTGAAAATTTTGTCAAACTTAAACACAGAACTAACACACTTGATTATGGTCTGTTGGTAATATTTTTAATGGATTTAATTACTTCTTAAATCATAATTTTTCAAAAACTTCGGCCTCGCTACGCTCGGCCATATTGAATTTCTCCTTCCATGATTTTGAAATAAGCCAAATGGTTCAAAAATGATTTCTTTCCTTATTATTTTTTTTAAAAAAAAATTATCTAACTAATTTCATCCATTACCTACTAAAAAATTTTTCTTCTTAGAACTTATTTTAGATGTTTGGAAGTACAGTTTTTTAAAAGCTTTGGCCTCGCTACGCTCGGCCCAATCTTATTTTTCATTCAATAATTTTGGAGTAAAAGTGGCTGATTTTTATTCAAGTTCCTTTATCAACTTGAAACAATATTTTTTCGCACTTCCAATGTGAGATCGTCTAAAATTTTCTCTCCTCGCTTCGCTCGGAACTGGAACTTTTCATCAGATTACCAACAGAAAAATTTTCAGACGTGAGCAACTCTAAAAAATTGACCTAATCAGGTATGATCAATTGATCAGACTTTTCAAGTGTTTGGGTCCATTGTGCTTTTTTTTATACTCATCGTAAAAAATGTGATATTTATGGATTTTTGTCGGCAATTTTGAATTTTTCAGTCGGCATTTTTGAACCTCATTCCCCCCCAGAAATTTATGTTCGAACCGCCTCTGGAATGCACTTTAGCACTGAAATTTTGAATATGAGGTGCTCTTATGGCGTACTTTCAATTTTTTTTTGTTCAATATTTTGACATTTCTCTAAGATTCTTGTAACAAAAGTGGTAAATTTTGAAAAAATTGGTAACGAAATGCACTGGGGTTATCGTACTGATTCGAATCAATTTTTTCATGATTCGAAAACTGATTCAAATCATCAAGTAGAAAACGATTCGTGATTCGAAATTTTTGTACTTTTCGAATCATTTCACGAACCATTTAATGAAAATGGTCAAAAAATACCTAAATACAACTGGATTTTGGTATTTTTGGCCATATTGCCATTCACATTAAATAATTCGAAAAATACGAATAGAATCAATGATTCGAACCACGTTGATGATTCGTGATTCGAATCAAAATGAACGTGATTCGATACAACCCTGAAATAAATCAAAATCCCGATACTTTGAAAACCTCGCAAAATAGACTCCATTCACCCTCTCCCTTCCCGGACCTTCTATCAACCCTAAATGCCAAATCTCGTCCCATTCACACTGCACACTCATTTCAATTCTTCGCAGCGAATTCATGTACAAATCGCCATAAATTACCATTTCATCATCACAACCTATTCCGCTGGATAAACATTGCACGAGATGAGATTCCCCAGCATCTCACGAGCTCGACGACTAATTCATTGGGAAAAATCGCAGAACCGTTACACGATGACGTATCCGGTGTTCATAAGCGTATAATAGCGTACCTAATTAGATTAGGAAAAGGAATACAAAAAAGATAGAAGCATTAGACGCATCGGCGATAATTGTACACCGTGTCCAGCGCCACGCGAAGACTGCAGGAGGGTGGCGGAGCACTGGAGCATTCTGGTAATCTGGTAGAGGGAGGTTCGCGATTGCAGGAAGTTTATATCAGGTTAAAAGACGACCTTGGTCATCTTACCAACAGAGCCCGCAGCTATAAACAGATTTTCATACACTATCAAATCGTATTGACGGCTGACGTTTAGTAAACCGTTCGAGCTGGGACGCCGGCTCGCGAAATACCGAATAATTAACGTTTCCAGTCGGCTGTGTGTGCTTGTGTGAGTGCGAGTGGACAGTCATCGCGGATCGTAGTCGACTCCCGCGTGTATCTCTATTTTTCTCAAACATTCGGTTTGTGGTTATCCTTCTGAAGAGACTTGTGATCTCGATCAAGGTAAGTTTTCAAATTTTTCCTACTTCCTGAATACTATAATGAATATTTCTCATTAGTGATAACCTAATTATAATAATTTCTACGACGTATTGATTTTGAAATATTATTACCACGATACAATGTAAATGCTTCCTATTTGAATTCTTTTTTTTTCATGGTTCAAATACTGCCTATTTTTAGATTCGTTTAAGTATAGAGGAGATTTGAAATTAGGTATCTCGTTAAGTAGGTAATCAGGTCGAATACGATGTGAGAAAATTTCGAGCCAAAATTATCGGCTTAGGGGGTCTTCCTGGTCCATGGAGTGGACTGCATCGCGTATCTTATTTTCTTTCAGTCCAATAAAACGACGTAACACGTGACCAATCAAACAAAAAAATTGATTTATCAAAATTTTATAAATTATTTTTACAAAAAATTGATTATCTATCAATAAGAATTCAAGAAACTTCCATCAAGAGATAAAAAATGATTTTTTTTTAATTAGGTACTAAAATAAAATGCTTAATGAATTCAGACCAAAAAAACCATTGCCTTTTATCTCTCGATGTGAATTTTAAAAATAGTTTTAAAGCATAATTAACAGCTTTTGTTCTTTGTGGCGAATATTTCTATACTTACTCGTGAATTAAAAAAACACATTAATTTGAAACGACAATCAAATTTTTCATATTCACGTAAAAAAACAACGTTTCGACTATATCTACTTATAGCTATACAGTCCTCCTCAGGTTGGATAGATGTAATTACTTATACAGATAAAAATAATGAAAATAGTGCCACCCTTTCTCACCATTGCAACAATTTAAATTTTGAAACAAATAATTTAAAAAGAAAAATTTTTGAACGTATCTTCATCAATCAAACCCCCAATGCCACAAATTTTATGACACATTTAATTCAATTTCAACAAATTTCCGGGAAAGTAGGTAATTTTAATTTTTGGTTGGTTTAGATGTACCTACTACCTAGTCTATTCTTTCATTGCTTTTATCATCGCTAATTTTATCTATCTATACTACTGACAAAAACATAGATATCTATAGTTAAAACGTAGTCGTTTTAAATGTTATCAATCATTCTAATTTTTACAAACACATTAATGTTCGATAAAATGAACATTTGTAGAGAAAATGTAATGTACTTAGTCAAAAGTCTAGCCAGATTCATTTGTCTATTATTAAAAATTCTGGTTTAATTAATCGACGAAATACCAGCCTTGTTATGGGTTCGAGGAAAGAGGGTTCAATTTCAATTACCTACAATAAAAATATCCCACTGTTAAAATTGCTTCAAAATTTCAACTCTATAAGTTGCACTTTCCAAAAAATTGATTCCATAAAACTGCGTTCGAACTTTTTCTTAAGTCTATGATTTTTAAAAATCAAACTGGAAAAATTTGAAAAATTGATGATTTTCCACTCATCATTCAATTAAAAATTACCAGTTCTTCAATTGATTCCCATTTTGTCAGAAAAAATCAATTATTTTTGGTTGAAAGATCAGTGAAAAATGACTAATTTGACTCTTTATTTTTTTTTTCAAATTCGCAGCCCCTCCCTAAGTTAATTTATGGGTGCGCCCATGACGATAATTGAGTAAAACAATTTCTGCTGAGTCGTCGCCTTTCTTTAAAAACTTCCCTTTCTCAATGTGAAAGATTTCACTGGAAAAATTTTCGAATAAAAGCTTCAGATTGAAATATTTCAAGCGCGAGGAATAATTTTTATAATTACGAAATTTTTGGGTTCCCTTTCTTTTTTTAATGTTTATGAGCTAAAACGAATTTCATGACAGCAACATCAAGCTCAATACCTACTCTCCCATTCTGAATCAGTGAAATGTCACCGATGAACAGAATTGTAGCACAGGAAAAATCAGCAAAATTTACTAATTTTCAGTGAATTTTCACTGATTTTTCAAAGATTTTCACTTATTTTTCAGACATACATTTTACTGATTTTTCACGTCGGTAAATTTTCTCTGATTTTCCAGTGACTTTCGTTTTCAGTGAAAATTTTTTTCACTGATTTTCTCCTATGCTGCAATTCTGACTGTTTCTCAGTGATTTTCGATAATTTTCACTGATCTCTAAATGAGTGAGTACGCAGGTAAATGACTTTCTTCAACAAGACACTAAATTCTAAAAAAAAGGACGCTAGGCAAAAGAAAAAGAGTTCAAAGTTGGGGTAGGGAGATGATCGGAATGTTCTAAATTACGAATCTGTTATAAAATGGATTTCAAGCTTTCTACAGCAAGAATTTTTCTATTTTAAAAATAGGATTATTCCATCATTTTTTGGGTGTTCAGCAGTTCTGAAAATACCTAGGAAAAAAATTAATCATAAAAAATTAATTTTCTCAAGTAATCCAGGACTCGTACGAAAGTGAACAAATTAAAATTCATGTTTTCCGCAATTTTAACGAAGTTTCATACTGACCACCACCTCACCCTCCTCCATCCTCTGCCCAAAAAATTTAAAAAATTTTTATTCGATTACGTCAAATTGAGCTCTTATTTTTTTGAAAAATTCATCATTTTGAGATTCTTTACCGAGATGCATACCAATGAAATTTAATGCGAAAAAAATTGGCATCATCATTAGGATTTTTCAACGATCTTAGCCCTAAAACCAATTCACTGTACTGCTTCAAAAAAAAGCAAAACCATTCTTGACTTGAAATTCGCCTCTTCAAATGCTGGTTTCATGAAGTGGTGATTGAGACACAAGGAAGGCAGGAAAAATTGTAGGTACATGAAAAATTTAGTGCATCGAGTTTGCACTTTCCATATAGGCATCTTTTTCACGATAATTATCAAAACTTGGAAGTGCACGGGAGAGGAAACCATGGGGTAAAATCAGGATTTTGAATGATTTTTTTTTTCAAAATTTTGCAGAAAAAAATAAACCCACAGCAATACTGTCAAAATTTTAGTATAATTTTTCGTAAAAATAATTTGATAAAACATCTCCAACTTCCTGAGAGCTACTCAAAGCCTCGCTTCACCAACGAAAAAAATCATCCAAAAATCACTTCCAAAACCCCTCAAAATGTAGGTAATCTTTCAATCAACAAAAATTCTCCGCCTTATCTAAAAATATGCAGTATAAATGAGGCGTGTAGAATCAAAAGTGGCTTTCTCCACTTTTTATCAAAAATGAGTTAAGCATGGTTTCAGATACTACAAGGCAAGCCGCATCTGATGTACTAATTGAAATTTTCAAATTTGGCTGCTAAGTACTTGAAAACAGCATGCAAAGATAGGGGTTAGAATCATAAGTGGCTTTCTCCAGTGGAGAAAGCCACTTTTGTCTCCAACTTTTTTTTCTTCAATTTTTTTTAGGCTAATTCATGGAACTTTTCATGTGTAATGAAATAATCAATGTTTCAAAATGTGACCCGCTCCTAGAAAAGGGACCTGAAGGTTTTTTTTTCAATGCACTTATCATATTCTACACACTTTCGAAGTTCATATCAAAATCGGTGTTCAATCCAAAAACGATTTTTAGCCCCCGAACCTTGGATGGTAATTTTTTCTTTTAATTGTACGATGTTCGATAATATTGTTTTATGTGTTTTCCTTTTATTATATGGTCTTTAATGGTATTTTTCATCTTGTTTCATTGTAGCTGGGTAAAACCGCTACTTTATAATTTTTTTTGGATAGTTGTTTTTGTTTTTCAAAAGAAAAAAAAAATGTCGAGAAACGCGATATCATAATTATGATTTTTTTCAACTTTCCAACATTTGTAACACTCTCCAAAAAAAAGGGACCTTGGAGGTTGAAAATCGTTTTTGAGTTGAACACAAATTTTGATACTTCGAAAGTGTGTAGAATAACGATATGTGAATTGAAAAAAATCCTTTAGGTCCCTTTTCTGGGAGAGGGTCACATTTTGTACCATTGATCACTTCATTATGCATGAAAAGTACCATGAATTAGCTCCCAAAAAATTGAAGAAAAAAAAGTTGGAGACAAAAGTGGCTTTCTCCAAACTCGAAGGCCCCCAGGAACTCATACCGCGAGGTGAGGAGGAAAACCGAATGGTAGATCATTATCCTTACATTGGTATAAAGACATTCCAACCATTACCTCTCAATTTTATCAAATGATAGGCGCTCAGAAAGTTTTTCGCGTTTTTCTCGAAATTAGTTTCAATGGAGAAAGCCACTTTTGATTCTATACGCCTCAAATACAGACCACTAAACTAGAAAGGGCATCGCGGGCGCCGTTAACGAGTTCACATTCACATAAAAACTACACACTTTTCAATTACATCATCTCAGATATAACTTTTAATTGCACTACGTGTACATGTACTTGTGTACTTGGACAGAAAAATGCAACAAACTCGCTAAGGGTATACTTACACTTACCAATACGAAACAATCACTAATTTAGTAATTCAGGGTTATACCATGAAATGCGATAATCGTCGCAGTAACGACTCCGTATAGATTGTATTATTCAAACTCACTCCTAACCTTATATACAATCGCAAATAATGAAACCGTTTTTCATTTTTCTCTTTCTAATAAATAATATGATACATCCATTTAAAATGGAAAATTCTCACATACCGGTATTAAATCACGGCCGACTCTAAACATGCATAAAATTACCACATTAGGTACCTTACACATCAGCGTACATCTCGCAAAAATTCATCATCTCGCGACCTTCTGGGGTAAAATTCGCAACACGAAGTCGATTCTTTAGATAATTATCTACAATACGAACGTGATTCCCGATTTCCATAAACCGATCGATCTAACCCAACGATTTTTTTTCAGGTGCGCAGAAGGTTTACTTGAGACGAAAAAAAAAAAAAACGAAATGGAGTACCTAGTCGTTTTCTTAGGCCTCGTCTGCCTGGCCTCAGCAGCCACCAATAATCTGCAGGAAAAATTCAGCTGGAAAATGGTCGATTTCGAATTCCCCAGCGAGGAAGCTCGAAACGAAGCCATCAAAAGCGGAGAATACATCCCAGAGAATAACTTGCCTTTGGGATTGGAACGCTGGAGGAATAAATTATTCGTCACGGTGCCTCAATGGAAGGCAGGCACAGCGGCCACTTTGACTTATATCGATCTGGATGGTAAATATTTGTACTTAATTCGATTAACCGCGACGACGGTTCATAGGTGGCCAAAACATCACATCCGGATGACTCATACTGGGAAAATTTTACATCTTATCTCAGGATGCGTAATTTGCTCGAGCTGTAAAGGCGGCGATGACGTATCGAGATTCTACATCTTCCCTCTAATTATACGCAGGGGCCCCAGCAACTTAATTATAAGGATCTCAGATCGTCTCTTCATTACTCGTATCCTCTTGTAACCTTCGACTTGAAACGTACCTACATAGAAAATGAACTCAGTCAACAAGCAGGAGGGCTATTGTTATGTAAATTTATGGGAACCAGAGGCTTTTTTCCCCATAAAATTGGCCAAAGGAAACGGAAAGTAGTTTGTGTTATCGTCGTCTCCCAGTATGTGAAATTTACGTTAACGCCAATCCTAGCTCCGAGGTTATTTTACCCCTTCGCCCCCTCCCGACTACAATCGAATTATTTTTAAATTACCTCCGCGTAGACAGCTCGGGGTGTACACGTAGAACTCGAGACAAATGGACAATGTTTATATACGAGCCAGCGCCGTCCTACTGGAGCAATTAATTTCTCAAATCGTGCTCTCCACTCTAATATTCTTCAGGGTCGACTGGATACCTCTCGTCAGATTTATGCTGTTAAACAATCGCTCGTTTAATCGCCAAAATAATACTATTAATAATATTTAATATTATAATGGGATGGTTACTCGCCTTGTTAGTTCTACTATTCTACACATACCTACGAACGTATTTTCCCTCCATTTTTTTTGTGTTTTGCGGCGCGAAATACTCGTACGAGTATGAGCAAATACACTTAATACGATTCCAGCCACGCATAATTCGCCAAGGTAATTTCAATTTGAAATGAATGCATGTTTTGGGTTCTAACAGTGTGTGAGAATCTTAAAATAGGATTACGCGGACGAGTTTAGTGAGGTATTTTCGCACATCAGGTTTTCATCGTCGTAAACCGATCATAAATAACGCGTTTAATGGGATTTTTTTATCCGAGCAAATGTATACTCGAATGTGGGTAAATTTACATGTAAATTACGGGCGAGCAACTTCGATACACAATGGTAATACCTGCGATATCAGAGTGTCTCACAAATTAAAGAATTAATACATATAATAGGTATACTCTTTCAGATACATTCAATTTAAATAACCTCATCTCCTGTGGAAAAAATCCCTTCATTCAAAAAAAAAAAGTCTCAAATTTTAAATTTATAGGTAGAGAATACTTCTACATAGTCCAATTAGATTGAAAAATGAGGTTTTTTGGTAGGTACCCCGATTTGCGAATACTATTTTTTCAGATTATTTTATTCGGAAACGAAAAAAGGAGCTCTAAAAGAGCAAAATAAAAACTCAAAATTTGATTCATTGGTCATGGCATCGTTTTTGTTTTTTATTCAAAATTGAACGGAGTTAGGAGAGAAATACATAGGGGAAAATCACAGCTTTGGAAATTATTTTTGAAATGGATTGTCAAAATGAACTTTACCTTCAGTTCCTTAGTTTCGATTATTTCAAAAAGTCTTATGATCAATTTTCGACTAAAGAGGAAAATATTTTTGAAAAAAGTCAACTTTTCTGATCGGAAATTCGGAATAAAGCACACGTAGAACACTTACTTATTATTATTCTGTAATTTTCTAATTTTGAGTCGCATTTGAGGAGATCAATCTTCAGCGACGTCACCCCCTCCAAAAAATTCTAGCAAGTTGCAAAATATGATTTGTCATCCCCTCCCCATCACATCAGACATGGACTTTCGAAGTATTGAAAAATGCTTTCTCTGAGCCTGGGCATTAAAAACTCAATTTTTTTAAAGATTTGCTCGGGCATATAAAGAAATTACAATTGATACGAATTATTCGAAACGATAGAGAGAAAGATTGCTCATTTTTACTTCCTTCCCCGAAAATCCTTCCGGTATTTCAAGTCTTGGTACTCACTTTGTACCCCACCAGAGAAAAAACTTCCGAAGCCACTAAAGATATTCGCAAAAACACGATTTTCAACAAATATTCACCCCTTCATCTAGGGGTTCCGGATGCTCTTTGGGATGAACACTTTAGCATTTATTATTTAATTGATCATTATTCATTAAGAACAAAAATCACATAGAAAATCAAATAACATTTTTTCGGGTTTACTCCAAATATAACGAAACGCTAAAATTTCAAGAAAAAAAGTTTAATTTTATTTTAGTAATGTATTTCGAGTAGATGAGAGTGAAAAATCACTACTTATCATAACCATTGCCATCACAGACCAAAAATGACTAAAAATCAGGGACTAGATAAGGGAGTAAAAATTAAAAAGGCCCTTTGTCTTTAGGTTCATAGCTTTTGAATTTTTGTTGAGCTACCTCTGAAAAAATTCTGGATCAAAAATCTTTTCCCTTCATCGTACCATCCGTAGCCAAAATAGCAAGAAATCCAATTTAAAGGAGAAAAATTTTATTTCGACTCATTTTGGACGAATCATTGTCAGATTTGCAGCACAGGAAAAATCAGCGAAATTCACAGATTCTCAAGGATTTTTTTTTCTGATTTTTCAAATATTTTCACTACAATTTCTCAGTGACTTTCGATAATTTTCACTGATGTATAAATGAGGGAGTACAAGGCAGAAATATTAAAATAGTGAAAATTTTTTCATAAATTTTTCAAATTTTGCCTTTGAAAGTCGGTAAAAATTACAGAAACGTTGCTCAAGTAGTAGAATTGAGGAATAGGTAATGGGTATTTTAAAAAATTTTCCAAATGGAATTATAAAATTGGCATTTGGTATAGAGACGAACTCAACACTCTCATTTCAAATCAGTGAAAAGTCACTGAAAAAAAGTAGGAATTGCAGTGCAGCACAGGAAAAATCAACGAAATCCTTTGATTTTCACTGATTTTCCAGCAGTTTTCTTCTCCGTTTCCTTTCAATGAAATTTTTCCGCTGATTTATTATTGTGCTGCAATCATTTATGACTGTTTTCCAGTAATTTTCGGTAATTTTTATCGATTTATAAATGAATGAGTAAGTATTCCTTCGAGAGGTAAATTTTAAGTTTTTCTTCTACCCTTCCTTTCCATTACTTAAACGGCGACTTTTCAATTTTTTTTCACCAAATGAAATTTTTAAAAAATTTACCTAACTTCTTTAAAATTCATTTTTGACTAATTTTTAAAACCTTCCAATTATTTTTGAATTTTTCATTAATTTCGAATTTCAGCTTGATTTTTTTGATGCGCTTCGGGCATCTTCTGATTAATTTTAAAGAAAATTTTCAAAATCATCTACTCGTTGAAATTTACAACAATTTTCAAAAAAATTTACAAGATATTTCTGACTAAGCATTTCAATTCCTATTCAATAAAATTTCATGACATTTTAATGAATCCTATTCAATCAAAGATAGGTACCTAAACTTCTTTATTTCTCCTCCATCACCACCAAATGCAAATCTCGTTTCTCACACACGCATCTATCAAAACACCCAATGTATTTCCGCATCCAACCAGTCATCAAACACCTTACATTCTTGGCCTGCAGCCAAAAGATGCACTTGACTCGATCATGAGAAAAAAACCCGTCTCTTTGTTCCAGCCACCACCGATCATTCACCCAAGCTAAAACCGTACCCAAGCTGGGAAGCGAATCAGATCCGCAGAACCAGTAGTGTCAGCAAAGTAGCCAACGTGTTTCGTTTGAATGTTGACGTTTGCGATCGTCTATGGCTCGTGGACGCCGGAATTGTCGACTTGTTAGGCAAACTTGAGGTCATCCACCCGCCTAAAATTCAAGCTTACGACCTGAAAACCGATCAATTAGTCCACGAGTATACTTTACCAAAAAGCGTTTACAAGGATGAAAGTTTCTTTGCCAATCTCATCGTCGATGTGTCCAAGGATGATTGTAACAACGCTTACGTTTACTTGGCCGATATCATGACCTATGCGTTGGTCGTATATCATTTGGGTAGCAACGATGCTTGGAGAATATCCCACTATTACTTCCATTTCGATCCGTTGTCAACGAATTACAATATTGGTAAGGTCGTCGTCCACGTTTACACTCTGCACTACACCAAGTCAACCAAACATGCCAACATGAGTTGAGCAATAGGTACAAAGATATCAAGTACATGCGATGTATAACTAATTGTTTTTTTTTTGTACGTTCAGGTGGCATTAACTTCCAATGGCACGATGGTATTTTCGGTCTCGCTCTATCTTCGCCCAGACCAGACGGATCTAAGTTATTGTATTTCCATCCGATGGCATCGACCAAAGAGTACTCCGTGTCTACGCACGTCATCCAAAACAAAACCGCCAATATAAAAGCATACGCTCCGGACCAATACCATGCTTACAAAGTGGTCGGATGTCGTGGCAGGAAATCCGAGTCGTCCGCTGAATCGTACGACGACAAGACTGGCGTCCTTTTCTACACGTTAGTTCAGAAGGACGCTGTCGGCTGTTGGAATACCAAGAAAAACTTTACCACTGACAATGCCATCGTCGCTAGCGACCCTGTCACAATGTCGTTCCCGAATGACTTAAAGGTCGACAAAAACGGTACATTGTGGGTACTGACGGATCGATTGCCCAATTTCATGTATAGCAAGTTGAATCCCAACGACGTTAATTTTAGAATACTTAGCGCGTCCACTGAGCAGGCGATCAAGGGAACGGTCTGTGATAACTCTTCGTAAGATATCACCTCTTTTTATATGCCACTTTAGAATTAAATATTACGCCGCTTTAAATGTACTTAAATCTAATATGTTACGGTTTGCTTGTAGTACTTATTTACCTATAATACCATTACCACGTATGTCTAGGTACATACGATATCCGAAGTAGTTAGAATAATAATTTCATGATTAGATTAATACCGTGTGTGTAAAACCCACTTCCGCGATATTGTTCCAGAACTTGTGATGCGTGTCCTCCCGTTCTAGTTTGTTATTTAATGTAAAGTAAACAGCAGGTGGTGGATGAAGGGGGAAGGAGGAGGTATGTTTCTCCCGCGCTGAAATCAAACTGGATTCACTCATTCACTCAAAACTTGGGCGTTTCATTCTTCACCGCAAAAAAGTGTAAATTTGGGTCATATTTGAATAATCTATAATAACTATGAGCCGTTCGCGAACGACTGATTCAAAGTTGAGAGATTCAAATCGTTCACGAACGACTTAATTATAATGAGTGAATAGGATGTGAATGATCTAATCTAATCTGAGTCCTTTTCAAAAGATCTGATTATTAAGGAGTCGTTCGTGAACGATTCGTTCATGATGGATTCAGTGAGAACGTTCGCGAACGATTTCCTCGCGAAATGAATAAATTGTTCGGGAACGATATAATGAAATTCGGACCATTCGCAAATGATGAAATGATTAATGATTTGATCGTTGATCAACAATAAGTCGTTCGAGAACGATTCGATCAAATATGAATCATCAAAACGTTCGCGAACGATTCTATCACAAAATGAGTGAATCTTTTTCAGATAAATCAAATCAATGCAATTTGGGTCATTTCGTCGTTTGTGAAAAATTTGAACAACAATAAGTCGTTCATGAAGAACGATTTGATAATAATGGATTCAGTGAAAACGTTCGCGAACAATTGTATCACAAATGGAGCGAATATTTTGCAAATATTCAATTCAATTTGAATCGCTTCGTCGTTCATGAAAAATTTGATCAACCATAAGTTGTTCGTGAACGATTTGATCATAGACGAATCATTAAAACGTTCGCGAACGACTTTATCACAATGAATGAATCGTTCATGAATGATGCAATCAAGTTTGAGTCGTTCGTGAGAGATTATAGATATCATCAACAAGTCGTTCGCGAATGATTCGGTCAAAAATGATTCAATCAAAACGTTCGCGAACGATTCTATCAAAATTCACAAAATCAGTAAATCGTTTGTAAAAAAAATATGATCAACAACGAATCGTTTGTGAACTATTTTGTGAAAAATGATTCGATTAAAAGTTCAAAACGTTCGCGAACGATTCTATCACAAGATGAGCAAGTCGTTTGTACTTTGTAAATGGTATCACAAGATTTGAGCCGTTTGTGAAAAATATGATTCACAGCGAGTCGTTAATGAACGTATTGGTCAAGGATGATTCAATCAAAACGTTCGCGAACGATTTGATCAACAACCAGTCGTTCGTGAACGATTTGACTTTGATCATTCACGAGTCGTTCGCGAATGATTCGGTCAAGAATGATTCAATCAAAACGTTCGTGAACGATTATCACAAAATGAGCAAATCTTTTGTAAACGATGTAACTAAATTTGAGTTGTTTGAGAAAAATATAATCAATATCAAGCCGTTCGTGAACGATTCGGTCGACAATGATTCAATCAACACGTTCGCGAGCGATTCTATCAAAATTCACAAAATCAGCAAATCGTTTGTAAAAAAAATGATCAACAACGAATCGTTTGTGAACGATTTGGTGAAAAATGATTCAATCAAAACGTTCGCGAACGATTTGATCAACAACCAGTCGTTCGTGAACGATTTGACCATGTACGAATCATCAAAACATTTTCGAACGATTCTATACAGTGGTGCGGCCCCGAACGATTTGGGGTTTGGGTTTCGGGGCTCAGGTCTTGGGCTTTCAAGTAAAAATATATTGGGGCTTGGGCTTGGATTTGGGCTTGAGAATTTCAGGTTTGGGTTTCGGGGCTCACTGTTTGGGGCCTTAATGAAAATGTTCGGGGCTTTTCGGGGCTTTTCGGGGCTTGAGGCAAAAAATTGCTCTGAAATCAGGAAATAATTTTAAAAACTCACCTTCACCTCGTTTCTCGTTTTAAAAAGCTGTAAGTAAAAAAAAAAAAAAAAACATGGAAAAAGGGAAAAAGGACAACGAAAACTGCATAATTGAAATTTATTATTATTTGTTGAAATTCTTTTGAATGATGAATGGTTTTCAAAAGTGATAAAGTGAGTTGTGTTTTTCAGATTCGTTTGATTTTTCACAAATCAGTTGAAAATTTCCAATTTCAAGAATTTTAAAAATGAAAAAATATACATATACCGATATACCTACGGAATGTTATTAATTTTTTCACTTCGATCAGAAGTTCAGAACTCATTTATTTCTCAACTGTAAAGTATTTTCTTAATAAGAAAATATCGGATATGAATGGTGCTTGATTGAACAAAAGAATGAATGAATAATTTTTTCATTACTTCATCGCCATGAATTAAATAACCAGAAATCGAAATCAAAATGCACAATAAAGAAATGTCAGTATGTCACAGATGAAATCAATGAGAATTTTCATTAAATAACGCGTAATTACCTCTGTATTGACACAATTTAACATTTTCATAGAAAGCCCGGAAAAGCCCCAATCAGGATTTGGGTTTCGGGGCTCACGTTCGGGGCTTGGTTTTCAGTAAAAGGGTTTCGGGTTTCGGGGCCGAGCTTTGTAAAGTAAAATTTTTAAGGTTTCGGGGCTTGCATATTGGGCTTCAGAATAAAAGAATCGGGGCTTTTTCGGGTTTCGGGTCCCGGTCCCGGTCCTGGGCCGCACCACTGATTCTATAACAAAATGCGCGAATCTTTTGAGTAATAATCCATTTAAATTTTGGTCGTTCGCGAATGATTCGATCAAACTCAAATAAATAAATATTGATCCTCCTCAAAAACCAGGGCTGCAAGAACGAACGAGAACGAAGAACAAAGAACCAAAAAGAACCAAAAATTTTGGGAACGAGAACGAGAACGAGAACGAGGTCTGAAGAACGAGAACGAGAACGAGAACAAAGTCTGGAGAACGAGAACGAGAGCGAGAACGACGTTTGAAGAACGAGAAAGGAACCGAGAACTTTTTTTTGTTCTCAAAATTTTTTTTTTCATTATCTGTAATAATAAATCATCTGTGACACCATAAAAAAATTGAGATACTGGTGAATACACTGTGTACAGCAAGCCAATTAAATTTGATTTTTCATTTTTCTAAACTTGATGGCTGTGAAAAGGAGTGAGAACGAGAACAAAGAACAAAGAACCAAAAAGAACGAAAAATTGTTGGAACGAGAACGGGAACGAGAACGAGGACTGAAGAACGAGAACGAGAACGAGAACGAGGTCTGAAGAGCGAGAACGGGAACTAGAACGAGGTCCAAAGAGCGAGAATGGGAACGAGAACGAGGTATGAAGAACGAGAACGGGAACAAGAACCAAAAAGTCATCGTTCTTGCAGCCCTGTCAAAAACTTACACAATCTTATCAGGTTATCACCAACCATTACCATCACAATTCCGGAACATACTCGCAACCAGCTTTGATTTTACAACTAACCTAACTCATAAGTTCTCTAATTTAGCTTTACGAGTGATCGAATTAACCACCACAGCACACGTCAACGAGGTAATTCGTTGCGACGGCAATGTCCACCAGCGGAAGCCTATAACTCCAAGGTTTAGCTTATTAGCGAAAAGTCACGGTTGTCATGTGTAACGTATAAAAAAAATTGCCAACTAAACCCACCTTCCGTTCGCTGCACCAGCTTCCTGTATTAAAACTTACTAACGTCACGAGCTTTTTTGTGTGTTTGTTTAATCTAACCCCCGCCTCACAAACAATGGTTTAAATTTCTTTATTGACTAAAGTTCCAGACTCGCAGTTGTCAGTATGCTGATGGTCGTTGTAGCTGGATTCGTACATACTTTCATCTAAAACCTCTACCAAAATATGTCCTTTTAACTAGGAAGCTGTCACTTGCAAACAGGATGTTACCTCTGCATCGCTCGTCCAGTTTTGCGAATCAAAACCTCGTCTCGTCCTCTGTTGTATACCATTAAGCCTCGAGTCGGCAAATTAGTCGTCGACTATTATTGTTTCTATTTTTTATAGGTAACTATTTTTTAAAATCGTGTATAATATTTTTGCATTCTTTCTCGTGTTGCTAGATTAGAGAATTTAGATGGTAAATTTTTCTGTGATGTCGCACTATTTATCCTTAAGATGTCAATTTTTTGGAGGCAAATTACTTACGTGTAATTTTCCTTCAATATTTTAAAGAAGCATTTACTGTTACTTGTATGTATTTTTTTTTTTTTTTAAATTACAATAAATTTAAGGGAATGAAAAGTATCGTCCGATGTTATGAACAAATATTAAGGCAAATCACATTTCAAAATAGGAGATAAACATGAAAAATAATCTGAAATGCATTCCATCTTTACACAATGACGCGGATATAACGCAAATCTGCTAACAGGTTCAGATCTTCAACTAAAATACCTAACTGGGTCTTTCAATTTCATTCAAAAATTTAAAACCTTTTTATAGTCTCTCTTTTAATTTTTCAATATTTTCTTCCACAAAATTGTAAATTTTTCAAAAATTTCAAACTGGTATCACTGAGATAATTAATTTTTTGTGAGTTCGAAAATGTATGTGCTTCACCAAGAAAATTTAATCTTACTCGCTTCTTCACATATTGAAAAATTCAATAAAATTTTGCCGAGAGTCTTCAGAGGTGAGTGGAGGAAATCTTCTGAGGAAAATTACCAAGGATGTGGATTTCGAATTTTTATAGTAAGTAAGTATAGTAATTTTGCCCCTTTCTTCTTGAAAAATCGTTTGGATTTATCCGTACACCTCGGACTTAAATGTTCATCCAAAGAATGATCAATTGATCGAGGTTCATCAATCACCATTGCTGTTTCCACAAAATAAGGACAATTTTTAAGAAAGAAAAAAAAAAAAAAAAAAAGTCATCATTTTAGGTAGTTACATTATGAGGATTTTTTTTTTTCAAGTCAATACCTAATATGTACCTATCATTAAAAAATAATCGTTTTCATTCTGAACGTTGATTAGAAAATGATTCATTATTTTCAAAAAACATTACCTACTGAATGAAATAATTTGAACTACATGAATGGATGATACGTTCTTCACGTTCTTGAATGCAGGTGAGGGCTAAAATTAAAATTAAAAGAAAAAAATCATGGTTTAAAACCGATGGAAACCACAGCCAATAAAAACCACCACAACCAGTTTTTTTGAAAATTTCAAATGGTTATCACAACCAATTGGAACCATCTCAAATTCTCAAATATTCCGTAGAAAACCACCAAAAACCATAACCAACAACCATTTGAGGCGTTTGATTTCCAATTCTCAAAAATAGAGGTCTGCGCTGCGACAAAATCGGCAGCGGCGGCGACGATTTCGGCGGCGTCATTGTTTTTCCCCTTAAAATCGGCTTTAAAAAATCGTAAAGTGATGTAATTTTAAAAAGTAAAATTAAAATGATGCCCGAGCGAAGTGAGGGCGAAAATTTTTTTTCGGAAATGCTACTTCCAAACGCAAATCCGATGTCGGATTCGTGTTTAACGAGAAAAAATCTATACCTTTTCACTCAATCCAAGCGCATTGAATGAATAAAAATTTTCATGGTTGAGTTTTTGAAGTTTTCGCTCGGAAAAGCCGGAAAATTCTCTGGAGACAGTGACACGGAAAATTTTCCAGCTTCAAAAACGCTTGGATTCACTTAATAGGTAGATTTTTGGTCGCTGAACACGAATCTGGGGTCGGATTTTCAATTCGGCCATTCGTTTGACCAATGTTCGCAATTTTATATCGAGTTTTTCCGGCTTTTCCGGACAGATACCTCAAAAACGTCACTTCCAAACGCAAATCCGATGTCGGATTATCCAAGCGTTTTTGGAGCTGGAAAATTTTCCGTGTCACTGTCTTCAGAGAATTTTCCGACTTTTCCGAGCGAAAACTTCAAAAACTCAACCATGAAAATTTTTATTCATTCAATGCGCTTGGATTGAGTGAAAAGGTATAGATTTTTTCTCGTTAAACACGAATCCGACATCGGATTTGCGTTTGGAAGTGGCGTTTTCGAGATATTTGTCCGGAAAAGCCGGAAAATTTTCTAGAGACAGTGAAACGGAAAATTTTCCAGCTCCGAAAACGCTTGGATTCACTTCGTAGGCAGATCTTTGGTCGCTGAACACGAATCCGGCCTCGGATTTCGGTTTGGAAGTAGCATTTCCGAAATTACATTGCAAAAAATGAAAAATGAAAAACAGCCGTTTTTAAAAACATTTTCTGAAGTTTTTTTTGCCTTTTTTGAGGGGAAAACGGAAATTACCCTTTTGCCGAGGCGTCGCCGAGTACAAATCGGCGGCGCAGACCTATACTCAAAAACCACCGATTGAAACTGAAGCGGTTTTAAACCCCCAAAAAATATAATTTCAGCTTCAGCGAGAACAAAAATTATTTTTCACGATAATTTCAGTTTTTCAGTGTTTTGGATTAATGAAAATTTTGAAAAGCGAAAAAATAAATAATTTTTTTAGTAAATTACGGTAAATTATTCAGTATTTGTAAGAATAGAATTTCATTTACCGCAAGCAAAAAAAAATCAAAACAATTTTAGCTGACAACTAGTTGCAACACTGTTTGTTATGATGATAGCGTCTAGAACATTAACAACATTTCAACATTATTAATGTCATGTGTATTTTTTTTAATTTTCTATCGTAATTTTTACAATTATTTTTCAATGAAATTTATGTTTCTGCCGTGCTCAGTGGATAAATTCAATAACTAATTGCGTTTAAAAATATCAGCGGTGAACACTGGCTGTGGATTTACCATCAGAACACTGTATCATCGAAGCGGCTCTATTGGTAACGGAATTAATTTCTTATCTCACTTGTTTAATTTTCGTAGTAATTTTACATTTCATGAATCGGTTTACATTTTTTTCAAGTTGTAATACAATGCTATTAATGTATTATTTCGATTAGCTAATTTGCCATCATGAAAACGAAGCGAAGTAGATGTTTCTTGGACATAGAAATCGCCGACATGACTATTGGCAGAATAGTAGTCGAATTGTTCAGCGATGTTTGCCCTAAAACATGCGAGAATTTTCGAGCATTGTGCACCGGAGAAAAAGGACTCGGAACTACGACTAAGAAACCACTACATTACAAGGGATCAATATTTCACCGAGTTGTCAAAGATTTCATGATTCAAGGCGGTGATTTTTCGGCCGGTAATGGTACCGGTGGTGAATCCATTTATGGTGGAACTTTCAACGGTAAGATACTAAAAATGAGGGTTGTGGTGACCAATCTGACTACCGATAGTTTTATAACGAAAACTTCGCTGAAGCAGGTGCACTGTTTTATACGACGCAAAATAATCATAATCACCAATATTTTCATTTTTTGTTTTTCAATTAATAGTAATCAATGAACGATAATGATTATTCAATCATTATTATTCATAATCATGATCAATAATCATTATTACTCATTGATTATATTATATGTACCCAGGGAAAAGTCATCAGGTCTGATCAGGCCTGAAAAATGGCCGTTCATGAGCAGGTATGATCATACCTGATCTGACCTGATCAGGCATGAACAGGACAAAAAAAATTAAGGGGTTTAGGTATGATCAGATCTGATCAGACCTGATCAGACCTGAGCAGGCATGAGCAAGACTATTATACGCCAGGCCTGCTCAGGTCTGTTCAATCGCGGCCATTTTTCTTTCCTGATCAGGACTGATCAGAGCTATTCAGTCATGCTCAGACCTGATCAGACCTGATGACTTTTCCCTGGGTACAATGTAGTAATAGCAAAATTCATTACCTATGACTAAATCGTGAATCTACACGAAAAGGCTGAAGGCACGAATTTGAAAATAGTCTGCGAACGACTGAATCGTTGCTTGTTTTTTTTTTCAAGTTCAAAAATCGAAATCGAAATTTTAAATTTTTTCCCCGGGTTTGAACTTTTTCTCGATTATTTTTTCAAAATTAAAAATTTTTTTAAAGTTTTAATTCTCTCTCGATTATTTTTTCAAGCTTCAAATTTTTTTCCACGTTCGAATTTTTTCTCCATTATTTTTTCAAATCAAAATTCAATTTTTTTTTCCAAGTTCAATTTTTTCTCGATTTTATAACTGTACAAAACGTAAAAAAAATACAAATAGGTAAAGTTTGTCGTTCTTGTTTTTTCATTCCCAGAATTGAAATTTTTTCAAAATTAAAAATTCGTCAACTATCAAATGTCTGTTATACAGGTTCAAGTTTTGGTGTTTTACTTTTTTGTTTCAAGTATCTCGATCTCCTATCTCTATGGAAATTTTGAATTTTGAAAAAATAATCGAGAAAAAATTCAAACATGGAATAAAATTTAAAAATTTCGATTTCGATTTTCGAACTTGAAAAAAAAACAAGTAAACTTAGTCAGGTTTCCCCTGTTAGGAAATGTTGGTAACATGGATGTGTTTTCCCCTGTCATTGATAAAACTATCCGTAGTCAGATTCGACTTCACAGCCAAAATGAGGCGAAAATATTTAACCAATTTTATTGACGATTTTCTATTCTTTAGATGAAAATTTTGAACTAAAACATGAAATACCCTTTGTTCTTTCAATGGCTAATCGTGGACCACACACGAATGGATCGCAGTTCTTCATGTAAGTTGGATTACTAAAGTAATCCGTTCGAGATTTCAGTTTGTCTGAGTCGAGTTCGACGCCTAAGAAAATTTTTAGGTTAATTTATCGTACATGAGCATGGATTTGTTCAATCGTTGACTTCAGCGAATGAATATTCATCAGTTCATTGCTTTTATTATCGCATTTGAGTGTTACGAAACAATCTAGCGTAAAGGAATAATATTTTACGTTTGTACTTTGTTAGAAAACAATGTACCCATGAGAATTGATCCTGATTGTTCTTTTCAATCATGTTTTGTTGTTATAGAACTACCCAGCCAATGCCACATTTAGACGGGTGAGTTGAAATTTGTTTTCAAACACATTATTTTTCAAAAATCAGCTTCCTTAATGATTTTTTTTTTTGGTGCAGAGTTCATGTTGTATTCGGCAGAGTCGTAGATGGAATAGATGTTGTTCAAAATATAGAATCCATTCCTGTTACTGAATTATCTAGGCCGGTTCAAGATGTAAAAATTTCCAATTGTGGTGAACTAGTTTTGAAATCTAAATGTGAGTCATTCTTCGATTGAATTGTAAAATTTCACAATCCTGTGATAACTAACCAGCTTTGATTTTTCAGATAAAGATAAACGTCGCGCAGAACGAAGTGATTCTTCAGGTAGTGAGAAAAAACGTAAAAAAGAATCGAAACACAAACGTAAAAGTGAAAAGAAAAGTTCTAAGAAATCTAAAAAACATAAATCTGAGTTGGTATCACAATTAAATCCAGCCTAAATAACACACTGCAAATATTATCTTTGAATTTTTTTCATTTAGGAAACACTCCGGCAGTGAAACCGAATCTAAGCCTAAAATCAACAATGTCACCGAAAATTTACATCCTTTAGTGAGCGTCACAAAAATAGATCCGGATGAAATTCCCAAAGATCCAGAGCACAGGTTTTTAAATCGTTTTCGCGAAGTGAAAAAAGAAGAAAATGGGGAGTCCGTTAATAAGGAAAATGTAACCACGACTATTGAAGTCAAGAAAGAAGTCGAAATAGAGGAAGAAAAATATAATCCCCGTCGAAGACCTAGAATTCGTGGATACACTAGATCGGGGAGAGTGATCAAAGGACGAGGAGCTCTGGTAAGAAAATTTTAGTTACGAAATCATATTATTTTATTTCATAATATTCAATTATCACTTTCATTGTCAGAGATATCGAACCCCATCGAGAAGTCGTTCGAGAAGTAGAACTCCAGTACATTGGCGACAAGAAGAACGGCGAATAATTAAATACAGCGAATACGAAGTTCGTATAATGATTTCTATCCTGTTTTTTTCCTTAGCGCGATTAAATTCATTCATGTTGGAATAATTGTTTAGCGTCGTGAAGTTGAACGATTAGAGAGAGAGGCCGAAATCAAACGTAGAGAAGAAGCTAGAAAAATACGTCACGAAGAACGCGATAGGCAAAACGAACTCGAACGACAAGAAAGACTAGCACGCAGAGAAGCCCAACAAAAAAAGTAATTTGATTTTGCTAATCATCATTTTACTTCTTAGCTACTTTTCCATTCCTTAATTAATACGAATTTACTTCAGGAACGCCGAAGAAAAGAGAAGATCACCGGAAAGAGAAATTGAAAGGAAAAATTCCAATTCCGAATATAACGAAAGAGATCGAAGACGATCGACTGATGGATATAATGAACGAGATCGTAGACGATCGGCAGAAGGCTATAAAAATGTAGGTTTTAAAACACCCAGTTTTAATCCAGGTACTTTAACAGTGGAAAATTCAATATTATTGTTTTCTTAGAAATCTGATTCGAGAAGCGCTCCTATTCACGAAGATAAATTCAGAGACGAATCTAGAAAAGTAGAGAACAATAAAACTTCCCTGAACGAGATCGCTACTTATTCCTATCACGTTGAATCAAAATGGGAAGAATTTGATAAGAAAAATAAAGAAGACGAAACGGTTAGAAATAGCCATAGAAACCCAGATGAACCTACCGAATACGTATGAATTTTTAATACAACTTATTTTTATTCGCCAACCAGGACACATCTTATAATTCTGTTCTTATTTCAGGATCGTCATCGCCCTCAACACGACGACCAGCCCAAGAACAAAGATCGAGGGAAAGACGAAAATCATAAAAAGCACAAACACACTGATTCCTCCAAAAGTAAAGATAAAGAACCCTTGGAAAAACGAAAAAAAGACCCCCGAGGTCATTCCTCCGATTCAAATGATAGTGAATCCGACAGCTCGAGCTCATCCTCATCAAAATCATCTAAAAGGAAGCCAGCCTCCCAAAACGATGAAAAACACGACCCTTCATTCCAGAAAAGTGATGAAAAACGGGATTCCCGCAGTTCGAGCGTAGATGAGCATAAGAAATACCGAAAATCGCGTAGAGATCGAAGCAGTCCGCACAGATCGCAAAGAAGTCGAGACCGGCATACCGATAGAAAACAAGGAGACGATAAACGTAAAAGACGATCTTCGTCACGTAGCAAATCCAGGCGATCTTCGCGGACTCGTGACTACAAAAAAAAATACGATGACAGAAAGAATCGATCGACAGATCGTAAAAGGAAATATTCATCTTCAGATTCGGAAGCTTCGAAACGTAAACATTCTAAAGATGATCGAAGCGATAGAAAAAGTCAAGAAGGTAGTCGCGATAGACGTAAGTTGAAGGAAAGGCTACAAATGCTAGAGAAAACTAGAACTGCTCGAATTCATACCAAATCGTCCGGGTCTGAGAGTAATTAAATGTGGTTTTTATTGTTCTAAAACGCTGGTGATTGATAGACTATTTTTATTGATCAATATCGTAATCACGTTACGATACGTTAATTTGAATAAAGTTTAATTTTGTGTGTTAATTTTTTCTTTCAACTTTTCTAGATATTACCGTAAGAAATTTAATTTCCATTTATTCAGCGAGGTACATACTCGATGATTTGATTTGACAAAAAAATATACACAATACTTCAATTTGTAAATACGTAAAAAATCGAAAGTTTTGAAAAAAAAAAATCTGAAATTGTCAATCACTATTATTTTTCTTGTCAAAACAAAAATTTACAAAAATTTCGTAGGTAGGTACATACCTGTTTTTTGCAATCAATTTTTTATAAAAAATCCAACCACTCGGAAATGGGGTAAAAAACCGAAAAATGGTGCTTCAGACCGACAAAAATCAGGGAAAATTTCATTTTTGATTGACAATTTTCAATTTTTTGGTCTCTGAGAAAAGAGAATAAACTTTTGTATCGCAGGTAGTGAAAAAAAATTGAATAATCGAAATTTAAAAATCTACATAATTCATTGCAAAATATTTGGTGAAAGGGGATTGTCATTCAATTATTGATTACTAATATAATAGGACTAAAATTTTCGAAAAAACGAAACAAGCAGGTGAAATGCGCAAACAAGACGAAAATTATCAAATAAAGGTACCACGACCACCTACCTATACCCTGATAGGTATTAAATTACCGAGACGTTTTCTTTTACAGAGAATGAAAACGCATTGAATTGGCAAAAAAAGAACAATTAAAATTTCAATTTGCGAATAAAAATCGAAAGCTTTGAAAAAAAGTTGTCAAATACAATTTCAACGAAAATTTCGTACGCTTTTTTTTGTAATCAATATTTTAAAAAGCTCTCATTGACAAATTTTTAGACAAGCATCGCGAAAATATTAAAAAAAAGTATCTAGCATAGGTACGTAATAATTTAAATTTCATTTCGCATAAGCTGGAGCATTTTTAAGAACCGCAGATCTTACCAGTTTTGATTTTTCAAAACGCGTTAATAAAATTGCCTAACTGATTTGCCGTAAATACGCGACACGTACGACACCTTTACACGCGTTTGAAGTGTTAATAAAATTGCCTATTCGATTTGCCGTAAATACGCGAGCGGTATTTCAAATCGCACAAAATCCATAGATTTTAAGATGAGGTACTCGAGTTTGTGGCATTATATTTCTTGGGAGTTTTTTTTTTTTTTCAAGTCACTGCTACTTTTCAAAATTTTCTACTTTTAGGGGTATTGAACCGAATTAAGATAACAAATTGAGTCGAAGACAAAAATATGGAAAAAGTTCGGTATTAAAAATGGGTAAGGTATAAATCGACATTTAGGGAAGGAAAAAAAATTGAAAATTGAACTGCTAAGACATTGGAAGTTTCTGAATTCGATTCTGAAGTTTTTTTTAAACCTTAAACTCTGACCCAGACTCGCAGGAATAAAAAGGAGGACGCCAGGATGAAAAAAAGAGCAACATTGAGCATGACATCGAAATCTATGTTTTTGACCCCCTGAATCCTTTTCTGGGATTATTTTTTCCAAAAAAAAAAACAACAACAACAACAAAGGACTCGAGGAAGCAGGGAGATGAGTCAAAATTGAAAAATGACTTTTGATTTTAATAAACTGAACTTTTTGCAACTTTTTTTGAATAAAATTTTGAAAAGTGCTTGTATACAAAATATCAATTGTTGGACACTTTTAGAAGTCTGGGGACCTTGTGAATCATTTCAATTGATTTTTAAAGGTTTTCTGGACTCGAATCTAAAAAAAAAAGGCTTTCGATAAAATGACTGCTAAGGTCTTTTTTTTTTCGTGAGCCACCACAATTACTGTTTTCAAATTCAAATATACGTGCCAGTATTAAAATTTATTTAAAAAAAAATATGAGTACCGTTTTTCCAAACTAAGCTAAGTTTGAAAATCATATACAAGGACAGGGCCTTAGGTGCAATTTTTTTCATACAAGAAAAAAGTCCATTCCTCACATACGGTTTTTGAACTTAGCTCAGTTTGGAAAAACATTACTCATAATTATTATATAAGTATGTTAGAATAAAAAAGAAAAATATTATATTAGCAACATAACGAAATGTCGTTAAATTGAAAACCTTATTCAAAATTGTAAATAATATATCCTTTTATTTAAAACATAACAAAACGTTGAAAATCCCCTAATTCTTTCATTAAAAATTATTAAATTTTTTCATTTAAAATTATGTTGAAAAATAAATGATTCAATATTGATAGAAAGAACCTAATTCTTTGAAAAACCATGAAAAAATTCATGATCAATGAAATCTATAAGTCAAGAAAAAAATGATCATCATTTTCTGAGAATAATTGTAACAGATTCAAAAAATCCAATCAAAATAAACGAATAAAAATGAAAAAATTTGAAACCAAAACATTCATTAACATAGGGCTAAGATTTTCAAACATTGAAAAACACGAAATGACTCAATGTTAAAATGTAAAAAAAAAAAAATCAAAAAAGCATTGAAATTGAAAACCATATAATGCTGAGTAAAAAAAAAAAATTGCTGAACCAATATCTCTATTTATTTTTCACTCCCATCTTGAATTCGGCGATTCCGCCTTATGAAGTGAAATCCACCACACATCGTACACGCCACTAGCCGGCTGGACTTCTATGTACTTGAACGTCCTCGTCTAAAAAATACGTATGGAATGTAATACGCATTTTTGGATTTGAAATTTCGTATTTTATACTCGGAATGGGAGATCATATATTATGGTCTCGGTTCAGCGTTATTTGTTTTCTTTTTGTAAAATGATAACGAACCTTTGACGGTCTAGATTAAAAATGATGATAATTTCAGAGTTCTTAGGTTTTTAAAGGACAGTGAAAATTTTTTCCAAGTTGTAACGTTGTTTCCAACTTTAAAATAGTAACTTTTCGAAATTCAGAATCTTTTTGATTTTTTCCCACCCCCTTTATACCTACAGTTTGAATTTTAGATTTCGAATTTTAAATCCACTTTGTGATAGGATTTTGGATTTAAAATCCGTTGTATAAAAAATAAGGATTTCAGATTTTGATTTGAAATCCATTTTAACAAAGGATTTTGGAATTGAAATCCTTTGAACGAGATATGGATGGTTGAAAAAAATAAGAAACCGCAATCATTTTTGGTAACACGTTCGTCGGTTACCTGGTATACCCTTGACTACCTAAAACCTGCTTCCACTACGTTTTTCTACTTTCATAATTGCTGTGGACTTACGTAGGTACAGGTAGTGCCTCTCAAGGCAAATACCACCACCAATTCAGCACGAATGATTAAAAAAAAACTACGAATTCTCTACGCAATCTTCCGAGTACGTAACTTCATCGTGTTCAAATCGAAGATCGCTCGGCACGATACGATACTCATATTCCTACCATGACCGACATGACTTCAAAGACTGAGATAATCCGAAATGCATTTCGCAATTAATTGCTATTAGAAAAAATCTAGGTAATCCATAGGCGATCGTCCTTCAGCTTCTTCGGAAGGAGATAAAGAGACGTTTACCTCATCGGCACACACTGGCTTTCTGGTTAAGCCACAGAGAAAGTGGAAGTTGCAAATTAGTTTGATTCCGGAGTTAATGGTGATTAAATACATTTTCATAGTAACAACACGGCTACGTAATGTGTTATCTTATAAACTAATTGCAACTAACGTACGTGCGCGGACTCTCGATGAATAATAATATACGCGATAAATATTACAAATAAAACCATTTGATTTTAAATAATTGTACCTAGTGCCAATAATTATTTATTATTTCAAAGTGTACGTATTTGGTGCCGACGCGATGCATTTACCGAAATTCTCGGTGTTATTCGTAATCTTAGTTTGCTGCACAGCGCAGCAGGTGCCAGAAGAACGATACAGGCCATCTCGACCTGAGCCAAAATTAACAGAAAGATTCCAATGGAACTGGTTGGATTTCCGTTTTGAAAATGACGCCGACAGACAGAAGGCGTTGGAAAATCGTTCGTATATTCCAAATAATACGATACCTTTTGGAGTGGGAATATGGGAAGATAAAGTGTTTCTTACCATTCCCAGAAGAAATCCAGGAGTGCCTTCGACCTTGAATTACATCAATTTGAGTAAGTAACCGGAAAAAAATATTAGATAATTTTGTTTAGAAAAGGTTGGAATATTCTGATGAAATACGCAATATTTTTCAAGAAAAAAAAATCACACAAAAATAATAATTGAGAACTATTCGACCCCTTTCAACTTCCAAACACGAACAATCTTCACTCATTATAGGTAGAATACTAATTTATCATGATTCATGATGTTGAATAAATTGCATAAGTAATGGTCGTAAAAGGACTGAAAATCAGAAATTAATCAAACATTTTCGATCATCCCTTAAGGGCTATTCCATACTAAAACAAGACAAAAATAAAATTGCATGGTGTCTACTGGATTGAGAAAATGAAAATTCATGCTATTTTCATGTTTTTCATGATTTTCATGCCTGGTAGACATCAATATTCTAATTTTGACATCATTTGTCAGATCATTTTCATTTTTCGTTTTTATTTAAATTTTGATCTTTCTTATTTGAATTTGAGCCATCGTTTTTGGCTTATTTCTATTGGCTGTTTGATTCGTATTTTGTTTCTTTTATTCTAATCCAAATTATTGTTTAAGCCCTGCCCGAGAGAAGCGAGGGGCGAAACTTTTTTATAAAAAAAGGAAGTTGAAAAATGATTTAAAACAATTTTTAAATTTAAAAATTGAGAAGAAAATAAGAAAAATTCATGCTTTTTGGTGGAAAATGATCAAAACGCATGTTATTTTGATGTTCTTTATGATTTTCTTGCCATGAGTCACGGGTCTTCCAAATTTGCTCAATTTTTTTTTTACGAGTTCTCCTGGGTGATCCACATACAAAACCACGATATTTCTTCGAACCCTCAAGAGGACGAGGGGGCGGACCTTAAAATTTTTATTCAATTATGATTTTAAGCGTAACTGCTCAACTTTGAAGGCTCATATCTCGAGATAGGTTGTCTTTGGGGGAAAACTTTTTGAGGGGTCTGGAAGAGAATTGATAGGAGATTCAAAATCGGTAATCATATTTTGAAAAGCTCAAAGTTGAACTTTGGTGATGAAAGCTCAACTTTCGTGATGATCACAACAAATGAAAGCTACAATTTTAAAAATCTGAAAAAATAGATTTTTTAGAATTTTGGTCAAAATTGTGGACCCATATACCCCCCCCCCCCCCGGGTCTGGAGATCCCATCTGGAAATTTATTGGTTGAAAAGAACGTAAAAAAGGCTACGTGTAATTTTTTCAGATTTTTAAATGGTTGCTTTCATCAATTGTGATCATCATGAAAGTTGAGTTTTCACCACCAAAGTTCGACTTTGGGGTTGGAAAAAAATGATCGTGGTTTTGTGAAAAGGCCACCAAAGAGGACTCGTAAAAAAAATTGACCAAATTCATTTTTGTCCTGTTTTAATTCTAGTATGGAATAGCCCCTAAATCAATTTTTTCCTCGTTGCAGATTCGATGGATGCTTCACCTCTCCTAAATCCATACCCGAGCTGGTCCTCAAACCAGCCCACTCCTGGTAACATAATTTCCGTCTACAGGATCAACGTCGACCCTTGCGATAGACTTTGGACAATGGATACAGGATCGGTAACCGATTTCCAAAACAATGGGCAACGTATCCAGGCCCAACGTCTCCTGATCATCGATCTGAAAACCAATACTATTTTGAGATCTCACCAAACAGACCCTTCGGTTTGTAACGCCATCTACACCAATATTTTCCCGGATGTTCGAGATTCCTGCCAGGACGCCTACGCTTACGCTGTGGACCCCTCTTCAAACGGTTTACTCGTATACTCGTTCCAACAAAATGCTTCCTGGCGCAAAACCCACCCTTACTTTAATCCGGATCCATTCCAAATGGATTATCGCGTAAATGGGCTAAGTTTTTCATGGGACGATGGCATTTTCGGCTTCGGATTAACCGAACTAAGTAAACAAGGGGACAGATGGGCCTATTTCCATCCAATGAGTAGTTTAAACGAGTTCACTGTCAATACCAGACTACTCAGAGATCCTAATTCGACTCTGGCTACGAATCAAGTCTCGATTGCTGCCACGAGAAATACAACTTTCCAAGCAGCTTCTCAAGCTTACGACGATAAATCTGGTATACTTTTTTACTCGTTGGTTAACAAAAATGCTATCGGCTGTTGGAATACGAGAAAGCAAGGAAATTTCGCCAGTAATAGCGATATAGTGGATTCGAACGATCGAACTATGGTGTATTTTACCGATATCAAGGTCGATAAGAACAATAGTTTGTGGGCGCTGACGAATCGACTTCCAGAGGTGCTCTATGGAGGCGGACTCAATTCTGCTCAAACGAATTTCCGTGTTTTTACCGCATCAGTCAGGCAAGCGATTAGGAATACTAATTGCGACGTTAACAGGTCTTTTTGGTCGAGGAAGGTGTAACGAGGCTCGCGCAGAAGGATGTCATTTTTTAATCAATTTTTTATAATCTCCAGAATAGATTGGTTTAGATCAGTTAATATTCATGACGAGTAGAATGAGACGAAGTTATTCTGAATCAAAAACCTTTCATGTTGACTTATCAAACAAAAACTCCGTCTCATTTTTTAAAAATTAGCCAGGTACAATGGTACATCTATAAGAGTAGATTTTTTTCAAACTTCATTATTTCATATTAGATGAGAAGTTACATTGATTTATACGAATTTTTAAAATAAATTTTTTTATTTGACTTACTCTTTTCTAAACGATAAAGGAATCACTCGGACTCACCTGAAACAAAGAAACAAAATAAAATATTTATTAATCGTTTGTATCCCAATTATTGGTAGGCACGATTTTCAAAATTTAATAAAGTATATTTCGAATATAAATGAATATCCATATTTAATGAGGTAACACAAAAATCAGCTCAGATTTCAATTTTTCTGATCAAACGGTATTTTAGGAAGCTCCAACTGAGAAAAAAGGACAAAACTTTGACAGGACGTTGAGGTTAAAAATGATTTACGAAGAAAGTGAAGAAGACAAAAAATTACACTAATTGATTAATAATTTAATAAGGCAATTTGTTTGGAAAAAAACATGACACATCTTAAAATTATTTATTTATTTTTGAATTAAATAGGTATCGAATAGGTAGATAGACCTATTCAAGTAGGTAAATGGTACAATAACTATAACTGCAAGTTGTCGACTAAAAGATTTTTTTATTTTTTCCGTTTTTTTTTTTTTTTTGACTAAAGCTTTAGTTTTTCCAACGATTAATTGTTTACTCTCCTTTCCCTTTCCCCCACCCCGAAAAAGAGAGAAAAAATTAAACGTAACCGTAATTAAACATCAATGTGATATTTTCAGCAAAAAAAAAAATTGTCAATCTCTTCATTATAAAAGGAACCAACATTTTCAAAATTCATCAATATTATTAGCTATGTTTTCTACATGAATTTACTTATTGCCAACTTCCTACATCCATTTTTAAAAAAATTAATTCGCAATA
The DNA here is from genome assembly GCA_038380155.1 of Pseudococcus jackbeardsleyi. NCBI lineage: Eukaryota > Metazoa > Arthropoda > Insecta > Hemiptera > Pseudococcidae > Pseudococcus > Pseudococcus jackbeardsleyi. Next base: position 2,932,975 of record CM076240.1, read on the forward strand.
CCCAATCAAAGTTGGTAACTGAAATTGCCACTAAACAAACGCTCATTTCTTTTTAGACATCTGAACTGCCAACAATGCTTGACTTAAATCATTAACAAGATCATCCGCTGATTCTAAACCAGCCGAGAGACGAATCAGGTTTTCAGAAATACCCAATTTTTCACGCACAGAGGGATCAAGGTCGCCGTGTGACATTATAAATCTGTAATTAAAACCCAATTATGAGTATAATAAAATAGGAAGCGAAAAAAAAAGGTGAAATTGTAAAATGGATTCTCACGGAACACCGATTAGACTTTCGAAACCTCCTAAACTTTCAGCACACACAAAATAGTTCAATTTTTCTATCAATAATTTAACGTCTTCGAGATCACCTTTGAGGTAAAATGATAAAATGCCACAATATCCAGACCACTGTTTTTTGGCTAATTCATAACCAGGATGCGACTTCAACCCTGTAAAAAGGTACCAAAATATTTAGGTTTTTCAAAAATAAGGGGCCATTCTGGTGATACCCTTACCAGGATGTTGGACTTTGAGAACCATAGGATGGTTTTCAAGAAATTCAGCAACTCTGAGACCACTTTCCATGTGCTGTTTCATTCTAACACTTAATGTTTTCAAGCCTCTTTCAACCAGGAAACAATCGAAAGGGGAGGGTATTCCTCCGGCAGCTAAAAACAAATTTTTGAGAAATCAACCCGACTTGAAAAGCTCCAGATCGCAAATAAATCATCTAAAAAGATTAATAGGTTCGTTACCGAATTGTATAAATTTCAAATCCGAGTAAATGGTTTCGTTATTTGTGACACAGGCACCCATAATGACATCGGCATGACCATTCATATATTTAGTTAATGAATACATTGAAATATCTGCGCCTAAAGCTAATGGTTTCTGTAAGAGAAGGCTCAAAAATCATTCCAAATCTTAGATCATAAATTCATAGTAATGAGACAAAAAATTATTGTTACTTGGAAGTACGAAGTTAAAAATGTATTATCTAAGACTACAATGATATCAGGATTCCTAGATTTGGCATATTGGACAATAGCTCTTACGTCAACAATTTTCATCATAGGGTTGGTCGGATTTTCTAGCCAAATTAACTGCGAAATACATTTACGATCAGAAATCTTCACCTTCATTTCCCAAGATTATCAAATAATAATAAAAATCTACTCTCTGGTCACCTTTGTATTCGGTTTCATTTTTTTATCCATATTCCGAACATCGGTTAAATCAACATATGATACACCGATACGAAATCGATTAGCTATTTTATTAAAATAACGATCAGTTCCTCCGTACACTTGGTCTGTGCAAATCACATGATCGTCAGCTCTTAATAAATGTACGATAGCACTTATGGCACTCATTCCAGATGAGAAAGTTAAACCGTATTTGCCTCCATCAAGGGAAGCTATATTTGTTTCCAAAATCTTTCGAGTAGGGTTATCAGATCGACTATAGATGAATTGCTACAAGAAAAATAAAAAATTATAAATTTAATTTTCAAGAGATTAGCTCCTCACTTTCAGGGAACTGTATCTGGACATTTGAAGAGAGGGACAGATGAGGAGATTCAAACTTGGAAATGACTTACTTTGAAGACCTTTCAGCCCTATTTCAGTCAAAAATCTAGAAATTTGGAACGAATTCGTATGAGAAGGTTTCAGATTTTAGTACATTAGGTATACAAAAAGGGAATAAGGTATTTTTTTTTGAAATGTAGGAGGAGGAAACTGAAAAATTATTCGGACCGTTACGTGAAAAGAACACGGAAAAAATTAGGGGTCTTTGGCTACGTTCACATAACATTGAAATAAGGAATAAGAAATAAGAAATAAGAAATAAAAGCGTGAGAAATATTTAGCTATGTTTTGATGCAGTTAATTCTGATATCTGATTGGAGGTAATTGTAAGTCAATTGAAAGTAAAATTTTTCATTTCTTAATTCTTATTTCTTATTTCTTATTTACAAAGTTTGTGAATAGACCCTAAGACTTGAACATTTTGAATTCTACCTCCCAATTTTACCAGATTTCTTTCAAGATTTTTCCAACCTTCAACTTTCCAAAATAAAGACGACCCTTGCTAATATAGATACACGTATTTAGAAAATTCTCAAAATAGAAGAGCTAGTCAAAAAAGCTACAGCTCATTTAAATATTTATTCAGTTGATTTACTGCAGTAAAATCGAACTTCACCTGATCTTCGTCCAGTACTACTTGCTTATAAATAGTGCTAAGGCCGATAGGTGGGACAATAGGCTGAGGAGACCATTCATCGGGCCACTTCGCAGCATGAATAGCCGCAGTAGAAAATTTTCTGTCTTCAGGTAATAAATCTCCGTTCGACATGATAATCTATTGAAAAATTGCAATTATTTTCAATCTTCAAAATAAAAAATCAAAGGAGGTTTCCTCTCTTTCGCAAATCTTTCCATAATTTTGTATATACCTGCACTGTCAATCAACTTTCCAAAAACAGAAAAAATGTGGGTAAGTTTCAGTCATACTCTAGAACAACTCACACCAAATATTTATCCAAAAAAGATAAATCCAGTCATTTCTTTCTATTGTAAATTTTAAATACTTCAATGGAACTTAAATTTTTTCAACAATAGAAAAAGGTACTTACATGCTGTAGGCATAAATTCAAACGAAAAAAAATGATATTACAAGCGAGTAAACATCATCAAATTTACATTTTTTAATCCTTCAAACCTTGAAAACGCCACCAATAAGAATTATGTACACGTAATTTTACAAGATTACTAATCGCGCTTGGGCACAGAACAACAAATTATAATTTAGATCACCCCCACAATGATCATTCGAGTATGAAAGCGTAGAAAAAACGATTTTTTCGGCCACAGAAAGTCAATTTTTTTTTAAAACGTTATAGATTTAATCTTTGGAGTACATATTTGCGAATAAAGTAAACATGAACTACTTAATATCATACCTCAAACCATAAACGATCATGAATACGTAGTAGGTACTTGGAAATATTTTAATCTTGTTGACGCGATAAAAAGCAGAAGTACTTACAGAGTCTAACTTATATCATCTATTTTTTAAAACACAAATTAAATCCTAATTTTGTACTATATTTACAAAAAGAGGAAGGTGAAAAGGTGGATCCAGAAAAAACTAACACCCCAGAATGTAAACATATAACCAGCGGCAATAACTTTGGAAGAAAGAATCTGAGGAAGTCAGATTTTTCTATGTATCTACTACAAATTTGTTAAAAAAACACTCAAAATTCGAATAGGTTCGTGTCTCTCTTATTTTTATTGCTATTCATTTCATTCAATCAAGTATAATTACTTAAATTGTGAATTTTTGAAAACACGGAGTTGAGTATTTTTTCTAAAAATTCAGTAATTTTTGAGTAGGATGAAATTTAAAAAAAAAAACATGAGAAAAATTTGAAGGAATCTGGATTTTAAAAAATTTCAACTTTTTGATTTTCAAACTGACTTTTGACTGAATAATTGGAAGGAATTTCTCGGAACATGAAATTGAAATTGGTGGGAAAATCAAAATTGAAAAAATTTAGGTTTTACTATTTTAAAATTGGAAATTGGGTACAGTTTCAAAAAAATGTGCAATAAAGTGATTGAAGAAATTTGAATTAAAAAAATTTGAACTCAGAAATTAAAAATAAAATTGGAACATTGCTCATTGAAATCCCATTTATGGTAAGAATGATCAGAGGCTGCCTTTTTTAAAAATTTAATTCAATTCAATTCAATCTACGAATGTTTCTGGAGACATTTTATCAAAAAATTGGTAGGTACCTGAAAAAATCTAAGTTTTTGAAAAAATCAATGGAATTTTACTTCCCTAACATCCCTTAGAAAATCACCTCTGATAAAAGCATTTGAAAAAAAAACTACTTTTCTTTTTTTTTTTCTGGAGGAAGCCGGAATTGAGTGTACGTATCGATGTACAATACTAGGAAAACGAGGTCTTCCATATCGACTTAAGGGTTTAAAATTGATAACCACACAAACCTACGTATTTATTTTCAAAAAATAAAAAAAAAACACCAGGACTAATATTGAGAATATTTTTTTCATCGTTCAAGTAAATGAGCATTTGATACCGGATAGATACAGATACCTAGTTAGAGCTACAGGTTGTAGGTAAATACTAGCTACCAACTAGGTACATAACAGCTGCGATGCTTCAATCAAACAAAACTTTTATTTCCTTTTAGCCATTTGGACTGCCATCAAAGCATGATTCAAATCTCCAATAAGATCTTTTGCTGATTCTAAACCGACTGAGACGCGGATCAAGTTTTCAGTAATGTCTAGTTTTTCACGAACAGCAGGTTCAATGAAGCTATGTGATACTAAACATCTGAAATTAAAGTTTGAAGCTTAGTTGTAAATATAAATAGGCCAGTATTTCTTTTGAAAAAATGAAGTTGTCATCGATCCTTACGGAACAGTGATGGAACTTTCGAAACCTCCCAAACTTGCAGCGCAAACGAAATACTTTAAATTTTTTATCAATATTTTCGTGTCCTTGAGATCGCCTTTGAGATAGAATGATAACATGCCACTATATCCAACCCACTGTTGTTTAGCAAGTTCATAACCTGGATGTGATTTTAACCCTGTAAAATATTTTTGAATATTCATAATTTTCCGAAATTGAAGAATCACTTGAAATATGTACTATTGCATTCTCACCCGGATGTTGGACTTTGAGCACCATAGGATGGCCTTCAAGAAATTCGGCAACTTTAAGACTATTTTCCATGTGCTGTTTCATTCTAATACTTAAAGTTTTCAAACTCCTCTCGACCAGGAAACAATCAAATGGAGACGGAACCCCTCCGGAAACTAGAAATTAAATTTTTGAGAAAATCTAGCTCATTTTGAAGAAACCAGTATCACAATAAAAATCTAGATCCGTATTACCATATTGAATAAATTTCAATCCCGAGTAAATAGTTTCACTGTTGGTGACAGCGGCACCCATAACAACATCTGTATGCCCATTCATGTATTTACTCAAAGAGTACATCGAAATATCTGCGCCTAATGCTAATGGTTTCTGTACGAAAAGACTCAAAAATCATTCCAAAAATCCAAATAAATTCATAATGATAAATCAAAAAAAAATTATCATCACTTGGAAATACGAAGTTAAAAAAGTGTTATCTACGACGACAATCACATCAGGATTCTTGGATTTGGCACATTGGACTATTGCCCTAATATCGACAATTTTCATCAACGGATTGGTCGGATTTTCTAACCAGATTAACTGTGAAATAATTAAGAATCAGAAGCCTTTATTCTTCAGAATTACCCAGAGGCAATAAAATTCTACATTTTTATTACCTTGGTATTCGATTTCATTTCTTTATCCAAATTTTGAACAACGGTTAAATCAACAAATGACACGTCGATGCGAAATTTACGAGCTATTTTATTAAAATACATATCAGTTCCTCCATACACCTGATCCATGCAAATCACATGATCGTCAGATTTTAATAATTGTACAATTGAATTCGTGGCATTCATTCCAGATGAAAAAGTTAAACCATATTTTGCACCCTCTAGAGAAGCTATGTTAGTTTCCAAAATTTTTCGTGTAGGATTATCAATTCTACTGTATATGTATTGCTGAGGTCATGGAAAAAAATATAATCATTATTTTGATTTTTTGTAAGTGGATATTGATGCATACTCATCAGTCAGTTTTTTATTCAATGTCCACTCTCACCTGAACTTCATCAAGTTCCAACTGCTCGTAAGTAGCGCTCAGAGCGATAGGATGGATAATAGCCTTTGAAAACCATTCTAAATCGGACGAATTTGTGGCATGAATTGCTGCAGTAGAAAAATTACCGTCTTCGGGTAAAAACTCTGTGTCTGACATGGCAGTCTGAGGAATATAGGTATTAAAATCTATCAATATTATCCCCCCTTTTTTTTAAGAAATAAAAAGAAAAGCGGTGAAATAATCACAAAAATAAACATAAAAAATTGAGATGTCGAACTTAACAGCAAGGCTGGTGACCTAAATTTAAAAAGCACTTACTTTATAATTTATACAACACCTCCAACAAAATAAACTCACGCAGAAGCAGTAATTTCATCAAAATAATAATATACCTAGACACTGGAAATTTCAGATTCAACGCACAGAATTATTTCAAATATATATCATGAACGCAGCTGCTTTAGAATGAATTTTAACCAGACACAAATATACCTATGTAAGTAAGTACATATGTATGTAGGTATCAAAAATGAGTAAATATCATAAACTTCACTCTTTTCATATTTCAAGAGCAATACGCGATTAAAAACTTTTTTGGAGCCTTGAAAACGCCGACACCAAAATTGAATTTTTATTGCCAATATCAAGACGTGCTCTCTGTAGTACTTTAACCATTTTTTTCTTCAAGAATTCAAGACACAAAACCGATTTGTAATCAGCCATAGAATTACTTTATCCATTATACAAAAGTTATCTCCACTTCATTTTTAAAATTCAACGATTTCGAAATCCAGATGACGACAAAGTAACAAAGAAAGCAATACCTACATATTTATTTTTACAGTGATTACGAATTTAATGTTCGAAACTTGGATAAGTAGATATTGATACCACCTCCACGAAACGCAGACGTGCTACAGGTACTCGAAAAAATATTACTCAATTCTTAGAGCGTGATGAAAAACATAAGAGCTATATACGTTTATTAAAAACATATTTTTTATTTAATTCGGAACGAATTGGCCAAGTTCGGTAGGTTGACAAAGGAAGGTAGCTCTCTCACTTCAAATTAGTAAAAAAATCACTGAAAAAAGTCAGAAATGCGTAAATTTTTTGAGTTCCAGCGGATTTTTCAGAGAATTTCAGATTTTTTAACAGTCTTTTCAGATGTTTTTCAGTGATTTTCGACAATTTTCAATTTTCATTGACTTATAAACGAGAGAACGAGAGTAGTGGGTCTGAGTGTATACAAGAGAGGTGCTGCAATCAATCAAGAGCCTGTTTCTTTTTGGCCATCTGGACTGTTAACAAAGCATGATTCAGATCTTCAATAAGATCTTTTGCAGATTCCAAACCAACCGAGAGACGTATTAAATTTTCAGTAATTCCAAGTTTTTCACAAACCGAGGGTTCAACATCGCTATGAGACATTAGACATCTGTAATTGAAACCCAATTGTGAGTATAAATCAATCAGTGGTATGAAGTTGAGAAGATGTAACATTCTAAAGTAGATTCTTACGGAACACCGATTAAACTTTCGAAACCTCCCACACTTGCAGCGCACACAAAATACTTCAAATTTTTAATCAATATTTTTGAGTCCTCGAGATTGCCTTTTAGGTAAAATGATAATATTCCGCTATATCCAGACCATTGTAGTTTAGCAAGTTTGTAACCCGGATGTGATTTCAACCCTGCGGGAAAAAATGGTACCTAAATAGTAAATTCTCAAATGTGCATACACTTTTCAAACATTATAAGTCTAATGAGGCCCTTACCAGGATGTTGAACTTTGAGCACCATTGGATGACTTTCAAGAAATTCAGCAACTTTGAGACCATTTTTCATATGTTGTTTCATTCTAATGCTCAACGTTTTCAAACCCCTTTCAACCAGGAAACAATCAAATGGAGAAGGAACTCCACCGGAGACTGGAAATTAGATTTTTGAGAAAATTGTCCTCATTTTGAGGTAGGCAGTATAATGCGGTCATTTATGGTAAAAAAAAAGCCCGAACCCAAAAAATTAGCAGGAAGGATGTGCTGTTTGCATGCTGAGTAGGACACGTAAATATTTTAATATTCCCGAACTTATCTAAAAGTGGTCCATATTTTGTCGCCATTTTGGAGAAAGACGGTTCAAATTTCGGTTTTCGGCTAGAACTTTCGAAATTGATATGAAAATGAAATTAAGTATGAGAAAAGTTGTAGACCATTAAAAAACGAATAACTTTGTCATTCATCATTTTTTCCTAGGACGTCACGTGGAGGAGCTGGGCCTTCCGAAACCTTGGATTCAAATAGAGCTCCACAAAAGGAAGCTCAAAATTCGTGAAAAAGTTTTGAACGCTCCGGCACTTTCTTTTTTCTTTTTGCAATAGCTCGGCCACAAAAGCACGCAGGAAAAAAAAGTAAAATATTCATCTTTGACGTCTTAGCCCAGGAAAAATAGAATCGAAAAATATATGTTGGTTGAAATTTTTTTGAGGTCATTTTTTTGCTGAAAAAACAGCGATCTATATACTTTGAAAGGAACCTTAGGGTGGTTAAACACATTAAATGAAAAAGTTGATGGGCTAGTCGGATTTGCCATCTCAAAATGTATACAGAAAACATGAAATTTTTCGAAATTTATATTATGGGGTGATTTTAAATTCGAAAAGCTCAGTTTTTTGCCATTTTAGTCAAAAATGCTCAACTTTGGGGAGCAATGGTTCAGCTCCCGGAGGTTGGGTGAGCTGAAATTTTATAGGAGTGTACTTTTACAGCCATCTAACCTTCCACCCGAATTTAAGCGAATTCGATGCAAAACAATTTTCTCCCTAGCAATGGGTTCACCGTCCTCAAAAAAGCAATAGATTGGGGGTGGTGGGCTGGTGGGTTTTTACCACTGACTCTGGACATCATATAGAAGCTTTTTCAGCAATAAAATTTCGACTAACATATTTTTCTTTTTTCAAAGTACACTTCTCTTGGGCTATGTGCCGAACTAATTTTTTCAATTTTGCAAAGAAGCTCAGCTACGATTGGGGAAAAAAGCGACGTTTCGTTTCATACACAGCGGTCACCTCCCTCCACCACTTCGAAAGGATCGGTTCGATTTTTTCTCATTCTACATACTAATCGGATGTACTGCGCTGAAGAAGCGCGTCTAAAAGATGATTATAGGTAACCCGATTTTTGGCGATCTTTAATGCTAATAGGAAATTTTTTAAATTGGTCATTTTTGGAAGGCCCCAACTCCCTCTCCCCAGTCCCCCATGACGAACTAGAGACAAATGATAAATTACCAAGTTCTGTACAACTTTTGTCTTGGTTTTATTTTCATAAATTCTCACTTTCGAATGTTATACTTATTGTCGAAAAACCGGAATTTAAACTTCTTGTCCCCCAAAAGAGGGACAAAACATGCAACAATTTTAGGGAAGTTCGCGAATATTGAAATACGTACCCTAGTGAGCTTATATACAAAACTTTCCCTTACTGCTAATTTTTTTTTGGGCCAAAACATAAAATGACCGTACTGTATAAAGTAATAATAAAAATCTACATTCAAAATATTACCAAATTGTATAAATTTCAATCCCGAGTATAAAGTTTCGCTGTTGGTGACAGCGGCGCCCATAACGACATCAGCATGGCCATTCATATATTTACTTAACGAATACATTGAAATATCTGCCCCTAAAGATAATGGTTTCTGCAACGAATGACTCAAAAAATCATTCAAAATTCTAAAATAAATTTATAATGACAGCTCGAAAAATGATCATTACTTGGAAATACGAAGTTAAAAAAGTGTTATCTACGACGACAATCACATCAGGATTCTTGGATTTGGCACATTGGACTATAGCCCTAATATCGATAATTTTCATCAACGGATTGGTTGGATTTTCCAGCCAAATTAGCTGTGAAATAATTAAGAATCAGAAGCTTCAATTTTTCAAGATCACCAAGAGCAATAAAATTCTACCCCTTGATTATACCTTGGTATTTGATTTCATTTCCTTATCCAAATTCTGAATATCAATCAAATCGACAAAAGATACGTCGATGCGGAATCGATTAACTATTTCATTAAAGTACTGATCAGTTCCTCCATACACCTGGTCCATGCAAATCACATGATCGTCGGATCTCAATAACTGTACGATTGAATTGATGGCATTCATTCCGGATGAAAAAGTTAAACCATATTTTCCACCATCCAGAGCAGCTATAGTAGTTTCCAGATTTTTTCGACTAGGATTATCAGCCCTGCTGTATATGTATTTCTGAGATCATGAAAGAATAACAATTTTGATTTTTTAAAATTTGACATAAAATAGTCAACTTTATGCATTTAAAGCCCAATCTCACCTGGGCTTCACCGGGTACTAATCGCTCGTAAGTAGCACTGAGACTGATGGGTTGGACAACAGGCTTTGAAAAGCCTTCAAAATCGGACGAATCTGCAGCATGAATAGCAATAGTAGAAAAGTTGCAGTCTTCGGGTAACAAATCTGTGTCTGGCATGATGTGGTCTAAAGAATAAGATCGATCACTTTTCACTTTTTTTCTTTCTTAAAAAAAAAAAATGAAGAAGAAACTGAAAGACTTTGGAATAATTACAGAAATGAGAAAAAATTTCAGATTTCGAATTTGATAATTACATCAAAAAAAAAGAAAAGGAGTTAAATAAAAAATTAAAGCATTGCTTACAATGGTAAATTTTGGATCCAACGGTACGAAATTACTTCCAAGATGTTTTAGAATAAAATTTACTTAAGCAATAAAACTAAGCTGATTATCATCGTAAAATTCACATATTATCTCATTTTCAGATTTCAAAACGAACTAAAGCCTTGAAGATGCCGACAAAAGAATGGAAATTTTACTGCATAATTACTTTTTATACCTAACCACTTTTTTCTTTCAAAACTTTGAAACAAAAAATCAATTGTAATTTGTAATCGGTCACAGAGTGACAAAATATGATATCGATTTCAATTTATTCAATTCAAGTAGAAGTAAGTAATCCTCACTTTAATTTTAAAATTGAAAAATTTCTATGAAAGAGATCATTGTTTTGAAATTCTGATGACAAAAAAAAGATAAGAAACATAGACAATTTTCTTTTTTTTTTTGCAATAGCTAACTTCTTTCAACAAAGATTATGGGTTTAATAAAGAATTAAATTTATCTGACTTCTGGACACATTTCAAATATGTAAGTTTAAAGTATCAAATAATCGCGAAGTGGGTATCGAAGAGAATTAATTGAATAATGCTTCATTTACATATTTCTTGTTTTCACATCATTGACGTATCTTTACATAAGCGTAGGTATGCTAAATAATTATTTTTTCAGCGACTTTTCACTGATTCGAAATGAGAGGGCGTTATTTCAACTGAAAGACAGCATAATTTTTCGATGCATTTGTACTTCGGACGGAATTTTTTGCATATTAACACGAATCTGTATTACAATAAAATAGCTCAGAAAACCAGTAGATTAGAACACAAAGTTTTGCAAGTGGATGTTTCGAAAGAAATACTTATTTTAGGTAATAAAAATCATTCAATAAAAAATTAACGAGCTTGTTTCTCAAAAATTTCATATCATGGATAGGTAATTATAGGCATGTTCAAATAAAACTTTTTTTTTTCGAACCACAATCAGTGACAACCATGGAAAAACGTAATCAACGTTTTTTTCAAAATGTGAAAACTGAAAACACTTCAAAAATTTTTAATGATATAACTTTTTTTTAAAATAAACTTCAATCCGATTTTCATTCTTTATTTGTAAAATATAGGTATTTCAGAATAAATTTTTTCAAGTTTTTTCATGTTTAACAAAATGTCATTGCGTCATTGATCTGAAAATTTGGCCTTCAATGATCTTGATAAAAATTAATTTTCAGTAAGTAAGAAAATGTTCAAAAGTGATTTTAAAAAAAAAATCAAAATTATAATTCTGGATTGAAAAAATGGGGAAAATGGTACGTTTGATTGAAAAATTTTGGCATTTCTGTCAGAATTTTGTGATTTTTGCTTTTTCAGTACCTAAGCCAACTTAGCTCCGGTACGTGTTTTCAAGAAATTGAAAGAAACTGCATTTATGGGAATACCAGACTTAAGCATCGAAAAGAGAATGAGTACGCGCGTGCAATTCTCATTGTCTGAGATTCTCCCCCCCCTCCTCCAAAAAAAAAGGTCGATTGCATAAATGGTAGGGTGAAAAAGAAGTGAACATATTTTCAAACGATTTCATATTCCAATCAAACTAAATCAAAAATTCTTTGAATGGCTCTAGGGGATTACAATACAAGGCTAAAAAATTGGGCACAGGCGTTACAAAAAAATGAGGGTTGAAAAAAAATGAAACGACCGCGGCTGGCGTCATGCTGCAGTCTCAACCACAGAACTGCAAGCACAGTTATCGAATTGTGAATTTAAAGGGGCAAATGTATTTATTCAAATTCAAAGAGTTTTCTCAACGTCTGCCTATGCCTGGATTTCCTTTCAAAGAAAGAAAAAAAAATAACGGAGCGGATTTAAGGAATAATTTCTTTATTTTTTAGGTACGTAGGTATCAGATAATGGATAGGTAGGAAGTTCTACATTATAGGTGGTAGATTAGGTACAAACATATTAACTGAGATACTGCAATCCAACAAAGGCCTATTTCTTTTTGGCCTTCTGAACAGCCAACAGAGCATGATTTAGATCCTCGATAAGATCATCTGCTGATTCTAAGCCAACAGAAAGACGTATCAAATTTTCAGTAATTCCTAATTTTTTACGAACACAGGGTTTAACGACGCCATGTGACATTAAAAATCTGCAATTGAAACCCAATACCAAAAATTATAAAATTAGAAAAAATAATTTTTAAAAAAATAAATAAATTGTAAAATAGATCCTTACGGAACACCGATTAAACTTTCGAAACCTCCTAAACTTGCAGCGCAAACAAAATACTTCAAATTTTTAATCAGTATTTTTATATCTTCGAGATCACCATTTAGATAAAAAGAAAGCATGCCACTATATCCAGACCATTGTCGTTTAGCAAGTTCATAACCGGGATGTGATTTCAACCCTGTGAAAAAAGTATTCAAATATTTAGGGTTGTCGAAAATAAAGGACCCCCTCGCCTTCTGATGATACCCTTACCAGGATGTTGTACTTTGAGCACCAAAGGATGGCTTTCAAGAAATTGAGCGATTTTAAGACCACTTTCCATGTGCTGTTTCATCCGAATACTTAACGTCTTTAAACCTCTTTCAACCAGGTAGCAATCAAACGGAGAAGGAACCCCTCCGGAAACTGAAATTTAATTTTTTTGAGAAAATCTGTCTCCCTTTGAGGAAACCAGCCCTCTAATTAAAATCTAGATCCGTATTACCGAATTGTATAAATTTCAATTCCGAGTAAATAGTTTCACTATTCGTGACAGCGGCACCCATAACAACATCAGCATGACCATTCATATACTTAGTCAACGAGTACATCGAAATATCTGCGCCTAAAGCTAAAGGTTTCTGTAATAAAATGGATAAAAATCATTCCACATCTCGTAACCAAAATCAAAAATTCCTAACGGTAGCTCGGATGGAAATTAATGAGTATTACTTGGAAATATGAGGATAGAAATGTGTTATCTACGACGACAATAACGTCAGGATTCTTAGATTTGGCCAGTTGCACTACAGCTCTAATATCGACAATTGTCATCAAAGGATTAGTCGGATTTTCCAGCCAGATTAACTGTAACATAGATAATGAATAATCCGGAGCTTCACTCTCGAGAGAATATTAATTGACAGTGAAATTCTACACTCGTATCACATTACTTTGGTATTCGGTTTAATTTCTTTATGCAAATTTCGAACATCGGATAAGTCAACAAATGATACGCCAATGCGAAATTTAGGGGCTATTTTATTAAAATACAGATCAGCTCCTCCATATACGTAGTTTGTGCAAATCACATGATCGTCGGAATTTAATAATTGTATGATGGAATTTATGGCGTTCATTCCAGATGAAAATGTTAGGCCATATTTTCCACCGTCTAGAGCAGCTATACTAGTTTCCAAAGTTTTTCGAGTTGGGTTATCAAGTCTGCTGTACGTATATTGCTGAAGACATGAAAAAAAATTACAAGTTTGAAGGTAAAATTAGTCATGAGTGCGTCGCAGCGATGTGTGCTCATATCAGGTCAGTTTGATTCAAAGCATATTTTTACCTGGTTTTCATCAGGTGCTAATAGCTCGTAAGTAGCACTCAGACCAATAGGAGTGGAAATGGCTTTTGAAAGCCATTCTAAATCAGACGAATTTCCGGCATGAATAGCCGTAGTAGAAAAGTTACTGTCTTCAGGTAAAAAATCTCTAGCTGACATGATAGTCTGAAGAGTAAAAACATTGATCAATAATTATCACTTATTTCCTTCTTTCATTCTTTTTTTTTTGTTGATAAAAAGGAAAATAAAATTAGTATTATGCAACTAGGAAAATAAGTTATTTCCCGAGTTGCAAACTATATTTTTCAATTCAGAGGGAGAAAAACGCGAATTGAAGCACCGCGAAAGGGAATAAAGTATCTAGCGTTTTTCTCCCTCTACAACGAAAACATTTTTTCCAATCAAAAAAAAAAAAAAGAAACAATACGAATAAAAACTGTTTATAAATAATAAATAGGAATAACTCATCACCGAATTTACAAAAAAAGCATAATTTAAAAAAAATGAAAACTTAGGCACTGCTTACGATTGTGAATATTAGATTCAGCGGCGCGGAATTATTCCAAATAAGAAATTTAAACGCAAAATCTTTGAAACAAAATTCAACCAGAGAAAAAAAGTATCACAAACGAATACATAAATATCGTAAAATATGCATTTCTGAAACCTTGAAGATATTGACAATTATAATGAAAATTTTACAGTGTATTGTACTCTTTATATCAAATAATATTTTTCTACGAAGAATTCGAGACAAGAAACCAATTGTAATTTATAATCGGTCACAAAGTGACAGCTTATAATTTTGATTTGATTTTATTCTTCACAAGTAAATTTAATCCTCATTTTAATTTTAAAATTGAAAATTTTCAATGAAAGAGATCATTGTTTTGAAATCCCGACGACCGAAAAAAAATAAGAAAGATAGACAATTTTTTGTTTTTTTCAACAGTAACTAATTTATTTATACAGAGATTATGGGTTTACGTATTCGAGTTTGAAGTGTGGATAAATAGTCACTGATACCACAACTTCAAAGCGTAGATGAGTTATAGGTACTTGGAAAAATACATTATATCCTTAACCCGCCGACACCACACATGTGACAAATGTCACGGACCGGTTTTTTTCTTGCGTTACGCGGGCAGGATCGAGTGATCAGGTGGTAACGCCTCCTTGTACCTATGCGCGCTTACCCCACCGATCATTTCCGCGGATTCGCAAATTGCCTACTTTTTCATTTGAAGGGGCAGACATTTTCGTAATAAATCTGGACTGGCTCGAATTTTAATTTTTTTTGCTCCTCAAATCAAAAGGATCGGCAAATTGTTATACACGAACGAGTAGGGCATAGATACACAAATATCTGTCGGGTAGCAAATTCATCCCCTCCACTTTTCATTCAATGCAAAAAAAATGGGAATAAAAACGAAAAAAACGTATTTTTTCTAAAATTTCTGCCCCTTCAAAAACAAAAGTAGGCAATTTGTCCAACAAGGGAGATGAAACGTTGAACATTTATGTACACCCCCTTGAAGTTATAATGCCATACCAAACTTTGGTCCAGCGCTAGAAAATTATTCGGTAAACAACTTTTTTTGAAGTGTGGTGTCGTAGGGTTAAGGTATGACAGAAAATATAGGAATGTGCAAGTGATAGTTTCACATTAATTTAATCTGACACGAACATAGGGCCTAGTTCGGCAAGTGACGAAAGAGGAAAGAAAGAAAGAAGGAAGAAATCTATTTTATTTCGATCGCCAGGCAGCTTTTCGTTAGATACGAATACGATAAGAATTTTTTATGCACATTTATGACGTTGAGCTTTTATTTTTCAATCTTCAAATCATTGGAAAGAAAATCACAGAGGCCAATAATGCTGACAAAAATTCAATTTTGAGTCGTTAGTTTTTCTGAGGTGTCGAATCCGAAAATAAATTTGATTTGGGGTCAGCTTCTTCCGAAAAGTACCCATTTGGAAAAGAACAAGGTTGCATCTCTAAAAATTCAACATTTTTTCAACATTTCGATTCAACTTACGGATTTTTATAGTTCGCGAGTAGACTAAAAAATATTCAATTTTGAAAAAAAAATTGAGCAAGTCCCCCACCAGGGGTGAGAGGTTTTGAATACCTATTCCAAAAAAATGCAGGTATAAATTCGTCAAAAAATCGAGGAAAAATTATTGCTGTTTCAATCAGATTGCATGAAAAGTACCTAAATAAAGTGTACAACTAGTCTTGGCTTCTGCGAAAAAGAGGAGACTCTGATGAAAAAAAATTACTGTGGAAAGTCGAGCACTTCACGTACCCAGGAATCATGAAAAACTTTTTTCCCACCACTTTTTCGTTTTCTGATCAAATTTGGATGCCTATACGTAGGGTTAGGAAGATCTGACCAAGAAACAAATTGTTATTCGAAGAAATTTTTTTTATAGATATTACTTTCAACTGGAGACTCTTTAAAATTCTCCTTCCTCCTCTCCCTCCCTTCTCACAAAAAGTATAAAAAAATTGAAAAATCTTACATTCCTTCGACAAAAGTTATATGTACTTCCAGAATTCACCTACCTTCCTACCTACCTACCTACATAAAAAGATGCGGGTATATTTTTAAAAAATGAGATCCAAACGATTTTAATCTTTAAAAAGGTCAACTTTAAACTTATAATAATTAATTCATACTTCAAATCGATTCTGAATGTGCTTCCCATAAATGAAGAAAACACCCCCCCCCCCTTATAATTCAAAGCAAAAATTAGTCTATACGTAAGGTATAGCGAAAAGGTTCACAATATTCTTATAAATTTTAAAAGTTGTGAAGGTGGAGAAAGGGAAGGAAATGAATTTGTTCGTTGTTTATTATTTTTATAACGAGACATAAAATGTGCACATGACATCAACTGAATCGATCAATTGTTCGATCATTCTCGAAACCTAATACAGGGTGTCTACCAATTTTGGAAAATCGAAAATCGCGACTTTTTTTCGTGATTTTTTCCAGACTTTTCACACCGTGTTCCAAAATTTTACAACCCTCGAAATTTAAAAAAGGAATAGAAAAAAATTACTAAATCTAATTTGAATTCAATAAAGGCTTCAAAACGAAGGAAAACATTCAAACTGATCAAAACATCACCAAAATTTTTTTACCACACGTTTTTCATCTGAAATTAGAATAAATAGGAAAGGGTTTCCTTAACGTAAAACGGAATGCTGTTCACTTATTCTCCGTCTCTTACCCAGCTCATTTTTTTTAAATTTCGTCACCAAAAACATCACGAAAGGTTTTTAATCAAAATTAAAAAAATTTATTTTCTGCCACCCTTGAATTACTTTTCATCAAATTCACAAAGGCGAAGAGTGTTCTCCACTCAACAGGGCAATAAATATGTAGATAAAATTGAAATGAAACAGAATCACTGAATCAGTTTGAGAAAAGCGTTATTATGATTGACATTGTAAATTTTTTTATAATTTCAAAAGACCCAGAGGCAGATATTCTTCAAGTTTAGTCTGGGACTCTGGGATTGAGACATTTAAGACTTGAGACGTTCAAGACTTTTCCACTTCAATCTGGGAAGTAGATATTAACTGGAACTATAAACTCTGAATACGCATTTCAAAAAAAGAGGGCATGGGCCCACCGGACCACGAAAAAAATTTCAAAATTGAACCAACTCGAACGCCATCTATCATCACTTTGAAGAAATACTCAAACTACGAAACATCATTACAAAATCAAATCTCACACAAAACGACCGTGGATTTGTAAACATAACAAAAAAACTTTATCTAGAAAATTTGACCGATTCAAATTTCGCAAGTGTATCAAATTATAGAAAATTCAACAGTTATTTTTTGATAAAATCGTTCGTATTGAAAATTTATCAGATTTGTGACCAAATTCATGTTATAAAATGGAACAAAATCATCAAACTGGTAAGTACCGCACGTACAGAACATTACCATTAATTACACTCTACTCATTTTGTACTCCCTCAACGTTCGAATATGGTAATTTACTCGATAATTGGTTTATTTAAAATGCTAATAAATTGCACCGTCGAACGATGATTACAGTCGTACTGTAAGACTTGTCGCGAATTTTTAGCTAGCTTATTCATTTCTTATTATACACCATATTATTGCGTCAATTTGATGCAATATGCCTATATTTTAATTATCCTATCGACTGAGAAAACATCGTTATGGAAACGAGATTGCATTTTATATTTACAGGTGCCAGTGATAAGGGACCTGTTGAGTCGTCCGAGGCCAATGGCGAACAAAGTAAGCACTCGAATGACGTTCACATTGACAGTGAAGTAATACATAATGGGAATTTTTCATTCTTTTTACAGGTGGTAACAAAGACAAACAAGGCATTGTAGGCGTTTCTCCGATACCGAAAAACATTTCTGCAGGTGACAATCGTTCGATTCGTTTAACAATATTTCGCAAATCTTTCTTAATCGAATATGTTTTCAGATGGCGAAAAAGCTGACGAAGAACCCGGCGAGATTTTGATCAACGATGTAGATGCTGAGGTATGTACGAGCAGTAGTCAATTGATTATTTATCACTTACCCATAGATCTGCACAGATGATGATTTTTCAGGAACTGAACTTCAACCATTGCCGAATCACGAAATTGGAAAATCTGAACGAGCTGAAAAACATCCAAAGATTATATTTCCGTTGGAATTTGATCAAGAAAATTGAAAATCTAGATAGTCTGAGCAATCTAGTCGAGCTCGAGTTGTACGATAATCAGATCACAGCGATTGAGAATTTAGATCAATTGGTCAACTTGGAGTAAATAGTTATGATTAATATCATTATTCAGATGTGTTATGTTGTCTCTAACGAAATCTACGTTACAGAATACTCGATTTAGCATTCAACCGAATAACCGAAATTAAAGGTCTCGATAAATTGGTCAATTTGAAGAAATTATTTCTGAGTGCCAATAAAATATCAAAAATTGAGAACTTGAGTGGCTTGAAGAATTTAGAATTACTCGAACTGGGCGATAATAAAATAAGGGTAAGTTTTCCATTCATTTTCGCCGCTGGCGCCGCTATCGACTGTGTTTTATAAATTAATGCTCTTTTGTTGAACCACAAATAGAAAATCGAGAATATCGGAATGTTGACGAACCTTACGAAACTGTACTTCGGTAAAAACAAGATCACGAAAATTGAAAATCTGGAAACTCTGACCAATCTGACAATCCTCAGCGTCCAAGTACGTAGAATTACATTACGACTGATGACTTAACGACAGTTGAATAATCAATTTCAATATTCTAGGCGAATCGAATAACCAAAATCGAAAATATCTCAGCTTTAAGTAAACTGGAAGAGCTTTACTTATCAGAAAACGGTATCAATGTCATAGAAGGGCTTGAAAGCAACCCTACGCTAACAACAATCGATCTGGCGTATAATAAAATCACGACCATTCCTAACTTGAGTTATCTACCGGATTTACAAGATTTATGGGTAATTATCGTCGTAATTATTTTCCATTTTCACGAGTATCATTAAAATTACTAACGCTTTTACAGTTGAACAATAACGAGATAAATTCGTGGAAGGATGTGGATAATTTAAACGCGAACAAAAAACTAGAAACGTTGTACTTGGAACATAATCCATTGGCCAACACCGCGGATTATCGAAGAAAAGTAAAGCTAGCTTTACCTCAGTTGACTCAGTTGGATGCAACTTTACTAAGGTTATTTTTTGGATCTTATTTTTCATCATTTTTAGCGAATGGTATGTTAATGGTGTTCGTATCTGTGTTGCAGATGAATTCAAAGCTGAAGTGCGCCGGACATCGGTATTATCGTCGATTTAATTCTTGTATTTCTTATCTAACTATCACTTTGTAGTAAAATTTGTTAAAGGAGGATCTGTTTACGCATTTATTAAACTACTTTCATTTCGGTATGTTCATGTTGGCGTTGTTTGTTTTCGTTGCGATGAAGAGTATCGAATAAAGTTTCATTCAGATTCTATCTTTTATCCGTTCATTAAGTTATGTTTACGAGATATGTTGATTGAGAATAAACCCATTTTTAATACTATGTACCGTCTTACATTTGTTGCTCGGAAGAGATACTCACCTTTCGTTGAAATGTTACTTCACGGAACACAGCTCTACAGTTTCAATTTTACGTGCAAGCGAAAGCTAATTAGTGTTTTGAAGGCATAATGATCATATTACTTGGTAAGTAAAAGATCTTAAAAAACCGAGACTAGAATAACGCGCGAAATTAGAAGTCATTTTCACTAACATATTCACCGGTTGGAACTTCATTTTACGAAATATTACAACTCGAAAATATAATAAGCAGAATAACTACGGTCGGTAGTAATTATGAAATAGCTCCAAATAACACTTGAGGCAGTATAACACACTTTAAAACTTAATTATATAAGTAACAATCAACCGAAATTTCAATTTTTCTTTTCAAACGATAATTAATAGCAGAAGTTAATACGGACGCCATAAACAACTGAAATCAGACCTGCCACTCTTTCGCGACGCAACACGTGATATAGAATCAGTGTTGCCATATTTAAAACTGAAATTCATCATCAAATTTTTAATTAAATGTATTTAGGTTTAGGAAGCTTTTTTTCGAATTGAATGTTGAAAACGATTTTAAATAGAAACGAAATAGCGGATAGCGGCGAATTTCAAATTTCAAAACAGTTATTTATGATATTACAGCTTTACAGCATTATTCCCAGGTTCGATTCGAATTAAAAATGTAAAACTGCCCAAACGAAGTACGAGATGTTCAAACATCTTTCAACAATGTGAAAAACATTCACTATGCTATCTTCTCAATTTCATACAATTTAATAAATATTTTCAACATACTCGACAGTCGAAGCCAACTATCACTAATCACAGTTCATTAATCAATACGAAGTCAAAACGGATCACTAATAAACAAAAATGTAAGAAAAAAAAGAATAATAGGCCCTAATGTGATTTTAATCTACACCCGGAAAACTAATTATGATTGATTTCAATTAAATAATAAATATCACGTAAGATTCTTCAAGCTTCTTTGTAATCTTCGCGACGAAGCAGTTCGCCTTCATCCATCGGATCAATCACGGTTCCCAACTTTGTGACAACCGGAGGAGCAATCATTTTCTGATGAGCTGTTTCTGGTAACCATGTCCGACCAATTGGTGCTCTAATTGTAGCTTCATAATCTTTTACAGAATTGAAAGGGAACGGGAGTTCATTCACCTGTATCATATAAATACACGATTAGAAATGGTCGATTACATATTATTCACTTACATTGTTTCTGTTATTTTTCAAACATGTAATATTACCATATGCTCCTTGATTTTATCGTTTTTCATTTCATTTATAACGACATGGCCTTTATTGGCATCCTTACGAGGAGGAGCTTTAGGAACTCTGAATAGCAATCTTTTATTAATTCTTTTACGTTTCGGTCTCTTTGCTTCTTTCTCTTGAATAGTGCTACTGGTCCATGAACCCCAACCGGGTAACGTTAAATCAACCTCTTTCGGTAATGATTCTTGAATAGCCTGCTGTTTTTCTTCTCTGAAACAATAACATGCAAAATAGCATCAAATTACTCGGTAATTTTTTCCTTCACATGATTAAAAACACTTACTCGAATTCAGCTACTACGTCATCATCAGCAAAAGCTTCGCTAATGGTCATCCGGCGTTGAAAATCTTCATCTTCGTCATCAATACCTTCATCCCCTCCAGTAATTATTTCCGGTAGTGCAGTCATTAATCGTTTGGCGTTGATTTTGAGGTATTTATTAGGATCGATGTTTTCATTGGTGCTAGTCGGTTTGGGCGGTTCGATTTTAGTTTCGTTAGCTTGTAAATCAGCACCAAGTTCCAGAAAATCTTGATCAGTAATCAAAGGATATTTCTGGCTATCGTTTTCAGCTTGAGATGTCTTCTTATTAGTTGATTTAGATTTTTCTTCGAGTTGAGATTCAGGTGGCTCGACTCGTTCAGGTACGTCTTCTGTTACGGTCCAAGAGCCACTACGGTTTATAATTTGAGCGACAGTTTTGCTTTTTTTACTAGGTTTCGCCTTTTTCATCGATGCTTTTCTCTTTTTATTTTCATTTTCTGGTTCTGCAGATAGAATAGGTTCACTTTGGGTGTTTGTGAGATTTTTACCAGAATCTGTTTTCGTGAAGTCATCTTCAAATTTGTTTCGTTTTTCTGGCTCAGTTGACGACTTTTCTTCCCAGAATTTCTTATAATTCGTAACAAATTGGGCGTAATCATTGGTGTCAGTGATCCAGGGATTATTGGGGTCTTTTTGCGAATCGATTATAGTAACTTCGTCTTCAGAATCAGACTCCGAAGAACTTTCTTCGATGTGCTTTTTCTGAGTAAGCTCGCGGTTCTTTTGTAGCTGTTCCGATAATGCTACTCGACTCTAAAAAGTGAACCAAACAATTAGAGGATAATCTACATAATAATAATAATAATAAAAATAATAATGAAAATAATAATTTAATAATTTACGAGTAATAAATACCTCTTTATTATAAGTGGCTTTGATTATCTGATTTTTAGCCCATTTTCCGGTATTCCTATGTCTCAAAGTGGCTCTCTCTTCTGCTCTACTTTTCTCCAACTGTTCTAATTGCTTTAAAGCGGCATCAGGATCAGTCTTTTGAAGCTGCTCGAAATCTTTCATTTGTTGTTTCGTTTTTTCACGTCTCAATATTCGATGATACCTGATACATAATTGTCATTATAAATAAAACCTAAATGGGAGATTCGAAATTAACAAATCGATCAACCTACTTTTTACTTTTAATTTTGTTTTGACGCCACGCTTTAGCAATTTTGTATGAAGCTTGGGCTTTCACTTTGGCGAACATTTTACGTTTTTCAATCATTTCTTTAAGCGTCAGACGAAATTTACTCTTCTCCAACTAGAACACAGATCGAAAATTAATTTTTATGCGCAGCCAATTCACTACTCAAGGTTAGATGAAAATTACTTTTTCTTCATGTTGTTTTGCAATTTTACTAGAATTCAGAACTTCAGCCAATTCTTTTTCTAAAGGTGTTGGATTCTGAAATGATACATCGTTCAGAAATCATCCTCTGATTTTTCGAACATCAAAAATGAAATTGTAATAATTTACCGGTAATGATGAAAATAAATCATCAGCAGTATGATCGTAAACTTGAACTTTATCTCGATTCAAAGGGAACATCAATTGATCAGCTAATCGATTGGTTTTAACTACATCATCCCATCGATTCAATTGCTTTTTCACGTTTTCAAATCCTATTTCACGTTGAACCTAAAACCACTTCGTCAAATACGTTCCCACATACTAAAAATGAATTTAAAATATTATTCTGTATGTTTACTTTTTTCTCGTGGACACTTTCCAGTGGTTTTGGCAGTGTTCGAGATATCTTGACAGATTCCAATTCACGAGCAACTTTTCGATTCTTCTTTTTGATTGCTTGGACCAGATCTTTTTCAATTTGTCTCTGATTACCACTAGCTTCACTCGTCTTGGAGGTGAAATTGAATTCAGAAACTTCTTCAGCCGGTTCGGTCCGAGTAGCAGGTAGAATTCTGTACAACGAGATGAGAATTGTACAAGAGTTGAAACTTGAATAAGGTTACTCATAAGTTCAAGATATTACTTTGGCTTTCCATGAGTTTGTTTAATGCTTTCTAACAACTTATTATGAGCTTGATCTGATACTTCTTCATCTGAATTATCGTGTTCATCGAGCATCTTGACTTTGTCATCATTCTTCCTTTGTTTCTTCTTATTACGACCCATTTTGGAAAGTTTCACTTCTTGAACATATAATACTGAACGAGAAATTTCTTCAGGTAGTTAAAATTACTACAAATTACACTAGAAACATTAAAAATTAACTTTCTAATTACATAACTTTTTAATCACTATTTTTTGAAAATCTCCTCAGCTTCTCAGCTGCTGCCGTCGCACCGCGAGGTTTGGAAACTTGGAAAGTTCAAGGTTCAAACAAGTTTTTGGATTGTGAAGATTTAGTTTGTTAAAAATTCGTTTTAAATTGAGAAGCGCTAAATAAATATTTTGAAGTTTTAAGTCAGTTACCTTGTTATGTTTTTCAACTAACTTTGACATTCCGAAAAATTTTTTCAAGTCCAAAATTTCACTTTTGATTCAATTTGCCGGACAAGTGAAAAAAATTCAATTAATTTGTTCAACTACAATATCCGATTATTTTAAAGAAGGTATCACTTACTATCACCATTATTCATGGTAGAATCTATCGACGCAATCGTAGTGTATCGTCGGACTGGAGTGAAGTTTTGAATCCATATTCTTATCTATCGAATGCGAAGATTGAATGAAAAAGAAGTAATATCAATATCGCATCGTACGTACATTATTCTGTTTTGGGTTGATTTTAATAGCCGATCAGATTAGCAATGGATACCATCTGCACAGTTTTAATCGCTCTAATTGGTATGGTGCTGTTTACCAACCTCGGTATACATAAAATCGAAGAAGGACACGTTGGTGTTTACTACCGGGTAAGTAGTACCCATATTTTTAATTTTTCTTCGAAAGAAAAGAATGCCTGCAATATTTTTCATTCTAGGGAGGTGCCCTTTTATCTGAGATCAGCCTGCCGGGATTCCATATGATGATTCCTTTGATCACTACATTCAAACCTGTGCAGGTAACGAACCAAAGCCTATATTATGTAGATACGAATTATTTTTTACCGCCGGTTTTTTGTGTTTAGGTTACTTTACAAACCGATGAAGTGAAAAATGTCCCTTGCGGCACTAGTGGTGGTGTAATGATCTATTTTGATCGTATTGAAGTCGTTAATATACTAAGTATCGAAAGTGGTAGGTATCGTCTTGAGTAACGCTGAAAAATGTAATGTAAGTAAATTGTGAACGATGAATTGTTTGTTTACTTTCAGTTCACGATATCGTACGTAATTACACTGCAGATTACGACAAAACTTTGATATTCAACAAAGTTCATCACGAGTTGAATCAATTTTGTAGTGTTCATAATTTACAAGAGGTAATAACCCATTACTGTGACGTCAGTCGTTCAATAACAATGGTGCCTATCATTTAAAGTTCAAAATTTTTTACAGGTATATATCGATTTATTCGACCAAATTGATGAGAATTTGAAGAACGCTTTACAAAGAGATCTAAACGAAATGGCACCCGGTTTAAAAATACAAGCAGTTCGAGTCACGAAACCCAAAATTCCAGAAACTATTAGAAAAAATTACGAAACCATGTCAGTCAAAGTTCTCAAATATTCTCGAAGTTAATTTCTTTTTTTCAATAATTTTCTTTTCGTTGCAGGGAAGGTGAGAAAACTAAACTATTGATAGCCACTCAAAGGCAAAAAGTAGTCGAAAAAGATGCTGAAACTGAGCGCAAAAGAGCTATAATCGAGGCCGAAAAAGAAGCCCAAATCGCGAAAATTCAATACGAACAGAAACAGAGAATCGCTCAGATCGAAGGTAGCCTCATCTATATTTTTAAATAAGACATTATTTCTAAACTCTTCACTTTTCAGACTCCATTCATCTGGCTGCCGAGAAAAGTAAAGCTGACGCCGAATTTTATCACGTTCAAAAACAAGCTGAAGCCAACGACGTACTCTTGACTTCCAAGTATTTAGAATTCAAGAAATACGAATCTTTGACCAATAACGCGAAACTCTACTTTGGTCCCAATATTCCTAAACTATTCACATATGGGGGTTGCAACGAGAACGTAGTAAACGACCAGACTACCGATACTAAATCTAAATAAAAATGTTCCTTATTCCTAGTCCCATGGTTTCAAAATCAATATTGTGATTTTTTATACTTATACCTGCTGTAGTGTTAATTATTCTCGTTTTTGTATTGTGATGTACATTTTAAGATATCTATGTAAGCAATTTCGTTGAATAGTATTACTTTTTGTGAAAATTAGCTTTTTTTGAAATAAAACAATTCGAGATGTTTCTTCTCAACGGAAATTCACAAATGTAATAAGTACAAAAACACAAATTAAATAGAAAAAAATATCACAAATAGGCTTGCCAACCCGAATACAATCGACTAAGATTATTGGGATCTTTGGCCTGTTGAATCAGTCTATTAACTTGGCCCTCGATTGTAGTGTATGCGCCTTCGTCTAATCCTTGCAGTTTCGATATGACACCCGCCAATGCTCTCGGAGCTGTTAAATTCACTTCGGTTCCTGAATAAATGGAATCAAATCAATCGAATGTGTTCGTGGTACAGTTTCATAATTTCAAACATTTTCAACAGTACTCACCGGAAACTAAAACCGGCATTTTCTGAACAGAAGCTTTTTTCTCCGGAGTAACGGTCCATTGGTATAAAGGATCGTATAAAAAAACTTCCAAGGTAGTCTGGATGATATTTTTATTCTGCCTCATAACGGTCAAGGTTTGTTCACAACATCTGTACAAAAAATATCAGTACAATAATATCGATTGTTTAGTCGTAAAGTT
Source organism: Pseudococcus jackbeardsleyi (assembly GCA_038380155.1). Classification (NCBI taxonomy): domain Eukaryota; kingdom Metazoa; phylum Arthropoda; class Insecta; order Hemiptera; family Pseudococcidae; genus Pseudococcus; species Pseudococcus jackbeardsleyi. Next base: position 2,959,537 of record CM076240.1, read on the forward strand.
TGGACGTTGGTAAAAATGGAAGAAGATATTACTTTCTGAAAATACCATCGATGGAAAACACTCCCATTCCATCTTCAACATCCCGAGTCAAACGGAATGGAACACGTTCCGGAAAATTCAATAATAAACCTTGATCAAATGCAATTCCTATAAAATACGTCGCCCGATAGAAATACTTATCCAATTTTATTCTTTTTTTTTTTTTTTTTTGATAAAGCTATAAATGATCTATTTACGAACCGAAATCGATATGTATAACTTCAGCGGTTTTCTCATCGATTAATATATTTTGCACATGTCTATCACCGAGCCCAATGATATAACCAACGATCGACGTTACAGCGACACTGAAACATAATTTCAAAAATTAACTACATATTGTACTTTTTACATGTCCGCAATAACGATATCAACTTACCTATGAGTATATGCAAGTTTCCTCTCAAACCACATAGTAGGGGAGGGAAATTTCTCTAGAAAGAAATACCTGAACACCGGTTTCAAACGTTTACATATTTCTTTGTAAACTCTCAACTTTTCTTGATCGCTTTTTTTACAAGTCTATCAAAACAGTAAGTTCATTAAACGAACGGATTTGATAAATACCTATACCAACTACATATTAAGTATAAATTGAAATTGAACATTTACATGAATTTTCGATCGAGCATTATTGGGATTTATATCTTGAGGACGATATTTTTTATGAGCGCCAGGATGATTGGATCCTCCTCTTTCAACTAAGTAATCACCTAATGACATCGTGTTCGAGCACCATTCCAAAATACCACTACGTTGAGATAAAGGCACCACCTGTAAAAAAGCACCAAATTTTCAAAGATCCTTAAAAGAATCTTCACAATCTGTACATGTGAGCCGAAATTTGACTCGATGAAAGAACATGCCATCCACACTTCAAAATCATTTTCTTTGAAAATCGAATGAGACCATTTCAGAGCCAATTTGGAGTCTCTTGCAAAATTTAATTTTCTCTCCTACGATTTGAATGTGCCCTAGATGGCTCTGTAATAAATTTTATACAACTAAAATTTGATTCCGAAGTATGGATAAAATGCTCGTTCAGTGAACCAAATTTCGGATCGATCGATTCTAACTAACGAAAGATACCTTATAAGTACGTATGAGCAGTTTCCGTTTCGACGTATGTTTATTCATAGACAGTAATTTGTTCATGATTGTGAATACTTGTTGCATGACAGCATCTTGTCTAATATCATCGCGTCCCTGAAAATGGAAAAATTTTCAATGAATAAAAAACAGCGACGATGAAATGATTTTAAATTTGAATACGCACTTTAACTAACTGATGGACAATTTCACCTCCGGTGCCGAGACATGTGATCTTTTTGGGAGCGTTGACTCCACCAACGAATGAATACTTCATTTCTATTCTTCTAATTCCTTCAAATCACCAAAAACATTATTGAATAAAAATCTGTTAATCGGCATTTAGAAAATGTCTCGTACCTGTTATTTCTTTATAATCGGCAATTTTACTGACGGGTAAATTGATTGTAGGACATAAAGCCTGATCAAGATTGGTAAGCCGACCGATAAGAAAACTGGATCGTATAGTTACCGCTTCAAAAAATGATACAAAAATAAATTTTCAAAGCAAGAAAATATGTTGAGAAAATTGCGTGGTATTCTTACTTTCGCCAGGGATATTTTTATTTTCTGGCCTGTAATAGGCTAATTCAATATATGCATCTGATATGGCCTCCATTTGACGAGCTATTTCTCCGATTTTAATATCTTTGCAAAATCTTTTCATGAACTCGCAAGCGGCCAGTACTCTTTCCTGAAATTAAAAAAAAAGTAAGTATCAGCGCAGAATAATAATATAGGGTGTTTGGTGGATTTACTTGTCAAATTTTCTCATGACTATTTTTTGTCCTTAATATGAACATAATGAACAGTTCTCAACATTGTTTCAATAAAAGAAGAAAGTGATCAGATTTTTTTCATTTTTTCGTAAAAATTCATAACTTTGAAGGCTTTCTTTAACAGTTGTCAATTTTTTTCATAAAGATTATGCAAGACTTTCAATTTTATTTTATTTAACAATAAAATCATATTTATTTCGAGTTCGGAAATACGAACGATTGGATGTTATTTTCTTATAGGTACTGATTTTCTGGAATATGTATAAAATTTGTCGAGTTTGCGGAAGACAATTTTACAGATAGACAAATCAAGTTGCATATCTAACATACGTAGGCGCATACAAGCACGAATGAAGTAATCGTAATCGTAATAATATTTTCCTTTCTAGAGAGGTATTTCAATTCAAGCTAAAATTTTGAGCCCAAATCAAAAGTATGTCTTACAAAATAAGAAAATTCGATGTAACAAACGAAAAAAAAAAAATTTGGTATAGGTACGCTCAATTTTCGACCTCCTAAATCGGTTGAAAGTGGGTTCAAAACGTTTCGAAACTTCCAGAAAATTTACGAATTTTTCAGTGCTGAAAAAGCAGAAAATTAAATTTTTTCCAGGAAAAATCTTTGCGAAAAAATATGTGTGAATTTGAACTCAAGTTGTGAATGTTGGAAAATTCTGTTTCAATCAATCAAATAGATCACCATAATTTGAATGATATTAGTTCCAGTTCCAGTTTCAAATACCAATTCCAAAATTCCAGGTTTTTTAAATTTTGAGGGATAAAAAAATCATTTTTTTTTTTGCAAAAATTGAACTTTGTTTTTTTTTCTTTCCAAATATCAATTTTTTCATTTTTCATACATTTAAGTTCAACACGAAAGATTTCTGGAGAAAAACTGATTGTAATCTTTTTTTAAATAAATTTTGTGACTTGTGACTCACAAAAAATTTAATACATATTTGAAGAATGTATGAGAGGATATTTTTAAATGGATGAAATTTTCAAATTTACAGCACGATTATTCTTTATTTATTTTACTTTTCCGCATCAATTTTTAAGGTTTGTTTGGGGTCGTTTTTGTTTTTCAGTAAAAAATATTCAATTAAATATTGTACTTCAGTAGATTTTAACCCTTAAATTTTCTACTTTTTCAAGTCAAATTTTCAAAATTTTGAATTTATTTTGTTCTTTACGTTTACTCCATTTGGAAATATGATGACAAAACCCTGAATTTTTTAGAAAAAAATTGGTGTACGCCTAATGTTGGAGAAAAACAAAGAAAAGATGATTTCAATTAGGTGAAAATCGAAAAAAAAAAGAAAAATCGCAATGCATATTTGCAAAAAAATTCTGGAAATGGTACAAACTAAAATTCATTTTAGTTCTAGTTCCAGTTTTCAATTTTCAGTTCTCTTCATTTCAGTTTCAGTTCCAATTCTAGTTCCTAATTTTTTCAGTTCTAGCTGCGGTTCCAGTTCTCCTTCATTGCTTTTAGAAACTTTTTTCTGGCACTGGAAAATTCCAAAATTTTCTGGAGACATCGAAACGTTTTGAAATAAGTATACCAAATTTTAATTTTTTTCGTCAATTAGGTCAAATTTTTCAATTTTTTCGGGCGTAACGAGGTAATTTTAAAAATTTAAAAATCCTCCAAAATTCGAAAAAAGGAACTTCAACCCTTGAAATTTTAGAATTGAAAAAAATCAACTGTTTTATGGATTCAATTTAAGCAAAAATGGTAAAATTTTATATCTTTTCCAATGATAAAATGAATGGGCATTTTTACGATTATTTTTGTCAATTAGTTCGAATGGAGTTCTAAAGTAATAATGTGCAAGTGACACAGTGACGTCAATAAATTCACGTCTTCTTTTATACCTCTTTGATGACTTTACTCGAAGAATCACTTTTTTCTTTGTGTTCTTCATCTTTCACATATTTCGCCAATGATAATATGAAAGGTAACGTATGATGAGGATGATCCCTCGCACAAATCTCTATCGAAAAAAAAACCGATCATTAACAAAATTTCGACCAAAACTCGCAATTCGAGTGAAAAATAAAATCCATGTCAAACCTATGACAGTTTTAACAGAATTCCCAAACGCTTGAGCCGAATCACGAGTAATATGAGCGCTCAACTGAGGCAATACGATGATAAACTTATACGATGGCACTTTAAAGAGCAGCTTCCTAATCAACAGATTCAAATTTCCATGACCTTTATTCTCGACAAACAACGATATGACTCTAAACATTCTCAAATCGTCGTCGCTTTCCATCAACCACCGCAAATAATACCTGTTGATGCAATATGCCACACTGATTAATAAAAATACCAGTACCAGCGCCGGGATAATTCCACTCTAGCTACAAATTCGCTTACTCCATCGCTAGCAACAAGTATCGGTCCTTTTTTTCCCCTGTTTCAGTCACTAAACTTTGATCTATTTTGCTCTGATTAACGAGCTGTGCCTTGGTTCGCCTGTTGTCTTCTGTGCTACCGTCCAAGGCATTCGATTCCAGTCTAGCTAGTTGGACGTTTTCTTCATGACGCTTGAAATCGTTCGATTTCATGTATTTGTGAATTTGCTGATACTGCGAGTCTGCGAATTCGCCTACGCATTTGTACGTTTTTAGCCTACTTTTACGTTCTTTTTCGGTTTCTCCGGGTCCGGCTTTATTTATCAGCTTTTCGGTCGCCTGCGAACATTCGAGAAAATCAAAATTACGAAAAAAAATAAAATAATGACGTAAATTGGAATTAATTCGATAAAAATGCCATTAGGCAAGTCGTAATTATGATTACGAGTCAGATAACCGACTAAATATTCTGATAATCAGGAAAATAATAGATATTTTAATTTCAAAGTTCCATTGATAATTTAGGCAACGCCCTAGGTCACCTCTAATTTTAATTAAGCGATAAAAACAAAACGCAATTACATTTGCCTTTGCGTGATATGGCGCAATTTCTACCAGATATTGAATCAGATATCGTCTGATATGTACTTAAATTCTGACAGGAAGTCCTAACGCCACCAACGGTAACGCAACAAAAATTCCCTTTCGAGAGAAAAATACTGAATGTGATTATGCGAGATTACGTCACGCTTTGTGGCGATATTTCTTAAGTAACTACGCATTTAACATGATGACTAATTGAGATTGAGAGTTAAAAGGGGTGAGCTGTAGGGAGAGGGAGGGGAGGGGTGAAGTTGTCGATCTCGAGGCACAGGCGACACATTCCGCTTGACTTGAAGATGGAATGGAATAAAATGGATGCAGCTGCAATCGTTAATAAGAAAATGGATCCAGCGTCTTTAGATTTTCTGGCTATTTCACTCGAAATATTGCATAAATGTTTGGTCCTTTGTATCAAATATTCACCGAGTGCATCGTTTAGTTATTAATTAGGCAGGTACCTATCAATTATTGCAAGTAGTATTAAAAAAACAAAAAACAAAAATTCATGCATTTTCGGGCAACTTTTTCAACTTTGAAAAAAATTACACTTCCTAATGACCTCCTCTGTCCTCCATTCAGAAAAAATCGAAATTTAAAAAAAAAATGCCAATTTTTGTTAAAAATCTGCACAATTTTTCAAAATTTTTGCAAATTTTGTCATAAATTAGCAGACTAAAATTACATTTACATAGTTGCCAGTTCTTCGATTTCTAAGCGGCAGCGTTAACATACCGAAATAAAAACACGAAAAGATTTCGTTTTACTTCTTCGTGGTTTAGCTTTTGTATGCGAGATTATGGCGGCAGGAAATTGAAAAAGATGACACTCTCATTAGCGATTGAACAAATCCTTATCTTTAACGAACAAAAATAAATCGACCTACACGGGTAAAAAAATACGCGAAATCTACCTTGAAGCGTTTTTCGTATTCCCACTAATAAAGACTAACGGTAACTAAAATTACATAGTTGCCAGTTCCTCGATTTCTAAGCGACAGCGTTTTAGAAAAAGCGCGAAAAGATTTCGTTTTACTTCGTGGTTCAGCTTTTGTATGCGAAATTATGGTGGCAGGAAATTGAGAAAGATAACACTTTCATTTTCATTAGCGATTGAACAAATCCTTATCTTTAACGAACAAAAATAAATCGATCGACGCTTCTATCTCAATTTTATGAACAGCTAAGCTTCCAGAATAATAAAAATTACTTACAGGTTTGAAATAATTATTGTAGATGTTGTCGGCATTCTCCAAATTAATATCTGATAGCCAGCTGCCATAAATTCTCAGTAGTTTCGAATGAAACGGCTCGGCTTCTTTCAATTCCTCCCGTTTGAGTAAATTTTGCAATATGTATCTGAAAAAAGGAGAGAAAAAAATCAAATTATTTATTCTATTCTATTCTCATGGAAATTTCCGATCGATTGATTACCTCGCAGTATCAGTCTCTTGTCTACACCATAATCCTTTAGCTTCCTCGAGATCACATTGCATTTGAAAAATACTCGTCACTTCGGCCAAAGGTTTAATCCATTCCAAACAACGGTCCGCGAACACGGGATTACTTTTTTTACGAGCTAATTTCGCCGTATCCAGAATAAATTCGCAAGCAGCTACGTTATTTTCAGGAAGCATACATAAACGTTGGTACAGAATAATTTCTTTATTTTTGAAATTTATTCCGATATTGAATTCGTCTTGAGATTTCCACGTTCTAATTACATCGTCGATGTTATCCATTGATTTTAAGTAGACCTCGATATCCTTCAACAGTAAAAGGACGAAATGAAAATTTTACGAAGGAAGGAGGAATCATCTGACAAAAAAGGTATCCCAACTCAAAATAAAATGGTATTTTGTCTCTTGCCTACTTTGGTCACCCCTCGAATACGCTTCATTTTACCCCTCGAATCATCCGAAATTCAGACATTCGTGCAACAGTCATAAATTTTTTTTTAGGTGCTACCCTTTTAACAAGCGGCGCATTATACTTACAGAAGTGAATGACTCACTATCACGATTTCACTCGACCGTATGGCATTTTTTTAAATTACTTTTTCCTTAATTTATTCCATAATAATTTAAAGATCTTTTTGGAAAATGTGTGGTTTGACCCTCGCAAAAGGATCACTGTAAAAGTACTATTCGTTGGCTCCGGTATAGCTATTTGTTTTATCAAGTGTCTGAATTAAATTCTTCTTTAATCGATCAAGCCGAAGCTCATATATGGTTCATTTTTACAAGTTTTTCTCCAACACTGGAAAATTCTAAAATTTTCTAAAAGCTCTGAAACGTCTTGAAACCGCTTCCAATCAATTGGAGAAGTCGAAAATGGGGCATAATATACGAAAAATTTTATTTTTCGTTAATTAAATCAAATTGTTCATTTTCGCAGGGTGATAAGATGATTTTTTAATTTTGGAATTTCAAAAATTTGCCCAAAATTCGAGAAATGAACTTTAGCTCCGGATATTGATGGGTTATGCGTTTGATTGACATCATAAAAATTTTGAGGAAAACACTTGGAGTTGAAAAAATACTGAGAAAAAATTCAAGATACGAGTATGGAAAAATTCTTCAAGAAAAAATTTCAGATATGAAAATTGTAAAAAAATTCTATAATGTCAATCAAACAGAAATCATTCTTTTTACAAAAGGAGCAAGTTGGACAATAGAAAAATTCTTCAGAAAAAAATGGAGAAAATTACGTCAGAAAAACTTCAGTTGAGAAAATTATGAGAAAAAAATTTGGTCATGGAAAAATTACGTCAAAAACAATTTGATCGTGGAAAAATAGCATCGGAAAAAAATTCAGTTGAAAAAATTACGCCAAAAAAAGGTAGAAAACTTCTTCAAAAAATTCTGAACTGTTTAAAAATGACGTGAATATTCTGGACTTTTAAAGAAAAAAAAAGTCGAAATGACATTCGAATGAAGCATGAGTAGTGACGTCGTGAAGTTATTCGAGTTCCAGGTTTGACTGTCTTGTCAAAAATTCAGCAACTCTAGTTGATTTTTCGATTTCTGATGGGTCAACGACCCTAAAATTACCTCTTTGCTCCCTTTTAATTTTTATACAAGAAATTCGAAAACTTGAAGGAAATTAAAATTCTGCTCGAGGTTCAAAAATGAGAGGAAATTTTGAAATTTTTTCAGAGGGCTACTCACAGGTTCACACCATAATAACTGTAGTAATTTTTATGAGATCAGTTTTTCAAAAAAACACATTTTCGGCTGAAAAATTAATATTTTTGACTTTTCAAAAATTCGCCAAAAAACTGAAACCCTCATTCGGGCAGCTGAAATTTTGTCCATGGCACGATTTTAAATCATGCTATTTTCCCAAATCACACGTAATATCGAAACAGAAAAATCGGGTATTACCTGTAGACATTGCAGCTTCGATAGCACATTGTAAATATTTTTAGTGGATTCGAGACAGGTTCGAGATAGAACAGGCGTAAGTATCTTGCGAGCGTTTTCTATATTCATTTCGGCACCCAAAATGTTGCCTTGTTTGATATCTTTCAAAGTCGCGTACTGATAATACGCGAAAGTCTTCTCGTCGTCTGATGGCTCGGGTAAATCCCATTTTCCCAATTTCCAACATCCTTCGTAACACAGATCTTTTAAAGCAGGGTTCAAATTATGCACCGATGAGAGGTATTGACTTTGTAGATAGCTGAAGCCGGCTAATCCGATGGCCGACGAAAGATCTGTAAAATAAATCACCATTTAGTAAGAAAATACGTATTTAGGAGAATTGCTTTTTAGTCGGAAAATTTTCAGATTTTTAATTGGTAGCTTTCATCTATTGTGATCATCATGAAAGTTGAGCTTTCACCACCAAAGTTCAACTTTGAGCTTTTCGAAATGTGATTATAGTTTTTAAATTCCCTATCAATTTTCTTTCGGACCTCGCAAACAGATTTCCCCCAAGTCTAACCCATCTCGAGATATAAGTCTCCAAAGTCCCCCCCCCCCGCTCTCTTCAAAGTTAGAAGGGAAATGATCGTGGATTTATGAATAGATCATCAAGGGGAACTCGTAAAAAAATGAGCGAAATCGGAAGACACGACTACATTTTTGATCCGTTTTAACATGAAATAACACTGCTGGTTGGTGTCCTGTCTTGAAGCCAGATTAAACGAAGAGGGCGGAGAAGGCAACTCAGCTCTTTAATGATGGCCAATCGCATTCAAAATCAAAAAAAAATAATGCTGAAATTTGAAATTTTTTCAAAATGACTTCCTTAATTTTGTAATGAGATTTGAAAAAATTGAGAAAAATTATTGGAAAAAAATCTAAGGATAATAACACCTCTGTACACTTGTACAGAAAATGCAGGCCCCATGATCCCAGTTGAATATTTAATCTATTATAAGAAAATTATTTTCAGAGCGAGTCTTCAAGGATTAGGTGGAAGAAGGGGTACCACACCTGAAGTCCCTCATAAACACTTTTTACATCGCAAGATATAAATTAAGGTACCTACTCATGTAAATGAGCTTTGAATAAAACACATGCCAAGCACGATGCGTTTTTACTTTTCATAATTTATGAGCCATTTCTGGACTGTTTTTATACAATATCTTGCAGGTGAGAATATTTCGATAAAAATGTAACGCGTGCAAAAATTTCAATACCTATTGTAACGATGCCATCGAGGCATACGTATGAAAAACATAGAATAATACATTGCATAAAACCACTGTTTGCTGAGAATACGATTTTGTACCTTTATTTTTTTTTCAAGAAAACAAATTAAACGATAACGAATCATTTATAAAAATAGCTTCCCCATGAAAATCGAATCGACGCGATTAAAATTAAAAAACGTTAATTTTTTCTCTCACCGTTGATATCTGAATACGACGGTGTTTGCGAACTCGAACTCATAAATACGTCGCACTGTTGCATAACTCGAGGCCAATTTTCCGTCTGGGCATAATGAACGATTCGGGATCGAGTTTGTAGCAAGATGGACGAACTGCATCCGCATAACGCGTCCGAATCGCCAATTTTTGAAAATGCCTGCAAAACAGATACATTTCTTAAAAATCAATTATCGATTGGATTACGTTTACGTTGAATTTTGAGCTCGTACCTCTCTCAAAATATTCAACGGCTCGTCCTTGTATTCTGGAGTTTTATTTGCGATTCCTTCCAGCACCGTTGTAAGATTTCCGTCATTTTCGATATTGTAATCCCTGTTGAAATCAAAGATAAGAAAACTCCGTACGAGAAGAAAAATAAGTCGGAATGGATTACACACTTGATTTGAGAAATAATCCAAAGTTCAACGTACAGCACCGAGGTGAAATGTAGCGAGCAAAATTGAGCAGCTTTGGCCGCGTATAAATAGTTCAATTTTAATTCATTCCTATACAACAACAACAAAAAAAAAATACGTGATAAGTATTCACGCGAGTCTTTGTCAATTCAACCATCACATTACGACTTGTTAGTTACTCACAAATCGGGCTCATTTTGCTTCAATCTAATAAAATGTACGACATCGAGAAGGCATTGCACAGCTCGTTTATTACGATGTATATCAAGTATCGAATCCGCTGCACAAGAAAAAATAAAATAATGACGAGGGAATGAAGGGAATTCGCTGACCACGTTACGAACACGCGCTAGATTATTTTCTATTTTCTATACTTACTTCCGGATCTCGACGACGACCAACTATCGGTAATCGCATCGTTTTCATTTGTATCGTAGTGATTTTTAAAGAATTTGTTGATGCAGTTACTCAATATTTCTGTGGCCGGGTTGGAATGTTCCGATTTACATTTCAAAATTAGATTGATCAAGAATTTGAATATTTCTTCGGCGAATGTTGCCTATAAAAAAAAAAACTCATTATTTGTCGAGCGAAATTAATTGCGAAAATTGGTCCGGTTTTTCAACTCACTTTGATCTGGCAAATTTTTCGCAAAACGTTCAAGTAGCAAGGACTCTTGAACGAAACCAAAATAGAACACGTTAAATTTTCAATCCACGATTCGAACGTGATATTAATTTCTGGCGACCATAATGCCGGTTGATCGACGTATCGCTTGAATGCTTCGATATCAAAATAGTGCCACAGTTCATGTGATGACGGTTCTTTTTCAATGAACGGGTACAACAAATAATATTCCCCGTTTGTCTTGAGCTCATTTTCTGCAAAATAAAAACAAGAAGGAATTTTAGAGTTGACATTTTGTTCCCCTTGATGGTTGATGGTCTATTCATGTATCCACCATCACTTCTCTTCTAACCCTCAAAAAAGTTGGAAGGTGAGCCTCGTAATTTTTAAACAATTGCGATTTTTTTTGCCAAATTACCCTACTTTGAGGGCTCATTTCTCGAGATAGATTATACTTGAAGGAAAACCGCTTGCGAGGTCCGAAAGAGAATTATTTATAGAGGATTCGAAAACGATAATCACATTTTGAAAAAGCTCAACTTTAATGTTGATCGCAATAGATGAAAACTACCATTTGAAAATCTGAAAAATTACGCCGAGTAGCTCTTTTTACCCTCTTTTCAAACAACAAATTTTCAAGATGGGATCTCCAAACCCGCGGGGAGGGGGTCCAAATTTTAACCAAAATTCAAAAAAATTAAAGAACTCTAAAGTAGCATTTCGATTTCTCCTAATTGAAAGGTGCTATAACATGTGTTCAGTTTTTTTTTTCATCCAATCTCTCTGACTCCTCTATAAGCCCCATCGATAGGGTCAAAATTCGAAAAAATGAAAAATAAGGTGCGACCTGTCGTTTGTTAGGTATGTGAGGGCATGTTTGCTAAATTTTTAGATTTGACCTTTTCAGTGTCCTTCTAACCCCCTTTCCCGAGAAAAACATAAAAAATTCAAATGGCATGTGATATATCGATTGTTTCTAATTTGAGGGCGTAGAATTCGAATATCGACTTAGGTACGTACTTTTTAATTTGATCCCCTTCCTGGTACTCCAATTGACCTCCTCCCGAATTATTCGTTTATATAGTTTGGTTAGAGCAGAAGGTGGGGGGAGGGGGTCAAATCAAAAAGTAAGTCGATCGATATTCGAATGGTACACCCTCAAATAAATTTTATATTGCTCAAAAATTAAGAGTAGGGAACTCGTAAAAAAAAATGAGTGAAATCGGAAGACCTGACTTCATTATTGGTCCTTTTTCGCATGAAACAGCCCAGCAGAAAAAATTTCAGCAAATGAAATAATGTTGAAAAAAATTTCGGAATTGAAAAAAATTTCTAAGCTGAAAAATATTCAAGTATTATGTAAGGAGAAATACCAAATGAAAAAAGTTTTGATTTGAAAAAAATTTTCTAGGATTGAAAAATACCTTGAAAATAGATAACCAGGGTTGGAAAAATTCTGAGAAATTTTTTTTATTGAAATTGAAGATGTTGAATATAATAATTATGGGTTTCAAAATATCGATCTAAAATAAAATTACCAAAAAATTTTAGCCCCCTACATAAATTAGCGACTATTAGGTGAGCTCTTTATTTTTTGAGTGGTATATTGATATGTTCAGACTCCTGAACTCCCTCCATAATTCGATCGAATTATTACCTAGCAATTATTTTGATAGATTTTATTCCCACTTCTCCAAACCCATCATTCTTTTCATTCAAATTATAAAAGCCCTGTCGTAAGAAATATGACACCTAGAATTAAATACCGTTGATGTACAGCGAACACTCCGCATACGCTTTGCGGCATGTTCGCTGTACATCAACGGTATTTAATTCTAGGTGTCATATTTCTTACGACAAGCCCCTTGAAATAGCGGTTGTTAGTGACCCTACAAGTCCAAAATTTAACCTTAAAAAATCAAAATTGAGTCATATTTTCAAATTTTCAAAAAAAAATTGAAAATTTTACGTAATTTTACCTTTTTTTTTTTCGTTTTTAGCATGTTATCTTATAAAGAAATTCCGAGAAAAATAGCTAAAATTTTGTATAAGCGAACTTTCAATATAAAAAGTTCTAAAAGTAAAAATTGAACGAAATATTATTTTTGATTTCTCGCACCCAGTTCGAATACGCTATTCATTTATTACAATGCTTCAAAATTATATACGTACTTATTTCAAGACCTTCAGGAGACATGAGAATAGCATACGCAGCTTCTGACGCAGCCACGATCACATCAACGTCTTTTTCAATCAGACATTTTTGCAACATGTGACATAATTGCACGGTAATTAACGTTTCTGCCTTCGAAGATGCATCGTACTTATCACAATTCGGCTTCAGCACCAACGAGTGTAAATCAACCAAACCAATCTCTCCGAGGCAACATGCTGCTTCGTATTTAATCTGCAACAATAATTGAACAAGGTCCTATATAAAGTGGTACGTTTTGTGGGTATCAAACTACATTCGAATGCAATAAAAAAAAAATTGAATTTATTTCACCATTAAATTGACACTCGCGAATTTTATCAAGATATTCCTTGACTTAATTTCATTTCATAATTTTTTTTCAAAAGTTGAAAAAGAAGCAGCGAGGAAATCGTGTCAATTAAAACTACTGAAAAATTTCATCTCCTGACTCAACTTTTAGCATTCCCTCTCCCCACTGAGCCTTAAATCTAATCTGAGTTCGAAAATTTTGAAAAAAATGAAAACATAGTTTAAAAGTGGTTTTGTTATTTATGGATGTTTTTTTGCACAGCCATAGACACCACTTCCATCAGTATTTCATTTCAACCCAATTAATCTTTGTCAACCATTTTCCACCACCATCATCACCACCTTTTGTCTAGGTCATTTTTTCTGAATAAAAACTTTCATTTGATTTTCAAGGGAATTTCATTCGACTTTCGGAAAAATTATCATTTAGAAAAATTACATAATTCGAAAAAATTAATCTAAAAATGCATTTTACGTAAGTTTTCCTGCTCATGAAATTGACCGGGAATTTTGGTATAGGTAGTATAAAATTGAAGATGAGCAAAGGGAGGCCTCTACTTTAAAACTTCGTCACGCCTCCCTCAAAAAGATCCGCGTAACTAGGTATGAAAAGATGCGTGAGCAGTAGAGCGAGCTACGCAGGCGCCCAAATTTGCCCAATACCTAAAAAGGAAAACTCATTGGGGCGCGAAAAATTTCACACGAGCTTTTTAAAACTAAGCGAAGGAATGTCTCGAGTTCGGGATTAGGCGGACCTAGGATGACCTAGATAGAAAATGACGACATTTTGCTGAATTTCAGAAAAATACTTACAATATTTTAGAGTTAGATCCTTCATAAGTAATTAATTTTCGAAAATTCATATCGCAATATAGTTTTCATCAATTCACGTACTTTTCATGTTTTTTCTCAATATCCTTCTTCCCAAAAATTACTCAGATAAGGATTTTCGAAACATTAATACCCTACATAAAAAAAAATTTCATGACATCAAAATTCCAATTTTTTCAAACCTTTACCTTGCGTTGTTTGGGCATGAACTAAATCACATTTGTATGGACTATTTTTAAAGCAACATCAACATCACAAAAGAAAGCTCCTTTTTGTTCCCTATCTCGGAAATTCTGGTGCTTCAAGTTCACATATAAGTACACTGCATATGCTCAAAAAAAAACTTTTGCTGACTAAACTGCTGCAGTGCTACTGCTGCTCAATTTGAAATATGTGACCCTGCCGGAAAGAAGGGACCTTGAGTAAAAAAAAATTGTTGTCTCATTTTTTACGTTTTTGGTCCAAATGACACCAAATCTGGACCAAACACATAAAAATAAAGATATCAATTTTTTTATCCAAGGTCCCTTCTTTCCGGTAGGGTCACATAAAGCTTTTCTGTACTCGACTATTTGACTAAACTCTTTTTTATGTGTGTGCGAAATCTGAACTAGTCATGACTCAAGATTCCCTCATTAATAACTTCTTTATTTTTTATTTGATTACAAAAATTTTTTTACATAATGAAGATTACAAGTAATACTAATGTTCGACGAAGTCACCCTCTCTCGTTCGATGCATTTAGCCCATCTTTGGGGCAAATTAAAAATTGCTTAGCGCCACACTGCGGGTCCGAGTTGGAGCAGCCATTTTTTGAACCATTTTTCTAATTTTTCTTTATTTCCAAAGGTCAAACCAGCTAAATCTTTTTTTCGAAGGCCAAAAATTTTGAAATCTGATGACGTAAGGTCCGGGCTGTGGGGGGGGGGGAGTGCTCTACTTTTCCCATTTGAAACAATCGAGCATACCCTGTGAAACATTGTTTTTGGAGCTGGTGCTATGGGTAAGTCTTTGACTTCTGTTCTCCCTTCTTTCAATTCACGACATCACTTCTGAATATTTTGAATCGACATGGTATTTTCACCATAACAAGACTTCAAACGTTCATGAATATTTTTCGGCGAACAGTTTTCAAAATGTAACACACAAATCGCTCCTCTCGGTGCCACACGCAATTCGGACCCGATTGATTTCACTGTATACTACACGTGTAGACATCTTCATACGTACAACAATAAAACCAATACTACTGAACAAATGTAGGTAAAATTTTAACCAAGTTGAAGTGTGATAGGTAAATAACGGTATTGCGGATGTCTCCAAATCTCACTCATTAGCGTTAATAGTTTTTGAGAAAATGAGCAGGGAATTTTGGGTCTTGACTGACCTTTGTATTCGATTCAAATAAACCATTTATATCCAAGGCTCTAATATTCCTAGAAAAATAGCTCTAAAATTAGTTAGGTACTTGGCTAAGTAATAGTCAAGTAATACGGCCCCAACTCTGGTGAACAAATACTACAATATTATATATTATAAGTGTGAGAACAAAAACAATTATGGACAAGTACAACAGAGTAGAATGGGACCGATTCGTCACGGATTCTTGGGTATCTGGACGTTCATTTGATCGACGGCGACGGCGAGCACTGTATTTGATTTATTTTTAAAAGGTTCTTGCCTTTTTGTCATTCAATATTATAATTATGTCGTTTTTTCTAAACGCGATTTAAATGATTTTAATTTTATACCACCCCTCCTCATTCATAACCGATGAAACACTGCATGATGTATGTAGTTAAAAATAAAAATTCCAACGAGACTTCACTTCGTCGTCCTCTAATGCTAATCTTTTAAGAAGAAATCATTAAGCAGACGATTAGACAAAATTGCTTTTTAGTATTCGTGGTAATTCGGATTCGAATGTTCGACATTAGCTGAATGTGTATGTGACCTAAGATTACCGTTTAATGAGAAAATATATGGAGAACTTGGAGAAGGCTGAGAAGTTAACAGCATTCGATAAGTTATTTGAAAAATTTCACTGATAATTTTAAATGTAGACGATAGCTATTATATTATCTAGCTAAAAAGTAATCGTCTTTTATTATCGATTTTGAAAACCTACCCACTCAATATTACTTCTAAATTTTAAAAACTGAATTCATCAAATGTCTGAATGACACAAAAAATTGAAAAATGAAACAAATCATGTCAAGATGACGTAAAAGATTATTTTTTCCTGGCCAAAATTTTAAATTTTTCTCACAATTCATTCCCTCCACCCCCCTCCCCCCCAAAAAAACCGGCAAACTTTTCGACTTCGAACAGTATAAAAATAAAAAATCGATGCGGAAAATATATCAATGTGATAAGTCTGAGAGAAACGAGGGCGAAATTTTTTGAAAAAAAAGAACTTCGAAAGTTAAAAATTCATCAATTTTACCCTCATAATGAAGGTTTTCAAAAAGTGACCAATAATTTCGATTTCTTTTTCATTTCCTTTCTTTTTTCTCAAAATCGTGATCGTGATCAAGTGTCATGGTATTTTTTTCTCATCACACTGAGTACGTGTTCAAAATGGTTCAAAAGAAAAAATAGATGAATCTTGTAGAAAGACAGAGCGCAATTACGTATGAAAATTCATAATTTTATACACGAAGACAAGAATTTAAATATCCGGGTTTTTTTTGTACATCACAATCAACAAAAAATTATACTTACACTTACAGATAGAAAAATTTATGATAAAATAAGCGAATAAACCCTTTTCTACACGATTCATCCTCTTAGATTTTTACAAAATTGCAGCAAAAATTTCAACTAATATTAGAATCAGAATCAGCGACTTCAAGTACCTAGATTTTGACACCCACATCCAATTTTTTTTTTTAACTTTGGGTTTAGACTTTTTGACCCTCCCCTTCGGGGCTCAAATTTGATCAGAACCAAAAATGAATGTCAGAATCGGAATTAGCGACTTTAAATACCCTGATTTAGACACCCATATCGAACATTTTTAAAATTTCGGGTTTCGACCTTTTCTTTTGGGGCTTAGATGTGGTCAAAATCAAGAATAAACAAAACCGAAATCAGCGACCTCGATTTCTCTTTTGACCACTGGTCAAAATTTTTATGCCATTTGACTTGTTTTAGTAAACGATAATTTTAAAGTATATGATCAATTTTTTATGTAACCCCAGGAGGGCTGGAGGTCATAAAATATGTGATTTCTTAGCTAAAAATGCCATCTCCTGAAGTTTTTCGCCGTTTTTTTTTTCGAACTTGGCATTTCAGTAGAGGTACATACTGAAAAAAAGTACTCTGATTTTTTCAAGATTTTTCCAGCAACTTCAATGACTTTAAATTTTACTTTGAAATTACAAATCATCTTGAAAGACCCACTTTTGTGATAAGCAGGAAACGTTTTTTCATTTATAAGTTTTTCAATGTACCGATTTTACGCCTCTCAGAATTTTTTCAGAATTTTTCGAATAGTGGAAGTTGGTCAAATATTAAAAATCCCGACAAAACTAGTCATTTTTGTTCCAATTACTGTTTTTCATTAATTTTTCACAGTTTTAATTTTGAGTAGGTATTTAAGCAACTTCCATCATTCGGAAAAATCTGAAAAAATTCGGGAAGGTGTGAAATACATTGAAAAATTTCGGGAAAAAATAATTTTTCTGTTCATCACAAAATTGTGTCCTCCAGGGCGATTTAAAATTTTCAAAGTCAAATTTAAGGTCATTAAAGTGATTGGAAAAATCTGAAAAAAAATCAGGGTACTCTTCTCTAATTCCCCTACCTACGTACCAAGTTTGAAAAAAATCGGTTGAAAACTTGCGAATAGAATTTTTAGGTTGGAAATCATGTAAGTACTTATTTTGAAAAATATGTAGGCCCGCGAACTCGGAACTATGTCTCTATACTTACTAAAAAATAGGCTAATGCTAATAACAATTGGACCAATTACTGGGGTAGTTAAATCTCCAGGTAGTTAACTAGTGGTTGAAAAAAGAATGAAAACTCGGTTAGTAACTTACTTGGCACTTTACTAACTGGTAGTTACTTAACTACCTACCGGGGAAATTGAAAAACCGGCCCTTAAACTTCTCAGAAGTTATTTTTGTCCACTTGTTTTTTTCATTCTTGCCCACTGTGGTGTTCCTTTCATTAGGTAAATCTCCAGCAAGATTTTACGTCTATTTTTAGATTCCTATCAACCCAAGACCAATATGTACCTACCCAAATTACGCCCCGTCATGCGTGCTATGTGAGGGTGATCGAAGGCCATACCTAGCCATACCATAGATAAAGAATATACTACGTAAAAGCATTAGAATCTTCGAACATCGTGAACCGAAAAATAAAAAGAGAAAGTGGCCAGCGAGCAAATGTGATCCAGTTCCATCCCTTGGCCACCACCAAGTACGTGTTACATGCAACAGATCTCAATCGTATGTATGTATCCGTGCTACCCGTCCATATGGTCAGGACCGCGAAATTATGATGGGTAAAATCAGCGAGGGGGGAGGTGAAATCGAAGAGATCGAACCCATAGATTACGAAATACGAATAATAAAATGAACCAGCGGAATGATTTCACCCTCGAACTTTTCGTTTTGGTTTTCGAGGGGTAACTTCAAACAGAAATTAAATATTCGTTCGTGTATTAGGTACTAACTAATTTCTGCTATTATTAAGACGAAGATCTCTCGATTTTGTTAGGTAAAAAAAAAAAAAAATGGAAATTCAGAAATTCACTGAAGAAATTTGAATTAATCTAGAATTTCGTATCGCACACTGATTCGTCAAAAGCGATTCGAATTTAGAAATGCCTGAGTAGCAGTAGGTATATCCCTTTCCCTACATTTTATTGATACACACTTCCGCCTGATTCAAAATCAAAAATCAAAGTGAATTTTCATCAAAACGAAGATATTCGTAGAAATAGGTACCTATTTAAAACGTGCAACAATGAACAAAAACGTAGATTGCAAAACATCAAAATGCTATAAAAATTATCTGTACGCCGTAATTACGTCATTGATGAAAATACATAAATGCTATTTCGAAGCAACATCGGGTTTTCATCGTAAATCGTAATCGTATCGGTAAAAAATGCATTTAAATCCTCAATTTATTCTAATTTCTAGGCAACATTTCAAGGATTCCAAAGTAAGGTAATTAAAAAAAAAAAAAAAAAGCGTATAAATCAAATGATCGCAACACATTGTAAGTGCAACTAATCTAAATTCACGTCTTCGAATATTACGTTGAGTCTGGGTCTGGTGCGATGTACATTAATTAGGTATTCATTTTTGCGACGTATTGTACATACATATTCATTGCTTGCGTGGCTCTTAACAAAATAACGAGACAATAAATCAAGCAGAATTCACTTTTTAAATACAAAGGTGACTTGTTTTATAAAATTGGCGCTAAAGAACATAATTACCTATTTAAACAACGACCACCGACTTCGTGGAATCTTGTAACGGTAAACTCGCAGTCAGATAACGGAAGGGCGAAGTGCGGGGTATGCGGGGAATATATTTTATTAGGTACATATTAATTCGAGCAGGGCAAGGGAAGAAATGCTTTCTCGTTGTTTGCCATTTTTGATAATTCAATTAGTCTGATAACGTGAGCTTGACTTGAAAATTAAAAAATTAATCGCACTTGACGTGAAATTTATTTATGACACCTAATTCCTTTCATTTATTTTTCATATAAGAGCTGTAAAGAGAATTTTTCGCTCGCCTTGCTCGAATCAAGTGGACACCTTAACCCTACTTCCTTTTTTGATTGGATACAAGATATAAGTAACTGCCCAATAGCAACAAAGTAAAAGGAGTGGGACTGAGGAACAGCTTTAAATACTGCTGCAAGAGCAGCCGAAACTTCATTCTGTTACTTCTGTTCGGTTCATTGAAGATTTTAAGTGTAATATTGTACGTTAGCTTTCAACTAGATACAAAGCCATATGTAAGTACCTACTCGATAATTAATTTTTTTCTGCTTTTTTCGTTTTTTTTTCTTGCCAAAATAACTAGCTCGCGAGTGTCGAAAAATTTTCATCGTAATTTTAATGTTTCTGAATTTCTTTTAAAATACGCGTTATTTTAATTTGGCCTTGAAATAATATGTACAATTTCGTACAGATAACACGGTATCATCGACGACCTTTTTTGTGTGTAATATGTAAAGTAGATAATTATTCGGTTTTTTTTTGTTTTTTTTTTACGAAAGGTAATGGCAATTGATTTTTTTTCTGAAATATTCGTTTTTTTCCTATTTGAAAATGTTGCTTTTTAAAAAATCTGACCTCGTTTTTCACCATCGATATTTCATCTTTCGAATTCATGAGAAATCATCTCTTCGTTGGAAAAATTGAGCGCTTTTTGAATTTGTTTTCACTAAACATAGGTATTTTTGCGTCACACGAGCAGTAGTTGAACTGCAAGAGGGTGATGTCTGTAGAATTTGAAAAATTAAATTTCTAGCTATTCTCTGAATTTTTCCCGCCGTTTTTCTTGCAATGTTTCGTTCCTTAATTTAAACAAAAAAAAAAACATTTTCTGTATTTCATTTAAAAAATTCAAGATTCTCGTTCTTTACAAAAGAATTATTTAAATCCTTGCCTGATTTTTTGTTAATTTCACGACTTTCTTCATCATAATTTTACACTTTCTGAAAATTCGCGCCATTTTAATTCGACCTAGTAATATGTACAATTTCGTATAGATTAAATTGTATCATTGACGTTCTTCTTGACTGTGGCAAATTGGGTAACCAGGTACCTATTTAATTCATATTTTATTTCAAAAAGGTGTCGGGGATCGGTTTTTTACGAAATTTTCGGGTTTCCTCCCTTTAAAAAACACTGTTTAAAAAAAAATCGGGCCACGTTCGCTATCGATATTTTATTTTTCCAACGCATTGGAAATCGTTTTGGTTAGAAAATGATTTCAAGGTAAAAATTTTGAGCTTTTTGAATTTTTTCACTGGAAAATCCGCACTATGTTCACGTTACATAAAGCCGCAGTTATAATGCTAGAGCGTGGTGTCGATTGGATTTAAAAATAAAAATTCTGATCATTTTCTAAATTTTTCTAGCCGGTTTTTTATTTTTTCTTTCAAAAAGTTCAAGATTCTTGCTTTTTACAGTAAAATTATTTGAATTCTTGCTCGATTTTGGCTCAATTTTATGGGTTCTCGCAAAATAATTTCATGCTTTTTGAAAATACGCGTCAATTTTATTTGACCTTGTAATATTATGTACAATTTCGTACACATGAAATTGTACCATTGACGTGGTTCTTTTTTTGCGTCAGATTAGGTAATTTATTTATACTTTTATTTCAAAAAGGTATCCGTAATCGATTTCTTCTAAAATTTTCGGTTATTTTCATTTTAAAAAAATGTTTTTTTAAAAAAAAATCTAGCCACGTTTTTCATCTACAATATTTTAATTTTTCAATTCGTTAAAATCGTCTTTGTTGGAATACACTGAAAAAAAATAATAAAATTTATCCAAAAAAATAATAACGTGTCCCAAGTCTCAAAATAGGTAAAATTTATCATTTTTTTGAATAAAATTTATTCTTTTTGGTAAAATTTATTCATTTTTTTGAGTAATTTTATCATTTTTTCTGATAATAAATATTATTTTTTAGAATAAATTTCACCTATTTTGTGAATTGAAACACGTTATTATTTTTTTGAATACATTTTATTATTTTTTGAATAAAATTCATTATTTTGGTACAATTTATTAATTTTTTTTGATAAAATCTAACCTTTTTTAGATTTAATTGATTATTTTTGGGGTAAAATGTATTCATTTTCGTAACTTCTGTTTTTTCCGTGTATGAATTTTAGTAAAAATTAGTTTTTTTTTTGAAGAAAGGTATCTGTGATCGATTTTTCCCCGAAACTTTCGATTTTTCTCATATTTGAAATATTTGTTTTTCTAAAAAAAAAACTCTGGCCTCGTTTTCCGTCGGTAAGCACACCTACCAACAGACTTGATTTTTTCGCTGAAATATCGTGATTTTTTTTTTGTTATTCAAAAGAAGAATGGCCTAATTTCCACCAATCATCAATTTTGTTGATTTTTTTCGTAATCTTTTTCATGCAATATCAAGTTTTTGTCAAAATTTTGCACTTTATGAATTTGTATTTCAAAAATCCGAACTAGTTTCATTCGCCTAAGATATTGGTTGTATTTGTGATACTTTTAGCAATTTTCATAATTTTTCTACTCTGTACTAAGAATATTTTATACCTACAATACAAATTCGGCTTTTTAAATATTTTTTCGATTTTTTCGTTGTATCTTTTTTTGCGGGCATATCATCAGACAATTTTTGACAACCTGTACTTTACATCAGTGAAACAATTCTTGAACAACCTGTACATGTACCTACAACCAACTAACCAACAAACAATAAATTCTCTGCATTTCAGCAAACGAGTATTAATCCACGTATATATTCTACAAGTACGTATTTTCATCATTTCATGCCTTACTTGAATCATAAAATTCCAACATTATCAATGTTTTTTTTTAAAAAAAAAATCATTCATTACGTTATTTTAAACAATTTTGTTCAATTTTTATAGCCAAAATTTTCACAATTTTCAAGACGGTACCCGTACAAAACACAGTTTTGCAAAGCGACGTAACGCGATACAGCAATCTATGAAACAACCTGTACTTTTATATTAATAACCACTTAAGAAGAAAAATAAAGTGAGTATATTTAAAAATGATGAGTTAGGTAATTGGTCAGCATTCAAACATTTTCTTTTGTTTTTCTGGAAAATTTTAATCATGGCAGATTTTAGAGTTAACTAATTGATTATTTTACTGCAAGAAATACATAGGTAATTTATTTATTCTAGATTTTCTTCCAAAAATTTTGATCAATCTCTGAAACAATCTGTACTTTGAACAACCGACACTTTGGAAAAAATAAGAAAAAGTTCTGACTGAAGTGAGTATTTAATTGCAACCGTTTGTATTTTCTACTCAAAAACTTGTAATGACGATAGATTTTAGATTAGCCTAGTTTTGTAAAAAAATATTTCATTTTTTTAGATTTTGGATAAAAAATATCAAACGGTTTACGAAACAGTCAGCACTACTTAAAAAATATAGTTTCACTCATTTGAAGAAAATAGCGACAAACGTGAGTAACTTTTCTGTAAAAAATTCAATTTTAATTATGGTTAGCCTAAATTTTTTTTATCATTTTCTTTAATTAGTGCTATAAATACGTAGCATTCAAACATATGACTATTCGATTCCAAACTGGAAAAAAATTATTCAATTTTTAGTGTATTCAAATTGCTCGAAAATTTTCGTTTTCAATAATATGGTTCGACTTCCGAAAAAATAAAAATACAGTTTTTCATTTTTTAGATTTCGGATCTAGCTTCAAGCTTGAAAATTACAATTTAATCGTGCATAAACTCGAGTCGCAGGTCAAAACAATTACTCGAACTTCGCATCTCACTTGAATTTGATTTACTACGCACCTAATAATTGACTAGAATATTGAATTGAATTAAAGTTACCTAGATAATGTGAAAATCTTTCGCGACATCAGTGGAACTTGAATTTTACAGTTCAATTTTTTTCAGAATTCGAATGAAATCGAATCAGTTATGTGCACTAATGCACCCAGTGTTAACATTAAGTATAAATTAAATTCTATGTCAACTTGACAAACAACGTCTTAAACCGAACTCTCAACTGCATCAAAAAATCTAGATTTGAGCCTTAAACCGAACTTGATCTAGATCATCAATTTGTCACGAGTGTAATTTTTCCTATTCTATTCCCAGGAAAATAAAACAATGGCTGTTCCCTTCACACCCAATGTACCTTCAACAACGGCTCCATCGACACCATCCGCTTTCGCGGTACAATTAAAAAATATCTTTCGTCGTATGATCGCGAGGTCATACTATCGATGCACGGAAAATATAAGAATGATCATAGACGAGATGAGAAATTTAAGAAATTTAATATTAGATCAACAGAAAGATCTGTTAGACGTAAAAGGAGAGCTGAATGTGGTGGCAGAAAAGGAGCTGGAAAACGAGAAAAAAATGCAACAGATGCAACTCGAAATACAAGCATTAAAAATTCAATTGGCGGCCCAAAAAATGGTCATCGATCAATTTATCTTGATGACCATGCCGAAAAAATCGCCCGATCCCATGGATATGGATTAAAATATTGAACATAGGTATATATATCTTTACAATAGAAATTATTGCCATTCTCCACGGCCTAAAAAATTAATTCTTCCCTCAAATTTTTTTTGATGATCACAAATTCCTCATCAGCTCTCTTAACCCTCCAAAACAAATTTTAGGAAAAAAATTAATCCAAAATATCCACCAAAAAATCTTAGAAACCCAAATCTCTGATATAATGATTAAATTTACACGTATGTATGCCCCAAGCCATGTAGGGCATAGAAGGAAATAAAATAGTAGGCACATAAATGCAAAATCAGCACCGACCTCAACACCCATTACTCTCTTAATTTGAATCAGTCAAAATTGAGTCACTATAAGAATCAGTAAAAAAAATTACTGATCAAATCGGTGAATTTTCATTACTGACTCAATAATCAAAAATTCATTGACAACTTGACGCTCACGGGGAGCGCTAAAGTCGCAGGTCTACTGGGGTGATCGAATACATTGGCTTATATGGGAGAAATGAGGTTTTTCGGATTTTCATCGAAAACGGTGGGTTTTTGTGAAATGTGCCCATGAGAAGAATTAAAGATGACAAAATTTCCTATCGATTGGTGCAAAAAGGTTTGAATTTCATTCAATAATAAACATTTTACGGGCATTTCTTTTTATTCGTTTTTTGCTCACGTCAGCTTTGAATTAAAATAACTCAAAATTGAGATCGACAACCCCAATTTTTTATTGCAGTAAGTTGTAGAGAATTTTATCCTCTTTCCAATGATGTATCGACGAGCTTAATCGCGTGAATATTCCAGCCGCTATTCACGTTTTAATGCACTGAAACAAATTCATCATTTTTGAAAATAACGGATCAGCTAATCAGATGTTTTCAAATATGAAGATAACTGTTTCAACGCATTAAAACGTGAATAGCGGCTGGAATATTCACGCGATTAAGCTCGTCGATACATCATTGGAAAGAGGATAAAATTCTCTACAACTTACTGCAATAAAAAATTGGGGTTGTCGATCTCAATTTTGAGTTATTTTAATTCAAAGCTGACGTGAGCAAAAAACGAATAAAAATAAATGCCTGTAAAATGTTTATTATTGAATGAAATTCAAAACTTTTTCCAGAGATGTCGCGGTTCGAACCGCGTAAAGAGCCGCTAATAGAACCGCAGAGCCGCCGGTTCGAGCCGCGGCTCCAATCGCGGCTCTCTTATCAATAGAACTGCAAAACATCATTTTTGCGGCTCTCTCAAATCCCGGCTCTCATGCTTTTTACAGCTTCTGTAGTGCAGTGATAAAAGCATGAGAATTTCTGAAATAACACAATTAAAAGTAATATTTCTAATTTAAAACAAGACTTCCAAACTCAAAATAGGAATATTCAATCCTTTGTGCATTTTTTCATTTCTGAGAACCGCAAATGAGAACCGCGAATGAGAACCACGGTTCTTTTGTGGAAAGAACCGCAAACATGCGACTCTTTATGTGGAAAGTTAGAACCGCGAAATTTAGAGCCGCGGTTCGGATCAGGCGAGAGCCGTAACATCCCTGCTTTTTGCACCAATCGATAGGAAATTTTGTCGTCTTTAATTCTTCTCACAGGCACATTTCACAAAAACCCACCGTTTTCGATAAAAATCCGAAAAACCTCATTTCTCCCATATAAGCCAATGTATTTTATATGATTGTATCACCCCAGCGGCACGTAGTTGCAACAACATCGGATAGATGGAGCCACTTGTAATCGAGCCGTCAATTGATTGGATCAGTAAAAATTTTGACTGATTTCAATCGGTACATTTATTTTTTATTGATTAAATAATCAAAATTCACTATTTCAATCAGTAATTTTTCACTGATTAGCAGTAAAATGTCACTGATTATCACTTATCAGTGACTTGATTTTCTCTATTTCATCAGTCAATTTTGGCATTTTTGAGATTTTGACTGATTCAAATCCAAGGGGCACATCCCAAATTTAAATGACACCAAAACCAAAACGTTACTATATCAGTCCTAATTGACAAACTGGCAAAACTCATGGAATTCTAAAACCGATAACAAACTCCATACCCACAAAAAATCTGTTTCATCATTGGAAAAAACTTTCACACCTACATCACTTGGGAGAAATAATCATTACTCGCCTCAGGATCAGCCCACTTAAAACTCACCCACAACCACTTACATCTGAACCCCTATGCCAATTTTCTGTATTTCTGAACCCATATCCACTCAACATTTCTTTTTCCTCCGCCCAAATCTAAAACAAGACCTTAATATTTTCAAAAATTCCATAACTATTGTAATATATGGCGTTGAAGTGGTACCTTAGATAATCTGAAACGAATAATTTCTCCTTTTTTCCCCCCTCCGACTACAAGTTGTTTGATTATCGCTCTCTGTACTTGTACTTGACTAGGTAATTAGATTCTCGTTTTCAGTACGTTTTTAATTTTCGTTTAGGTAATATCTACGTTCGTTCGTTTTTCGCCATGTGACTGTATAATCTTGTACATGTTTTGTTTCGCCTGATGGGCATTTTATTTCCGTTTAATTTCATTTGATTTTGAAAATATCGTTTTTTTGTAAAATAGAAAGTGTTTTGTTTCCCTTGGAAACTGTCAAACGTTATTTTCGGTCATACTGGCAATAATTAGGCGAATTTTCGGTCATGTGCTTAATTAGGAAGATGGGCTAAGCGCCAACTGAGTGACCTCTGCGGCAGGTAAGGTAAATTTGAAATATGGGTTGAATCAATTTTAAAGTACTCAGTTTTGCGTTTGACTTCGCCCCAAGATAGCATCTGCTTACGGCATTTAGGTGATATAGGCTTGGCCTATTTTCACCACAGTCTGTTAGGTAGGTAACTAGTTAGTTAGCTAGGTAGGGACCTATTTGATAGATTGTGTTTTCGCCAAAGTATACCATTTGGTATGGCAATTTCTTTTTGTCGTGTTAGGTTCATAGGTACCTACCCACTTCGTTTGTTTCCCTATTTTGGGATTGAAGTGCGAACCTAATGTGCAGGAAAGATCTTGCAGCTTTGTGCTGTCTTTTTCCAGGTAGTCTGGAATGGAAGGGGTATTCTTTCGATGCCCCCTTCCATCTCTGGTGCCTGTGGTAAAAATTCCTTTTGGTTTTGACGTGGACTGAGCCACGAGTTTTTCCTTATGTAGTTTTTCGCCTCCCTTCCCCTCAGCCCTGTGCTGGTTCAAAAGTCTGTGTTGCTCTCCTAGCCGGTTAGCATTTTTTGGATGGTCCCTTTTAGGGCTGTTTACACTACATAAGTCAAAAAATGGCGCCCAACGTGGGGCAAACATCGTTTGTTTGGTTAATGAGCAAACATGTGCCTTTTTCAAAAATCATTGACAAAATTTTGGAATTTTTTCTTTTTTCCCTTTCATTTTTCAGACTGCTCTCCTGAGTATGTCAGGACATGTTACCATGTTCTTAATCCCCGCTTTTAGTTTTATTTTAGTTTGTTTTAATTTTATTTAGGTCGTATTTAGAGTAGGTATCTACTTTCTAGGTACGATATCGGCATAGATATGAGAAGTATCTATGTAACAGGATACTTATTTTATGGGTTTATAGTTGATATTGTTCTGTACGTTTTGTACTAGGTAGGTATCCCTACTTAGGTGTAGTTATTAATACGTGTAAGTTCTAAATTCCTATATTAATATAGGTGGCGCCCATGGTAACGTTCGATCTTTTTAAGTAGGTGTAGTGATAGGTACACTAGATAGGTATCGGTTATATTCGTGTAAGATAGGTATGCCTAGTTTTGGGTGTGTTTTTTCATGTTTATTTTACCTTTTATTTTCGTTTTACTTTTCTTTAGTTTTATTTTGCTTTTTTGGGGCAGAAGTTGTGAGTACGAAAATTGATTTGACCAGTTTTGAATTCACCGAACTTGAAAATAGGTCACTGGATTGCTAACCTATCTGAAGTTAAGCACTATCGATATTCGTCGATTATTGTTGTGTGAGTGGAAAACCTTGTGTGTTTTTTCTTGTATCTTTTTATTTTTTATTGTGTCCGCATTTTCACATTTTCCAAATACCTACATCGTGTTAAAACTATTTTTAAATTGTTTTGCAAGTAATTTGTGCCGTGTGTTTGTGTATGCTAAACGTGCGCGACCTTGAGCGCTCCTTTGAACTTCAATACAGTCCGAAAGTCAAAAGAAGGATGTCGGACAAAAAGAAGAAAAAGAAATCTCGTCGTTCAATCTCTGACTAACTAAATGCTATGATTTCTGAGAAGAAAAACCTAACTCTGTATCAAAATGTTGAAACATTAAAAAAGCGTGAAGAAGTTCTGAAAAAATCTTCACCTATTAAGCCGAAAAAATCGTCTAATAAAGATGATACCATGTCTACTGGTCGTGTATATACTAGGGCTGCTATTCAAAGCTGTCTGGCTCTTAAAAAGCTAGTGATAGAGGTAAGATCGAAGTAAATAGGTTGAATATTGAAAATGCCTAAAAAGTAATTTTAGAAAAATCCTGTTATTGGTTTGAAGATAAAAATAACTTGGGAAAACCGGAACCATCTGATCAGTTTAATAATGATGAAATTGAATTCAATCTACGTACACAATTGGCTGCTGACGAAGTGAAATTGAATAAAGCTGATCGTGATAAGTTGAGGTCAATTTTAGCTGATTTTCCTGAAGTTTTTTCTAATAAGATAGGGTGTTGTACCGTCTATGAACATGAATTCGAGTTCAAAGACGGGTTGCCCAACGAGATATGGTGCAAAACAAGACCTATCCCGCACAAGTTCGAAGAAGGTGCGATGGAAGAAATTTTAAACTGGGAAAAGGAAGATAGTCATTGAAGAACGACCTTCAACCTATAAATCCTCGCTTGTATGTGTAGAAAAAAGTAACGGTAAAGTCCGCCCTTGTGGTGACTTCTGTGAACTAAATAAATACTTGAAGAATGAAGATGCATAACTGTGAAGTTCCAAATATTTCCATTTTGATGAAGAAATTCAAAGGAATGAAATTCTTTTCGTGTTTGGATTTTTTGCATGGATTTTTACAAATTAAATTGAAACGTATCAGTCGTAGATTCGTAAGTTTCGTATTTCAAGGAAAAAGTTATGTATTCTTAAGTGTACCGTATGGCACCATAGATTCGATGTCAGCATTTATTCAAGCGTTGCAGATAGTTTTGCAAGGACTGCCTTTTGCAATCACCTATGTAGACGACGTTTTTTTTCAAGAACATTAGAAGAGTATATGCTCCACATACGAATCGTGTTAGAGAGAATAAAAAATGCTGGTATGACACTTAATATATCGAAAAGTAAATGGTGTCTCACTGAGATTAAATACTTCGGATTAATTATCTCTGCTGAAGGTACGAGTATCGACAAGGATAAGATATAAACCATATTGGATTTTCAACCGCCTAGTGATATTGAGGAATGTCAAAGATTTTTGGGATTCTTTCAATACTATCGTGATTATATACCTCGTATTGCTCATCTGTGCCAGCCACTTTACAAATTAACCTCCGGCAAAAAGAAGGATTTTGTCTGGACGGAGTTGGCTCAGGGGAATTTTGAGAAATTAAAGACTGAGATCTCTGAAGCAACTATGCTTACATATCCTGATTGGACAAAACCGTTCTTTGTTTATACTGACGTGTCTGAACTGGCAATTGCCGGTGTAATTATGCAAGAGCACATACTCAAAAATGGAGACAGTTTTATGCGACCAGTCGCATACGCCTCCAGAACTTTGAAAGGACATGAGCGTAACTATCCTATCATGGAGCTTGAGCTTTTGGCCATAATAATGACGCTCAGCAAACATTACTATATGCTCTGTGGATACAATGTCAGAGTTTTTACAGACAACGAAGCGGTTACTTATTTGAAGAGAACAGAGAAGCTTTCACAACGTCACATGCGATGGCTGCTGTATCTCGACAACTTTAATGTCACCATCAGTCACATCAAAGGTACGGATAATAAAATGGCCGATTTTTTGTCGAGATGTTACTTGTATGTACTTACGCACTGAGAGAAAAATCTCTATTTTCTTGTTTGAATATGAACCACCGAAAGATCTTTTTAAAGATTTGTCTCGACTGCTGAAATTGCAGATTAAGGATAATAGATTGATGATGTTCTTCAAGCGATGTGATCCGAAGGTACAATTTGACAAGGCTAACTCTCGATTTGTTTTTTGTGGTAACGATGGTAGATATCGTATCTACATACCTAAAATTTTACAGCGAAAAATAATTGAGTTCTACCATGTTGAATACGGACATGTAGGTATCACAAAACTCATCACTATAATTCGTCGCTGGTTTGACTGGCCAGAACTCCCTGTGTCTATTTATAATTTGGTTAACGAATGCATGAGCTGTCAGCTCGCAAGACATGTGTCAGCAGAGACTATTGGACCGCCACATGGCATAAGTGCCACCAAGTTTAATGATACGTTGTGTATTGACTTTTTTGGGCCGTTACCCAAAGGTCGTGGTGGGGTTCAATATGTATTTGTGATTGAAGACTTATTTTTGAAATACTGTAAGCTCGTGGTGATGAAGAATGCCACCTCTATGAAGTGGATTGAGGCACTTGAAAAATGGTGTTTAGAATTTGGAGTGCCGAATAAGATTTTGTCGGATAATGGTCCGCAATTTAGATTGCATAAATGGATTAGGCACTGGAAAACTCGTAACGTTGTTATTCGAAAGTGTAGTCGTTACACTTCTTCTAGTAATTGCTGAGAACGTCTGATGGCTACTATAGGCTCGTCCATCAGAAAATTGTACCACAATAAGCAAGGAAAGTGGCCGGTCATTATTAATGATATTGAAAATAAAATGAACCGCACTGAATCGTTAACTACCGGTTGCATTCCGTATGAGCTTGTATTTAGGAAACCTGTTCCGGATAAAATTGCTGACTTGTTAATAAAAGGTCATGTTGTGAGGGAGGACGTTGAAATGATTGCTTGTGAGAATTTTCAACGCAATTTAAAAAAGCGTGAGCTTGGTATTATTAAATCGAATAGGCTTGTGATTTTAGCGCTGGGTGAAAAAGTTTTTGTGAGAAATCATGTGAGATCTGACGCCAATAAAGGTATTAGTCAGAAGTTATGTCGTCAGTGGCAAGGTCTGTTTATTGTCGTCAAAGTAAGATACCCGAATGTGTAAGAGTTGTATGAGGAAAAGAATCCAAAAAATCGTGTTTCCGAAAATATACGGCATCTTCGTAAACTCGTCCCCAGTAGGATATCGAAACCAAAAACCGAAAATGTCAAACATGATATTCACCTAAAAGATCCAAAAACTATTTTGAACCAAAATTTTGATAACGTAACGCCGAAATAAGGCAAAGATTCAACTGGAAAACAGGCAGGTAGTCAGCCTAAGGTTATAGAAATTTTGAAACATAATAAAAATTCAAAATTAGAATCTGATTTGGAAACAGATTCAGTTAAAACAGAAAACCATTTTAACATTGATTGTAATTTTATCAACTTTAATCTCAGTGAAAATTTCGTAGAAAATTTTAGTAATGGTAATCTTGTTCATAATCGTATAGATAATCGTAGTTGTAATTCCTTGAATAAATGTAAAAGCATAATTGTAGGTAGTAACAATTGTCATTATATACATGTAGGTAATCATATATTTCGTGTTAATTTCAAACAGATGATGCTGAGGTGCAAGAAAAATCATTATCACCGTTTGCGACCAGAGTTAGCTAACCTTCTGGAGTTAGGCGAACCGGATGAACGTTTTTTCGACCCGGAAATATTGATTAACTCCACCACTATTTCACTCGTTAACTTTGCGGATCGTCAACCCAATTGCCCGATCGAGCTCAAGACTCAAGCCGCAATGAGAAGACTGAATATTCCGGAAGCCGATTTCGAAAAAGCGATTTATGTGGCTGAATTGGAAGAAATCTGCATGGCATACGCACGCGCACTCAATAAGGAACCGCCGCTGATTCGTGGATTTGACTATGTTATCGCCGGACGACCTGATCGGGTAAACCGTGGATTACAAACTAATTTGCTGTCTGTTTCTATGCCGCAAATTGGAATTGGTTGTGGCCATGTACCGTCAGTATCCCCTGTAACTGTTTCTAAGACGTCGACGTCGCCTATACCGTTTATATCGACCGCTGCCCCTACCGTTACCACCTCTGCAACCATTTTGACCACTGCATCGCCGGTAATAACCACTACGTCGATCATTCCATCTGTGGTTATGAATGTGATCCCCGTTGCTACTATGTCGTCTGTCGCCGCTTTGTCTACTGCTTTGCCTGTCGTTTGTACTTCGATTCAGTGGCGGCAACTTGCGTGTTGCTCGGATGCTCGAGCAACACATGAAAAAAAAATAAGAGGGTTGAGCAACACATGAAAAAAAAAATTGTGAAAAATGCTCTGTAAATTGGGTACCATATTAAAAACCTATGTTACAAAATATACCTAGACCTACCGATCTTTTTAAATATTTAAAAATTGAAAAAATTGCATATGTATAAAATTTTCAACTTGAAAAAAATGATCAACGTTCAGAGGCGTAGTCAGGGGGGAAGGGTGTCTGGACCCCCCTTGAGGTCGAGAATTTTTTGAGAAACTTTTTTTAGGCATTAAAAATTCCAAATTTATCAAAGCTTTGCTCGGGCATCAACAACATCATTTAAAAGTACATTTTTAAGCATTAAATATCTAATTTTTTTGAAATTTAGCCCTCGCTACGCTCGGGCGCGAAAATGAACAGTTTAAATCTGAAGTACGAAAAAAAGCTCCTTTTTACCCTTCCCCTCCCCCAAAATTTCTCGTTTTTCATATTTCTGTACCCATTTTGCAGCCACTTAAAAAAAAGCTTTCGACATCATTGGTTGACCCCCCACCCCCTTCCCAAGGGCCCCAAGTGAGTTTCAAAATCAGCAACACATGACAAAATGCTAAGTTGCCGCCCCTGCTTCGATTGCTACCGTCACAACTTCATCTGTTGTAGTTACATCATCTGGACGCCGCTACGATCCGAGACTTCGATCTGCACGACGTATGGAACCCTCTCCTGCGTATACAACTGTCGCAGTGCCAATAACTACTGTGTCAACGACTGTACCTATTATGACACCAATGGTTACCCGATCTTCAAATCGTTCTGATCACCAACCAAATTGGATGGTTAATGTAACGAATCAGCAAGCCATGGCTGAATATCTGAGACGAGGCCAAGAACGCGGTTCCCGTCAGAGCCGTTTAATACCGCATACGTGGTCAAGTCTGGAAGAAATGCGTCGAGATCTGGATACAACAACAACTGAATCATCTGATCGTATGTCAACTTCTTCTGACTCGTCTATTGCCGCTTTACCTGCTTTGATTGATCGTCGTCCTGATGAGATGGGCTATGAAGTTATGCAACGTCCAGACACTGCCCAATACAAAGAGCAGGAAACTCGATATCAACCATATAGTCGATTCCGAAATTTCTATAAGAGCCAAATGGTCTCACAAGGCCGCGTAATTGCGACTGTTATGCCTGGATATCGTAAGAGAACATATGAGATTCCGACTTGTCGTGCAGCGGTGATCGCAATGAATAAACAATTGAGTCGATATCAGTACCGACTTGAACGTCATGAAGACGTACAAACGAAGAAAGACCGCAAAGCTGCCATAAATCGAATTCAAATCAGAGCCTGGCCGTTTAGTCATAGTGACGAATACTGCCACGATTATTTGTTGGCTTTTTGGTCGAGTTTTGAAAATCAACGGCGTATGATTATCTATGACGGCCGGTTACCTCAATCCATCTGCTCAAAGCCAGTACTCAAACCTCAGTATCAACCAATTCCGCACGTCGATCAAGAAGGTGACCCGCTAATGAAGGTGATAGTGACACCCTGGCGAGCATCTGCGTTTCGGTTTTCTAAACACGCAGCAAAAATTACGTTCTTTTTGGAGAACAATCACCGTTTTCCGGTCGCCAAGCCGATAGAATTCACCATTAATGTCGATGATTCCTTCGATAGAAATACCGTCGTCTTCGGAAGAGATTTTGCTGTCCGTTATATCGCTCGCATCGTACATGATACTCAAACTATAGTTATGAAATTCGATGGCAGAGAAATCAATGTTCCTTGTGTACATTGGGTTCCCCCGTATTGTATACACGAAATTGCCGAGGAGGTGAAGAAAGATCCCCAAAATGGATCTAATGCTATCTACACTCCATACGTGTAACGGTCTCCTCTCATTATTCTCGATAATCGTCAAAGTAGTCGTTTATTTCCGTTTATTCTCATTTATTACTGTAATGTACTAATTTACGTTATTTTCGTTTCTCATTTTGTTTTATTATAGTTTTGCATACTTTGCATTGTCGTTTTTTATTTTTGATTACAGAAGTTGTCATCTCTTTTGATTTTTTGTCGTTTGTTTTAGTCTCAGAAATTATTCATTTCAGACTATCTGGTACAAACTTCCCTTCAGAAAGTTTTTTCTCCAGAGGGGAATTTGTAATATATGGCGTTGAAGTGGTACCTTAGATAATCTGAAACGAATAATTCTCCTTTTTTTCCCCCTCCGACTACAAGTTGTTTGATCATCGCTCTCTGTACTTGTACTTGACTAGGTAATTAGATTCTCATTTTCAGTACGTTTTTAATTTTCGTTTAGGTAATATCTACATTCGTTCATTTTTCGCCATGTGACTGTATAATTTTATACATGTTTTGTTTCGCCTGATGGGCATTTTATTTCCGTTTAATTTCGTTTGATTTTGAAAATATCGTTTTTTTGTAAAATAGGAAGTGTTTTGTTTCCCTTGGAAACTGTCAAATGTTATTTTTGGTCATACTGGCAATAATTAGGCGAATTTTCGGTCATGTGCTTAATTAGGAAGATGGGCTAAGCGCCAACTGAGTGACCTATGCGGCAGGTAAGGTAAATTTGAAATATGGGTTGAATCAATTTTAAAGTACTCCGTTTTGGGTTTGACTTCGCCCCAAGATAGTGTCTGCTTAGGGCATTTAGGTGATATAGGCTTGGCCTATTTTCACCACAGTCTGTTAGGTAGGTAACTAGTTAGTAAGCTAGGTAGGGACCTATTTGATAGATTGTGTTTTCGCCAAAGTATACCATTTGGTATGGCAATTTCTTTTCGTCATGTTAGGTTCATAGGTACCTACCCACTTCGTTTGTTTCCCTATTTTGGGACTGAAGTGCGAACCTAATGTGCAGGAAAGATCTTGCAGCTTTGTGCTGTCTTTTTCCAGGTAGTCTGGAATGGAAGGGGTATTCTTTCGATGCCCCCTTCCATCTCTGGTGCCTGTGGTAAAAATTCTTTTTGGTTTCGACGTGGACTGAGCCACAAGTTTTTCCTTATGTAGTTTTTTGCCTCCCTTCCCCTCAGCCCTGTGCTGATTCAAAAGTCTGTGTCGCTCTCCTAGCTGGTTAACATTTTTTGGATGGTCCCTTTTAGGGCTGTTTACACTACACTATCCCAAAAGAAATCAAAAAATCATCCATCTTATTAAAAAACTCAATTCCAAAACCACCCCCCCCCCCCCCCCCCCAAAAAAAAAAACTTATTTTTCTTACACTGGACATGAAAAATTTAGCAATAATTCTGTTTTAAAACTGTTGACAATTCCCTAATTAAGAGTAAAAGAAGTGGTTTCGAAAAAATAAACACACTGTGTGGTGGCAAACGTCAGGCCAAAAAATTTTCAAATAAGAGCAGTCAAAAACTAAATTTTCACGGTTTTTCTCTATTTTAAGGCTCATTTATAATTTCACTGAATTTTTCACTGAAAGATTCAACGCCTGGCAACTTTTTCAGTGAAAAATTCAGTGGGACCGAGACATCATTAATCTTTCTCAGTTTTTCACTCTTCAATTGGCCTCTATCTCGATGAAAACTAAGAGAATTACATTTATTTATAAGATTATTACGTACTTGTTCGTCACTTAAGAAACGATTTTTTTTAGTGTTCCCAATTACCCTTTATTTTATGGGTAATGGTGAATAACGCTACCTCAATTACGAACGAAGGATATTTTAAATTTATACTTATCTTGAAATATTAATTTAGGTTATAGCATTTCATTAAAAATATGATTATGTTTAGTGTCTTTTTTTTTTAAATTAGAATTATTTGACCAGATTTTCTGAGTTTTTGCGGTCCCGAATCCGTCCTAAAGTATTTTTCGGTAAAGAAATTATAAAATTTCTTACCTTTTCGTCTTCAGAACTAGTCAGCTGTAGAAGAGAACAAATCAATCGATGTGGCAAACTGATCGCACATTCTTCGGAAAATACACGCTTGGAAATCAGCCTTTTGAAAAATTTCTTCAATTCGTCTCGATTATCAGATAACTAAAAAAAATTAACAAAATTAATTTTACGAACGATTTCAAATTTGCGTAGAAAAATGATAATTTTTTTAGCCACGTACTTGATTTTTTAAACATCTCAGGCTCTCGATGCGACATTTATTCGATTTTTCGACGATACTTAGGAATTTTTTGATATCGATGTCCAAATCGGTACCTTTTGTCAAGGTATCAGTCAAAGTAGTATCTCTAACTTGGGTATCTGCCATCTGAATAAAGCACACGTTCAAGTTATCGAATTGCGCGAGCTCTGGGAATGATTCGAGGTTAACACAATGCATATTCAGCAATGTTTGCAAAGCTGATATTGATTTGAGCAATAGTTCCAAAGTTTCAATTGCTTGTGATCCTGCGAAAAAAAAAAAAAAAAATAGGTCGAACATGAATTCGTTTTCATAATTTGGAATTCTTCAATCAAAAATCGACATACCCAATTCGTCTGTTTGCAATCCTAAGAATACTAAATCATCGACAACACCGCCAATAAAGTCTTTCACAACTTGAAGCACGGTTCTCTTATTTTCATCTGCAGATAACCATGTTGATGCGAAGTATCGCAAAAATTTCAACGAAGCCAACGAAACAGGTAGGTTTTTTCCATCATGCGATACGAAATGTAATAAATTCGTGACTATTGTTCGACAAACGAAACAAGCCATTCGACTTTTAACAAGATCATCATAATATGGTAAGAGCTGTCCGCAAAATAAGCGGTATTTTTGAAACGATTCCAACCTACAGAAAATCCGAATAAAATTAATCAAAATAAGAATGAATTGAATTGCGCAAGTAGGTAAGTAAGCAAGTAAGTACTTTAATTCAGACGTCGAAGCATTTATAACATCGATGTACAATTGCTGCATAATTTTCTGAGTGGTATCTTTCAAATCGGACGTGATAAGTATGACCAACGGTATATCAGGATTTTGAAATTCGCCCTGAAATGCAAAAATTTACATATTTTAATAATCAATGTTGGTCTTTTGGAATACAAAAGTAACACCGTAAAAATACTTGTAAGGTATCCAGTTCAGCCGAAATTAGTTTTTCATCCGAACGACACGGCGCCGGCAATGGTAATATACTATTTGGAGATATTTCGAAATTCGGATCGTGTAAATTACGAAATAGCTCGATTAATGTGTCTGTCAGTTTTACGGTCATCATTTCCAAAAATTCTTTCGGTGCGAGAGCAGTTTCCAAATTTTCATACATTTCATCTCGACTAATACCTTCTGTTTCCGAGGCACTGATCACATTACAGTTAACTTTGTACAAAAATAACGCCATTATTTCAGGGAAATATTTCTGCAAAATTGAAACTTTTCTTTACTCAATTCGAACTGACGCACTTGGAAAAATCACACAGTACCTACCTGCGTTAAATCAGAAAGAGATATTTCGAGCTTGGTGGCTATTTCAGAAATTTTATCAGTTTCGCCGTAAAATGACAAAATGGGTATGATAATCGGTAAACATTCTTCATAGAAACTCTTCTCGTTCGGACACTTCACGTCTTGAAATGGAAAATTCTATTAAAAAAACATGAAACGATTTTTTAAAAAAAATGTAAAACTGATACTCAAGTATTTATGAAAATTGTTACCTCAAAAGTTTTATATTTCTCGAACCACTTCCAAAGCAAAAATACGGAGTTATCATGAACCAAATGCATCACTGAATCTACATGCAACTTCTTCTTAACCAAATTCAAGATTTTAAATACTAAACCTGGATGTAAAAAAGAACAGTCGATTAAACACAATTGAAGTTTAGATTGTTTTACTTTGAAGATTCGTTTACTTTGATTTAAACGTTTTTCGTGAGTAAAATTGAATAACATGAGTAATAAACCTCTTCTGGCACATTGACTGAAAGAAATGGCGTTGGCAAAGGAATATAATACTACGACAGGTCTGATAGTCGCTTCATCGGTTTTATTATCCCGCATTTCTTCCTAAAATTGGCATATTAATTTATTAACAGAAAATTACACGAATACAATCGTCAATGTCGAAAAACGAACCGTCACTTGAAATAAGTTCCAAAGATTATCGCGGAATGTCCCTAATATCGTATCTTTCAGTACCATTCCGGTGCTTTCGTACATCTCATCGATAAATTTGAATATTTCTGGTAAATAAACAACGGCGGTAACTCGGACCTGAAATTACGCTGTATTGGATTTCACGTCGAAACACATGGATTTTATTGCGTGAAAATCAGTACACCTACTTCGTGAAAATCGTGCTTCAAATAGGATAATATTTTATCGCATATTTCGACCAATTCGTCTGTTTCAGTTATATTTTGGAGACCGCAACGTACCTAGGAAAAAAT
Organism: Pseudococcus jackbeardsleyi; assembly: GCA_038380155.1. NCBI lineage: Eukaryota > Metazoa > Arthropoda > Insecta > Hemiptera > Pseudococcidae > Pseudococcus > Pseudococcus jackbeardsleyi. The sequence goes on from CM076240.1 coordinate 2,998,643, forward strand.
CATAATTTAAAATACCTATATTGAACGTAAACATTTACTCTCCGATAAACTAAAGTAATGAATAATTACTTTTAATAACAATCCCCAACATCGAACAACTTCAGAAACAACAGCTGGCCCATAGGATTTAGTTTCTGTGGCAAAAACTTCAATTAAATGTTTCAAGCTATCCCATGTCAACTTTTTGGCTATATTTTGCGCTTTGGTGATGGTTTCTGAAAGCAAAGAATTAAAGAAATATTATTGCTACACGAGATATACGTATTGCTAAAATTTAGGAAATTGGATCTATTTACTCTGAACGATTTTTAAAATCACCAAGGCTGATTCTTCGAATGAATACCATTTATTTGAAATAGCTTGTATAAGAATTACTATTTTGTCTGCAATATCAGAATCAAATTTTTTTACTTGTAATGCGGTTTGAATAGTTGGAACTGCCTGTAAAAAGTTCAAATAACGGTTATAGATTTAAATAATTGGTCAATTATTTCTATAGCAGATAAAAAAACAATTTGATACCATTTGAAGAAGACACAACGAAGTCAAAGTTTCTCCAAGTTCATCTAATTCATCAAATATGCCCATTAACAATTTGTATTGAGAATCGTGAGTGAATTCTGCAATAAAATTACCAGCACGAAAATAAAAAATTAATTTACTAAATAATATGAATCGTTTCATGAGAACTGGACTGATGAGGGCTTTGCTAAGAGAAAACAGAGTCCCTTTTCATCGAACAATCTATAGCATAAAAATATAAAAACTAATACCATGATTATAGGAATAATACAGCAGAGCTCTGCAGGCTTCAACCTTCAATTTGTCTTCGTAAGATAGCAATTTAAAATCAAACAACGAAATGCTGGTTTCTAAAAAAAAAAAAAAAAAAAATCGTACAGAAATACAAAATCTATAGAAATTTTTCAAAAACAATGAAATTCAAGAATTACCATTATCATCGACTTTCACTTCCATATCAACATCGTCTTGATCAACTACAAACAATATAAAGAAAATAAATTAACCTCATTTCAAAACATCTCTCAAATACAAATTTTCTACCTGTTCTGTGTACATTGCTTCTTATAATATCAAAGATACCAATCAACGATTGAAAACATTTTACTAATACAGGATCTACAACGATCTTCGGTAACGTTCCCAACTGTTTGAAAAATTGCGACACCAAAACGAGGAAGTCTAATCGATTACAGGTCTCATTAGATTTAAAAATATTGATGACAATGTTAACCAGCCTATTGGTCAATCTCTGCGAAAAATCTTCCAAACTGTAAAATAGTTCGATATAGAACACAACTGAATTTCACACGAAAGAAAAAAATATTCGTTTAATCATTACTTGAAATTGAATGGGATACCGTAATAAATGAAGAATTTTTGAACATGTAGCAACAACACGTTGAATCTGCTCAGATTTTCAAAAGCTTCTAATCCATAATCAGAGTCGACATATGTTTCACACAACAATTCAAAACTATTTTTTAGAAAATCAATGAGTTGGTTGGCAGCTTCGTCGTTGCGTACACAGATTGGATGCTTCGTTTCTAAAATGCAAAATCGATTTATTTCAAAGCATTATAGCGGCGACGATTTTAAAAAATTAGACTCGTCATTAGAAATGATCGAGTTCTTCCAAAAGTTCATTATTCACCTTCAGAGGATGGTTCCTTCGTCTCATCAGATTCCAAAATTATTTCAGATTCATACGACATTAAAATAAAAATATCTGCAGCAGAGATAGAATTAGTACTAGGCCTTGTATCAATTTCCAAAACATTGACAACGACGTCATTATTTTTGACATTATTTTTCAAACATAACAAAACCAAGGTATGCGCATATAACTGTAAATCAGCATTTGAAATGAAATCAATCGACGGATCTTTGGGCGACATCCATTGCATTAAGGATGACCAAACCTGCGCATTAAAATTTCATTAACAACCTTCTCACCAGTTATCATTTACCAATTTGATACACACCTCGATCTCGAGCAAATTGTCAGGAAACGAGATACGTTTCCTCAAAAGGTACAGAGTGAACAAACTATGATTGGTTAATCGAATCACACCGGATAAATATAATTTAAGTATGGTCTGGCCTCTTGATGGTTTCCACAAATGATTCATCATATGCTGAAGTAGCCGATGACTCCATTCTATGCTCTGATTCAAACCAATCGTACTAAAAATAAAACAAAAATTAATTATAGATTGGAATATAGAAATACTATTTTCATTTTAAAATTTTAACCTAAGAACAGTTCGCCAAATTGACTCTAGAGTATTTTCATCGAGAGTACGGTACGAATTATTACAGTTCCTGATATTGATCAGTTCAATGCAGCATCTAAAAAACGAGTAACAATTAATTTCAGTTTTAAAAACTTTTTCGAAATAATTTGTTAAATTTTGACTCACTTGCACAAGTAGTCGGTAACTAAGGAGTCTTTAGAAGTTGATAAGAATTTCGAAATTTGCTCCAACAATACTACGTAATCATTTTCTTTTACGAGAGTTGGATATGTAGAGAGCAATTCGTATAAAATATGTAACCTGAGAAAATGAATATCTCATCATATTAAATTCACATCTGGCAAAAATTTTCAGCGAAGCAAAAACTCATACCACGGCCACATATCGCTGAACTTATTCACATCGTTTAATCGATCTATTAAACCTGGAAATCCAACAGTCATTCGCATCTTTTTACTGGAACCAGCACTTTGAAAACTTTCATTCAACAAGTTACTCTGCATAGTTACGTCCAATGAATTGAAATCTGAATGAATATGCTGTCAAAAAATGAAAACATCATTATATTCGAGTCTTTTGAAAGACAATTCGTACTTCATACCTGTTTATAAACGTGAACGTTTAGTTTCACAAAGCTAGGGTACAGGGTGCCTGATTTTTCATATCTCAAAACGTTGGTAATTTCAGAAGAGGCAAATGTATTCATTCTTTGTAACTGTCTCTTCCATAATGTCAAATCGTTAGCGTACGCAGCAGGCGAACTTTCATCAACTCCGTTAGGATAATGAGCTTCAACGATGATCAATAGAAAATCGAATATTAGTTTCTGAAAGTTGAAAACATTATTTTACCAACAGTTCTACAAAAATTATTTTTGAAATCTTACTTTTATTTCATTTAAACTTGTTTTGGCAGGGTACAGCGGTAAAATTGATTCCAAAACATCTTCCCCGAATTTACAAACAGCTATTCTGCATTCTTTTTGTAACTGAAATATTTATAATAACGAGAATTGAAAAATTCAGAAACAAGTATTAACCACACAGAAATATTAGTTACCCACTTTTTGACAAACAGTCACTAATAAAGTGAGTACTTTTAATTTGTAATGATCGGTTTCTTTAGAGGCGGCTGCTGTTTTCATTACTTTCTCCATAAATCCGAAAATGCTACACAAAAAAGAAGTATTCACATTACCGTACTTTTCAACACATTTTCCTCGTAGTTGAACTCATCAGATACTCACTCTTTTTTGATGGCCAGCAACAAACATGAATGGTCGCAACCATGTTTTATAATTATATTGAGCATTGAAATCACATCAGCGGGGTTACAACCTGGTATTGTTTCTTCGTAGATTTTCAGAGAAATCAAATACAATTCTAAAACAATATTTTCATTAGTTCAATAATATTATAATTAAATTAAACGAACAATAAATATTTACCGCTCCACAGCTCCTGAATTTTACTCCAATATATTCTAAACGGTAAGATGAAATCGTTTAATATTCTAATATATCTTTCCCCGATAATTTTTCTGAATCTCGCATCTTCCAAAACCTCCAGCGATAGGCGTATTACTTTCCTACAGTTGAGGTTTTGATCATCTTAAATATTCAAAGCGATAATACATATAATAGAGTAGTTGCAAAAGATTGAACAATTAGGAAAAGAATATAAATCGTACTTGAGTTAGCTTTACTAACGACCAATGTCATCAAAGAAGCATTCGTTTTTATGGTATTTTCATTAGCAGAACGGGCCTTTATTTCACCATCTTTGATCATTTTTTCAGCGGCCTGAAACGAACAACAATTACATAAAATCAGTTTTTTATTCGGGAAAAAAGGAAAATATATTACCTGGTGTAAAGAATTGTGACAGGCTTGAAAAATCGAATCCCAGCTTATTAGGGAATCATCAGTTTGCACAGAACGTATGTCGATTAATTTGACGACGTCTTCTTGCTGCAGGTAATTTCTCAAATTTTCGGTTCCTTTCTACGAATTAATGATGCCGCAAGTTTGGATTCAAAACGTATCTATTTAAAAGAATAATGTTCAACGAACCTTTCTTTCTGTTAATTTGGTGGACCTGATATTGTGCACACATTCATTCAACGCGGTTTCCAATCCTGCCATGTTTAGTATCTTGAGTCACCGGTGCCGGCGATGAAAAATTGAATATTTCACAAATACGTCGAATTTACGGCTAATTGATGAATGGCATCTCTAGTTGAGACAACATTTACATAATACGGCATCAAAATAAATTAAAATATCATCTATCATCCACTCTGTGGATCAGTAAAAACCACAAAATCCGTTCGCTTCTGATAGCAATTCAACTGTCAAAAACAAAAACAATAATACTCGCTGAATAACTAACCTTTGAGATTCAAACTTCAAAGTACTGCTGTTTAGTGTTTTGGATGATTTACTGGAGAGATTTCATTTTTCTTTTTAAACATGATTTCTGCGAGAATTAGAAAATATAACGAGCACATCATACAGATTCAGATTACAGAAGCGCCAGAATTTCAAAATGAACATGATAATGTTCAGTGTAACCAATTGTTAAGATGATAAAATTATTTAAATTTTCAATGTTGTCATTTTTTGCAAAAAAATTAATTCTCATCCCCGCAATCCCACAAGGCCACACTCCAGCCTCCTGATGAAAAACTGTAAACTGAATGAACACAATAATAATATTATATTGTACGATATATTTATTTAGGATACAACGCGAACATGGCGAATAGTATAAAAAATAATATAGAAAAATCGATTGTATGCCTAGGCACTAAATAAAAATGGTCTTTTTTCTTCCTATCGATTAAATTAAATCAAACACTAATTGGCAAACAACGATCTTGTTTCAAAAATTACGATATAATCCTGATGATGTCTTCTTCGTTACTCTTCAATATAACTTGATTGCCTTTCAAGAACGATATTTGGATCACCGCTATCTCCTCTTGCGGGGTGTTGTCTAGTTTTCTGAAAACCCTCATGAGTATGGTTGCCGGGACAATTCGCAACTTCCATTCTAACCATAATCGCATTTCTACCATCGGTTGTTAAAGCAAACGGCTCATATTCTTTAATCCTACACATCTGATGATGAAAGTTCCTTCGTAATAGACTTCTAATAAACGTCTCGGTGCCTCTAGTATCGTCAAACGGAGCGTTTCGTAAAAAATATATATACCAATTGCATTTTCTGAGAGCTATGTCTCCCTTCCTTCGCGTCCTGTTTTTTAGCTTAACTCCAAAAGCACTTGCAAAAAGATTACCAAAAACCGCTTTCAGCCGTTCGTTGATTGTTGTTTGATTAACAGTACTGACGCATGGAACGGCAATAATCGGTAGCGCAGCTTGAGCTTGTTGTTGGATCGGAGGCTGTACGTTTAGTTCTTGTTTAATTATTTCTCCTATAATCTGGTTCATGGTTTACAAAATATATCTTTAGATGAACACTCGCGATCGAGAATAAATGAAGCGTAGCCCTGTAGCAAGTAGAACGAACGTATTTAGATATCTACACTCGACAACAGTAAATAAGCATTACTAAATTGGAAGCATCGACGAGACGAATCATAGTATAATGAATAACGATTTACGAACAAAACCTGGCGATCCGTAGGATCAAAAACACACCAGCACAGAGCTTGAGTTAGTTGAGTTTGAACTTTGAACTTTGAGAGCTATAGCTACCCTTCACGATAGTGATAACCGAATGATAATTTTCACCCTTCACGAAGGAAGCAGGGTTGCCAGATGGGTGATGTTTGATGAATAAAAAATCAAGAAACTATTGATTTATAACAGAATATCAACACATTCATTTAATAATATAATACAAATTAATCTACAGGATCATCATCGATCAGAAAACCATGAACAGCTCGGTAATATTTATCGACAAATTTATCCGAAAGCTCATTTCTCGTCGCCCAATTATAAGCTGGTATCTTTTCACCGACACTACCACCTAAATATTGAGCTTTCATAAAAAATACTTTTGCTCCGACGGCGTCTTCTTTTGCTTGCACCACTTTAGGATATTTGTACTTGTAAAAACCACAAGGAGCATTACCCAAAAACCTTGCTTTAACATCGCTGCCGCATTTCTCTCTGAGTATTCTTTCGGCAGCTGTCCTTAAATTTTCATCTTCCTTAACAACATCTTGAGGTAATATCCATACAGGTCCTTTACCCAATTCAACATTCACAATGTAAAGCAAATGTTGATCTAATTTTCGTTCTGTAGATTTTACATCGTTCGTCTTATCCGCTTCGGTGTCTCTGGATGCGGGAGTAAATCCAGAAAATTCTTTTCTACAAGCATCTTCAAATTCCAAAGCAGTTTGTCCGATACTTTTTTCTGCCTCTTCGATCGAAAGTTTACCTTTGGCAAGTTCCTTTGCTCTACGTACATCGCCTTCGTGTCGGATTTCATGTTCGGATTTCAAACTGTTCTCCAATTCTACTTCGCTCAACATTTTAGAAAATGATGTTTCTAGTTTGTTTAATGATCTACTGATTGTCGGCTTACGTTCTAAGCAAACGCCGCAGAATATTTCCCATTTTTCTTTCGTTTCTTGAGCTAGATTGCTAGAGTTTCGTGCCGATTTGATGTTGTTCAATACAATATTTAAGATAGCGGTTTTACGACAGAACATACTGAACTCGTAACTGTTCACCATTAAACACAAAAAATCATATTTTTCACTATTTTTAGTTGAAAAATGTCAATTTTTATGAAGAGAAACTAAAATTTTGGGCAAACAAAAAATAATTTTTGAAAAAATTCAAGTGGGATGATAAACTTTGTGAATTTTTTTAGCATTGTTTTGAAGAAATTTTTGCCAGAATTTATCAATTTTTAAAATGTAATGACCGTATTACTGATTTTTGTTATGTTTTGTATTTTTTCGCGGTCTCCGGTTTCTTTTTGTTGCTTTTTAGTTCTTGCTTGATCGATAGAAACTTGTAGAGAAAATTAGTGATTTTGAAAATTATCAGAAATTATCCTGATTTAGACGAAATAAAGGATGATTAAACAGATGTTTCAAAATCACACGACATCATTAAAAAGCTCAGTGAATTTTTTTCGGTGTAATCGAGCTTAATAGCTTAATTATGATGAAATTAAAATTTACTCCGCTGAATTTGACCTTTTCATCTTTACCAATTCCATCGATAATGAGAAAAAAACTGTTCAATTTCACTTCGGTAATATATTTATTGCGCTAAAATAGAAATACAGATCATTTCATAACGTACACTCGGCAACGTATACAACAGAATGATTAAGATAACAGAAGACTTATCAAGTTGCGGCGATTGAAGATAAAGAAGCACTTACGCGTTTTTTCAAACATAACTCACACGTAAAAATAACTCGTTATGAAATAAAACCTCAAAAATCAAACATCAGATGTTTCAATCAGTTGAAAAAAAATCCGTCCTCGAATTTCAGTCTTTAACGACACATACACCCTCATAGGTATGGAAAAAACTAAAGAAAAAAATCATCAAATACGCGTCGTTCTATCGAACGAAAATTTCCTAATCGACAGGCAAATGAAAAATATTTGAAAGCCGCATTACTCGTGCTGTGGATAGTTCAAGATATACGTAACCACCGCCACGCGAAATGATACGAAGGCGTAGCGTTGTGCAGTACAATATAGTGCAAGCAAAGAAACAAAGCGAACTTTTGGATGAATAACGTTAATAATAAAGATACGAAATATGCTGTAGTAAATCGACTATCATATAAACGTGAAAAACTATCATTAAATAATCTAACTCTACGGCATGCGCTGCTATGGCGCCGGGTTCCCACCGCCAGGAAACCCCGGGCCTCCCATGACCCTCAGCTTGGGAATTTCGAGTAAAATGCCACAGTCATATCGTAATTATTGACGTAGCACAATTCGCTCGTTAATTGACGCCATTCGTCGTCAACTTTCGACAGATTTTTCAACTCTTTCGGCGTTTTAGAAGCTGCCGATTTCTAAACGGAGAGAAACAAACAATTTCAAAATTAATTTACCATTCGGTACGGAGTACGGAATTAATCGTTTTAGATATTTACCCCATTTGCTAGCAATGTAACGATAAACTTTCCCGGTTGAAAGGTTTTCACAACACGTCTGATTAGTTCTTCGTACGATGATAAAGGTACGTTCGTTTCGAAACTAACGTACGAAAATTCAGATTCCGGCGTTATATGGATCGTCATATAGGACCCCTGTAATTAAGAAAAAAAAATAGGTTTAGTTTATTGGTAAATAATTTCCAGGTATAAGGTGCGAGTAATCTAATGAAATATTAATTTTTCTTCTTAAATTAGTAAATATTTTTGTTTTCTTCTTTTCAATTACAAAACTACGACTCAAAGTTTTTCGCCATTAGTCCCGACGTAATTCCAAAGTAAACAGAATCTCGTGCGGCAACGTAGGCTTTCGTTACGAAAACAAAACCGTTAACATACGATAATATCTTAGTCACATTGAAAAATACGTCGTTTTTTCAGATACATTTTCATATTTCCTGCAGCGTTTACATTTTCATTTCAGACAAAGTTATTTTTCCGAGAATAAATACTCACATTCTGTAAAATTCCATTCATCGAGTATCCGCACGGATCAAACAAATAATCATCTATTTCCATGAATGGTATCAACTTGTCGATTCCGCAATGCTGCAAAATATAATGTCGACTATTACGCAATTTTAACAATAAACAAAGGTAATTCGCCAGTACTCAGCGGAAAAACAAACACTTCTAGTACGATGCATCATTTATAAATAGAAACCATTCGTAATAATCAGGAAGTGGAGTTTACGTACCTTGGTTACTTCGGCAGCTGTGAAGAATTTGTCTTTTCTAAAATTATTCATGACTTTTTCGTCCAAGTCAGACATTAGTATTTCAATAGTCTGATCGGGCTCTTCGACAGAGGCATCTTTGCTAAAATCATTGTTACAGACTCCTTCGGCATGTAATGAGTACAGGTACCATCGATCGTCTCCGTTATCGATACAGTATCCCATGCCCTCTGTATTGATCAAATGGTTTATTTCGTTTTTCTCATGAGCGAGTTTTAAACCACGATACTTACTACTTTTGAAACAACTGTCCAAAAACGCAACCTCTTGTTTAAAATCTTTGTAGATGTTTTGCTGGAAGTCGGGCCTTTTGAAGTTTTTCCTCGAATAGAATACTTGCTGTAAATTTAAATAACAAGTTTATTAGTAATTTGTACTCGAATAAGGATAATTTGGTGCTTAATTTAAGGCCTAGTATGGTTTCAACCTTCACACCCGATATGTATCGTCGACCTTTATGAAGAGGCAAGGGAGCGATAGAATTTCAGAATTATTTAAAAAACTCTTTTGAGTATCACAACAGATTCTTTATCTGAAAAAATCGATCATTCGTTACGCAAGGTACCTAGCAACAGATGATCTCTTCGCACAATTTTTCGAATATCGTAGAAGAGGCGGGGTGGCTAGAAAGTAGTGCTTGACCTCAAAATATCCTCTCTTGATTTCACATCTAGCCTTTCATCATTAGAATTCAAAACCCATAATTTTTTTAAAATTTATTTATAAGTTCTATGAAATATAAAATAATTTTAAGAAAATATTTTTTAATTTCCACCTTCCCCTCCTCATTTCTTACCGAGTTGAATACCATTACGAAAAAATAAGAAAAAATTGTTTATTTTTTTAGAGAATTTTTGAAAAACAGGGTGAGAAGAAAAAATGAGTGCCAATAAATTTTTGGATAAAGAAATACTATAACTAAGCATTTTTGAAAAAAAAACACAATTTTTTCAGGATTTTTCGAACACGAGTAGTTTTATTTTATACTTGAATAGGGGAGAAATGGTGAAATGTTTACCACATCCTTTCAAGGTTTAAAGATAACTTCCTAGCCACCCCTCTTTTCGACTTCGGGAAGAAGATGCCAAACGATCACTTCTGAAAATCACCATTAAAATGGATCAAAAAAACCTCAACTTAGATTTCTACGAAAATTGGTGAGATAGTCACAAGTTTCAAAAGAAAAACTGAAACCAAAAAATTAAGCCTTCCAGTACGAAGAGGTAAAAATTTCGACGGTGTCAGCAGGTTATTTTTGAAAAAAAACTGATGTGTTGTTACTTGAAACCTTAGTCCCTCCTTTCTGCCCTCCCCCTACCCAAAAAAATGTGTGAATAAAGTAATTAGATATTATTTTTTACCTTATACAAGGAGGTAGAAATTAGAAAATTACAAATTAAAGATTTTTTTAATTTTACCAATACAAATCGTTTTTTTCAACTGCTTCAAAATCGAGCGAGGATGTTTTTTTCGACGCCAAAATTAATTTTTGATGAAGACAGTGCTACGAATTGCGTTTTGATTTATACAGTTTTCATAAAATTTTAGTTGGCATTATTGCAGCAAAAAAATTCCAGAAAATTGATTAAAATTTTTATTACGACCAAAATAAAAATGTTGACTAATTTTTCAAGCTACCAGATAAACAAGTTGAATTTCATTTTAAAAAATGTAAATCATAATGCAGTTGACAGTTTTCAGTGAAACTTTTTCAAAAAATTTCTTCAAAAATTTAACCACTCGACCAAAAAAAGTTCAACTTTAACTCGGTCTTGAAAAATTCGAGCGACTGAATTAAATTTTTTAAAAATCTACATACTTTCGGATTCACAATCAGCAATTTTTCACAACTCTCCCTTACCCTCCTCCCTGATGAAGAAAAAAGTTAAAATAAAATTTCAAAATCGATGGTTATGGGAGGTGTAGAAGCTCAAACCGCATATTTTGACAAGCTCTTAATCAATTTTGACGCAAATGGGATTTCAACGATCTAAGCTGGAAAAATCCAAAGTTTCTTTCCAGATTTAAAAAAAAATTATATTCAGTTTATAATTCAAAATTTTCTCAAATTTTTTACTATCATTGTTTTAAAATTTAAAAATGAGAAAAAAATGAGTAAAAGTTTTCAATTTGAAGAAATTCAACTTTTTCAAAGTTCATTCATTTCATAAACCAATTTTTAACCTTCAGATCCCTTTTTTCATGGGCAATCCCAAATATGTTTTCGGAATTTTTTGAAGGTGTCCTTCATGCAAAAATACGACTTTTCAACTTTTACTGCTTATTTTCGGTATTACAAAGTGGTAACGCTGATTTTAAAAAAATCACCGAAAAGCTCATCCAAGGCCTTACATATTGAAAAAAGTTTCAACTTCCTACCTCATTACCTGTCACCGTTAACAAGTTATTCATACGATTGAAATTCACCATATGTGACCCTGCCGGAAAGAAAGAACCCTGTGTAAAAAAAAATTCATGTCTCTTTTTTCTGGTTTTAGGTCCAAATTACACCAAATCTGGACCAAACACATTGAAATAAAACATCATTTTTAAAATTTTTTTATACAAGGTCTCTATTTTTCGGCAAGGTCACATATGCAAAAAATCATAAATCAAAAAAAGCGACGCCCCCCATTTTCCTCCATCCTCCTTCTGGTTGAACTGACATAGAATGACCCTCTTGAAAATTAACAAAAAAATAGATTTACATCGTCTAAATTCCATTTACGACAAAATCTTAGAGGTTGCCTGGTTAATTTTTGGGAGGATGATCAAAGTTTCCAGCACACAAACCCCGATTTTTTTTTCAAAAAAGACCCTCTTTTGAGGATACCAACTCAGTTCCCCTTTCGAGCTGCAAAGCTCAAAAATTTTGTCACCAATCTTCGCCGAAATCCACAATATATTTTTTCAATCCACCTCGATGACTATAAACAGGAACTTCACATTCAATCAACAATCTCTCTCTAACAACATATCAAACACGACCCTTTCTCTAAATTCTAAAAAACCAATCATTCGCTCAGCTCGATTCAAAACACAGATGCCCATATTCACGAAACAACAAATTTCCCCACCACCTAATTCCAAATCTCTTGATTCGTTTCTCTCAACGATAAATTAATTCGTAGAACTTTGTAGTCGAAACAATTTCTCAGTAATTAAGAGCACCCGTCATTAGTTTAATTATTCATTATTCGACCGATTCCGATCTCATGTTCATTAGGGCTCATCGCCGCATCATCTCGCAATACCGAGAAATTTCCTAACTAGTAAAAGTCGCACTATTGAGGGTTATAATTTCAATCTGGTTATTTCCACTTTGCCGGCTCGCGCGGCCAATATTACCGGAGCAAAAAAACTGGTTCTAATTGCGACGATGGCATTGATTACAGAACCGAAAACTGCAAAAATTCAGACGAAATAACCAGTCCACAATATACCCCTCAATTTACGTTCCAATAAGACTTAACACAAGCGAATTTAAAAGCTAATATATAGGAAAAAAAAAGAAATTAAGTATATACATTCTTAATACTCAGTTTTTAACGTGTTGAACTTGCAATTTTTCCTTTCTTATTTTCCAAACACACGCTTTATATCTTGAAAGTAATTCGGACCGTTGTATATGGCCTAGTGCCGACGAAAGACGAATCAATACAATCAGTAATTAATTAGATAAAATTATTTTCAAAATTTGAAATAACTCTTGTATACCCATCATCGTTTTACAAAATACATGACAGGTTTACGAGTTAGTTTCGTGCAAGAGTTTTAAAAAAAATTACAATATTTTAACACTCTCTCTCTGTCGCCTAGAACGTGCACATAGGGGAAGAGAGTAAGTATTTTTCTTTCATGCTGTATTAGAGGTGTAGAAATAATACCAACCTGTACTTCGTGAAAGCCCGAGTAATGCTGTACCAAAATCAATAGCAATTTAACGCATTGCAAAGGGGTCGTAGTGCCACAGGTTTTTAATATAAACCTTCTCTGCGTCACGAACATGCTACTTTCGCTGTAACAGAAAGGAACAAGTGAAGAAAAAAAAAACATTTCAGCGTTTATTATAAAACTAACTGTAGACTATTTTATAATATGTAGATATTTTGAAACGACGGCAATTTTTTTTTTCTAAATCAACAATTACTTAAAATGGTAGCTATTAATGGTGTAACCGCAAGCGTGACCTTACCAATATTGATTTTCTTGGCTTAAGTCTCTCTATGGTACACGCTATTACCTACGCGTTCCCTACAATACCGGTAAATACCTCAGCTAAGGATGAACGTATCGATTAAATTTTCATCTCTGTGCTTTTGTTAGTTTAATTACCGTGGATGCATATGCCCTTCACGAGCCGGTATTCAAAGTTGACAGTAGCGAAATTTCGCGAGCAGCTCCGAGTTTCTAACTACGATCGATGGTGAGACCATTGGTCGCGAAAATAGCGTGGCTGAATGACCGATTTGAGAATTTCAAGGTCGAAAAAAATGATACAATTTTTGTGTACGGTTTTCCAACAATCTTTCGATGTGAAATTGAATACAGCCGGTTAGGCAAGATGATTTGGCTCTATATGGACCTTCCTGCGAATATTCCTATCCTAAAAAGGCATCCCATTATAGTAAAAAATTTTGATATCAATTTTAGACCCCTATCCTACGAATTTGAGGAGTAAAGGGAGGGAGGGGTGGCAGAACGGGGTCAGAGGAACCTCAAAATTTTTTTTCAACATTTTTAGGCAATTTTTAGCCAAATCATGCTTGTTTGAAAATTTTAAACCATTTTAAAGGTGCAATGGAATTTTTTTCCTCAAAATAAATAAATTGGTAATTCTATGAAAATTTGGAAAACATTGAAGAGATGGAAGTTTGTCAAGAAATTAAAATCGAGAAATCGACGCCCCTAACAATAAAATAAAGTTCATCATCAAAAGTGAAATTTACGATTATGTCTGAGCAGGGATCCGGAGGCTAGGCCCCTCAGAGGTGATTTTTCGGATATGAAGGCAGTCGAATTAAACTTTTTGGAACTAAAGCCGGAGCCAAAGGGAGGAGGGTCCTTCGAGCGATTTTTTTGGAGCCGGAATTGGAGGTCTTTTCATAAAAATCCCAGAGCTGGAGCTACTTTTAAGAAAATCTTCAAGCCGGAGGCACTTTTTTTAAAGTCTTGGAGCCGGAGGAACTAGGTTCCTTTTCTACGGATCCCTTAAAATCATAATCGAAAGACCTGAACTTTCAAGACTTCATTCTAGGGTCCTCACGTAATTTGGTTGTCAGTTTCGCACAAATCGAAACTTCTGAGTACGAATTTGAAATCAAATATGTAATTGGAACCCCAAGTGTCTTATACGATTTTGGTTTTTACAATTTTATTCCAACACTGCTACCTTTACCTTCTCCCCCTTCTGGAACAAAAATATGCGATTCGAATTTCAATTTCCTGTTCCAAGTGAAAATCTTCAAATAGATATTTATAAATGATGAGGGTAAGCATCAGGGACAAAGCTTGGGCAAAAATCTCGGGGGTAAAAATGAAAAATTTGCGTAAAAAAAGAGAAATTTGCTGACTTGTTATTTTCGAAGAAATGAAAAGTTTCTGACCAGACGTATTGAAAATGAAAACCAGAAAATTGTGCTTTTTAGTTACTTTTTCAACTTTAAAAATCGAATAATTTTTTTTGATTCCCCAAAAAACGACATTCTTCAATGAGTTTCTCTCCTTTGAAAAAAATCAATAACTTATCGAAAATTGCATTCAAGATTGCTACCGAGTTTTCTGATAAAGGGCAAATTTTTTCATGTGAAAATATCAAGAAGGGAAGAAAAGCTCTTTAAAATTAATTGTTTAGAATTACTCTGTATTCGAGCAAAGCGAGAGAGAAAATATTTCATTCAAAAACAGAAATTTCTTCTCAATTTTTTTGGAACTACCTACGAGTATAAGGGCTATTCCATACTAAAACAGGATAAAAATGAAGTCGGGGTTTCCGTTTCGTTCATATTTTTACGAGGTTTTTTTTGATGGTTTATTCACAAACCCACAATCATTTCCTTTCTAACTCTGAAGAGATCTGCGGAGGGGGCGGCTCGTAATAAATTTCAGGAAATTATGATTTTTTGCTCAAAGTTTCAAGATGAGATCTCTTAACCCCTAGAAGGTACAGAGGTTCACAATTTTGACCAAAATTCAAAAAAAAAAATTCAAAAAGTAAAGTAGCATATCGATTTCTACTAATTTGAAGGCGCTGATTTCAAATATGAACTTGGTTTTTTCATCCGACCCCTCCAAACCCCCCTATTAGCCCCCTTAATAGGGTTCAAAATTCGAAAAAATGAAAAATAACGTGCGACGTGTCGTTTGTTAGGTATTTGAGTGCATTGAGTTCGAATAATCGCTTATTTTTTGGATTGGACCCTTCAGTGCACCCCTAGATCCCTAATTTTTGGGGAAGTATGTTAATAAATTAAAATGGTGGGTGACATATCGATTGTCACTAATTTGAGGCCGGGAATTCGATTATCGATTTACTTCTTGATATTACGCCTTTCCCCTGCTCTAACCGACCTCCCTCACAAATTAATCGCACGTAAATTGGGCAATTTTGTTAAAAATCGTAATTGCAGAAAAATTTTGAGGCCCATTCCGCCTTCTAGAGGGTTGAGAAGAAAATGATCGTGGTTTTGCGAATAGACCACCAAGGGAAACTGGTAAAATTTTTTTAGCGAAATCGGAAGACTCGACTTCTTTTTGTCCTGTTTTAGTATGGATTATGGAATAGTTCCCATTTTTTTTTTTTTTTTTGAAGCTGCCTAACAGGTTTTTGATGCTTCCCAAACATCGTCAAAAACACCTTAGAATACACACTCTTGAGGTAGCTTTTAGGGCATCGATTTGATTTTTTTTAGACAAACTTCCACCTGGCAAATAAATGACACTTGATTTGAGGAAAAAATTGTACCACTCCTTTTTGACCCTTCATCACAAAAGATAAGCTTCAAAACCTTCACCAGGGTGTAACTTGGCAAAAATTCTCCAAAAATTTTGAAAAAAATTAAACAAATAATTTGGATTTCTATGAATCTCCAGAACTGATCTGAAAAACACAAAATTTTCATACCATATTTTTTGACAAAAAATATTAAAAAATGAGACAATTTCCGAAAATACTTGCGCTAGGAGTTCATAATTTTTGTCGAACTGTTTTCTTATCATGGTTGACCTTTTGAGGTAGGAGCGGTCAAAATCGGTTTCAAGGGCAGATTCACCACCATTGCTTAACCGGCAACACTCAATGTACATGTTGAACAATTTTTTTTTTCATTTTCCATCGATTTGTGTCAGTAGGTAATATTTTCTGCGAATTTAATTTCGTCCCCTCTCCGCCGACCTCACTCTCCAAGGCGGAATTTCTACGTTATCGTCGAAAATGAAGCTCATCGCGAAAATCAGACACTTTATTTTTACACCTACCGCCATTCTTTTGTACTATGCAATCTTCATCACGGTTCATCTCTGAATATTATATTACTTTCACAGAAGGTTAGTTCAGCAATACTACAGAATCGCACCTAATTAACAAAAAATACGTTCAACTATTCGCGGATGATTACGTATGGTATGATGCTGATTTAAAACCAACGCTCGCTTATACTCCTATCGGATAATTTAATTTGGTGGAATTACATAATATCGACGAACGCATTAAAACACGATAATTACAACTATATAATTAGCAGAATTCTTGATTTGAACCTTCGATATGGTCGAAAATACACTGAGCCCCAGAAATTTCCAATCAGAATGAACTTTCGATATAAATGTGTACACAGAGGTTGTCGGAGATTATATTTGGTACATACGTAATCTGAGCAGCCTATTATTTGATTGTTATTGTCAAAAATCAAGTTTTATTTGTGTTTGGGAAACATTTCGGTGCGCTTTGATGTGAATAAGCAAAACATCGATAATAGACAAAATCACATCCAGTTTAAATAAAAACAATTAAATATTATAGATAGGTATCTCAAGGAAGTAGAAATGAAACAATTCAAGTACCAATACAAAAATTTGAGGGTATACGGCGCAAAAATACAGACAAACTGAATTTTGTTACCTATAAAATTTTAGCCTCCCAAATTCGAGATTTTCTCGATAATTTTCAAAATGTGACAATTCGACAAAAAAGGGGGCAATCCATGGGAGAAATGAAATCATTTTCCAGATGAAAATGAGAAGTTCCCTGGGAAAAAAGAAACAAATTACTGAATTTGGCAATTTAAAAAAAAAATATTGCTTTTTTAAAGAAATTCACAATGGAATTTGTCGATTTTTTGAGAAATCATAGAACAGGAGTTCCCTCGAAAATCCCATTCAGAAGAAGGCATAATTATTTCCCAAAATTGAAAATTTTTGGAACCATTGTGTATTTTTCTAATTTTTAAAAAAAATACATCGCTATTTGAATTTACTAAATCACAAAAAATAAATAAACCGTGAGCCAGGATATAGAAACCCCCCTTAGGTGTAAAAAATTGGTTTCTGAGTAGAGGTTCCCCTTTGATTCTATTCCTTGTGAAAGGCCCAAAATCAGTGTCAACTCAAAAATCCATTTTTTACACCTAAAGGCGGTTTCTATATCTAGGCTCACATATGTAAGAGTGAAAATGATACGTAAAAATGCATTTTTGAATATTTTTTTAACAAAAAAAATCTTGATCAAAATTGTCATTTTATAAAAAAAAAAAATCGTCAAAAATCACACAAGTTTTTGCTGATTTTCTGGTCAAATATCTGATATTTGAGCCTTTTTTTTGAATCCAATTTTCAAAATTTCCAAGAATTCCAATTTTAAAAAATTATAATAAAAAATAATAAGTCTAAAAAGTTTTTACAAGCCTATGTCAGAATTGTAGAAAATTTGGTACAGAACAAAATGTCAATAAATTTTGATTTATTGAAACTTTTTCAATTTTTAAAATTGCAACAAAGTCATTATGGTTATATCAATTGAGTTCTAAAAAATTTCAGAAGGTTTGTTAAATTTGGTCCCACCATTCGTGATCTTCAGCACCACAATTTTGAGCCAACATTACATTCCTTAGTTCTTCTTTTTGAACAGGTACATGACTTTATTCTTCATATATAGAAGTTGAAACCCTTAAGAGCCCCATTTTTGCACCAAAGAGGCACGTTTTGAGGTTAAACTGAAAATTCAACTATAGCTTCATCCAAATATGAAGGGTGAAAGACCGAGGTACCTTAAGGGAGTTAATGAGAATATCGGAATTTGACACTGCATCGCAATAATATCCCATTCCAATTCTTTTAGGAATATCTATTTCTCAGCAAAAAATCAATTAATTCTGTGTCACCTTTACAAGCTCTTCAGCAAAAACCGTACTTGAAAAGACAAAAATCCATAGCAGGAAGAGAACGCTCAAACCAGAGGGAATTGGATACCTCAAATCCTTGTTCAGGTAGAAGAAAAAAAACGAACCTATACACCAAAATTCAGATTGTTTGCTCTTTTTGCTTCATGCTAAATCTACCGGACGTAGGTATAATTATTCATCAAATTCTAATCTATGTATTATTATTGTACCATCCGTATCAAATTTTTATCCGATAATCAAAAAGAATGCAGGCTCTTTGAAAATACCCAGGTACGTATTTCCGCCCCCGGTCACTAGAAATTAAATCAATTCATCATCCCCACCATCGCATATTTTCTCTCGCTTATAGCAAATTACATTTTTTTAAACGCGGAATACAACGAACTTCGAACTTGATTAATGTTTATGATAGAAACGTGTCCACTTAATTATTTGTAGAAAGAATTTCGCTCACGGTTACCCCATAATCAAGTTCTTTTTACAATTTTTTTTTTCTATTATTGCGCCTTTTTAAGAACCACTGATACCAAAAAAAAAACAGGTGACCAAACTAAAAGGAGACATAACAATGGTAAAGAAAATGTTTAACCAAGTGATCAAAATTAAGTAATTTGTTACGTACGATAAGCACATCGTTGGTTTTTAATAACAAATTCCAAGTACCTACTTGAGTAATTTTTTAAGGTAAAACATATTTTTAAGGTCATTGGCAATATTTTCAAACGTTTATGATTAAAAACTAAAAGTATTAGTTGCCAAATTTTCTAGCAGAAGTTATTTAAAACACTTCCAAAAAAATCTATAATTTGCCAAACATTTTCTACATGGTTAAACTTGGCTGCAAATGACTTCTAATAATTATACCAACTTTTTGTTCGATGATTAAGCAAATTAAACGTTATTCTGAGAAATTTTCGAATGGAAATTTTAAAAAATTTCAGGTGAAAAATTCCCCCATTTCTAAGATTTTACGGACTGCATTCGACACTGTCGCGACAAACATGAAAGTTGGCTCGATTTCAATTTAATATCCAAAATCAGATTTGTTTATTTGTTTATTATTTCAAAGACCCGTTTAATCATCAAAGTACGTTTGGACCTCGAATAAAATGAAAAAAAGAGAGAAAAATGTTTCGATCGATGGAAATTTTTATCGAATGCGCTGGCGCATTTAGGAAGGACAATCCGGCCAAGATTACACGTGCAATTTTCTTTAGAAAAATTACTCAACTTTGAATAATCTTAATAGTATGCATTGCTTGGTCTTGGTTCGTACAACTGATCCACATCATTGATTAGATTTAATTCTCATTTACAGGTGGCACGATAAAACCCATCAAAAACTCACGTCAAGTACACTGAACCATGATCAAGAGCAAAGTAGATTTCCCTAGATGGAGTAATTTCGCGAAGGTTTAAATTTCAATCTAATCGTACGATTGAATTGTGTGTATATTGTATAAGACGGAATTAAGTTTGAAACCGTCACCGTATTTTTGAGATAAGATAAAGCTATGTATTTACACAATTTCCATCTAAGAGGTTACTCATGCAAGACGAAGAAGGAGTAACTGATCCTAAAATATATTATTATAATCCGTGATGCCAATTTTTTTTACCTTAGAACATAAGCATCAATGTGTTCATTGCTGGAGAAGCTTATCACCTCGCAATGGACCAATTTCAGCATACTTTCCAATTTTTGTCTGAAACCGAAAAACACATTTCACCGTATGTTTCCAAAATTCGAACATTTATATAGGGGTTATAATTACCTAGGTATCTTTCTGAGGTCACTATCACCATTTCCATCGTTACCGGTGAACCATATCTCCAACAATTTCTCAGCACCTTCGAAAAACTGCTCCGGATTTTTGATATTGGTCATTATGTCAGTAATTAAAATTACCTTGGATTTTAATTTTGTTATTCATTAAATAATCTCGTAGATCACATAAAACTTCAAAACGCACGAATTAACAAGAAAAGTTCAAATTTACAATAAGTTTTCTCAGAATGAATAGCGACACAAGACGAATCGATGAGAATTCAACTGAATGTGAGAAAAAAATTGCTAAAATTTTGTTAATCGTTATCGCTAAACGTCCCCTCTCCTTCCCCCGCTGTTTCTACCGATAACAACCAATCCGAACCATTACCTCTTTCCACCCCCGCAAAACGTTGACGGACAAGTGTTTCAACTTCGTAATAACGCTGCAATTACAAAAATATGACGGTATTAACGCTGAATAAACTTTTTTTTTTATTAAAAAAAATGCTTCGTTTTCAAAAAAATTAATTCAACTTAAGATACCTTCAATTTAAATACTTAAGACTTTTGTTTTATCGAATGTAATGTTTTCACATGATCAGCACTTTCATTCCACTAACTTCTGTTCAAGAAGAAGAAATTATCTATCACAAACAAGGTCGAAGTCTCGAAGAAGATCTCAATTAAAATAAAGTTATAATTACGAAAAAAAGAAGGTAATAAACTGCAAACTGAGGTATAAAATTTGATTTATTCACAATCACAGGTGCAAAAAGAAAATAAAACCATACACCCTAAAACCAATAGAAAAAATACCAAAAAAATATAAATCTACCATCAATGATATCTATAAAAACAAAAAACAATCAACAATACTAAAATTCGTCACTCACGTTCGAATGTTTTTCAAACGATAAAATTTCCGTCATTATCGAAAATATTTCTAATAATACTGATAATTAAAACAAATAAGTATTAAGAAGAAAACGGCGGTACCCAGCCACCGGTCAACGTTTCAATATACTCCGAAGCTGCAAAGCATAATTTGTCTTGATAAGGAGCAGCAACGACCTGAATACCTAATGGCAATCCATCTTTGCTCAATCCAATCGGAATTTGAGTAACTGGAAATTTCATAACATTGAATATCGCCCAAGTAGAGAAATTGAACGGTCGGAAAAATGGAACGAAATGATAAGGCGCCGTCGTAGCGTACGATGGAAACAGTAAAACACCATTATCTCCGAGTTTTTTCTGCGAAATGAAAAATGTATTCAGAAAGTGTTCTTTAAATTAGCTATCAAAATCTACTTACAATAAGTTCATTGCGTAGAGTCGATATTTCCTCTTCTGCCCAAGAAGCTTTGGGTAATGGTAAATATTGATCGATTAGTTTCAAGATAGCTGCTAATGTGTGATCGCTCTGACCGACCACTTTTTTTGCGAGTTCAACAATCCCATTTTTCGGCTCCTACGTCAATACTTTGAGTAATTATCCATTCAAAAAAAATAATTCTCAAATTTCACCAAGGATTACCTCTTGATTGGCTAGATCTTTAGCAAAATTATTCATTTCTTTGGACATCTGATATTTCCACAATCTAAACGAATATTTGAACCCGGAAAGGTATACCTTTGACGATAAAAACAGACTTTTGTACATAGCAAACAAATAAATTATTATTATGTGTAGAAAATATTTACTTTTTGAGGCGAATTATCAAAACCACTGTGCTCCTTGATCAGACGAACTACTTTTAAAAGAGCATTATTACATTCCGAACCAATAGGACTGCACAGTCGGTCTCCGGGTTGTTCGATGTAAAAGTAATTCAATTTTTTCGCATTCACCTGAGCACCAGAAAATTACAAAATCAAGAAGAACGAATAAAATTGCAGCCTTGAGATGAAAAATGATTACAACCTCTTCGTCGAGTCGTAATAAGGGAATTTTCTCAGGCAAAACCAAAGCCAAGTTAACCGGTTTCAAATCAACGGCATATCTGACTATGCCACCGGCAGCAACAATAGTATCCTTCTCAGTACCATCTCGGAATGACATACCTTTCGTGTTTACTAAACCTACACATAATTAACAACAATTGCTGATCATTTTTTCAACATACATGCACACATTCAAAACGATTTCAACCAACCTCCAGTCAGTTTATGACCATAAACGCCGCAAAAATACGCTGGTAAACGAGCGGAACCTCCAATATCTGTACCTAATCCAAGGGGAGATCCGCAACACGACACTATACATGCCTACAATACATGAACGGAAAATTAATTACAAAATTAGGTATGTTTGCTCGATGTAATGAGACGAGCTTACTTCTCCTCCTGAAGAACCTCCAACGATTCTATTCGTATTGTAGGGATTATTCGTTTGACCATAAACGTAATTTCTAGTTTCTACCCACATATTCAGCTCGGGTATATTGGTGACAGCTATTAAAATAGCTCCAGCACTTTTCCAGCTCTTCACAATGTCTGCATCTTCTACGGCCTTGGTTTCTTTTCTACTTAAAATTCCACAAGACCAATACATTCCTTCAGCAGCGACACTCTCTTTAGAGGTGAAAGGAACTCCAAGAAGAGGTTTTTTCTTGAAATCATCAGGTGATACAGAACCGGAAGCGATTAATCGATCGACTGCTTTAGCATCTTCGAGAGCTCTTTCGAAACGATCATGAACGACGGCATTAACGATGTCGTTCACTTCTTTAATGCGTTCGATAAATGCTTCGACCACAGCTTCGGAAGTCACCTGTACAAGGTAGGAAATTACATGAGCAAGGTTAAATGAGTAATAAAAAAAAAAAAAACTGGGAACAAATATACCTCCTTATTACGGATCTTTTTTGCTAACGAAGACACGCTTTCTGTAACTAGATTATTGCTAGGGGGAGGCAACCGTTTAACCTCGGTTGAACTATAAATGAAACTGAAAATCAAGTCGATTGCGGTGTCGTATAGCCTTCGAATAAAAATCAGCACAGTCATCAAACATTGACAGTATGGGTTCCTCGGAGATCTATGTTCGGATTTTGATTTGTTCTGCAAGAAGAGAAGAAATAAGAGTACATTAGCTCATCCAAATGAGGAAAAATTATACGTTCAACAGTCAAGGTTGAAAAGTTAATCGTTGTTCGCCGACTTTGGATCTTACCACCATTTTGGAAATGGAATTGAGTAATTATTGCACGTAAAGTAATAACGTATTCAAACACTCATTTAAACAAGGTACAATCAATATTTCAAACAAATAAATTTCAATTAAGGACGAATAAAACAATATGAAAAACGATAAACGACAAAATTAATTTATGATTCTTGTAATTTCAAATTTTGTTTATCATCCTCATGCAATGAAAAAAAAAAACGAAAACAAAAATAACAAATACCTACGTAGGTATTTTCAATTTCCCCTTTTTCGTAAATTTTAATTTTTCAATTGTACTGATTTTTTCTTCAGGTTTTCTACAATTTTTTAATATTATTATTCAATTCTATATTTTAAACATTTTTTAATTGAATAATTTTTCATTTATAATCCACGCTAATGAATATCGGAAATTTCAAAAAGTTGAAAGTTGGTTGAAACGTTGAAAGAGAAAAAATAATCAGTTGGCAATAATGAATAGCTTTTGATAAATATTTGATAAGAATTATCACTTTTTCATCCGCATTTGAAGTTGAACATTTCTGTTGTACTAGATTTGAAATTCATCTAAATTTTATAAACTTTTGCCATAAGTTTTTCATCCTTTGCATTCCTTAGTTTGTATTTGCATTGTGTTCTAGATTCAGGTGATTTTAATTAATGAAATCGTGATATTATCTCGAGTGAGCATGACTAAAACAGCCGGTATAATCATCATTGGCGATGAAATCTTGAATGGAACTGTGACCGATACCAATTCCACTTTTCTGTGTAAGAGATTTCGAGCTCTAGGAGTTAAAGTACAGAGAATCAGTACTGTTCCGGATGATATTAAGGTTCTCTCTGAAGAAATTGCGATATTCTCCAAAACTTACGATATTGTTGTCACCAGTGGAGGAGTTGGACCAACTCACGACGACGTTACCTATGAATCAGTAGCCACTGCTTTTAATACAACTATAACCACAAACAAGGAATTGAAACAGTTTTTTGATCCGTATTTATGTCAAGGTGACGAAGAAGGTCTCAGACTTGTGAATATTCCTAGTATTGCCGAAGTACTTCACGTTGAATTGGATAAACCGTTATTTTTGGACAGGAAGACGTATCCAATTGTGAAAACATTCAACGTGTATAATTTCCCAGGGATTCCGTCGTTCCTTGAAAAAACATTCATCGGTTTGCAAAATAAACATTTCGCAGATAACGATGTTCAATTCTTTTATCGGTGTATTTATTTAAATGTTGATGAGATTTCTGTTACAAGTGTTTTAAATGAAGTGGTTGATCGGTATCGTGATCGCGTAATGATCGGTTCATATCCTTCTGTAAATGAATGTGATAAATATGCTACTAAAATCACCATCGACTCAAAATCACTCGAATATTGCTTAAATGCGGAAAAAGAATTGCTATTGAAAATTTCACCTGCGTGGTTGATCCATATCCCTTCAAAGTTACCTGATTTTGAATTTATCTATCGATTATCCGTCATGAATAATAATCTATCAGAGAAAATTCGGGAATCATTTGAGGTATGTAATCTTAATTAATGTGTTATGGTTTTAAATTTCTATTTAAGTAAGTCATGATATGCTTTCATGGTACATTATCGCCATAATTCGGATGTCTACTTGTGGGGAATGCTTATTAGATTAGGTACGTCGTGTATGATTGATACGATTACTTATCAATAACATTAACGGAGCCATGGAAACAATCGTTAAACGATTACTGTAAGGTGCGAAACAAACATTTCGACCTTTTTTCTATTGAATGAGAATTATTCGAAAAATTATAGATGATAAAAGAGTTAAATCAATAAGCTTGCATTTTTCTTTTTGCCTTATTTTTTCCCTTACTTTTCGAAGTATAAAAAAATGAAGGTTCGCATTGACGACTTTATCGTTTATCGTATTAATGCTATGATTAACCAATTAATCTCTTTTTTATCTAAGGTTGAAATGGAAAAATGCTAGTTGTTTCTAGTTTCTATCAGTTCTAATCCAATTTTACAATCATTCTAAAATGATGAATAATGAAATCTTCAATGTGATATATAAAAGTGAATAATCATACGATCTTACATTACCCTCTACAAGGGTAATGGATCTTAACATCTTAACTAAAAGAAAGAGAATTTCTTCAAAATTTTGATGAAATCCCGTTCAACTTTTAGATTATTTGCAATAATTGTAATGCAGTAGAACGGTAGAACCATTTCAGCAATTATAACTTTTACTTTTTTCGAAAAACCAAAAGTTGGTACCGAAAAAATTTTTTTTGTAAAAAAATAATATAAAAAATTTTTTTATAAAAAAAATAAAAAATGAAACCTATCTTTAAAAAAAGTATTAACCTACCAAAGCAACAGGCATCATTGATTGGCATTACTTTATAGCGGAGGCATTATGGTGTTTTTGTTTTTTGAAAATCCCGCCAAAAAATTGATTAAAAAAGGAAAGGTATTGTAATTTTTTATCATAAATCTGAGATCTGATAATATTTCTAAGGTTTTGTAAAAAAAATATTTTCATATTCGTCCAAGCAAATTGAAATTGTAAAATTTTTAAATTATTATCCATAAGTTATTCAGTATGCTGAGTAATTCAAATCTTACAGAAGAACCCGTCGGTTCAAATTCACGATATCGTACCGTAAACTTGCTTCGAGAATGTCGCGAAGTGAAGAAACAATTGCACGAAATACAGCTACAAAATTTTAAGGATGAAATGGCTTCAAAACTAATGGAAGAAGAGGAGTCACTTCAAATAGGATATGTAGACGTATATACCAAAATGATTGAAGTAACTGGTAAGATGGACGAAGCTGTCAAAACGATTCAACAATCGAGTTCAGATAAGCCAAAATCTGTTCCATCATCTCCCCATAACACGAATTTAACAAAATCTCAAGAGACTCCACACTTACCGCGTGTGAAAAAATTGAAAAGGAAATCATTTTATTCGCCGGCAGCTCGCGAATCGTTACTACCTACTTTAGACTACGAGCGTGTTAACGATTTTAACGAAATCATCGAGTCTATCGCGAAGCTCTACAGAATACCGAGTGAAGAAGAATTCGCATCTAATTATTCGCAGTTGATTGATACTTTGGACGTGTTGAAGAATTATAAAACTCCTGTCGAATCATTAGCCGACATGGAGCAACGATTAAAAGAGATGATTGCAACTAAATCTCAAATAAATGAATTGTTTCAGTTGGATTCTTTAAAAACACAATTGCTTAAAATTAAGATCGGTGAACAAACAGAAAATAATGATGATTAAATTTTTATTTTGTATTATATGTATTCTTGATTTCGATTTTGTAACTTGACCATTCTGTAATAATAAATTTAATGATTGTATCGTTATTTTTCCTTTGTTATTCAGGTTATAAAAGATGGTTTTTCAAAATATCCAATTTCTGACACATTCATCGGATTTAACGGCGGTAAAGATTGTACCGTGCTCCTCAACTTGATATATTGTTATTGCTGTAGAAATAAAATCACCAGGCGATTAACTTTGGTCTATTTCAAAGATGAAAATTCGTTTCCGGAACTAAATGAGTTCATCAATTTTATTAAAAACAAGTTTGTATAAACAGATTTGCTTGATCGTGCAATTTAAATAATTAAGATGTTTACGATTCGTTTAATCATTTCTAGCTATCAAATAGATTTAATTGTATTACCGACGCCAATGAAATCATCTTTATCAAAATATTTGTCTCAAGAACCGAGAAAATCGGCGTGTTTCCTTGGCTTGAGGAGTAACGATCCGAAAAGTGAACATCTTAAACCGATGCAAGAAACTGACGAAGGCTGGCCAAAAATCATGAGAGTTTTCCCCATCTTAAATTGGAATTACAAGGATATATGGAATTTCATTAGATGCGCTAACATACCACATTGCTCATTATACAATCAAGGGTAATAATCGCATTTACGATTACTCATCGTATAACGCGTTGAAATACTTCTCATTTATTTTCTGATTAGATATACTTCTTTGGGACACGTTAACAACACGACACCGAATCCAGAACTGAAATTTATCGATAAAAATGGCTCGATATACTTCAAACCAGCATTTTTATTAGACGAAGAGAAATTGGAAAGAGAAGGAAGATGACGAAGAATGTTTCATTTGAAATTGTAGACCATAAATTTAATCTTTACACTTGTTATTTTTATGTATTTGAAAAAAAAACAATTCACACACTGCAGCAGAATTTCTATCACTTACACAATAATTTATTTATAAAAGATACAAAATTACGCTTTCCACTTCGAGGATTTTTGACTGAAAACGGAATCCTATGTTTGAAAGATTATGACTCGAAACTTTCTAATTGTAAGTCATGTAACGAGGAGTGGCTGAGAATTTAGCGTATGATTTTATAACCTTATTTACAGCTTCTAAGAAATCTTTTTCCGTTGCTACTTTCCTTCTGGCTCGAATGGCGAACATGCCAGCTTCTGTACAAACTGATCGAATTTCAGCTCCTGCAAGAAATGTAGTTTCAAGTAGTAAAACAGAGTCCAAATGTTTTGAAACAGACGAGACAATACATTACCTGTGCTATTAGGACACAATCTAGCTAATAATTCAAATCTAATATCCCGTTCTACACTCATAGCTCTGGCATGAATTTTGAAAATATGCGTTCTGCCTTCTAAATCAGGTAAACCGAATTCTACCTTACGATCTAAACGTCCAGGACGCATCAAAGCAGGATCTAACGTATCAGGTCTATTTGTAGCCATCAAAACCTGCAAACATTTGTTTCATTAATAGGAAATTGATAATACGCACGTTGCATAAAGGAATCAGCTTACTTTAATATTTCCACGAGGATCAAAACCATCCAACTGATTGATTAATTCCAACATAGTTCTTTGCACTTCATTATCACCTCC
Organism: Pseudococcus jackbeardsleyi; assembly: GCA_038380155.1. Classification (NCBI taxonomy): domain Eukaryota; kingdom Metazoa; phylum Arthropoda; class Insecta; order Hemiptera; family Pseudococcidae; genus Pseudococcus; species Pseudococcus jackbeardsleyi. The sequence continues at coordinate 3,027,094 of CM076240.1, forward strand.
GGCACCGTCATCAAATCTAGCACCACCGATGGCATCGATTTCATCAAAAAATATCAAACAAGCTTTTTTGCTACGAGCCATTTCGAATAATTCTCGAACCATACGAGCGCCCTAAAATTGATTCAAAACAATAAGAACTAAAAAAGCCAAAAATAAAATCTTTACGTCAGTACAAATTAAGGATACATACCTCACCAACGTACTTCTGTACAAGTTCTGATCCAATTACACGAATGAAACAGGCATCGGTTCTATTAGCCACAGCTCTTGCGCAAAGAGTTTTACCGGTACCAGGTGGACCAAAAAGCAAAACTCCTTTAGGCGGTTCGATACCCAAGTTGACGAATTTCTCAGGCTGGAATTAATCTTCGTTTAGGATCGAAATGAATAAATAGTTCAACATCGCAATCATACTTACGTGTAACAGAGGAGTTTCAACTACTTCTCGTAACTTTTCAATTTGTTCTTTACAGCCACCGACATCAGAGTAAGTAACATCCGGTTTCTCTTCCACTTGCATCATTGTGACAGTAGGATCAATTTTTGGTGGTAAAGGTATGTGGATTTGGTATTTATTACGATCAACACTGTAAACACAAACACAATTAAAAACTGTTCAATTGGAATAAGATTGCGAAGTTAGTACGTACCCAACTCGCATTCCTTCTTCGATATCAGTAGGAGCGACGGAATCGGCCAAATCTACGACAAACTTGGCGAACTGTTTTACATTTATTATATATTTCGGGTCATCGGAATCAGCGTTAATAATTTTAGTACAACGAGCAACCTATTGAAGTAAAAAGTCGATCGTGATTTACAAGTTCTCTTCATTAGTAAAACAAATTTAACTTACTTGTAATGGTTGCTCATTTTGAAGGGTTTGTTTATCTGCTGTCAAATCCCATAATGCCGGAGGGGCTAATCCAGTATCGGATTCTTTAATACCAGTTAATTCGTTCACACGTTTAATAACTGACTGTATATCATCTTCTACTGCTTTGATAATTTTCGTATATTGGCCTTGCCCCTATAAAATGAAAAGAAGTATTCCATTGGTGAATAAACAAGCTTATGATTATACACTTGCAGTTCTCGTATACTCACATAAGTTTTTAATAAAGCAATATCCGCTTCATCGAGAGCTGAAATGAAAAACAAAATGAAATACGATTACCACTGAGTGATTTTACAATCGCAGCAAAGTGTTTTATAATCGAATAGAGACAAAAACAATGGACTCACTTTTTATTTCCTTCTCTTCTTTTTCCGGATCATCGCCCTTTTTCGTCTTTCTCATATCATCTCCTAAGTAATCGGGCATTTTGAATATTAATTAATATTTAATTAACAATCTAAACGAACATAAATTGGATAAAATTTTGATGAAACTAGACGAAATTATGGAAAAAATTCAGCTGTCTCATCATTATTTCATTTTTCGTTTATCACTTAAACAAGGTTGCCAAATAGAAAAAATAATTGGCATGCGACGTTTCAGTTCAAATTTTTTTCAAAAAAGTGCGAATTCCAAATAAAAAGCTAAAAAAATTATCAGCGTTACCACTTTTGAAAATTGAAAAAATCACATTAATAAAATGTTTGTTTACCAAATTTGGGAAATTTAATGCTTCCCACGCTTTTCCCACGCTTCATGAAAAAAACCAAAATAAAGTGAATTATTTTTAAACTGTAGAATGTAGTTTCTTATAAAATTATGGAAATACTTGTGTAACTATTTCATTTTCTTCTAATATCTTCTGTAAATAAGTAAATACAATAATCAACTTTGTAAATTTCAACTCAAAAAGTATGTTTTTGTGATAAATATTTCGGCTGTTTCAGTGGTTTTCTTTCAAAAAATTTTTGTACAAAATACAAAAAACATGACGGATAATATTTTTAAATTTGTATTTTTAATATTTTACATAAAATTTACGAGCTGTGATAAATTAGACGAGTTGAAAATACCAACAGAGCATCTGGCATATTATTTCAACACCTATAGTAATGTCCTACAAGAGTACTGCAAGGAGACACCTAATCATGATTTATGCGTAAGTGTTTCATGTTCTAAATTTTCATCGCTCATCGGCTAATTCGCGGTTTATTTCATTTTTAGCGCAATAAAAAATCGAAATCATGTTGGGGCTATGAACTGGACTGTGATTCTTCAAATTCATATCATCGGCCAATATGCACAGGCTCTTACAATGGCTGGGTACAATCTAAGAAAGAACAAATCAGCACGTTCTATAATCAAGCAGATTTTGGATTTGTTCGAGAACAACGTAATGAAATGATGGTCATGTGTGAGCCATCGTTCAAGGTAATTCTTGTAACGAATCGGTCTAACTTTATTATTGTATTAATTTTTGTATTTCACTACAGGAAGACTCATCGTTGGAGTGTTCAAATCATCTTCGTTTTTGTCGAGGTCGTAATATATTGATAAATTTCACCAGTCTAGCACATCGGAAAGAACCAATTCGGTATAAAATGGATGTACTTAAAGCTGGTGAAATAGGAGGATTTTGCAAGTAAGTCATTACTTATTTGAATTTAATCTCGAGACACTAATAAACCTTGGGGTTTTGTCGGTAGTTTTAAAAAATCCAGATTATTAGAAGAATGTGACCATCTAAGCCCATTACAATCATGGGGACCTGAATTACAACATTTTACTGCATTACGTAAACGTCCGATACCTCAAGATTGCGATGTTGTCGTAGAGGAACCAACTTTTATTATGAAAATTGACGCTAGTTGGTGTTCATTGCTTGTGTTTTTCCTTTTGGTAGTAATACATCAATTAGTTTAATTTCATACTAATCCTCCGTGTGATATTCTAGCTGTGAACATGTATCACCATTTTTGTGATTTTTTCAATTTGTACGCTTCTTTGCACGTAAATTCGTCGCATGAGGATACGTTCTCCAGGAACACACGTATTCTTATTTGGGAGTCATATACGTATCAGTCTGCGTTTAGCGTTACCTTTGATACATTTACGAAGTATCCTATTTGGGATTTGAAAACGTTCGCTGGACAAACGGTGTGCTTCAAAAATATAGTATTTCCTTTATTACCTAGGATGATTTTTGGCTTATACTACAATACTCCTTTGGTGCGTTTTTTTTTTTTTTTTCATTAGTACCTATCGAATTTGGCTTGTATTTGCTGATTTGTGTTTTTAATTGCTGTGTGTATTTAGATTGGCGGATGCGAACAAAGTGGTTTATTTCACGCGTTTTCCAAGTTTATTCTACATAGATTGGAAATTCCTACCTTTAAAAGGCACAATAAACGATTCAAAGTTACCTTTTTATCTCGGGATACGATGTATAGAAAAGTGTTGAATGAAAGACAACTTTTACACGCCCTCAGCGCAAACACTAGCTACGATGTAAATCGAGTACGTTCGATTTTTTTAAAAAAGAATTTGCATTGAAAACATAAATTGAATTTTTTTTTTCATTTTTAGGTTGTATTTGATCGCAATTATCCGTTTAAAGATCAACTCAAAATAATTCATAATACTGATATTTTCATTAGTATTCATGGAGCCGGACTTACACATTTATTATTTTTACCGGATTGGGCAGCTGTTTTCGAATTGTAAGTTGTATTGAAATATTTTTCGAATATTTTGAAATTTTCTAACTCATTGTTGATTTTACAGGTACAATTGCGAAGATCCTAGCTGTTATTACGATTTAGCCAGATTAAGAGGAGTAAAATATGTAACTTGGCAAGATCAACTGAAGCTCTATCAACAAGATCAAGTAAGTTTATATTTATACCAGAACCGATTTTCTCTAGTGAATGTTACGAGTTATTGAACACTTTCAGAATCATCCTGAGAGAGGAGCTCACGCCAAATTTACTAATTATAAATTTGACGTCGATGAATTTTTAAGACTAGTCGAAGTATCTGCAAGGCATGTCTCGGACCAAGAGTCTTTCCCAGGACATCATCTTAACGACAGAGACGAACTGTAATGTTTTTCTTCAGTGAATGAAAAAGCTGTGATTTTAACCCAAATTACTATTTGTTAATTTAATTGATAACTTGTGTTCATTGTATATATCGATTGAAATGGCCTAAAACGTAGTTTTTAAAAATGACTTTTCAAATTCGATCTGTGATGTTGATTTTATGTGCTAATTTGTAAACAGTATTAATCATTGTGCCATGACAAAAAATTTATTTATAAAAATTTTAACGATATAAACGTGTAATTCATTTAGATTGAACTTTCGATGACTCTAAGTGTAAATGTACAAACATAATTGCTGCAGCTACTCTAGATTGTAAATCTACCATGTTCAGGTCGTGACACCACTCCACTCTTCCCCATTTTTCAGTCTGAAGAAAAGAACAACTCAAAATAATAATATTGATCCATAGAAGTAAACACAAAAATATTACAAAGGGTTAAACGCACCTGGAATTCTTCTTCTAATCGGGAAAGTTGAATAGCTGTTTCTATGCTGATTTTACGATCCACACAACACAATGTCAAGATTAAAGATTTCAGACTTTCAACAGCAAAAGATATACCTGTAATAATAGTAAAAGTTGTGAAGAAACGATAACAAATTATTAAGAATTAAACTCGAAAAAAGAAATCCTGACCTTGTAAGCAAGAAAAGCTATAAGAAGCTAAATGACGACTCAAGGTTTCTTTGATCTGATCATCGGTAGAAGTGCATGAAATATCTCTAATTGGTTGAATATTTACTTTATATCGTTCATTAAACCAGTCAATCACGGGTGCCCACTGGTTAACTTGACGTTTGTACAATTCGTTATCCTCCTAATAAAAAACATGCATACATTTTCAAATTTCAAGTGTTAGTTCCCATGATTACAGAGACAAAAATTTACTTCTGAATGGTAAAGAATGGCATCAGTGTCCAGGAAACTTAATAACTTAGATACGAGTTCTTCTTTAGTCAGATGGCATGGATTATCGATAACTGTATTACATAAGGCTGTCTATAACACACCAAGAATAAAAATGTAGCATATCATTATCACATAGAGTGGAAATTTTAGATAAATTTAACGCTCTTACTAAATGCATAGCGCTTCTATTGATGACTTCTTTTTGAGAATCCCATTCTGCTGCTACAGCTAAGGCTAAAGGTTCGTTATTTATTTTGAACACACTGCCTGATGGTGTTTTCAGTTTCCTTTGATCTAACGTGATTTCATATTCATTATCTTCGTTGCATAATACATTAGCTTTACGATAGAATCTTTTTGGAAGAGCTGTGAACAAAGATATGAGTATAGTATTATTTGTCATGTGAAAGTTGAATTAATGTATTTACCTGGGTAGAATCGACGACTAATGAGATGAGGAGTTCGAGTTTGTACTTTAAGGAGAGATGTTACTGTGTTACAGCATAGATTCAAAATTCTCATTTTGTACAGGTGAAGGTGAAGAGAATTTAAAACATAAATAATGTATTTTTAGTTTCTAACAACGAGCAGTTCATGATTATTACGATTTTTTTAATCATAAAAATTTCTTATCACAGATTGATTCCTGACTCGCCAACCAACCTCCCTCCCTCCTTCCAATTAAAAAAAAAAAAACATTAAAAACACGGTCATCGTTGCGCATGCGTGAAAACTTGATTAAGCGGGGATTTCACTAGGCAAGTTTACTTGCTGCAAGTTGAGCCAGCAAGTGAACTTGCAGATAGTGACATATTTCACGTAGAACTTTTTCAAGCAACTTGCTTGTCAAATTGCTGATATCAGCTTGTTGTTTCAAGTGATAATACAATCAAAAGAGTAGTTTAAACTATTTCTCATCTCTCAAAATCATAATAAAACACAATAATTATTATTTTCGAACGTTTCTAAAATTTTACAAAAAAAAAATAAAAAAAACAACTGAAAAAAGTTTTGATAATTTTTTTCAATTTCAGAAAAATTAGAAATCCGGCAATCTTCTCGTCTAATATCTACTAATTTTCTCTGTTTTGACTATTTCCGTCACATTTTTTTCAACTTTTGAAATTTTTTCATCTCATTTGTGATGACAATTCTCCGAAACGACTGCAAGTAACTTGCAAAAGTAGAAATGATTTCTACTCTTGCAAGTACTTGCATAGAGTATGCAAGTTTACTTGTTTCATATATTTCATTGGGAAAGTTACTTGCACAAGTAACTTGCAGCAAGTAAACTTGCCTAGTGAAATCCCCGCTTTATTCATTGGCCAGAGTCTAAACCATCCTCATTTTTCTAGATTTTTATTGGTCAAGTTCTGGGTTCACGGCAGAACAGCGATGCATTAAAAATTTCTGCTTTTTAACGTGTTTTAGTTTTGTAAACGTAACAATACGTGGATTTTCTTGTAATCAAAATCGTAATCGCAAGTTGTATAATTATTTTGCGTTTCGAAATATTACGTGATTGTATGAACTTTCGGAGCTTTTATTTATAGCTTTCGCTGCTTGTTCGTTTCTTATGTCTGAGTAGTTATGTGAAAGTTTTTATTTTCATGGAGGTTTTCCTCCCGAAATATGGAAAAAAGTTCGTGCAGTGTGATTCGAGTTAAAATTAAACATGCTAATCAGTTTAAATCGCTCATCACCGTCGACAAACTTCTATCAACAATTAAATTCTGCAGAGTAGATGATCTACAAGATGATAATGTTTCCTTCTGGGTCAAGTTCAATGATGATAATCCTATTTGCAGTATTTCGGAATTACAAGTAAGATATCGTTTATCGTTTTGTACTTTTTACTTGTTGAAGTTACATAATACAGCACAGCTGTTTTGCTGCTCGAATAGAGTTTCGCAGAGAGCTATACCAAATCATATGGATCTTTTGATTTTTCAATATTTGTACGTTTCTTTTTGTACTAGAATTATCATCGATTGTTGTCTGATGAATAATTTGTTTTCGATTATACGATCGTAGGTATGACGTTTTGAAATCGTCGATGAAAAATTGGAGCAAAGAAACGAATACCCAGTTTGAAAATTATTCGTTTGGTAACTCTCAGAAATTCAGAATTCGTTTCAACTTTTCATCGGAGATTTCACTTAAATACTGATCACGTATCCATTATTAAGGAATTTGGCCAACACCAGAGGTGGTGTTGATTTGGCTCCGTCGAATGATGGAATTAAGAGAGGGTTAATTTTCGATCCGAATACTACAACAGAACTGTTCTCAGTATAATCGATGGTACTGACACAGAAACATCGGATGAATCCCTTTGATGATGAGGAGGTTAGATTTTCGGAAAAATCATGTACAAAAACTTCTGCAGCTGAAATTATTACTGCCCAAGTTGTTTCATCATCATTTTTGGAAAATTTTTGAAAATTTAATATTCGGAGTTTTCAGCTGAAAAAAAATGTTTTTTAATGACCTCGAAAGAAATTGGATCTTTTTCTTTTATCAAACTTCTATACTCAAATGTTTTCATTTACAATCTTTCTGGAGCCTCCAGCATAATTTTGATGTTTTTAAGTATTTTTAAATTTCTCCAGAGGACACTCCTTATGAACTTGACCAAGCGGCCACGGCCAGTGGGCTATTTCTGCCGAAATTGTCGGAAGTCGAAATTTCTTGTTTCTGTAAAATGTATATCTACAACTGTACAGATTCATTTTAGACATGATTCGACCCAGTTGATGTCACTGGAACAGTAAAGATGAATTTTCTTATTTTTCTCGTTAAACCGAGAAGAAACCAGAACCCGATGAGTCTTTTGGAGAAAATCGAAATCGCGCTGGAGGCTCCAAAATGATGCAAAATTTGGGTTTGGTAGACCGATTTGTAGAAGAGATCTAATTTTTATCGAGTTTGGCGGAAAAGGATTTTGTTTTCAAAAGTGTCACCTTTTTTTTTTTTTTAAAAAAAAAAACTCCTTTTTAAATTTCTAGAAAATCACCAAAAATGGAGGTATCAAAATTTTACCACGGGGTTCAGAATATTCTCGTTCCAAAAATCGAAGCCTCGAGGGAATCGAGAGACATCTCGATTATTTCTTTGTGAGACATTTGAAAATCTTTTCGTATGCGTAGTTCTCAACCTCTGAAATTTTTACAAACATGTAAGAAATCGAAGTGGGTTCTGCATTATTTCACTTTCTTTGCAGTACTCCAAGATCATTTATGTACAGAAAAATACAAAACTCAAAATATTCATGCTACTTTTAAGAACAATCGTGAATCACAAAATCTCTACTATTTTTCCTCTCTTTCTCTTGCTAAATAATGAACTCACCTTGATCGTAAGTCGTAACATTTCGCCATTGTTTTGCACACCTATTGACTGAAATTTCCCTTCTCGATAAACGTAGAGCTAATCACGAAGGTGGAGAGGGGCAGATAACAAGGCGGAATCACGTCTACATGTGTCAAAATTAATCAATCGTGCGCTGGTCATTTACCTCGGGCGATGTTTCTCATTACAATGTATTTCATTTCGGCACCAGGGAGGTAAATATTGACTAAACCAGGGTATACGAGATTTTGACAGCTTCCGCGGCCATTCGCGTCAACGGCCCTGATACCGTAGAACTGGGAGAACTGCAAAACTCCACCGAGGTCACCATATCTGCTGTAACTGCACCGGGTAAATCCGGGTAGGCCAATAAACTTGTGTAAATTTCGCCCCACACATACACAGATTGCTGATCGTCACGACCGGATGTCGTTAATTCGGATTTTAGCAGTTGGTAAAAATCGTGTACCGAATCGTCGTCCAAATAACGTGCCAATTATGCGTTATATAACGTTACCTACAATTTAAGCTACTCCGAAATCTATGTATATTGACAGAACGTTTGACTCCTTGACCTCGAGATATTCGTAAAAACATTGCAGGCAGGTTCTTGTTTGGTTGAGAACTGAGAAGTGAGAAGTGCCCACGAAGGAAAAAAAAACTGTTATATAATGGTTCCTAGGCTACCTACCAACCTAGACCTACCTTCCCATAAACAAATCTATTACGATTTACCGAGATTAGCCCAATTTTTGAATGTTCGAAACACACCGAAGATATTTTGTCAACAATAGAATGCTTTTTTTCACGATTCGAAGCGCCGTTTATTGGGCCATCTCCGGTTCATAGGAACGAGGTCGTGGTCTCGCGCTAACATTGCATTTTATCATACGGATACAAACATATAGGTTTGTGTGCACCGCTGCTCTATAGGTATTCCGCTCTACGGATATTTTTTCCTAGTTTTGCTATTCTATATCTGGACGTCATCGGGTCGCCACCGCCATGGCGCGAATTAAACCCAAAGGGTTCGCGTATTCTGTTCTTCCATCAACCGATACATTCGGATCGATTTTCGACCCGAAATACAAATTTTTTTAATTCATTCGGCCCTGTTTTCTTCGCATCTATCGAGTTTGCTGAGCTGTGACGTCAACATCGACTGTTTTTTCCCGTACGTCGTCGTTTTTCATTTGCATATTTTCACTCTACTTACCGACGCCGCGTTCGATTCGATATTCGCAGATGAAAATTTAGAAATGGATTAAACCCATTTCTAGATAATTGGCAATTTGACGTTTGACCTTTTTGAACGGCCGAAAAAAACCATTGGCAGTAGGCCATATCGATTGAGTATGATTCATCGATTTTTTTTTTTTTGTTAAAGTGGTTCGAAAATTGTTCGAGATATTCGGGTTTTCAATTTTCCCCACCCTTCTGAACTGCTTTTCGGTTAATTTAGAGTCTTTGTACGCAATGCCTATAAAACTATGGTAATTTCATTCTTGGGAAAATTTTTCGGAAATGATCATTTCTATGTTTGAAGTTGAACTAATTTGAAGTTTTTTCAAGGTGATTTTTTCCATTTGTGGGAGGATAGTTTTACGTCATAGGTCTTCGTTGGGAATTATTTTTAGAGAATTTTCACCTTTGGTGTTTTATTTATAGATTTTGATTTTAGATTAAAATTCCAGTTTTGTAATTAGAAATGATGTGTTTGATTTCGGATTCGTGATTTTTGAAAATTTTCAGTTTTTATGACAAAAAATACCAAATTGGCGTTTGGATTGCAGTTTTGAAATGAACTATTTCAGGTGTTTGTACCTGATTTGAATGAGAATTGGATTTTTGCAAAGAATAAATATCCGAACTCCCCCATACCGTGATCAATTTTTCAGGTGCTCAAGCTGATTTTCAGATTTTTTGTGAATTTTCAAATCCCAGAATTTTTTTAAGATAGAAGTCATTTTTTGGTAAAATGGATTAAAACTATACCTACTCAAAACTGACATTTTGAAGTCTTCAGCGTGATTTTTCGTTGAGATGGGGAGAGGGGGTGAGAGGTAAGAAAGTTTTCTCCCCATATTCCTCCATTGGAGAAGATGAAGAGTGGTTTGGCCATTTTTGATACTTTTACTTTTTTGGAATTCTGTGAAAAATTCAATTTGAATCTAAATTTGCCCCATTATTTTCTCCCTATTGTTAGAATTTGAGCATCTGTGATATTTTTACTTTTTTAGAATTCCAAAAAAGCCATGTTTTTAGAGGTTAATCTATAAAACCTCGGCGAAGTGGTAGATTTTCTTTTTGAACTTCGTAGGATGAAATTAGTGACTCGATTTTTGACTGCTCAAAAATGCTGGAGAAAGTCAAAATTGCTTTTGTGGCCTCGAAAAGGGCTAGAAATTATGAAACTGTAGGAAAGGAGAAGGTGACGGGGAAGATTTAGGATGATGAAGAGTATTTCCTCAAATTCTCTGTGGTGGGATTAATAAATAGATGATTTTAGCATTTGAAAAATTTTTGAAAATGGCCATTTTAAGTAATTTTTGCCTTGAGCAGGAGGAAATGAAAAGTATCAGTATCATATTTTGATTCGGACAAAACAGAAAAGTTTCATTCCTGTCAGAAATTTTGATTGTTTTCACTTCTCTCCTCCCATTCAGAATTTTGCAAATCATAGGTGAACCAGTATACAGGGTGGTTCAATACTTTTCTGTATTATTATTATTATTATTATTATTATTATTATTTTTTTTTTTTGAAAAATAAATGATTTCCAAATTACTCTTGCCAGATTTCTGATATTTGATACCTTTCTTTCTGGATTTTTCGTGATTTTCATGAAATGATCATCAACTTTTTCTGGGAATAGAGCTCTCTACATTCAATGTGATCAAAATTTTGAAAAAAATACGTTTTTCATTCAGAAAATTGAAATATAAATAGGAAAATTTCTGCTATGATCAGTAATTCAGGATTTTCCCTCCTCCTTCTCTTCAGATTTTTATTAGAGAAACAGGAAAACATGAAAACATTCAAGTTTATTTTTGTGAGATGATTTCCAAGCTCTAAGGATGTGGTATAATTGTATATTTTTTAATTCTAAATTTTGAGGGTTGGATTTTTTTTGCGAATCATTTCCATATTCAATTTCACGGAAGTGACATTTGACTGCTGAAATATTTGAAAAAAAATCCTACTAGACAAAATTCTTTGATATTTTTACTTTTAATGAATCAAATTAGATACTCGCCTGGAAATCAAGACCAATCTGGATTTTCATATTGAACAATTTGAAAAAACTGAAAAAAGAGAGAACCCCGAATTTTAGCAACTCAAAAATGATGTCTACGCTTTTCAGAGAAATTCGAAAATCCCGGAAAAAATTGTAATTCTTTTTGTGGTTCTCGAACAGTTAATGGAGAAGGGTAGAAGTTACTTCAGGTGATGAACGATTTCTCCTCTCTCCACAGACAGGTGGTTGAGATCTTGAGAAACCTGTTTAACGTTTTTACTTTTTTCGACACTTTTAGTTATTGGGATTTTCCAAAAAAATCGTGTTTGAGATATTAGACTGAAAAATTCGACAAAAATGGATTTTTTTCCTTGGAAACTTGAATTTTAATAACTTGAAGTAACTTCGACAGTTTTTAGAGAAATTTTTAAATTCTGGAGAGAATCAAAATCTTGCATTTCTTGCTAAAAGTTTCAGACTGGCTAGAAATTGTGAACTTTGGTTTTGAGAGCTTGGTATCAAGTGACGAGACAATTTTCAACAATTTTACTGGAAAATCTTTTAAAAAAACAAAAATGATTCATTTTTGCTGAACAATGAAAATTCTCCAAAGTTGACCAAAAATTTAAAATTGATTTGAGAAGCTGGAACTTGGTTACAACTGTTATAAGGGTTTTGAAACATATTATTTTCAACGATTTAATTTTTATTTGAATTCGAATGGAAGCGCAGAGTAATCTATCATTTCCAATCATTAGATTTTCAAGAGTCGAGCTCCTAAAATGAGACAGTTTTCTGAGATCAAACTTCGAAATGCATCTGTCGAAACATCAATAATTCTAAAGCTTTCAGAAAGAAATGTAAGAATACCTTGGTGACTTCTTAGATTTAGGTGCTGAGCCCCAACATTGGTACTGAACCCAAAGCGCAGATGAAATTTCACTTCCACTTCGCCAGAATTCTGGAAACCCTCCAATCTGCATATTTGGAGTTCCAAAGATGACTTACTCGTTGGTAGTCAACAACTCATCATGACCTCTTTCGCTGCTCATTATCTTTACCGTTTACCATCAAATCATTCGACTACATCTGCTGACTTTTACCCTTGAAGAATCTCTCGTCGTCATTTCAATAAGATGAAAAACCGCAAACCGACACTTCAGCACCATTGAATTATCTGTCGGACGATATCGTCAGCATTCATTCATAATCTACAACCAGAATCTACGTTCAAGTTCGATATCCTCAAATAGGCGTATTTTCTGCAGGCCCGTAACTGACTACTCATCTATGGCAATCCTACTCACTGCTATCAAGCTGCCTCTTCACACCCGGAGCTGAGGTACCCAAGCAACGGTAAAATGACTCCGAATGCTAAATTATGCCGAGCACAGTCCGGAAAGGTTTTTCCGCGAACGCTTCTTTCATATCTGAGGCGCGAATCTAAATAAGTGGCGTAATTCACGCGCTACATAGGAATGCCAGCGGATGAACGGCGATGCGGCGGGTTCTACTGCTCAATGAAGTGAAGAATACCAAAACAACAATATCGTACGATGTATGGACGTATAGTTCAGATGGAAGAGTAATCAATGTAGCTATTAGCTGTTGTTGGTAACTCGTCATAGATAGTTTGTGGCTTGTTGGTTGTTGGCAAATTTCTATGTAACCGAAGCGACGCGACGCGATGGTGCGCGTGTATGCATTGTCAAGGGCGATCCCCGTGACGTCTGGAAACCCGTTATGTGTTCGGTAACATGGTGAGACGATGGCGAGAGCGGCGTGAAACGTATTTGGCGTTCTACTGGTACGTTTACGCGGTTTCTCCGATTCTCATCAATCGATGATAAGTCATTGCTGTCACTTTGACGACGGAAATGGACAAATGGTATCGAATGCGGAAATGGCCAAGGTGTCTATGTTTATGTGGAGATCCCCTGCTTCTGTGAGCCCATGACCTTTGAGGTGGTCCGGAGGTGAGAGTCGACTGTTGTCGGTATCTTCTTGATCATTCTATTTCCAATCAGAAGTCTTCTGACGGGGAGAGGGACTTTTTCGAGATGAAAAAAATTGGACGAAAGTTGGCAAAAGTTGCCAGAAGAAGTGAAAATTGAGAAAAGTTGTGGGATATTGAAATTATTGATGAAAAAAAAGTAAAATTAAGTGAATTTTCACAATTTCAAATCTTGAACGTTTTGTAGATACGTGAGGGGTACGAAAAAGGCACAAAATTCGAAAATGACTCTTGAAGTACATCGTTATATCCGTCATTTCAATTTTTCTTTTACGGTAATTACCATAAATTTTAATAATTGGCGTAATTACCGCCCAAATTACGGTAATTCTTCGTTGTAATTCTCGGTAAATTGAAGTAATTCTTGGTAAATCAAAGTAACACTTGGTAAATTGAGGTAACAGGAAATTAAAATTATGAAAATTCTCGGTAATTTTTGGTAAACTGGGGTAATTCTTGGTATATTTAATGTAATTCTCAATAATTCTCGGTAATTATTGGTATATTGAGATAATTCTCGGAAAATTATGGTAATTCGAGATAATTTTTGGTAAACTGGGGTAATTTTTGGTAATTCAAAGTAATTTGTGGTAAATCGAAGTAATTCTTGGTAAATCAAAGTAATTACTGGTATATTGAGGTAATTCTCGGGAAATTATGGCAATTATCGGCAACTCGAGGTAATTTTTGGTAGAGTGGGGTGATTTTTGGTAAATCGAAGTAGTTCTTGGTGTATTGTGGTAATTCTCAAATAATGACGATTCTCGGTAATTCGAGGTAATTTTTGGTAAACTTGAGTAATTCTTGATAATTCGAAGTTATTCTTGGTAAATCGAAATAATTTTTGATAAATTGAGGTAATTCTAGGTAATTTTTGGTGTATTGGGGTAAATATTGGTAAATCGAGGTAATTTTCGGGAAGTCAAATCTTTGAAATTGTTGAAAAATTACGAACAAATAATTGTAATGTATTTCAGTCGAAATTACTATGTTTTCAAAATAAATTCCTCGTTACGTTCAGGCTCTGGAAATTTTTTTAACAGGGTGTATTCTGTGATTTGATCTTTTTTTTTTGGTAAAAACATCCATTCCATGTACCTACAACAAACCAATTGAAAGAAAAAAGTGAAAAAATTGTGCTGTTTGGTTTTTTGTGGATAAATAAAGGAAGGAATTTTAACTGAAGACGATTAGGAAACTTCTGGGTACCTTAACGACCAAATTTTCTGAAAAAAAAAGTTGTGGAATTTCTGTTTTTGAAGTTGGTTTTTAGTGAAAATCATTTTAAAAATTTCTCGGTCCGAATTTCATGAGTCCAAATCCAAAAAATTAAAAAATTGCTGACATGAAAAGCATTTTTCCTGAAAGTGAGGGAAACCCTAATACTTGTAGAAGGGGGTGAGAGGGTGTTTTTTGGAGTTTATTGCTTGGGTAAATGGTTTCAGTGATTTTTTCACGCAAACTCTTTCAAATTCTCTTCACACTCGCAGAAATTCCAATGGCGTTGTACGAAATTTTAGGATTGAAGTAAAAAAACAGAAGAGGCACGAAATTAGTATGAACTTTGTTTTTTTGAATTCCAGTAGACCTTCTCATTGTAATAGGTGTATGGGCGAGAGACGTATCCAAGTTTGAATGAATATGTGGCCTGGATTTGGGAACCACCCTTGAATGCCAAAAATTGGTTTTCAAGTTGGCATTGATTTAGAGTTTTTCAGCAGGAGGGAATTTCAACTCAAAAACCAAAGGGTGGTTTCTTATATCCAGGCTCATAGATTAAAGAAGAATTTAAAAGGTTTTTTTTTGTGATGAAACTTGCTTCCTTGCAGAATTTTGGAACAAATCAGTAGGAACCTGTGAAATTTTGGGAAATCAGACGAGAATTTTGATTCAAACTGGTTGGCTTTGAAGCTTACCTTTCCCCTCTCCCTGGAACACATCACTTCGGAAAGCCTCTGATTCTACTGAGCAAGCATTCGGTCAACGTGCAATCACCAGAAAATCTCGCCGAAGCCCGCCATCGGCTGAGTGGACATTGGACTTGAGCTAGTTACGTATCTAGCTGACTCAACCGGAGCTGCGGTCTGATTTTTAGGAAGAAAAGCCGTTAGCTGGACCTTTGTCCGGGCATCCGCCGCCGCCGCCTTCGCAAATGGCCAACGTTCGCCGATCTCTCGTTCAATAGCGAAAGAGAAATCCGATTCCGAAACGATTTCCCACTTAATATGACATTATTGAGGTAACTGACTGGAACCCGGAGCCGGATACGGTGCGCGCGCACATCGCCCTGTACCGATGGTCAACAAACCTGTTGCCGTTGTATACTACACAGTAACTACAGTCTACAGACTGCTCCGGCTCGCAGACCCTGCTCCATTCCGCCCATCCACCTACCTACCTGTCGGGAGTTTTGATAATGCGCTCGTATTGAAGACGGACCGAGCTGATCTTGCATCTTGTAGTCGCGTTCGCATCGTCTGACTAGAAGTCCCGTGTTCTGCTAGCATGTGACTCGCTCTGTGCCCGCGTGTGTATGTGTGTGCGCGTCTACGGACCCGGATGTTACTCGTCATACGAGTAGTTCCGCATATACGAGTACGCCGATAGATTTGCGCGTGTGAGCTTTGTTTCGCCAAGGTGAATTTTCAACCTGCTGCGATATGACCAGATGCATGAATTTGGTAAGTTTCACCATCTAGACCTACCTATCGATTTACCAAATTCGAAAACTGCCTCGGAAATTGGCTGCGAACGGGGCTGCTTCGGCGGACTCTGAAACAGTATCTCGGGCGACGTGTAATTGACCTCGGCCGCTGGATCGATAAACTCTACGCTGAGGTTGTATCTCGATCGAGTTTGTTGATCGTGATGGAAATCGATTCGAGGAATTTGCAACATATGCGAATTTACGGCGATTTGAAGAGCTGCACGAACCATCAGGTAGATGGTGGCACATTGCGGAGAGCAATATTTGAGAGAAATTCTCAAAATAATCGCGTCATATCGTAAGGGTATTACTTTGAGTTCTTTTCGATGACGACGTGAGCTATGGAAATGAAAAATAATCAATTTTAAGTGTAAATTTTCAGAATTTGTGCTCTGATTTGATCCAAAATCCGAATAAGAAAAATCAGATAGCACTGCCATATGATTTTAAGTCACTCAGTCAAAGCGGAACAATATTATGTGAGAATAGCCTGCTTCCCTCTCTGAGATACAAAATTACCTACTTCTGTCTCCGGAGTCGAAACATTTTTCAAAGTTACGAATTGATTGTAATTTTTTTTTTGATAATTTTTGGGTAAATTTTCAATTTTAGGCAAGAATTAGAAGTAATTTACCTCTTGAGTTGAAAAAATTGAGGAAAAGTTCATTAGTAGGACTTCCCTCCTTTTTCGTTTCCAGTGCCAACTCCGATATAATCCTATTCCTAGCCATGGTCCTGGTATTTTGGATTACGTAAAATATTCGTCCTGTCCAAAACGTGATTCACCGAGTGAAACTTTTCAAAAACTTAATTGTTCCGAGATATATTATTGAAGTTGAAGTTAATTTTTCAGATCTGAAAATTGAAATAGGTTCGAAGTGCCATAATTATAAAAATACGATAAAAATTGCTAAAATATTGCGCAAACTTCAAATTATTTGCATCATCGAAATGGAAATGTTTCCAATATTACCGATGAAAAGTTGACGAAAGTTGTTGCATTTGTGTGAAATGGCCAGAGAAGCTTCCAAAAAGGTCAACTTCCTGATCACCCTATAAAAATGTTGACAATTTTTTGCAATTTTACTCTTAAAAAACGTCGATGGTTCAAAATTCCACAATTTTTTCAATTTTTATAAAGAGTTGTCGTCCTCTTCCCCCCTCTTCTGTGAAAAATAATTGAAAATTTACAACAATTGCTTATGCAGAATGTCGAAAATGATGAAGAGAAAGTGTGGAAGTACATACATACGTACATAGATAGTTGAATTTTTGAATGAAAAACTGCGAATATGTTGGAAAAGTCATGAAAATAATCGCGTACTTGTTGAAGACTGGTCGAGTTATCGTGAACTTTTCCAAAAAGTCTGAAAATTTTCTTGAAAACCTCTTCAGAGCAACGAGAAAAATATCATTTGGACATAAAAATCACCCTTGAATAATAGTTTTCGGATTGAGGTTTTCCGCTGATTCTACCTTTTCTGAAAGGCCCAAAATCAATGTCAATTCAAAAACCAATTTTTGACATCTAGATATGGATTTTTTTTTTAAATATCCAGACTCAAATATCAGTAAAGACCAAAATTTAGTCTCCAATTTATAGATTGATCCTCAGCACTGCAATATACCCAGACCCACGTTAAAAGCATTTTGGACATATGCCCCAAAACGAACCTGAATGTAATACCATCTTCCCTCCAAAAAAAATCTATAGTAGTGTCCTATTCCTTTGAAAAATCAGTTTGGACAAGATTCCCTAAAAACGGTTTGGACAAATGATATCTTGACTCTTCAAAAAAAAAAAATTGGACGTAATCTCCTGAAAAGCTCAATTGAGTTATAATGTCCCAAATCCATTTGAGTATCATAGCTGACAATAAAATCAATTCTGAATTTCTGATACAATGTTTTCAAAACCTCCAAAAAATTGGATACTTACTTGGCCTAAAAACTTGATTTTCCCCTTCCCTCACAATTTAGACATCATGTCTAAAAAAATCGTTAACCTTACCTTGAAAAATAAGGTGTTTTTGAAAAAACATATTTTTAACTAATAAAATTTTCAATTTTTTTATTGATGACTTTTTGTTAAATTGTTGAAAGGTATTCAAGTTTTACTTATTTTTTTCAATTTTCAAAACCTCGGAGCTATTTCGTTAAATTATTATTGACAATTGACAATTAACATTAACTTTCATTAAGTTTTCGATATTTTGCCTACAAAAAGTTTTTTTTTGTTTTTTTTTTTCAATCTCAGAATTGCAAGGTAATTTTAATTTATAACGTACCTATCGAAAATTAATAACCAATTTTTGACAGCTTCGTAATTTTTTGATACTCTGTGGATCATTTTCTAAAATTTTCACTTTAAACAATTTTCTATAATTTTTCGAGATGTTTTAATTACATATTTTCATCGAATTTTAGCCATTTTGAAATATTTTAAAACTTCTAAAACTGTTTGAAACCATTTTTACTATATTTTCCTAGCTATTTTGTAAATTTTTAGATTCCTGTTTTTTTCTCTTTATTTTAATATTATAGAATGTTTTACTCGATGAAAAAAAAATTGATTACGATTATTTGTTGAAGTAGGAAAATTTCAAGTACCTTATGCAATTTTTTTCAAGTCAAAATACCTTGAAATAATTGAAGTTTTTTTGAGGAGGAAAAGAGGTGCAGACGTGCAGAGAAAAAAAAAACAGAAAATTTTTAAATAAAATGAATTGTTCTTGAATTTTTTGATTTAAAAAAAATTCTTTTTAAAGAAGATATATCATTAGCTACTCTCGAAATTTTTTGATTCTAACCTTTTTTCGAATAAAAATATTTTGCCATTCTAGATGGAAAGAAAGATCGGTAACAACCTAACCAATCAGAACGACGAAATTGTATACACAGGAAAATTGGAGTAGGGTAGACCAATTCCAATTAAGGTTTTTTGGGAAACTATGAATGCGAATTTTTGAGATATTATGCCTAAATCAGTTATAGGACACTATGTCCCATTGTCCCGCAGGAGGTTTTCAAGGTATTATTTCTAAACTGAGGAATTATGAACGTTCAAATTGGGTATTTTTGGACATAAATGTCCAAATTGGGGATTTTGGGACCCTATGCCCATGCCCAGATTAGTTTCAGGACACTATGTCCTTATGAAATTTTTTTAGATGTTACATATTTCTAAATCGAGGTATTAGAAACGTCCGAATTAGGGATTTTGGGACACTATGTCCATGCGCCCGAATTATTTTTAGGACACTATGTCCCAGTCGAATTTCATGGAATGTAAAGTCTAGATTAAGGTACTTGGGATGTTCAAAATGAAAATTTTTTGGACAGTATGTCCAGATGACAGAGGATCTAGACCTTTTGAAAAAAAAACTTGAAAGTTTTCGCCCTCCTCTATTGTGAAGTTGCTGTTGAAAGTGGAAAAATTTCACATAATTTGGTAATGTTAATATTCAGCCCCTCTCCTTCCTCACTTGATAATGCTGACTTTGAAACTTTTTCAATTTCTTCATGTTTTTTGAACGTAAAAAATAATCTTTAGGTACCTATGTGAATTATGAAAACACAAAAGAGACACTATTGTAAAAACTAAGGAAAGTACCCATCACACCAGCCAAGAATATAGTAAAAGTTGCCCTTTGCGCTTTCTTAAGTCTGGCATGTTCATTAATACGCGATAAAGACGCCGCCGTTCGAAATAATTAAACGGTTTTAGTTGATTTGCGTGTTTAGTGTATTAAAATACGTAAAACGACGAAGAAGGGGGATTTACAAATGAAATTTATAAACGACGATGGTGAAAGCCGATATTAATAAGTATTCGATAAGTATTTCGTTCGAGTATTTATTTAAATTACTATGGCGTTATCATTAAGCACATTATCTTTGGTACATTTAAATATCGACGAAAGCGATCTCGCACCGATCGCGATCCTGTGTTGCATTAGGCGCCTCTGCGTTGCCTTTCGCGTATTTCCCCCCCAATTTTTTCTTCTCGTCATTACATCTCGACCGTGAAATACGAAATACGTATACCAATGTTCGAAGAAGATAGGATTAAAGTACTGAAATTTTCGTCTTGGATGGCGATAATTCGGATTCGAATGCTCGGCTAAGGCTGTTTCATTTCACTTTCGTTTTCTCGCGCGTTTGGTGGTGGCCATCTCGTCGTATGATCTCGGAACGGTAACGTCCGCCGCTGGAGAAAGCCCGCCGCCGCCGCCGTCTTCATATCCTGGAACTGCGTGTAGTCCGTACGGCGCGGCGGCGATGTTTTGACGCGGACGCGGTTTCGGGAGCACGTCGAACGGCATTGGTCGCTTTCGAGACGGATGTACGCGCTTTGGATTTCTCTGCGATCTTTTCGAAAGTTACCTTGGCGCTTATTGTTCGAATTTAAGTGATGGGTGGGCTCCGCCGCGTGAAACGGATGCGATCGTAGAGAGTTGCTCGGATCGATTTGTGGTCTTTTTCGTGCTTTTTTCTATTCTAAACATTTTTAATCATGGTAAAGTCGAAATTTTCGAATTTTTTTTTTCAAAATTGGATCGAATTTTGTTTAAAAATTTTGTGTTTTGTTTTGTTTTGCCCGCAGAATTACATAAATACATTATGCGACGAATTCGAATCGGAAGAGAAGTCAAAGTTTGGCGGTCCTGGGACCAGTTACTCATCGTCGGCCACCGGAGAAGACTCGAGTTACGATTCGGACTACGACGGTAGCGAAGAGCAGACTCACGGTCACGATGACGTCAGTCGAACTGTCTCCGATACGTTGGGTCAAGAGTTCTCCGAATACGTCACCTCTCCTCAATCCTCAGACTCGGCTTACCAGTCCAAAGTCGAGTTCGCCTTAAAATTAGGATACACCGAGAAATTAGTCCAAGCTGCGTTGCAGAAATTAGGCCCTAATCCGGAGCAAAATGAACTTTTAGCGGTAAGCTGCCCTCCTCTTGCCGGATCCCAACTTCTCTTTTTGAAAAATTTCAATTAATTGGTTTCGTTTTGACGCAGGAATTAATTAAATTGGGAGCCCATCAGCAATCTAGTTCTAAATTGAAAAATGACGCTGAAAGTTTCGATAGCGTTGAAGAATTTGCCACCAGTGAACAACAATGCGCAGATGGAAATAAATTAAGACCCATAGTCATCGATGGCAGCAACGTTGCGATGAGGTAAAGTTCCAGAGGAGTCGATTTAATCGCCGAATTACACTGGAAAGATTTTAAAAATGACCCTTCTAATCGTTTTCTTTCAATTTTCATTTCAGCCATGGAAATAAGGAAGTTTTTTCGTGTAGAGGTATTAAAATCTGCGTAGAATGGTTCCGAGCCAGAGGACACAACGAAATAACAGTTTTTGTGCCTAAATGGAGAAAAGAAGCCCCTCGACCGGATAATCTCGTCGTAGGTGAGTATCCATTTTCAAAAAATGATCCTCCTCTCCCAATTTTACAATTTTTTAATTCGAATTACTTTTTTTTGCCAGATCAAGAAATTTTGTACGAACTCGAAAGAGAAAGGTTACTTGTGTTTACTCCGTCGAGAGAAATACGTGGCAAGAGGATGGTCTGCTACGATGACAGATATATTTTGAAATTAGCAGCCGATAACGATGGTATCGTCGTTTCCAACGATAATTATAGAGATTTGATTCAAGAATGTCCCGAATTTAGAAAAGTCATCGAAGAAAGAATATTGATGTACTCGTTCGTCAATGATAGGTGAGCCAGAGTGATAGAAATTTCAAGTTATGGGTCCGGATTGATGTAAAAATGACTTGGAATTCGTCAATTTCAAATTTGAAAATTTTTATTAGGTTGTTTTAACTGAATTCGGTTAATTTTCTTTCGCTTTTATCCTGAGGGAATGAGGACTTTGAAAAGTAAAAAATAATAATTTTTTGATTTATGCGAGTATAAATGTTTCTTTTTCGTGTTTTGTGCTTTCTCGTTCCAATCTTAAGTACATATATAATTTTAAACCATTTTTACAATTTGAAATATTTTCAAAAAATTTCAAATTTAGATTTTCCTGCTATGCATTTATAATATTTTTTGAAAATATTTTCCAAATTTTCATTAATTTTGTTTCATTTTTATCTTTTTGAGTTTTTTTTCTTACGTGAAATAGTAAAAAAAAAATTCAGAAAACAGCAAGAATTTTAATTTTTTAGATTCAACAAGTTTCAAAAATTTGAATAAAAAACGTCGAAAAATGTTTGGAATTGAACAAAACGTTCCTCTTCAATTCCACTGAAAAAATTTTCTCGATTTCAGTTTTTTTAAATATTTTTTTTGTTCATTTTACTTTTGTAATTGAACACGGATTTGAATAATTTTACGAAATTTTTGTGATAAAGGTGGTATTTTTGCAAATCCTCTCGTTGAAATACTTGATGGAGGGATACCCCCTGGATAATGGATAAAGAAATTAACTTTTCAATTTCAGCTTCCTAGCTCAACTCTTCTCCTTTTGAAAGTTTGAGACGTGATTTTTCTCATAATTTTTTTAAACATTGTCCAGCCAATAGACTAAACGAGATGACTTAGGGGGTAGACATTTTCTTTGTAAAGATGATGGACTTGGAAACTGAAATCAGGCTGTTTTTGGAGGAAAAAATTTGTGAAATTTATTGTTTTCAACATATTTAAGTTTCAATTCCTTTACTCATCTCTAATCTTTTTGATGCACCAAAAACGTGACTGTCCATTTTTTTTTTGATTTTTAGAGATGTCCTTGACTTTTTTTGGCATTTGAATTTGAAAATTTGGAAAATATTCTTGAGTGATTTTCACCGTAAGTACCTGTTTCGGAGTCTTTATCTCATAACTGGTAATTCTTCAGCTCTATTATTCTCTGAAACATAATGATTGTGTATTTTGGAATTTTGGTTTTTCCTTTCTTTTTCTTTTTCTTTTTTTTTTAGAATAATTTGAGCCCTTATAAAAAATAATGAGTCAAAATACTTATACTGAAAAGATATTTGGATTCGGCATTTCAAAAACGAATAACAATCTGGGAATAAAGACAAAAAATTGACCGAATTGAGATGAATTGAAGGCAAATGACCCTATTTGAAAAGTGTAAGAACACCCTCTCCCCACATACACATCCCATGAAATTTTAATCTGGTATTATTCATTATTATGTGTATAGCTTCAAAAAATATCTCACCAAATTTTTATTGAATTGTTGATTACATTTTTTTTTTCACAGATTTATGCCACCTGATGATCCATTAGGTAGATCCGGTCCTACGTTGGATAATTTCTTGAAAATGCCTACATTCCGTAAAGGTGAAACGTGTCCTTATGGTAAAAAATGCACTTACGGAAACAAGTGCAAGTACAGCCATCCGGAGCGCGGCCTCGGACCACAAAAGTCCATCACCGAAAGATTGGTTGAAAACGCTCAAAAACAACTACTCGCCAGAAATTTAGATCCTAATTCCGGTATGTTTGAATTTTTTAGCTCCGGCGATCTGTTAAAATTGAGCGAAAAATTAACTTTTGATTATTTCGATGTTTTCAGCAGCTAAAAAACTAAAAGGTAAATCACTGAGTTTGCCCTTGCAATCGTCGATCTCCGATGAACCGCAATCTCACCACGGTCAAATGAACTCCATTCGAAAGCAACCGCTGATACGGACCAAATCGACAACTTTTAATTGTAAAATGGACGCAGATACGAAGAATATTCCCAAACTGGATACTCCTACCGGGCTGGAATCGTGTTGCTTGCCAAGAACTTGCCCGGTGTCATCTTCGGCCGCTCATGTGATCGCAGCTCATCCGCAACAGTCGTATAATTACAGAATGATGTATCCAATGGGTGGACCCGTGCCGCCGCAGATGACTCAGCCAGAAGTCGGCCAGCCTTTTCTGCCGTCTAACAACCGAGCTCCGGTTGAAAACGACGCATCGGTCAATTTGCATCGTAAACTGCAACGCGAACTTTCCATAAATCCTACTTGCGATCCTAGAATATACCATTTGCGAAGGCATCTCACATCGCCGGAAAGCCATCATGTGCCTGTATCGCGACATTTCAGCTATCAAGACGCTAATTATCTAAGTGCTCATTCGAACGTTACCAGGATATCATCAGCGCCGCCGGCCAATCCGCCTTATACCGTGGCCAACGAATGCGCTCACGGTAGCAGTTCCGATCCGCAGCTTAATTTGTCTATTCCGTCGCACGTCGCTGGACTGAACTCGGCGTTGTGGCCAAGTCCGGTACAGCCTCCCCATAATTATTCGGGACCCCCTATGACGGCGAATATTGAAGAAAGCAGACGCAAGTTACATTATCATTTAGCGTCCATATTTCCCGAAGAACAGGTCGACGCCGCGATGCGTTATTATCCAAATGAAACGAATCCTCAGAAAATCTGCGCCGCCATATTATCCATGTTCTCACCGAAGCCATGACAAGTGGAAATTTACATGCTGTGCGTTTATAGACTGATTTTTTTCTATAGTTTAGTGGTGGGAAATCTGTTTGAACGTCGACGTTCGTCTTGTTACCTAGATGATGATTTGTTAACGGTGCTAGTACCGGGTTTGTTACGAATATTGGTGCTTGTCAAGTGATACGGCTAGTTAATGTAACATCTGGTTTATGTTGTTGTTTTGTTTACCTAATAATGTGATAATTCGTTCAGTTGAATATGTATATATTAAGTATTTATTTTGTTCGTTTTTCTTCGTATGTCACCCTCCCTTCTTTAGATACTTAGTGATTTTAAATGTTTTGGAAAATAGCGCTGTTTTAAATTGCTAGTACGGTGTGTTTTCTACGTACGTTACTCGATTGCGTCGTCGAACGATGCTACGATTTTGTATATTAGTTCGCATTATGAAAATAATGCATTCGGAATTCTATTGTATGTTATACATATTATGTACACATTTGATATTAATACGTTGTATTGAAATTTTTTATACTTTAATTCTTTCTAAGACGATGTATGTGTTCATAACACGATTTTTAACAATAAACGCGATTCGCTGTCTGTAAAAGTTATTCCAACGAAGTTTACAAAATAACATCTCAAAACGAAGATACGTTTAAAAAAACATTTTATTTAATATAAAAACGTTACAATTACGTTACGATCTAGGTCTTTCCTTCTTTTCTTTATATAAGGCCAGTAAAGATACATTGGCTACTTTGACTACTTTGAAACGTACACCTGGACAGAAAGCATGAAAAATCACATTAATATCAACGAAACTACAAATTAAATAAGTAAAATACGTAATAGTTTCGATACTGACCTGGAATATCACCGACAGCATGACCTTTACGTCCGAAACCGGCGACTAATACTTCGTCGTTTTCTTCAATATAATTTAAGCAACCGTCACGAGGTACGAAAGCGGTGATTTTTTTACCATTCTTGATTAACTGAACTCTTACACATTTACGGATAGCAGAATTAGGTTGTTTAGCTTCGACACCGCTGAAATGTTATCACCGTATGAGGGATATGATTTGGAATCTCGATTACCTAATGAATTAAAACTCAACTTACACTTTTTCTAATACGATTCCTTTGGCATGGGAAGCTCCACCGAAAGGATTAGCCTTCCAACGAGTTCCTAAGTGAGCTTTTTTGTAATCTTTGTCGGCCCAACGTTGTTCTCTGCGGTGGTTTACGTGTTTACGAGCGGTACGAATTCCCTTCGGTTTTCCTGCAAATATACAAGTTGTGATAAAGAATATATTAACGGATCTTGATACGTTCTACTATAATTTGAATTAATACTTACCCATGATGAAAAGTCGTAATTTGAACCAAAATTACGAGGAAAATCGGCAAATTACTCCGCGAAATTGAAGAAAAACACGAGTCGAAAGAAAATTAAGAAGTTGATATTTATGTTTATTGACTTCCGGAGTTGAGTTTCCAGCTGAATTAGTTTTTCATTTTTTTTGACTTTTTGAACGGGATGAAAATAAAATGAACATTTTTGACTTTTTTTTCTTTTTTTGCCACATTTTCTCTTTATTTCCCTTTCATTTGACAAATTTATTTCACTTTTCTACTAGCATATTTTATAAAATTTAAAGTTAATCAATTAAAAACCACAAATTTGAAAAATCAGTTTTAAAAAATTTCATTGTCTAGTTGGTCCAAAGTCGTCAGTTTCAACTATACCGATTCAGCTGTTTACCCTCCTCTTTACCTCTCACCCAACTGTTATCAGCAGTTATCAGTTTTAGTGAAAATTTCGAAATCGAAAATTTAATATTAAAATTTTTTCTAAAAATTTTGAAATTTTACGTTCAATCATATCAAGACAGAAATTAATTTTTATAAAGAAGCCGTAGTGATAGAAATTTATCGTATTCATCAATTTATCTTTGTGTTAATAATTCAAGTTCTGATTATTACAGGTAAAACGCTCTTTGGCTCTTTTATCAAGTCAGTGCAGCTCTGAATGATCTTACTGCACCTTTGTTGTGCTTGAAATCGTTTGTAATTTTTCTAAATCTTACTAATAATCCGACATATAGAATTCAGATTCATGAACTATGAAAATCGGTTGGTGGATTATGTTATCCAAATGAACAAAAAAAGAAAAATTCTACCGATTCATCGAACTTATAAAATGGAATGGGTCAGGTGAGTTTTAGTTTTACATAATTCCTCCAATATCAACATTACATCTATACGTGCACTCTACTGAGAACTATTGAATTTCTGATATTCGTCTGCTTCAAGACCAGATTCTAAAATTTTCGTTTTCTGTTTCAGTCTCGAGCCAATTTCATGGAGAAAACTACGGACTTCCTTTGAAAGAAAAGCTACACCCGGACTTTTCAAACATAATAGGAACCCTTTTATTAGAAAAACTTGAAACCCGTTTGACTGGTTTCATTGGTATCGCAATAGTAAAGTTATTGTTCCATTTATGAATATCTAAAAAATAAAATGTGAACTGTCAACGAACCTGATATTAAAGACAGAGTGGTAGGATTTTCAAGAGGAATAGGTCGCAATCGTATTACATCGTGCACTTTTCAAATGTTTCAAATTCTGCTCATGTTCAATGCAGAATGCGTCGTTCACGATTACGAATGAATTGAAGCAAAATTTTCATATTGGTTAGTTATTATATTGATGTTTGATAGGTATCTTAAGACGAATAACTTATTTATTACCTTGTTATTCTTATATATTGTTAAATTCAGCATAGATCAGACCCATATCAGCTCGCATCTTGGGTGAATTTCGTTGGGATCAGTGGAACGTCGCAGCTTTTGCGACTTATACAGCCAAGTGAAACTATTCGTCTTGTGTGACGTGAGATGATTTGACGTAGTTTTTTTGATGAAGTTAATGCATGCGTATATTTTTCAATCGATGAAAAATATTTTGGAAATTCTTCTTAGCTCAGTTTTGTTCAATAAAGCTCACAAAAACCAACGATTACTTGCAAGAACAGCGTTTCAAATTCAGCTGAGTACTTTTAAACATTGGTCGTTACTGTAAGATTAATCATAGCCGTAAATCATCACCAAAACAGCCATTTTTCTGTTATATTTTCCCATCACGTGTGGTGTTGGAAATTTTCAAAATTAAACAATTCAATATTGCTTTGCTTTATTTAATTGGAAAAATTTCATCTTGTTGGTTCTGATTAGAATTTACAGATTCGAATAAATACGAAACAATTACGCGTAGAAATAAAAAATCATGATTTAAGATTAATATAAAATATATTTACAGATAATACATAATATTCACAGCAAAATATCACAAATCAAGTCTTGACAATAAAATAATATTTATTTAAATCGTTCGTTGACATTTAACAATGTTGATCGTGAGATAAATGGTTCAGATGATGCGCAGCATAAAAAATACCAAATAAATTACAATCAAATTTGAAAATTTAACATAGAAAATGAAGTATAATTCAGCTAAGCACGATACACCACAATCAAATTACCAGTTTATCTTTTTTATCGATTTTATGATTGGGTCCTTCCAGGTTATCGTGGTAACTGATCTCTGAACCACCTGTTGCTGGTTTTAGAAATTGAGATGCAACATCTATCATCGGAGAAGCAGTTTCGTTTTCTATTCCAATCGGAGGTAGTTTAGGAGACAGTTTGGCGTACAGACCCGATGAGTATATATCTTTCGATTCTTTCGGTAACGTTTGAGTCTGTATAAAAAAAGGAATTAATTTAGGATATCTTTGAAATATCACTATAAACTAATCAGTTCTGTGACTGTCCACATTGAATAATTGCACGACTACATTTTGTCAATTTTGAGTTTTTTTTTATAAAGTGGGTTTTAATAATCTGACTGCAATAAAACAACAAAAATTGAAATACGTCTCATGGTAAGGATACAGGAAGGGGTTTGTAGTTGCTGCGATTGCATTCAATTATTTGGGAAACAACCCGCATTTCTGCTTGTATACTCACTGAAAAAAGTTTTTGGAATTGTCACAATCCTATGCGAACAAAATTATAATTATATACTCACTGTGGTGGTGTTATTTTGTTCCAGCTTGGTAGTACCTAAATCTTGCAAAAGTTGAGGTACACTCGTAGTTGAATTATCAGGTTTGTTATTCGCTTTCGTAATATCTTGGTATTTTTTCAATTTGAACAAAGCTTGCTTCAATTTTTTGTAGTTAAATTTGATCTTGAGCTCTTCTTCGACCTGCAGTAGGGATAGGGAATAGATATATCATTCATTACTTTCATACATGGCATATACTAAATAGGTAGCTGGGTACCTAATAATAAATCACGTCGACGAAGTTAATTAGCCTAGTTAGATTGGTACTTACGGATTTGATTTGTTGTAAAAGTGCATCTGAATCCACGGTTACGTCTCCTGTTTCCATTTTTTGTAGTAGTTTCTTCCATACATTTTTATGTAATCCTCGATCGTCACTATTTTCCAACACATTTACGTCTTCATTATTCAACTTTTTTAATAAACCTGGTACCCTAAACCAAATAATTTAGAGTGATTTCGGTTTCTGCCTCAGTTTTAAATAACTATTAGACACACACACTCACTTTTCTAATCCTAGCTGAGTTGCATTACCGGAACTGTTCGATTTTAATTGCAGTCCATTAATAGTCACGTTAAAAGTATCCGTAATCAATCCCGAATCGAATTCATCGCCTTCTTGATCTTCTTCAGTAGGCAAATTCGGAACTGGTTGTTCTTTACAAGATCCACAGTTACAATCGTGAATGTATTCCACGTACTTCGTTAAATTTTGGTTCTTGAAATTTCCTTCGGTGCATTCCAAAGTTACCTGAGAACCAGACCAGTCGATTACTTTTATTTGCAAAAGTCGATGACCAAATAAGGTACCATTGATAAGCTGATGATGCATAATAATGATTGTACGGTACGATGCTTACTTTTTTCCAAGTCGTAAGGTTGGGTTGACAAGAATCGCAGTAAGGAAGTACATCTCCTGGAGTATCTGGAACAGTTCTGGGTACAATATAGCTGAAGCAAGTACCAACGCAGACATTATTGTCCATTTTAACCGAATTACATCCTGGATGACCGACGACTTGAACTATGGCAGTAGTTTTACACCACGAGTGTTTGTCCGGATATAGCACGATATTATGGATCTGAAAGAGTAATTTTGGTCAAAATTTGTAGATTAATTGATTTTTTTTTAAAAAAAACATTGAAACTCATTTTGATAATCAAAAATCGATTTTTATCAATTTGCAGGATAACGTAGGTAGAATATTGAATATTTTGAAAATTCTGCATTCGCGCATCCCTGATTGGTTTTTAATTACAAAAAGAAAATTTTAGTTTTTTTAGTGGTAACCCTGATTTTTCTGAAAGGTTTAAAAAAAAACAAAAATTCTTCAGTTTTGAGTGTTTTTCCCCCGATTGTAATTCGCGTTAATTTAATTTCGATCTTCATGTTTTAATTAATTAAAGGTTTAATCATTGAAATTGTCAGTTATATATAGAAACTTTGTCGTTGTTACATTCGCGAAAGGTGTTATTGTGCTCTAGTTGTTCAGTCACCCTCTATTCGGCATGGACATCCAATGGACGCTACCGATCGAGAATTCGAGTTATGGTTGAGCAACAAGCATTGAAAATTCAATTCAGCCCATTTCCGTCAATTCGCCGGCGAAAGTTTAAATCGACTTTAAAACCGGGTGAGTTTTTTTCATTTGAAACTAACCATTACGTCGATAATTTGTGCGATGCAAATTATAGAAAACCTTAATGGCAGAATTAGTTTCGGTGTACCATTGACGAATATGCAAATGAGAAGCCTTTATAAATACTTGCCTTATGTTCCCTATGCTGTGGCTTCGATGAAAAATTACCATAGCCGGTACGTGCCAGAATTCCAACCATAAATATCAAATAAGCGATATAATTCATTTTGCAAAGCTCCAACGGCGATGTTTACTTAACCTGCAACAAATTCATCGTCAAGTGTACAGGGTTGTGCAATTGCCGCACCGCAGCTATAATGCATTCGTAACGGTATTTGCGAATGCATTAATGGATATAGCTGTAGTATGCGATAAAAATATCGTCTCATCGTAGATATTCCATATCCATACGCCAGCATCCATCATAGTTAATCCTTTTTTCTCGTACTTTTGATAATTTTCTCGCGATATTTGGCCAGAATAATTAGCATTTTGTATTTCAATTTTCATTCAAGATGTATAGATAAAGCAAAATGGAACGTTAATGCGGTTGCTCTGATGATATTAGTATCTATATGAAGGCCATCCGCATGTTGGGCCTGACCTAGTGTCTCATCGTGCTCATATATGCAGGAACAGGTAAACAAAACCAGATTTTTTAAACTTATAAAATGTGCAGACCTTAAAGAGGCCCCTTTTGTTTATTTCTTGTAAGTATAGGGGTACTAGGTATCTGTATGCTTATTGATTGGTAACTTCATATTAACTACTCGTGTTTCGGAAAATTTCATTTTATATCGAATTTCCGTTTGGTAGGTACCTTCTTAATCGATAGTCAGATTGATTTATTCGACTAATTAGTCGCAGATTATATGGAACCGTACTATACCTGCCTAGCATCTAGTTCCATGTATCAAGTAAACAAATCGTTACCACTCTATGACTAATTCTCAAAGTTTAATTGATCGAATATAAATTTTCTCTAAATAAACATTTGATAAGTTACCACCGGCGATGCAGCTATATAGATCTGTAAACTTCTCCTGAGCAAAGAACGAACCAGCAAAAACGCTCTAATTTTCACATGTTGAACAATTCGAATCCTTTTCTAAACTGGTTATTATTAAAGAGAAGACTATTAGAAAAGTAGGTATTATTTTTTTTTTTTCATGAAACAAACGGTCATTAGTTAAACGATGCGGCGGATGACTTGCTTGACCCGATAGTTTAATGCAATATAATTCAATCGTGACTCGATTGACCGAATTTAAACTCGTTTCTAGGCGGCTCTTTTGCTTTTTTGCTTTTTTCCATGCGCTTTAATAGCAAAAAAAGTTTAAAATTGTCGACAAGATGATCGGAAGTTGTAACCACATGGTTATTATTTCTGTTTTGTTCGGTTTTGTAGAAGATTGGACCATTTGGAGACCAGATGAGAGATGCTTTTTCGTATCAGGGTCATTGTGAGAATATACTTGGTTATCGATTCGAATTGAAAATAAAAAATTGTATTTTTTGGGTTATCTGGGGATATTTTCTGAAGAACTTTAACAGTCCCTATTTTCACGTTAGGTGCCTATCAATTAATTAATCGTGTAAATTTATGTGTCGCTCAATTTTGAAAATTTTTACTTGTTAATAATGACTGGTCAAATTTATATGCGAACCTTTATTACGTTTCTTTGAAATATGTAGGAGTCAATTTAGTACCTACTTCAAATTATTACTAAATTTGAAATTTTTCGAAGACGTTAATGCAGAATCGGTGGAAATTGGTCAAGGATCAAATGAGAGGAAAGTCTTGAACTTGAATGAAAATTTAGAAGAAAATTGAAAAACGACCTTGAATCCTTTTTTTCTGATTTGGCTGGGCAATGATGCTACTACACGATTGAGAAACTGAAAATTGAACCGAAAAGTAAAAATCGAAAAAACTGTTAGGTATGTAGATTATTTTTAGGAAATTGTTTTGGTGTTTTTTTCTCATGAAATTTCTAGAATTTGAGTGTTTCATTTTACGAAAATTGCATGCGGGGTTGTTCAGTTCTCTCAGCCATTAAAGATATTGAACTTCTGCTTCTGATATTTTTAACTTTTCAAAAAATTGTAGAAGGAGATTGGTAAATTTTGAGATGACATTTTTCAGTTTCTTCACAAAATTTCAAGTAGGTAATTATCAAAAAGCTGTCAAAATTAAAAATTTTTGTGATTAGCAGCCCTTTTTGAACATAAGAAGCTTGATATAAATCTTAAACCAATTTTTTCAATTCCTGGTAAAATTTCCTATTGAAATTGGTTCGTAATTTGGAAAAACGTTAAAGAAATGTTTGAGACACTTGGGAGCAAGATCCAGCTTTCGAACCAGTTTTTTTTTTATTTTTTCAGTCAAATTCTGAAATATAGGTACGAATCGTAAACTAACCTTATCTTTCCTAAACATAAACTTGGACTGAAAATTCAACTTTTATTCTGTTAACTAACTTGATATAAATGTACTTTAAACTTCAAACTGAACCCTGAAGTAATATTTTTTGCCAGCCTGTGTCAATATAGGAGATTACAAAGGATGAAATTGCACATATCAAAAACTTTGAAGTTTTTTTTCAAAATTTTATTGATGAAAATGTTGAAAATATCTTGTAAAATAATGCAGTGGGTAGTAGGTACCTGTAGGTATGTTGAAATACATAACTCTTAAATTTTTTTTCGAACTTCATTCAGCTGCCTACATTATACATAATGGTTAGTAAAATTAGTTCCGAAAATGTTTTATTATTTTTATTATTGTTTCGAGCCATATTATTTCAAATAATAAAAATGGATTCATTTGAATAGATACCATTAAAACATAAAAGTAAGTATACACAAATTGTAAAAAATTGAATCGAAATTACTAGTGCCACAAAGTCAAAAATAAACTGTACAATGGGCTCTACTCTCTCATTTTGACAATGATAATGGAGGGGGGGGGGGGACTGTGCAGGATATTCCTATGAAGTCTCATACTCTCTAAAAACTGAAATTTGGAAAAAAATTGTTGATTTTCATCTTCCGAGAATGAATTTTTTGGAAAGATTTTTTGTTAATTCCTCATCTTGATAGATATGTTCAAAAATTTTCTAAATTTTAATCAAAAAACTTTTTTGCGTCTTTATATTTGTTGACATTTTCATTTGTAATCTTTTAAAAGAACATTGAAAACGTCATTTCAGAACCTATTATCATGGCTCCTGTCAATGATTTTCGGCTCGAATCACATCAACTTCGTGTTTTCATTTTCTAAATGATCATTTAGAAGAGAGGAGGAAGGAGGGAGAGAATATCAGTGAACCATTTAAATACCTATATCAAAGTGAGAAATTTTAAATTGTTTTGTTTGTTTGTTTGTTTGTTTGTTTGTTTTTTTGAATGATTCTAATTGTATACTTTTTTATTGAAAGGAAGGTTCCAAAATGTAATAGTAATCAGAATAAAGGTGCCTAAAAAAAGTACATAGGTACCTGTGTGTCCAAATTTAAATTCGATGAGAGAAAAAATCATTTTTAGGGCATATAAATAGATAGGTGAGCTAGATAGGTAATGATTTTATGTATTTTCTCAGTCATTTTAGATGATGCCATTAAGAAACGATAGAAAGGAGAAGTTTCTAATAAAATTGCAAAACAAAACAGCACATGATTGTTGATTGATCTTGACACTATCAAAATCATAACGAAAATTTCGTATCACACGAATTCAAAAAATAGTACATGAAAATGATCACCAAATAACGTACAAAGAACAATTACCAACCGTGAGTGAAGTTTCGTCGACTGGCCAAAATCCGCGTAAATTTTCGCACAATTTCACACCTCAAAAAACGCCATCAATTAAGAAATCGCGATCACATAAAAGTCAGCTACTTCCTTCTCGGTTCACAGATGGCGAGCACTTCATCGTTATAAAAACTTGGGATAAAAAACTTTTTAGCGAATGTATAATAACCAGGATGGTCATGTGTGTACGCGTGGTAGGAGGGGCATCTGATTCAGAACTGGTCTTGGAGTTCGTGTTTCATTATTAACATTTTATCTGTGATAACATCTGTACTTATATACGGTCGCACCCAATGCGACGTACCACCTTAACTCGTTGATTTGATTCACTAGCGAGATAAGCCTCAGACGCGTCTGACTCTGAATTGAAATTGAATGGTACAGCGCTGAGCGCAGCTCGCGATGGGCGCTGATCCTTCGCAGCATCGCAGCTTGAGGGGAAAACCGCCACCGCCAGCGCCAACCGACGAGGTTACAGGTTGAGAAAAAACCATAATTTATGCGATTTTCTTTACACAAACGTTTAGTGTTACATTCTGCGAAAAAAGCCACGTACCGCCTTTTAGGTGTTGAATTTTTTTCGCCATGCTGCGCCGTTCGCGTTCCCAGTTCGTTTCCAGTTCTTTGATAAATCTGCTTTGGTTGCTGGATGGATTAGGTACCGGTGCGATGGGGTTCGGTCTTCGTCGGAGAGGTGCGAAATGGTCTAAAGGTGAATTATACGTAAACTTTAGACGTGATGCAGTTGGTTTGATTTTAAATCGTGGTGTGAGTGATTTTGCGGAATACCGGGTGCTCGATTAATTCTGGACTCCCCCTGTACTTTTTGTGGTAAAAATTGTGAGATTGGCAATACTTTGTATTTGTTTAATAAACAAAGTATTACCAACTTACGATTTTTAACACCAAAACGTGCTGGGGGAGTCTAGAATTAATCGAGCACCCGGTATCAACTTGCTCTACTTATTTTTGAGCAGATGTAGAGTTTAATTTTTGATTCGTTTTATTTTCGACCTGCCAAATCGACTGGAAGCAGTTTCGAGACGTTTTAGAGCCACCAGAAAATTTGGGCATTTTCCAGTGCTGGAGAAAAGACAATAAAAATGGTCCATATCACCATCAGTCCCTGCATAATCGCGGATTACGAATATTGGTGATCTATTTAATCGATTAAAGCATAATTTTCCGAAATTCGTGATTTTGCGTTGAAATTCACATTTTTAGTCTATGGAAATTTTTCTATACTTACATTTTTTAATCATTGCCCTAAAATGACGTAATTTTCAAAAGTAGGTAGGTATTAAAATCAAATCTATGTTTTGAAAATCATTTTTGGTAAAAACTATGATTATTTCGCGCCATCTCTGTTTTTAATTATCTAACCTTACTTCATTGAAGATGAAAATCAATTTCTTGGATTTTCCATTCGTTTTTTTAATAATCTTGATCTTAGGTACTGCATTAGTCGGTACCTCCGTTGAAATATTTTCAAAAAAAGAATTTACGATACAAGTTCATAAATTTCCAATTATATAGGTAAAAGCGATAATTGCTGAAAGAGATGTCTAGGTACGGTGACTAGACTTTTTGTAAACACTACGCCGATCGGTGAATTAATAGCAGACTGGAGTATTTAGTCGGGTAACACCGGTATTACGTGGCGGAATTGGTCTTATAATACGTACCTGTGTAAAGAGACTCGTTCGATGTCGAGTTTTCTCTTCATTCTGCTTCAGTTCATCACCATAAATGGTGGACGGCTGCCCTGTAATAATGACCTGCAATTTGTTTGTAATCCTTCAAGAGAGTGAATTGACCGACAACAAGCTGTTAAAATCGCCTCCTGCATGTCTAAATAGGTACCATTTGCCTAACGTTTATCACATCAAAATATTCGAACACTCCATGTTCAAGAGCTATTTCCGCAGTAGCTTCGAATTTTTCCCTATTTAGCCCCGTCAAATAGGCAGGATGAATCTTCAAATGAAAGTTACCGCAAGACGGGATCAGAACACGTGTAGAAGCCGCTCGATTGCGTTAATTAAACGATTAACAGAGGCAAATAGTGATGGCTGATGGCAAACGTGTTCAGAAGAGAAGCACCACTACCATATCGCCGGCAATTCGTCGGTAGAAATTATTCAATTTTTTGCAAACTTGTTCATAAACTCGAGATTGAAACTTGTACCCGCACCGCGTCGCCGCCCAGTCTGTGACGTCACTTTTGGCAACTCGTTATTGGCTTTGTGTGCTGGAAAATTTATAACGACGTGTGAATTTTCACCCATTTCGTGTGTTTGTAAAACTAGCTTTTATATTAATTTTGCCGAAATTGGGATTTCGACGATCTAAGTTTAAATTTATTCAAAGTTCAAATTTTTTCAATTTCTTTAATTTTGAATTTTTTTCAACGCTGTATCCAATTTTAAAATTTTTTCATCACAACTCAAAATTCTTTCAAGTTTGATTTTTTCATTTTTTTAAATTTCTTTTTTTTTTAAATTTCGAATTACTCAATCGGAGGTAAAACACCTTGAAAAAAATTTTGAGTTGGAAGAAGGTTCATAAAATAAGAAACACAAAAAATCCTACTAATGATGGAAAAACGTAAACTCCAACTCCAAACCTGAACTTCTTCCCAATTTCCTCTCTCCTGACACAAGACGTAAAAATCTTGGAAATCATAGATACTTACCCATGGGGTGTATTGAAATTTAAAAACAAAAAGGAATAAAAATATGAAATTTCAAAAAATGAAGAAAATAAAATTTAGAGAAATGTTGAGAAAAGGTAGAAATTTTTCAAAAAAATGTCACCGATGAAAAAATTGTTAATTTGGATAAAGCTTTGAAAAAAATAGAATGGAAGCAATCGAAAAAATTCCAGAGTTGGAAAAATTTGAACTAGGATTAAATTTGAACTCTTCTCGTCGAAATCCTATTTGCAGCAAAATTGATTAGGAGCTGGTTTCTGCAATGGATTCAATGGTGTTGCGGTTATTTGGCTACCAGTCGGAATAATCAGCTTCGACATCGTCAATTTTAATCACAGCCTAACGCGTACCGCAACATGTGCATTTTTGGAATGTTGTCCGATCCGAATGCGAAATTTACGAGACGTGTATTTATTTACACATGGCGAATTTTTCTACTCATTTATAATGATCACCTTTTTTTCCCTCTCTGGTCGACGTTTGAAACGTGGGAATTGTATTGGAAGAATGCGATTTGCTGGAAGGTGTGTGATCAGTCGAGTTGAATTTTTCGCCCAAATACATATTACAAGATTTTGCTACGAAATACGAAAAAATTATTTCAAGTCTGCTTGTAAAGAAAATTCTGTACTTAAAGTTCATTCCATACATGATTTCAAGAAAAATTGAAATCTTGAAGAATATCGCTGAGGAAATTGCTCAAGAAAATATTATTCCACTTTTGCAAAGAGAACTTTTTGTTTTTTCTTCAGTAAACCAAAAACTACCATCAATAGATGCATGCATAAAATTGTAAGTAGATATCGGTACCTACTAATTTCCGGAATCGCCAGATAAAGTGCTCGTAATACATTCAAGCTGCATATATTTGCCTCGAGATGGAATCCAAATGAAATAAGATTTTCCTGCATCGAAACGGAGATAGAATTTATTTAAAAATAACCATTAGATTAGGATAAGCTGCGTTGTTGAATTTCTCAATGAAAAATTTCCAACTGGTTTTTTAAATGCAGATACACCGATTCTGCCACCCGGTCTTCGACCATAAACTGGTTTCTCTGTACATATCGTATAAAAACATTAATCGTGAAATATCTTTATTCGGAATACATATACTAGTCTATAATATTAATAACGAAAAAGTCAACCCGGTCTGTTCAAATTTATAGCAATTAGCTCGACAGCCTGCAGGCCGGCAGCATTGATGAGTCATTCGAGCTTGCTACGCCGCGATAATTTGATTTTTACATCTACGTGTCGCATGGTGAAAGAGGAAAAAAAGGCAGAATCCGTGAAAAGGTATTTTATTTATAAACAGAAAATCACTAAACAATGCTCGATCGATTTAAAATCAAAAAAATACGCCGATAATCAGATCGATAACAATTTGCTGTAATGCCTAAAAAATTCAATCCTATTTTAATTGTCGAGATTATCCGCCGTAATCTCGTGTTAAAGTTTAATTTACACCTTATCGCCTTATCGTGTTAATGAACTTTTTTTCTCATTTTGAAAAATATTTTGTTTAACGATCCACCTAATTAATTGTTGGTGTTGGAATGAAAGCAAAAGTTAATCGAATTTACTGGCTTTTATTTACACAACCTGACTGGTACTTAAGATTAGTTATCTTATACATCGAATACCTTACATAATAAAGAGTGATGGACGCGAGCTTCAGGAGAAAATAACGAGAAGCTGCGACCAATCACCTAAAATATTATCTCAGTTTGTAAGTGACTAGAAAATTAGTGAGGTTTTCAGTGTAATTACCCTGAATGATCTCGAGAGTTTAAAAGAAGAAAAAGTTATTCAAAGGATAATTGATGAATGAATTTTGAATACCTAGGTATTTGAGAAATAAGTAAATGAGAATTGATTGTTGGTAAATTTTCTCACCTGTAATGGAGAACGTACTGATTCAAGCTAAAAACTATACCATTGGCAGATATAAATCGTTGATTTTTGGAACATTTTTTATTTTTCGAAAAATGTCAAATTTTTTAAAAAATTAACATATCCTGGAAAATTTTTTAATTTCTTAAATAATCAACAAAAATACCTATAGTCCATGTTTTGAAAAATTCCTCTGTTATTTATTGGATTAAGATTGTTGAATTTTTGGAAAACTGTTCAAATTTTAGAAAAAAACTGTTCAAATTTTAGAAAACTGCTCAGTTTTTAAAAAACTGCTCAGTTTTTGGAAAACTGCTAAATGTTTAGAGAAAATTGTACAATTTTCAGACAACAAACTGTTCAACTTTTAGAAAACTGCTCAATTTTTAGAAAACTGCTCAATTTTTAGAAAACATTGTTCAATTTTTCGAAATATTGTTCAATTTCTAGAAAAATTGTTCATGTTTTTAGAAATTTTTTTCAATTTTTTTCAAGTTGTCTAATTTTTGGGAAATCTTATCCAATTCTCAAATGTTTTCCAACTTTCTATGGCTCTGCCTTTGAGAAAAATTAGTACAGTTGTCCCAGGTAAAAAAACATTGGAGGATAATTATAATTGAACTCCTAAAAACTCTCCCACGAATCGATATTCTTGGATAAAACGTCGCTAAAAACGAGCCCCATTACTTTTTTCAACGTACCCATAGGTACCATAAACTTTCCAAGTGTCTTAATAATATGAGATTATCCAACGGGTTTACCTCTTATTAAATTACGTGCATGGTAACAAATTCGAACCGTAAATCAATAAGCCAAATGAGTAGAAATACTTAATGCAGAACGAAACGAAAGTTATGGTTACTCGATTAGACCACTTTAGTCGATATAAATTACACATGGTAACTCATCATGAGAAAAAAAATTAAAACTGACCATCCTCAAGAGATCTCAAAATAAACCAGACAAGTTCGACGAGTCGAATTTGTAATAAAATAGCATATCTTTCGAATTGATGGCAGCACGTTGGGCAGCATCAGCAGCAGGTGACCGTTAAAAAACATAATC
Organism: Pseudococcus jackbeardsleyi; assembly: GCA_038380155.1. Lineage (NCBI taxonomy): Eukaryota > Metazoa > Arthropoda > Insecta > Hemiptera > Pseudococcidae > Pseudococcus > Pseudococcus jackbeardsleyi. The sequence goes on from CM076240.1 coordinate 3,067,006, forward strand.
AACATTGTTGTTATCACTCGGATCGATGGTAACTGGTTTCTCGACTATTTCATTGGTTAAAATGGAGGCTACTACATGTTCTTTGGGCATATGCAATATTTGTTTGGCGGCGGGGCCTAATATTGTGTTGACGTAGTTGTGTAAAGCTCTACATTTACTTTCGGTGTTGACGTCGTTCGATGATCCCCAAATTAGTACCCCAGATGCGCCTTCTTTTTTCGGTATAACCATCGAGTTGATTAGGTCGTTCTGTGGGGAAAAAAATGCCGATGTGATAAGGTAGAATTGAAATTCGATGAATATTTTCATTAAGAAGGTATTTGACCAGCTACACGTGTATGTCTAATTACACAATACTCATTGATACATAATTTGAACATGTTGGGTACCTAATTAAAAATTTTCTCGATTGCAAAATATGTTTTTACCACGTTGAGTTTACTAATTTAAGAGTGCAATGTACTCCCACGACAAATGATCAAAGTGAAAGAAATGATGATGAAAGCTTTGCTCAAATTGTTGGTTTGTCAAAAGAGAAATATTTTATACCTGGCCAAAGGTACCTTATTGGGACTAGAGAAAATGCACAATATTTAAGAAATTCTTAAATAAAATTTACCTTTTCTACAAAGTCCTTCGAATCGTAATATTTGAACCACGTAAAAGGATACACCGGTGTCGGGATATTTGACATCCTTGCTACTCTCATAGCTTCTGTTACTCTGCCTTCCATGAATTGAGCTCTGGTGTATTGGGTCATTGAATACTTTTTGAAATAGAGTGAAGGATATATAGCTGAACTTTCTTCAAACAACCATTTAATTCTAAAAAAAATGATTTAAGCATTTTATATATTTTTTATAAGTAGGTGCCTGGTGCCTAAATCATTGCTATATCTTTTTACCTTTCATTGTCCTCCATTACAGTATCAGAGCATTTGGCTCGATTATTTTTCGGCGTGAAATTGAAACAGAGAGGAAATCCATAGTAACCCCAAAGTGCATTTGGTCTCAATTTACGAACCATTTTTAAAGTACGTCTCATGAACTGCCAAGCAGCTTTTTCGAATCGTCGTGATGCCTATAAACAGTTTTTTAAATCTGAATCTGTACTCAAATTATTGGTTAAACATTATTTTCGTTGATGTCAGTGACGTAAAATGGAAGGGGGTGGTGTTGGGGACAAACTTCCTCCCCAAACAACTTTCAAAAATGAATTTTTTCAAGGTTTTGCCCTCGCTTCGCTCGGGAATGAACGTATTTTTCTCGGCTAATTAACGTAGTTACCGAAAATTTGATCAAATTTTCAAATATCTTCAGATTTTTAAGAAAATTCCATCTCATTCGTTCTCCACTGGAACTACTGGAAGTGTAGATGAGTATACAAAAATTTTGACGACTGAAAATTTAGAAATTCATAAAATTAATCCAGTTTGGTGGAAAAATAGAATAAATTTTCTCAAAAATCTGAAAGAATTCGAAAAATTGGTGAATTTTTTCTCAACTATGTTGATCAGTGGAGAAAAATACGCAGAATTCTATGCTGTTTATATTTTGTTTCTTAGCTCTTTCAGCTTTTCTCTAATCGGCCTAATTACTTTACTGGGGCGATAGTTTAAAAGAAGGCTCTCTTTACACCCCCCCCCTCGAAATGCCAATGCTATTTGAGGAATTTATACCCATTTAGCCCACTCCAAAAAAATACTTCCCGTTTTTGGATTTCTGTCCCCCTCCCCCAGAAGGAATATCTAGTTACACTAATGATTGATATTTGATGATTATTTTCCAAAATACCTATTTCAAGTCCCAATTTTTTTGAAAAATCTTCGGAAAAGGGTATTCCGTTATTTCTTCGTCTTTTATAACTCAACGCAGAGATGTTTTTAATCTGGGTCAATTTTCAGGAATACATTTTCAATTTTTCAAAGAAATCTCGTATCTTGAAGATACCCGTATTTCAAATGTTAAACCTGTTCAATTTTTGGTTTTTTGAGATCTCTATCGCTTTGTTTAAAAAAATCCATCAATTTTACATATTTTTTAATAAAAATTCCCTAAAACATTGTTTGGGGAGCTAGAATAATTTATTTTTTCTAATTATGAAAACTGAAATAATTTTAATCATAATGTTTTAGAAATAATTTTCTCTGTAAGTAAGTGATTTTTTTAAAAGTTAGTGAGGTAGAACAGTTTTTTCACCTTTTTTTCCTGAAAATTACTTACGATTTTGTGATTTTTTTGAGGGGAGGGGAAGGGAGAGAGGAATGAAGGGAAGAATATTGTTCATTTTGAAAACTGTCTGTTTTCCATATTCTTTTTATTTTTTCCAAAGGCAATGCTCCTTTTGATAAAAAGTAGGTAATTTTTTACTCGAAGTCGCTTCTGAAGTGTAACGAAGCAATGTTCAAGGGAAAAAGAGCAAGTCTCAAATTTTCCAATAATTTTTTTGAATTCCACCTTATTTTCTAGAAATTTATTAAATTTTTATTCCAAATTTTGCAATTTGGAATTAGAAGATAAGGAAAACTTTTTTTTGGGCCTATCACATAATTTTCTCGCAAATTATCAATTAAAACAGAAACGAAGGTGAACATTTACTGAACTTGAAACCAATAAAAGAAGTCAATATTCATTTTTTTAAATAATTAAGAAGTTTATTTCACTTGAAATATTTATTAGAACCTGCCTCAGTGAAAAATTAATCCCAAAAAATTTTTTTAAAGACATTATAATGAACTAATTTTTTTATATTGGATGACGATGGGAGACAAAAAATTTTTAAGAAAATCAAAACTTTGGATTTAAAAAGGATATTTTGACGATGAGACATCACTTTTAATTACGTCCACATCATTTTATGCAAAAAAAAGTCTAGAAATGAAGTAGGTACCCAAGAAGAAAATCTATGAGAAAAATTTTGAAAATGAAAAGTTTTAGTCCCAACTAAAAATCCCATTATATGGCTTGAGGAAAGCGAGTGGTGAAAATTCTTTTAAAAATTTTATTTTGATTTGAAGGCGAGTTTAAAAAGTTGAATTCGAATTTTCTGTCAAAATTTCCAATTTTTTGACAACATTTTCAATTTTAATCTACTTGAAGGATGAGAAATCTCAGCCCTCCGCTCATCCCACCCCTAGATGCTTCCTACGAAAAATAAATCAAACGTTCAAGTCCATCGATTTCACGAATTTCGTAATGCCCATTATTCAGTGCTATCGTTACGAAACCCAGATCAGTCAGATTTGTATTTGCGGCGCAGGGGTATGCAAATTAATTAACACGTGTATTTCAGTTTGCTATGGACATCATTCACAGGCACAAGAAATTTAACGTATTCATATCAATACCTCTCTTTCTATTTCACCTCCTGACCACAGCGGGTGCTTTTGCTGTTCGATTTGTCTAGAAATTTGTCTGTATTGCAACAAGGATCCGAAATTTTCACCCCATACTGGTCTCCAGTGCTCAAAATCGATAATTCCAACACCTATAAAAATATCAAAAATTCATTATTAATCATTCGCATTTATCAATCTTTTTTCAATTTTCTTATTCTTACCAGCAAACTTCTCGTCAGGAATTAGCTTATTTTTAATTTGATCGCTGAATATATTCAAATGCATCTCAACATCTCCTTCCTGAGGCACTCCTCCATTTCGTTTGACCGGCTCGCCCTGCGCAGTGGTTTCCAAAAGCGCTGGGAATAAACCAGGATCATACAGCAAGGAAATTTTATCACCTCGAAACGAATCTCCGTAATTTTGCGTTATGCCCCAGTCGGCTACTTGAGAAAAATTCAACCCATATTTATGGCATTGAAAAGTCGGCACGTTCCAGATAATTTTGAAATTTTTTTGAATTTGCGGATTACGTTTTGTCCCAAAAGTACCCACATTGAAAGTAGATTTTGACTGCTCGGTTTGTGGCTGAAACCAGCTTTGGATCCTGCAACATCGATTGCATTTTTTTTTTAGTTTTTTCTCAATTTAATTTTCTCATCGAGTTGTAATTGGAATCGAGAAAATTACAAGCTCTTGAAACCTGCAATTAAAATGATAAATCGTTATCGCGATATTAGCATTTCGCACCTACGAGTAAAATTTGCATAAATGCATACATTCTACCTTTGGCAAACCTCCATAATGGTTCAGATGTATAAATGTTATTATTATTATTTTTTCATTAATATTATACGCTTATGTCACGACCACTTTCAAGGTCGACTAATTTTCTTTTTCGTTGCTCGTTGATTTTTTTATATTAATAAATCGTCATAAATGACGGAGTTATGGTAAAACATCGCCGTGCTTTTGGGCCTCTCGTTAAGCGCTTCATTCGTATATACAAATGGTTCTATATTCTCCCCTGCGTTCTATGTCGATTGTGGCGAATTTGATTTTTTTTTCTCAAATTGCGAGCGTATAAATAATTCGACGTGTACGGCTCTGCGGTGGCGCGACGGTGGTGTTTTCGAATTATTAATTTATATCGTTTGTAGCTATCCAAAGTGGTTGTCGTTTCCTGGTTTTAGACTACGAATGGTGGAATTTTTCTGCCATAGTTTTACGTCTTAGAAAAATACAAACGTGTTTGTTATTTTTTTCCATTTCGTTTTCGTTTTATTTTGACGTTTCGAATGTGTGTCGTAATGAGTTCCTTTTTTTCTCGACCGAGAGATGAGATGAAGGAGACGCGGATTTGATTATATCATGGTTATGGTTGTTTTTTCTTCAATTTTGGAAAAAAGTGGCACGTGTTGTTTGTGAATTAAAAATGCATCGAGTCGATATTTTGTTGGTGAAAATGATCATTTTTCGAAAATATAATTTGGCAACGTGCCAATTAGTTGTGGTTTATTTCAATCCCATCATGACTTCCATTTTTCCGAACCATTTTTGAAAATGTTTCTATGCTTAATTGTTTTCAGAATTTTATTGATTTTATGACCATTTCGTGAAAATGAAAATTTTTTTTAAAATCAAAAATTTGGGAATAGTGCTAATTTTTTATCATTTTTTTCGTATTGTTTCAAGATTTGTGGAAACATGTTTTTTCAAAGCTTGATCTTCTAAAATAAGGATTTTCTGATCTTTTTGAATGATTGTCCATCCCCTTACTTCTTCAAGCGAATTTTTAATTAATCCATATTTGCTCATTTTGGAATCATTCTCGAATGTTTTGGGTAAAGTCCAACTTTTGATTCACTGTGCTTGAAAATTTTCGAAGGTGTGCAATTTTCTGTCCTCATCTGATTATTTATTTTTTTCAGTTTAAAAAAATTATCAAAACAGATATTTTGATCTGTTTTTGTTATTCTTATCAAGTCAAAATCCGAAATATCTGCTGGCAAGAACAAGTAATTTTAGTATGAAAAGGAAGAATTTTCAACATTTTCTACTCGAATTTTTCAATCAACGGATCAGTGGTATAGCCAGAAACGTCTGGGGGAGAGGGTGTCAGAACCAGTGGCGTTGGAAGCTGTTGTTGAGTGAGTGCAAAATGAGTACAAAAACTTGAAAACCCCGTTTTTTTGGGTGGAGAGGAGGAGTTTTTTTTCGTGATTCTTGAATAGTTTTAATAGTTGTAATTTAATTCATGCCCGAGCGAAGCTTTGGAAAAATTGGACAATTAATGCCCATGAAAGTCATTTTTTAGAAACGTTTCACTTTCTTTGCTTCAGCATGAACAAAATTACAATTGCATATGAATTATTTGAGGCAATAATGTGAAAAAAGACTTCTTTTTGCCTTTCTCCTCCGAAATGGAAGCTTTCTGAGGTTCAAAAAAGGTATTTTTCATCAAAGTTCTTGACCTCAAGGGGAGGGGGGAGGGTCCAGACCCCAAAACCACCCTTGGATACGAGAAACAGTTGGAATTAGAGCTCAGGAAAAAATCAATGAAAAAATTTTCACTGAAAACAAATCAGCGAGAAAAATCACTAGAAAATCAGTGAAAATTCACTGAATCCAGTAAAATTTATGAATTTAGTAGGAAAATCAGTGAAAATCTTCGAAAAATCAGTGAATTTCGCTAGTTTTTCATGTGCTGCGATGCTGATTGTTCATCAGTGACTTTTCACTGATTCAAAATGATAGAATATCAAACGAGTGTACGCAAGTGAGAAAATAATGTGTCAAAAAATGCTTGAAATTCATTTTAAAACGAGCATATGTATGGGGTCTTTTTATGTAAATTGGGGGCAAAAAAATGGCAAGAATTTTCATTCGTCCGATTCCGTATTTGGAAAATTTTATTTGAAAATATTCGATGATTTTTCGAAGCTGATGTGAATAATTTTGGAAAGAGATGATTTTAATACTGGGGCCTCATTGACGGTTTTTTCCATTTCAATGTTTTACGCTCAATTAGTTTCCATTGAATCACGAACCACGACCTGCTCAATATTGGAATATAAAAACACTCCCTTCATATAGGTGTTAATTGAATTTTCTATTTATCGCAAAGTAATTCGGAATAAAGTACCATCACGCGTATAGTATTTCGGATACGAATAAATGTTTAATTCATGCGTTGAATGCTCGATACCGCCGAATGAACTTTTAATTTATACGCCACCGTCTTCTATATCCCATATAAGAATAAGCCTATATTGTTCAAATATTCATCAAATTCTGCTGTAAAATTTTACGAAGTGTTGGGAGGCATAATTTCAGTACAGAGAATCTATCCAATCAATTGCTGCGATTGTCAAATCAATAAAAAGCCTATCAATTCTTCTGACATATTTTTAATCGATCAAAGTGTGCTACTGCAATCGAAAGTTATATAATAAATGCACATGGCAATCGGATTAAAAGTCTGTACTCTAAATATGGCAATGTTCTGAATTGTACCAACAACGTTCTGTGCCACAGTCAGCGCCGTATGCTCAATGGACCGCATCGTTTACATTGTTGCAACAAGTTGTATGTTCTGTACGAGTATATACTTCGGTTCCGATTGTATTTATCTAGGTACCTGCTCATTATATTTTCCCACAAAACACAGGTTACCTTTTTTTTTTTGGCTTGTGGTCATGAAAGCACAGCGTCATTTTGAGGTAGTTCGTGGCTGGGTCAATGACTGGATCGTAATGATTAAATGTGCAGGGATTAGGTACGTTTTGATAGAGCTACGTTCGGAAAATGAAAAATTACAGAATTTAAGACTGTTGCCAAAATATTATGGGAATAGTTAAAATTATGTTTAATTTATGTACTACTCTTGAGTAGAGATATAAAATGTTGGAAAATAGTTGGATGTGTGATGTGAATTATGCTTGTCATAATTTCTTATCGTGATCGAAAAAGAACTTGAAAAAGAAATCGTAAACATCGCTAAATTGGAGTAAACAATGATTTTTATACCGTTACGTAACAATTTCGTATTAACGAATCATTAAAATTTATTAAAAAATTGATCATTATCATAATCTTTAAAATAGATCTGTTAGGTACCTAGAAAATAGATGAACAGATTGCAATTATTGTTAAAATGGTTTTGAAATATTTCTATGGGGTGGGCGTAGAGAAATTTTGAACCATTCAAAATCTGTACCCGGTATTGCGAGAAGTGATTCACGCAAAAAAAAATAGGGGAAAAATCAATTTAAAAATATCAGAATTCATCAAAAACCAGATAAAAATGGAAAAAATGTCTTTAATGGAGTGTCAGTTTTCTGTAATTATATCCCAAATCAAAAACTTTTTCAGCTCATGAAATTTTACCAAAAAAATTGAAATATTTTCAACTTGAGACAATTTGAAAGAATCCGTAAAAGGCAAAATCGTGCATTTTGAAACCATCTCTTATGCATAGAGAGAGGTTTAAAAATTTCCAAAATTTTGTAAAATGATTTTTTAAAAAAATGTGCATTCAAATGTTACATTTTTTTGAGAAAAAAGTTTTTTAAAATGTACTAATGAACTTTCATTACTACAAAAAATGTCCCAAATTACAATTTGAAAACTGTTGAAGTTGGTTACTGAACTTGGAAAAAAATTGAATAAAATTGTATTAAAAATTGAAATGGAAACAAGATTTGAAAAAATTCAAAAAATGTAGTTCATTTCTTTCTTTTGCAAAAAAATGGAAGTTGAGTAGGAATGATGTGGCTCCTTCCCCTATTTTCGGTTTCGATCTGAAAAACCTGGATAAAAAAATGTGTTTAGAGCTGAAATCGATTTTTATTTTATTTGTCCATATGACTAATTCTTTTTTCTTCAGTGTACAAATAAAATGTTGTGAGAAGAAGGGAGAGAGCTGAAAAATTTGTATACAAAAGACATGCTATTATATTTCAATTTTTATCATAAATTTTAATGGTTTTTGGTCCAATTTTGTTTTAATTTTTATGTTTTTCGCCATCAGAGATTTTCTTGATAACTTTGTACACTTGAAGTAATTTTTTAAACAATTTTTTTCGTGTTTTAATAAATTATATTATAGATCCTTACTTTCATTAAATGTTTTTTAAATTAAATTTTTGTATTATTTTGAAAAAAAAATTAAGAATTACGTAGTGTCGTTTGGATGCTAATAGGAAAGTGTGGAAAATCATTGTACTTATTGCTAATGTCACAAAAATCCTCAAAATATTGATAAAGTTGCTAAAATATTTTTAAAATTTCAAAAATGTAAAAATTTGATTATTTAAATTAAGGAAGTGTTGCGGTATCCTTCATAAAATGGATAAAAAAATTATCAAAATTTCATAAAATTGAAACTACCCATAGCCGCACCCAGAAATTAATCAAGGGAGGGGCTGAGAATTTGAGAAAATTAGGGAGCGAGGTTCAAATTTCAAAGTAGTCATTTTTTACTGATCTTTCAGTTAAAAATCATCAATTTTTTCCGTCAAATTGGGAATGGATTGAGGAATCTGCTATTTTTGACTGAAAAATTAAGTAGTCAAAAATTATCAAATTTTAAAATAAAAGGATTAAAAACATTGCCCGAGCGAAGTTATGGCGAAATTTTTTTGAAAAAATACTGTTTGAGAAGCAAAAAAATGCACTTTTTTAAATATTTTCAACATGAAAATTTTCTCCGAGCTTAAGGGGGACTCTAGCCCCTGAGCCCCCCTTGGATACGTCTATGACAATACTTTTAGATAGATTCACGATTCAGTCGATGACATTATGTACTGGTACCGGTAATCTTCCTTAGTTAACCTAGAAATTACGCACCGACGCATGATTCGTGCCCGAATGTCATGAACATTGACCTTACGGCGTCTGATCATTGTTATCTATCGGCCATTATTTACATAGGAATCAATATCCTCCGAAAAAAAAACCATCGGAAACTGCTCCACGAATATATCGATCGCACCAGCGAATTAAATTTTAATCGAATGTAATTAAAATTATTTAATTAAATTGGCCAGCTACTCCTCCCATAAAAAAGAAGAAAAATTGGCCTGTTCGGGACTCGGGTCGACCTTAGATGACGCCGCTGCCGTGCGCCGTCCTTACGTAGATCCAAATATTTTAAGTACCTATAACGCGAGTATTGTTTGCTACATTACGCGGCAGTAATTAACAATTACATTGACTCGGAGTCTCTCTCTGCTCATTTACTACTTCTGCTCCTGCTCTATATCAAGGTACCCGTTGACAAGAGAAAAAAAAAGTCATTTCCTAGTTTACAAATCTTGTATAAGAGAGAAAATTATAATTGTAACGATTATTAATTATTATAAGAGTAACATCCCTCTCAAACCCTGCGTCTTTCTGGCTCGTCCATTTCGAGACATTGTACATTGTATATGATTTGACTATGTAGTATAATATTTTGTCTTGTCAAAAAACCTTTTTGTATTTTTAACTTTTTATTATTTCGTCGTCGCGAATGTGAAATTATGAGACACGGGCTACGTAAAATAAGGTTATTTCGAGTTATTAATTCGATCGCGAAGGCGTGACGATTTATGTACTTTCGTTGTGCAGTTTGCGCAAATTCTCGCGAGCTCGGTAGAATTCAGGCTTCTGAGTTACGTTGAGGCATATTACCATGAGCCGATAAACGAGATGCTGCGTTGAGATCGCGTTTCCGTATTGGATCGATTACATAAAACAATTAAAGAGGATTTTTTTATATCGTCGAAGATTTGCTGTGTTTTATGGTGGCATGGAAGAAATTTGAAATTTCACTGTCTTATTTCTTTCATTTCTGACCGAAGCTATTTATAGGTTACCTTGAAAATTAGATAATTTTTTAATGAAAATTTTGGGTTCAGATCGAACGAGGGAGCAGAATAGGCAGCTTTTTCCTTTTGAGAAAATTGCGTTGCCATGGTCGGAAAAATTCTATTTCAGGCGATGATCATTTTTTAAGATGGAGAAATTATTGCTCGGAGAAAAAAAAAAGAGAAACAGTTTAGATGCTTTGAGTGGAAAAAAAAACTTTATTTCAATTGAAAATTTTCAATTTTTTGTCCTTTCATAAAGCCACCTTTGGTACATTTTTGAAAAAACTATTAGGAGAAAAATGGGACACCTAAAGGTGATAGTTTTTTGTCCCTTTTTATTTATTTTGGAGGTACCTTTCCTATATTTTATCCTTTTTTTTTTGAAAATTAATTTTACCCGATTTTCATGTCCAGTGAAAAAATAAATTTTCAATATTTCATCGAAAATTATTAAATGTTATGAGTATTTGACTCGATGAACTTGAATTCAGACTAGAAATTTTTTTTTAGCTATTGGTACCTAATATATTATTGAATCTAAATAATTTTCAACTTGCTGTTAAGTAACTCCTATCTCGTAGCTACTCTCAGATTAAGATTCTGAAAAAATTATCTTTATCGAAATAATGAGGGAAGGAGGAGGAGGAGCGAGGAGGGTATTCTTGTTCATTTTTGATGAGTAAATTTCCACTTTCAAAATGATCAAACTGAAGTTATTAAATGGAATATTTTTATCATTAAGTTTTACACTTACACGATGGGTAGCATCATAGGTGAATTTTTCTTCGAAAAAAATGATCATTAGCTGTACCTACTCCATCGTTTGGTTTTCGTGTGCTAGCCAAGAGGTAAAAGGGGTCCATACGTCATAGAACAATTACGTGGTTAAAATGATTTCATGATTATAAACCATCATTACCTCACTTCTTTTTAATTATGATAATCTCTCAGCCAATTGCACAAAATTTTGCCAGAATCGAATCAAGGATGCATTCAAAGAGGGGCTCATAGGGCTCAAGCCCCTCCTCAATTTCGGAAAAAAGATTTTTTGTGATAAAAATGTGAAAAAAATCATTGTTTTGCCCTTCAAACGGTATTTTTTTAAAAAATTTCGCCCTCGCTTCGCGTGGACATTACATATTATAATTGTTTTATTTTCAAAATTGATAATTTTTCAGGCAAAAATCAGCAATTTCTTATACATTCCTAATTTATCAGAAAAAATCAATGAATTTTGACTGAAAGATCAGTGAAAAATGACTGATTTCAATTGACCCTTCCTCCAATTTTTTCTCATATTCTCAGCCCTTCCCTGAAATTAATTTCTGGATGCGCCTTATGAATCGAATTCCAAGATCCAAAAAACATTTTGATTTTGATAAAACACATTAATTTAATTACCCTCCCCAATGCCCAATCAGCAACCACGTACATAACTTTTTGAAATTTTTGAATTTGAATAATTTCATTACTGGTGGTACCGTATCGATGCTTCCTTAGAACAAGTTGAAAAATTTTTCAATTCAATATTGCAGCGGTTCACGATCAAAGGGATCTTAGCTGTCATTTTGGTGAAAGTCATTTTTTTTCTGATTCGGGACTAGAAAACCACTTGAAAATCGATTGAAGCCATCCCCAACGTCCATTGCTGTTTTTTTTTTTAAGTGAATTTTCTCTTATTTTCTGGTGGAGTTTCATTTATTTACTAGTGAATTTTCGTTGATTTTTTTTTGTTAGTTTTTACAAATTTTCCAGCCATTTTTTCACTTTTCACTTCCAACCAAAGCAAATTCTTGCTTAAAACAGCTGTAAAAATTCTATAATTTGACACCATTTTTGAACCATCAATTTTTCTGGGTGAATGTTCACAAAAAACATGAGCTTTCTCTGTGCTTGAAAGTGTTGCCTGTGGATCGACAGACTGATATTTTCAAAACAGGGGTATAATACACCAACTTTTGGGACGGGTCCCAATTTTCAATTACATATTTCAAATAAATTTCAGTAGATTAAATATCAGCTGCAATGTAAACGAAATTGTATGACAAAATGACGCGACGACTCCCACAATTGCTTTGCAAATTTGACCTAACTGCAGCGATGTGAGACGTGGTACCATTTTAACGAATTTTTTCTAGGAATTTCACTTGATTCGGTGGGTTAAATTTTTCACAATTTTACATTACACGACAGTTTTTTCAAAACTTTCATTCTATGCCAGAGCTCTTGTTCCTTTAATTTTCAAGTTAGGTACCTATTTCATCTTAGAGATCAAAGTCGATTTTTCAAAAATAATTTAAAAACTAAAAAAAATTGAGAGCAGGAGTTGGTGACAGAAATATGCTAAATTTAATGCTCCTTAATTTGGTACTACCTTCAAATCCGTAGCTTTTTAAATTTACGAGTTATTTCTAAAAATACAATAAAGTCAGAATTTAAATTTTTGGGTTCCAATAAATTTACTTTTTGTGAAATTTTTTGAATAATTTCTTCGGGCTTATTCGAAAAATTGTATTCATTTCATTTGCATTTCATTTTTCTTTCAATTTTATCAATAAAACTGGTGATTTAAAAATCGAAATAGTTTGAAGAAGATGATTTTTCTGATGAGCATTTGAAGCAGGAAAATATTTTGTTATAAAATTGACAAAATTTTCATTCAAATGCATAAAAAAAAACCTAAAATTTGTATATTTGTGTATAATTAGTAGGTAAACGTCTTCTTTCAAAAAAAAAAACAAACAAACAAACAAAAACAAAATAAACAAATTTGTTGAAATGAGAAATGAGCATTTTTATTTTTTTCCCCATCCTAGGTTCAAACTCAAATGCACTAAAAGTATTAAAAAATGTTCAAAATTTTCTGTTTTTTTTTTTTTTTTTTTTTTTTAAGGTAAGTACATTGCACATTGCTATAGAACACAAGGTCATGAATCACCGGTAATAGGTAAAGATTTTCTTCAAACTTTTGAATAACCATTAAATACATAGGTATGTGGTGGATATTTATAAAAGAGATGGGTACCTGTTCAGTTTAATAATTCTATGGCTTAGAAGAACACGGAATTGAAAAATCAAAAAAATCATCACTCTTCGTTTCATTTTCAAACAAAGCTTCAATTTCTTTTCAAAGAAATACTCAAAATTTTTAATTTGCGAACTCAGCCTTTTCACAGGCATAATACACTTAATCACGTCATTACATCGCGCATGAAAATCACTCGCATTGGTATTTTCTTATCATTACACCATAAAGTAATAAGTACTCGAATACTTACCAGGCATAAAACGGATTACTTTGCTCAGCTGCTGGAACGATGGTTACGCAAGCGAAAATCGTTAAGATTTGTACGAGTCGTTGAAGCTGGAAATCAATCATGGTTGGGTAAGGAAGATGAAAATTTCGAAAAATACCACTCGATACAGTTCGCGTTTCCAAGCAGCTCGAATGCGTGTGTGTTACTCGTAGATCATAGCGGAACGATATTTCTGGTCCGAATGCGTGTTTTTTTTATTGTCGCTTCGTAGACGTGTGCGTACTCGACGGAGACGTGAAAAAAACACCATGCGCTCGATCGTCGCTTCCGTCCTCACGCCGCTCCTCCGGGGGATCCGCGATAAAGAATATTTGTTTATACGAATGTGTCGTGATCATGCATTACACCTCTATTAACGACACCATATCGATAATACGACAATACTAATGTACCTGTGGACGCGTGCGAGTGGTTTGGAGCGACCTTGATTGATGATCGGGATGTAAAAAGGTCTGGAAGAGTCGTAAGGATAATTTGAGAGGTGGTTTGGGAGGGGTGGAGGAAAGATGGGGAAATTGAGCGTAGAATTTTTGCTGGTGGACTATTCCATGCTGAAACGGACTAAAAATGAAGTCGGATCTTTCGATTTCGCTAATTTTTTTTTACGAGTTTTCTTTGATGGCATGTTCATGAATCCGCCCTTATTTCTCTTCTGAGACTGGAGGGTTAGGCCTCTTAATTTCTAAGCAACTATTGCAATTTTTTGTCAAATTATCCAATTTTGAGGGTTTTTATTTCCAGATAGATTACACTTGAAAGAAAATTATTTGCGAGATCCGAAAGAAAATTTATAGAGGATTCGAAAACAATAATCACATTTTGAAAAGTTCAAAGTTGAACTTTGGCGATGAAAGCTCAACTTTCATGATGATCACAATAGATGAAAGCTACCATTTAAAAATCTGAAAAAATTACAGCAAGTAGCTCTTTTCATTTATTTTTCAGCCAACAAATTTTCAAGATGGGATCTCTAGACGGAGGGGGGTACGGGGGTTCACAATTTTGACAAAAATTCAAAAAAATTGCAAAATGGAAGTAGCACATCTATTTCTACTGATTAGAAGGCGCCAATTTCGAACGTACTTGGTTTTTTCATCCGACCCCTCTGAACCCTCTATTGGCCCCCTTGATAGGGGTCAAAATTCGAAAAAATGAAAAATGACGTGTGACCTATCGTTTGTTAGGTATTTAAGGGCACTGACTTCGAATATTTGTTTATTTTTTGAATTTGACCCTTCAATGCACCTCTAGCCGCCCATTTTTGGGGAAAAGTGTGTTGAAAAAAATTATAATAGCATGTGACATATCGATTGTTACTAATTGGAGATCGTAGAATTCGGTTTTTGACTTTCATTTTAATTTAACCCCCTTCCCCCTGCTCTCACTGAAAGATAAGTACGATTAATTCGGAAAGGGATGGGTTAGAGTAGGAGAAGGGGTGGGTTAAAGCAGAGGAAAGGGGTCAAATCAAAAAGTAAGCTGATTTCCGAATTCTACGCCCTCAAATTAGTAACAATTGATATGTCACACGCCATTATAATATTTTTCACCATACTTTCCCCCCAAAATTAGGTGGCTAGGGGGGCACTGAAGGGTCAAATTTCAAAAATAAGCAAACATTCGAAGTCAGTGCCCTCAAATATATAACAAACGACAGGTCACACGTTATATTTCATCTTTTCAAATTTTGACCCCTATCAAGAGGGCTAATAGGAGGGTTCAGAGGGGTCGGATGAAAAAACCAAGTACATGCTCGAAATTTTCGCCTTCTAATCAGTAGGAATCGATGTGCTTTTTCTTTTCAATTTTTTTGAATTTTTGTCAAAATTGTGGACCCTTGTACCCCTGAGGAGTCTGGAGATTTCATCTTGAAAATTTGTTGGCTAAAAAATAGATGAAAAGGACTACTTTTACTGTAATTTTTTCAGATTTTTAAATGGTAGCTATCATCTATTGTGATTATCATGAAAGTTGAGCTTTCATCATCAAAGTTCAACTTTGAGCTTTTCAAAATTTGTTATCGTTTTTGAATCTCCTATTAGTTCTCTTTCGGACCCTGCAAACAGTTTTCCTGCAAGTACAACTCATCTCGAGATATGAGCCTTCAAAGTTGGGTAATTCGGCGAAAAATCGCAATTATCCAAAAATTACGAGGTTCACCCCCCCCCAGCCCCCTTGAAGGCTAGAAAGAAAATTATCGTGGATTCATGAATAGATCATAGATCATCAAGGGGAACTCGTAAAAAAAGAGCGAAATCGGAAGACCTGACTTCATTTTTGGTCCTTTTTAGTATGGAATAGCCCTCTGGTGTGGTTCTTTTGTTTGAGCTTTTTATGAGATCTTTGGGAAATGAGGAAGAGGGTAGGGACTAGGGAGAAGTAGTTTTGAACGATAATTTGATTCTGAATTTTCAGCTGTCCCATAATGATTTTTCGAAATAGGCACCAATGATCATTTATTTTTTTTTCATTTCTATCCCTTGATCTACGATGTCGCTGATTAAATCTGACTCAATATTATCCAAAATTGTGAAAAAAATTCGTTATTAGTTCTTAAAGCTATTGTTCTGATCATGCAATATCGAAAAAATCACGCCTATTTTAGCTGCAGGTGTTTACCTAACAAAGTATACGAATAATTAAGTTTATTCTCTTATAAAATACACATAAAAAATCATCAGTTTCGTGATCCGATCATTTAAAGTGGGAAGGAAAAGCCAATAATTATACTCACGTGCTCCCTTTGGCAGTTCCCAAGATTGAAAATTAATCATCGACGAGTAAAATTTTCACCTTGACACTGCCCTTCGTAATTAATGAAAAATTTGATTTCTCAATTTTCATCTGTTTTTCGGTGCCCCCTTGTTTTGAACTTAAGCGTGCTATTTTTTTCATCCCGATTACCATATTTATTGGCTGCCTCATCTCGCGGCTTGCAGACCTTCGTGTGGATATTGTCAATTATAAAAATAGTACGAATTTAATGGTATTTGAAAAATGCACGGGCGTTAGTGGGATTTTGATTGATGGCGTGCGGATTTTCGCGCATATGCTACTTGTGCTTTGTTTTTCGACACGAAGAGTAATTATAATTTTTTATGGGATGGCCCTTAAATGGCGATGACGAATATTACGAATAATTTTTGGGAATTATGATATCAGTTGGTCTTGACTCTGAAATGGAATCATTAGATGTTTGGTTTTCAGCATTTAAGCTATTGAAATGCATTGTTAGATTGGTGATGAGGTTTTCAGAATGCTGTGCGCTGTGCCTAAATTTCAAATAAATAATTATGGTGAAAATCTCTCCTCCAGACTTTCTGCTAAAATACTCTTGAAAAAAATTTTTAAAAAACTAAATTGAATATTTTTAAAGAAAAATACCACCAAAAATTGTATGAAAATTGAACGAATCAAGAAAATCTCATATTTTGGATTTTGATGAAAATTGGAAAAATAATTTCCTTTTGGTGGAAAATCTTCCGAATTTTTTTTGACCTCCTCAATACAGAGGTGGATGGGACTGGGAGACCTTAAAATAAGCTCCATAAAAAGGTGCGATTTGGGTTTCCACAGCTTGAACCATTGATCTCAAAAATGGGCGGAGTGCAATTAATAGCCCATCAAGTATGCATTTTTTTGAAAAATTTCATGGAAAATTTTTCTTGATTAACAAAATGTTTTTGGCTCAATTTTGAGTGTTCAAGAAATAGACAGGTCCAAAAACTATATAGATAGGCACCCATAAAAAAAAATTGGTCTTGAGGGTGAATTATTTTCTTATTTTTCTAGTTTTATCTTCTTGGAAGGTGGCCATGAAAAAATAGGTTTTCGGCATAAAAAAATACGCCTGATGTCCAATTTTCATAATTTTTTTCTCAGTTGCAGGTATTAGGAAGAATCATTAATTGCTTCACGTTTTGGAAAATGTTGGATAGTATTTGAGTCAGGGTTACGGAATTTTTATCAGTTCATTTTGAATTCTGTTTGCAACTTTTCAAATTTTCTTCCACTTAAATATGTAGCATTTTTCTCAAATCCACCTCAGCGAGTTTTATCTTTAAAATTGTAATTAATTTCACTTTACATTAGATTTGGTATTGCCAATAGCTGGGTAATTTTTTTTTCAACCAGGGAATATGCTAGTATAGGTAGTCTAGGTTTGCTTTTATGACTGTATCTATTGTTTGAAAAATTGAACAAGTCCATTTTGTACATAACGTTAAACAAATACCAGTCATTTGTTTATCATTCGCACACGTTTCTTCTCACAGATGCAAAGTTTACAATAATTTTGACGAAATTACGAACGTGGTATCTGTTTTTTAACAGAGGCCAGTCATTTTTGAATTATGTTTGCGTTTATCATCACGACGCTGCGACATGTCCATCCGTAAATTTTAACGCAAAACATCTGTTTATTTTCAATTTCAATTCTTTATTGATTTTCGATGGTCACCTACCATGTGAAGGATGTATACCACACTATTCGTCCGATGACCGATGACAATATTTCTATTTGTCTAGCTCCAAAGCAGGATCTCTGTTGCTGTTGCAGTTCAACCCGATGAGTTACTATTAATGCTAGTTCATTACGTAACAAAGCATTCCATAATGATAATCGCTTTTGAAAGGAAGTAATCCACATCTCATTACTTTGTTTCCATTTCTTTACCAGCTCTATGTGTATTGCCGTGTTTGAATATTAATTGCTCTTTGTCGTTTTTCAAGGCCATCCATTGATTTTTCTAACGCTTACGAGAGTACACGAGTAGGTACCTATTTGTAGATTGTCGGATTTATTTTGAAAATGTTTCGTATTTTTGGGAGAAGAGAGTTCAGTCATTGGGAGAGCACTAGATAATGAGTTTATTACCGAAAAATTTCCATCATGAATAAAATCGACGTAGTTTTTAATTAGGTCAATGTTTTTAAAGAGGTATTTTGAAGCTAAAGAATTCTCCGATATCTGGTTAATTATCCAATGTTAATTGTACGTATTGGTTTAACAGGGTGGGAACAATTATTGCGAGTATTTTATTTACACCTTGTTATCGCGTCAGTTGGTTGATTTTTAGTACTTTTTAAATACCTAAACGTCGTTATTAAAATCGTTTAATTACAAGAAAGGTAATTTGTAGGTAATAGGTTGGTTTGGAAAATTGCGATTGTAATGATTTTTTATTTTTTTCAATTTTTACCTAGATGTAGATGGGGGGGGCGCTGGAAAATTTTCAATTTCAACCTGGAAAAAAATTGTGGAAAAAATTGTTTAGTATCGGTGGAAATAAGAAATAACAAGAAATTAATTATTTCAAATTCAAGAACGAAATCGAAACACCGGTCTGGCGGTCTAAAAAGTGAAATGATAAGAATCATATGATGCACGCGCATGCGCTCATGAGTACACGTTGTTGTGGATCAGTTTGTTATCACTGCTGAAAACAGGATTTTTGAATTGAAATAAAAATTTATTTGAGGAGAGAAATTGAAAAAATATAAATAACTATTCTGGTTCTTAATTTCATCTTTTCATCTCGTTTGAATCACCGGGATGTGAAGATTTTTGCCCTGCAATCATTTTTCTGTATCTCATCAAAACAGTTCAACTGTTAGTGTTGTGTACTTGCTCGTAGAGTGATGAAAAATTCCCAATGTCTAGTCATCTCGAGCTTACCGTTGCTATTATAAAACCTCATGCCATTAAAGTTCCTCGTATTCTTAAAGTAAGTTGAATAGTTCATTCATTACTTGAACCTGAAATATTCCAACTTTCAACTCGACTTATTTTAATTTCTCAGGGAATACAAGATATCATAATTGCGAATGGATTCTACGTAATAAGATCAAAACACGAACGAATGACGAATCCCATCGCTGAATTATTCTATGACGAGCATAAAAATAAATTCTTCTACGGACGTTTGATTACTTTGATGACAAGGTTCAATAATTCTCCCTGTTTATTGGTTCATAATTCTTTGAAAAGAAGTCAATTGATACTGAGGAACTGATTATTTACAGTGGACCGTCTCAAATGTTAATTTTAGGTAAACAAAATGCGATTTCTTCTTGGCGAGAAATAATGGGTCCGACTAAAGTTGCCATAGCTCAGCTTTCACATCCCGAGACTATTAGGGGGAAATATGGCCTTACAGATACTAGAAATGCTACTCATGGATCAGGTATGCTTTTGTAAACATCCCATTTTCATCACTCTCTGTGAAGTACAATAATTGTAATGGTGATTTGTAGATTCTACGGAATCCAGTGAAAGAGAAATGTCTATATTGTTTCCAAAGTTCGATTTTAAAGCTTGGTATCGAGATGAAGAGGTTCATTTTCGAGGTGGTCATGTGTATTTGGATAAAGAAAATTTTGAACATCGAATCAATTCCAAAATAGGATAAGATCAAGATTGTTTTTGTTGCAATTTTCTATTTTTTCGCAGTTCTGTTGTAGTCTAACTCGAAATTACTAGAAGGGTATTATAATGCATATAATTACGATGATCAAAGTGTAAATTATCAGTTATTTTGTTGAAGATCTAAATTGTTTTTGAAAAATAAAAATCTGCCAGTGGTAATCACCATTTTGTAAGATGATATTACGATTTCCAAGGTTTATAACGATAGTTTTCTTTCTTCACGTGCTATAAAAGAATAAATATGACCGGCATTAGAATATTTTATGTGATGGAAGATCTAGATTGAAATGAAATGTAGTAACGATTCCAACAAAAAAAATTAGTCATTCGTGTACCTTTTTTTCAAATGAACACTTGGCGAAAAATCGGTTTCATATTCCATAATTCAGGTTTTTTTTCATCAGTGAAACTACCTGTACTTAGACTTTAGAGTAATACTTTCAAGTTTAAAATACTTATTTTATTAAGGAACAATTTGATTACAATACAAATTTTATAACGTCTTACTATGGTAACTAATTGACTAGTAGAAGTGCATTATCAAGTGACACTTCTTAATTGATCGATTCAAAAGCTCATTCGTGTGCATTTACATAACATCAAAAAGAAAAAACGAAATTGGTTTCATTGATCAGACATCGCTATAAATACTTTACCGGACCTGAACAGTTCGAGCCTATCTTCCAATTCTTTGAGCGCTTTTTCAATTTGAATTTTACGCTGTTTTACACGATACGAATCGCTACTCACTGGCATCATATTTAGCTGTTTAATTAAAGCGTTGAATTCAGTTTCCATATTGTTGATCTCCTTTTGTAATTCATCTCGAGGCATTAGCATATGCCCTGGAGGACATTTCGGATCGTTTAGACCTCGTAGTTCTGCTATTCTTTCTTGTTCAGCTTTTTCTTTCTGTTCAAGTTCGAGTTTGGCATTTTTTTCTTTCAAGTATCTAGAACAATGAAAATGTTTTTTAGTACCTAAAAACAGAATATATTAGAAGTGTACAGATTGATTTTGATGTAATGTAATTACTTCGGAACGACGCCCATCTTGTAATTTGATAAATCTAACGATTTATTTACCGGACAATCTTTTTTCGCATGGCGACGCCCTAAGTCCAAAACCTGCTATGTCCCAAAAATACGAAAAATGACTTTTTGATGGTTTCGGTTTCGGGTAGTCCTTCCGCATCAGTGTAGCCACCAAAAGTGCCAAAAAATACCTGCTAAGTCCTTCAAAATCCATTTTTTTCAAAAACTGCTAAGTCCATAAAACCAGCCAACTCCAGAAACGTGATAATGAATACGAATACGAATAAAAATTTCGTACAGAAAAACTCGTGTGCTTAGATTACTAATTAAATATTTAATTAAAAGTTGGTCATTTTTTTGGAAGATTTTTTGCAGACGAAGTCCATCTCATACAATGTAAGTACCCAAAAATAAAATAATACACTCAATTGCCTTGATAATACTTCCATGACACATTTTTTCACTCGATCTTCGAAAATAATTTAATTTCACTAGGGATCAGCTCTTGGTAGAAGAAATAGAGGAAGAGCAGCTCATCTTTGGAGAAGATGAAGAAGATATCATTGTTGAAGAAGTAATGAGTATTGAAGATGATGATTCACATCCTACCGCGGAGCCTCCAAATGAAATTATACCACCTACTCAAGAAAAAAGAAAACGTTCATGTCGCCGCCTTTCTGTAGAAAACCATAAGAACAGCAATCGATCAAAGGTGATCCAAACTGCTCTACGTGAAAAAGGGCAAGAATATTTAGGCACTAAGAAACTGGAGTTGAATGAAGGAGGTAAGAAATAATAATAGAATAATTTTTAAAGGGCTTGTTTTATTCAGATTGAATAATTTCCAATTCATTGTTTTATAGGCGATAGAAAATGGAACTGGGATTATAAAGTGAAAAAAGGCAGTAAAGCAATACAGGAACGATGCAACTGTAGGCTCTCGATTAAAGATACTGTTTTAGAATGTTCAAAGCTGTCTGAAGAAAACCGAAACGAAATTCATTCTCAATTCTGGCAACTGGATTGGAAAGAAAAACGAATTTTTGTTTGTAACAATATGACGTCCGATTTCACTGAACGTGTTAGACATCGAGCTAATGAAGATGAAACTAGAAGAACGTACTCTTTCAAATTTTTCCTACCAGTTGGAGATCGAAAATTCCGTGTTTGCAGAAATATGTTCCTAAATACATTGTGTATTGGTCGTTGGCAATGTCAGAACTGGAAAATTGGTACAAAGAAGAAAATATCGCCGACTTTAAGTCACACAAAAGCGACACGACCTTCTATTAGCAGTCGTATGGTAAAATGTGAAGAATTTTTGGATGGACTTGTTAAAATGGAATCTCATTATTGCCGCAAAACTACTACGAAATTATTTTTAGAACCTTTGTGGAATTCATCGGCAGAGTTATATCGTTTTTATGTGACTACAATGAATGAATCAGACGATGTGAATGGTACAGTGTCTCAGTGTGCTTTTGATAAACTGCTTGAAAAAAAAAACCTGAGTATTTATAAACGCCGCAAAGACGAATGTGAAACGTGTTTATCTTTTCGTCAGAAAAACGTTGAATCCGAAGAGTATCAATCACACCTTGCACTGAAAGACGAAGCCAGAGCTGAGAAGCAAAAGGATAAAGAAAATACTTCGCATAAAGTTTTCACCATGGATGTTCAAGCTGTACTACTTTCTCCGTTGAATAAATCCTCCGCGATGTATTATAAAACGAAGTTAGTAACTCATAATTTTACAGTGCATAACATTCATTCAAAGGATGCTTGGTGTTATGTATTCAATGAAGCGAATGCAACTCTACATGCAACTACTTTTGCTTCAATGATATGCGATTTTTTAATCAATCATAGCGGCTGTACTCGAGGAGACACAGTAATAATTTTCTCAGACGGATGTACTTATCAAAATCGAAATGTTCAACTCTCAAATGCCCTACTCAATTTATCAATGGAAACGGGAATAAGCATCGTTCAAAAATTTCTTGTAAAAGGACACACGCAAATGGAAGTCGATAGTGTACATTCAACGATTGAAGCCGCGTATCGAAATAAAGAAGTGAATGTTCCCTCAGATTACTGTCGATTTATGAGAGAAGCAAGATTGCGCCAACCGTATACTGTCAAGTATCTCGATTACACGTTCTTCAAGAAGTTCGATGACGTTAATTTTTATTCTTCTATTCGGCCTCCTCCTGTATCACCTTCCTTTCATCCCAAGGTAACTGATATACGAGTTCTGAAGTATTGCCCATCCGGTGAGCTTTTATTCAAGACCAATTTCAAAGACGATTACAAACGTTTAGCGCCTCAAAGAGCTGCCACACGCACATCGAAATTATTTAAATTCGTACCATTTTCCAGTTTGCCATGCCAGCAATGTACGAAAAAGAATTGAGCATTACGAAGAAAAAATACGACCATTTGATGGCGTTATTGCCAAGTATTCCGAAAGATTTTCATTCTTTCTATAAAAATCTCACTTTCACTGCGGCAAAGAAAAGGAAATCCGAAAAGGCTATGGAAACGGAAACTCGAGATGAATAATTACTTTTAATTAGGTATTATTTTACCTTTTTACTTCGATAATCGTAATTTATTTACGACTTGGTAGATTAATTAAATTAATTTTCGTATTTTTATTCTCTTTTATCATCTTGACTGTTTTCTCAAGAGAATATTGTTAGTTTTGTAACAAAATTTTATGTGTACTTTGTATCATTCTTGACCTTAAATACAAAAATTCAGTTCATTTTGATTCACCATGCATTTATTTTTGATTTCTATACGATCATTTTGATTAAATTTACCTCAGAACAGTAGAAAATTAAAATTTTTCATCACGTTATCACTCTTTTTTATACCTGCTAAGTCCCATGTTTTAGAGTAAAACCAGCTAACTCCTTTTCTTGAGAAAAAAAGAGATAATTTTTTAATTTTTTTTTTTCAATCTGCCACAAGGTGATTACAATGTTACAGAACGAAGTTTCACAAAAATACCTTCACGAACACAGAAATGGGAATGTTTTTTCACTCTCCTGCTAAATTTACCTTTATGGAGTTAGGAGGTTTTGGACTTAGGGCGTCGATGGGGAACTTCTTTCAGATTGGACAATTTGTTCACCTAAAGTACAATAATATGTATCACGTTTCATTGTAGTCAAAAAATCTTCTTAATGTAGAGTGATCGTACCTTTTTATTTACAGTTTGATCTTCGTTCACTGACGTTTGTAATGCTACATCTTTTCGATTGATAATTTGTCCGCAAGATTGACAACTGATAGACATGTTATCGAGATCTTGATTAATTTCAGTTTGACAGCCTACGAGTGACATATTAATGTAATTTCATTGACATCGGTCATCATATATAAAATAGAATATTAATTGACTTTTACTTTGATTGATTAAATTCATCTCTTTCTCATTCAAAACATTTTTATCATCGTGGACGGGTTTAGAAGCCGAGCTTTTCTTTTTGATTATTTTCACGTTATATTTGATCGATGGCGCGGTGGAAGCGATGTTTGAAGGCTGATTGGTATGTTTAGAATCCTGTAAAATGATATCCATTTCGTATCATCGTTGATATCAAACTCGATAGTGAAATTTACTCGTACGGTCGTACACAAACACTAACCTTACGCTTTTCCTGAATATTATTTATTCTCATCATTTTCTTCTCCAAGAAACATCCATTGCATCCTTTCACCTTTTGAATATTCTCCTTAATAAAGTTCTTCTCTGTTTTCTTTTTATAGTCTGCATAATTAAAAAGCGGTGAATTATAAATGTACCGAAGTGTTGAAACACACAATCTATAGATAATGTTAATACAGTTAATTATTCTTACCGTGCAAAGGAAATAACTCCTTCATAGATGCCATTGAATGCGAGAATGATTTCTTCTTCAACATTAATATCTTTCAGGGACTTTCTATCGAAAATTTGAAATTTTCAACACTTTTTCTTTCAAAATTGAAATCGAAAGTTTTATTTG
Organism: Pseudococcus jackbeardsleyi; assembly: GCA_038380155.1. Taxonomy (NCBI): domain Eukaryota; kingdom Metazoa; phylum Arthropoda; class Insecta; order Hemiptera; family Pseudococcidae; genus Pseudococcus; species Pseudococcus jackbeardsleyi. The sequence continues at coordinate 3,091,991 of CM076240.1, forward strand.
AACGATCAAAATAAACAAAATGTGTTGATATGGGACGTTATTTTGAACATTTGTTGTTTTTTTGCAGGTGAATTTTCAAAACACCGGAAAAGATCGCAAAACTTGCTCATATGAATACGGCTCGATAGCGGAAGAATAATGGTGAATTAATTTCGAAGTTTTGAGGTAAAATATGAAATTTGATGATAATTTTTCTGTTTAATTTACTATTACGATGAATACGAATTTTACGCAATCGCACCTCACCCCTAAAGTGGTTCAGTAAAAATGTTCAAAGTAGACATTCTGAAAAAATTTCATTTTGATTTTAGCTTTGCAGTGAGGTGATTTTTGGCAGCACCACAAAAAAATTATTATTTTTTAAAAAAATTCCATGCCGAAAGCCAAAATAGAACACGTTTTTTCATTTTAATTTTCAAGTTTTTTCAAAGTTTTCGAGAAATTGAAACAATTTCAGTATTTTTATGCTATTATTGAAGTATGAATTACGTAATATTCATCTATTCGATCTAACTCGCTTATTATTCATTATTTTCGACTATTTCGTGTTTCATTATTCTTTCATTTGTGTAATGTGTACAATTCTGTCAAGGTTACTCGCTATCAAGATGTTAATGAACGCCGTTCAATGACCTGAAAATCGCGCCAAAACAAAGGTAAAAAATAGTCTACCGAACTGATTGTATTGTTTCGTTTCGCCAAATGCTCAATTTTTATTAATTAATGAGTGATTTTACGCAGAAATGATTATGTCGGAGTGTCTTGTGTTGTGTAATTTGTGCAAGATCGTCGTACTTCGGACGTGTTGGTGTTTTCATGGCAGATCAGCGGATAATCATCTGGAATATCCATATGTAAACAACCATTAAACAACAGGTAGATTACGTTGTTCACATGGTAATTATAGCAAATATATTAGTCCTAATTATTGAATTATAACAGAATACGATCGTTCGCTAAGGTATGTAACCCGTCTCACATCGTAGATCGTACTGAGTGAATCGATTTTGTATTCGGAGAAATTTGCGTCGAAGTTGAATGTTTGCTCTCATAACATAAACAACTAGTACATTTTCTATACCACTAGCAATATGTATCGTCATCGGAGCAACTGCTTACATGAAATCAAATCGAATTTCAACCACACGAAATTTAATTACCGTTCACTTTGGTCTTGTTTACGTTATACAAGATGAAAACACACATTGTTCCGGTCTTCCGGTGATGACTCATGCTACCATGATAAATAAACAAATGATCAATGATAATGATCAGTATCTTTTAATTATAATTCTTGAATGACTCGTCAAGCCGGTTTGCGATGATATTGGTGAAGGGGGCTTTTGTTTTCATCGTCGATGAGTTCAGAATTTCAGGAGCACTGTTCCTACCGGTTTGTAGTGAAGTATGAAGTTGATTCTAATATTTGTGAATTTTGGGTAGGTACCTAATTAATTTCAAATTCGGTTGCTGTTTGCGATCTTCTTTCGATTAATAATAAGCTAAATAATGACACGTTCGTTTCTGATTCTAAAATACATAACAATTTAAATAAATTTACAGTTTTTTCTTTTCTTTTTTTTTTTTTTTTTTTAGAAAACGTTAACTTTATTATTCATGAATTTTGAGGACATTCTACGATTGTCCAATAACAATCGGGCGTTAATTTTTTACTCGTAAAGGTAAACACTTTTCGAAGTCTTTTACTCGTTGTCACCATCGACCTTAAATCAATTGTGGTAACATTATTAATGTATCCTTTAACGCTAGCCGTTAAATATTCTTGGTAATGAATGTTTTTAATAAAAACGAAATCTCCGTCTGATTCGAATCGCCATTCAAATTTATCTCTAACTTCATTGATATGTCTAGTCGAAACTGAACGTCTTTCATCGTCCCATTTTTGATCGTCTACAAATAAAGTATAATTATGATGATAACTAATTATTTGAATTTTATTATTACCCATTCGTTTCAAATTCCAGGCCAACTGATCCGATTTTCCGATGGATTGATCACTCGTAGTATACGCAGGACATGAAATATTCGTATATTTATCTAAACACTCCGACTCATCTGGATCGTAGAGGTATTCGTTGTAATTGACGTTCATGATACAGACCTTATCACATGGTTTTTCTCGTGTCACCCCTATTTCTACCGGCGAGCTATTAATCGCCCTTTGAGCGAGTTTTTTAATATCTTGACTCAAAGTGCAGTATTTACTCCAGCTTAATATTGTTTTCAAACGAGACGTCAACGGAGTCGGAGTGGTTTCGTTCACGCATAACCCTTTATTCAAACGTATTATGCTTGAGAGATGTTTCGTATCTAATTTTCGAGATATTCTGTCTATAGCCGCTTCTGTTATAAGGTTCATGTCGAAAAATCCTGTTCCATCCAGTTCAATAATATTAAATGTGAGTTTGGACAAGTAGTTCAATATAAACGCATCCGCAATCTCGTTAATTGCGGCGGTTTTCGTTGAATTTTTCAAAATACTCAAAAACGATTCGAAGCGGGTTTTTAAACTTTCGTTCTCGTTACGACGACCTTCCGAATCAGTACGATTTTTCAAATGTTCCGAAATTTGCGGTATAAGGTGATTAATTATTAAAAGTAGTTTGGATAAATTTTCATGCCCAAAATAGTTCATTTCATTGTATAGAGCTTCGTATAAAACTAGAATATCCTCCGGGTTATTTTTGTACGAGGAAGCGAAGTTTAATAAGGTGTAAAAATGTTCTTCTCTCCAGTCGTAAGCTTTTTTAACCACGAATTCGATTCTTTGATTGTCATTCATCTTTTGAAGTTTTTTTTCCGCTGAATCGAAACGATGAGCCATGATTTCGACGACGCATTCATTAATCAATGGTTCTAATAAAGCGATTCTAGCTTTTTTATTCAAAGTTTCAAGTTTTTCGTTCATGTGTGGTTTAAAGGTATTCAACATTGTGATGATATCGAAATATTTCTGTCCTTCATCGATCTGTGTCGAGCTTTCTTTCAAATTGTTCAATTGATTTTCCAACTCCTCCATACGATGCTTTAATTCGACGATAGTTCTATGATCAGCCAGTTTCAACGATGAATGATGTAGAAGATTCGATACTTGATTAAAAGAGGTTTTTTGTTCGAGTTCGTTCCACGTATAGTTATAATTAGTTCGCAAAGATTCGGCAAATTTATCTAGATTGTCTTTGAAAATTGAGACATTTTCTTCGAATGATTTTTTCAGAAGAGCATTTTTAGTTAAAGGATATGAATCGAATGTTGCGCTACGAATAGAACGTTGACGGATGTTTGAAGTCGGTGTACCTTCGTTGTGACTGGTTGATTCTTGAGCCGTGTTGAAATTTTTTGAAATAAATAGGCACAGTGTCAGAAGAGAAAATACATTTTTTGGGAAATGGCCGTAATCCATTTTCGTAATTGATTTCTGGAATGAGAAATGATTTGATAATTTTTTTTAAAATAAAGGCGAAAAATGATCAAGCTTAAAAAAATTTACCTATGATGACAAATTAATTCAAGTTGGAAAAAATATGGAATGAAAAAAAGAATCTGTGCTTTTTTGAAATCTGACTATTGATGTTCCTCCTCAGGCTTCGGACTACCATCGAATTATTTTGAATTTGATTTTTTAAGAGAAAAAAAGGATTAAATGGAGGATAAATCAAAGTTTTTTCTGTCATTTAAATTACAAAATTGCATTTCTGATCGAAAAATATGTCATTTCATAAAAAAATTTAAAAAATTTGGTACCTATTTTTAATTTAGGAAAAATTGAAAGAAATTTCACTTGATTATGTAACTATACAATTTACCCTCTCCTTAAAATTCCAATTTCAGTCCTTTTCTGAGATGAACATTATACCTTCAGTTCATTTTTTGATTTTTACATAATTATAATAATTTTTTTTCATGTAGTATAAAATCGGCTTACCGCAGAGTAGCAATATTTCGTTTGAAAACCACGCAAAAAACATTCATTCACTGCACAATATGTAAACGCTTGAAGCAATTGATTAATAAAAGTACCTAATACAGAATACGCCAGTTTTACGAAATGTTGAGAAGTAAATTGAGCGAGAGGGAAATTAGTTATCACCTTGTAGTAAACGAGTAAGCTTCATTGACTCGTTCGTACCTTATTGAAGTAAACATAAATAATTTTGGAATATTATTCAATAAAGAACTCGTGAAAAAAAATTAAGCGAAATCGGAAGATCCGGCTCTATTTTTGGTCCGTTTTAGTGTGGAGTAGTCCTTAAGAAGATCTAGAAAACAGTGGAAAAAGTCAAAAAAAAAAATTAAATTTTGTAATCACAAGCAGGATTTTCAAGAAAATTCGAATTTTTCGAGTAGGTCATCAATACTAGTTACAAACCTTAATTTTTTTTGAGGAGGAGGAGGGGGGTGGTGGTGATTAAATTCATTGAGAAATGAATGAAAAAAAGTAATTTTTCATTTTTGATTTGATCAAGCTAGAATTTTTTTTGTGCGTAAAAGTCAATTTTATCAACTTGAAATTTTTTGATCAAAGAATTTGAAATTATTGAAATTGTTTTTTGGTTAGTCAAATTCTCCGAAGCCGTATAGGTAATATTGTTAAAAAGTATAAAATTTCGATTTCCGTTTTCTATACAAATGCTGATTGATTGTTCCTTTCGAGGAATTTTTTAGCGGTTGGGTGTGAAAATCGTTACAGGGGAAAATTCATACCCTACTGTTGGTATAAAATTTATGACAAAGATACAACATAATATCAAAGAAAAAATCTCTTGGAAATGAAAATTTGCACAGTTGTTCGTCGATTGTGCAGCGATGAAAAAAAATAAATAAAAATAAAAGACGGTCGCTTATTCGCAACGTTCGTGGATTTTTTTTGTCTACTCCACAAAGGCAAACGGGGCCTCGTAATTTATAAATTTTTACGAAATTAACGAAGTAGAAGATTATACAGCGAGAGGTATTTTACGAGTGGTATTTGTAGTGTTTTGTAAAAGCTTTTAAGAGATGAGCAGATTGCGAACTCGTAAACGGGATTATGTATACTTTAAAAAGAGCAATCGGTTAAAATGTAAATTTTATTACTAGGAATTAAATTGCTACGCTGCGTCCCCTTTACGTTTCGCGGTCGTCTTGTTGTATTTTAGATTTGAATTGCACGCGTATATAGCAAGCAGTATACAAGGACATGCCAGCAGCACCAAAGCAAAATCGAGTCAAAAAAGGAGACGACTTGGGGAGCAGGGGAAGAGGGGCGGAAGCAAATCTGCGTTAATTCGGCTCGCAATACTCTTACAGCTCTATACGTATACATCTGTATGGGAAGCGGTAGAAGATCTCAGGGTTCTAGAGATTTATTTGTCATTTACGAGCCAAGTCTCTCCGCTTTTCGTATACCGACTGGAAATTTCACCCTGCGCGCTTTTTCACCCCCCAGCTAACAGAATACTTGGCGATTGGTGGGTTCGTCGTAAAATTTAATTACCTCATAAAGTTAAAAACGGTTCTCCTCTCTCTTTGTGACATTGCGGCATCGCATTTTACTACCCTTACTCCTTCGAACGTTAAAAAAGATCCCGAACTCGAACGTTCGACGGGATATATTCGCGTAACCACGAATTTACGTTATATTTAGACAGCTGTTTTCTACCACCGATCCCTCTGGCTGTGGTGTAACGGGCCCATCAAGTCGAAGTGATGGATACGTGTAGTTACTGCCCAGACCCAACGACGTGCGTGGGATTCCTTGATGATTCCGGTGCCTAGGTAGTCAAAGGTTACGCGTGTAACACCTTTTCCCAACAAATTATGGTAATTTTTTAACCCCTTTTTGAAGCCACGGTGCGGGTAATTTGTTGCATATTTGGAAGTTTTTTGAAAGGTGCAACTCGTTTGATAATGGTGTAGGTTCGGTTCGTTATTTTTTTCTACAAAATTAGATAGTTTTTGAGGTAAAAGGCTAGATTTTGTATCGTTGACGTATCCACCTGCATTGTAATAGAATTATATTCTCTTTTATTGTTCTGTAATGAGTGAAAATTTAACAATCTATTAAGGGTGATCATCCATCGATTCAGTCGAATAATTAAATTACCTTTTACCTGGGTAAATTGAACATTCGAAAAAATCGTCATTGTTACGTTCTACTAAATTCGTTTGATTTTTTTTTTTTTGAAAACATGCACTTTGTAAAAAACTGAGCTGTGGAAGAGATTTCATGATTTAGAGAAGTGAAAAAATTATTTGTTGAGTACCTATAATTGATATGGATGAGTGATGAAATGCTGAATTTTAACTATTTCCTTTGATTGTAATGTTGACTTTTGACAGGAAATCAGGAATAGTAGGTAGAGAGAAAGGGGGAAGTGAAAAAGAAATTATTATTCATATTGTGGAAATCCTCTCCTCCTTTCAAGCTGAGAAAAAATGTGCAAAAAAATGTCGACGTGTCATGATGTCATGATTTGAGAATGAGTATGGAAATTCAAATTGCAAATGTTCAGAATTAGTGTGCTCTGGTTTTTTAGAAAGGACATGTCCTGTTAAATCGGCCCCTAAGTGAACTTGGGATGATACTTGAAGGGTATGTGTACGTAATTAGGTACTTACATTATTCTTCTGAGTTTCAGACCTCTAAGTTGAGTAGTTATTGAGAAATGATTCAAAAGGTGAAAAATGAATTTTTAGTTTTTTTCTCAGGTTTGACTCAAACGAATTTCTTTAGATTTTGGTAAATAAATATAGCTTTCTGCAAGAGCTTTTTACAAAAATAACTTACATCTTCTCTCTTCACTTTTACCTCTAGCAGAAAATTTTTTTGCGAAAAGTTCTTAAACATGACTACATTTTACGTGTGTATACTCAATATTGAAAAAAACTAGTCGAGTCAACCCTGAAAGAAAAATTGAAACTCTTCTCATCCTTCAAGTCATTACCCAAGAACTGAACTGTCTAATTTCTCGCTGTCTTACCAAATATGTATTGGATCTTTTCTATTTTGGCGCAATTTTCATTTCAACTACAATTTTTTAAAAACCAATATTCAAAGGTAAATTTTAAAAATTTTCCATTGCCAAAAAAAATTTTCCGGGAATTTTTTGAGGTTCAATATTATTGATTTCTGACGTTTTTATCAGCTACGTGAAGATTTTTCAATTCCATCTCTCCATCTGTCTGGGTATCTACAGGTCGCAAAAGTCGCAAAATTGACCCAAAATTTATAAAGTCACAAATTTTCCTCAAATTCAAAATTTCCAAATCACCTACTCAAATTTTTTCGTTTCGTGCAAAGCAAAAAATTGAAGAAATTCAGCTTTTGAATATTTTATCTAAAAATTGTCACCCTTGCTTCGCTGGGGCTCGTAAATTGACGCAAATCATTCTTAATTTTTTTCTCTCCATTCTAGACAATTGATTATTTTGAAGCGGAAAAATGTATTTTCTGAGAATTGGAATTTTCAAAAAATTTCGTAGCAATGCAGCCAATTAAAATGATAGGTACATATGGAAATTTCGTGAATTTAAGTGCAATTGGCAGCCCTGTTATCGAAAATTTTTCCCCAAATATTTTTTTTGAAAAAGAGGACATCGCTCGTGTCTGTTTTCTAAAAAATCTGGAAGAATCGGAGATTTGTGGGATTTTTACTGGGCTGTTTTAAAACATTCAGGAAGAGAAATAATTTTGAAACACATTTTTATTTATTTTTTTTTGCTATTTTTGTGATAGATTCTCAAAAAAAATTCGCTCTTGCTTCGCTTAGACTAGATAGTGCCTTGATTTGGGGGGGGGGGGGGGGGGTGAAGGCCTGAGGGGGGGGGGTCGAATTGAGAAGTGGAAATTATGAGAAAAAGTCGCGAATTTTGAGTTTTGAAAATCTAGAGATACCCTCTTCAGTTTTTCCCTGGACATCAAATTTAAGTGCGTAAGACTTGAAAAAACTTTATGAAGTTTCCACAAATCAGATTGATTTTTTGCTACCCTTGAAAACTTGAAAAATTTTTGGAGAATTGATGAAATGACGAGCTGGATTTTCAATTGCGCTAGATAAAGTAATTTTCAATCATTTGATCATATTTAGTATTTTGATTTGTTTCCTTCAATAGACAGGGTAGGCTACTCTTATTACATGATTGTGTGATGGGCAGTGGCTGAAATTCTATACCATATACGTTTATCAAGTTGGAAACCAAGGTTTCAAAGGGAGAAAAAAATTCGTCGGTAAATTTATGACTTTTTTGAATTTCTTTTTTTGACAAAAATTAGGTAAAATGTATTTTTTAATTTTAGTTGAATCGCTGTCGAATTGAAAGATTTGCAAAAGTGAGGACCTCATTTCGGAAAATTTTGAGTATTTTGATTTGAAAAGTAAAATTATTGTAAAAAAATCGGAAAACACCATTTTGTAGTCAAAAATTTCAAATTGTCTAGTTAATCTTCTAATAACACCTACTTTTGATTCCCCTGTGTTTTGATCTTTTGATCCCATCCTCTCATTTTCGTATTTTCTTCCTTTTCCCGCAAACACTCCTCTCTCCACTGTATCAATATTTAAAATCCTCCCTCTTTTACACTAATTTCTATTTTTATGCGACTGCTTTAGTGTAAATACGGCTCGTCAAATTGTCAAAACACAAGCACTTATTCGTAGAAGCCGGAGCAATTAGCACGGCTCATAAATAGGTACGACCTTTTTACTCGCGATATCGTCGATGGATCGAGGAAAGCAGGGTTTCTAATTGCAACCTCACGTATAATTTGGCGACTTAGAACAAATCCCTGTAGCAATAGCACAGCAGCAAAGGCTTTTTAAAATGTGAACTGGAAATACCTTCTATACCTATAACAAGACCGCAGCGATGGCTCTTGAAATCCCTTAACGAGCTTGGGTGAGGCGTACAAAAGTATATTATCTGGCGCACATGGTATGCTATAAGTTTTTGATATTTACTTGTACGAGGCGTCTAAATTATTTATGTATACATGCGTAAGTTTTACTCATTTAGTTGTAATGTGCGTATATTTTATGTTGCAATAACGCAGTCGTTTCGTCGTCGTTTTCCTACCAAGTTCAAATTTATAGTTGACTGAGTTTTCGGTATATTATGGTTGGAATTACGATAGATTCTCGTTGCTCGATTTAAAATAGGCAATTCGACCATCGACGTCATATCAGCTGTTCGAACTATCTCGCCATCAGAATTTTTATTCGTTTCGTAAATAATTGGCCACCAAAGACCGGCCCATCAACTACGGAGCAGAAATCTCGAATTTTAGCTCTCTCGTTCGTATTGTAAACAACGGGATAATTATTTCGTTCGTGTTAAAAACAAATTTTTGTAAATTAAAACCGCTCTTCGCTATTTTATTAGCGTTACGTTTCTCGAAAAAACCTACCGCCGTTAACGAACAATGGACGACAAGGCGAACCGATTAGTAGCCAAATTGTGCGCTCTGTGCCAAGAATTGAAAAATATCGATTTCGCCGTAGAAGAGCCCATCAACGAGGACACATTATGCGATATCATACTCAAGGAGATACAACGCGTTAAGTACAAATACGACGAATGTAGAAACGAATTTCTAGAATCGAATTTATTTCATTCCGGTTTCAACGACGTCGATATCGATTTCAAAAGGATATTTTTCGAAGCTATGGGCAAATTGGTCAAATATCGGAAAAATGAATTGTAACGTGAAAAATCTGTTTCGGAGCTGGTTTAGTAATCTCCCCGTCTCTTCAGCTTTTCGGTATATTACCTGTTCATTTCGAGAAATTCGTCGTACTTTTTCCCCTTAGAAATACCACTATCGCCTTGTTTATTTGCTTAATTTCGAATATTTGATCTTGTTCTGTTTGTAATCATAGGCTGTGAGATAAATTGTTTATGGTATCGCGCAATATGTATTTATTGTGATTACGTTTACATAACTATCTTTTTCCTTTTTTCTTCGACCACGAATAAATCGATATCACTGCCAATAATTTTAGACTTTGATCTTCATTGAAGGGGGTAAAATTAGTTGAGGTATGTGCGGAGGAAATTAACGCTGTATTTAAAATCTCTATCGTTTCACTCGAGTTTTTTGAGAAAAAATTGTATTCAAAAGTGCTCAACAGTTTCGAAAACTACCAAAATATCTTCTGATAGAAATAGAGAGATCTGTGTATGAAATTTTGTTTGCATTGTTGAGTTTTTGCAAAAATTGATGGCAGTGGCGTCGAGAGGTTTTTTTGGAGGCTACAGAATGAGTATCAAGTGTCTAAAGGATTCTAGGAGGACCGCCCCCCTCTTGAATTAATATATTTGAAAAAACTTTTATTTTAATAGAACTGTACAAAATTGATTATTTCAAAATTCTTAATAATTACAGAGAAATGATTTTAAAGTTGTTGTTTGAAATCGGTATTTTGAACAAATTGAACATTTTGTAGACGTGTGAGCAAAGCAAATAGACTTTGTATTTTATAATGAGTTCAAATTCAAAATTTTCTCTAAAGTTCATCAAGTTGAAAAAAAATCTTTAAAATTTAGAAATCATGAATTGGGCCGGAATTTATTTCTTTTCATCCCTCTTTATCCTTCTTTTCCCTCTCCAACAGAATTACAAAATTTTTACCAATTTTTTACACATCAAAAAGGAAACAAATCGAGATAAAATATATTCGGAAATTCGAAGCAATATGAATGACTTGTCGTTTTGGAAATACCTACCGAATTGCATGTTACGAAAATTGTGGTATTTTGGACCCAAATTGCATCGATTAATCAACTTTATTACAAATTTGTTTTCCGTATTTTCTATTTATTTTACTGCTTTATGATTCAAGTAATTTTTTCAGGGAAGTTTGGGAAACTCGTACTCAGAGTTGTCATGATTTACTGAACGGTTCGATAATTTTTGGTTAATTTTAGAAGTGACAAATCATTACAAAATCTCGATTTGAGTGTATTTTTTCAATTTTTGGTAAGATTTTTTTCATTAAAGCGTGACCTTTGAAATTACTTTCATTTTTACGTAAGCTCTTGCACCATTCTCCCAACTTTCTGTCATCTTTTTTTGAAGGGTTGAGAGAGGGGGGAGAACTTCTGATTTTTTTTTTGATAATGGAAAACTGTGAATAAACTAAGATAAATTGTTGATTGATTTTCGAGTTTTAAAATAAAAATTTTTAGTTAGTTCAATTTGAAAAAAACGACTTACTTATTGTTATTTCCTCCTCCCTCTTCCACTCTCCGTCTTCCTTCTCCTTCCCTCATCCTTCTTTTCCTCCCTTCCCTTCTTCGTCTTCTTCTTCACCTCTTCATTTCTTTTCTTTTCCGTTCTTTTCCCAATTTTAACTTTTTTGAAAAAAAAAAATCAAAAACCGAACAATTCAATTATAAATTCATGAAAAATATTCGGCCATTTTTTTTAGTCTCGATTTTTTCAATTTCGAGACGTAAACATAACCAGTGTGATATCAACATTCGGGCTGCCAGTCGCCTCCTAGTAAATTCTTTGTAAAAAGTGGAAAAAAGATTCGGGATGAAGCTTTCGCCGACGCTCAGTTGTACTGGTTCGATTTGCTCCGCAGAAACGGCTCGCGGTAAAATGAACATTGCTTATCAAGCTTTGATCAACGTCAAGAATGTAATATTCAACAAGCTTCGCGAAAGCGACTTCAAAACCTTCCCGATCGGTACCGCGGACATTTACGACAAAGAGTTGGATCGAATTAGAGAAGACTATTACCAATGCAAGTACGAATTAATGCAATACTGCAATAAATCCGATATCGAGAAAGACTGCTGTACAATGGAAAGAGAATTCCAATTCCAATATTTGGATGCCAAAGAGAAAATCGTCGAGTTACGTAATGTGGAGGAAAAGCTAAGGTATCCCAGTTCCGGTACTTCTGCCAGCTGTGGCAGTAATACACCCACCGGCGTGATGACCAGTGCCATGAATTGTACTCAACTTGGTCCCAATATGCTGAAATGCGAAGCCTGTTACGCGGCTACTCAGCGAGTCAACATCACCATGAGATGTGAGCTTTGTAAGAGAAGTCTCGGAGCTTTGGTTTTCAATTCCAACTGATAACGTTTTGTCCGAAACCGTGTGATTGTTTTTTTCCTCTTTTATCCGCCAAAATATAACGTATTTTTTTTATTCCTTTGTGATGGTTTGTTGAGCTGACCGAATTCGTGTGTGAAATTCGAGCTTTGACGTACGATCCGAGTAATTAGTAATTTTCGTCTGCGAATATACGCTTGACAAAAGAAGTGAAAAATATTGTCCCCATTGTTAACGACACACGATGTTAAATTTATTGTTCTTATGCGAACGTTGTTGACGTCAAGAAAAACAGCGCAAGGTGCAACCGCCGCGTCGCTGGGTCGAGTTGTTTTTTCAAATTTCTTTTTTTTTGAAAAAAAATTTCACACGTCATACGCCTCATTACCGTCGGAATGTTAATGAGGCCGGATGATTTTTCGAAAACAACAACCATCGATGTCATCTGTCGAACTGATGCTCTAGGGTCCTTCTGTTCTTGAATCTGCTAATTACAATTCAAAATACCCAGATTTCGAGGGTCGTTTACCTCGTACTTGTATTTCTTATCAGATATCCCTTCATTTTCAGTCGATTGTAATTTTTCTCTTTTTGAAAGGCCGATTTATTGGCACGCTTTGAAAATTTACGATTATCGATGGCAATTATGAAATAAGTATGTGTGCTTTTTATAGATCTGGTTTCACTGAACTTCTTGTTTATGCGGAAAATATTTGCGTAGATGGGTTTCCCAAAACTTTTTCTTTCGTCATTTCGTTTTCTCGTAATCGGAAAATAAACTGCAGTCGTACGATTGATGATGTAGTTGACCTAATGAGTTGTCAGGTGTACGAAAAATATGAATTATTTATGACATTTTCACCCAAAGACATGTTGAACGAGCCTTTTTTTAGTTTTTTTTTGCTATCGTATGCCAATTTGGTGTGGATGATTGATATGCTTCGAGTTGCTTTATTAAATCACTGTGTCGTTTTTGTGCTATTGTTGGAAATGGAATGATTAGATGCTATTTTTTGCTTGAATTTGCAAAGCATCAGAAAAGAAAGAAATTGAAAAAAATCGTTGGAAATAATATTTTCCTGGAGATTTTTAGTTGATGTAATTTTTACTAAAATAAAATTGTTTTAAAAAATTAACAAAAATTGGTGGAAATTTTAAATATTATGGCAAAAGTATTCTTAAAATATCTAAAATGTAGGAATATTTATTTTAGCTTGAAATATGCGAAAGATGATGAATAAAACTGAGATGGAGCCCTGAAAAATTTGTGAATTATGAAGATTTTAATAATAAGGACCAAAACGAATAGGAACGAGACTAACGTCCTTTTATTGGATAATTTTTTTACTCTAATAAAATGAAGAAAATTTTCATTCTTTTTGTTATTTCTCTTAGAGATCCAGTGGAAGGGGGTATGATTCCTCTGACTCCGACTCCAGCTCCAGCTCCAGGGCTTTCAAGTGCCTCCGGCTTCGGCTTTGGCTTCATAAAAATCGAGCTTTCCTCTCTTCGGATTCGCTCCGGATCTTCGACCGTCCCAAGTATCCGGATGGGACCCACCTCTCTTTGGCTCCTGTCCCAACTCTAATATTTTTGATTCAAGTCCTTCCTGCTCCGGCTCTGGTTCCAGAGATTTTTAAAAAAACTCCTCCAGCTTCGGCTTCGAAATTTTCAAAGAAGTGGCTCTAGTTTCGGCTACGAGAATATGGGACCGGAGGGAAGCTTTCCTCCCTCTACCTTCCGCTTCGCTCTCGATCCCTAATTTTTCAAAAACAAAGTGAAAATGTTTAAAAATCGTTTTCTAGGAGGGAAATTTGTATAAGTGATAACCTTTTTTGGGGAAATTTTCTGATTAACATAATAAAATGAGAACTAATAAAATTGATTCTGGTTAGAAATGTTCAAACTTCTCTCTCCTTCCCTGAAAAAGTTTTGGTCTTTTGATTTATTCTGGAAAATAAGAATTGACCCTGGAGTCGGAATCAAACTGACTCCAAGTTGATTACGACTCCACCTTGACTCCGGAGTCAAGCTGGAGTCAGCTAGTTAAAATCATAGATTGACTCTGGAGTCGAATCTGAGTCAAGAGTCAAGGTCATGGATTGACTCCGGAGTCATAGTGAAGTCAAGAGTCGATGTCTAAAAGTGACACCGTGGTCAAAATGGAGTTCTAATTGACTTGAGTGGAATCAAGGTCAAAAATTGAGTTCGGAGTCAAACGTAGTCTGGAGTCCAAGATCACAGCTTGATTTCGGAGTTAATTTTTATCTTTGACTCCGGGAGTCAGTTAAGCCAGAATATATAATTTTAAAAAATCTGCGATTTCTTATAATTTTTTTTCATTTTAATATTGTGATGTTAAGTAGGGGGGGGGGGGGAGAGATTTTTCAAGTTTTTATACAAAATGTCAAAAAAATTGACGCCTTACAGAAATATTTAAAAATTGATGATGAAGTGGAGAATTTTTGTGGAAATTTTGACCATTATCAGTCCTTTTTTTCAACTTCGGTTTTAAAAGGCTATCTAGAAATTTCATCACTTTTTCAAAAGGAAGTGTTCAAAATTTGGAACAATTTATTTTCAACTTTCCAAGTACATACTTCTTTAAGGAAGGGGAAAGAGAGAGGATCATCGTAACTTTTCTGAATTCGTATGCAAATTATCATAAGACAGGTTGTAAAAAGAATAATATTCAGTACCTATGCTCTTATATTCGACTTGAAGTTAAAATTGAAGGCGCTACACTGCGAGGAAAGACGTTGAAATTTCGTCGTAATAATGCTTTCAATATTGAAAACTATTTTAAGCACTTCGAGAGTCGAAGTTCGAACTTAATTACACAAATGGAATCTATTATCGAGAGAAGTTCGAGAGTATACTATACTCGTAATAGTACTTACTTACTCGTATAATGTACGAGTGTACTGTATACGGCGTATTGTAAGTGTACGATTCGTTAATAGTCGTTAAAGCATTAGACTGTGCGCTATGCTGTGTAGTTTTTCTTAAAAGTACGTTCATAAACAAAGCGTCGAAATTATAATTTGGTCGTAGAGTGTAAGATGGTTAAGAATTATCGGCACATCTGCAGCAACTTGGATACAGCAGAAGTTGCTCGGCTATTGTTCGCCGTTATCTTTATGAGCGCAGAAATAAACTGGCGTACTGAAACAATAATAACCCTTCTGCGTTACTTTCGTTCTCTCTGCTTGTCTTATATTCTCTCGCTCTTGGTCTCTGCTTATAGTGTTTATACGTACAGCGAGTGAGTATACGTTTACGTTTTAACGTACAAAACCATTACTTACTTTGCTGGGTAAAGTTTCAATTATTTGGCACTAGAAGGGCCTGCTGCTGGTAGAGTTGCTGAGCACTATGTGGAAGAAGATGGCACGAGTAGAATGCTCAGTGCGGAGGGGCGTATAATTCTAGTATAATATGTAGTGTGTCTGTGTGGTAGATGTAGGTACATGAATGCAGAGTAAATAAACAAGCGCGTTAAAAACCTTAAACAAACAAGTTACGAAAAGTTATTTACGATTTGCAATTTAATTAATGATTATAATAAGTCGAAAAGTTTATTATAATGTCAGGCGCGTAGCCAGGTTTAAGTTCTGGGATGGATTATCTAATACCACCTCAGTAAATTACTCTTTTTTCCCTTCTAAAAAATTAAATATCGGCGAGTAATTTCAAATTTTGATGATTTTAAAGACCAATTTATGGCTTTTGAGATCCAAAAAAGTTGGTGAAAATTCTCAAGATTTCCAGAATGATTGTCAAATTTTGAGAATCATGAAAAATTCAAAACATACCGAGACACTCGTTTTTTTGAAATTGGGATGGTTCAAGATACTGATCTAAAAAAATTGTTCAAAAATCAAACAATGAAGATTTTAGACAAAAGATCATTTATTTTTAATCTCAACTTTTTTACAACTTGATTACAATAAATTTTTCCTTCTTTCGAAACCACAACAGTTTAGACCTCTGCATCTCCCCTTCCTTTTTAAACCTCAACCGCACAAATCAGCTGACCAAGCGCAGACTCAGTTACGTAATTCAACATCACGCTAAATCGATCCAGCTCAAAATTTCAAATCAACCGCTCATATTTGGCGATTTTTAATGATTTATAATCTTTTCAAAACCGTTCCTCGACCAATCAGTCATTCTTTCATACGCACCGAACAAATTCGAATCGTAAAATTCATTAGGACCGATTGAAATACCAATACGAGGCGTTTTCAATTTCAAATATCTTCGAGCCATTTCCTTGAAAAAAAATCAACCCACGACGTCGCGTCGCGAAACGTGAAACTCAAAAAATATAATCATTTACTAAAATGAATAATCGTATTCGATTGCGTAATAAATTAATTTCATCGTCGGTACAAGAAGTAGCAATGGCAGACAGATCGCCGAGTTACATTTCAATGAAATGATGATAGATATTCGTTCCTAATTACAAATCGACGTATAATATCGTAATTAATGCATAGGCTTTAATGATATTTGTATTTTTTAATTCTCTCATCGTACTGTCAAATAGATAGGTAGGTTAGGTGTAATCCAGGGCCGCGCAGAAAAAATAGAAATAATTGGGAGCCAGGGACAAGAATATTAAGAGTGAAAAAAGAGTCTTTCGAGCATCGATACGACGTACTACGGTCTGTCTTATTTTTTCTTTTGAAGGCCCTCGCAAAAGAAAAACAGATTTTTTCAGCCTCGGTGGACCCTTTGAAAAAATTAAAGCCCGGAAATAAACCCTCCAACCTCTCTTTTTACACGTCTGGTATAATCTCATCTTTTCTGTGCAATGTTTTATCTTTACCAATCTTCCCTTCCCCCCCCACCTAAAGAAAAAATGAGAAAAAATCTTTCACGATGAGAAGAACTCGCCTCCCCCCTCGCATTTTGGTCTAATAAAAAAAATAAATATAGATTATCTTATTTTTCTAGTCTATTTCATCACTAGATTAGCTGATTTTATTGTGGAGGAGGAGGGGAAAGGATCAAGGTTGACTTGTGTAGAAGAGAAGGCCAAGAAATCAAAATTTCTTAGAGCGGTATTTTTCTAGCGCAAAGTGTATTTTTTTCATTTTTCCAAATCTGAGCAAATTTTCTAATGCAACGTCGCCAGTGTCATCACTTTCAAAAAATTTTCGGTCAAAATCGATTTGAGAACGAGGAGCTGCAAAGGATTCAGCTTTGGTAATTTTGAAAAGAAAAACAAAAATTGATTGAAGAATTTTTCAAAATTCTTATCAATTTTTAGTGCTTTGAATATTTTTTCAAATTTTTGGGTTCAAAGTTTTCTGGAACCAGCTTTTCGAGTTTAATTATACCCTTTCTTTGACCCATACCAATTCAATGTTTTTCGATAAAAACAGTCTAATTCATTCATTTTAGGGTGTAAGTGAAATTGTTTTTTCATGAGGACAAAAATTGAAAATTTTCGACTAAGAAATGCAATTTTTCATATTTTTTCAATTCAAAACGTTCAAGATTAAGTATCAGAAAATTTCTTGTAGAGGAAATTTAAATTACCCAAATTTTGCTGTAAAGAAGGAGAGGTAGGGGAGAAATACCCACATTTATTAATTGCTGAAATTGACTGGGACGAGAAAACACAAAATAAACTGAAAAAACTCGTAGAAAATTTTTCAAAATGATGAGAATTCTACCCTGTAGAAGAGCGCCGGAGAAATTTTTTCCCACCTAAATCTGTCGTTTAATCAATTTCCTGCATTTGAAAATTTGAGTATCTAATAATTTTATATTCAACTGTGTGTTTTTTTTAATAATTATTTTTGGTTAATTTTTTTTGGAAATCTCGAATTTATCCGCCCTTCTCTCTTTTCATGTTGAACTAAATTTTTTAGATTGAGAACCATTAATTCGTTTATTTGAATTTTTATGTTTGTTTTTTGACCTTTCGATTATGCATAGATAATGGGCTATTTATTTACGCTCGTGCAAAAATTTTCTCATAAAAAAATTCACTCGCAGGCGAGAAGCCAATTTCGTTTGATTGTTAAAACGAGCATTTAACTAACGATTTTTTTCACTCTAGTTTAATTAAATTTAATGATGTAAGAATTCATTTTATGAAGTGAGAATCTGAATTTTATTCTGTAAATTGGCTCCTGCAAAATGTTGTCGTACACGATAATAATGTCTGGGGAAAGAAACAATTTCGCGGATCGATGTCTGCTTTTTTTAAATATTCGTGCTGGTGTGAGATACGTATCATAGATGTCGTTAGTTTTTCGATAATTTTCATTGCTTACCCTTTCTGAAATCATATGTTTTTGTTACTTTCGTTTTCGTTTCTCACCAAACTACAAAAAGTTCCAGTTATTTAGATGTTTTTTTTGCAGAATTTTTGCCAAGTTCGAAATTCTTCGAAATTTAACGAATATGAAATTTCTTCCGCACGAATAAAAAGAAAATCGAAAATTTCGACGAATTGATGCATTTTCTGAAAATATTTCGACTTGATGTCACAAATTTCAGAAACACAACGACAAAACTTGAACGTGGAAAAAAGCTAAAAATGAATCGAACGCATTCGCCGAGAAAAATCGAGTGAATTTTTCGCCGATTTTTACGATGTTGTTCATTTATTTCTATTTCCTTACGCCATTTTTTCCTTTTCATTCTTGGCAATTGCCATTCCGCCGCTAAATCGAAACGATGCCATTTAATCGTGTAAAAAAATAACAGGGTACATAGGAGTCGAGTTGACGTGGAAATTGTACCGTACACGTATCGTGTACTGTACATATATTTGTATGTCTGTGTATGCGTATTGCTCGTTATAATCGAAGCTAGCTGAGCGTAGGAAGTAGATATAATTTATGAGACGGCTTGCGCTCGGCATTATTGGTATTTTTGTGTAAACTAGCTCGAATGAAATCTCAAAACTTATTACCGTACGACGTGCACGGCCATTGAGCGAGTAGAGAAAGAGGCACAGCGAGACGTGTATTAGTGTACATAAGGCATCGCTGGCAGAATGCTGCGGTAAACAGAGAGAAAATCAACTCGCCATGTGTAATCGATGTACTCAGTGTCACATTTGTGTCGTACAGATTACTCCATCGCCATCTTTTCCAAACCTATGATTTGTTTATTTTCACGTTATACGAGTTGAAAAGGCGTAAGGATCGATTTTACGTGATAATTTATTTGACAGAATTAATCGATCGTTTAAAGAGGTTACGTACGAGATGAAGAGAGCAAAGACTGGAGATCAGAATGGGCGACTGGAGCTGGAGGTGGGGGTCGTTTCGTCATATTTAGCTATCTATTTTAATCCATCGAATCCGTTGCAGGTGCGATTTTTCATCTGAAAGTTTTTTTCGGAGGAAAATTATGTAGGGAGAAATCATGGTGCTTACTGATATGAAGAAAAAGTGAGAGTACCATACGAAAAAAGCTCGAAATTCATTTAAATTAAGAATAATTTTCAAAATTGTACGAAAATTATGAAATAGACTCACAATTATAGAAAAGGAAATACGGGATTTTTTCGCTTTTACGTCTGGAACTCAATTCGACATCTTGTGCTGGTTCGAAAACTTACAAAACAAATTTTTTTGAAAAAT
The DNA here is from genome assembly GCA_038380155.1 of Pseudococcus jackbeardsleyi. Taxonomy (NCBI): domain Eukaryota; kingdom Metazoa; phylum Arthropoda; class Insecta; order Hemiptera; family Pseudococcidae; genus Pseudococcus; species Pseudococcus jackbeardsleyi. Next base: position 3,111,671 of record CM076240.1, read on the forward strand.
ACCACCAAAATGTTTTTAAAATCTAAAATGAGAACGCTTTATGGTTTACATGGTCCTTTTTTGTTTCAAAAATTGATATTTTAAAAATGTTTTATCCTTTTATTCTAAAACCGTCTGTATTTCTTTGAAAAAATGACAATTTTGAAAATTTTCTGAAAATAAACTTGGTGAGCTATGAACTTTGTCCATGAATGTGAGGTCGTAAGTACGTACTTGATTTTTATGGAATTCAAACTGTCAAAGGTTGCTGCAGAATTCTCACTTTTTCAAAAAGTTTTCCTCTCGTTTCGCTTAGGCAAATTCAGACTTACATGACAAAAAATAGATTGAAGGAAAAAATTGAAATAAGTTGTATCTGATAGATATGGGTAAGATAATATTTTAAGAAAGGTGGTTGAAACGTCTCAATTTTCTCCTGTCAACTGAAATTTCACTAAAAGATTGTAAAATTATGTTTTTTAAATTTTTTTTCAAATTGTACCATTTTTTGCTCGAGCTTGAATAATTTTGTTCTTTTCATAAAGTCATGAGCAATTTTCAAAAAAAATGGCATAAATTTCATAAATTTCTTTCCAAATATTTTGAGTTCAAAGTCAAACCTGAGAACTGAGAGATATCCTGATGCTGAAAATGCGTCGAAAAGTAGGGTGAAAAGGGTGCATTGCATTTTTCCCTTCTCCCCCACTCCAAAAAATTCTTGTGTTTGCGCATCCCTCCAAATTTTCGAAGCATTAAAATATGAAATTGAAACCCAATTTTGTCAAATCTTCACCCTATTGCAAAAAAGGTGTACTTTCTCCTGAAATTCTCCTGGTATTCAACGTCTCCAAGCATATTTTCCTTGCCGAAAAAATTTTCGAGTGTGACATTTTTAGTCATAGTTCTTTGAAATGGATTGGGCGCACCACTGAGTGGAGGAGGGGGGGGGGTGGTGGTGGTGATCTCTGTAAATTTTTTCGAAAGTATTACATTTAAATTCTCTGCATGTTTATTTCCAGGGTAAACAGGAAGACATAAATTTCAAAAATTGGTCATTTTTTTGATAAAAAGTTAGTAAATTTTCAACTTTTTTTGAAATTCGTAGCACTGTCGCTGTCGTGTCGGAGTGAAGATTTTCTTCTAATTTGATTTTTTTTCTGTAATAAGTAGATTTAATTTTTTTGATTTTTTTTTAGTGTCGGAAGAATATCGGTCTTTTTTTTGGGGGGGGGGGGTCGAGTTGAAAAAATTGGTGAAAATGTAGTGTAAACAATAGGAAAAAAGTGAATCCCCCACTACCAAAAAATGTTAGGTACCAGGATTCCGAATTTTTTGTGCAAAAATCTATTTTACATTGTGCACCTCCCTAGAAATTTTGCGATCGAAGTCGAGGTACGCGAAAACACATTCCGAAAGTTCACTTTTTGTATCCCAGTAGACAGGCATCCTTATTATATCCTAGGGACGAGGTTTCGGAGTAATTTTTCGTGAATTTTTAAATTCGACATATACTGTAGTTTGTAGCATATGAAACTATCTGAAATGATGAACTCGAATTTGATCTAATAATTAGTCTCAACTTGAGAGTATTATGTTTTAAAACGATAATCGTCTGCATATCATTTATCAGCCCGTACACGAAGTAAAATCTGATTGAATTGACAATACGGCCGGATCGAGGGGGCAAGGAGGGCAGGATAAATGACACGTATTTGCCGAACACAACAGGCACGATTACCATACAGACTACATCGTGTAGATTTATTATGATTCATCGCGAATTGATATAATACACGTGATGCACAATGAACAACGCGATAGAAAGAGATAGCGATACGGTGTAATTTACCAATGGGAAATTTGTTCAACGCACCTGTGTATAGTATAGTTCGAGACAATGTCAATATGACAGTTTTTTTTAAAATAACCGGTTAATGTTCTCTATCGTACGGTAATGACTCACCGGGTACACTTGGTAAAATCTGTCTACATATTGGAAGTTTTTCACTTCTGGTTTTTGTTTGTGTTGTATGCCTATCACCCCGTATGTAGCTTCTACATACGTATAGGTAGTTTTCTTTTCGTAAAATGTAAAACTGCGAGTACCTTCGTGTGTAATGTAGCTATAGCTACCTACTTGCTTGTTCTATCTAATAAAGTGCTGATACAATGGGTATTGGGTACATAGACCTGCACTATCTAACTACCTGGTTTATTGTTAAACGATATTAATGAGATATAGATAAATAGATTCATAATTATGTTGAATAGATAGCTGTTCTGATATCGTTTATCGATGATATTACGAGTATTACAAGATACACGTCGCGTACCTACCTCTACGTATCGCATGCATATGTAATTGTACGTATTTTATCTTCTATTCGTCGTTCGTCTTCGGGGAAGGTTTTATATTTTGAATCTTGGTTGCCGGATGACATTGAGAATTGAGATGTGGTATTTTAAATACACGATGGCTAATGTCGTACCATGACATGGACATTTTTACTCACAAGCCTGAGTAGGTGCTTGGGTCGAGCACCAAACAATTGCAGTAAATTTTTACTTTTCGGTGTACATATTTCATCATTATCCAATCAAATCGGTGTCAAATAATCGTGATCTCAATAGAATGGATAAATGCTGCGCCAAAAGCAAACGATCTGATAGAATAATTTTTCTGAGGCTGTGTATTGTTGCTGATACATTATCTCATTTAGACAAAGATGATGGGAATTTTTTGTCGTTTTTGAAGAAACGAACAGAAACGACTATTTTAGAAAACTGGAGAATGGCTGGTTTTCCGTCGCTTCTTGTCGTTTTTGAAGAAACGAATTCATGACAAAATCGAGAATGGCCATTTCTTGGGAATGACCATTTCAAAATATACGAAAATGATCGTTTTTCGACTTCTGTTATAATGGAAAATGGTTATTATGATCGTTTCTCCGGAAACTACTAAGAAAGATTTTAATATTGTGAAGTTGTGATTGTGATGTTGGGAAAGGAAACTCAGCTTGCTAAGTTAAGTGAGAGGAGAGTGGACATTTTAATGCTTTCCGAAAATTGATTTTTTTTTGGAAAAACTTTACTAGGGAATTGCATGGGGAGTTGAGAAGTGACTCGCCAAAAAAATTGTTTGTTTTCAAGCATGCAGAGCATCATAAGGAACTTTCACAGAGAAAATTTCAGTTCCTGGAATTCATCCCCGAGGTGTTACTCTCGAAATCAGGCGACTACGACTACCCGCATACTAAAAGGGGCATCCTCAAAAAAACGCGTTTCGAATTTTGAACGTGTTTTTTAAAAAAAATTTAGACTTTGAAAGAACGACGATAATTTTTACTACCTAGTTCTACGTGACCTTGGCTTACTCTAGCGGTTTTTGGCCAAATTATTCGCGCTTTTTCGTTTTTCTATCACGTTAAAAAAATATTTTCCCATAATTTTTAGATTTTTTTTTTTTAAATTGCTCCGAAATCACTTTTTTTTATTTCGTAGAGAATAATCGACTAGGCGATGGTTTGATTGGATTCTGCATCGGATTGTATGCAAAAATATGGAAAAAAGAAAAAAAATTAGGCATTTCTGATTTTTTCCCCTCCCTGAAAAGCCATTTTTCATCACTTTAAAGTAGAGTAATCAAACTGACGATATATTTATTGGATTCTACGTAAAATTTTATAGATGAATCCTTAAAACTCGTTTTTTTTGGAGATATACCTTTTTTATGGTGAGATCAGTTCGCACCATCAATGCAATAACACCACATCTCAAAAAAGACGAACTTCTTTATTTTTGATGTAAATTGAAAATTAATCAAACGAAGGTCAATTTTTTTTGAGATGTGGTGTTATTGCACTGATGATGCGAGTTTGTGGCAAAAAAAATACGTTCGAAATGCCATAATTTGCGGCGTTATTAGTCGACTTTAGAGGCTAAAATTTTATTTTGCCTGTGGAAATCTTGTGATTCTCTGAAAGCCTCTAAAATCTTTTTGGTATGTCACACCTCTTGCATTTCGGTTGTCAGTTTTTCAGCTACTTATAAAACAATTATGAAAAATCCTTGAAAGTTTTTTTGGTTGAATTGGTAACCATTAATGGAATGTTTGGCCCATTTTAAAAATTTGGAATGGGGAGGAAAGGTAGTCTGTAGTCTGTACTTCAAAACATCCTATAGTTTGAAATTTCTTCCTTCTGGCTCAACTGTTTTTCCCTTGAATTTATTCCTTCCCTCTCTGAAAACTCAGAAAATCTTGCTGAATATATTAAAATTTAATTTTCATCGAAACGAATTTTTAAACAAACTTTTTCAAAAATTGACTCAATATATGTACGTAGATTCCCCCTCCAATCTCCCCCCAAAAATAGTTAGCATCCAAGGATTGAATCAAAGAAACTACGTTGGCGTTTTGGAAGCGGTAGAAAATTTTTGTTTGTGATTTTTTTGGCAAAAATATCTTTGCATTTTTTTTGCAAATTTTTTGAAAAAACGTTTCAAAAATGACTGTTGAATTTTTTGAAAATTAAGGAAGTAGGATATGAAGTGATTTTGAATGGAATAAGCTAAAAAATCAATTAGATGAATTTTCTAATTTTTTTGAATTTAATCTGATTTAGGAGAAAAATGCTCAAGATCTGGTTTAGAAAAAAAAATGATATTGCCAAATTATTTTGACGTTTAAATATGCTTTTTGTAAAATATTCCCTCCTTATTTACAGGAATTCGAAAAAAAAAGCAAAACAATTTAGTATCTCAAGTAGATTCTTCGTATGAACTCTGAACCGTGTACACAGTAATTAATTCGTATTTAATTGAGAAAATTAGCATCAAATTTGAATTCCGAAATTCAGAAAAGTATGCGATCAGCTACTTTGAGAATCTTTTTCCAACTCACCGTACCCCAGCAGCCTGCTTACCTATGTGGAATGGAACAAAGAAAGAAACATTATTTTTCCTAGCTATGTAGCTATGCAGCTTTACACCGTTGTCGGAGAAAAGTTTCAGTATACGGTGGCAGCGGCGGCGAGGGAACGATTTAAAAAATTACCGTATAGTATATTTTCATAAATATGCCAAGTGCCGCATTTGAATGGTGAAAGTCGTAAATCAGACCTTTAATAAAGGCCATACACAATCAGTTGTTGGTACGGTAGATTCGTATTTTTATTTAGTGCCGGTGCCGGCGAAAGAGATAGAGAGCAAAGCGAACGCGTTGCATTTAGGTATTCGGCGAAAGATCGAGAGAGTAGGTAATAGGTATAGGTACTACACATAAAGCTAACGCGTTGTGGCTCTATTCACAGCACTCGTCGCTAATGTCTTTGAGCCTAGACAGCTTTTAAATTTGATTTATAGAATAATATAAAATCAACAATATTATCTAAAGCGTAATACAGAAGATAAATATTTTCTATTTACCCTTGCATTTGTGCCGGAGCGCGACCACATTAGTTGGTGAAAAGAGCAACCCCTACGAGAAATATTTCCACCTCATGTATTTCGTACAAAACTCGACGTCGTCGTCGTTCGCATTTCAAAAGCGCAGAGCATGTATATTAGTAAAAGAAAAATGGCAAAACGTACAACTTTAAAAGCTCCTGCCGCCGAATCGAGTTTTAAGTAACATTTGACAAGGTTCGAGAGATATCAGCGTTGTGCGATGTGGTTTTCACAGCTTTCCAGTACCATTGGCCTTCGAGTTGCGTAACTCTGTATAGTTTTCAAGTACTTTTTAATTGCGGTTTTCAACTATTTAGACATTCCTTATTTTGAAAATTTTTCCCTCTTGAGATTATCTAGATGAAGGAGAGAAACGAAGGTTGAAATTTCTGGAAAATAGGCCCAGGCAGTCGGTTAAATTACATATAAGAACCACTCAAAATTGGTTTTTCGATGGTTGCAAATTATTGAAAATATAATTTGAAAAAAATTGCAAAAATCTTCAAAAAATCGACAAAATTGTGTAAAAAAAATCTGGGGCATGATGCAAATTGGTCTATTGTTTGTGATCTGGTGATAAACAAATGTTTGCGTAATTGGTGGTTTGATTACTTTGCAGCATGAAACTGAAAAAAGTTGCAGATCTGACGAATTGTTTGTCTGTGAGTTACTATCAATAAAGTGATTTTGTGTTGTTGGCGTAAAATTTTCAAAATGTGGGTTTCAAAAAATATTTCGTTTTCGAGATTCAAAAAAAATTACGGTAAATTTTTTTTGTGAACTTCTTACCCCCTCATTTTAAATCAGTGAAAAGTCACCGATGAGCAAGCAGAATTGCAGCACAAGAAAAACCATCAGGATAATAATAATTCACTGATTTTCAGCCAATTTTCACCGCTTTTTCAAAGATTTTCACTGATGAAGAGTGCATACAATTACCTAATTATCTATCGAGTGGCGCACTTCTCATTTATAAATCAGTGAAACTTATTGGAAATCGCTTGAAAACAGAAGTGCTGCATAGTACCAAATCACTAAAAAAAAAGATAGAAAAAACATTGAAAATTTTATGAAAAGCCAATAGAATCTCTGAAAATTGCAGAAAAATTAGTGTAATTCTTTGAAAACCAGCGAAAATTTGATGAAAATCGAAGAGTTTCGCTGATTTTCTTGTGCTGCAATTCTGACTTTATCAGTGATTTTTTACTGATTCAAAATGACAGAGTATTTGGTTGATACTTTTCCTCATATTTTCTTTCCTGTCAAATCAAACTGGCCCAGATTTAAACAAGAAAGATCAAAATTCGAATGAAAATGATCTGGTAACTGATGTCAAAATTAGAGTATTTACGATAATTTACCATAATTCCTGAAATATTTACGGTAATTTACCGTAATTACTGCAATATTTACGATAATTTATCGTAATTCTTGAGATGTTTACTATAATTTACCGTAATTGCCGAAATATTTACCGTAATGTACCGTAATTACTGATATATTTACGGTAATGATCAAAATATTAACTATTATTCATCGTAATTACTAAAACATTTACGGTAATTTACCATAAATATATTTTAGTAATTACCTGTGGTAAATTATCGTAAATACTAATATTTTAACAATTACCGTAAATTATCGTAAATATTTTGATAGTTACGGAAAATGATCATAAATGTTTCAGTAATTAAGGTAATTACTGAAAAATTTACGGTAATTTACGGTAATCAACGAAATTTTTATTATAACTAAATATTGTGGCTACCGGCGGCGTGCATGTAAATCATGAAAAACATGAACTTAGCATGAATTTTCCTTTTTTCAATCCCGTAGACACCATGATTTGGTAAAACGAACAAGCAGTTTATTAAAATCTGATTTTGGATTTGTAAATAACACACCATTTTTGGTGGATATTCAGAATCCTAATCTGGATTATGCAAAATCCGTGTAAAAAACATGGCTATTAAGATCACAAAAATTTTCATGATGTTTCAAAAATTGAAAAAATTTGCGATATTTCCAGTCAATTCGATAGTACTGATTTATTTCAGATGATCGTTAGCTTCTTCGTTATTTTCACGATTTCGACGATGTTTTTCGTTCGAGGTCAGCGAACGTGTACTAAATGGACGATCAGCCGATCGCAGTCACATCGCTAGTTTGAATACATGCATTTCGAATGCGACAATAAAGAAACGACGAAACTTTCTCCCTTTTTAAATCCCAACAGTACCGATTAAGGTACACGATATTCACGCATATTCACGGGCGCGGTACAGTCCGCACCATCGCCGAGTCAAACATTAATAAAATTATTCCCATACCGCCCCATTTGGATGATCATTGCTATGTAAAAGTTGAGCAAACTGAGCACGAACCATCGTCATACAAGAATGGAAAGTCAACTTCCTACAGAAATGAAGAGAAAAAAATACATAATAATAACAATAAGGTAAAATTGTCAGTTTAAGTTTTTTTTTTTTCTTCTTTTTCGTTAATATACATCGCGTGTTGTCGCGTAATTGAAACGTTACATGCGATCCGGTAGTAATAAATCTTTATTCGGGTAATTTTTTCAAGTCGAGTGTCCTAACGTGACATTTAAGGTAAACGATGGCGGCTGTTGTATGTGAAATGCTCGTAGCCATAACTGTAGAATCGTATCGGTCTTAGGATGATGATACGCTGGGTATTCATTGTAGGAAAATTCTCTTCGCTTTGGTAACCTGCGCGATGGCACGATCCGCGCCATCGACAGTAATTCTTCCGCGACACCTTTCACCAGCTCCTTTGGCGAAGATGACACTTTCGGAAGTCTGCCAAAGTGCCAAGACTTTTTTCTCTTATTTTCTTTCTTTTTAGTCATCGGTTCACGTCAAAATACGTTTTGACACGCTCGATGACCTGTTCTCGGCGAGTATTCCGTGATTGATGATCGTATCGCGTCTCAACATAAATAAGACGGGTCACCTTGAACTTGACACGAGCTCCATTCGCGTCCACCAATTAAACTCGATTGTTACTAGTAGCACAATTTACTCCTACGCTGCCACTCGTAGCTTGCTCTCGTTCACGGTCATCTACAATTCTCTCTCTCTCTCCGCCTGGCTTAAATCTTAATATTCTTCATTGCTTCAAGTAACATCTAACCTGATACCATTAACTTAACAGATAGGTACGACTGTTTACTGTACAGCGTTCCCTTCTACCTACCGGTTCATCATCGTAGCCCGTCGTGATCTGTTATGGTCACGAGTAGGTTTTTCGCGTATCACGACCGAATAATAAATTCACCGAGGTACGTGAAATTTGAAACAGAAAAATTGTTGCGTTTCCACCGCTACAGTTGGTCCGACCGACGTCCATCTGTATGTTGCGCCTCTCTGCCTATGGGTCGACTCGACTCGATACAGATAAGTGTATTTTATGCTCGGCTGAACAAATGAGATAGAGATGACTTTGAGAGAGGGCTGACCATTGTTTGTAGAAGTAAACATTGCCATCATTTATGTACCTTGCTTATCTATCTGTACCTCCACTGTGCCCCGGCTGTTACACCAGCCTTGTTATAAGTGCATGGTTTTATACTTTTTATCGTGTGCGCGACCTTGCACTGCACAAGCTAACTGGACTTTTCTTGAAAGCGTTCAGCTGTTCGGAAGTCGATACTGATAGTGTACTTTGAAGGCTTGCGGATGATTTCCAGTAGCTCCAATGGCACACGCCGCCGTATTCAAAGAATGTAATTAGGTTGAGGGAAGAATACGAATTCAAAAAAGGTTCCCATTAGACGAGCTATTTTTTATACAAAGATCCATGATAGATCCAAAAAGTCCAATAAAACAAAAATACTTTCTCAAAAAAATTCAATTTTTTATTGAAGTAGATCTTTTGAAAATTTTTTGGAAGCTCTGATAGGTGCCCTAATTATTGATAACAAGAGTAATGAAAAAGCAGAAATGAAGAATGACATTGTGTCTACCATGCATGAAAATAACGAAATAAAATGCCTGAATGTCAGTATAGTGGCATAAAAACATGAAAATAGCATGCATTTTGATCATTTTCCACAAAAAGCATGAATTTCAAGCATTTTTCTCTCAATGTTCAAATTGAAAAATTGGTTTTAAATAATTTTAAAACTTCATTTTATAATAAAAAAAATGATTAATTCTGACTCGAATAGAAAAGAACCCAAATTCGAATTGAACTGCCAATAGAAATGAATCAAAAAAACGATGTCTCAGATATTAAGAAGAAAGATCAAAATTTGAATCATTGAATCAAAATGAAAATGATTTGGCGAATGATATCAAAATTAGAATACCTACTGTAAAATTTACGGTAATTTACCATAATTACTGAAATATTTGTGATAATTTTCCGTAATTATCAAAATTTTTACCATAATTTACAATAGTTGTTTACCGTAATTATTGAAATATTTGCGATAATTTACAGTAATTGTTAGAATATTTACAGTAATTTTTCGTAATTATTAGAACATTTAGAATAATTAACCATAATTACTAAAGTATTTACGGTAATTACTGAAATATTTACGGTAATTTACTGCAATTTCCAAAGTATCTACGGTAATTACCGAAATATTTACGGTAATTTACTGCAATTACTCAAGTACTTACGGTATTTACCGAGATTACTCAAGTATATTTAAGGTAATTACCGAAATATTCACGATAATTTACTGTAATTACTCAAGTATTTGCGCTAATTATCTGAATATTTACGGTAATTTACTGTAATTACTCAATTATTTATGGTAATTACCGAAATATTTACGGTAATTTATTGCAATTACTCAAGTACTTACGATATTTACCGAAATTACTCAAGTATTTATGGTAATTACCGAAATATTTACGGTAATTTACTGTAATTACTCAAGCATTTGCGCAAATTATCTGAATATTTACGGTAATTTGCTGTATTTACTCAATTATTGAAGGTAATTACCGAAATATTTTCGGTAATTTGCCGTAATTACCTAAATTTTTACTGTAGCCCGATGTCAATCAGTCAATCTTGCATAAAAATCATGAAAAACATGAAAATAGAATAATTTTTATTTTTTCAATCCAGTAGAGACCATGAACGAGGATACGGAACGAGATAGTGCACAAAAACTATGGAAAATAATTTTGATCAGATTTTCCTTCGTTTTGCCTTTCATTTATTGGCTTCCTAATTCTGAATCAGTGAAATCTGATTAAATTTTGTCTTTTCGAATCAGGCAATTGAATTGATTTTTCAGTGATAAATCAACAGTAATTTCGTTGATTTTCAGAAAAATTCATTTTTCATCGATTCAAATTTAGATTGTTAGTTTCAGGAAATGGAAAATCATTTGTGATCCTGGATCAAAAATTGGTATTTGAGATGCCACCGATTTTAAGTCTTTCAGAAAAAGTAGAAACAGGAGGGAACCTTAACTCAGAAACCAATTTTTAACACCTAAGGGTGTTTTCTATATCCATAGATTCTTATTTGTGGGACGTTTTGCGAAAAGAGACCTTGAAATGCAATCAAAAATTGACGTATGAAATTTGCCTAATTCGCCTCGGGTACAATGGTACATATTTTTTTTATAGGTAGTAGGAATCAATCTGGCATTCAATTTTTTTCACCATAAGGTTCCTTATCGCATAACGCCTCACATTTGAAGCGACGAAAAGTACTATCGCGAAAATTTCAGCTACCTTTAATAAAATTGATTTTATATGGTTTTACGAATTTTTGATCCATAAATTTGGAAGGAATAAAGAGTTAAGAGTGATGAGTTGTCAGAGAGAGAGAATGGCAGAAATTTTTTGCAAACGGTGACATATTCATTAGAAGATGAAGGACGACTCCCCCTTCACCACCACCACTGCGTTTAAAATTTGAAAAATGTGCAAATAATGGCTATAGTTTTTGTTTTCTTAACATAATATTTATCCTATTATTTAATCAAGTAATTAACAATTTATTCTGTTTTTTTGTTTCAGGTGAGTTTTGAATTTTCATTGTTGAAATAAGAAGTATAATAAAACGAGTAAGTCATTATTCATGAATAATTTTTAATGCTTCATTTATTAAGTTAGAAGTTGTTAAAAATGCTATTCAAGCGATCTAAGGATAAAATTAAAGTTTGGCAGTTTTTGGAAGGCAAAAAAATTGAAAACCTACTGCACAAGTAAATTTTATTCCAATTTTTTTTGGAAAAATATTGAAAGTTGAATTTAAAAAGTACATTTTTCTCCTTAAATTTCGAATTCGGCTATAATTTTTATCATGAGAAACATCATTTTGTGATTATATACGTAGAATGTTAGGCCATGCTATGACTTAACGTTTCGTTGAAAAATTTTGAAATCCGAGCAACATGAGTGGGTTAGATTGCCGTATATATATTGATTCTGAGTTCTTACTTCTTAGTCCCATGGTAATTCAGACCCCTGGAGAACCATTTGAAATCAATTAAATTGACCCATAATTCGAACGAAAAGCCTTCAAATACGATTAAGACACGTTTTAAACATCTTTATTCGTACTTTTATCTCTTCCTCGCGCAATCTCCATTCTACACCTTTTGATCGCGTATCCAAGTACAGTAAAAAAATTCCTTCAAAAAATTACGATCGAGAATAAAATTAGCATTTTATTAGAAAAAAACCTCGATACGGTGCAATTTTATCGACTATCGTAATTTTTTTTCAACGATAAAGATGATTTACTCCTACGTGTGCCATCTATGTATTCACGATGATAAAAATTTACGTTCGATACATGTTGTTTAAGGAGATATGCGTACGGTACACTCCTTCGAGTATTATAATCGAAGGCTAACAGCGTCCAGTTTTTCGCTATTTAGAGCTAGATACGTTAGTATTTAGCCCCCTTTTATTACCAACACCTGTATTTTCGAGTAAATCGACGATTCGCAATTTGCAAGTCACCACCTCTGTGACTTCGCTATGCGCTGCGGTGCTGCGGTTCTTCATCTATTATACAATATAATGCGAAATTCGCTTACACGACAAATCGATTTAATTTATTCCGCCCGTTGATTTCGCGCGGCGGCGACTTGTGTATGCCTGTGCGCTCGGTAGATACTGCAGCAATCGAATGAAAAACACAACGCCTACGTGGTAATAAAATTTAAAATCATTTTTCTTCTGATCCTCGTACGTATACATAGCTAGAGCTACATACGTAGACGTACTGTACATATATCAACAAAGGTAGGTCATAAATTGGGCGCAGTTTTGGGTGGCCTTTACATACATTCCCATATTAAATCTAATCGTATTTACAAACAATTCTCCTCGTAACCTTGAAAAAAAATACCAGCTTCTTTTTATTAAAGTCCAAAATTACACGAACGGTTGAATTTTTTTGGGCTCAGTTCACCTATCATTTGTACTGTTCTTACTGCCTAGTGCCTGTATCGTATTCGTATCGTCGATATATCGACTTCCCCCGTTGCCCGGTCCCCCTGCCGTGTTGATTTTCGAACATACAAGAGCATGCATGTATGATTCATCGTGTACACAAAGTACATTCAAATTATTCCAACACACGTGCAAATGTGTTACATTTAATGACAATGAAACTTGTTACAATATGTCATCGATACACGTTTGATATACATTCGCCCTTTCGCCGAATACCTTTCAAAGTCGTTAAATTTTACCATTGCAACGGTGACGAGGAACGTATGCCAACTCGAAGTAAAATTTTGGGCCGAAACAAAAATATATCCAAAATATATATCATCAAAAGCTTCACATCCAAAATTTCAGGTGCTGTAAGTTTTTTTTTCGAATTTTAGCAAATTTTGATTTAAACATCTCGAAACGATTAGAGACGATTTCAAAACGTTTTAAAAATGGTCCATTAGAACTTTATGGTGGCCTATTTGATCGATTAAACACAATTTTCCACAATTTGTGACTTTGAAATGAAATTCTATACTTTTTTGGCAGAAAATTTGCTTCGAAAAAATATGTATTTTTATTCGAATTTCTGGTTTTAGAAAAATTGTGCTTTAATCGATGAAATTGGTCACCAATTATAAGTAAATCGTGATTTTAAGTGCTTTTGAAGTTTTTAGGGCGATTCCATACTAAAACGAGACAAAAATGAAGTCGGGTCTTCCGATTTCGCTCACTTTTGTTCACGAGTTTCCCTTGATGGTCTATTCACAAAAGTACGATCATTTCCTTCTGCTCTGACCAAAAGATGAGTACGATTAATTTGGGAGGGAGTCGATTAAAGCTCGAGGAAGAGGGTAAAATCAAAAAGAAAGCCTATATTCGAATTCTAAGCCCTCAAATTAGTGACAATCGATATGTCACCCGCCACTTTAATTTTTCATCATGCCTTTCTTCAAAATTGAAAGACTAGGAAGGTACTTACTGAGAAGTCAAAACCAAAAAATTAACAAATATTCGGACTCAATGCCCTCAAATACCTAACAAACGACAGGTCACACGTTATTTTTCATTTTTTCGAATTTTGACCCTCTGAAAGGGGGATACAAGGGGGTTCAAAGAGGTCTGATAAAAAAAAACAAGTACATACATATTTGAAATCAGCGTTTTCGAATCAGTAGAAATCAATGTGCTACTTCACTCTTTCAATTTTTTAAAATTTTGGTCAAAATTGTGAACCCCTGTACCCCCCTCCGTCTAGAGAACCCATCTTGAAAATCGGCTGGTTGAAAAAGGGCTAAAAAATAGATACTGTAATTTTTCCAGATTTTTAAATGGTAGATTCAATCTCATCATGAAAGTTGAGCTTTCACCACAAAAGTTCCACTTTGAGCTTTTCTAAATGTGATTATCGTTTTTGGATTTCTTATCAATACTCTTTCAGGCTCCGCAAAAAGTTTTCCCCCAAGTACAACCCATCTCTAGATATGAGCCTTCAATGTTGGGGAATTTTTCTGTAACTCGTAATTGTTTAAATATTTCGAGGCACAAAAAATGACCATGGTTTTTCGAATAGAACACTAAGGGGAACTTGTAAAAAAAATTGAACGAAATCGGAAGACCCAGTTTCATTTTTATCTCGTTTTAGTATGGAATAGCCCTATATGGACCATTTTTATGGGCTTTCGGCTTGCACTGGAAAATTCCAAAATTTTCTGAAAAATCAGAAACATTTTGTTACTGGTTGTAATCGATGCAGAAAGTTAATAGAGTGTACATAATTTTTTTTTTTTTTTTGTTGAGTAGATCAAATTTTCATTATTTTCCTATGTATTTTGCAAGATCGTGAAATACTTTTAAAACAATTCCGAAAATTCACCAAAATTTGAAAAATGACCTTCAGCCTTTTAAATTTTCAATATGAGATTCTTTCATGATGTACATGTACATACTTTCGACATATTTTTGTTTTGGCCCAAAATTTTACTTTGAATGGGAACACCTTTTTTGTGCGTTTTTTCACCACCTATTTCAGCTATTTCGCAAATGCATCACTCTCAACTTTGTACATAAAATCTCAACTCATAGTTTCTCCTTCGTACACATAAAACCCTTACCTAACGACAGAGAGACCCTCAAAATAAAAAATAGAACGAATACGTGCGAAATATAAAAATGAAAAAAAAACGACGTTAACTCGAATAAAAGTCATCGCCTAGCAGACGAAAAAAAATAAACATCGTAAAGTGAAAAGAGGAAATATGACAGCGAATCTCAACATACCCATCAACTCCGCCGTACAAAGGTTATATAATGTGTTTTTCGCAGCAAAAGAAATTAGCGTGGCTTACGAAAAAATATATACGTACGCGGAAAAAAAAAACGCTACCGTGCTATACAGTTGTCAAATTCTATATCTTCGTATCGTCTCGTAGGCCTATACATGCGAGCAAAAAAAGCAAAAGAAAATATAGATACCGAATAAAAATACCCTACTCGGAATTATTATACTTTTTTATATCGTCTTCTTCGCAGCACCGTTTTAAAGGTTCTCTTTTCTTAGAATACGGGAGGCGTACCTACTTCTTTTTCTGTACCAACTTTGTGCTTTTTTTTTTCAAAAGACCTCGGCAAAATAGACAGATCTCGGATTACCTGGCAAATGCTCGTGAGATTTGGTCAACGTACAGATATAGAATAGTCGTGGTTATTTCAGTTTTTTTTTCATTGAAAAAAAAAATCGAAGATGAGTTTTTCAAATGGTGAAATCGTCGAGTGGGTATTTTCGAAATTGATTTTCAAAATTTAATGTAATATTTGAAAATTTTCGAACGTTTCGTAAGTATCTGAACGTTTACTTTTTCCAAGGGCAGACAAAAGAAAGATTATTCGAAGAAATGATTGATTTTGTATCTCTACTTTTGAAAAAGTTTCCTTTTTCGGCATTTTGAAATCTCGTTTTCGTGACGAAATTTAATCCTCCTCGTTTTAACAAAAATTCTGAAAGTAACACTCGAGAAAAAGTCGAACGAATATATTGCCTATTTTAAAAATTGAAGGCACGATTTTTTTTTTCTTGAAACAATTTGATGAAAATTTTGAATTATCTATTAAAGTGAAAGATGCCTCGAAAACCGAACGTCCATTGATTATCTAACGAAGAAGGTTCAAAATTTCGTAATTTTTTGAGAAATTTCGAGTTCAACTACCCCCCCTTCCCCTAAATTTCCTTTTACTGTAAAATCAAAAAGGAGCTGTTTTACCTACTTACCTTCAATAAATTCATTATGCAGATGTGAGAAAATATCATTTTTATTGTTTCAAAAGCACATTTTTCAAGTAAATTTATGGAGGAGAGAGGGTAAGGACTTCCTGGCTCCTCTGCCTCCTGGCTACGCCACTTTGTCTCAGAATGTTTGGTTTTTTATGTAATTTACGGAAGATTATTCAAGTAACGTTTAGTGACTCAATTTGACTGGAGGGCTTCAAAATGACGAGAAATCATAAATTTAAATTTTGTCAAAACATTAAATTTTTACTTGAAAAATGACAATTTTGAAAAAATTACCCAAATCCGAAAAATCTACTTTTCGATTGCTGAAATTTCAAAATCCAGTTTTCCTGAAAATGAAATTAGTCATTTCGAGTTACATTTGTGTCAGCCCCCAGAATTTCGATGTTATGCAGAAATATCACCATTCAAAAAAGTTCATCCCGTTTTCAAATTCACGATTATTCATTTCCACGATTTTCGTTGGAAGAAATCAAATCAAGATATTGTTTTGTTTCGAAATTATTTTGAGCTCTGTTAATTCGAAAAGAAAGATCTTAGATTGAAAATTTTGTGCAGATTCAAAGTTATTGCTCATCTCTAGTTGAGACTGAGAGAATTAATTTATAATTTTGTATTTTTTTTCATGAGACATAACTTTGCTCCTTCAGTTATGATGATGAACAAAATTTTTAATTAGTGATTCGCCCCCCTCCCTCCTTTCAATCACGAAAGATTTATGAATAATCAAGCCCTAAAATTACAAAAACGAAAAAAGATCCAGTAACACATCAAGAATACACTGAGAGAAATTTTTTGAGTAAGAATTACTATAAAAAGAAGTAAAGTTGCTCCACTCGGCGTTTTTGAGTAAATTTTACTACAATATGTAGTGAATTTTACTACAATGTGTAGTGAATTTTACTAAACAGAATAGTACAAATTACTACATTTTGTAGTAAATGATACCATATTTTATTGTACAAATCACTACATATTATAGTAATATTTTCTACAAAAACACCAGTGGAGCAACTTTACCAAATATTATAGTAATTTTTAAATACTTATTATAGCTTTTAACATTATTTCTATTTCCATATGCAAAATGCTTTCAATGAATTAATTTTTAAAAATAAAATTGTTAACGAGTACATGCAATTATAACATCATTATTCTTGCACTATCGAGAGGAATTTGAACATACATTTTCCAACTAAATTCGTTTCCGAAAAATTTCCTACCTATCTGGGATTCGAACCTATGACCCTACGTTCCTAAGTACCTAAACTTAACCACTAGACTACTGGGACCTAAGTTCATAATGTAGATTTGTGGTAATATTAGGTAATTTTTTTCGAAATATTTATTTAATACTAAATATGTGAAACTGTGAATTCACACTTCACATACATTAATAAATTCATTCTGTTTAATACCATCTTTAGATTATAATATTATGAGGCATAAAGTACCTATATTTTTCAAAAATCACCAAACATAGGAGAATTTATAAGAATTTTTACTTACCACTTTACTTTTTCGAAATGTTGTTGGAAAAACCACATAAATATTAATTTAAAATTGAAACTAGAAAAAGTAGTTGATAAATAAGCCCAAGTAAATTATGCACAATGCTTTAAAAAATGGGTATAGTATAACTTGTAATGTTGATTAAATAGAATTTTAGACTAAGTGCAATGAACATAGAATGCATTTATTTACAGCACACTCATTGATTGATTAAGTTTAAAATTTGTTGATAATTTACAACATTATCACTACTGCATTTATCAATATGGTACCATTCTCGATAATTACTATTTTTTATAGTAAAAAGAATCTTTTACCATATAGTATAGTAAAATAAACTAAAGCTTATAGTTCATTTTTCTACACTATGTAGTTGAAATTACCAAAATATGTAGCCGTTTTTACTATATAGTAATTTTCACCACATCATATAGCAGTTTTTACTCAAAAATGTAGTATTTATGGCAAAATGCTACATAATATAGCAAATACTATTACATTTTGAGTAAAAAACTCTATATTGTTCTCTCAGTGTAAAATTAGCATCTTCCATAGAAAAAGATAAATGATCGTCACGTATTGTTTTCGAGAAGTTTCTCGAAAACATTCGTTTCAAATCCCAGATAATTTTTTCGCCTCTACTCGTCTCATTGAGCTGAAAAAATCACACCACAGATCAGGTTAAATATGAAATCACGGTCAATCTGGGGCAATAGGTTGATGGGCGAATAGATATCGGTACTCGATGGAGCAATACGAGCATGATAATTAATTCGATGTAGAAGGAAAAAAAAAACGTGCACCTATACACGAAACAATTACCGACAACTCGTTAATACACATAAAACGACGCGAAACGCGATAACCTTGAAAAGTACTCGATGGACAA
Organism: Pseudococcus jackbeardsleyi; assembly: GCA_038380155.1. Classification (NCBI taxonomy): domain Eukaryota; kingdom Metazoa; phylum Arthropoda; class Insecta; order Hemiptera; family Pseudococcidae; genus Pseudococcus; species Pseudococcus jackbeardsleyi. The sequence continues at coordinate 3,130,230 of CM076240.1, forward strand.
GGAAAAAGCACATCTAACGTAATGATAACTCCTCGATCCTCGATCCTCGTATTCGCCGCATCTCGCATAATAAGTAAACTAACATTTTATATTCCGCGTCGCTTTCAAGGGAAATTGGTAAAACAATACGATAAAAATTTTTTAAATAATGCTAATCAATTAGGATAAATAAAGATAGAGCTGGGTTCCGTTGGCTTAGCTGATAAACATGGACGAGTCGAGGATGGCGGAGTATACCAGCAGATGAAGAGTAGTTGGCGCTATCGCGGGTTCACATCCTTGATGAAAAAATACGGAAGTTTTTTTTGCGTATAAATATCGTTCTTTTACCATAAAGCGTCCACGTGTATATTATTTGGCAAGGACGACGCTATGCGATGTGTACTGTACACGCTGCCAGTCTTGGCACCGGGATTTGGGACCTGGGGCCGGCTCGAGCCGTGTTGACATTTCAATACGAAACAAAACGAACGCATAGAGCAATGTTCATCATTCGCCACTGAACTTTCTCAATTCGCCATCATTAGGTGTGTCTTTGTACGTTCGACTTCGAGGTTCGAGTATTATAAATGTATGTACATACCTATATTTGTACTCGTGTGCGTCTCGGAGACTGTGTGGCTGCGGTATTCTACACCGTATAATAGAGAAGATAATAAATCTTGTGCACGTGTATCCTCGGCTGCACTTTCTACACAGCACAATCCCAGCAAAAACCCGACAAGTGCAGAAGTTAATTTTTCAGTCAGCATTGTTTGTTGACTTTCGGTGAAAATTTTCACGGCACCGCGACGGAGACACCGCTGCGCTGCGCTCTGCTTTGCCACCAACCAACGCTTGATAAATGATTTTTCTTCGTTTATGAAAAGGGTAGCGCCTTTGCTGCCATCGCGTCCAATGTCAAACTTAATTTTTCAAATGGCCGCTTTTGTTTGGAAAACGACGGACAGGGAAAAATACAAGGGAATGCGGTTCGTTGGGGTCGTCTTCAGATTAACCCGACCGAACGTATTTCGAAATTCAATCGACGTCTAGAGATTGTTACTTCACTTTCGTATTTTCCTGTGTCGAGAGAAAAAACGCGAACTGCTCAAGTGATTAAATATTTCTTCGAAAGGCATATTCTTCAAAATTTTGGAAATTTAATTCCCTTGTTGACTTTTTCTTACTATTTTATTCGTATTTTTGATAGTTTTCGTAATATTCTCAATGAAATTTGGAGTATTGGTTCAGTTCTGGAAAAAATTTAGCTCTAAAGTTCAAAAGACGAAACTAGACAGTAGAGACGCTCAAAGTGATGCCGTTCTTAGGAGATGCTACTTGCGTGAGACCTCGATCATCCCATGAAAAAGTATAAAAGTAATACTGAGTTTCTGCGTCTGTCTGAACCATTGACTTGGTTAATAAATTCAAATCGCTCACTCATCAGTCAGCTCAAAATTGAGCCGTCAACTTTTGTGTTCTCTAGAGAAAATTTTGATGAAATTTTTCAAAAGAAAAGTGTATGAGCAGGATGTCAAATAAATTCAACTTGGAGAAATTTTTATGAAAACTATAAAAACGCTGGTTCCAAAATTTCGAAAAATTTTCTCAAAATGTGTTTTAATGACCAGAACATAAAAACTTGAGTTTTAAGGGGAAGGGTAATTCTGTTAAGTATAATTTTTTCGTAGCATTTCACCAAAATTTTATTCTTGGAAATGAAAACTCTTTTATTCAGTTTTGAAATGTTTGAGGTTATAATTTTTTTTAAAAATTTCACGAAGACTTACTCTCTTAATTTGAATCAGTCAAAAATGCCTAAATTGACTGATGAAATAGAGAAAATCAAGTCACTGATAATCAGTCAAATTCCACTGATTCCCCAGTTAATCAGCGTCATTTTACTGCCAATCAGTGAAGAATTACTGATTCAGATAGTGAATTTTGATTGTTGAATCAGTGAAAATTAAAATTAGTTGACTGATTGATATCAGTAAAAATTTACTGATTCAAATCAGTGGATTTTCATTATTGAATCAGTAAAAAAAAATTCAGTGATTGAATCAAATTTTATTTTTACTGATTCAGTAGTGAAAATTCACTGATTTAATCGTAATTTTTTTTACTGATTCCTACAATGAGTTGATTTTGTCGATTTTAATTTGTCATTTTTGACTGATTCGAGAGAGTATTCTGGAGGATGAAAAATGTTTTACTCAATTTTAAAATGTTTGAGGTTGAAATTTTTCAAAAAATGTCACCAAATTTTATTCTTGAGAATAAAAAATTTTTAGCTCAATTTTGAACTGTTTGAACGAACGATTTGAATTCAGTAAAAATTTCGATCGGTACTTATCAACTTTTTTTTAGAAAACAAAAGTGGTAGAAATGGTGGTATCCCATTTTACAATCCACGAATCGAAGAAACGACAAAAATTTATGTTGGCTGGCATAAGAAAGTTAACCCTATATAGACCACCAGTGCCAAAAACGGCACTGCACTGCATTTTTCGAAAAAAAAAACACCTCGTGCCAAAAACGGCACTAAATGTATTTCCTTAACATTGTAGTGCCGTTTTTGGCACGAGGTGGTTTTTTTTCTTAAAAAAGCATTGTAGTGCCGTTTTTGGCACCAGGTGGTTTTTTTTTGGTGGTCTACCTAGGGTTAAAAAAGTCGTGCAAAAAGGTCAAGCTAAGCCTAACTTTTTGTTCTACAAATTTTGTTAGACAATCTGAAACCTCGGATTTTGAAAAAAAAAAGAGGTTTTTTGATCAATTTTTTAACTATCCGAGTAAGTTGGAAATTTCTCTAAATTTTTTAGTTTTGTTAAAATTTTTTTCAAGTTTTAAATTATTGATCCAACTTTTCCAAAATTGCAGGCATCTGACAAGGTCACTATTATAGTGACTTTGTCACTATTTTCAAGCAAAGTCACTATTGGTCACTATTTGTGCTCAAAAGTCACTTTTGGTCACTATTCTCTCAAAAAAGTCACTATTTTTTTAAAAATTTCACCAAAAAATCAATTTTTTTGTAGTTTTTCTGTTTTTGGGTTTAAAAAAAAAAAAAAAAAAGTTGAAGAAAATCTCTTTGAGATATTTTATTATCTTTTCTTAGTATTCGTTATTAATCTTTGTTTTGAGATATTATCTTAGAATCAGTGGCGTAAATACGGGGGGGGGGGATAGGTACAAACCCCCCCCCCCAGACACCCATCAAAAATGAATTTTTTGGACATCAAAAATCAATTTTTTTCAAAGTTTCGCCCTCGCTTCGCTCGGGCGTAAGTAAACAACATTATTGTTTATTTTGGCTAGTTCAAAAGTTCAATATGTAAGCCTGTGGCGTAAATACCTCCCTCAAAACCCTCAAAAATGAATTTTTCGAGTATTAAAAATCAATTTTTTCAAAGCTCTGCCCTCGCTTCGCTCGGGCATAAAATAGTCACTATTTAAATTGCAAACGCCGTTCGAAAAGTATGATACCAAGGTTCTGTCACCCCCCCCCCCAATTATCCCAGATCTTTATGCCCAGTTAGTATATACCTAAGAAAAAAATTTTCACCCTTCGACTTCTGTCCCCCCCTCCCGAGGGAATGTCAAGTTACGCTACTGCTTAGAATTCATTATTAATCATATCTACATATCTACACAAATAAATAATTTTTTTTTGAATTTTTTTATATTTTCTGGGCTAAATAATGAATTGAAATTTAAAAAAAAGGTCACTATTTTGAACTTTTTTGGTCACTATTTCGACTATCAGAAGTCACTAAAGTCACTATTTTTTTTCAAATTTTCTGTCAGATGCCTGAAATTGATGTTTCTTGAGATGATAAATTTGAATTCATTCTGACGTTTTGTTCTGATTGATTTTTTTTCTAATTTTCAACATTTCAACTTTTAAAAAATGAAACGAAAATTAGAATTGAAGATTTTTGAAATGAGAAAAATGAAAAATTTGAACTTTTAGAAAATAAAAGTCTACCCTTCTAAAATTTTCTTTTTTCGGTACAATTTTTCGATTCTTAATTTTTTCCTTTGATTATCTCCAAGTTCGTATTCATCTTTTCTCCATCTCCAATTCTCCATACTCCGAAAATGGAATTGGACTCCCCTCTTCTTCACCGAGACTTCGAATGCTCTCCACCTATTCAAGCCATGATTTTATCCTTGCTTTTGATCGTCGAGATTTTTTAACGGTACTTTAATAACGTATTGCGACATTTACCCGAAAATTTTTTCTTCGATATTGATAATTTTTTACCATGCCATAGTTAAAATAATTTTCATAATTTTCGCATTATTTACGTCGTAAATTTTTATAATTGAACAATTTTTCAAAATATTAATTTACAGCATCGTAAAAATTTCAACCAAATTACGTCAATGCATTTCAATGTTACCGGATAATTTTACAAAGAAATATGACAACTGATCTTACGAGCACGAAAGTTTGCGGAAAAGTATAAGACCATGGAATGTTTTCACCATACTCATTTTTAATGAAAAAGTCGCCTCCATTGATAAAAACTGGGTCACTGGTACCACACGGGTCATGAAGGAATCAAAAGTAGTTGTCGAAGGCGAGGAAAAGCCGGAAAAAATGGTGTACTTGCAAAGCGCACGTATCTAAGTAATATTGAAATCAGAAGCGTTTTTTTTTCAAACTCTCGGCTTCTTCAACGAGTCATTAAATTTCGAGTAGTACTCGATCGTCGTCGAAAATGAAAATCAACACAATCGCTAAATATTTTTCATTTACCGTGCGCTGGCTGTTTTCAATGTGTAAGCTCGCGGTATTGTGGCGTGTAAGTACATGTAGCTTTTTTTCCTGCTTTCTCTGAAAAGCTCACGTCTATAGAGTGAAAACTTGTTCCGAAAATGTCGACTATACAAATACTCGACGGTGCTGTTTTTTTCTTCTGTATTTTTTTTTTTTTTTATTTAAAATTAATGGAATATTAAATGAAAGCAAATACAGAGAAAGCTTTCGCCGTCGAATATTTTCCCAAAGCTTTTGCCCGGTTTGTTTTACGTTTCGAGAGAATGAAAAAGGACCTGTTTTGTCAGGATGACGATGTCGACGTTGGCCACAGACGCGTATTTTCACGCTCCGCTGCGACCAAAGAACCGCGAATTGCGCTGCTGGCTCATTTAAGATATAAATATTCGTACCGCGTTGCAAATAAATAGCCTATAAATACGAGGAAAAAAAATTATTTTTCTCGAACCTATATCACGTTATAACCTATTATTACACGCACGTGTACGCAAATCTCAAGGAAGTAGGAAACAAGGCGTAATACCGAACGGCCCCAGAAGACGAGGCGGGGGAGAAAAATTGTTGGACAAGAAATGAGAAATTTTCATAGGCTTTTGGCAATGAAACCATCAGTCTTAATGATTAGTTTTGTTCAAATAACGACGTCGACGCAACAGTCGAAAAAAAAAAACGTAAAGCGTTGAACCGCGGCGACCTTACCAAGAATTTGTCAAGTTCAATGTCAAGAATTTTTCGGCTTGCTCGAAGACGCTGCTACGACTAAAAATGTGCCTAGAAGCGCTGAAAATTGCAAGTCAACAAGGATGTTTGTTGTTGCAGTCGTTGCACCGTTGTCGTCGTCGATCGCGTCGGTACCAGATATTTTTAAATTATTGCGGGAAATTTTTTCCTCTCGAGGGTCTTGATACGTGCCGGGGCTGATTTATTACCGTTGTTTTCATATTTAAAACGTATTTTACGAGCAATATGGTTTTAATCGAGGGCGAGGGATTGGTCGCAGACAGAACTAGCGCGAAAGAAGCTCACAGTTTGAGCAGGTTTATTTTTTATTTGTGGTTGAAGAGAAGTTACACGTGTTTGCATTTTACTTTGTATGTAGAAGTACTTCATCGATAAACAACCGAGTAATGACACGATTCGAAATGTTGCAACATATTCGTCAGTGAGTTAAGTAGTTCATGTGGTTGTAATTTGGCTAAATTTATTTTTCCCTCGATGGTGAAGTCACTACTCGTCATCATCATTAAAAAAATACGTGTGTGAATACTCGAGTAGGGTGGCTAAATTACCTTTACTTATTTCAAATGTTGCTCTGAAAATTGAATATAATGATTTGTTGATGTGAGAAATTTGTTGATATGTTAACAAATCGTATTAATATTTATCTCTCGTTTTTTTTTGAGAGAGAGAGAAGATAACTCAAGTACTTCCTGAAAATCGAAGGTCGTAGGAAAACAAAAAATTAATTGAAGTTTTTAAATCATTTCGAAATTTATTCAACCTGCCTCGAATAAAAAATATCAAAGTCAACGTGAGAATATTAAAACCGTTACAGTTCGATTAAAAATTCCCCTCCCCGGGTTGGATTTCTGCACGAATACAACTGGCCGGAAAAAACTAACGTATTTACTGCTTAGCTACTGAAACAGAAGTTTTTTTTTTTCACGATATAAATCAAAGATTAATTTCCACATTTCGAGAGTTAACAAAGCGTTGAAAATTATTCACCTACGAACATGCAAAGAAGAGTGTAATTTTCCATCAACGGCGAACTACTATTACTTGGAAATCAAGCAAGGTGCTTTTTACTTTTGGAAAATATCTGAGTTGATAGTGCAATTGCGAGATGTAAAAAAATGTTTCAAATCAAAGAAGCATGAAAGGTGGTGAAATGAACAAAACTGAGACTAAATTTAGAGAAGGAGCGTCGTTTAAAATTTACTATGAAGACTTGGAGGGGGGAGGGGGCTTCAATCACCCCATATGATAAGCGTTGAGCATAATCGATGTTCTTGAGGTCGATTTCATTGATTCGACTTTTTTAAACTCGAATATGCCATGTACTTTTGAAATTCGATTTCTAGAAGAGTCGTACATTTCGAATGAAAAATCTCCATTATTTATCAATTTTATGAAAATACCCCCCTCCCGCTCAAAAAAATCTTTTTTTTTGCTTCTACACCTCACATAACAGTCAGAGACGAATTTCCAATAAAATAGTTTGATGTAGAGGTTGAACCTGTTTATAGGCTCATTTTAAGGGCAAAATGAGGAGATGTCAAAATATTCCCAATTTGATTTTTTTCTTTGGAATATTTTGGTCTTTAGACGTAATTGAAAGGATTTTGAACCATTTCAAAATCGCAGATATAAAAAATGGACACCTTGATTGATGAAAGACATTAGCCAGTGCGTGAGGAGATTGAAGGAGGGAGAGGGGGCATAATTTCAACTTTTAGGCTGACTTCGATTTTCTTCATTTCTAGGCATGTCAGTTTTTTTTGAAATTTTTTAAAAATTATCTCAGAAGTCTTAAATTATTTTTGCTGATAGGTGAAATCATGAAAAAAATTACATGTTGCAATTTTGATTGGTTTACTTCACAAAAATTGTTGCCTTCGCTGCTTATTAAGCTCTTTTCTGTCCCTCCTTCAATTTGAAAATGTATTCACTGAGGCACGTTGAGAAAATTTCGGGGCTCAATGTAAGAAGGTAAAGTAAAAAATTGTAAAATAATCTTCAGTTCGAAAAAATTTTACGAATAGTACGAATTTTTATTTTTGTGATCTAATAGAAAACTGAATTAAATGTGTTTGAAATACTTACTTGGGCATATATGTTCTTGTAAATTTTTCGCTTTTTTGTTGGGAGGGGGAAGTCGGTAGGAAAGGAGGGGGAGAAGGATAACATTAATAAAAGATCAAAATTGAATCATGTGGTGAAAAGTTTGTAAAAAGTACTAAAGAAGTTCCAAAATTCAATTTCCAAATTTTGGTGGATAATTCTTGCCAATTATGGAATTTTACATCTATAAATTCAAATGTACCTATTTTACAACTTTAATTTTTTGCGTTAATGTTGCATTTTTAAAAAACATTTTACCTTATTAAAATTTTCTTTAATTTGGATTTCTTCAAAATGTTATGTTCTTCCCTTCTTCCTATCACTTCATTCTCAATAAAATTGGAGATGAGCACTTCGAATCTTTTTTTGTCCAATTTTTTTCATTTTCAAAATCAGCGGAGAAAAAAAATTGAAGCTTTTCTATGAATTATTCTGTGTTTTTTTTTCGTGTTTTCGTGTTGTATTGAAAGTCTTTTTTTTTTTTGAAAAATCAAGTTTGCAGTTACACACCATAACGACATTCCATAGACTCGCAGGCGTTAAAATTCACGTCACTCGACCAATTTTACAACGATATGTAAAGAATAGAAGTAAAAAAAAAAAATCCAAGGACGAAATTCACAGTTTTGAAAATTCGCAATTTTTTTCATCGTGCTATAAAAAGATCGAACTCGGTAATTTATACGAACGCAACGCTTTGATATTTAATTTCCAGTCACCCTCGTCAATTTTCAACGTACTCGATGCCAAATCAAATTGCGAATTCGAACTTCGAACGGGATTGGTAAATGTGAAAAATAACCTAGTCTTCGGCATCGTCAATAACGCGTGAAGAGTAAAAAAATAATTATAAATATCTTTCGTAATATCAATCGCAGATCTGTGATGGGAAGTATCGCGATTCGCGACACGCTAATTTATTCCAAATAGAGGAGCGACTCGATAAACTAGTTTTTTTCGTTTCGTTTCGTTTTTTTTTTGTTTAAGTACGCGAGCACTTGTAAACAAGATTATTTTTTTCAACTTCGCGATGTGCAGTATCATTATTATTGTTATAAAACCCGCAGAGTGAGAGAAAATAGGAGCGAGAGAGTGGAATACAAAGCCGAGTTCGACTCGGATGCTGCGGTGGGGTGCTGTGTGGTGTTCTTTTCAAAAGCCTATTTTGGCAGGTTGTTATAATTCATTCCTCATTCGCCGTATAAACAGACAAATACCCGGAGAATTACACCATAATAAAAGGGAGTGTACATGACTTAATTTTTTTCCTTCTTCTTTTTCAACATGTGTTTACGTTTGTTTCTCTTCAAGACGTTTATAAATACGTCGAGCGAACGAGAAAGGCTTTTTTTCGCTACATCTGTTTTACATCTTTCACAAAACCATCGAGCACACGCTTTTTTTTTTCGAAGGAAAAAATGAGCGACCGTTTGTATGGGCGATTCGAGGTATAGAAAGAAACAATAATTTTCTACCTAGAATTAGGACAAGCTCGAAACAAGGGCCTAAAAATTGTCAATGGAAGCGAAAGAAAACTCAGCCTTCGTCGTTAAAATTGTATCTGTATTGGTCGGTCACGAATATAATGAACAGTCGGTCGAGTCGTCGAAGTATATGGTATACATGTTGGATATGCTGCCTAAGACGTACCATTGCAGGAAAAATAGTCGTCAAGTTTTTAAAATCCAGGCAAAAATGTGCTGAGATCCGATTTGGCAACGTCGCATCGTTGTCACGATTTCTTGGGACGATTTTTTTTCAGCCTCTGAAAGCGAAAAAAACCAGTAGGTATCTACTTTGAATGAATAATATGGATTTGTTTCCGTTGATGATTGTAAGAGCTCCAAAGGGTTGGGTGATGGTGCCCTAAAATTTTGGACAAATTTGAAACAAGCAGCACATGTACCATGTGATGTGGATTTTTCGGGTTCCTCTTCCCCCTCCCCTTTTTTATACGAGTGTGCTCATTTGACTCGAAAAACATGTTGTTTACAAGCCATGAAAACATGAAAATAGAATTCATTTTAATCATTTTCAACTTGAAGCACGAATTTTCAACATTTTCCTCTCAATTTTGAAATTGAAGAATTGCTTTTAAATCATTTTTCAACTTCATTTTTTTTTATGAAAAATTTTTTTGCCCTCGCCTCTCTTCAGCAGGGCTAAAACATTGATTCGAATTCGAATATGAAAGACCAAAATTCGGACTAAACGGCCAATAGAAATAGGTAAGCTAAAAAAAGATGGCTCCGATTCAAATAAGAAAGATCAAAATTTAGATCAAAATGAAAATTATCTGGCAAATTATATCAAAATTAGAATATTGACGATAATTTACCATAATTGCTGAAATATTTACGGTAATTTACCGTAATGAGCTTTGACATATTACCCAAGAATCAGTACTGTGTGAGAAAGTTCAAAAAAATAATATCCCTTTCAAAGCCCTTAAGGGCTGGAACTAAAATAATAGTGCTCGGAAAAAAAGGAAGTTACGAAAACGAATACATTACCTACTCTAAAAATGATAAATTTTACCAAAAAATAAATTTTACTAAAATAATTAAATTTTATTCAAAACGTAATAAAATTTATTCAAAAAAATAATAACGTGTCTCAATTCACAAAATAGGTAAAATTTATTCTAAAAAATAATATTTTTCATCAAAAGAAAAAATTGTCAAAAAAATGAATAAATTTTACCAAAAAAAATTTATTCCAAAAAGTGATAAATTTCACTTATTTTGTGAATTTGGACTCGTTATTATTTTTTGAATAAATTTTCCTATTATTTTTTTTTAGTGGAATTTTCTTACTTTTGAGATAAAAAATAATTTGAAAATCCAAATATGGCTTATCGCAGAAAAGTATTATTTATTGTAGTTGGCAAAGTGAGACTACAAGGTATGAATATTGAAAACTTGTAAAGTTTATACTTAATGCATGATTTTTGGTTCCTGGATGTCAAAAAAATTTCAACGATGAATCCAACGCGATGAAATTATTTATTTTTCTGTTTGTCGAAGGTAGTTGGAAACACTAATAAAAACTTATTAGATAGCTAGAGCTACCTATGACATTACAATTTGATTACAGAGGAGTTTCAATAGAGCTGATTTCAAATCCCACATTACTTTTTCATTTGAAATTATGGTTTTGTTGTTGCTTCTGAAATTTATACGCGGTAACTAAACGACATTAGAAAATTTATGCCAATACCGGTGTAATTTTCCGACCTCTAATACTCGTAATAACCTCACAAATCAATCATCCGAAACCCTCGGCTACGTTTTAGGTTGTTAAAAGCATTTAAAATTTATAACCGTGTAGTACGAGTGCATTTGGTTATACTGGTAATAACTGCACACCGATGCATCATTATTGTCCAACATTCGTAAATAATTCAATTTACAACGTCACGTCGCAAAAATTTTCTCATACAAGGCAAATTTTTATACTCGATCGTATCCACTGAGCATAAAACTCGACAATCCCGTACGTTTCTTCAAAAAAGCCCTAATTTTCTAAATCAATAAACCGAAAGGAAAAAGAACGATTAGAGAGGGAGGCGGTAGACCACAAGAAGGGAAGTCATTTTAGGCGACAAAATCGGCAGTCCATTAAGTGATGCGGTAAGTAATTCGTTAAAAAAGAATCGTACCTCTTATCTGAATCATTAAACGAGGTTATTAAGAACACAATCAAATTTTAATGTTACTTTTTATATTTTAATGTCTTTTTTACGAGAACGAAATATTCGCTCGGTGAGAGAGTATCATTTTAAGCGTATTTTTCACGCTTATTTCCCTGGTATAACTCGCATTTTACAATCTCTAAAACCTCGGCATCGGCAGCATATGCGCGAATAAAGGAAATTACCCCCATTTAAAGGGGGTCTTTTTTCACGGACGACCGATAAAATTATTACAATGATATTTTTACGAATATATGTATAGTTGGTAGGTATTAAAGTACGTTCGTTATACTGCCACTGTCGTCAAATTATTCGTATTTTATTCTTTTGTGAAAGATTATTTCAGTATTATTGAGGTTTTTAAATTTTGTGTTGATGATTTTTTGTGGCTTCTATCGGTTTGAGGGGGTTCTTCTCCGGTTTACGTGATTCCCCATTTTTGTGCCTTTTTAAAAATTTTCTGGATTGTATTTCAACCATATTCATAACTTGGAGGCGAGGTGAAGGTTTGTCTATTTGGCAAGAAAAATCAGAAAATATTGAAAGACCAATAGAAATATGTACCACCGTGATTATCAAAGTATTTATTACATTTTACCGTAATTATTAAAATATTAACTATAATTTACCGTAATTACCGAAACATTTACGATAATTTACCGTAATTACCGAAATATTTACGATAATTTACCGTAATTACCGAAACATTTACGGTAATTTGCCGTAATTACAGAAATATTTACAGTCATTTTTCGTAATTACCAAAATATTTATTATGATTGCGATTTACAGTAATTTACCGTAATTATCAAAATATTTATTATGATTATTACAGTAATTCACCGTAATTATTAAAATATTCACGATGATTTACAGTAATGATTGAAATATTCACGGTAATTTATCGTAATTATTAGAATATTTACGATCATTTACCATAATTGCTGAAATATTTACGGTAATTTACCGTAATTATCAAAATTTTTGCTATAACATGGTTTCTACCGGGCATGAAAATCATGAAAAACATGAAAATTGCATGAATTTTCATTTTCCCAATCCATTGGACACCATGAGTAAGCAACCCATATGTCATCACAATGAAACTGCCAAAAAAGTGCTTGAAATTTCCCAGTGATGGAAAACTGAAACTGCCACTGCAACTGAAAAAAACTGAAAGTAAAGTGAAAAATTGGAATCGAAGCTGGAATTAGAAAGTGCTGAGAACTAAGAACTGAAAATTGGAACTGGCTTTGTAATAAATTTCAGTTTCAGTTTCAGTTCCAACACAGCTTTAGTTTTCATGTCCTCTTTTGAAGTTGACACCAAAAATTTTTACAAAACGTTGAAAATTTTTAGGATGAAAAAATTTACTGAAAAATGGAACTGAAAACTGAAACTTAAACTGGTACTAAAAAATTTTGAGAACTGAAGGTGAAACTGGAACTAATATCACTTCAGTTTTCCGCATCTCTGAAATTTCAATTTCTTCTAAGACGAGCGTACGTGGAAAGGGGTGGACAAATTTGGAGCAAAAAAATTTCAAGTATCATACGGCGAGTAAACCTTGAAAATAGCAAGAATTTACATTTTTCAGATCTATCAGACTCCCAGGGAGGAAAATGAGGTGTAAATTTGTGGAAAAAATGATTGCAATAGTCGCTGGAAATTGTCCCGTTGCAAATGAATGAAACCCCATTAAATTTTCTACGACTTGGTCGTGTATCTGTTCAGAAAACTTCGTCGAACTTGTCAAATATGTACTAAGAGGATTAAAGGCTGTCTTTTAAACATTCAGAAAGACGCTGACGTATCCAGACAAGCGTAATACATCGAAGCAGGGATTTATTGCGTAACCGAGTATACGAGATGAGAAAATCTAACAGAGATGAGCTGCGAACTCGTTCGAAGTACACTGATGGGGAATTTCATTTCGAAAAAAATCGGTACGCATTAGGCACCGCAAAACGTTGAAATTTTTGTCCGAGTTGCGATGAAATTGGTCGGTCGAGCTCGGATTTATCGAAATTGCTCGCTATTGTAAAGTTTTCTAAGCGCTTGGACGATTTCCAAAGAGTTTGCTGTGTATAGCGAAGAAGTTGTCGTATTCGGGACACGGTATCTTTGATGTTTTCAAATAGAGAAGTTAATTTTTCCGTCGAATTAATTAAATTTAAAAGGGTCGCGACTCGGCAGCGAAGTGAATTTTATTGACTTGACACGCACACAACCATACACGTGGATACTCCATACTGTGTAGATGTGGTGCGTGCATTCGAGAAACAATGTATTCGTCGATGACGGTTTTGCAGACAAAGAAATACGTACGAAATGACGCTGACGCGAGCGGGTGGGCAGCAGGACCCCGGCGACGATGTTTTATAAGAAGGTTCTTTTTTACGTTCGCGTTCTTATGCCCTTGTTCTGCTCGCTAGTTTCCGCAAGCGCGGCGGCAATAAACGTAATTATTCGAAAATGTCAACTAACGTAAAAAGCTTAATATCCGAGTTATAAACTGCATTAGCTGGAATGAGCCCAAAATTTTTCTCAACCAATTTCGGAATCCTCTAGAGGCCAGATTCGCGTTCGCGTTCGTCAAACCAATGTTCGTTTCCGTCTTCGTATGTAATGTACCACGTTATGATATATCTTGGCTCTCGAAATAGTTTGACGAAGGTTATACGTCATGTTCAGCATTCGATCAATTTAAAACATTCCGTTATTTTTGGCTCGTCCCTGTCCGTTTTTTTTCTAGTTCTTTTTTTTTCACCGCGTGCGTAAATCTTCGATGAAGACTAGTTCCGCGTTGGAAGTTGGAACTAGGAATTCATTTCGTCGATCGAGCGAGTATTTTTATTTTTCAGTCTTTTTTTCCCTTGTTTCCTACGGTACCCTTTTGTTGGCTCAAACGGAGCCAAATGATTTTATACGAGCGGATTCGAACGACAATTCCGATGACCAGATTAATTAAACCCACGCCGATGCCGGTGATTTCTATCCAAGCGTGGAAATCGCGCGAGGATATTGTACTCAGACTCGATTACCGTTAAGAAAAAAATTTCCCTTCAAATTTTACATACCTGTCGGACTTGGGAAGTGTGTTTCCGCCACAGTCCAATATCAACAACGGGATTTTTTTCGAGTATCTTCATGCTTGAAAATCTGGTTTACGTTTATAATTTTCACGCTCATGTCTTCGATACGGTACACGGTGGAACGATGTGCCAGTGCTGCTGGTGACGTCAATGCCAGTAGCAGATACGAGATCGCTCGTGTATCGCCTTTTATTCGCAAATTACCTGTTGAGCTAAACAATCGCTGGATATTATCTTATCATTTAATAAACCTAACCGAGCAAGTGTAGTGGAAAAAAATATGGAAATAGGCTTCGATGGTTTTTTCCATCGTGGATCACGTGGGGTTTATCGTGTAAGCAGTGCATTTTTGGCATAAATTCGTGTGTTTGAGCTGTTGGTTTTTAAAATGAGTATTGTTTTTGACAGGATTAGTGATTACTCGAGAAAGTTGATTGAATTTTTTGTTGCGAATTTTTTTTTAGATTTTACCCTGAGAAAGAAAGCTGTTTCAGCAGTGTTTTTAAGAAAGGTATCCCAAATCAATATGAAATTTTCAGTCGAAACAAAAATTAATGGAGAGTGCATCAGAAACGAACCTCAAAACCAAAATTTTAAATACTCAAATTCATTTATTAAATTTTGACAAATTTTTGAAATTTTAAAATTACCTCATCTTTCTGCAAGATATGAAAATTTAGTCCTATTAACGGAAAAAGCTCAGAGTATGGTTGGATTGGGGTTGAATTTGGCCCTTGGCACTTTTGTGCTCCTATACACCTCAAGCGGTGTATATTATGATTGGAAAAAAAAATTTCATAAAAATTTTTGGACACTTACTCCCTTTTGGAGTTATTGCCGTTTTATCGTATTACCTATTTTCAAGAATTTCTAATTTCAACGAAAGTGAGGGAAATTTTCTGTTCTTTGGTACAAAGTCAGATCTCGTAGAGATGTATTCATGATAATTGTTTCAATAATTTTGGAGCACTTAGTGTTTTTTCAGCTATTTGAATTTTTCAGTTGTAAAAAACACCTAAGCGAAAAGCGACTACCCTATAGAAAAATAACTTGATTTTGGCCATTTTTTTGAACTAAGGGCTGAACATTACAAAAAACCTTACAGAAATGTTGTAATTTTAGCAAATTTTTCATATTTTGGGTGTTTTTTGCAGAAAGAAATGATTAAATGAAGGAAAAAACCTACCATGTTTGTATTTTGCAAGTCAAATTACCCTGATGAACACCCTTTTTGCAATTGTTTTGCTTGAAGTTTCGAAATAAATAGGTATCTACTTGTTTTCATTTTGAAAAAATGAATTTCGAGACCTTGCATAAAACAATCGCGAAAAGGGTGTTATTCGGAGTATTTTGACCTGTTGAACACGAATATGGGATTGGTGTTTTCATTTGGTCATTTCTTCCCCGAAAATTCGCCATTTTAAAGTTTTAATTGGGTCTCTTGAGCAAGAAAATTGAAATGTATAATAAATACTTGATGCGATATTCTTATTCTATGATGCAACCCCCGAAGTAGAAAGCTGAAGGTTGGTAGATGTAGATACCCTATTTTTGACCTCTCGAATCGATTTGGAAGCGATTTAGAGACGTTTCGAAGCCTGTATATTTTTATTTTGTTAATCAGTAATCCTCCTACGAATAATATTTTTGTTTTATGCATCGTTGTCTAATTGTGTATTTTATTTCATTTGTTTCAGGTAAGATTTGAAGTTCAACCATAAAAGTAATGAAGGAAATGTCAAAATAAGTAAGAGTCATTCTGTTTCTATACAATTTTTTCTTCAATTTGCAAAATTTTCTCAACTTTTTTTTTGAAAAATTATGAAAATCATTTGTCTACCATTCAAGTTTTTATTTTTTCAACATTTTGGACTCCTACCTACTTCATCTCCCTTGCTTGCATGGAAAGGAGATTTTGACTGAAACCAGAGCAATTTTTTCTTTTTTGAACTTCAACGATTACATAGGCATTTCATCTAATAGGAACCCTCATGACTGCTTACCAAAGATTTTAACAGAACTGCTCGAGTCCTATCATTGATCACAAGTACTGCCCCAGTGGAATTTTGATCCGTATTAAAATTTTGAAAATAATTAATGTGTATTTAGAAGTTATTTTTTAAATTTTCTTTTCCAACTCCTTCAGTACTTTAATGATGAGTAAAAATGTGTATAATTTTTTTATCATCTAAATTTTCAATGATGTGGTACTTGAATCAGGGGCTACACCTCAAACCCACTGATCAAAAATCTTGGAAGACAGTTATCGAGAGTCCATTGTAAAATAGAAGAAATCTTTTTGTAAAATTAGAATTTTATTATTATGATCGTTGTTTTTTTTTTCAATCAAAGTTGAATATGAAAAAAGTTGTGCAATTTTTGAAAGATTGTATTAAAGGTTGAATGAAAAATGAGCCCAGCCAAATTTCTTTTGAACCTCCCCTCCCTCCCCCCAAAAAACCCTTCGAAGTTCTGGTATAAGTCAAACAATCTCATGTAACTTTCATTTTTTATAACTTCTCCTCTCACCTCTCAAAAAATAAAAGTTGGGATATGAGGATTGTAGTGGTGGGCTTAGGAAAGGGGGAAGGGTCATATTTGTATTTATTCACTCAAGCGTTCAAGTTGAAAAAATTGATCTTATGGTTTTTAAATTTTAAAAAGTTCTTCAAAAGTTTTGTTTTTTGGTTTCTAAATTTTATTGAACATGTTGTGAATAAAATTGAAATTTTGATACAAATCTCAGTTTCGGTACCTAATTTTGTTCTGAAAAAAGTCGCCAATATGTTTATTTTTTGGAAAAATCCTATCAGAATGCCCATAGTTTTTAGCCAGAAATCACTTTGAAAGTTGGTAGAATTTGAAAATTTTTGGAAAATAGATCTCTTCTTTTTTAAATAGCGGAGGAGAAACTTCGGCTCGAATATTAATTCAAAGCGTTACGCTGCAACGCGTGAAAAACGGTAACTTCGGAAATCACAGCTGATCTAAGCGAAGCGTTACACGATCTCGTCGCGATGGAAATCGATCCATCGGATCGGGTCGCTGGTACAACAGTAGTACGAGAACTCGTAGTAGGTGACTTAACCATTACTCTTGGCAGCCTGTTGATGAGATGAGGAATGATACGATACGCCTGAGCAAAGCGCAAATCGCACCTTGACAGTCGTTCGTGCGTAACGGGGAAGTAATAAGCGACGTCGGCGAGGTGCGGGACGATGTACTCGTTGTCGTTGTAATGAAGATTAAACCCGTTTTATTGTGGATACATTTTAAGCGTATTTATGCGCTATATACGAGAAGTTTATAGGTTAGCAGGTCTTCCAGCTTGTTAACAAGATCTAAAGGCTATTGGCTGTGAGGAATATGAATATGAGCGAGTAAACGGTGCTGTTGTGAATAGTTCTAATGTACACTACAAGATGTGGAAAAGAGTGAAAAAAACCAGCTTCGTAAGAACGCACGCACATGTCAAATTGTGGCAGTTCAAGTGTCATAAATGACACACGCGATAACGTTCGCTAATGTATGCGATTTCTATCTCCCTCTTTGGTACCTTTTCCTATCATTTTTCAACATTTTACTTCGTTTTACAACTATTTTAATTAGAGTGCTAGTTCCTTTAGTGTTTATGGGTTCTGCGAGTCGGCGTTTTTTTTTCGCAGCGCGATGGATGAGCTTTCGCTTTAAGAGATAATCAACGAAGTGCAGTGGGCTTCCCAAAAATTTCTAGATCTCTAATCCAACTGAAGTCTGATCTAGAGGTCCTCGAAGTTGAATCGTTTTCAAAATAACGAAGTTTTCCGATCATATCATTTCGAAAATTTCCACACGAGTTCTTGAACCGCTGCACTCAAAACATGCGATAGAAGTTTTTACTCCTCCCCGAACCGGAATTAGCTCGATTTAATATCACTTTTATCAAGCTACCAGCAGTTTGAAAAAAAATTATATATAAATGTTTTTTATGATATTTCGAACAGTTTTTGATTTTTTACGAGCGGATGAAACTTCGTACGAGAAATTTGATTAGCAAATGTTTTAGAGAGTTTGACAAGTAGTGAAATTAGTGACAGTTTAGTGATTTTTTGGCCATTTTCATATGGGTAGAAGTGGTGAAAAGATGAAAAAAGTTCAGAATAACGATAAATTTGGCTTCTTTGATAACTAAAACGTGAAAAAAATTAGCTTTTGCGGGTCCTTTGCAAAAAAATTCCACCCTTATTTCACTCGAGGCTTTAATAATTTGGTAAGTGAATTGACGAAACACATCCTCATCAATTTTTTATTTATTTACGATTACGTAAGGTACCTATCTAAGTAGAAAATCACAACATGAGTCTAAATTCTCAAGTACTTGTACAGAGGAAGAAATGTCTGAAAATTTTCAAAAATGATTTCAAGCCGAATTTTCGCACTGGATAGTAGATCTCTGAAAATTTTCTGAAATCTGGTGATCTTTAAGACTTGTTCGTCATTATTAGAAAAAAAAAGTAAAAAATGAACTTTTTTTGGTAAAATCATCTTTGAAAAGTTGTTCAGAACTTCTGATGGGAGAGGAGGGGATATTCCAAGCCAAAGGGTAATTTCGATCCGAAACAAAAAACAACAATAATTGAAAGCACTCCGTGAAAGAATTTCGTATCCGAAATTTCTGATGCTAAAATTCATTTTTTGATTTTTTGTGAATTTTTGAAGTTACAAAATTTATTTCATCGCTCTCCAAAATATGCAATATGAAACATTGATTCTGACAATAAAAAAGATTGGAATTTGGTATATTATGGCACTGGTTTCAAGACGTTTCGGAATCTCCAGAAAATTTTGGAATTTTCCAGAACTAAGCTTATAAAATTGGTTCTTATAAACTTTTGCCCATATAACCGCGGATTACCCATATTAGTAATTGATGAACCCCCTTAGCTCAATATTTTTCTGAAATAGGGAGCTCAAATTTTTTTCAGGAGATCCTTCACTCAAGTTGAGTCAACTCGCCAATTTTTATCCGAATCCAAAAATTTTTCGACCCCCTTTCCCATGTTCAATCCCCCTTTGATAATGTAGGTAGTCGTTCGTCACCTCATGCTCATATACCGCAAACTCTTCAACCCCCTTTCGCACGATGCGATACAATATGAAGCACATAGCGAATGTAAATCATTGTCTTCTACTTCGATAAAAGTTATTTATATTCTACGCCGTCGTAACTTTCAAACTATAACTTCCGTATCTAAATTACTCGCAGTATTTGAAAACTCTTACATTCGTTTCTCGCTCCACTCTTACTCATTATCAATTTTTAATTCGGTCGCCGCGCCGAGCAATTTCGCCGGTACCCTATTTTCTTTGTTCGACTGGAAAGACGATCTAGAAGGAAAAAAGGCGACGACTTGGCCGCCGTTGCGGTGCAAAGCTTACACGGTAATGGCTTTTACCGTAGCCGCGTAAACATCGTACACACCGGCTCGAGGAAATAGATAGTATTGTAATCTTCACTTTGTTGACGTTTCCTGGACATTGTCCGTATACATTTTCACAAAATGCATTAACTCGCCTTGGTCGTAGTCGTCGTCAAATATAAATACTCTCTCGCTGTCATCATCTCTCTCGAGCGTACCTACGTAACAGGACAACGACCCAAGTCCACGGTCAAACAGAGCCGCAGGTATTAGCCGAGGCTGTTGCTATTTCTGGCTGCAAAGGAAATTACTTTCCTTAGGAATAAAGCACCTATCTAACGCAACGCGTGAATTAGAAAACAACTCGGGCGAATATGGATTTTCTATATCTCTATAGCAGTTTTCCTTCTTCCAGTAACTTGTCGATTCGAATCCGACTTCGGTTGGTGTTTTTTTCCTTTTGTTTGAACGCGTGTTTCGAACGATGAAAAAGTACCTACACTTATTCTGTCTTTGCAAAGTTTCGCCAACTCGTATCTGCTCCAATACAAGTCTACTGCAGCAGATATTGAAGTTAACTCGAATACAAGTTGTTATATCGAAGAAAACCGTACGCTCTTGCTCGGGTACTTTTTCTCACTATATTGTAGCAAAAGTTTAATTAATATCCGAACACGATTATCCGAGTGTAAAAAATTGCTATTTCACTCGTTCGACGATATATACTGTAAAAACCGAGAACAATTTTGAAATTAATCGTTCCTCGGACCCTTCTCTCCCCCCTTCACCCCCCTCGAACACGAATCCTGAAACGTTTCGATTCTGTGCGTGTGTTTGTGTGTGTGTGAGTTTGGTTTTCGTTATGGAACTTTTATGGAGTATTGAGGGAATGTTTTCAACGGTTTGTTATTGATTTATTATTCCAAGTTGGTATTTTTAGGTAATAGGTGTACGGCGACGTTATCGGTCGTCGTCGACATTTCAAATTACATCGACGCGTTTATACGTGGAACCTTTAAATTTTTACAATCGCCAATTGATTAATTCGCGCGTACGTACGCCATGGTATCGTATCTATCTCTTAAATGTGATGTTCTCCCGCTCTCGTTCTCCTGCCCTGGTGTAATGGTCTGACGCGACGTCGACTCTCACTCGATACTATAAATAAAAAGGGTAGTTGACGATACGACGATGCGGCGGTTCCTCTCTGTGTTGTAATTAATACACGTATATGTTATTTATGGAGTTTTTCGAATATTCGATTCGGTGGTATTTTCGTATCCGTATGTAATGTGTAGCCGTATTTGAATGAGAGGTATAAGTACCAACTCTTGAGTAAAATTTTGAATCGAAACGAAAAAATATCGAAAGTTCATTATAACAGAACCCCATATTCAAAATTTCAGGTGCTGAACAGCATTTCTCAAATTTTGGCGAATTTTTGAAATTACAAAATTACCTAGATAAAATAAATGAAAAAAATACAAATTGGTATATACCCCTTTTTTGACCTCTCGAATCGATTGGAAGCGCTTTCGAGGCATTTCGGAGCCTCCAGAAGACTTTGGAATTGTCCAACACAGCACAGTAGACCGAAAGGGCAAAATACCTGTTCATCAAGTTTTACCTATTCTTATATGAAATGATCCCAAGAACGAGAAAAAGTTCATTCACCACACTATCTTTACGCACTGAATTTTGAATTTTCAAAATTTTTTCTCTCAACCCTCAAGCAGGGCAGTACTAACACCAGATATGGAGAAAATTGAAAAAAATCGACATGGATATGAAATTCAAGGATTTTTGAGACAAGGATTTCGAATTTGGGATTATTTTTTCTCTCAATTCTCAAGGAGGGCAGTACCATGGGAAAAAATTTAAAAAAAATTCGATATGGGTAAGAAATTCTGTGGTTTTCAACACGAGAATTTCGAATTTAAGGATACGTATTTCGTCTTACAATCCTTCAGAGGAGAAGCTAACATCAAATTTTGAAAATATTGAAAAATTGATGTGTTTAGTTGGCATTTTTCAATTGCTAAATTGTTGAATAACTGAAAAATGGACATTTTGGACAATAAAACTGATAAACATCGTTTTATCCACATTTCAAAACACAATTTCATGCGATTAATTTTTTGGTTCAGAGCGACCCAAGAAACTTTTGACCTATTCGGTCCACTGTGCAATTAGAGAGAATCCCATAAAAATGGTCCATATATGAACTTTAACACCTGTAATCGCAAATTATCCATATTAACCGCACCAATTTGATCGGTTAAACCACAATTTTCTAAAATTCATGATTTCTAGTTGAAATTCGTTTCTTCGAGGAAAATATTATGCCAAAAAGTTCAAATTTCATTTTGAAGTTTCGAATTTTGGAAAACTGTGCTTTTTTGATCAAATCGGTCACAATTATGGGTAATCCATGATTATAAATTGAAGTCAAAGTTCATATGGACCATTTTTATGGTATTACCTCCAGTTCTGGAATCACAAAAAATTTTCTGGAGGCTCCAAAACATCTCAAATTCCAATCGATTCGGTAGGTCGGAAATGGGATATCTATCAAATTTCAGCAATGTTCGTTGATTAGATCTAATTTTCATATTTTACGAGAAGATGAAATGATTTTTAATTTCAAAAATTCGTCAAAATTCGACAAATGAACTTCGACTCCTGATATTTTGGATACACTTTTTTCCCCTTTAATATGATGTACTTTCAATTTATTTTTACGTCGGCCTAAAATTTTGCTTCAAGTTATAGGATACCTCTGTAGTTAGGGCATAATATGCATATTAAGTTTATGAGTATCACATGTTCCAAACGTACGAATATATTGCACAGATGAGAGAATATGTATGGCGACCTTGACTTCGCATTTAATGATGTTAATTACGTCAATATACATAGAATGATGGTACAGTTTTTAAAAACGATGAACGGTGTAGTGGTGAGTTCATAATACGAGCTAGACAACCTATAGCAAAGACAGTACATGTTTTTCAAGTATTGTTACGTACACGTAAACGAATCGTTTATTTTCGAAACGATATTTGTGAATTCGAATTCGTCTCTTTGGAAGAGATCTGGTGTCTGTTTTTTTGAAAATGAAATGTTTTCGATGATTTTTGAACAACCATGGCTTGAATATTTTCAAAAAATTGATACCAGATCTTTTTAAATGGATGTGTTCAAATCTTGTAGTTTTGTTTTGGGAATAAAATTACTTTTATTCAGATACGTAGACGTACCTAACCTATTAGTTCTGTAATGTATTTTGAGATCCAATGTTTTGGCGAGATTGATCGAAGTGATAAGCAATTTTTTTCTCTAAATTTCTCGATTAAATTTGATTTAAAAATTTTAAGTATGTGGTAGTAACAAAAATCAACTTGAAGTAAAGTTTTTAAAATTCAAATTTCCGCAAAATATCTAACCTTGAGAAATTTTAAATAATTTTTTTAAAAATATATGCAAAATATGTATAACTGGGGTGGCCTTATAATTCGGAAAAAATATTCAAGTTTGCACTTCGCGAAGACAGTGCATGAGAAGACAATTTTTTTTAAAGAATAGTTTTTCCTAAAGAATAAATATATACCTTAGAGAAATAATTATCAAAAAATATTTTTTGGTACGTAGGTAATAAGTATAATTGAATTTTTTGTTGATTTTTTTTTGCAGTCAATCATAAAAGTAGCAAAAAAAATTAGTAAAGCATTTCAATTAATTTTTATACCTAGGTATTTATTTTGAATGATTGCGTATAACAATTTTCTAGTTGAATATGAACTAGCGATGGGGTTTTCCATTTGGTCATTTCTTATTTAAAAATTTGTGGTTTTCAAGTTAGAATCGACTGTTATGAACGAAAAAATCGCTCGTGTTGTTATAAAATTAACCACACAGGAGCAGAATGAGATTAATATATGACTTGTAATTTTTATAATTCACCATTTTCATGATAAATTCGAAAATTTTGAATTTAAACGAAGTTCTAAAGATGGGGAGGGGGAAGGCAAGAGAAAACAGTGGGTTGGGTAGAAGAGGAGAAGAAGGAGGTATGGGTATTAAAACAAGCAGAAAGATTGGCATAAAAAATAATGGTTTGTTTATTTTCAATTTTTCACTGAAGTAGGTGATGCATATTTTTTAAAATTTTATCGATTTTTTTTCTTGCATGAATTTACAAATACGTAAAATTGAAATTGAGAAATTTTTACAAATCTAAAATGAAGAACTTTGAAGGAGATGATTATAGTGGTAATCAGAAGTTGTAGGGAGAATCCTTTTAAAATTCTTGTAAAAATTCCAAAATCCGCTTTTTGATTCTAATTCTTCCATATTTTGTTAGATAAACATTGGTCTTGAACTATCTGAAAAATTTCTAAATTATTTGAACATGTTTTACAACCCAAAAGTAGTCAGAAATTGTCTATTTTCAAATTCAATTTTTTTAAATTGAGCTGTAATTCTTTGGAGGGGGAGGGGGTCTTCTGATTTTTTAAAAAAATTATATGAATTTTCTTTCAATTTTGTACCAGACCAAATTCCTAAGGAAATTTTCAAATTTTGTTACGGACCTTTTATTTTTTTTTTGTAATTTATCTGGCCCGATGAAAAATCGACGATATAAAAAAGTTCGAGAAAAAATAGCCTTCTATAGAGATTACCTCAACCAATTAAACTTATAATTCAAACTTCATAATCAGTACTTAATGCTCGAATTCATCGATGGCAATGAATTTAATCAATTCCTGACGCACGCACACTTTTTCTTCCTCAAAATAAAAAATAAGCGGCTCGAAGTCAAAGTCGGAAGCGCGTTCGGCAAACCGAACATGTCAACATCGATCTATTCTTCTTTGTGAAATTCAAACGAGGACGACAGGTATGTTCGTATTGCGAGAACAGCACCCAGAACACGTGATGTTTAATTACGGTCGTAGAATAATTAAAAGTACGCCACCTGGTTACAGGCTGAGCTTACTCTTCGACTGGTTTAGATAACCGCGTGCCATGTCGTCGTCGATATGTGTAGTTCGCTATAAACAGAGAAAAAAAAAGAGAAAAAAATCAATAACCTATTAGCGTTACAACGATTAATTTTCTTCGGATCGCGATCTTGTAAGAGAAGGTGATAAATCAAGCATATACAAATGTGTTTTTTTTCTGCACCTTTTCAACGTGATATACATACTTACATAGCTATGTTTATGGATTACGTTACACAGATACTTGTATTCCGATTCGGGGGTGATCGAAAATATGTATCTTCCTGGGCTGTTATCAATTTGCTTATTGACGAGAGCAATAATTAGTATACCACTAGCATCCTTACCAGAACGTACCTATGTAACCTTATAGTAGAACACGTTCAGATTGTAATTAATGATTTATGCGTGTTCTTCGCCGTTTGCTCGATTATATCGTCGACTCTCGTAAATTATTTATCGTGCCATTCGCAGCGCCCATGCTGATACCATAAAGTGTAACTTTTCGAATTATAACTTTACGTTGTAGGTATACTAGGTAGTAGGTACATAGGACGAGTCAGCGACTGACGAAGAGAGAAAGACGCTGAAGGTGCTATGTAGGTACTTTTAATTATCAACTTGTTTCAACTCTTCGTCGTCGTCGACGTCGACGCGACGCTTTATAATACTAATACAATGCGACGACTTGTAGACTTATTAAAATTTCACGCGCGATTTTAATTTCGCGCGATATTAACGAGACATATTCGAGCAGCGAAACTTTTCCAAACTATTACTTTGCTATATTGGCGTAAACTAACGCGTCTCTGAGCTCTTTACCTAGCTGTGTAACCGCAATAGCCGTGATTTCGTTTACCATCGTTTTCCTGCTTATGGGATGAGGTTTAGCTCATCGTTAGTGTGCCAAGAAGGTTTTACTACTGAATCTGTGTTACTTTCAAAGATCTCCTGTTTAAGGATATTGATGTTCATAACAACGTGTAATGAGTTATTTACACGATGGATGCATATTATTGGCAATCTTGGAAATTTGAAGAGAGATGTTTTTTTTTTCCAAAAAATTTGAACCGAAATTTATTTCTTTGTATTATACGAATGAATGATACCGCACAAATTGAGAAAAATTCAGTTTTATGTTTTTTTTTTTTTACCAAATTGCAAAATTAAAGGAGCTGGAAATCTTGTGTCAATCCCCCCTCCCCTCCAAAAAAATCAACTACGATATTGAATCTTTTTTTGAAGAACTAACAACTTCCTTTGCAACCGTTTTTATGTAAGCCTGGGTATAGAACCCGAAATCATCATTTTCCACAAAAAGTACGAATTTTTCACAGTTTCCTTTTAATTTTTGAACCAAAGAATTGCTTTCAGATCATTTTTCAACTTCAATTTTTTATGGAACTTCAACATAAATTCGGATTGGAATAAAAGACACAAATTCGAATCAAACATCCAATACAAATAAGCCAATAAAACAATGGTTCAGGTTCAAATAAATAAGAAATATCAAAATTTAGATCAAAATGAAAACGATCCGGCAAATGATGTCAAAATTAGAATATTTACGATAATTTACAGTAATTACTGAAGTATTTACGGTAATTTACCGTAATTATCAGAATATTTGCGGTAATTTATCGCAATTCTTGAGATATTTACTATAGTTTACCGTAATTATTGAAATATTTACAACAATTCAATGTAATTACCGAAACATTTACGGTAATTTACCGTAATTACAGAATATTTGCGGTAAGTTACCGTAATTACTGAACATTTACGGTAATTTACCGTAATTACAGAATATTTGCGGTAAGTTACCGTAATTACTGAACATTTACGGTAATTTACCACAATTATTGAAATATTTACGGTAAATTACTGTAATTATTGGAATGTTTACAACAATTCTATGTAAGTACTGAAACATTTACGGTAATTTACCGTAATAACTGAACATTTACGGTAATTTGCCATAATTATTGAAATAATTACCACAATTCACAGTAATTTACCATACTTAAGTACTGAAATATTTATTTTTACCATAACATGGTGTCTACCGGGCATCACACTCATAAAAAAATCGAAAATGTCATGAATTTTCATTTTCTTAATCCAGTAACCCCCCCCCCCCCCTGTCTCAGGCTTGACAATACCAAAAAAATCATGGGATGAATATTGGAATGAAAATGCATGCAAAGTTCATCCTCGGCTCAAAAAATTGGAAAATTTGAGATGAATCATCCCAGGCTTGAAAATATTGATGAACAAAATCACGGGATGAATTCTGAGATGAAAATTCGGCTCCAAAGTCTTGACGTCATAGTCACGTGATGAGCGGATTGTTTACGTTGATATGATAATGTAAAGGTGAATCATGTAGAATAAATGATGTCGTTTTTTAAAGGTTTTGCAAAATTGGTGAACTTCTGAGGAATGTTTATATGAAGTTTTTTGTAGAGGAGAAAATTCTGTACAAAACGTAAGTTGTTTCATCTCGATTGGTTGTATAGTTTCTGAGAAATGATAGAAAAATGTTGATCTTCTATCACCTCTCACGAAGATTTTCCATCATTTCTCAAAAACTACACAACCAATCGAAATGAAACAACTTACATTTTGTACAGAATTTTCTCCTCTACAAAAAACTTCATATAAACGTTCCTCAGAAATTCACCAATTTTGCATAACTTTCGAAAAACTACATTTTGTAATGTATTTTTCTCCATTATTCACCTTTACATCTTATCATCAGTGTTACCAAATAGCTAAATGAGCGAAAAATCGGCCGATTATGACGTCATACTTTGGAGCCGAATTCATTCCAAGTTCATCCTAGGCATAAAATTTTTAAAATCAACTTGGGACGAATGTTGTGATGAAAATCCATCCATATTTTATCCCACGCTCAAAAATTTAAGGATCATGCTTGGGAAGAAATTATGAGGTGTAGAATCTGTGCTTTTCTCGTCACTTTTTTTTCATCATGGTTTTAAAATTTGTTTTATCTAGTTTCCTGAAAAGAGTAAATTTTGAGCTTCCAAATTTTTGTAGCGTAGCGTTTAGAATTTTTAAAATCATCAGTAACCTAAGGTCAACTAAAACCGTTGTTCCGTACTAAAATCTTCGATTCTACATATCATTACCTTCAAGTTCAACTTCCGAATTTTGATAACCTGGCTCGACTTAGTATCATCTGAGAGTTCGCCATTACTTGACATTACCTTCTTATGGCCAAAATTTCTGTCGAAAATGAACCGAGTTTCAAAACAATCTGCCAAGTTTTCAATTTAATGAACTTTCAAAAACAGATTTAAAACATGCGGCTGACATTTAGGGTAAAATTACGCGACAGTTAATGCGTATTTAGGGGCCTAAATTTGTATAAATAGACGTAATTTGCGTACACGTACACAATATTCGATAATCATAACTTGATAACTCGACGAATATTCGTTTCATTTTTATTTTTTCCAACGAAGGAAAAAAATAACTGAAATCCAAAGTTTCATCTGCACCGGCCTGAATTATCGAAGAAATCCCCGGTCTCGTTAATTTCCGCACAGTAGCTACAAATTTTGCCTTCGCTGTATCGCAGTCAGCAAACTGTAATAAAATCCTCGTATACGATTTTATGTCTCGCGGGTCTGAAAAAAAAAGAAGACAAAAGACCGAAATAAATTAAACCCATCCTTTTCTTATTTCCTATCGGTAAAGGATGGTGCTGTTATAAGAAAAAAAATGAATAACACGAAAACCAGAATTTATATGAATAATGTATTCACTGTGCATCTGACCGTATCGTGTGTGCAACCCGAGCGACCATATTACGCGCCTACTTGAAAAAAAGTATAGAATTTTGCTTCTTTTTGATGATATCCGTATAGAATAAACCGCTGGTGTACAAATAAAGAGGCAAATCGTACGAAGGAAATGTCCTTGTAGTGCGTAAAATATGGTAAAAAGAGAGAAGATAATTCAAAAATTTTTGACGTAAATGGTCTTTTCGTGTTACGTACGCGAGCACGAATATGTACCGGTAATTACGAAAACCAGTTAAATTGATGCTAGTAGAATACACAAAGTATTAATGGCAGGCTAAAGAGGATATTCAGTATCGGGTGACCGCCTTCTTCAAACTCCATGTAAAGAGTAAGTTGAAGTACATAACAAGTACACTTACATTTGAATAATCAACTCAAACCGTCACTCGTTCCGTATAATTTACTTTTTCTGATATATCAATTAAGATTCGGTTAGGAAAATTACTCTGTGTTACATTGTTTTTCAATCCGTTACATGGTACATGGCGCAACCATATGCTCCCCTCCCCTTTCATCCTTAACCTCAACTTTTCGATATCAATATTTGTACCGTGTTCGATGACGTGTATTCACATGATTTTGTTTTTGATCCGAGATTTATCGGGAGTTTGACTTTTTCTAAGGATACTCGAGTCTCTTCCCTATATCATCGAAAAATTGAAATATTTTTAGGCTTAAAAGATTAATTCAGATTTTAAAGAGAAAGAGCAATATTCGAATCAAATGCCCAATAGAAATAAGCCTGAAAACGATGGCTCAAATTCAAATGAGATACATTAAAATTTAGATCAAAATAAAAATGATCAGGCAAATGATGTCAAAATTAGAAAATTTGCCGTAATTTTAATTATTAAAATATTTACGGTAATTTACCATCATTACTGAAATATTTACGGTAATTATTGCTATATTTACGATAATTTACAGTAATCATTTGAATATTTGCGGTAATTTACCGTAATTACTGATGTATTTACGGTAATTTACCGTAATTACTGAAATATTTACGGTAATTTACCGTAATTACTGAAATATTTACGGTAATTTACCGTAATTACTGAAATATTTACTGTAATTTACCGCAATTACTGGAATATTTACGGTAATTTACCGTAATTACTGAAATATTTACGGTAATTATTGCTATATTTACGATAATTTACAGTAATCATTTGAATATTTGCGGTAATTTACCGTAATTACTGATGTATTTACGGTAATTTACCGTAATTACTGAAACATTTACGGTAATTTACCGTAATTACTGAAACATTTACGGTAATCTACCGTAATTACTGAAATATTTACGGTAATTTACCGCAATTACTGGAATATTTACGGTAATTTACCGTAATTACCGGAATATTTACGGTAATTTACCGTAATTACTGATGTATTTGCGGTAATTTACCGTAATTACTGATATATTTACGGTAATCATTTAAATTTTTACTGTGACATGGTACCTACTACCTACGAGGAATGAAAACCGTGAAAAATATAAAAATAGCTTGAATTTTCATTTTCTCCATCCAATAGTCACCCTGACACAAATTTCATTTGCATTTCTTATTCTAAAGAATTTTTTTTATCTGGAACCAAAAATAGCAATCAACTTGGTCGATAAAATTAAAATTTTAGAATCTTTGTTTTTTTTTCGAGGGGGGGGGGATTTTGAATGAACCAAGAACTGCTGTTGTCTTACAGAAGAATATTTTCTATGTATTATCCATTCGATTACCAGCAGTCAATAATACAGAGCATAATTTTGATTCACCCTATACTTCTGTTGAACCTAGAAGCATAAATATCACATACATTACACCATCGTTTGAACATAATTTCCTACTATGTATAATACGTATGTAAATTGTAAACTGGCGACCACATATACTTGAAAAATGGCATTGATTTCGCTCTTGTGTATCTACAAATTTACAATACACTACGGGAACCTTTGATTTGCAATTTTTCCGTATATCTTGAACATCTTCCAACGTAATAAATTCGATAAAGGAATAGAAATTATTGAAAATTTTCGCTCCTCTTTCTTCCTTTACGGACGTCGAGTCGCGTCGCTGCAATAAAATAACATTTCCGGTTTTGGCAGCGGGCCAATTTTTTTTCTCATTTTGTTCAATTTGATAAATTTTTCAAGGCCGTCAACGAATCAGGTTGCAAATATTGCGACGACCTGCTGTGCTGCGCTCTACACTGTGCCACATTCGCCCCAATCTCATTACACAGTTGTCAATTGTTCTGCATCGACTTTCAACGACACAGCGGCGGGTTAAATAGGCGAAAAAAAAACATCGAAATTGAAATATCGAGTACCTTAAAAATGAGCAATCCGCGTAAACGGACTTTCGCAGCGATTAATTCATACCTAGTCGACGATGATTTATGGTTTCAGCATTATTAGCGTTAAAATTACGTTCGCGAAAATTCAAAAAATGAAAAAAAAAAAAACTGAAAACGCTTCACAGCACATTGCGGCATCGGTGCGAGGAAAGATGAAACGATAATTTATTTTTCGAAAATTAATCTCATCGTTTTACTAATTACATAAAGCCGGTTAATTAATTAAAAATTGGCAGCTGTAGCGTCCCCCGCGTACCCTCGCGCAGTACCGTGCCAATTATTGTTTACGTAGCCTATTCGCCCTGATATGCGCGCGCATCGCCGCACCGCTTCCTTCATCCATCTCGAGCTACACGTACAATTACGAAATTACGTGCGTTTGTTTTAATTACCATTTAACATGTGCATTAAGATGATTGATAATGTGCGCGGTCATTATACCGCGTGTAGAAAGCTGCGAATTGACATTATTATGTCGTGTTCTACTCTATAGTTTCGATTAACCCCTTCGTTTAGGCGTTTTTTTGTAGATAGTGATCTCGTAGTGTTCATTCTCTGGAAATCCTGGAAAATTCGGAATATTTTGTTAATCTGAAAAAGTCGGGAAATTTTGGAATTTTCACTGGGATTTTTTAAAAAATTTGAGTGTCAAATAATGAATTCTCGGACTGCGATATTTAAAATTTTTAGAAGAGGGAGAGGAAATTTTAGAAAACGGTGATGTAATTGTATCTAATGACAAAAACGATGAAATGTAGTAATTTTTAGACACCACTAATTAAATACTTATTAGTCCTATAACTTATGAATATGGTGAAAAAAAGGTGGGAGGTGTTATTTTCCATGGCTTGAAAGAGGCGATTGTTCGAAAAGATTCTTGTTTCGTTATTTTAATTTCTTGAAAATTTTTTTCCCAGCACCACTCTTTCGACTTTGAAATTATCTTTCAATTATTCTAGTTGAAAGGTTATTTTATACTGAAACAAGACAAAAATGAAGTCGGGTCTTCCGATTTCACTCCAATTTATTTGTGAGTTTCTTCACGACGATCATTTTTTTCTAACCCTCAAAGGCCTCATTGGTGCCCCTAGTGCCCCCGTAGCCCTCAATTTTGGAGAAGTATGTTGAAAAATTAAAATGATGTGTGACATATATTTTGTCACTTAAGGCAAAAATTTGTGAAACTTCGTGCCATTTTTTTTCTTTCTTCATTTGAGCCCATTTTTAGCGGACTTCCCGCTCTAGCGGGAATCCGCTATTGCAATCATAGTGGTTTTTTTATTTATTTGTTGAAGCCTTTTCGTTCTGACGCGATTTCTCTCGTTATACTGAACTGATCGGGCTGAAATTTTTGCAGTAGGTGTAAATTATGTAGAGGAAAAGCTGATTAGATTTTGGTGCAATTCTGTACAGCGAAAGCTGAGCTTTTCAACTTTTAAGCTCAATTTTGGTA
Source organism: Pseudococcus jackbeardsleyi (assembly GCA_038380155.1). Lineage (NCBI taxonomy): Eukaryota > Metazoa > Arthropoda > Insecta > Hemiptera > Pseudococcidae > Pseudococcus > Pseudococcus jackbeardsleyi. The sequence goes on from CM076240.1 coordinate 3,162,677, forward strand.
CATTTTTTCTGACGCGATAACTCACGTTAGAGTTGACCAATCGACTTGAAATTTTTATGGTGATTAGAATGTATATAGGTGAAGAGCTGATTAAATTTTGAAGTCGATCCGAGCTTTGAAAGCTGAGCTTTTCGACTTTAAAGTTTATTCAGTTTTTCAAAAATATCTCACAAACGGTGCATCGTAGAGAAAAACGAAGGTCATTTTGATGGTCAGGAATTTCAAGCTCTACAACTTTGGTTCTCATGAATTTTTCTTGAAAGCTCACTGTTTACGAGATAATTGAGCTCAAAGTTTGAAGGCTTGTGATTGGTTGGTTTCTATTACTTTTTTGTTTTCTTTATTCGACTGATTTTTTGAAAATATCTCACGAACGGTGGACTGTAGAAAAAAACGGAGGGCATTTTGATAGTCAGGAATTTCAAGCTCTACAACTTTGGTTCTCATGAATTTTTCTTGAAAGCTCACCGTTCTTGAGAAAATTAAGTTCAAAGTTTGTAGGTCTGTGATTGGTCAATTCTTGTTATTGTTTTCTTCATAAAACTAATTTCATACAGTGTTGCCAATAATAAATTCGTTTTCAAATGATTCAATTGAATGAATCAGTCGTTCGTTAACGATTTATTCGAATGAATCAGTCATTCGTGAATGATTCGTTAAATTGAAGCAGTTGTTCGCGAACGATTTGTTCGATTGAATCAGTCATTCGTGAATGATTGGATCAGTTGTTCGCGAACGATTTGTTTGATTGAATCAGTCGTTCGCGAACGATTTGTTTGATTGGATCAGTCGTTCGCGAACGATTTGTTTGATTGGATCAGTCGTTCGCGAACGATGCGTTTGAATGAACGAACAATTGAATCAGTTGTTCGCGAACGATTTGTTTGATTGGATCAGTCGTTCGCGAATGATTTGTTCGATTGGATCAGTCGTTCGCGAACGATTTCGTTCGTGAATGATTCGATTCATAGATTAAAAGTTGAGCTTTTCATAAGTGTAAAGTTTATTTCTGTTCTTGAAAATATGTATTTCGCCAGAGCGATGCTTTGTAGGGTAAAACAAGACACCAAAAGAATAGTTAGGATGGATGCCAAAAGAAAAGAATTGGTCTGAAAAGCTCACAGTGTTTGAGAAAAATGAATTGAAAGTTTGAAGTTTGAATTTGTGCAATTAGTCACCAGTTTGTATATAATAGGAAGTCCGCTCTTTTGACACAGTGTGTCTAGTTTTGATTTTCTGACATGACTAGTGTAGTCATTCACATTATGTAGGTATGTTTCGTCCTCTCCATAAGACAATTCTGGGTTAGCCCGTGTTTCTGTACTCCACCGTCTCCACCTCGAATTGTGCATCAAAGAAAAATTGTAAAATTTCTCCCCTCGCCCCTGAAAAATCCTGAATATCACGGATCCAAATTGACGAAAGATCGAAGGAGGGAATTACCCCAAACAGGTACCTTGACCAAAAATTAACCAAACGATCTTTTGATCCCGTAGGTACCGGTCTTTATGCAGTTGGACCAAAATGACAACCCTTCTCTATTACGTCATTATCGGTTGGAAAAAAGACCAGAAATTCAAATCCTGTCGAAATTAAAAATTCCCGCTGTTAAATACGCATACGCGACCTTCGAAAGAAAAAGCATCACGCAGGGGGTTGTTTACGAGCTTGTTTTCATTTTTATGCGAAGCGAGTATAGGGTTTTTATTTTTACACCCTTCGAAGGGTGGTGCGGGGAGGGCTCGGTCGTTTTTATATTTTTCACCCTGCTTCTTCGTCCTTCATCTCGAATAGCACGCAACACAGCTCATGATTTACAACCAGAAAGATATTTTCCGGCTTGTCGTAAATTCACCTTTGTGTGGAATGGAAACTTTTAACGTATACGATGTTTCGAAATTAATAAAAACCACTCACTATACAAAAATAACGACACTATTTTCGCCACTTATTAAAACGACCGCTCCACCTAACCCGTCGTCCTAGCTCTCACACCCCGAGATGGATTTATATCTTTTTGTCCTTCCTACTCTCGCTGCGTTACACCAGCACCAGTGATACGGGATATAGTCACATTACAGTATAAGAACTGACCATACGCTAATTTATAACATTCTCCCTCGACATTGCAGGTTGACACTGATACCCTCGTACGATCACATTCGCCCGAAAAAAACCTCCCTCTGTGTGCTCTCTGTTTCTCTATCTCGCTCTCGGTTCATCAAAATACAGTAGCCGAGTTGTCGTTTATGTAAATTACTACTTTGTTTTGGTTGGCGTTTTGGTATTTTTAATGAATGGTTTCAAACGTTTAATGCCCTAAGGATATTGTCCCTCCTTGCCTTGTCCGCCAAAAAAAAACACACCACAGTAGCCATTAACGCGGATACACCTAGAGGGTGGATCTATGGGTATGCTCGAATCGTATATAATTTCATACATATACTGAACTCTTTATAAAATATGTAAATTCGATGATTTTTTGTAATGTTCTTTTTTCCTTTTCAAATTAGGTTTTTTTGTGTTCTTTGTTTTAAAGCTGTAATATATCGTTATAAATTATATAGAGGAGGTGTAGTTGGCCAGAGGTTTTTTTCCTAGGGTTTCCTCTCTCCGCGTATGTTTGATTCGTATATTCTTAATTGGGTTTTAATTTTTTTTCTAATGTTTGTTTATTTTTTTTTATGGTTGCAATATTTTCCTGACGTGGTTATTATGCCTATTTGCGTCAGATATGTTTTCAGTATTTTTAATCTAAAAATAATCGCTTATTTGAAGCAGCAAATTGGGAAGTCGAATGAGAAGTACAATTTTTTAGAACATTTTACTTTATTTAAATTTTAAAGCCACAAAGAAATAACTGAAATAAAATGAAGTAAGAATTGTGAAGAATTTAAAAAAAAAAAAAATCAGCTGACGGTATAACTCGTTGAAAGCAACGGAAATCCATATGTTTAATCTTGGAATTGAAAGAGCTCTGAAATTTCAAAACTCATAAATCGTAATTTTTTGGTTTTAATTTTTTTTTTGCAAACCATAGATCTGTTTAGTTATAGAGTTCACAAAAGCACGACAGCATAGGTTATTTTTCTAATGACTTGATAGTTGATACCTTACGTTTTTTTAGTCACCGATATGTTACTATTGAATTCATGCTGAAAATGAAAAATATTGCAGAAAAAACAGGGGGAGAAAAGATGTCTCCACCGGTTTGGCGAGGTATAAAATTAGTTGAAAAAAAAACTTTTAGAACCGTTAAAGTTGCGTAGAAATCGAAAAAAAACTGACACAGTGTTATACATTTTTCAGTAAAAAAATTGATGTTTGAAAAAATTTTTCATCTTCCTTCATTTTTTGTTTACTTTGAATTGTATTGGTAGAATTGAGGTTACTTTTTTAGTAAAAAAAAAAAGATCACTCATCATTAAAAAATTCAATTGAATTCTATGATAGCTACTTCAATTTTGTCTTTTTCCTGCTAAATCAAAATTTTACAGCTCTATTTCAATTCCAAATTTTGCCAATTAGAGATGAATCGTTTATTTTCCAAAATTATCTGTAAAAATTAACAGTTTTGAGTCCTTTTTTTGGTCTTTTTTTTTTTGAAAAAAAAAAAATATCAACCATGGCTACGCTACGGCGTTGGAAAAGAGAGTACAAAGTGTGTATGAAGACTTGGAATACCAGAAAGATTTGATGGAAAGGGGGGGGGGGGGTAAAAAAAGAGCCTTTTTTCGTGCTGTCCTCTCGAAAAATTTGGATTTTCATTTCAATACTTGAAAAATACATCTTTTCGTGTTTTGAAAATTTCTACCTAATTGGGTGGGGTGTGATGAATACATTGGTACGTTTTACTTCAATCATAAGTGAAAAAACAGTTCTTTGGGTGAGGTGAGGAAGGGAGGGTCAACATCCCATAAAAATTAACCTGAGGTCTGTGGGGTAGTAACTGTTTGAGGTTATTCAATAGACTACTTCTGACGATTTTCCTCTATAAAAACTTTACTTGACAAAACTGTTTTTTTTTTTCTAATTCGTCGCTGTTATATGTACAGTAAGCTTGAGTCTGAGTATAGAAACTGCCCTTAAGTGTGAAAAATTGTTTTTTGAATTACCACTTATTTTAGACCTTTCAAAAAGGGTAGAATCAGGATTGAACCTCAACTCGAAAACTAATTTTTCACACCTAAGAGTTCCAGGTACATGAAATTTGTTATCAATTTGCTGATATTTGAAGTTTTCCATTTTTTGAAGTATTTTTTATTTTTTGTCATTCTTTAACTCATCAACTTTTCATGTAATGCCTAATTTAAAAACCACGACAAGCAGGGGGCTCAGGGGTCTCGAAACCTCTTCTTTAAGCTCGAAAAAAAGATTTTTCTATCACAAAAATGTGAAAAAATGTATTTTTTGCTATTCAAACAGTATTTTCTCCAAAAAAAAAAATTTTCCCCTAATTTCTCAGTTATTATTTTATTTTGAAAATTAATGATTTTTCATCAATCTATTCAATCAAAAATCACTGATTCCTCAATCAATTCCTAATTTGCCGGAAAAATCAATAATTTTTGACTAGAAGATCAGTGGAAAATGACTTAATTCGAAATTTGACCCTACCCTTATTTTTTCTCAAATTTTCAGCTTTTTTCTTAACTAATTTCTGGGTGCGCGTATAGTTTCCAGGTTAAGATACATCGAATCTCCTTAAATTCTGAGAAAAGATTATAAATTATACTTAATATGCATGACGATTTTTACTGCTCTCGGTTTTTATTAACATCTTATTACCATCTGACTTCTTTTTTCTTCAACGGGACATCTTGTCCCTATGTATGTATCTCAATTTTCAATTTTTTTCGTTTTTCCAAGAAACAGTTGCGGAAATTCATTAAGCTTTTGATATACCTAGTTATTTGTGAAAATTACGTGTATGGGGGTTGAATCTAAGTTCGCGTTATTGAGGGGTTGAAATTCGAAAATTTCCGACTTTTTTGGATTTTTTTTTCAATTTTTACTCAGAGCCTTCTTTTTTTCAAATTTTTCCAAAAACGTTGCTTTATTAGAAAAATTATTTCTTCAACTTTTCAAAACCCAATCTTTCATTCAATTTTGTGATTGTTCGAGGGGGATCTCTGCTTTGCTCCCATTCCCGAACCTACATTGTATAGCTAGCTTCAAAACACCAATTGCCTGGGGCAAAATTTCGCCTCACACCAACACAATAATGGACCTCATCGTGATCCTGGACACTTTCGACGTTAAAACCCGGAACTGTGGCGAAGCAAAAGGGTCATCAACTTGGAATCGTAACATTTCACGCGGCTTCTGGTCGTTACAATGCGTTTGAAAATAATAATAACGATGATAATAATAATAAAATGAAAAAAAAAAGTTGTAAAGTAGAACTGATAAACGTTTTCTCGTTGTAGCATACTTACTGTTGTACCCTACCTATAACGATACGTACGAGTCGTACACAAAAAGATGTTATCATACTGTGATCTAGAAATGACCTTTAACTCTTTCGGTCCGTGATGTAAGACGATATGTAAGAAAATGAAACTTAAGCGATTTGTGTTCGTATTCGTACGTCTACGTATATGCAGCGGGATCAGGGACCAGCGAAGGGCCAGAGGAGAAGCAGCCCGTACGAGAAAGAGAAGAAGAGTGGTACCACAAAGTAACCTATTATACGAGTTATCGTAAAATACAATGGATGGGTCGTCGGAGGAGATGGAACTCGGAATAATAGGACAAGCCCATGGCGAACATGATTGAAACAAGTCGGGGTACCGTCCCATCCATCCTCCTGCAGTATAAAAACCATACATTTATATACGAACCGCAGCACCGAGCAACGGGGTGAGACGAAAGGTTTAGCCACAAAACCGCTTCGTCAACAAATTCAAGCTACGTCCAACATGTCGTTTATATTACTAAATTTCACTATTTCGGTTGGCTTCGAGCCATATTCCAAACCTTCTGGAAACCGTGTCATTTTGAAAATTTTATCTTAATTTTTGTAATGTTTCGAATACCTCCCCTGCAAATTGGTAATTTCTCAACCAAGGGTTTCTTCGTTTGTTCAAACATGGCACTCCAGTGTGTACGAAGCTTTTGAATAAAAGAAATATACAGAATATAGACGAAAACGGCAAACTATATAGGAACCGGTTTCATGGCCGTAGGCTCGAACAAGGTTTAGAACTAATTTATATACTTGTTTACATGGTGAATAATAAGTGTTAGCAATGAGGTGATCTTAACAACAGGCTCAGAAACCCATTAGAAAGCAACTTATAATAAGTTCTTCTCTACGCTGCCCAACCCACTAGCTTAATCTCGAAGAAAAAAAACATACACCAATAAGATTTTTCTTCTCTCTCGCGATGATTTCCCTTCACCCGCTATCTCGTCTCCTTGATTTAACCCCTTTTTAATTCTGCTTCTCTCCCTGTTTCTGTCTTCGTCGCGCTTGTTCGGACTGCGAGCTAGATCTTTCACCGTATAATATAATGCGCGATCATCTGTTTAGAAATCCAGTTTTTCTAGTAATTTTTTCAGTTTTGTTTGGATGTACTTTTCTCTTATTCTTCCTTTTTATAATTCATCGTTGCGATGAGAGTTTGAGTGTGTGTGTTTCGTTTATACCTTATGCCCTTTTGTGAGAAAAAGGAAAACTACTTCGGGAAAACAGTGTCTTATGATATGAAAAATTCAACCAAAAATAATTTTTTGCAGGAGAAGTGTTTAAAATTTTAACGTTTATTTTTTACTGCTGGGATTAAAAACCATTTTAGTTCAGTTTTGAAGCAGGGGTTCTTTTTTTCTTAAAGGACTAGAAAATCTGGAAAATTTTTGGGGAAAAGCCAGGAAAATTTAGAATTTTTACACTACTCGAAAGTCAAGGAAATTTTTAAAGACGAAACACTGTTATACAGGTTATTCTCATATCTGAAAATCACCAATTTTTTTAATTTTGGCCTTTGATTCGCTGTACCGTTTGAAATTTACAGCAGATATGAGGAACGGGAGTTGATCATCTCGCTTCTCACTCAGGTACGTTAGACGTAAAATATTAAAAATGTAGTTTTTTAACGCTCTTTTTTACTCACAAAGAACCTTCTCCAGATCTGATACGCCAGAAAAAAAACATAATTTCATTGCAAGCTTATAGAGCAACTCCAGAAACTTTCATAGTCAAAATTTCAGCACCTTAAGTTTATTTTTTATTTTTTTTGGGGGAGGGGGAATTTTTGGATTCGAATTTTGGGAGTCATTTCTTTTTCTATTTCTCACATGCAAGAAATGACTAAAAATTCACCTCAAAGTGCTAAATGTGGATGCAGGTATAACTACTCCATCTCCAGATGGCTTAAACCTGGGGTTGTTCTTGATTTAGAATCTATCTCCTAAATGCCATAGGTGCCTATGCAGGCTATGCAAACGAATTTTTTATATTTTTTTTTATTTTGTTCAACGTATTTGGCGATTTTTCAAAATTCAAATCCCCATAACTCCCCCCCCCTCCAAGGTCAACTTTAGGTGATGAAATTTTGACTGTGCACTAAAAAAAATGAGATTACAAAAATTGATCCATTTTATCAAAATAATAATAAATTTTATCAAAAAAAAATATCATCAAAAAAAAAATAACGATGGCCCCCAATCATAAAATTTAAGTCCAAAATCTAAAAAACAAAAGGCAAAACCCAACAAACAAAAGCTAAATAAAGGATTGTTATGAAAAAATGAGTGAGAGGTATTCTGCAGGAAAAATTGCAAAGTGTAGATATTAATATAATATTTATATATCTTTTTTCTGCGATAAATTAATTCAAGTTCTGAGTTTTTGTGTTTTCCGGTGTTGGGGGGGGGGGAGGGTGAAAATGTTCAGAACTGAATTTGAGTCATTTTCTTGAGCCATAAGAATAGTTTCTGACAATATTGTCAATAGTAACAATTCCTTGAAAAAAAAATCGTTAAAAATTACCTACCACTTCACATTATTTCTCTGAACAGGCTTAAGCTATGCATCAAGTAAAAAAATGCCTTTCTCCCCCTCCCACATCCTCCATAAAAATACCGTTATCTAAACTTTTGGAAAATTGAAAAAAATTGGTCTGGAAAACCTGGAAAAATTGGGAAAATTACTTCTGAAAATTAGTAGATACCCTACCATTCGTTTTCACTTTAAAAATTAAAACAAAATCCCTAGAGGCAATATTTTGAATCTATGGACTTGGAAAACAGCCCTTCTCATTTAATCAAATTTACTATGGCACTACTTAGGACGTATCAGACGTACCGTATGTAAAGTGCTTTATAGAAAAAAAAAACAACTAATAAACCTGTTCGTGTACTTCTACCTGTCTGTCTCCTACCGCCTCTCTACACAAATCTGAACACTACGAGTACATCGTACGCGCAATAATAATAATAACAGTAATAACGACGACGAAATCATTGGTTAATTGTAGATTGTAATATGTGCATTTAGACGTGTATGTAATTTATCGATAGACGACGTCGCAGACGACTCGGATGAGTCTCTCTGAGGTACATTAAAATATACTTGAATACGAAACACTTTCATAATCATCATCATAGAACTGGTTACTCGCACCCAACTCTGCTGAACTCCACCATACATTCGAGAAAAGGGAAAGAGATACGGTATTATGATCAGAAAAGGTGACAATTTGAAATTTTGATAATAATTGATCGAATATCCAGCAAAACTGTACAATTCCAGTCTACTCTATTTACACATTTCCAACAGATAAGTTTCCATCGACAATACGAAATAGCTACGAGAAGACATCAAATGTGTATGCTGTACTCTCATCAATCTCGATATCTTCGTTTTACTTGCGGTATTACTGCAGTCATAAATCAGCCGGTCGACGTTATCGATTTCATTAACAATACTCGCGCGGCCATATCTAGTATACAAATTTTGTTTTGTCATCGTTGTCTCTCTTCTCTCCATACGGGGCATGTACACATACAGATGAATCTCTTTCGCTCTCCCCATGAAATCGACCTTTTTTTTTTAAAAAAAAAAAGCTCGTTTACTAGTCCTATATGTCGCAAGACGCATCAATCATTTTATATCGTCCCAGTCCCTCGTATCTGTGCTTCCACAACAGATCGATCGATCCTCTGTCGTATGCTGACTGCTGGTGTATTTTTTATTCCTTCGTTCATCTTTTTATGCTATTTCTTTTCGAACTAGGGTGCGAATTTATTCGATTAGTATCGTCAATGATTTGGAATCGATTAACTGCTCTGTACGATGAGTCGATGATGCAGTCAGCATCAGCGCATCAGCGCAACAACGTCGCCGTTGTTCGGGCGTTTTTAATCATTGACGTGGCGCGACGCGACGCGTAAGACTCAATGTAGCGGCGGTTGTGCACGATGCACACGATTGTACTAGATGGCAGATCTGTAATTTAATTCCCTTTACTCGAACCTTTTCGAATATAATTATGGTTCTAACTCCGACTGCGTTATGGCCAGGCCAGACGTAGTTCATGCTCAGCAGATGAATCGATTTTTATCGAATAAATTGCTAACGTTTTTTGCTGTGTGAACTTTATAGGGCGATAAAATGTTTTATTGTTTGACTGGATTGAAAAGAAACATGCAAAAAGTTTTCAGGATTGTGGATTGAAAATTGAAATCGATTCTTCTAATTCCATTTATAGAAATCGAGGGCAAGATATTTCAACTTTTTAGAATTGGATATGATATAAAAAATTTTGAAATTTGTAAGAATGAATGCAAAGGGCGAAGAAATTTTCAAAATTTAAGATCATATAAAACCATTAATCCTAATTAATTATGTAGGTATTACAATTTCCAAAAATATTGAAATAGAAATAGTGAAAACTCATAAAATTTTAAAAACTAGGTTGGTATACAAATTACTGAAAAATTCTTCAGAAAATGTGTAGATTTTTATAAAATTAGGTGATAATGATTTATTATCTTCGCTGAGAAACTCTTGATTTTTTTTTTTATTAGTTCAAAAAATGATTCTGTGTCACATTTTGTGAAATTTGCTAATCATGGCTTTATGACTGCGAGCCTCAGGATATTGGAAGGAGGTGGCTCATCGCAGAGGAGCTTTAATTTTGAACATCGATGATCCTTTGTCGGTCATTGTCATTACTTCTCAAACATTTTTTTTACCGACTGAGATCGAAAAAAAAATCTGAAATAAAAAAAATGGACGAGTTGCGTGAAATTTTTTTTTGAAAACAATAAATTACAAATCGAAAGTAAAAATTTGAAGAAGAAAAACTGAAAATCGGTTCATTAGAACTTGCGTGATTAATGATTATTTTTTGAAACCTGCGTTTTCTCGTTGCTTTGAAAAATGAAGGCGTGGTTTAATTTTGTGCCGTGACGTCACAAAAAGTGGAATTTTCGCTTCAAATTCGCGGCGTACAATGGTCCAGGAGATCCCTCAAAACGCTCAAAATTCATTATCTGAAAAAAATTCGCGATAAAATTTGGTAAAATGTAGTGTGGGTAAAATACGATCATTTTCTAGTATCAGTCACCCAAAAATCTCTGAAAGGAGGTCAAAATTTATAATTGATTTTTTTTTAAATGCGAGTTCAAATATGTAGACATATTTTATGATAAGAACTTTCTAACATGAAATAAAGTTGCTGAAAATATCGAAAAAATCTCAAAAATCGATGTAAAATTTATGAAAAATGCTTTAAAAGTTGATCCAAAAACCCAAAAGTCCAATAAAAATTAACCCTACGTAGACCACCAAAAAAAAAAAAACAACCTCGTGCCGTTTTTGGCACTGGTGGTCTACATAGGGTTTAAGAACGATTAGAAACTTTCAAAAGAGCGATCTCCATGGCACACATCTAGCCCACAGAAACAAATCGAAAATGGGTAACCTCGCTCTATACCTGGCAACTTTATAGCTGCTGGAATCAACGATGGTAAAACTAGTACCCAAGTAAAGTGAGTCTAAGCTGGAGCCCTGCTCTGGCTACCGAAGACAATGATAAATTATTCGCGATCGGTGATTGTTCTGTCGTAAACAGTTATCTGTGGCTAAGACATTAACAACATCTGACTGCTGCCGATGCCGGAGAAGAGCTACACTCTCTTATTCACTTTTAAAGCACAGCATCAAGTTGAACGAACTCTCAATGACAATAAGTCAAGAGAAGTCAAATATAACACAACGTTCACTATTTCTCCTCCTATCTTTCTCCTTTTTTTTTCGCTCGTTGCGTGCTGTTCGTTTCGCGTTATGTATTTTGTATGTATATACATACGTCGTCGTATTCGTTATCATTATTATTCGTTAATAACACAATATAAAAAAAAAAAACACGAGCACAATGGGCGAGAAAATTTTTAAACATCGAGAAAATCAGGTAATTTTACTCGATGATAATAATACCGTCTCATTTGACACGAGACATAAACTACGGCGACGTTGAGGAAAAGAGATGTCGTTTAGAACACGTAATATGATATTGAGGTTTACTTGATCTCATTTTGTGTTCAGGAGACATAGTGTGGTTGCAGCAGTGATCTGGATAATCGAAACAACAGAAATATAAAATTCAGTTGAAAAATCAAAAATTATTTTAAAATTCATAAAATTTACAAAATCAGAAAAAAATGCGTTTTAGCCGAAATTCTCCCCCCCCCCCCCCCACATCACTCATAAATAATACCAAATATAAGTGTCTACATCTCCCTGAAATGGAGTTTCTTTTTTTTGTCCTTCACAGTTTACAAGAGAATTGGAAAGTATCAGATGGTGAATTTGATGAATTTTTCATCTTCACCAAATTCAAATTGCGCAGTCAAACACCTCAAAATCGAAGCAAAAATGTTTTCCTCTAGTAATAATTTTTGATAAAATTTTAAGAAAAAAATGTCTTGACGGTGCTGCCAACGTTTTGATTTGCACAATTTTTAGAAAATTTAAGATGCTCATTTAGTGACTAAAAAAGTGGATCAATTTTGGGAAAATTTCATAAGAAATCATTCTAGGAGACCAAAAGGAATCGATTTTGAAGTGTTTAAGTGACATGGTGTCTACCGGGCATGAAAATCATGAAAAACATGCAAATACCTAGCACGAATTTTCATTTTCTCAATCAAGTAGACACCACGAGTAAGCGATTTGAATTGAGTTAAAATCAAAAATTTGTCGGATTTGCGGTCTGAAACTTTTCAATCCACCTTGTAGAGGACACAAAGTGGTACCCAATTTTCTAGTCAGTGGTTTTAAAAAGTTTCAGAAATTCAGTCTGTTTACTCAATTTCTTTTTCGGAATGAGGTCAAATTTTTTTGAGAGATTTGTCCCTCAAGATGAACCATCTAACCGATTTTTGTCAAAATATAGATTTTTTTTCAATTCACGAAATTTATTTTCCAAGGACCGGGAAAACTTCATATAAAAGCCACTAAAAAAACCTGAAATGTCTGAATTCGCTCTAGAACATTCTATTTTTACATCCTGATGTTTAAACTATCTGGGTTTGTATTGCTTAAAATTTTGACGTAATTGATACTTTTCCCATTCCAGCCATTGAATTGGTATATCCATCATCGTATGACCAGACCGGGGATTTACAAACAATGCTGATATTGCTGACAAAAGGGTCAAAAAGAGAGAATTACACGTCTACGTTCTACGAATTAGGTAATCGTACGATACGATACCGACGAATAATACACGAAAGTGGGAAAAAAGAAAACGTAATAAATATATGTATGGGTACTTGGTAAATTGCTATTTCGTCGAAATTTGTCTCATCAATCAGCATATAAACAGAAGGACGCGGTACGCAGCGGCGGTACATCGAACCGTATCGCATTTCAATACACACAAAATTACTATCTTGCATTTATCCGCATATACGATATTTCATTAATGGTAATCACGCCATACAGCGGTGTTCGACGGTATATTGAATAAAATTTCGGCTGTTCCAGTTTACTTGATACACGACGAATATGAGTAATTCTCTTCAATAATCATATAGACAAGGTATAGGTCGTCGTCGATGCTCGAATAGTAATTACATACCATATACCGTGAATCTGTTTTGTATGCGTAATGCCCAAGTGTTGGTTTTTTCCCCTGAATGCTCGAAAGAGCGAAGGAAAAAAAAACTAGCACAGCCGAAGTATCATTAATGAAAAAAAAACCACTCGAGTAGGGAGGGTATTAAAATCAATAGACGAGTTTTTTTTTCTTCATCATCTCCAGAGGCTTGAAGAAAAATCAAAGGAACGTTTCTTGATTCGATCCTCCCACGATTCTAAACCGATACTGGTTACTTGAACTCCCCTAAATCATGGAACAGGATTCTGACCCCGGCAGCGATCCAAACTGGCCTTTTTGAATACGAGTTGAAATTATACATGTGCAGGACAAAGGGCGAAGGAAAATTACTCTCACTTACGACTCTCGTCGAGACCACGTTTCTCATTCGAGTTGATGAAAAAATAAACACGAAATTTCTCGAGACTCGGTCGTCGTCGACGAGTTTAATTAATAAAATACTCGGTACACATTTCTGTCAACAAGTTGAATAATTAAGACTGTTTAGTGTTTACTTTGTGAGCTGCTAGTGGTATTTTTTTTCTTTGATTTTAATTTTTAATATATTCGTAAAGGAAGGATTAATTATCGTCGTAAGAAGTCAGAAGCCTGGGTATTTTATTTTTTTCATACGCGATGGAGAAAGAGGAGGGGGATTTTACCGCCTGCGCGTATGGTAATAAATGTTCCAGTTACGTAATTAGAGCCTTTGAAAAGTATAATTAATGGGATACGTTTTGACACTTTTTTCTTTCTTATTCGAGAAGTTTGGATTGGGTCGAGTGTGCAAGTCGTTCGGAGGAGTGAGAATTATGCCTGGGTGGTGCATAAACCGACGAGGGGTTGAATGTGTATGTAATTAAGATTGTCGCAGGTTTTAAAATTTTCACACATTTCAACGAGATAAATAATTTTGCCTTTTTTTAATTTACTTCCAAGTTAGAAGGTGATATGATTGTGAAAATTATCAATTTATTTCTGTACAAAAGTTGATTAATTCGACTCGGTCGAAAAAAAGAGCATTACATACTCGAGAGCAACTAAATGATAAAATCATTAGCGGCAACAACTAAAGCAAATACAGAAGTACACGAGATGAAAAAGAAGGATGTATCAAATGAAATAACAAGCTCGTTGAAACGATTAACTAGCCGGTAACTATACACTACATAGCAATAATAAAATGCGGTAAAGAAGAAAAAAAAATTTAATTCTTTATTAGCCTAACGAATTTCCATCCAATCACCTCTACCCTGAACACGTGATAATTTCGGGGTAAAAGTAATTATTAGCGTGTAATTTCCATACAGCACATTGGGCCAAAGTCATACTGTCGAAAAGATCTCATTAATTAAACAATTTAAAACCCATTTTTCTTCATTTTATACAGCAATTCGACATTCGCGAATCCTCTCGACTGCACGTTGAATTACGATAGAGCAATAAAAACCCGTTAGACGTGAAAAACCAAAACTAAATTGAAAATTTTGCATTTCAGCATTGCCCTTGATGAAAATAATTTTTTGGGGCGTGAAATTGAAAATTTTGGGATTTGAAAAAAGTTTTGCTGAAATCGAAAGATGGCATCACAAAAATGAAGCACTTTCTTTTTTTTATGTTGAAATATTTTTTTACGCCAATTCTTGAATGTTGGTTGAGTTAGTAACCAGAAAGGAACGTCATTTCATTTTTACAACAATAAATCCCGATTTCTTAACCATCTGTAACTTTTGAATTAGCTGTGGCCGTCCTAAAAGTGGTTTCGAATCGAACTCTTAATGGTTCGAAAGGGTACTGGTACTGGTAGTAACTTAAAATATTGCACTTTTCAGCCGTTTTCTCTCCTTTCTGCGCCATTTTAATTTGGGCTAGGGCTAAAAAATTGTGATTTTTCAAAAATGGATCTTTCCAGTGCTAGCTACATCTCCATGTTGTCTACCAGGCAAAAAATCATGAAAAACATGAAAATAGCATGCATTTTGATCATTTCCCACAAAAAGCATGAATCTTCAACATTTTACTCTCAATTTTTAAATTGAAGAATTGCTTTTACTTGAATCATTTTTCAACTTAATTTTTTATACTTCGATTTTTGGATAGAAAAAAACAAAATTCGAATCAAATTAACAATATACATAAGTCAATAATCGATGGCTCAGATTCAAATGAGAAAGATCAAAGTTTAAATCAAAATGATAATGATCTGGCAAATAATTTCAAAATTAGGGTAGTAATTATATAATATGTATAAGAATATTTTTATAGTAATTTATCGTAATTATTAGAATATTTATAATGATTTATCGTAATTATTGAAATATTTATGATTATTTACCTAATAACTGAAATACTTATGGGAATTTACCACAATTACTGAAATACTTATGGTAATTCACTGTAATTACTGAAATACTTACGGTAATTTACTGTAATTTCTGAAATTCTTACGGTAATTTACTCTAATTACTGACATACTTACAATATTTTACCGTAATTACTGAAATACTTATGGTAATTTACCGTAATTATTGAAATATTTACGGTAATTTACCACAATTACTGAAATACTTATGGTAATTCACTGTAAATACTGAAATACTTACGGTAATTTACCGTAATTTCTGAAATGCTTACGGTAATTTACTCTAATCACTGAAATTTTTACAATATTTTACCGTAATTACTGAAATACTTACAATAATTTACCGTAATTTCTGAAATACTTACGGTAATTTACCGTAATTATTGAAATACTCACGGTAATTTACCGTAATTTCTGAAATGCTTACGGTAATTTACTCTAATTACTGAAATACTTACAATATTTTACCGTAATTACTGAAATACTTACAATAATTTACCGTAATTTCTGAAATACTTGATACGGTAATTTACCGTAATTATTGAAATACTCACGGTAATTTACCGTAATTTCTGAAATACTTAGGGTAATTTACCGTAATTTCTGAAATGCTTACGGTAATTTACTCTAATTACTGAAATACTTACAATAATTTACCGTAATTTACCGTAATTTCTGAAATACTTACGGTAATTTACCGTAATTATTGAAATACTCACGGTAATTTACCGTAATTTCTGAAATACTTGGGGTGAAAGACGTAAAAAAGAATCGAATGATCGCTGAACGAAATGATTCTGCACGGCCCGGATAGTTACTAGAATATTTACTTGGAATATTCATGGTAATTTATCGTAATTATTAGGATATTCTATTACAGGTTTAAATTCTTATTCTTTATTGTTTGTCCAATTTCTGTGGAAGAGTTCAATAAGTAATAAGAAATTTGAGATGAAGCGAAAAACTGGTTTTTGTGGGTGTTTTTTAATTCTTTTGCGAGGATTTCCGGACACTTGTGAAGTGCTATCTTTAATTATTATGTTGTTCAGGGGGTCATTTTACACACAAAAAGTAAAGTTTAGCTTCCTCCCCCTTTTTTTTTAGGCTCAGATATAAAATTACTGAGCTACGAGGAAATAAAAGGAAAAAATTTTCTCACTTCCTCTAACGATGTGATGTGTATTATCTAAATTCTACGTCAACCCGAAAGAAACTTTCTTTTGCAACGAAACTACGTTAGACTTTATACGCGACGAAGCAACTAGAGTTGGAAATTTGATTCAAATTAAGCGGACACTGCGACGACGAGGCGTGGGGACTTCTTCGGATATTGGGTTAATTTTATACCCGCAGCCCGGTAACCTTTTGCGAGTCCGTTCACGTTGACATTTTCACCACTCGGACGTCAAATCGTAAATAACTCGCCCGGATAAGAGTACGATAATAAACCGAGCTCTTAAAATTTCCACCCTAATCCTCGATGGAATTTTCATCAACGTTGTTGACGGCTGTTTACGACGTACCTGCCTGCGAAATAACCGAAAATGCAATTACGATAAATATAACGCGTTCGCTGCCGCTGACGATGTCGCCACCGACATCTTATCGAGCTAGTTTTATATGTACCCGAATCCTTGTTCCTTTTGCTTACGACGACTGAATGTACTCGGCAATTGGCTCTATTCATAGAGGTGTTTTCCTCTTCTCGGTGTGTTTGGATTTGAACTTCTGTTTTTTTCTTTTCTAGATTTCTCCTTTTTCCCTTTTGAACTGATTTTATTTTCTATGGGGTGGTTTTTATAGTAGGTTTTTTTTTTTTTTTGGAAATTTGAGGATCGCGTTGGGGGAATGTGTCTATAGGTTTAAAAATTGCAAATTAGGGTGTATCGTGTGCCATTTTTTTTCGAAATCTCAAAGTCATGCTGTCTCATTAGTGTCATTACATTCAGTCTAATGAAAAAATACCTGAAAAAAATTTTCAGAGGAAGTGCTTTATAATTCGAAAAATTTAATATGAAATGAAGTATGAAATAAAAGCTGAAAAATTCTCGTAGTTACAAATTCGAATTCCAGTGAAATACCATGTTAGCTATCGCCTCTGGAATAAATTTTCCCAATTTTTGGTACAACGAAAGAATAATGACTTTGTTGGTATCGAATTTCTCAAAATCATGTTTACATCTTTCACATACCCTTTTTTTTTCTTATATCACTAGGCATCGATCATCAATCTAATTTCATCGTTTCTCCCTCCATCTCGTCGAGTATATAAAAATTAAGAAAACACATGTGCAGATTTACCGTCGATAGGTTTAGGTACGCCATACAAACATGATTGATGAAGAATAATAGCGAAAAATTATCAGCTCTCGGGATCGGTATGGCTCGACGATGCCAAACACGTCGAAAAAATTAACTAAATAAACCTCGCATCGATGCAACCACCATCGCTTCCAGGGGATGCAAAAAAAAGCCCCAGTAGCAGTACCAAAATCGTGTTTAGTTTTTCGCAGATGTGAAAAATGAGACCGTTGCTAATCCTTCGGTTGGGCTGGGGCGTGTTGGGGCGGAGGGACGACGCAGCGAGGCGGATTATCAGTCATAAAGTTGACAGAATTCATTTCCAAAATAAGCACTCGAAGAATTTCGCGTTATTAAAGTCGAATTTTCTCTCGGCATTTAATTTTTTTCGCACTCTGTTTCGGGTTCTTTTATCGGGCGGCGGGATGGCGGTCGAGGTGGGGCGCACAGAGACAACGGCGCAAGATAAATCGGTAATTTTAAACTCATTAGAGAAATTATAGCCGAGAATTTATCAACGAACTGCGAGCTGGGATGAAAAAAATCACCTCTGAGGTGACAAGGTCGTTAAATGAGAATTTTTGTCGTATCGTCCGCTTATATCGAGAAAGAGAGAGAGCGTTTGCGAGACAATTTTATGCCAGCGACTCGAAGACTCTTTCGGAGCGCCGGTAATTTGAAAGATTAATCATGCGAACTTTTCATATATATGGGGGCTTTACCGTCGCCGCATCGGTTTCGTTCGGTTATATACTCGCTGATCTCGTTCTTGCCGTTTTTCCCTTCCTTCCTTTC
The DNA here is from genome assembly GCA_038380155.1 of Pseudococcus jackbeardsleyi. Lineage (NCBI taxonomy): Eukaryota > Metazoa > Arthropoda > Insecta > Hemiptera > Pseudococcidae > Pseudococcus > Pseudococcus jackbeardsleyi. The sequence continues at coordinate 3,181,244 of CM076240.1, forward strand.
AATATTTTTATCTTGAACAATGCTGCCGGCATTTTGCCAGTTTCCAGAACTGTACGAGTACGTAGAGCGAGAGAAATACGCGCTTATAATCCTATTGCCGAAGAGACACTCGATGCTTCGTATATAATTATATGTACTATTGCCTACATAGTTCTTCCTAATGTCTCTCAAATTCGTATTTTAACTCTATGTTAAAACCATATAGGCGTAGATTGCACAAATAAGCCACATTTAGCTCATTTATCTTCGACAACTTGGTTTATGCGTTGTTCGTGAAAAAGAAAGCGATACTTTTACATGGCTCCTTTCGTATGTCCTTGTCTTCGAAAATCACTCGCGTTCTGTAAGGCTTGCCTATACCCGAACCTCAATCGTTCGATAAATCAACCTCCACTGACCCGTCCAGTCGACCAGTTCGAATATCGAAGAAAATGCTACATAATCGTTCCAACACATCGGCCGAAGTTAATTTCGGTTCTGTCATTATGATAATTCGATAACTCGTTCCCGGATTTTCGGATTGGCTTACCGCACGTCCATCATTATGGGTTTGGGTACACCTCGTAAGCGCTCAGGCTCCTCATAGTCTGCTTATGCAAATCGAAGTGAGACACCGAGCCGAGACAAGTGAAGGAAAAAAAAAGGCCACAACTTCGTTTTCAACTCAAAGGCGCCATATGTATTGTAAAAAATCATATGTACCGAGGCAGGTATAAAACCATCCGATGAACCTTTTTTCTCCGCTGCTAAAACGTTTTCCAAGTCACGTCCGCATTTTGTTAACGCAGTAGGTAGGTGGGTCTGGGTACAGCAACGTCAAATCGTCTAATGCACAGACTCCGGAGACCGTAGGCTCGTATATTCGAATTGTAAATTAGCGAGTAACTATATCGTCGGACACGGTTTTAATTTTTTGTTTCTTCTTCGTGATTGCGTTTTTGTTTCCAAATAAAAGAATCGGCTCCTGGTCTCCCGCATCGCCTTGGGAGCTCTAAGGCTATATCCGAGGATAGGATGGCGTTGCCTAGCCTAGCTGTACCAGTATAGTATAGCCATAACAATCGGTCACTCTCCTGTTGTGCGCGTGTACATGAATACGAATACGGGATATGATTTCGACATGAAGCACGAAATCCTATCGTCGATGGTTCTTCGCCTTCTCCCAGTATTGCCGGTGTTGACTTTGAAATAGACGCTGATGAAATGAACTTTGTGATGTTGTATCGGTGGATGCGGGATTCGAAGCATATGCCAAGCCAGAGGTGTGCTGTTTCGTAATTTTTCCCTGATTTGGTGTTTTGCAATACCTATTTTACGTGACGAGGATCTTCTCCGGAAGCGAATAGTTCGAAAAGGGCAAAAATATTGAAATATTTTGAGAAATTATTAGGAGAAAATTATGAATTTTTGAACTTCTGTTGGAAACAATTTTTACTTGTTAGAATTATTGTATCGAAATTCTTTTTTTTTTTTTACCAGAGATAGAGAATCTATCTATTTAGAGTCATGATGTCGTATTTCAAACCGGCCAAAATCAAATCTACAAAAATTGGATTTTTTAAAGTTATGAATCTGCAGAATTTATTTTGAGCTCATTTTTAACCCAAAATTCAAAAACTGATTCAAAAAAGTGGAAAGGATGAATCTAAAATTTCTTAATTTTCAATGCTATCCAACAGATCTCTAAATCTAAATCTGTAAAATTTGGTAAAATTCTGGTTTTTTTTTTTTTTTTGAAGTAGATGAAATGAATTACTCTAAAAACCAATTCAGATTTAGAGAATTTGTCTACTTTTCGATTTCTTTGGTTCGTTTCTAATCCAGGCCCAAATTGAATTGACAGGATTGCGGTATGATGACAGTTTTGTTAGGAAAAATTGGACAATATTTGTCTGAAAATGAAAGAAATTGTCAATTTTTGTACTCTCTAAATCCAAATCAGTAAAATTCAACTGATTTGCAGTCAAATTTAACTGATTCCAGCATCTAGAATTGGAGCGGCCAAATTAACTGATTATCTGTAAATTTAACTGATTGAAATCAGTTAAAATTAACTGATTCATTAACCAGTTATTTTTAACTGATTTCAATCAGTTAAATTTACAGATAATCAGTTAATTTGGCCGCTCCAATTCTAGATGCTGGAATCAGTTAAATTTGACAGCCAAATCAGTAAATGTTTATAGATCAAGTCGTCGGCATAATATTGTTTTCAATTATGAAAATAATTTTTAAAAATATGGTAATTAGTTTGCAATTACCGTTATACCTTCATTACCCTTCCAATTTTATGAGGAATCCGATGGTACTATTTTCACTCAATTCGGTGACCGAAAAATTCCTGGGTCTACGTGGGATTCGAACCTACGACCCTAACATCCCTACGTTCCTATCTACCTGTACTTAACCACTAGACTACGGGGGCTTATCTAAGCGACAGTCTTTTAAAGCAGTATATATATTTGTGATACCAATGTTCTATGAGAGACATGTATTATTTATGTATTTCAAAAAAACTTCGTTGCTTTGTTTAAGGATCTCCATACATTTTTTTTAATTTCAAAATTTTGATGGTTCAATTATAGGTAAATGATTTTTTCAAAACGTGTTCCGCTTCAACTATTCTCAAGTTTGAATTTTGAAGGCACTTGGTATTCTAGGAATTGTTTTATTATTGTTTATTCAAAAAGTACAATTTTTTTCGAGATGAAATGTATATTATATACATTCAAATTTTCTTGATATTTTCAAAAATTTATTCAAGTTCAAATCCCTTTGAACTAAAATTTTTCTGGAATACCTATAACATATGTACTACCTACAACTAAATCTACAAGAATGGACTTCAGGCATGAAATTAAAATTACACTGAGAACGACTGAATCCTTTCAATATTTTTTTTTTTTGTCAAGTAAGCATTCATTTTTTCCACCTTGACAGAAATAAATTGATTTCAGATGTACTTTGACTAAACGATTTTTTTTTTTCAACTTCTATTTTTCAAGTCCAAAATTTTTTTCTCATTTTTTTTCAAAACTTCAAATTTTTACGTAAACTTTTCAGGTCTACAATTTTTTCTGAACATTTTCTTCAGCGTTATTTTTTTATGTGAAATTGTAAATTTTTTCAAGAGTAGATTTTTCATCAAAATGTATTCGACGTCTCGGCAAATTCATAAAACAAGCCCAGGTTGATTCTTCAAGTCTAAAATTTTTTCCGGACAATTTTTCATAGTCCATTTTCCAGGTGTAAAATTTTTTCCCTTAATTTTTTTCAAATTTCAAGTTTTTGTCAATTTATCAAGTTTGAAATTTTTTCATCAGTTTTTAAATTCAAAGTGTTCAAGTTTGAAAAATGATAAAAAAATTTTAAGACCTTGGAAATATTTTATGTTGGAAAAGTTTGGTAAAAGAAATTTCGAACTAGAAAAATTGACAAAAATTTTGAAATTTGAAAAAAAAAGAAAAAATTTTACACTTAGAAAATGGACGTTGTAAAGTTCGAAGTTGTCAGAAAAAATTTTAGACTTGAGAAATTGACTTGGGCCTGTTTTACAAATTTGCCATGACGTCGAAAACATTTTGATAAAAAACATTCATTCTTAAAAAATTTCACATAAAAAATTGACGTTGAAAAAAATGGTGGACCGTAAAAATTTTGATGTTTTGAAAAAAATTTGGGGAACAAATTTTGGACTTGGAATATAAACATTGAAAAAAAAAAAGTTTAGGAAAAAATGAAAACGTAAGTATAATCAAAGTCGATCTAAAATCACTTCATTCCTATTTTACCGGAAAAATAGATACTTGAAAAAGTTAGCAAAACCAGGCTCCCAATATCTCCGCAACTGAGAAAATAAAGACTTTCCTAAAAAATTCTGGGTCTTCCCAGTCTAAAAATGCGTGAAAATAAGGACCCGAAAGTGTGTTGAGCCTGTTTTAAAAATTTGAAAAAAATGTATTTTATAAATAAATTTATTTAAAAAATACATTTCTTTTCAAATTTTTCAAACGAGCTCAACGCACAACACCATGTGTTACTGTGCTTTGCGCATGTGCAACAGGGCAGGTGGTACCATAAAAATTAACTGATTCAAACAGTGATTTTCATGAACTGCCAACTAGCAGTAAAATTTTTTCAATGTACTGAAAAAAACCAGTGAAAATATGTGTAATTGAATCAGTACTTTTCAAATGAACTGGGAATCAGTGAAAAAGTACTGATTTCAATAAATTTTAACTGATTTGCAGTTAATTTTACTTATCAATTCAGTAAAATTTATTTTACTGGAATGAATCAGTTATATTTTAACTGATTTGGATTTAGAGAGTAAGGTATTTCTGTTTTGAAAGATGAAAAATTGGAATGATTGTTCTTCAAGTCGAAAAAATTGAAAAATTTTAGTCGGAAATTTTTATTTTTTGCCTCTATTATGTTAAATTTGGTAGGTCAGTTTTCAGAATACCATCTCATGAAAATGAATCGGATGCGAATCTATAAGGGAGATGAGGTTCAACTTGAAACTTGGGATAAAAGTAATCCGAATACCTATTAAGGTGAATTTTTTTTTTGACTTCTGAAATTCATTTCTACGATAAATTTGAGCCTCAATTCCATAACAAATTATAGAAAAAGTAGTTGCAGACTTGTAGAAAAAAAACAAAATTCTAATTTTTTTTTCGATTTTTTGAGCCATTGAGGTGAATAATTATCAATTTTTAAGATTCATTTTTGATGTAAAATGAACGAAAAAAGGTTTTCAAGGCAGGGGGAGGTCTCTCTGAAAACATTCGAAGTTTCCAATTTAAAATTAAATTGCATTACCTATTTTATTTTTATGATCCCTTGTATGAATCGATGTCTACAGAGGTATTTTTATATTTTTCGGTTGAACTTCTATCCTGTTGAGAATTCTTTTTCGTTTTGTTTTTTCATGGATTTGCTCGATCTCATTCTTCTTCTCTGTATCATTTTTTGGGTAAGAGCAGGATGATGAAGAAAAAATCGAAGCTCTAGAAGAAAAACGTAAAAATAAAGACTTTTCGAACGATAATACGACTTGGTTAAGCCAAATTTTTTTGTTTAGGGTTCCTCTTAGTGAAAAAATAAAATTTTCTAGCTCCGAGAGGTCCTTTGAAGAACACGGACCTGAGAGAAATCCCCTTTCCCTTTCCTTTCTGCACAGGCTTGAGTTGAAAGTTTGGAAGATTTACCAACAGAACCACTAAAAGTGGATGATTTTGATTTCGGTGAAATATCCTAAAGATTTTCAAAAGATTTTTTTCATTTTCAGAAATATTGAAAAATTTGGTAAAAAATGTCTAGTTTTTCCATAAATTACATTATGCGATTTTTAAAAAAATTCTCGCTCTCTTTTCATTTGGGACTGACTTATTGTCCATATACTTATCCAGAAATTTTTAAAAATTTTGTTCAGCTCACCATATTTCATTTTTTTAAAAATTGAATTAAAGAGCCTGGAAAAAATGATTTTATTTCAATTTTGCTTCAAATTTTCATAAAAGACTCGAGGATGAAGTGTGGCAAAAAAAGATTGAGGATTTTGATTTAAAAAATTTGGGATAATTTCGTTCGATTAAGGGATTTTTAAATCGTTGATTGGCAGTTCCGTTGATTAGTTCGAATGATCAAACGTGCAAAATGTTCATTTACATTTTTTTTTTTTTGTGTGGGGAGAAGAGAAATCTGTATTTTTTGAAATTGAGGTGTGGTATCAAAAGCAAGGATAATAAATAGGTATGAAAACAATTTTTAAAATATAAAAGCACAATTTGTTCTTGTTTCAGAGCTACGATATGTACGTTTTCGTCATTTTTCACTTGTTTTTATGGTCGCGGAGTTGAATTCTAATGCCATCCAAATCGCAACCTACGTTAGTTTTTTTTAAACGACCAATTACCAACCTCGGTCATAAATTTCGCGATAATTTAAATGCAGGTACCCAAACACTAATTCATATCGCAGTAAAGCACCATACTCAGTGAAATACCATTCTCAACATATAACTGACCCATATACCCTGGTAAAATATTGAGCACTAAATCGCCTCCTCCGTATGGTATGCCGCAGCCGCATCGGCCACGGCCACATCGTCGTAAAACCATCATTGCCAACCAAAACAATATCGAATGATGGACGACACCGTGGAAAATTTCAACAAAGGAAAGGGTTGCGCGACCTTGAAAGGTACTATATTAAAATGGAGAAAAAAATACGAGTATATTACGATGCCATACGAGCTCGAAGCTCTCGTATAAGCATTATACGTAATGTATATACAATACAAATTTGTTGTCGCTGATGCCAAAATGCTATATCATATTAACGGGTTGAGACCGAGCTGGACCGAGACGCGAGAATGCCCAAGGTTTATAAACATTGTATGTATTGTGTTATACCTATTACCTGCCTACCTAACTCGTAAATACGACTTTGGATATGTGTTGTATACGTACATATTACATACATTATAAAAGCTTGTATACGATACTGTTCGATATAACACACAGCTACATTTACACACTCTCACACTTGGATGAAAAAACTCGTCTTTCGTAGGTGGATATTTGAAATTTTACATGATCGTATAATTTTTTTTTCCGCTGTTATCGTCGTTGTCATTTGTCGATTAGCTTAGTTAGACGAGAATGAAAAATTCGAAATTACAAACAGGTTTCACGGTCGAATACCGAACGTTATTCGAAAGTATTTTTTGTTAATGGGTATTTTACGCGTTTATTGCAAAAAAAAATAAAAATAAAAACAGGTAGGTAGGGACAATTTCACAATTTGTGTTTATTTTTTTGCTTACAACTTTTTTTTAGTAATTATTGTCGGGCTGGTTGTAAATCATGTTAGATATTCTCGCCGAAGAATTTACCGTTTTCAAATGTGGCGTACGACAAGTTCTCTCCATTGAAAGTTAAAAAAGCTCGTCCTGTAACAAATACGCCCGTATAAATAATTACACGAGTCAACGTAGAAAATGGTGTCTGAAATTTAATGGGTGATTTTGATGAAGTTTTTTGCCCTGATTAAGAGAAAAGTGGTGAAAAAAATTCAGTCCGTTGGGATTTTTCACGTTTCAAATTTTTTGTTGAAAATTTGTTTTTAACTTTATACCTTTTTTTTGTCACTTGAAATGGATTTTCAGAGCGAAGGAAGGGTCCTACAAAAAAAATCATCTATTGTCGAGTGAAAAAACTTTATTTCTGAAAAATCCAATAAGATTTTCCCAGAAACTGAAGCTTTCGAGAATTCGAGATGTAAAGTTCAACTTTCATCTTATATTAAAAATATCTCAAAAACCAGTGATGGAAAACTGGAATCGAAACTAGAACTGATAACTGGAAAAAACTGGAACTAAAACTGAAATGATGGAACATGAAACTGAAAACTGGAACTAGAACTAAAATGAATTTCAGTTTTGTACCAGTTCCAGAATTTGCAAATTACAATTTTTATTTACTTTTTTTCAACAGTTCTGCAAACCTTATTTTAAAATTAGATCTAAAAGCGAATAAAGAAATTTTTTCACCGAATTAAAATCATCTTCGCATTTGTTTTTCTCTTACATTATACACCAAATTTTTTTTCGAAAAATTCTTGGTTTTGTAATTTGTCGAACGATTTTTAAATAGAAAAAATTCAAAATTTTTGAAATTTGACTAGGAAAAGTGGAAAATTTGATTTAGGTATAGTCAACTGAAAATTTTTTATTAAAAAACAAAAGCGACCTCAGTTCCAAATGAACCTTGAAAATTTACGTGGAAAAGTGAATAAAGAGAAATTGTGTTGTAAATTTGAAAATCTCATCCAATTCATGCATTAGTCAAATTTCATACGAAAAATTAAGGACTGAGACAGTCAGGAGTCACAAAATTTTATTAAAAAGATTACTTCGCAGGTTTTTTTTTTCAGAAATTTTTTGTGTTAAGCTTGAAAATAATTATGAAAACTATACTTTGAAAAGAAAAGGTAAAACAATAAAGTTCAATTTTTACAGAAAATTTTGGATTTTTTTCATCCCTCGAAATGTTAAAAAATTTGAAATTTTGGAACTGCTATTTGGAGGTGGAACTGAAACTGAAAACTGGAACTAGAACTAATATTATTTGTTTTCCATCACTGTTAGAAACTAATAAATCTTTTTGAAAAAACCTTTCGACTTTACATAAAGAAAATTTTACGTTCTACAGGTTGATGTTCTATTAATTTTTTCTGGGAGGTGAGAGGAGGGGGATAGATTCGACAAAAACTTCAAATGAGCAAAAACACTGACAGGAGGAGAAAAACTGAAATTATAGATTTGTTTGAACTTAGCACTAAAAATTTGGTACAAATAAGAAAATTCAAAATGTGATTCATTATAAAGAAATCAATTTTGTAGGAAAAACCAATCTTCTCCCCCCCCCCCAAAAAAATGAAAAGAACATGAATTGTAAAGCGTAAAATTTCCTTCCTTTTTGTCTAAGAAAAGTAGGTTTTGAAATATTTTCAATAGAAAAAGAAGTTGAAGTTCGAACTTTCAGCTGAAACAACTCGTAAACTTCATTTCCTTGGAAAAAATAATCGGACAGTACATACAAAGAGAAAATTTTATGCTGTATAATTTATGTTCTTCTATTCATTTTTTTCGTAGGACCCTTTTTCTACCCAGAAAATCTATCTGAAGTGTTAATAAGTCATCTACGAGTGTAAAATGAAAATTTTTAACAAAAAATTATGAAAATTTTCGTGAAAATCGTATTCGAACTCAGCACTGAAAAATGAATCAGAACCACCTATCAGGATTGGTAGAGCAGAAAAAAATTGAAAAAAAAACCAGGCTTGTGTTATGATCTGTGTGTAAATTTGTATTTAGATCTAGTAGAATACAAACATGTAGCCTGCCTACCTACGTAGGTATTGGTAATTGTAATTGGTTTTAGCGGTTATTTAGGCCGTGTTATTTTTTTTTCTTTCTCCAGCAAATAATAGAGGCGATCAATTTTTGTGTAATTGTTCGAAACGCAATTAACATGTAATACCCGTTGGCCAAAACCGATATACCCGAATAGATATTAAATCAGACACCGTGTTACACGTAGTAATTACCTGTAGCGTTGCTCTCCCTCCCACCTTCCCATCGTTCACCTTTTCTGACTCGAAAAATAATTATTCCTCGCAACTATCGGTACGATATTTCGGTATCACGAAAAAAATCATCGTGAATCCCTTAAGGGACCTAGAGCGAGAGAGCGATTTTCACAGCGCGAAATTGGGTCACAAAAATAAAGAATTTTTTTTCCAACTTCTATCGTCCACTCGAGAGTAAATAACAGCCGAGTCATTGTAAGTTTTTTTTCGCGTTAATTACGCGAAAAAAAAAGGTTTTATGAAAAGAGAAGTGTTTACTGTTAAACAGTTCGACTTTGAAGTCACCTTGTCGGAGTAATTCAGCGCTCCAGTCGTATTTACACTGTGTTTCAATTTGGAAACCTCTCTTTGTTTCGTTGGTGCGTGACTCTAAGCTATGTCGAATGTGTACTTGAAAATCATTGTCTCCTCTGTTTTTTTCCTCCCTTCGCCTCTGCCCTTCTTCTTGCGCTTCCTACCTGAATCTGTAGATTCGCCATTTTTTTTCCTCCGGTTGCTTTTCGTTTTCGTCGTATAGTGTAATTATTTAACCTTTTTTTCCAACGTTTATTTTCGAGTAAGAAGATGAATAGGATGTGAGAAGGTGATGGAATAGGAGGAGGTGGTTTTTTGAAAGTCGTGCCGTCATTGAAATCGAAAATTGTAGGTTTGCGAAGTCATTACCGGTAGTTTTTTGAAGCTTTTTGATTTTTTTCGTAATGTACTGATGAAGATTACGAATTCTAATAATTTCCCTTTCCTATTTTAATTGTTTGGAACAGCATGGTTTCGATAGATTTTGCAATGTATACAAAAGGGCATTTGGCTGAAAAGTTCTACATTTTTCATTCAATTTTCTTCTAAGTTTTTTGTCAATTTCAATTTTGTAATTTTTTTTTGCATCTATTGGTGACATTTTTTCTACAGAATTTGAACAAGTATACAACATCAAGATTATCCCAATTTTTGTGAAAGCGAGGAAGAAATTCTGAAAAAAGTTCTGCTTTTAGATTTTGAGAATTTTGTTGAAAACAGTGAACTGATTGGCGGAGTCGAATCGAAGTTTTTTGTTGGAGAATCAATAAAGTTTTATTCTTTTATCCAGTTCCAAAATGAAATTTTTCGATCAATGAAATTTTCCAAAAACTGCATTCCAATTTACAAAATTTTCATAAATCTTGGAAGCACTTCATCAGAGAATTTTATAAAACATTAATATCTAAAATTTCAATGATGGAAAAAATTTTGGCTTCATAAATCAATCGATCAACTACTTATTCTGATGTAGTTGGTAGCACTGTCTTGAAAATTTCGTTAAAAATATCAAAAATTATTCCTGATCATCGAAAAAATTTTTGGTTCAATTTTGAGGTTTTGAATGAATAATTTGAATTTGGTCAAGATTAGGAAATTTTGAAATTCGCATCCTAAACTTTTGCTACCCCTTGATGAAGAGGACTAAAATGGTATTCAATTCCAAAAACCAATGATTCAGTGAAGTGAATAATTGAAAGCACACCTTTTTAGGAGTGATCAAGATTTCCACCAATTAAAAAAGAAAAGAAAAAGAAAACTGATTTTTCAAGAACGATTCTTTTGAGGTCTCCTATCAATTTTTGTCAAAATCCAGAATGTTTTTTTAATCCATTTTTTCACCGATTTCATTCTTATTCAATTTTTCCTCCAGCGACTATTTCGTTCATCAGTAAATTGTCAAAATTTTTAAAAATAATCCGCCAAAACGACCAGAAAAAATTGAAGAAAAAGAAGAAAAAACCTTGAAACTAGTCTAGAAAATGTTTAATATCGAAAAAATTCTCAACTACCGTACCTTTCATAAAGGCGCGAACAAAAAAATTGTAAGCAATAAAAATAACGAGTATTTATTAAATTTCTCAGGTGCGAAAAGTTGAGCTATAAAACGAGGCGAATTATTTTTTCAATTTAGAAAAAATTTTAATATTCGACTCGTTTCTAACTTACGAGTTCGTACTTAGCCGTGTATAATGCACAATCCTCGTATTTTTTCCTTTTCACAGCTCCAAAAATGAGAAAAAAGTAAAAAGTTGCGGAAAAAGAGCGCACAATAAGCGGAAATTCGTACGCGAAAAAATTCTCCTCTATTACCAAAGTGTTTTCGTACGAGCCCGTTTGTTTTAGGTGCAATTTCGCATTTTACTCGGTGGAAATTAAAGGCGCGAGTAATTAAAAGAAAAAAAAGGCGAAAATTCAAAAGAAGGAAATTCAACCAAACAAGGGTACAGCAGCGAAGGGAAAAATATACGCAAACTAGGACGTGTAACTTCTACACGAATTCTAATTATTTAGGGAGTTGGCGTTAGCGAAAGGGGGCGAAGAGGGGCGGAGGAGACACAGTTGGTGAAAATTGTTACGTGTACGGGTTTTTTCGTTTATTTTTTTCATTATTTGAAAATAATTACACGTTTGGGCCGTGAATTATTTGGATTCTGGTATCGGTTGGCAACACTGCCATTAAGTGCTACCGGGTATTGTGTTAAAACCCTTCACGCTGCGCTTCGCTGTGCACTTGATTTATACGTTATGGTTTTTTTCCCTTCCTCTGCTCCATAACCAAAACCATTTTAGTAGTTGGCGTGTATATAAGAAGAAGAAAAAAAAGAACACGGTGTTTGAAAACTACCCAACTCTACAAAACTGGTTGCATTATTTCCAGCCCATTTGTCTAAACGCTCTGCGGGATGCTGTAAAATAGGGTTTGATGATGTAGTGGATTATTACGAAAGAAAAAAAAAACGAAACCCTATTGAGCGGTTATGCCCTCCACCTTCACCGCACTTCATCCCTTGGTCGTTTTCAAAATCTATACATGATGAGTCGTGTGTGAAAAGGGTATGCGCATGGAAGGGCGTTCGAGATCAAGTGGAATTTTTGATCATCCTGTGAACTTTCTTCGTATATCGCGTCTATATACTACAGAATACATTTTTCTATGGCACGACTGTCAGTACTAGGACAGATAATGGTTGAAAATTAATCTTTTTATTCGTTGTTGCCAACCCCTCGAGGCAACCAACGATAAGAAAGAAAAAAAAACCTGTTAGGTAACTCTTTGTTTCTTATCTATATGTACGAGAATGGCCACTGTATTAGGAATCTCCCCTGTACGCGTCCGCATCCTCATCACAACAATACGAATTTTCGAACATTACAAGTTCGGCCTTAGGTATCATTGCGGTTGTATTCTTTTCCTCGGATATCATCCATCGAACGATATACGTACTATGTACTACTGTACCTTATATAGATTAATCGAGGCACATCATCATTACCAATATGAAAAATGAATATGCTGGATGGATCGGCTCAGCTTGGCACCTCGTCGTTGCAGATTTGGTTGGCTCAAAACGCAGAAAATTTTAATGAGCTCATATACACGTTGCTTTTGCCATTTTTCTCTACGAGCTTCATCCCTCTTCTGCTTATATTTTTTGATCGCTTTGTTATACGAGCGTTTCCTTTATCGCGTCTTTATCCCCTTTTGTTAGTGTCTTTTTATCTCTCTCCCTTTAGCTCCACGACACCGTCGACCCAAAGGGTCCGTAAAGGTTTATTGTTTACATCTTGCTTCTCTCTTCCTGTTCCTGTTCGCAATTATTTTATAGGGGCTTTGCCATAGGTTCTGGGTACTTTCATCGTATAGGTTTCGTAATATAATCGGTATGGCGTGGTGGTGGTGAAGTCGGTTTGGGTAGTTTAATCAGTGAGCGAGAGTAGATACTTACTTCTGAGGAAGGCAGAATTGTACTTCGAAATGGAAAATTCACGGAGAGTTTGGAGGGAATATCAAACTATGTGAATGAAAAATGAAATTGAAAGAAATCAGCAAAAAATAGATGATCAATTTTTTTCGGTTATTGTTAATCATTGATGAGCGAACTTCGAGTTGATTTTCATGGTTTCCATTAAGTTTCATTTTTCTAATTTACAGTAAAAGTCTTATCTAAATTTCAAATTTTAATTCTAATCTCTCTTCAATCATGTACGAATTCTTTATTAATAACAATGATGTATGTTTTTGTTTCAGATTACAAGTCAGAGACCAACCAAGCCATGCAGAGAATGAACCAATCTACAGCATCAGGTAATTTTACAAAATTTTTATTTCAAATATGAATCTAAATTTTAAAAGTTTTCCAGTGAGTACGAATTAGAAATTATAAAAGGAGTGTGTGTTTAATGTTTACTTGATTCGAAGTAGCTGAAAACAATTTTATGATTGATTTCGGTTTTGTAGGTATCAATGCTCTTTTTTTGGTTCTGTAATAAAATTTTCAAACAAAATTTGGCCTTCAAGTGTACATATTTAGAAGTTGGATGAAAAATCGTATCGATTCTTCTAAATTTTTCAAAGTTTTCTTCAGAAACCAACCAGAAATTGTCAGATCAAAAAATTAGGATTTTTTTTAGTTTTTTAAAAAACGAACACTATTGAATATTCTGTCAGATTTGAAAAAAATCTCATTTCTTCGAAATTAGTATAGGTCACACGTCCAGTTTTTAAAATTCCATAATATTGATTCCAATTAAGGCTCAAATTTTCAAAAGTGACTCAAAAAATTTTTTGAATTTCTGACAAAGTTCTACCCCACTTTTATTAGTCACAGTTCATTTTTGAAAATTTTCCAAAATTGACTCAATTTAAGGCTCAAAATTCTCAGTGACTAAAAATAATTTTTTAATGGCGTTGTTGAATTTCTGGCAAAATTTTACCCCACTTTCATTGGTTACATGTCAGTTTTAAATTTTTTTTTTTCAAAATTGACCCAATTTCAGGCTTAATCAAAAGTAACTGAAAAAAGTGTTGAACGGAATTTTTGAATTTCTAGCGAAATTCTACTCCACTTTCATAGGTCACATGCCAATTATTTTAAAACATTCAAAATTTGACCCAATTTGGGGCTCAAAATGGGGTAAAATTGCTCAAATTTAATTTTCATCGGTAATTTCGTTCTTCTCGTGAAATTTTAACCCATTTTGATAGATCGTAACCTAAGTTTTAGATTTCCTTGATATTTTATTTTTTACCTACTGAAAGGGGAATAAATCGCTCGTGTCTCAACTTTGAAGCTCACCATATAACACCTACAGACAAGGTATCTAACGGGTAGTGAAAGTAGTGAAAGCAGTGAAAAAGTAGTGATTTGAAAAACCGGTCATGCCGGTAGTGGAAAAGTAGTGAATTCAGACGAAAATTTGAAAAAAAGTAGTGAAAAAGTGAAAAAATTCCAAAGACGCGAAATTAATTTTTTTAAATTTCAAAAAAATTGTTCATTTTTCATTTTATTACATTTAAAATAAAGATTTTTTTCTAATTTCATTTTTTTTTCTCTAAAAAATTTTGATCGTTTTTTTTGTATGTTGGAAAAAGAGTCGCGTCGATTTTTTGGGGGGGAGAGGGAGGGGGTACAAATTGAAATTTTTTTTAAAAAAAGTAGTGGAAAAAGTAGTGATTTTACAACAAAAAAATCAGTTAGATACCCTGACAGAGACGTTTAGTGCCAAAAATGATCAAATTTGGCCAAAAATCGTACATTGAAGGCCTAGAACCCCATTATGTCCTTGATTGAAGGGATGTGACATATATTTGATGTCGGGGGAGTGTCTGTTTTCTGCTAAAATTCATAAATTCTACTGAGTTTTAAGTGAATTTTCACTGATTTTTCTCATTGATTTGTACTTATTTTCTCATGTGCTGATGTGCTGCCATAATTCTGACTGTTACTTGGTGATTTTCGATAATTTTCACTGATTCTTAAATGATAAAATAGAAAATCATGTGAATTAAATTTAATATGATGTTTTTGAAAATTATTGCGACGTTTCTTCCACATCAAGATTCAATTAATTCAGTCAAAAATGTACTCGAGTTTGCAATTCTTCATGGAATTCGTCGAGGAAGTAAGGGTGGGGTGAAGGGCCGAGGGTGAAACTTTCCAAAATGCTTTCAGAGTTGAATTAAGCTCGTCAGCATTTTCTCTTTCCACCTCATCAGTGAAAGATGGAGGAGCCTGGAGTCAGCTGCAAAAATCTTTTTCTTTTCTTAATTTATTTTAGAAATTGACTAAACATTTCAAAAAAAATTATTTTGCACATTGATGGTGAGATATCGTACTTGAGTGACCCAAAATTGGTCTAAAAATACTCCCTAAAGGGTTCTTTCATCTTTTTATTAATCCTGGTAAGAAATCTGATTATACTTAATTCGAAAAAAAAGTGTGAGTATTGTATCTAATCATCCTTTCAAATAAGTATACCAAAAAGTCTCAGAAAACTCAAAATTTTGAAAATTTCTCTTTTGTTTCTTTCGTTTTTTTTAGTTGGAAATTTTTCGGAGAATTCAAATAAAAATTGTTCAAAAATTCGTATTGTAGGTACGCTTCATTTTGAGGTGAAAATTTCCATCGATTCCTTAATCCTCACAAATCGTATAAAATCCACTTCAAAACCAAGATACCTGTTTTCAATTCTACTGACAATTTCATTGAACCGGGGAACCGCCGAAAGAAAATCGCCGTCCTCTTACGTAGACTAATTTTCCATAAACTACGCTCGCAGGAGCTTAGCCATTCCGGTACAGTTATTCCTCAGCACATGTTCGGTTTGATTTACGATTACGATCACGTGTTGTAAAGTGTCGACGAGAAAACGGCGCAGCGGCGATTTTGATTTAGTACAAAATGCTACGAGGGAGGCCGAGCGTTTAATAAAACGTCAACCGAAGCGACGCGAAAGGCGAAGGTTGTCCTCTTAAAGAGTTTTCAGCACCGATTCGATGAGTGGCGTGAAAAATTCATCTCGTACACATACGCAAAGGTAATGTTCGTGTACGGTTATACGATTGGTAATTCGTGTCGAGAATTGATGATTTCATTTAAACGCTTCGACGGTGCTACTGCCTCGACCCTTCACACCCTCCCTAGCCCACAGGTACACCGCACCCGTGCACACGATTGTCAAAAACCATAATATTTATGGTTCGCCCTACGCTGACTTTATATACCTCCGGTAATGATGGATGAATTGTTGTTTCTCGCATTGACCTAAAGTTTTGGCAGTTTCGTCAAAGATATTGCGAAAAGCTTTAAGGGCACCGAAGCGCGTTATTGCACTCGTAAAATATTATTTCCGAGGTTTAACTATGGGAATCGTAAAAAAAAATTAAATTACTTTTATAATGGCTTATATGGATGTAGAAGAGCAAAAACGCGCTATGGCTTCGTCGTCCGCACAATATAACGTTCGTTATATTTCGAACAAAAATAACAAACGAAGATATATCGCCGCATTTGCGAGAAAGCTCGCCTAAGCTTTTTCCCTATTGTAATTAGTAATGCTCGTAAAATTGTTTATGTTGTGATTTTTTTTTCACCCTTTCTCCCTTTCGCCTTCTGAGCTTTTGTTTGCTACATTGTAATTTTTCAAGGTATGCATATTTTTCGTCAGGCCTTTTTCCTCGGCAACCAAAGTTTCAATTTCCTCGTATCTAGCTCATCGACATGATATAATCATGGTCTCTACCGGGCATAAACATCATGAAAACCATGAAAATAGCATGAATGTCAGTATTGAGTATAGTGGCATAAAAACTTGAAATTAGCATGTATTTTGATCAATTTCCATGAAAAGCATAGTGACACATCTATTTTTTTTTAATTTTTCTAAAATTGACTCAAGTATAAAAAAAAATGATTGCCCTCGCTTCTCTCAGGCAGAGCTTACACATTACTTCGGATTCGAATAAAAAATACCAAAATTCGAAGCAAATGACCACTAGAAATCACGAAATCAGCCAAAAAACGATGCTCTGTTTCAAATAAGAAAGATCAAAATTTAAATCAAAATTGAAATTATTTGGCAAAATATGTCAAAATTATAATTTACAATATTGCGATAATTGACGATAATTACTGAAATATTTACGATATTTTACCATAATTACTGAAATATTTACGTTAATTTACCGTAATCATTAAAATATTTACGATAATTTGTTGTTATTACTAAAATTTTACGGTAATTTACCGTAAATACTGAAATATTTACGGTGATTTACCGTAATTATTAAAATATTTACGGTAATTTACCGTAATTATTGCAATATTTACGGTAATTTACCGTAATTATTGCAATATTTACGATAATTTACGGTAATTACTAGAATATTTACAGTAATTTATCGTAATTATCGATAATTTGCAGTAATTATTGGAATATTTACGGTAATTTACCATAATTATCTAAATTTTCACTTCAACATGGTGTTTGCCGGGCAAGAAAATCATGAAAAACATGAAAATAACAAGAATTTTTAATTTTCTCTAGACACCATGATAATGCACGTCTGTTCGCGATAATTATTCTCGAAATGGCAAATTCGCGAACCGTGTTCTTTTTCCCTGCTTCACTCGATGAGTTGAAACAAAAAAACCCTCATCATACAGAATTACCAACGTCGTTTTTTCGTCGAGAGCTTTCGACACTCGAGACGAGTATATTTTTCGTCGCGCTGAAATTTCGAGTTCACTTTGCAAAATTGTATACAAAAACGAAATCAGCCGAAAATACGAGTAAAACAAAAAACCAACACTCGTCTCGTCATCGCCTGTCTGGTGCATATTCCAGTAAAGCTATATAATTTTGGAAATCGAATATGCATTTCCCTGTTACTCTCAACGACTGCGTTGATTTGAGAAATTCTTCCGAAAATGGGTAAAAAGTCGAAGTGAAAATTGAAGTAGGTGGTCGTATACGCGCCTTATACTTTGGGAAATTGGTATTTTGGAAGTACGCTATGATTTATGAGTTTCGAACAAGAGTGTAATAAATTTGCAAAATATATAAACGCCGACGTACTTATTTGTATGTGTATTGTGTACCAGTATGTCTATGTATGTAGATGTACATACATCGTCGATACAGTTGAAATGAAAAATACCATGCTCTGTATCCGTCGGTTGGCTGCTCTATTATACCACACCGAATTCTTATGTATACCCGGCGATACGAGGCTACAATGTGCTTACGTTTTGTAACCGGTCATTATAAATTAAACATGAAAAGCTATTTAATGCCTAATTACAGGGTCGCGTTTGTACTCCGAAATTAAGATAAAAGCTTATTCAGCTATGATTGAAATTTTTAGTACTATGCTTCGTTCGGTCATATAAAGGTCATGACGAAACGTCCGAATAAAGAAGCGAAAAATACGCGCACGTAGAACTCGGGTTTTTATTATGTTTCGAATTGTACCAGATGTAAAATGTGTTTTGGGCGAAGATACCAATACGTCGTAGTTTCGAAACATTCGTATTTTTTTCAAATTACTATACTCCAATTGGTAAATTTGTTTTTAGGGTTTCAACTTTACACCTACGCTGTGTGCAATTTTCATTCGTGCGTGAGATTTCACATCGTTGGCATTTGATTTGTAAACAGAATTTTGTAAATTGGTGTTTTTCAAAAAGAATTCGTAGAGGTTTTTAATTCTGCTTTATTAGCTCTGATAGGAGATTTTGAGCTACTTTTTAGTATTTGGTGTGATAATGATTTTAATTTTTCCCCATCGCGTGGGGAATTTTCATGATTCAGAAAATTTCTTATTAAAAATTTGAATTTTGCATTTTTTGATGACTTTTGACGCTTAAAGCCGATTTTTTGCCACAGAAAAGGTTCCGAGACAAAAATTAATGAAATATAAATTGTCGAAGGAAAATTTTTTCTTCTGTACAGTCCAATAAAATTTACTTATGAAACGAAATTTCGAAAGTTTTTAACACAGTTCGAAATGATTCACCTTTCTCCTTTTATTGAAGTGTAAAAAGTTCTGACTTGCTAGAACTTTTTTACGATCAGCGTGAAAATTCTAACAAAATAACACATTCAATTTCAGACGGCATTTTCCAAGTGGACCTGTATTATAAATGCAAGTTTTTCAAATGGTACTTTTTGAATTACTCGTATCTGCAAAATAAATTTTTTTCCCCTGATGTTTAAAAGTTCCAAAAAAACATAACTCGGAAAATTTACTTTTGAGTAAAGGAAGGGAGGAGGGAGGGTGAGGATGTAATGTTTTTGTAGAAAAAGAGAGAATTTTTTCTGATATAATTCATGGAAACGTCCTCGATATCGAAAAACCGAATTTCTCCAATTTCAGCTTTCTTCAAGATGCCTTCTGTCAAGATTAAAAATTTAATTTTTGATTTTTTTCTTGTTTTTTGAACATTTTTTCGATCTTGTACGCCTAATGACTTTCCTCCTCCCTCCTACTGAAAAAAAGTAATTTCTCAGTAAAATTGATGGAAATCATTTCTTTGCATTTTACCGAAATCTTTGTACCAAATTTCACATTTTCCAATCTTCCCGAAGCCTGCGACAGAATTTTATTTTCTCCAGGATTTTCTTATTTTTCCAGAAAGTAAAAATCGAACTTTTCTCGTGCTATTTAGAAAAATTTGGAAGTTTTAGAAAAAATTAAACCTTGTTAGTAAAATTCGATGTCAAGAAATCGAATTTTAAGTGAAAATTATTCTTCATCAGTTTCACCGGAAAACTACTTTTTTCTTTTAAATACATTTTTTATTTTTATCAAACAATGAAAATTTTTAAATTTTTTTGAAAAATTGATCGAAAATAGAAAAAAGATATTGCACTACAAAAATTCTATAGTTTTGAAAGTTTTGGAACCTGCTCTTTCCGAAAAACCCACTTTTCTTCAAATCAGAGGTGAATTCCCGGAGAGTGTTTATTTTTTTTTCAAATTTTGTAAACAAAAGTCGTAAATTGCAAAGTCAAAGTGCTTTTTATGAATGTACTTTGCTTGTGGCGATAAAAGTATGGGAGGGGATTTTGGTGCAATCAAGATATGCCTTAGAAAATACACCTTTCTTGTACCTTATTTCTAAAACAACGATTTTCCTCAATTATCCACGATAAATAAGTTCACCTACATGAATAGAAGTACACTTCAGCTATCTTCAGCGTAGCGAGTTTGTACGATGATGATGGGTGAGGAGGAGGGTTTCGTCGCATCTTTTTTATGCATGTACCACGAATAAGCCCTATACAAACTAATCCTATTTGCAGTTTGCTTTCAATAATTAAACCACTCGATCGATGAGTTTGGAAAAAGAAAAGCACGTCAGCGTCACGAGTATCAATGTAGGTGCGCCAGTAGGGCGCGGGGTACTTCTAATAACACCGCAAATACTGAAGTGTGTGCGTCTTTTCACAAAATCCCAGCTTAAACGGCGACGCGACGGAGGGATCGCAATCATATTTTTGTACATCGAAAAAAGGGGGCCTCGTGTAACCGGAGCGAAGCGATCCGCATCCGCCGAGAACAACTATTCTCATATCGCAAGGATTACGTATATAGCTGTATACTGTACTTTTGCGACCCTTCGACATTTTTCCTAGCTTTTCATAAAACAGCCCCGGTACACAATACTCCGTAGCCCCTGCACCTCGCCAGCGCCTCGACGTCGGGTATTAAGATATGGAATTTTGACAAAATACCAGTCTCTCTCGCTGCAGTAAAATGAATTTTTTCTCCGGTTAAATCTTATTAGTTATTACGTACGGACTGATACGAAAGCAGGCGAGGGCGTTTAGTAGGGAGCAAAGTATTAATTTTCCATTTCGCTGTATTGGTATACAATCGAATTTAGACTACGGTATCGTTTAATAATTAATCTTTAAATGAATACCATCCACGTGAATGTTATCTGTATAATTTCGCGTTTCGATTGCATACACTCCAGCCACCGGAATGAGATTAATTTCTCATAAATCTCCGCACTTCGTCTGTTCCCTTTTCGGCGATATTGTCGTGTCGAGCTAACGCTAATTGAGAGTCCAGTGTTTAAAAAGTTGCATAGAGCGAAACGCGTAGGAGCAAGATAGGAGTAGTGCATCAGGTTTAGGTTCTTGATCCGACTTTAGAGATTGAAATTTAAATTTGATTGATTTATTTCGAAAGTAAATTGAAATTGAAGTACAATTGTGATTTTTTTCCGAACAAATTGATTTTAAGAACATTCAGTGTTTGCTCTCTGAAAACTCGAGAAAAATCAAAAAAAAAATCAAAAATATTTTTCAATTTGAAAAAAAAAACCTGAAAAATTATGAAATTGTAAGTTTTTCTCTCCAAAATCAAAAATCTAAATAAGTATTGTGAAAAAAAGAAAAATCGAATAAGTAGTTTATGAAAAAATGCGACACTTTTTTTTCACCTCTCTGAAGCTGTTTAACTTGTTTTTCGGTGAAAATGAGTACTTAACTAGATACTAAATAAGTAGCAAGTTTTGATAAGTAAAAATTTCACACATGGAACTGAAATAAGTTTCAGTTCGGAACTTTTTTCTGTGGAAAAATTATTTCCCTTCTCCTTCCTCAGGGAAGAACTGCTCTATGCTTTTTTTTTTTTTTTTTTTTAGATTTTATTGGACATTTTGATGAAAATTTTTAAAAATTGAAATTAGAACTTTTTATAAACTTGTGAAATTTTGACCTGAATGAACTACTTAAGATGGATTGAAAATTATTATATTGAACTTTGAAATGAATTGTATGTACACGTACAGTACTTAGTGATGCTTTTATTTCATTTTATCAACTTTCTTAAGTGTAAGAGGTGGGGGGGGGGGGGTTCATCAATTTTTATGATCAATTTGAACGATTTTTCAAAATTTTATTTTTATTTTTAACAGTTTTTAAGATGACTAAACCTAGTGAATTTTCAATATTTTTTGGAGTTTTTTATACTTTTTACTTTTCAGAGATGTTTATAGAAGAATAATATGATCCTCCGATTAATTTTTACAGATTTCTATAACATTTCAGGCTGAAGTCGAAGTTGAGAACAAAAATGAGCTTTTATTTTAATTTTTGAAGTCAACTTTTTTCGTGTACTTTGAAACATGAAACTTTTTGGTCATTTTTTTTCAAAATCTGTTATGAAGAATAACATTTTTCTGAAGGATTTCTTCAAGTATAAGGGAGCAAGATTCACTCTTTCAACTCATTTCAGTCAATTTCTAAGGTGTCTAATTATCAAACATCGTCAGGCAGTTCAGAATAAGTCAAGCTTTTGACCAAAAGTTTAAGCTAGTCGCCCAAATTTAAGCTTAAAAATTTTTTTTAAAAATTGTTGGATTTGTTGGTGGATAAAAATTTAGATTTATGAGTTCCTGGTGATTTTTTAAATAATATTTGTTGAAGTTTTTTGTAAAAACTTGAATTTGCTTAAAAATGGATTTTTGCTGCAGAGGGTTAATGGATCTTTTACATGGGACAGAGAATCGAATGGAAAAATGCCAGTAACTAGGTCGAAAATCATCAGTCAAAGTTCAAAAACTAGAACATTTTTGGAATTGTCTCGTCGAGACGAATCGATAGGGTTTTTTACGATTCAATTTTGACCATTATAGGAGTTCTTTGTGACTTTAAAAAAAAAATTATATCTATTTAAAGATTGATTTTTTTTAGGAGGGAGGCAGAGGGAAAATGTCGTCAAACCAATTGAAGCATTTTGTTTCAAATTTTTCTAAATGTTTAAATTTTTGCCAATACTTCAATTTTTTCGACCCATAACGTTCATAAGCTTCTATGAATTCGCGAGAATTGTCATGGGCATTGGTGTCTCTGGTTATCTTATTAGTTTCGACGGCGTATCCATTCGTCATTGACAATATTATTTACTCGACTGAATAGATTTTATAGTTAATTCTCGCGTACCACTAGGCAGTGTGAATTTTACGACACACATATGCAGCTAACTAGCTACACGTAGCGTTGTCGAACGAATTATATAATCTCGTATACCTATGTATGATTTAATGTAAAAACACGCATAACCACTCGTCTCGTATTTGTAGTAGTGTAATATACGATGAGCACACATACGCTAGAATCGAGAAGCATTACCGTTCGATAGGATTTTTCCATTAACTGGTTTTTTCTTCTTTCGTCGTCCTCATCGTCTTGGATGACCAACTAAACACGTACAGTGTACATGGTGGATATACACGTAGCATGCCAATCAAAACCCAGCAACGAATCGATTCGCCAACAGGTTTACTTCCTAATTGCAATAAACGATTTTCGCATCGCCATATCGATTTTCAATCCATTCATGTTACCTTCGATAAAATAGAATATAGGATACGCTTTTCACCGCAGCCGATTACAACCGGGATGATGAGCGCGCGTGCAACGCATCTTTCGCGGATTATAATTTCAAAAAAGCTGATCGCTGCTGGACGAGAATTTGTAATTAGGTGACCGCGAATGCAGGTATCTCGCGATGAATTTTTAAGCAATTTTTTCGCACTTCGTTGATTAGTGGCCGGCGAAGTTACGTGCTGCGCAGGTGCTAATATAGGTATTAATTTACAACGCTGATCGAGATGGCCTGGAGTAGCCTTCGTGTGTCAAGCTCGAGGCTCGACGAATTATGTGCAGCTGTGACGAAATTCGGAATGCGCAAAATTTATTTCCACCTCGTCTTATGTATTCTCGTACGCCATGCACAGTTATATTTTGCGGAAGTTGATATGTCCTACGTTCGTTATAATGTACCAACGTAAAAATTATAATACTCGTTTGGAGAAAACATAGTTTTTGGAAAAAATTCTTTTCGACTTTGTATCACGCGCAGAGCATATGCAATTCAGCTATCTATTTAGATAAGAAACAACGTAATATTAATTTTGGCAGGTGTTGAAAAATTCTTCAATATTTCTGGCCAAAATACGTTCTTTTTGCACTTGGACCATAATCCTGATCTAGCCCTCCTAATTAGGTAGGATTTCTAATCATCAGCTGTATGAATCGTCAACGAATTAACGCCTAGCGACTCATTTCTAGAAACTAGAAAGTAACCCATCGTGAAACGATCCACGCAAAAGATCAAGCAAAAGGTGAATAGGTAAAATTGATACCTCAAGCGTCGCCCAAGTACACCCAAAATGTCCAATTTTATTGTATTTTAATCGGAATTTTATTCGCGTAGGATTACTTGGGATTTTTTTTCATCGAATACATAGGTAGATTGAATATAGAATGGTTAATAGACTCGTCATACTGGTTTTTTTTTTTTCTTCGCGCGAATGATATTCGCAGCGTCCGGAGCCTAGTTTAATTTACGACCTTTTTCGCCAGCGCGGGGGCAGAGCACTAGCACTGGTATAAGCTGCGGATTTAAGTAGTAATTAAATTTAATCGATCATATATGGCGTGAGTTATAAACAATCAAGCGCACAATTGCTTTTCGCTTTGTGGAGAGTAGAGACGATTAAAACTTCATTAGTGTGAATACGAATACGAAACCCGATGCCCCGGAGAGGTGCTTCTATACACGCCGTATAGACTTATTACCTTACTCTCGGGCTGTACATTCAGCCAGGGACATAATCGCTCCGGCTAATGAAATTAATAATTTTGTTTGATACAATGCTGCAGTGAAATGATGTCTTGATGAGTTGCTGGACACTGTGGACAGTAATTGGCGATGTTGTTGGAGGTTTGAAAAGATGTGGAGAAATCGAGATGGGAGACTAAAACATTTTTTGACTTTCGAGAAAACAATTCCAAAAGGACTTCCTTACCTATTTTGAATGGGAAATTTAGAAGTAAATTGAAGAATTTCAGGTTATCATTTTTAGAAATCACTTTTTTCTACTTTCTGTTCGAATGGAAAAGGAGTGCCTATGGATTTTTTTTTGGTATTTTTAATGAATTTTTATTCAAATAAAATAACCCCAAACTACGTCTTCAACTACAAAAATTTTTGATCATTTATTCCCAAAAGTTTCTTGGAGGGGGGGGGGGGGCAGCATAGATTAAAATTTAGAAATTGAATTTTGATTTTTTTATTTTTCGAGAAATGAAAAATTTTCATATCATATTTTTTTGATAAACTTCTTTCGAAACCAAGGCGAAATGAAATGGGAAGAGGCGATTCAAAGAAAGAGCATTCTGATCCCTTGAAAGGTGGCAAAGATCTGGGTAGAGTCGAAAAGTTTTCGAACAAGATGACCTGTTAAATATAAAATTTTTATTTTGAATCCAGAAAATTAAAGAAAATCATACTTTGAGCCAGAAGAATTTTAAAAAAATCAATTTTTGTTGGAAACTTTCCATTCCTCGCCTCTTTTTACCTCTCAAAGGCCAACTTCAGTACATTCCTGATACCTTCGATTTCGATGGTAAACTTTTTTTATTATTTTGAACATTAGAATAAGTGCATACTTAATTGATAATTTTGAATAATTTCCATTAAACGACAACAATATCGCACGTATTCCAAGAAAGGCAGCCTTACAATGGAAACTTGAATTCGGCATCGTATTTAAAATGAATGTATTTGCGAGATAATTACGCTGCTTTTTTGAGTTCGGCGTATAAATTTACTTTGTAAATTGAATTAAAATTTCAAATTTTAGACTTATCTAAAATTTAGGTGCTCAGATCAGGCATTTAGATGTTAATTTCACGTTCAAAAATAACTCTAATTAACCTTAAGCTATATACGAAGGAAGGAAAAAAAATCACAATATAAAAAGTCGTTTATATCATTTACATGTAAATTAAACTCGATGACTCAAAGCTGGCTCGTTTCATTTTTTAAATCTCCATTAAGTACTGAAAATTTATTATAAATTAACTTTGAATAAAATTTGAAATTTGTGGCGAAAAAAATATATAATGGTGCAATATTCAATGTTAACTACTCGTTCGGTGTAGCGGTAGATGAATTCGCAATAAGTATCCGCCATAATTTATCGAGTACCTAAACCTATAATGCATACAAACTAAATTGTTATGGCTCATTTACGAATATCATAAGTATCTTTCGACGAAGCAAAATATAAAATATAACAAAATTGAAAAAAAAAACACACACGCACCCATACACATAAACATACGTATACATATTAAACCTGTTAACGTAATTATTATTACAGAGTGGCGAAAACAGCCTTCACGGTAGTTTTTTAATCAAGCTACTACGATTAATAATATGTTGCTAATTAATAACGACTCTCGAAAGCGTTAGCGTTCGATGTGCGGTAAAGACAAAGCATACATGCTACTTTTTTTTTTATCGGTTCCATCAGGAGTCGATATGACAAGAGGATGTAAGTGTTGAGATTTGGTGATGTACGGTTGCGACTTATTCCTCATATCAATATATGATATTGAATCGATGTAGAATTTGAATTCCCTTGGACAGGTGGACATGTGTTTGCATTAAGGGATGCCTAGATCAGTCCAATGGCAGATTGAAGGTGAATAAAAAATGCCGACAGAGGCATACCTAATAAGTGTGATGAACAAGGATATCATAAGAAAAATTTTCAGCCTGGGAGGCCATTGCCAACCACATAGGTGCATGAAAATCTAGAAGGGAGTTTGGCGCCTCACTTTTCGAATTTGGGTTATCAGTACTTTTTCAGTGACATGACATTTCCATTTTCCATGACACTGAATCCCGTAGAGTTCAAAAATTCCATTACATGGTGTCTAGTTTACCTTTACCAGGCATGAAAATCGTAAAAAAACATGAAAATAGCATGCACTTTGATCATTTTCTACAAAAAGCATGAATTTTAAACATTATCCTCTCAATTTTTAAATTGCAGAATTGCTTTTGAATATTTTCAACTTGATTTTTTCATGAAAAAATTTTTGCCCTCATTTTTCTCGGGCAGGGCTTAACCAATACTTCAGATTCGAATAAAAAATACCAAAATTCGAATCGAACGCTCAATAGAAATAAGCCAAAAACAATGGCTCGGATTCAAGCAAGAAAGATCAAAATTTAAATCAAAATAAAAGTGATCTGGCAAATGATGTCAAAATTAGATTATTTATGATATTATGATTCATTTACCATAATTGCTGAAATATTTTTGGTAATTTACCGTAAATATCAAAATATTTACGATAATTTACCATAATTACTGAAATATTCACCGTAATTAATGAAAAATTTACGGCAATTTGCCATAATTACCAAAATATTTAAGGTAATTTACAATAATTACCCAAATATTTTCGGTAATTTACCGTAATTACCGAAATATGTTCGGTAATTTACCGTGATTACCTAAATATTTTCGGTAATTTACCGTGATTACCTAAATATTTTCGGTAATTTACCGTGATTACCTAAATATTTTCGGTAATTTACCGTAATTACTAAAATGTTTACGGTAATTTACCGTAATTACTAAAAAGTTTACGGTAATTTACCGTAATTACTGAAATATTTACAGTAATTTACGATAATTATCAAAATTTTTAGAATAACATGGTGTCTACTGGGCATGAAAATCATGAAAAACATGTATAGCATGAATTTTCATTTTCTCAATTCAGTTGATACGAGAGATACCATGTATTAATTTCAAAATCTGAGGAAGAGAAGTCTTTCAAATTCATGATTCCTCAATTTGAGTTTTCGTATTTTTCCTCAATTGCTTGAATAATACATGTTTTTCAACGTTGAACAGACCTTTCAATCATAATTGAACCAATTTTTCATATTTTTGTGTGAAAATCATCAAACCAATTTAAATTGTGGTGGCCTACTCGAAAAATCCGAAAATCGTATCTGATGAAAATTCGATCGAAAAGCTTGGAGTATTTTCAACGAACGAAAAAAAAAAACTTCATGGAGGCTCGAAATGTGTGTATTCATGTAAACGTGTAATAGTCGATCAGCTACATCCTCATATGTATTAGCTATTATGTATACTTACGTCAATGGGTGAAATGAAACATGCGTTATTTTTTCGACCTTCCCGAGTTTGATTTTTTGCCAGCGATTTTTGTATACGGCGAGAGGCGGTAGGAAGAGGCAAATGCGAATTTTCAACTTATGCGGTATATTTATTGAAAACTTGGCAAATGGCATTCAATTCGTGAAATGAGCTGTGCATTTATTTTCTTCTTCAATGTTTACTTATTATTATTATTTTTTTCAACTTTTTTTTTCTAGTGGAAAGATAATTCAGTCTCGCAGTCTGGTCTGCTGCGGTTATGCCAAAGCTTCCAAATGGTAGACTTTCATTCCACATATCGCGATAATTTATGAAAAACACAGAAACACTGTTTCGATGCAAATTTTCAAGTCGACTGTGAAACTTCCCATCACTTTTTAGACTTGCTGATGAACCAGATCCGATATAATTGTGTAGGTATTCGGTTCGTCTTATTGTCAAACTTCAGATTATACCTTTTGTTAAATTTCTTCAAAAGGAAATCGACAATAAATTGGCCGTCGAAAAGTTTTCGCGTCCGGTGAAAAAGAGCAAATAAGAAGCTTTCCTTCGACGGAGAATTTTTTCCATCGCGCAGGAGTTTTCTACCTAATTCTTTTGTTCGAATATTGAAAAAGAAAAAGTCAACCGAAGTAGGAACTCGAAAAGCTGGGCCGAAGCGAACTTTAAAATTGCGTACTTGTTTTTAGTTTAAACGTGAAATTGCCGTTTGCGCGAATTTGTATATGAGCGAAGCTTTTATCGCGTTTGAAAGAGAGAAAAACTTTGTTGGAAATTATAATACGTATACAGCGAACGCTACTGGAAAATTAAACGATGCAATATAACCATTACCGCGTGTACGCCGAGCCAAACCAGCGTGGTAGTTGATTTTTCTGCGTATAGTTTTTCATCTCGAAATCACCTTTTCGCGTTTACAATCGATAAAGGCGATTCGGGAAAATTTTCGCGTTTAATGATGCGTGTTTATTTTCAATATAGATAAATTACGCCAACGATGCTTTTAAGATAACGAAACAGAGAAAGGAAGAAGAAAAAAAGGGTAAAAAATGAATAAACTTGAAGCAAGTTTTCCCGTATAAGAAAAGAAAGCTCGAAAAAATTGCCTTTTGTGAAATGATCGTTGGGAAGTTTTAATGTCGTGATCGTGCGGTGTTTTTTTTCTAACATTTTTTTTCCTCCTCTGGCTTTTGTACTCGTGTGCGAAAGAATGAACGGATAATGTTGGGATTCGTTTGATGGTAATTGATTCCCTTCTGGAGGAGTAAGCGAAGGAAGGGGGTAGATTTGAGTGTTTGTCAGAGAATCGCTCGTGAACGAATGAATTGAAGTGGTGAAGTTGAATTCGTTTTGATACGATTTTAGGTATTTGGAAAAAAGGTTTTGAAATTTTGTTCGGAATATTTATCCCATTGAGAGATTTTCATCACAATTGGTCTCTCAGTGTTGATCCTTTATTAAAAAAACCACACCATCGAAATCTTAGCTGCTATCTTCAAGTTGGAACCTTTCTAAGGAAAATTCAAAGTTTTAAAATTTTCGCAATTCATTATAATATAGAAAAAATAAATTTTTAATGAAAAAGACGGATTGAAAGCATAGACAATGATAGGTTTTGAAAAAATATGAAAGGTCGCTTTAAGACGTGGTATTTTAACCTCGAAAATGAATATCACTTTTTCGGGAAGAAAGAAGCAACAAAAATTGAAAATGATTCAATTTTATGGAATGATGTATTGAAATCTTAGGAAGGGAAAAAACAACGATTTCGATTCACCTTTCGATTGATTTTCAATTTCCGAAGAATCCTCAACTTCTTGGAAAATTCCCAATGACTGCATGGGCTTCATTTTTGGGAAAATCGTCTGTAGACTGTAGAGTTTTCAATAATTTTTGGAAAAATCAATTCTCAATAATTTTTGATAAATTCTCAAATTGTGGAGAGGTTCCTTATTTCCGGAAAATTCTTAATTTCTGTAAAATTCCCAACTTCTGGAAAATTTCAAAACTTTTTCAAAAACTTTTCAATTTCTGGAAAGTTTTTAATTTCTAGAAAATTTGGAAAATTTCTCCCAATAGTTGAACTCGATCAATAGAAAAATTTTCAGGTCTCTCTCCCAATATGTTTTTTTAGGGTTCGAGGTTAAAGCGTCAGAACTTGTTTTCCCCTTTATTTTTTTATTGCATTTCACGATTCCTTTGAGTTCCTCCTCTCCTCCTCTTGAAGGCTAAAAAAATATGTAAAGACATGTATTTTTCGGCTCCAAGAAATTAAATGTTTCAAATTTGAAAACTTACTTTTTCGGATAATTGTGAGTAGTTCACCCTGTATAATTTTTTCGCTTCGTATAGAAGCCAAGAATACTTCCATCAATTTATTCCAAAAAATATTTTTATTGAATAAAATTTTCAAAACTCAAACTCTGCTAATTTTTGCTGTGTAAGGCCCAGTTTTCGACTTCAGTCACTTTTGGTTATACTTTTCCCCCCAAAAGTCTTTTTTTTCGCTCATTTGAGCAAAAATTAACATTTTTACGTAGAAATTGCTAGTTTTCAAAATTCTTTTAAAAAAAATAATAAAAAACTGATTTTTACTAGTTATTAGTTCAATTTAGTATTCAATGAAATTATTCACGTCGTTTCAGTTGATTTATCTTTGAAATGGTTTGTAGAAAACTACAAAAAAATTGTTCCTCTAAGAAAACTGTAAAAAATCTCCAAGCTCCCAAAAAAATGAATTTTTGGTTACTTTTAGCTACTTTCTGTTCATTTTTTGATCACTTTATAGTCAAATTGCTATGATGCCTGAAAAACTCGCGGTTGATTCATTTTCGCTTTCAAAAATTACTGTTTTTACGCAATGAATGAGTCGAACAATTTATGTTTTTGAATTTTTCGAATGGGACTTTCTTCAAAATGGAGTATTCTCAACATGAATTTTTTTTTAGATCAATCAAATTTGAATGAGGAGTTTGCAAATGATCACAGTTGGACTGAACTTGAATGAAGTGAGAGAGGTTCTCCCCACTAATAGGAAAAACTGCAATTTTATTCGAGAAAATTGTATTCTATTCAGAAAACTCGCAAAATTATGCTTTTATTTTGAAGAAACGTTGAGCAGAAAAAAAAAATTAATTGCATTCTGAATAGCGCCGAAAATCGGGAAAAATTTTGATTCAAGGTAAACCACCTCTCCAATTATGCCCATTTTCGGTCATTTTTGTGATCATTTGAATTTTATATAAGTAGTTTCCTAATCCAACATCCCCGAATTATTTTCATTATTTTTTAAAAATTGAATTTTGTTACTTTCAAATCGTTCTTGAATCATTCTCATCCACGAACTAAACTATTCATTCACAAACTACTGAGTCAAAAGTGACTTTTCTATCACGATTTCCTAATAAATTGGCGAAAAAAAAACACAAATCGTTTGAAGCACTGGCGCAAATGAGTATCGCAAATGAGTATCGCGAATGAGTAATTTTGCAATTTTTACGAGCGATTGTGTGAAGCAAGGATACTTAGACCTACGTACGTTGCAGATCTTATCTACGTGCAAACAATTGTTTATTTTTTTCGATTGTAAATCATACCCCGGTTATTTTAAAATTCTGCACTGATATTCACGACATGTGATTACGTAAAAAACAATGTGACACCTATTTCAGAAGGTTTCGTCGTTTTTTTTTTTTTAGCACGATCTCGCAAATGGAGTTCGCGTTTTAAGGAATTGAAAACAGTAATGATGATAAATAAAAACAAAATGCAAATTTCATCACCGTTTCCTTATTGGTGTCTGGGTATTCGTTTTGAAAATTTTTTTTCAGACATATCACGGTCAAAATAATATATACGGAAGCTTGACACGCACCGTTCAGTTGAATTAATACCAAAACCGGAACATCAATTACTGCATTGGCGAGCTTTGGAATCGGAGTACATATTCGCGTTCTTCCTTCTCTCTCATTCTTTTCATTTGTAAACTACATATCTCTCTCGTTCCCAGCTCCGCCTCCTCGCAGCATCGCAACTATTACAGATTAACCTTAACACATTTATATAAAATAATTTAAATTACCCGAGAGCGCGCGTCATAGACAAAAGAAGGAAAAATAAACGTAATTATTAATAATCCCACGCGTTGGAAAAATTACCGCAGTCAAACGGCGTATTTACGTACACACTTATTTACATTGTGTCAGTTGTATGCATTATTTTTATTAATTTTTTTTTTCTTTTCTTTTTTTACTGACCTATAAACATTGGAAAGAGACGATAAATGAATGATTTTTCTTCTCGGATTTATCGAGCCAAATATCTTGGCAATTTAAATGACCAACGAGGTAGTGACGTTTGCCTCGACTATAATTCTTTTTGGTTTGGATTTTTTTTTCCAATTCTATTTATTAACGATGATCAGTAGTGCACGTGGTATGGTCAAGAGATTTTTTGGCTCGAGTTTGGACAGGCCGCATGTGACGTATGCTGATTCCCACCTCTCTCGACAGCACTTTTGTTTTATGTTTTTGTCTCTGCTTAGGCGGGAGTCATTGAATCTGTTGAATTGATACCGCGAATGTTGATATTTTTATGGAACACCCTGTTCGAGTAAGTAGATAGTGGTCAAAGTAGAGAGGACTTCTCAGATCCGAGGTTTTTCGCTGCTCTTATATATTTGCGGTAAAACGATGCTGCGTGATGAGAAAACGAGTTGATTTGCGGTTTCTTTTTAAGTAGGCACTGAAACGTCGAATTGAATGTGTGGCATGACTGACCTTTAAAATAGTTGACTGCATAGCCTTACATTTTTACGATGTCGATTTGCTGCAGCCTGCGTTCGAAAATACATAGAAATACCGAGAGCTGCCTCGAGAATTACGCTCATTTTGTATCCCCTTCTCTTTTCCTCCATTCTTCGGTTATATCGATTGAGTTTTGTTTTCCTAGTGTCGAGTTTGTCGAGGAAATACGTCGAGATCGAGGTTTTAGTTTGTAATTTGGATGAGGGGATGTGGAAAGGGATTTGAAAAGTTGAACGAGAAAGTCTTGGATTGTTGTGAACGGATTCGTAATATGTTCTTGAGTTGTTCAGATGATTTCTGAAGCAGAGAAGCATTCAGAAGTGGACCTCGAAGAAAATCATTGCAAATGGTGAATCCTTGAAATTTGGAAGCAGATTGTTAGATGTATGGAGAACCGTTTTTTCACTTGCCAAAAGTTGGAAAAAAATCTGGTATTTTTCATGAAATGTTTAGAATGTTAAACCTTCCGGTACATTACCCATATTCAAAAATTATTCGAAGATTTAAAATTTAGATTTTTTCTGAAGGACTATTCCATGCCAGAGGGGGAAAAAATGTCGGGTCTTCCGATTACGCTCAATTTTTTTTTACGAATTTCTCTCGGTGGATCACATTTTGACAAGCTCGAAGTTGAACTTTGGCAAGCTTAATTTTTATGATGAGAACAAAAGATGAGAGCTAAAGTTTGAAGTTTTTTCACTAGAAAAAAAACACAAAACAAACGATTTTCTTCACGGTTTTGATAGTAGTTTCATTCATACTTGCTTCAGAAATCATTACTTCAATAATTGGCTTGCTAAAAATTGAAAAAATAATGAATGTTTTTTCGAAATTCTGTGGAACTTTTTTTTTCTTTGTGAACATGTTCCTCTTATCGACTTCAGATTTGATGAAACAAACCGAAAAAATTACAATGGTGTACTGTCGATCTGAAGCATGTGTGATTTAGGGGGAAAATAGCAAAATTCAAATTATTATCAAAAATTACTGTATAATTACAAAGAATTTATTGATCATCAATGGTAATTATCTTTTTTTTATGGTTATCCGTTATAAATCATACTCCAGTATTGTTGCGAATTTTTGTAAATCAGAATACCTAGTTATATTAATTATACCTAATTTACCCATGAAAAGATACACCTGATTTGAATTATATTTTTAACGAATGTTATTTTTCTCAATTGTTTCAGAAAATCGGAGAAATGAAGCATTTGGTTTATCTGCTCTCAACCAGAAAAGCCCTCTATTGGTGAGTGTATTTTCAATCATTGTTTAAAAAATCATCTAAGCAGAATTAAATATATTTTTTTATCGAAAATGATATAAAATTTCAAAACACGAATAAAATATTATGTTGAAAAATTAAAACGTCGTGTGACATATCGATTGTCACTAATTTGAGGGTGTAGAATTTGAATTAAGGCTTACTTTTTGATTTCACCGTTTCCCCCTGCTCTGATCGAAAGATATGTACGTTTAATTCGGGAGATAGGCGATTGGAGTACGATGAAAGGTGTAAAATCAAATTTTCTAACGATTCCGAAACGTCTTGAAACCGGTTCCAATCGATTTGGAAATTCATAATTAGGGTATCTACCAACTTTCAGCTTATTTTGTTATTGCATTTAATTTTCATATCTATCAAGATGATAAGTTTATTTTTTAATTTCAAAAATTTTTTAAAATGAACTTTGGCCCCTGAAATTTAAACTTTCAAATTTGAAAAAATATGGATTTCTGTCAAATTCGAAAGTTTTTTTTTTTAATTTTGGAGGTACCGAAGTAGTACAGTTTTGAAGAAATGCTCCTCAATTGTAGCACTCGAGGAGATTTTTCCAACAAAATCTCCAACCTAGTATACGCCTATGCCCATTTTATAGATCAATTGGGTTGTTTCTCTCGTATAATCAGGCACTACACATACCATAACCTCACCGGCTTATCATAATCGATCCGAAACCTTCGAGTTATTGAGGACAAGCGCACGTGTATTGCGGAAGATCATCGATCGGTGCCCGAAATTGGTCTCAGATAATTATAAAATCGTTATAAACTAAACCCATGCAGATAACGGTACCGGCTAAATCCATAACGAGTACAGTTCGAAAATAATATACCAAACAAAAAGTCGAATCGATAATAAAGACGTGTAACCTTGAAGCGAAGAAGAAAAAAAAATTACAATTCAATTGTAGTCGAATGATTATTCACGTATTGCCGAACCGACGAAGGAGCAAGGAGCGGGGCGATAATTCAATCTTTATAGCCTTTTGCGTTAAACCTACACGTACTGTTCGATTATAAGAATACAACTTGGTCGTCTGCTGCTGTAGAAAAATCGCCAATTAACAAATTCGATTATACTCGGACGCTACAAAACTTCGCCAGCGCCGATCGTCATTCGTCAATCATACGACTCTGCATCGTGTGCTCGTCGATGTACCCAAAAAACTATGCAAATTGGCTTTAAACACCGGCTGCGCGTTCTTTTCACGCGTAAACATAAATTAACCGCGTGATTTTTTTGTTTATACCGAATACTCTGGTTCGTATGCGCGCATATAAATACACACACGCCGCACTGCACTGTTCGAAAGACGAATTTTCTATTTCACACAGTCGAAAATTTGTGTGTAGTGTGCGAGAGTAACTAATGCCCGTCATAATTCATATACGTGTACGATACCTCTCTCCGCCTGTCCCATTGTACAATGTGCCATACTACACACGGTCCAAATAATTGGCAATCGCTCAACGCAACTTTGTAAACGCGTGCCCTGCCCCCCCCGGCCACGTCCCCGGTTCCATCTTCTCTCCTTTTATTTTCGTGTAAAAAGCGCACTATTTTTTATTTTCATTTTCTTCAATTTCTATTCGTCGTGCTTTACGTCAAAATAAAGCTAGTTTACGATGTGTACGATTGTACATGCGAGTACATTGTGTACAATGGCATCGTCGCTCGTTGGCATCAGCGACATCGTCAACGCGCCGCGTGATTTCTTCCCTCACTCAGCCAGTCTCCACTTCATACGTGTACCAAATCATTGGCCTCAAACAAAGTGACGTTCGGAGAGAGTTAATTTCACTCGCAAGGATAATAACCTCGTCGTATTTGTTGATTAATCCTCATATTTTGGAATATTCTGCGCAAAAAAATTAGGCTGCGATGACGACATTCTTTGCATTTTTCTGTCGAGTTTTTGGCCAGCAGAACGGAATCACGAAGGAATTGAATGATCGGGTGATTGAAGAGAGTCGACTTTGTTTTTTCAGCTTATTCTTGGATTTGATCGAATGACGAGGGCAAGGCTTCACTTTGATCGAGAAAATTTAGTTCGAATTAAAAATCTGAGATGTGGGAGTGTGGTCATTAAAAAATTCTACAATTTGATTCGAAAAACTGTATTTTGAACTAGAAAATTTGAGAAGATCTCATCTGAGTGGGAGTTTTTCAGTGTATTTTAATTCTTCCAATTACGTCAATTTCAGTTCGAATTGTGAAAAAACTATCTCGAAATGAATTACAAATATCCCAAAAATGACTCGAATGGACGTTTCAGGTTCTCTCTCATTCTGAATCAGTGAAAAGTTACTGATGAACAGTAAGTATTGCAGTACAGGAAAAATCAGCGAAATTCACTGATTTTTCAACGATTTTCACTGAATTTTCAATGATTTTCCAATGGGTTTTCTAACTGATTTGTATCCAGTGAAAATTTTCTCACTGATTTTCTCCTGTGCTGCAGTAATAGTGCTTGTTCAATTTTAGAGAGTTGATTGTTTTTTTTTTTTTTGGGAAAACCTGAAAAAATCAAATGAATTTTAAAAATCTAAAATTGTGAGAAAATTTTGCAATTTTTACTTGAATTTTCTAAAAATTCGGATCATCATCGCTTCTTTTAGGCTGTTACTTCTCTTGATTGATTTTTTCATGCATAATTTTTTATTAACTGTAATGTAGAAAAACATGAGATTTTTCCATAAACTTGGCAAAATGAAAAAAAAATTCTGTTACTACGCGGGGGGGGAGGGTAATTAACACCCTTTCGATCTACAGAATGTACATATTTGAAATCTAATTTTTTTGTTTACAATTACTTTTCAAAATGAGCTGCGGTGAAAAAATTCCATAATACCTACCTCTGAAAACGATGTTGGGAAAAAAAGGAAAGGAAGAGAACTTGAATTTAAGTTACTTTTTTAAAAATCCTAATGAGAAAAAAATGATGAACTTTCAATTTTTGAAGGTCGTTTTCTCTAAAATTTTCGCTCTCTTCCATTAGAGATCGACATAGACAAAATTATTTGATTTGATAAGACACCATGACAATTTTTTTTTCATTTTTTATAATTTTATAATTTTGCTTCGAAATAGACTTTTTTCTTTCCATTTTGAAATTTTTTTGTAGCAAATCCAAGTTTCTAGATTTTTGTGCAATGTTAACAAAAAAACTAAAATTAACCGTTTTCTACGACGAGTAATGAGATTAAATTCACGCATGAAATGGCGTGAAAATGTCCAGGAAGGCCAAGACCAAAACCAAAACAAATTTCGATTTGATTATGGTTTCGGTTTCTTTGATATTTTTTATTTTTTTTTTAGTTTTGCTTATTTTTGATTTTGGTTATGCAGCCAGTGACTGGCAAGTGAGGGGAGGTCAAAAATTTTCAGAATTGAATTTGAGTTGTTTTTGTGGTCGCAAATGGGACATCTAAACATATTGTAATAGTAGGGATTTTTGAACAAAAAAAAAAAAACTCGTTAACGTTCAAGCGCATCGCTCAAAACTTCGGAAAACTTTGAAAATTTGGTTTCGAAAACCTGGAAAAGTAAAGAAAAATTCATTCCTGAAATATTAATACCCTGATCGAGTTTGCATACGAGGTTTAAATTTTCAACTTTCGACGTTTGGTAAATCTTTTTAGGCTACTCTAAAAAAGACGGGAATTTGTTTTCCTGTCATCTAAGGTGTTTTTCAAAATTCTTTGGAAGTACCTCAAAATCTGACTAGAACTTGCAGAATAACTAAAAATTTAGTGCTCGATACAGGCCCAATTTTTATTGATTTTTATACTATTTTTAAAGAAGCTATGAAAATTTCCAATCGCTTATCTCCATAAACTTCACTTCGAATCGGAGATCAGAGGCCATTGCTATTACTGTTCACGTGTCATTTCCTCAATTTGGAGGCTTCATCAAAGTAAACATGTGGCTTCAATTAAATTTGTTATCGCGGTGCATTGCATACAGGAGGTAATTTGTAGATATGTTCAAGTTTAATTGTCATGATAGTAAGTACATACTGAGCATTAATCTTGAGATAATAATCACTATCTCATTTTCTTGTGTACATGAGGAGTGATAACCTGAGTAATCAGAAAACCACAAAAAAATATAAACGGTATTATCTGACTATAGAAGCTCATCGAAATTGGAAGATTAATAGGTTTCTGTATTTGGCCATGTAAGCTTATCGGGATTCAACGATTAGTAGCACTGTGTGCTATGGAAGTTTATCGAGAATTGGTAAAATCCCTCAACTACATAGATAATTCTGTTCATTATTTTTGTGGTTTTCCGATAACTTTACTATTTTTAAACAAACGATAAACAAATTTTTAAAGGGGGTCATCATTTATCAAAGGAAATGGGGTTCAAAATGTTGACCGAAGTCCAAAAGTACTCAAATAATTGATTTGAGTGTCTTATCGGTGTGAGTATTCTAGTGATTAGGTGGCTAGACGATTCAAGAATTTTTTCCGAACGAAAATCTCGTCAAAAATTCAAATTTTAGGCGTCTGTCAGGCTCAATTTTCTCATTGAAATTAATCGAAAAGAGACGAGAACTCAATTTTTAATCGTCTTAGTTGATTTAAGCGAATTTCGGGAAAACACGAAAATACTCGAGGAACTCGAAATAGGGTCGGGGCTCAAAAATGGTTTGAATTACTCAAATTTGAATTAGAGGAGTCAAAATTTGGTGAGGGTCAATTTATCAAGTTTGGTTTAAACATTTTTTTTTTTTTTTTTTCAGAATACTAAAACGATTTTTAAATTTTCATAATACGCCAAGAAATTGAAAAGACAACTGGGATGGGTGAAATTTCAGCTACAGGAATTTCAGAATGTGTTCTTTCCAAAAATCGTATCATTGCTCGTCCTTTTCATTATTTTCTTCATCGTGTGGTAACATTCTTGTGGTGTGTTGAATCTAATAAAGGACTGATTCTTTAATTGATCTGTCAACCAGGCATAAGACATACATATCCATAAAAATATTTCAGTTTTCCATCAGAATCGTTGGAAAATTGATACCGAATATCGTGAAATATTGTGGGAAAATGGTTAAAATACCCATCCATGAATAAGAAAGGTTGAATTGTTGTAATATGTATTTTGATGGTTTTTTTTTGCTAATTTTCAAGCATGTAGTAATTTTAATAAAATTTTAATCACTTTCGACATAATTATTTGAAGTTTTTTTTTCAGTTCTTCGTTTATTTTGATTATCTTTAGCTTTTGTTGCATTTTTTATCATTTTTTTTGTTACATTTTTGCAATAATTTACAAAATTTTGTGAGGATTTTGGTTTTTTTTTGCATTTTTTTTGTGAAATTTTTAGATGCCCACTTAAATTCTTGATAGTTTTTTTTTATCATTTTTTTCCATTTTTCTTCTCAATATTTTGCAAAAAAATTATGCCTTTTGATTTTAAATAAATTTTAAATACTTACACAAATTTGACAATTTTTATCAATTTTGCTTCAATTTTTGAAGAATTTATCCATTTAAGACAATTTTTGATCAACTCATGCTCTATTTCCACATTATTTGAGATATTAACTTGGCAGTTGAATGAAACACATAAAACAAAATGAAACAAAATGTTTGAATATTTATCTACTTGTGTTGAAATGAATTTCATCTTCCTTTACCCTCTGCTTCTTTACGCACCTTGATGTTCAGTAAATTTATTCTTATTAAGATGTGTGCGAGAGCAGGAAAACGCACACACAAAGAAAAAAAGAAAGAAAAAAGAGAAAAAAAAATCATCCTTATTTATTCCAACATCAACGTACGGCGACTTAACACGATACAGGCTATTTAACGCATACGCTTCTGCATTAATATGCCATTTATTTACAATTTCTTATTCTAAAAAGAAAGACCATAATATACGAAAAAAAAAACTTAGTATAATTTTTTAACCAAATGTTGAAAGCCTACATATACCGATAATGGGGAACCGGTTCTGTAAACATTTTTTTTTCATCAGTTGCACGTTGCATAGATAGTGGACTCGCGGCTTGCATTATTCTATGTACAAGTCGGTCGAACTCAACAGGCGTGCGAAAGCGCATCCAACCGTCACAAACAAGATTTAAATGAAATGATAATTAATGTATCAGTACGTAATAATCTATCATATAGCTAGATTTTCAGGCGTTAGCGAGAGGCGACCCGTCCGTTTCCTATCTACCTTGACGTTTTATCCTATAATTTACCTTATCAAATCAATCAACGCGTTCAAAAGTCGCTAAGCTTTAACACTTCGATTCGTATAGCTTTAGGTAACGAGTTGATAAAATTTTTCGTCTCCGAAATTCTGCTTGTGTACTTTGAGCCTACGTATGATGTACCTAAAGATGAGTGACATGTCGAAATTGCCAAGTATTTTGTCAGATTTGACTCCCCTCGGTATCCCAACTTTAGTCATATCCAAGGTGAAACGTCAACGTTCTAGGAAAAACTCTTTTTTCATCGGTTGAAAACGTCGATCATATGATGGGCAGTGCATCTTTTTGGACTCGATTCGACTTTTTCACCTAACATCTGGTCCGCCCTTGACGTAAGTGTTTCTTTTTTGAGAAAAATACGTAGCTCGCGGAGTATTACAACATCTCGAACCAATCGCGGGATATGGTGTGTGCTTTTGCCATTAGGCTCGCTGCTTAAAATAACTCGTTTTTTGAGCGAAAAAGTGCTGTTCTGTTGGGCCAGTTGGACGAAAGAGTAAGGTGTAATTAAGATGTTATCCAATTATCACGTTCGACTATGCCAATATCGTCAGCTTCGCGAAGAATTCGTCATTTGTCAGTGTGTAGGTGTCGAGCGGTAGGATATTGACATCTGGGGTCAGCTGTTGCTGCATGCAGTATGAGAGAAAGTTTGACGAGGTGTATAGTACTGGGATGTTTTTTATTGGCGATTTGGATGATTACTGGAAAGAAAAATTTACCGAATAATTAGGCTGTAAATTGGTGATTGGGTTGCGGTTTCATTTTTAAAACTTTTTTCACGTTGATGAGTTTTGAAAAAAGCTCTAATTTTTTGGAAGTTTTTGTATTTTTTCGAAATCAGCATGAATTTTGAATATATTTTCAAATTTTTCAATCGAATATTGCTTTCAAGTGCTGCTTTAATAAATTCTTCGACTTTGGCGAGGATTTATTTTTGTACTTCCCTGAAACTTTTTAATAATATTTTCGGATACTTGAATATTCATGCGAATCAGCTCATTATTAAATTTATAATAATTTTCAAAAATCTATTTTCCCTTTCCGGAATTCCGATGAATTTATATGGGTAAAAATGTTCTGAAATTCATTCGAAACTGGTAGATAGGTACTTATATTTTGTGCAGAAAATTTTTACTTTTTAGGAGAAATTTCATCTTTTCTTCATTCGAGTTGAATGATTTCCCTCCTAAAAAATAATGGAAAAATTCCCTGTGATTCGTTCCAAGTGTATTTTTTGTTAGCTGTTTGGACATTTTATTTCTAAAATTTCTGTCCCAGTTTTGCTGAAACCAAATTATAGACGAATCTTTTGAGAAGGAGAAAAGGAAGAGGCAATTAGGAGACTATTCTTTCAAAAGGTCCTGCCAAATCCCTGACTGTTCATTTCAAGAATTGGTTTGACACATTAGATGCTTTTCTTTAATTTGTATCATTTTTTATCTACAGAGTAAGTTATTGTCATTTTAGAGTAAAATTGCCAGAAATGTGCTCGAATTTTTCTTTAAATCGAGTTGATGCGAAAAAGGATCTTTATATTTCGAGGCAGGTTGTACTTGGGGGAAAATTTTTATTGATAGGATTTAGAAGATTCAAAATAGATAATCATATTTTGAAAAGCTTGAAGTTGTACTTTGGCGATGAAAGCTAAACTTTCATGGTGGGAACAAAAGATGGAAGCTACCATTTGAGAATCTGCAAAAATTACAGTGAGTAGCCCTTTTTTACTTTTTAGTTTTTTTTTCAACTAAATATTCCAAGATGGGATCTCCAGACGGGAGGAGTGTGCAGGGGTTCCCAACTTTGACCAAATAATCGTACATATGTAGTAGTGAAAAGGGCTTCTCACTGTAATTTTTTCTGATTTTTAAATGGTAGCTTTCATCTTTTGTTCTTATCATAAAAGTTGAGCTTTCACCTTCAAAGTTCAACTTCGAGCTTTTCAAAATGTGATTATTGATTTTGAATCTTCTATCAATTCTCTTTCAGAGAGCCCTGTAAACAGGCTTTCCTCAAGTACAGTACAAACCATCTCGAGATACGAGCCTTCAAAGATGGGCAATTTTGTTGAAAATCGTAATGCATAAAAATTTTGAGCTCCTCCTCCCTACCTGCCCTCTTGAGGGTTAGGAAAAAAATGACCGGAAGACCCGCGACTACATTTTTGTCCTGTTTTAGTATGGAATAACCCATTGTGTATTATTTTCATAATATTGGCTAGCTTCAGATTATCTTTTTATTCGATGAAAATTGAAGAGTTTTGGCCATTTCATTTTCTTATATTTTGTGGTAATAATTGTTGATAAAATCTTCCGAAGACTTGGCCAATGCTAACGCCAGAATCAGACGACAACACCAACGATGCATCGACCATTTCCTATGGTCATTCGATTCTGGAATCAAGTGCCAATAAAACTAGTTTACTGAACTCGAAAAGAAAATATCGAATCGGGCGGGGTGGCGCGAAGGGAGCAGTAGCGCGCATTTTTGTCATAAAACTAGATTCGGTTTTCTCGGTGCACAACTTACGTACAATAAAACCGGCGTAATGGCGTTGCAGCGAAGAAATTTATAACCTAATTTATTAGCCGTTGATATTTTCTAATTTTATAACCAAACAGAGTCGTGTCATTTTAAGGTATTCAAATATTCAACCAGTCGGCTCTACACGAACTCTACGCCGGTGTAAGAATTCTTATGTAAATGCGATTCAATGAGCGAGAAGCAGTAAATAGGAAAGAGTGAGATCCGGACAACTCACGGCCGAGAAGTCAACACGCCAGAAAAAATTAACACCGATGCTTCTGTATCGGGCATCCAGGCGGCCCGGCGTTACAATTGCTCGTACTTAGTTCCCATTATTCTCAGAGAAGGGGAAGGAAAACGATCACCCTTCGGTTTTCGCCGTTGTCTGCTCTTTCTCTCTCTCCGCCTATACTTAATGTTTTAATTTTAAATGCTTGGACGAACCTCAAGTACCTACGTAACTTTATTACTGTTGATGCAGTACCATTCTTTGCAGCGTACGTACAGTAGGCCTGCTCGCCTATCTCTCAGCTTATTTGTTCTTGCCACTACGCGAACAGCGATGACGAGACCCGAACGAGAAGAAATAAGGGTCACAGAGTAAACAGCATCCGACCAGTTTGGTTCTCAAACTCAGCATATTTGTTCGCATCAACAAAACTGCTATTCTGCTTTGGTGAACTCGAGTTGCATTAGAAGTTTTGTAAACTTTATGAAATGGAAATAACATACCGCATCCAGAGTACGAGGGGATGTAATACGTTTAAATGGCCAAGAGTCCTGAATTCATTGTCGCTCTGAATGTTGCGAATTGGCCATCGGTGAGAGAAAATCGACAGCATTTGTTT
Source organism: Pseudococcus jackbeardsleyi (assembly GCA_038380155.1). Lineage (NCBI taxonomy): Eukaryota > Metazoa > Arthropoda > Insecta > Hemiptera > Pseudococcidae > Pseudococcus > Pseudococcus jackbeardsleyi. Next base: position 3,224,909 of record CM076240.1, read on the forward strand.
TTCGAGCACTTTGCTCATTCAATACAGATGATGTGAGATGAATTTAAGTATTTGCCAGAGCTGTTGGATGTTGAATTGTGTCGTTTTGAAGAGGCGAATCAATGTGTCAGAAATTATTGATGAAGGGTAGAAGATATTTTTTCGAAAGTTGCTAGTTTTAACGTTTGCAAAAGAGTTGCAAGAATTTTTGAGCAGATTCAAGCGAAAATTCGATTCAATTGACTCTCTCAAATGATTGAATCGGATTTCGAGTGAAATGGTCGCAAAGGAGGGGACCATTTTGGAACATGCATAACTTGCGAACGAAGATTAACCGAAATAGCTTTCAGTAGAGAGAAGGGGATTGAAAATTTTCCATTTGTTTTACTCGAAGTATCTAAGATTTTTCTCATTTTTTTTCCTAATCTTCACCAGAAAAAGATATTGCTTTCGAAATTCTCTGATTTGAACCTAATTTTTTTCTCTAAACTGCGCAATTTCGTTTTTGTAGAGGGAAAAGCTTTCCATTTACCTATTTTTTTTCTTTTTCCCTTGAGTTGCTTCTATTCCGGGTGATACGTCATTGTTTTGCTTATCGTTTGGCTCAGTGACGTTTTCAATGCCCGAAAAAGCTGTTTTTTCCCCATATTTTAATGCTTAAAAAAAAGAAAAAAGAGAGTGACCTAAAATTAGTTGGGAAAATTATTAATTTTTCCAATTGCCGAGTGAAAATTTTTCTAATCGATTTTTAGTTGGGAAAATGATTAATTTTTATTTGGAGAAATGTCCGATTTTCAGTTTGAAAAATGACTAATTTTCCCACCCAAGAAGTGAAAAGTTTGCTGATTATCAACTTGGGAAAATATCAATTTTTCATTTAAAAAATTAATCCTAACTGGACATTTTCCCAGCTGATGTGTTAAAATGTTCAATTTTCCCCACTCTCCAGTGAAAAATTTCTTCAAGGGGGAACTCCCCTTTCACCTTTTGGTACGTCAGCGTCACTGGGTTGGCTCAACTTTGGTGTGCATTGAGCAATTGAGCATTGACTTTATAGTCAAAGGTACTGAGTGTTATGGAATTAAGTTTTTGAAACAGTAGATCGTTCTCGAACGAGTGAATGAGTTTTGGAATGAATCGTTTGTGAACGATTTTGATTTTTTTCATTCAGCTTGCTCGATCTTTTTTGATTTCTCATTTGTTGCAGATTACAAAAAAAATCAAGGTTTACTCAACCAAAAAAATCTCTATCAATTAGTCTCCAAGCCTCCCCACTCCCAAGGGGATTATATTTTGATCAAAAATAATTTCACAGTTTGAAGAAGCATTGAAAATTTCATCAAGTTTCAAAAAATTGAAAGATAAGTATTTTCTGACTAAAAGCTCAACTTTTGAAAACCACTATTAGAAAAACTACTACATATTTAAAATTCGTAAAAATTATTATTAAAGTTGGTAAGTTTTGATACTATTTCGAAATGCCCAATTTCTGAGATGAAAACTCTTGGAAAAAATGAGTCAAAATTGAGAGAAAAAAACAGAAAGTGATTTATAAAGTGGGAGGTTCTCGAAGACGCTGAACAGACTTGAATCAGAGCTCTAGCACCCCAAAGGAGGGGATGAAATGAAAAAAATCCTAGAAGTTGTGTGAAACATAGAATAGTGTATGTTTTCAAGGTTGCTGACAACGATAATGACTATTTTTCGATTGGATTTTTTCCTAGGCCTCTACCATCTCCTATCCAACACATGTCCCACATCATAGAGCTCTGAGACCTCAGTTCGAGTCCAATCGAAAAAGTAGGTCATTTGCTCGGCGATATAGTGAAAATTCGGCCCTGTTTGCTATTTTTTCAGCGGAGCTATGGCTTGTATTTCTCGGTTCGCAATAAAAACAGGCCACAGCATGGCAGATAGGCTGTTATGTAAACATCGAAATGGTACAGTTTGGAAATATATATCTAAAAATTATATTTACCATGTTATTCCTGGCCAATGGTTCGTAAAAAGAAAGAAACGCAAGAAAATAAATATCGTCAGTACGAGTACTATTCGTTGGCTCTCTGGTTGGCGATTGATGTATATTTTACGACCGCGCTGTGCTCCGCGTCCTTGGCCATTTGCGAGGAAAGTTTCAAAAATTAAAATTCAATTTGGCGTTTACATCTGCAGCCCGGAGCAGAGCACAAAGCACATCGTATAGGACGAGGACGATACGACGACGTGAAATAGGTAGGTTTCGGATACCTACGTAAATCGTCTTCGGGTATCGGGTATATCTATATACCTCTATCTAAATTATTGGCTTTGGCCACACAGTTAGGACATAGTTTGCATTTTAACGCACGTTTGGCCGGTATTCATCTGTTGTTTGACGTTCATGTTCATCCTTTCCTTAATGCTGCTGGTCTTGCTCTTACTAAATAATACCCACCGTTATGGTCGCGGTCGCCTTGCGCGCGAACAACTGGCGAAATTCTATTCGATTTGTGTAGCAAGAGGGGGTTCTCTTTTCATCTGGCCCCGTAATGGGTAACCTTGATTAATTCGAGCAGTGTGCTTTTCTTTTTATGGTTGGCACTCTTCGCTCCTGCTCGCTTCTTTATTTTTCGATTAATTGAATTGCTACGCCGCGCCGAGTTGCGTCGCCAGCCCGCGCTGTTGTTACGAAATTAATTAACACCGTTGCTCGCTGTGCAAATGATCCGATGTTCTTTTTTTTTTTCATTATAGGTACGCGAGATCACGTTTGTCGAGATCTGGTGTGGTTTTTTTTTCGGCTCGTATTCTTTCGCGTGTTTCCGTCGCATTGTTGAAAAGAAATGATCTATCGAAACCGGAAGATAGAATAATGGAAATCGAAATCCGGGCTGATTTTCGGCTAAAGGGGGTATTCCAAGTCCAAAAAATGGTCCAAAGTCATCAACGTGAGAGCGATTGAGCTTTGCATGGGGAAAGCATGTTGATAATCGAGCTCAGATCCCTCGAATCAGCCGGAATCGATATGCCACACTCTGTTTCAATTTTTTTTCTTTTCCCCCATTTTTGTGGAGGTTAAGGAGGAGGTTTTGAGGGGTCGTATCCTAAAAATCCAGGAACTTTTTTGAGATTTTTAGCAAATCTGAGGGAGTTTGGTCAAAAAGTAATCAAATATTCGAACTCAATGTCTTCAAAATTGTAAAAATCGACGTGTCACTTCGTTTTTTCCAATTTTTTGAATTTTGACCAAGTTTGAGGACCCCTGCGCCTCCTAGGGGTGTTGGGGTGTTGAGATACCATCTGGAAAAATAACTATTAGAAAAACAAAAAATTTCTCCTCGCTCTAATTTTTCTCGATTTTTGAATAGTTGCTTTGAATTTTGGTGCTCATCGCAAAAAATTGAGCTTTTATCTCAAAGCTTTGAGCTCTTGTGATTTTGAACATTGGTTTTGAATCTCCTTTCAGTTCTCTTCAAAATCTCGCAAACAGATTCATCTTCTTGGACCTGACCAATTTCCAGATATGAGCCTTCAAAGTTGAGCCACCACCACCACCACACCCCCAAAAAAACAACACCCTTAAACGAAAATTACGAGGACCACCCTTCCACACTTTGAAAGATTAGGAAATGACGGTTACCTCGTTAGACCGCCGAGAAAAACTCGTAAATTTTATCAAAATTGGAAGACCTAAGGTCAAACTCTTTACAATTCAACGTAGAATGAGCCTAATGGAAAATTCGTCTAAAACCACCGAGAAAACTCCTTCGCAAAAATGCAAATCGACATGGTAGTCGTCTAGGGACCCGAGTGATTTTTTTTTCCTCCGTGTAAACATTGGATTTGGTCGCGTGTTATAAAAGGCCTACGCGCCGTAGAGAGCAACGGCGAGTCAAGCAGAAAATATCCTGATTTTTGCTACACGATGGAAGATATGCAGGGTGAAAATAAATTTAAATCTTTCATCGAGAGTCGGGGTATCATATTGGAAGAGCGTTGCACTATAAGTATAATTTTCCCCGATATAATATTTACTCTGGCGTTGCTGCCCGGGCCAGGCGAATGCCTATCCTACGTTTTAAGTACCTAGCTACCTACCTATGTAGTATGCATATGTACGAGTAGGAGTGCGTTTGTGTAAGTATCAAGCTATCAAGCGCCTGAAAAGAAGACATTTTGAGAAAACTTTCTATACACGGTCGAGAGCAGCACGATACGATATATTTGTGTGTAGTATATTCACTCAACGTGCTGTATAATGGAAATTAGTATTTACTTATTTGTTTTATTAAGTGGTTTTCGCTATATTGATATACGTAGATTGTAGGCGAGTAAGCGGTAGCTGCGGTTTATGAATACGCTTTAATTAAGATAATATTTTCAAGCTGCGTTTTCTTCTCTTGGTAAGCTATAATAATCCGATGTAAGGCGCCGAACGACGTGTCGTGCTGAGGGGTTCGTAGAATTGCCTATATTTTAGCGTGAATATAGCCATCGGGCCAAACAATAGGCTGGTCTGGGTAATCGAGACATCTTGAAACAGATCCCTATCCCTTTTACTCTTGTTTTGTTGTCTTCAGCTAATAGAATTGTAGTAACGTGATGGTTCATAATTTCTAGCCTGAAATTCAAGACTTATCTATTCCTTCTCCCTTTCTATGTAATAACTTGGAAAATATCTTGATACTTTGATGATTTTATATCACACTTATAAAAATTATGTGTACTTACTTACCTAAATGGAATTTTGTTAAACATCTCAAAAATACTTATTTATTTTTTTGAAAGTTATTCGATGCCGATTATGTTGCTTGAAGTAGTCTCAGATGTATTTGGAAATGTGATGAAAAATTTTCAGGATGGCAGGAAAAATGCTTAAATTTCTAATACCTCAAAATATTATAGAACTGCTTCAAATGTTGGAAAAATTTTAAAAACCGGTGCGGCGCATGTCTACATATTTATTTAATTCAAAGTAAATTAATTTTTTCTCTGTTTTAATAAAATCAGGATTTGTGAAAAATCATGAAATTAGACACAAGGTTATGAAAGTACATATGTAGGTGATGAAAGCTATAAAGGAGTAACAAAAAAATTTTCTATGATTTGTTTTTCTTGTTCAGGCATTGCTGAAAATTGTTCAGTATTTTCACTAAATAATGTATCATTGAAAAGGTCATGAAAAAAGTTACAAAAATAGAATGTCATTAAAAAGTTATAAAAATAACAAAAAGTCACAAAAATGACATACTTTGAAAAAGGTCTTGAAAAGTCATTAGGTACATAACATGTCATAAAAAAGATCATGAAAAAGTTGGAAAAATGACATGTAATCATAAAAAGGTCGCTTGAAAGTAACAAAAAGTAGCATGTCATTAAAAAAACTCATGAAAAAGTCACAAAATGACATGTCATTAAAAAAGGTCACTTTAAAGTAACAAAAATAGCATGTCATTGTTACTGACTTCAGAAAATTCTATATCCAAATTTTCGGAAAGAATGCTCGAAACGTGATGAAAATACAAGAAAAATTATGATAAGTTTCAAGGATTCAGAACCAAATACGACTTTTAGGTGTATTTTCAATTGCTTTGGCGAAGACCTTTTTGCAGCCTGCAGAGAATTTCTTATTTCGCCTTCAGCTTTGATCAAAACTATAGAGATGTACTTGATGTTTATGTAGCATATAGGTACTTAAGTGTATAGGTTCTTGAATATTATCCTACCTATGTGACGTATTATGCAGATTGAAAATCCGATCAACCGATCCGGGGTGTGAATAACAAAAGAGAAAATACGCCCCGGCTTTAAAGGCGCGTATTCTTCAGTTTTTTCCTCCGATTCTTCCCTTTCTCTACCCTTCGTTATTTTTTTTTATCGCGCTCGTAAATTTTTATTCCTTTTTACCATATTCTAATTTTTCCAATTCAATTTCACCGAGTTATCAAATTCTTGGGAACGACTTAGATTCGCATTTTAACGACTTTTTATTTCTTCGATATAGTATAGCATAGCTCCGCGATGTATCCTGAGTCCCCATCTTTACTTTGATTCGGCCTCGACCCCCCAGAATAACCATCATTTTTCACATCGTTACCCTCGTTTTCGCGCATCGCAGAAAATTTTACAATCGGGTTTTCTCCCTGTGAGCGCACAATGGAGACACCGAACTACGGAGGAGGAAAAAATTATCATTCGTATCTGTAGTATAATGCGAAGTTTCTATACAACGAAAAACTATAAAAATAAAATTCCTAAAAAAAAAGCCTTCCCCTTCTGCTATTGGATTGGATAACTTTTGCGCTAATAAATTTAATTTTTCTCGTCTATGTAATACGTGTGCCTGTGTCTGTGTATGTTGGCTCGACTGGGGTTTTAAAAATGTTAACGTGAATTGAATGTAAACAAGGGGAATATCTGATGTTACGCGAATAATTCGCTTTCCAGTTTGATGATTTTTATTCAAATAAAACATAAAAAAAATTACATGGGGAGCGGTGCATCGTTGAAGGGGGCAGGCGGGGGAGAAAAAGATAGAAAAATTTGAAACACAATCACGAAAATGGATCGGCGTCCTGGTTGGTATGGTAGGGGTATAGCATTAAAGATAAACCGAGCCTGTATCGAGTACAGTTTTGATAAACATCGCCGCGGCAATTCGATATTTAGGGTAAAGTTTTCAGGGATATCTAAACTTTCGTCGCGTCGAGACCCGGCAACCGCGACGAAAATTCCGAAAGATGTACATTTTGAGGTATTTGCGACTATGAAAAACGTTTTTTTAACGATGTTTTCAACCGAACTGCTGTCGACAATGTGGTCTCCGAGCTGCGCATAAGGGTAGCGAGGTTTGTTAGTCGCTGTTTATACGATACGAGTTAATTTCACCATCCCCGTTGAGTATTCGCTTCGCCCTCGTCTTCCATTAAATTAACCATCTTTTTTTTTTCTCGATAATGCTAAGAAATTCGCCCGTTTGCCTAACCAAGACGTATACCGACTGAAAAAAATGCCAGCACCGTATGCCACCGTCCTAAGGGAGATGAAAAATTGAGAATGTTTTTTTCCAACTGGTGGAAAAAGCACAACGTGCTCGAATGCGGTGATGGTAATTTCCAAATGCATCCGAGATTTTTATATTATTAAAAGTGAACCGTCTTTCTGTACGATCATTCGCCCGTCGAATAACGAGAAAAGGCATACGCATTTGTTCCATCGTATTCCTTTGAGATGTTATTCATGTGTGGAACCTTTCCAAGTTGCAAGTTGAGATATTTATGTTTTCTTTCAAAAAATTATGTGAATGTCGATTGTTCTGTGATCAAGTTTTTGGTAATAATAATTTTTTTCTATAATTTTTCGAGAAACGCAATAATTTCCTTTAGTATTAGTTACAGTTCCATTTGATAATAACCACCATTTTCACGAAAAATTTGATTAATTTCGCCAATTATCGAATTTACGGTTGTCAAGGTTAATATTTTTTCAATAAGTGTAGTAATTTTTCTCCGAAAATTCAGTACTTTTTCGGTAATTACCGTAATTTTTGGTAAAAATAATAATTTTGTCTGGTGAATTCCGCAATTTTTGATAATCGTGATCGGTTCCCTCGGTTATAATTTTTTGTCAAGTGAGATAATTTATCAAATTCGAGTTTTTCCAGAAAAATACCGTAATTTTTGGTAAATTACCATATTTTTTGGTAATTTTATATTTTTAGATGAGTAGGTACAGTAATTTCTTTTGGTAATTACACTGATGTTTGGTCATTATCGAATTTTCTTTGGTAATTACGTCGATTTTGCGGTAAATGCCGTAATGTCTGATAATTACGGTAAATATAGATTTTTTGGTAATTACGGTAAATACAGATTTTTTGGTAATTACGTCAATTTTGCGATAAATACCGTAATTTTTATTTTGGTAATTGCGGTAAATACATTAATCTTTGGTCATTACGGTAAATACCGTACTAATCTTTGGTGATCACGGTAATTTTACGTACTCTTTCTGCTGTTCGAAATAACTTGTTAAGGACTTCAAGACAGCATAGAGTTTTCCATTGGTTGGGAAACTATCTTCGAGTAAATTTACCGATTGACTACATAACCAGCGACCTACAAAATTGAAAAACAGTACTAGTTCATTTTGTTTTTTTCAATCAATACTTACATTTTAAATTACATAACATCTCATATACCATTAAGTCTAAATAGGATTGATTTTTCGTCCGGTGGATCTATTCCATAATGTTTGGCGAAAATTTTTATGAAATCTGAACAATCAGTTATGCTCCAAGCCGTAGGATCACCTTCTATTAAATAAATAGAAAAATATAGAATACTCACATTATAAACCAGATACCCACAAAGAATACGCGTATTGACATTGAGGTTGTTCAGTTGACTTACTTAAATTTTCAGGCATGTCTTTTAAAATCTGCGGCATCCGTAGCGGTTTCTGTAAATTTAAAATTGTTATTCGAATACATATTAGGTACGTATTGAATTGCAGCTTAAGCATAGGTACTTTCCCAAACTGCACAGCCTTATTATGATTTTTGTATTAATAACGTAATCTATCGCAGAATTTTGACTCAAACATTACAACCTCTCGTATTATGAAAAAAGAATATTTCTACTCCAAATGAGGCAATAAAAACCAAGTTTTGTGATCCTGCATTTCCACGGTGCACTAAATTCCAACAAAAAAGTTATTAAAAAAATTTTGAACTCACGAGGTCACAGAACTGCCTCCTCGAAATATGAATGAAAAGTAGTGCAAAAATTGGAAATATAAACGAAACGTAGGTAGGTACCTATATTGTGGTATATTGTAAGGGTACCTAGTATATGATTAGGAAAAAATATAAACGTTATTCTACTTTGAAAAATTCGTTATCTAATCTGAGAATCGAACCCGAATTCGGTTCCCAGGTTGCATAACGAATTTTTCAAAGTATAATTTAAGTTTATACTTCTTCCAAAGTACCTAGTCTAACTTGTCGCCGGCGATGCGATCAAAATTTCGATTGGAAATTTTTTTTAGGGAATCATCATTTTTGATGTGATAAATTGTTGTTTCATGTCGAGAGAAACGAAAAATACAATATACTTACTCTCTAAACTTGAATCCGTCAAAATTCACTGATCAATAAGACAAAAGTGTGCAACTGAACAAATCAGTGAAAATTTTACCAATTCAATCAGTGAATTTTCATTTTTGAATCGGTAAAAATTGTAATTTACTGATCGAATCAGTAAAAATTTTAATTTACCGATTGAATCAGTAAGTAATCACTGATTGAATCAGTAATTATTCACTGATTGAATTAGTAAATTTTAATTTTTACTGATTCATTTCAGTAGTTGAAAAAAGATTACTGATTCAAAAATGAAAATTCACTAATTGAATCAGTAAGTTTTCACTGATTGACAGTCAAATTTCACTGATTAATAGTTGCACACTTTTCGCTGTTTAATCAGTGAATTTTCAGTTTTTTGACTGATTCAGATTTAAAGAGTACTGTCTAACTCGAGTATTGCTGGGGGTAATATTTTATACCTATTTAAATAAAATGTTGCAAGTGTTAATTTTGTTATTTTTATTAGTCCTTTAAAATTCGAGTTGGGCAAAAAAGGTATGTCATATTTTTAGTTTCTCTCGACAATCTCGACATGAACTACCTATTCATCGGTCGCACACATCATCAAACGATGATTTTGCGGGAAAAAAACTTCATTTAAAACACATGTAGGCAAAAATTTACGTAAAATCAACATTTTTATCGCATTAGGCCTGAATAATTTTTTTTAAATGGACGCCTAGAAATCTGGCATTCTGAAATTCGCATCGCGGAAGACAAATTAGAGTGCCTGTCATTTAGATTTCAAGGGGCAGTTCTGTGAGCTCTTTCATTAGTGCAGTTTGAAAACATACCCATGCTTCAGTTGTATACAAGTATTCAGTGACGTAAATGCATTTCCCAGGGTGGAGAAAGAAGATTTGAAAATCTCAACTCAAATATTCAAAATCCTCAACTACATGTAGCCGATATCAGGCCTCTCGAGCGACATGCTCCGGGCGAGTCAAATTTTCTCACCAATGTTTTCGACTGATTTCTTAAAAATTTGCAGGTGTCAATTTTTCCTAAAGCACGCGAGATTTTTTGATTTTTTTTTCATACCTACAACTAATTTCATCATAGTTGAAAAAAAAAACATACGAAATGGTCTATTCGACTTGAGCGAAGAAACGATGAAAGCTTTGAGGAAAATTATAATTTTATATTATTAATTGAATCTTGTAATTTCAAAGTAAAGATTATAGGGAGATGGGTTCGGCCCGAGCGAAGCGAGAGTGAAAATTATAGGAAATCTCAAATTCATAGGAAATCTCAAATTCAATATGCAATAAAATAGTGTTTTGGAAGAATAAATTTTCGGTACTGGAAAAGTGACTGCATCTTATTCAAAATTATTAATGAAAAATCGAACTTTTTTTTAAAATATCGGAAATACGTTTTTAGGAGAACAAGAACCTACATGAAAATGATAATTTAATTTATGCTTCTTTTCAAAATAAATATCTTGAAAGTACAGAAGTTCAATGTTCCTAAATTAATATACAAATGGGAAATTTTACACAATAGGGGTCGTTCTTCGATTATTTGTGGTGTTTTTTACCATTGAAAACTTCAAATAGCCGAAAAAACATGAAGAAGTGCACCAAAATTTTTGAAAAAATTACGAGATGTAATTTTGTGTCAAAGAACAGAAAATTTCGTTCACTTCCGTTGAAATTGAAAATTCTCAAAAATCGGCCAATAAAATGACTATATCTCGGAAAGGGAGAGGGTTGGGGGTCAAAAACTTCTCTAGAATGTTTTTACAACAAAGGGCACTACGTGAGGAGGTTAGAGTGAAAATCTGAGCAAGGGCCAAATTCAACCCTAACCCGGCCAAACCTTTACTAAGAAATTTTTCATTTGAAAAATAAATTTCAATTGTTCAATTTTCCAACTAGAATTTTTTACTCATTGTTTAGGAAAATTACTAATTTTCACTTGACGCCTCGAAATTTTCAATTTTCCCATCTCACAAGTAATCTCCCCCCTCCTTTCACTTTATCAGTATGTCGTGTGTTTTGTAAATACTTTTTGAAAATAGAAACATCAAATTAATTTTGATTGAATAAAAGTATAGAATAAAAATAAGTGATCATCAAATCTTTTTTGGATAGGTAACATAGCGATATCTCTTATACTGTCCATCCGTTATATCACGACAATTTTGCAGTGGTTCCAGCAGGCAAAAAGTGCTGTGAGGTTCCCCAAATCATCAAACAATTAACAAATAGATGGATGCATGTTTGCTGCTTGTAGTCTATCATTTGCCTTGAACCTAAATCCTGCGCAACCATTAACATGAGTGTTATGAAAATGAACAGACATTTTCTGTGCATGTTGTTCATTTACTTTCATAAATGCGTGTTTTAAGAAACATGCATTCATCTATAGATGTCTGGCAAATAGGAATTTGTTTCAAAATTTACAAAGAAAACACATTTTAAAATTTAGAACTTTTTGTCCATTGGTAACCCTGTAAGAAGTGTCATGATATAACAACAGATGGAAAGTACACCCTGGTATTATGCAGCTACAGACAGGACATACAGAGTTGAACTGGCTCAAGTATACATACCGATTTTTTAGCGACCCCAACGATGTATCTCTTGGCATCAGCCACTGAAAGATGTTCCCATTTTTCTCCGCTTTCTTTTTCATAAAAATCTTTCGCTGTTTTTTCATAATCTTTCCATTTCTTAATATGTTGTTCCACCTCATCTGCACTAAATACTTTATGCTCAACCAAAACATTATCAGGGTGGTGAAAATTGATAGCCACAAGTTTATAATATGAAAACTGGGAAACCAAATTCTCGTTGAAAAATAACAAATACACCTCGGCCTGGAATAAAACATCTATCATTTCCACTTTAGAATCCGCTTTCATCTCGATGATGATAACATTTTCATTGTGGAAAGCAAACAAGTCCATCCTGTATTCGTAAGCACTTCTTCTAAATGGTGTATAATAACTAGATGTCAGTTCGCTTCCTAATGATACTAATCTGTCTCTTTGTAAGGTCATTAATGCCTCCATCATAAGGAAGTGTGCCATTGCTTCGTTTTCATTTAAAAAACCTAACTTTCTGCTTATAAAGTCATTGTCAGCTTTTTCTTGAATGGCTTTTAATAAATTTAGCATATCCTTAGTGTATGGTCCACTATCTTTAAACATCTCCTGTATCGAATTTTGAAATATCTCGAATGTTTCTTCATTATGATTTTGAAGGTATTTCAGTAAATTCTTACCAACAGTATAACGATATATATTACCATGTCGTGATATAGTAAACTGATTTGTATCATAGGCTTCAAACCAAAACTGTTTTATTTCCAAGTTTGGTATTTTTAATGAAATTGTATTTTTTTGATCATTTGGTTGTATTTCACTTAATCCGAGGAATCCACAGGAGAACAGTATCACAAACGCACTATCTACTTCGGCATCACTCAGAGGTGTGGTCAGATTCTCCCCATGTGTTATTAATGACATCATAGTGATGTGCTGAACCCCTGGGTTCAAGTAAGATGTCTTTACAAGAATTGTACCATCTTTGTTCAATAATTCGCGGAGTTTTAAAAAGATTTGAAAATGCTTCAACATCTTCCCAAAGCAATCGCTTAATTTACTTCCGGTCATAATCCAATATGGGGCAGGGTTACCATGTTGTAAGTAACGAATGACGGATATAGGATTAAAAGTAGGTATGTTCAAATGACCAATTGTCCGGTACCCATCGTACCAATATCTTACAGTTTCCAGTTCTTGTGGTTTTCCCCTCAGCTTGAGTAATTCTGAGACTTCGCCTTCAGTAAAACCATAAAATGGATATAAATCGTTTTCGACTGAACTAAACATTTGGAAACTGTGTATGGCTGTAAAACCACTGGCTGTTGCTAATCTACTAATGCCAGTTATTATTACTTTATCATAGTTACTCTCCTTATCTCGAAAATTTGTTATTATGAAAAAATTCATAAAATTAATAACTTTACTTTTGTAGATCTGGTCTTTGACAAGGTTGGGGGAAAAAAATAATTCGTTGAATGGATAATCATATTCGTCTATGAGGATAAGTATTTTAGGGATTTTAACATTCTTGGAATTATCATGGTTTATTGAAAAATATATCCTCAAATAGCCACATAATAGGGATATACTACTCTGCCAAACAAACTCCGATTTTTCTTTATTGTGAAGAATAGCATCAAATTGATTTAAATCACCTTTACTCAAATTATCCCGTATATATGAAAATTTTTTGTAAACTGCTATAATCATAAATTTAAACATAGCGAGGAAATTGGCATAGTTATCTTCAACTTGATCACTAATGGGAATTAAGAAAGTTAAGTGGATGACAGCATATCTTCCCAGATGTTTTGTAATTACAGGCTCATTTATCTCCTTGGAAATTAAAAGCTGCTTATTGTCTGCAAAGTGATTGGCTTCTTCTTCAAAAACTCCATTCACAAACATTTTGTATGCTTTTGTCTTATTATAGTCTTTTATGTAAGGCTTTTGGTCAGGGTCCAACTCCATTTCGGCAAAATGACTAATCATTTGGAGATTTGTAGTCTTTCCCCAACGTCGGGGATGAGTAATCAATATACACTTAACATCACCAAAATCTTGAAATATTACCTTCAGTAATAGACTTTTATCAACATACACTCCTTCCATTACCAATCTAATGAAATCGGTGGATTCAAGATTAACCAGCTCGCTTTTATGCAACCAAGTTTCATCAAAAGTATCCATGTAAACAATTTGTGTTTTCCTTATCCATATCTTGACAGTATTTTTGTCATTTTCTTTATTGTTCTCAGCTTTTAGAAATGGTGGATCTTCACAATTCCCAATGAGTATGATCACCAACACTTTAAGTAATATAATGAATCGAATCCTTTTGAAAATTCTCATCATAGATATTTTAATAAATTAGCATCTATGTTAAACCCAAAAATCATACCTTGGTCTTGAAAACACAGTCAAAAAACATAAGTCTCAAAAACACAGTCAGAAAACATAATAGACATCCACACACACCACAACGCCGAGTTGAGTATAACTAATTTGATCGAATATCATTAGACAAATACATCTTCTAGAAGAAAAAATTCAATTATTAGTTACATTTAACTATTGGGTAATTAAATTCCTATGGTTGATAAGGTATTTTTTCTCAGAAATCATTTTATAATTACTATCTTTCATAAGTTATTTCATCATTGGAAACTTTTTATCTTGTTCACCATTTATCAAAATGTACTTGCCGTTTCTTATTTCAATCAATGTACTTAATGTCAAAATGGAATGTATGGTTATGGTTACCTATCATTCCCCCAGTTCATTTCAGTTGAAATTATTTTTTTTTTACAAATTAATTTGTCAATGTTGAGAGGAAGCTGGGTCCTCTTTTAGAACCTCAGTTTCTTAAATAGCTCCACATTTGAATTCTGCTGGGTATCGTTGCATTGGTGTTCAAAAACTAAGACAAAACTAAATCCAAAAAAAGCGAGATGAAGGTTGAAAATTTGTCTACCATCTTACTCACGTTTCACTTTCATCTTTGTGGCACAGATAAATAATTTTTGATAATCCAGAGGTGAAAGTTAATGATAGGAAACAATCATTTCATTTCGGTATTCATTCAATACCAAAAGATAGACCTAATGATGTCAAGAATTAAGGAAATTATGAATTCAAAAATTTGAATTTCTTTTTCCCATTGCGGCACAAAGTTGGTTGGCTCAATCAATAATTAAGGCAGAAAAAGACACTTTCGCTAACAAACCTGAAATACAATTTTTTAAATTCAAAATACCCTTAAAAGTATAGGGTACAAGCATTAAAAATCGTTCTCCTTGTATTTTATTTCCTTTCAGAGGAAATTTTACTTCATTTTTTACATAAATTTTTTTGAAAATGTGTTTTGTCATGTTTCCTTTTTTTTATCTGCCAATGAAAAATAGGTACCTATGAGTGATTTATCTTTTTTCGAGTTGACAAAAGAAAAATTATTCAATATTACCATTATATGAGGAACGCCAGTGAGGAATTTTTTCATCAAACGTTTATTGCTCGTTTCGTTTTTCAATTTGTCCCCAAAACCGTCCCAGATGACCTGTTGTAGTTTGGGCAAATTCTGGTTGTGGATCCAAATTCATTTATGTTGGAAGATTTTATCGTGTTGACTGAAAAATTGATATAAACATTTTTAAGATGTGAGAATTATTCATTTTTTGAATTCTTTGCAAGACGAATTTTATGCAGATGGATTTTTGAATATCTGAAGAATGGATGTCAGTTCTCGAGCCATATTGAAAATTTATAAAATCATGAAGTGAAGTGTATGAAAATTGTGAACACTATTTTGAAATTTGAAAGGGCACAGTTTTTGAAAATTTTTCAGACTTGAAAAGATCTCGCGAAAAGCAAACGTGACGGGTAAATTTTTTGATTAACCCTTAGTCATAAAACATCAATCCATATTCCATTAAAACAACGATTTTATTTCATTGAAAATTCACTTGATAAAGCCAAGCATATCGAACCTTATCAATATAACCGTATTGCGGAGCGAAGAGATGGCTTTAATTTTGCATTAAAAGCGAAGAAGGGATCGGGTACCCCGCATCTGCGTAGCTGCCAACGCTGGAAGATAAATGAGATTTGATTGGTATTTTTTTTTTTCTTTTCGAACGATAAACGCGTGGTAATTAATGATGAGTAGCCCGTAATTCCAACCAAGTTTCAAACATCTCGATATATACTGTATGTACGTAGCTCTACGACAGCCTGCAAGAGGCAGGTCGTTTTTTTAATTAACAATATAGCCAATTAAAAATTAATTAATAAAAATGGGTAAATAAATCTAATAAGGTATTGGTGCAATTGTTCTGTTGCTGTGCGAGATCAGTTGGCTAGTGAGTGAGATCGCCACTATCAGGGGATCCTAGGTTGAATTTTTTCTATTTCCTTCACACCCCATTAAGTAAGTAACGTATTCGTTAAAGTAGACGATAACGAAACCTCGACAGACGTCAAATACTTCCAATACTTGGATGACGATGTCCTGATGTCTAGTGTCCTCCATTCGGCAATTCGATGCTTCCAGCAGCGCGCCGTTATTTCCAAACTATATGTATATAATCCCTACCTTCCCGATACGTACATGCCATCGAGTTGTATTGCCTGCCCTGCTGCCAGGACTGATCGTAAAATATAACTTATAGTTATGCATAATGTATCAAGTTGGAAAATTTATCGCCTCCTTGGTGACAAAAATTGCCCGGAATTGAGAAACGAGCTATATTTTGTAAGCCGAACGATAAGCAGTTTACTCATACGCAGTATCTATTCGAGTATATCACCGTAACATACTCACTGTAATTTTTTCTGCCCCTCAAAAAAAAATGTATGTGTCGAGATAGCGTAACGTAATTTTTCGCCAGTTCTTCCTTCCCAGTTCCCAGCCTCGTTTAACTACTCGGCGGCGTAAAGTTCTCGCCACGCCATGCGCCACCTCATTCGTCGTTTCTTTTCGCTAATCGTAAATCGTAAACAAAGGATATATAAATCATCCAAGTAACTATGTATGTACATTGTAGTAATTGTGGCACGATGCGTATAAAATTCTGTATTTTTGGTGCGTGAAAACGATATTTCTGTCATGTTTGGTATGATTTACCGGCCTGTATATGTATTACACCAAAGTACCTCTGCTCTTTTTTTCGGATACCTGCAGCGCTAATTGTACTGGCTAGGTACCTACTGGCGAGTAACTCGTGTAAAAAATATGCAATTTCTAAAATAAATATAGCACAGAAATTTAGGTCAGTACTTCAAAAAAATACTTGGAAAGCTGTATTTTACATTATTTGTGTAGAATTATTTCCTGAATTATACTAAAACTTGGATTCCGCAGTCCGCAAGTGTCTGGAAACTCTTGCAAAAGGGTAAAAATCAACTTCAAAACCAATTTTACGCCAGAATTAACAGTTGAATTAAAAAAGATGCCAACAGGAACATTTTTCCACATTGAATTTCTTATACTTATCTAGAAATAGGAACTGTAAAACTTTTCGAAAAATTTTCATTTTTAAGCTATTTTAATGGGGTTGAAAGTGACAAATTTTCAAAGCTCATGAGTTTTTCCTTTCATTTTCACAAGGCTATTCTATTGGAGCCTCCATAGGGTCTCTGACGGTCAGGCTGGTCAAGATAAGTCAAGCTTTTGACCAAGAAGTCAAGCTACTTTATGCAACTCAAGCTTTTTGACGCAGAAGGTCAGGCGTTTTCAAAAATTGAAAAAAAAATTTCGTTCGCCCTTGATGTATACGTAAATAAAAAAGGGATTGTTACAAATTACTTACTTGAATCATCACTTTTTTTTGTTGAATTTTTGTCTTGATCGTGATAACTGAAATATTTGCGATAATTTATTCCAATTTTTAGAATATTTACGGTAATTTACTGTAATTTTAGAATATTTACGGTGATTCACCGTAACTTTTAAAATATTTACGGGAATTTACCGTAATTTTTTTTAAATATTTACGGTAATTTACCGTAATTTTTAAAATATTTACGGTAATGTACCGTAATTATTGAAATATTCACCATAATTTATTCTAATTTTTAGAATATTTACGGTAATTCACCATAATTTTAAAAATATTTACGGTAATTAACCGCAATTTTTAGAATATTTGCGGTAATTTACCGTAATTATTGAAATATTAACTATAATTTACAGTAATTTTCCGTAATTATTAAAACATTTACGATAATTTACAGTCATTTTTATAATATTTACGGTAATTTACTGTAATTATCAAAATTTTTACTATAACATGAAATCTACTGAGCATGAAAATCATGAAATGCATATCAAGGGTGTCCCTAGTAAAAATGAAGTTTCACCCAAAAAATTTGGAAAATTTGGGAAATAGAAAAGCGGTGGTTCCACACAAATAATTCGAAATTCAGATTTCCAAGAATTTTTTGAGGTTTAGACTTAAAATTATTGTCCTATGCATCTAGCAAGAGATGACCACAATGATACTTTAAAAATGAGCCAGTCACGCGATTTAACTCGTTCTAATCATATGGTATGGTAACTTTTATGGATGAGTCTGTCATGAAGATCTCATCCGTGTACAATATTACGATCATCTCTCTTTTCAGCAGCTTCAGACTCAACGTCCACAAGTATTATCGTACTTCGCGATCGTGTATCCGACGCTGGTATAATACCTCGTTATAAATTGAAAACCCATTCGTCGATTTTGTAAGCTTTGTTGAAGTCCGGTCGAATTAATCCGAATGACGATAGCGTTTAGTTGCAACTATCAACGCGTTTCAAGCCGCAAAGATATAACTTCGGTGTTAACAACTTTGCTGGCGCGGCGTTACATTTTACAGATCAAGTTTCCCAGTTCGGTTTGTAAGTTTCACGTTGTTCGGTTTCGGTAAGCATAGCGGTGCTGATTCCATTCGTCAGATTGGATAATGTCATTTTCTTTCGCTGCTGCGAACCTTATGTATCCGTATATAACTTTTAAGTAAAGTAACTTTTCAACTAGAACGCGTTTATCTGCGATGCTACTCGATCCCTTTGGCGATTTCTCAAATGGAAAAGAGACATAGTGAAGGTTGTCGTTGACATTGCCGAGCGTCGATGATAATTTTATACTCTTTTGTTTTATTCGTCTTTGCTAGAGTTACCTGAAAGTTATCGGGTTCCGGGTTGAAGTGATTTTTCTTAGGAATGAAAGGAATGAGAAATGGAGTGGATATAAGTTTGATTTTGCTTCCCTGATTTTCAAATTAGGATAAATCGTTGATAAATACTGCTAATGCTGCACTGTAAAAGAGGAATTGACTGAAAAAAATCAAATCCTAAAGGTGATGGAAATAATTAATGCAATTCATAAAGAAATTGAAATCTGTTAATGTCCTTTACAGAATTGATGAAAAGTTCAGAATTTTGAAATTTTGAACTAGACGATTTCAAAAATAAGTGTTTATCGGAGTATTCTGACTCGCTAAGCACGAATTCAGCTTTTCATTTGATCTTTTTTATTTCCGCGTAAAATACTCAAAGGGGCAATTTGACCTGAACGCAAGTTTACGGTTGTTTTTTCCGACTTGGTCATATCATTTCTGAAAATTGGTCGTTTTAATGAGAGATTGGCTGCAAATGGAGACCCCCCCCCCGAATCAATGAATTACTATGCCCAACTGAACTATGCATGAAACAAGTAATTTTCCAATCTGGTGGAAAAATTTACCAACAAACAGGAGACAGCTGTGGGAAACCTTTTCTCACCACTATGAGACATTTTGAAACGAAGTTGAAGGAAAAAGAAAAGAATTTTCCAAATATTTGGTGGAGATATGTTGATGATATATTTTGCATTGTACGTAATAATTTCGACTTTGATGATTTTCTTGAAACCCTCAACACATATGAAACCATAACTTGAATCGTTTTTTACTGAATGGTTTTTTTTTCAATTGTTTCAGAAAATCGAAGAAATGAAGCTTTTTGTTCATCTGCTCTCAACCTGAAAAGCTCTTGATTGGTGAGTGTATTTTTAATCATTATTTTCAATATTTTTGTTTTTTTTCTTTCTATTCCTTCTTTCTTTTTCTTCTTTTTTTTTTTTGAAAATTAAGTAGATCGTTTAAAAAATACATTTCTCATTGAAAATGATGAAAAATTTTAAAACATGAGTATAATATTATAAGTCATGTGAAAATACGATGAAAATCGTTCAAAACATTAGATACTCAAAATGAAAATATTTTATAAAAATTTTGACCCATAATTCGAAGTTTTCCGAGAAAGAAAGGAATGAATTTGAAAAGAATGATGGAAGTTTGCAACTTTTTAGTGAATGTGTCCCCCCCCCCAATTTTTTACTCTAGCTTAAGATTTCAAAGTTCTGAATTTTTTGTGTTTGGTTGATGTTTATATTACTATTGAAGAGATGGAAAAAAGTTTCAATTGAACTAAATATTAGTTTAGGAAGCAACAAAAAACGCTGGGAAATTCGTTTTCAAAGTAATTAAAAATGTTGAAACTTTGAGCTCTTTTTTGGAGGGGGAGGGGTGAATCATTCACCAAACAGATAAATATATTTCAATTTTTCTTTCTCCATTATAAACAAGATATGAGTGACCCCCCCCCACCGTGCTACTTGCCAGTCTAGGCGACTACTCCATCTCCAGATGACCTATTCCAGGAATATGATTCTTGGTATATTATAAAGTTCATCTTCTGAATGCCATATGTGTCGAATTATTTAGATTTTTGTAATTTTTTTGATGTGATAGGCGGTTTATCGAAATTCATACTCTATAATTATCTTCTCTAGTCAACTTTGAAGCCTGAAATTTTGGCTGTAGACGTTTTTTATAAGCTTGCAAAATTTTTTTGGCATCTGGGTATTACCCTTGTAAGATGTATTCTTTTTCTAAAAATAAATGGGATTTTGTAAAAAAAAAAACTACACGGAAAAAACAGAAGTTACGAAAATGGATACATTTTACCCCAAAAATAATAAATTTTATCAAAAAAAAAGATAGATTTTATCAAAAAAATTAATTAACTTTACCAAAATAATGAATTTTAATCAAAAAATAATAAAATGTATTCAAAAAAAAAATAACGTGTTTCAATTCACAAAATAGGTGAAATTTGTTCTAAAAAATAATATTTATTATCAAAAATAATGATAAAATTTGTCAAAAAATGAATGAATTTTACCAAAAAGAATAAATTTTATTCAAAAAAATGATAAATTTTACCTATTTTGAGAATTGGGACACTTTATTATTTTTTTTGGATAAATTTTATTTTAAGAAAGAAAAATTTTTTTAAAGTACATGCTACCTAAAAGTATTTGAAAAAAAAATCTAAATTTTATTCAGGTTTTAACTATTCTCGCATTATTTTGAAAATTTGAAAAATGAAATTAATGCCAGCTTATGTATCTTTTCAATAATTTTTCGTGACAATTCGAGCTGTTTCGGTAACCAATTAGCCATTTCTGACTTGTCATCCCCCTATAATTCCTTCCACCGAACAAGAGTTAATAAAATTGTGCCCTTACCGCCATCAAGCCAGTCACAAATAAGGGAGGAATGCTTTCTCATGCATTTTTTATTATTATCAAGCATACAAAAGAGCTTATAAAATAAGAGGAAAAAATATATCAACCGAAAAAGAACCACAACAACGAATTGACGTAGCGATGATGAGGTGATTTGGTGAGGCGGCACGGTAAATTACGTCATTATTTGTTATACGCTTGTCATACATTTGGGCAGTTCATCAATTTGATTCGGCCAATTAAAAACACGTATAGTATGTTCTCTCTACTCGTATACTGAAGTACGCTGTGCTACACATACTTGTGTGAGTAAATGAATAAGCAGAATATAGCGTGAGTGGAAGTGCCTACTGCTTAATACCTACGTAGACATGTAGAGCTGTAGACTTATACCACACGTATGTATTAGAGGAGATTTTATGGTATAATTCGCTGGTACATTATAGGTAATATACGTATATCGCGCATGTATTATGCTCGTAACATGAGTAAGTGGCGGAGACGAGGAGGATGGCGAAAATTGAGGTTCGTTAATCTTACACGCGTTATTAATTTGTCTGGTTAATTGTTCGATTAATCATCGCGTATATGCTGGAGGATGTCTTCATTGTCTTCGTCTGGCAATATAACCATACAATACGTACTTATACGTACAGTTTACGAGTATATACGTAAGTGTACCTGTAGGTAGGCAGGCACCTCTACCTATATGCGGTAATCGACTCGCTTTCCCCCGAAATTACCAGCTCTCGGCGTATACTCCGCGTGACCATACCGATAACCACTAACCAGGGTAGCGAAATAGCTAGCTTCTCTTATTTATCGCGAATGAACTCGAAAATATATGTAATTTACGTGTTGCATGCGATCGTGTTTATAAAAATTCGTATAGCGCTATCCGTACAGTCGCTAGAGTTCAACAGTATCGTACACCTCTTCATCGTGCCGGTGTAATTCGACGAATAAAACTTTCCACTTGGCAATAGCCGGATACGTATTTAGTGCGCGAGCTTACCGCAGCAAATTTACCCTTACGTTGCATTATTCGTTCTTGTACACTTCTGGGCTCAAATCCGGGCTCGTAAGGTGCCTAGCTTCAATTTTAAAATAGAAATATGTAATTTTCGTGGCGTTCGCGCTCGTGATATACGAGCTTTTTTGCTCTACCAAGCTATCGTTTTGACTTGGTCACGAACCTTCGGCCTTTGTAGGATTCGTGGCACGCGAAACAAATGCCCAAGCTGATGGTTGAAAGCGACCAGTACCCGGTCAATGTCCTGTTTTTTTTTCCAAATCTGTGTCGTTTGAGAAAAAATGGAAAATTAGTGATGGTAACATTTGCAGAGATAAGAGCTTTCCTTTTCAAAAGATTACAAGTTTTTCCTGAGCAATAAATGAGGATTACATGGAATTGTTCCAATGAGAAAATGAGCCGGTTTTTCGCTTTCGAGGGTCAATTGACCTTTGAGATGGAAATCATTTTCACAAACCATCTCATGAATTTTTTGGGCGTAATATGACAGATGACCTTTGAGATAAGCTGGGAGCCAGAAGCTAGAAATAGTGGCGTGACGAAGCTATATGCTCAAGGGGGGGGGGGGGGAACTCAAATTTTCACGTCTATTTTTTTTGAAAAATCTTCAACTATTTTTCCTTTTGTCCCAAAAAAAGCCCTACCAACTTTCATAAAATCTTCCAGCTTCATTTTGCAAATTTTCCAACTTTTCAAAACTTTTCCAGTGTAGATTCAGTAAAGATTGGTTTTGACTGAGAAGAATCTTTCCAATTTATATAACTTTTCAAAAGGTTCTGCAGAATTTGACTTTTTTAAAAATCGTTTTTCAAGAAAATTTTAAATGCATAGAAATTATTTTTTTATTCAGTGCGAGAAAAAAAGATTTGAGAGTAAAATTAAGTTGGAAAGTCTGAATTTAAAAAAAAAAAATGAAAAAAATTGAGCAGAGAAACGTTTAAGAAAAGTTTTTGTTGAGAAAGTTTTGAAGAAACAACTGATTGATAAGAAGTTGGGAATCCCAACTTATACGCAACGATTCCCGATTTTCCTAATTTTTTGGGATGCCCCCCCCTCGGTTCATCCTTGACTAGAAACATGAAACAGAAGATGTTTATTGCTTTTTTGTATCCTTTAAAGTGAAAAAAAGGGTACCGGCGGTTAAGATAGGCGAATCTGCCCCCGAGCTGAAATTTGAAACTAACCGACGGAATTTGGTCCTTAGGGTCTGAAAACCACCTGGTAAAAATTTTGGCCCCCTACCCCTCCCCTAACCCGAGTTATGGGGCAAAACGTTACTTTTTTCAGCCTTTTCATTAAAAATTTTTATCTCCGAGAGTTTTTAACCAAATTTTTTCAAATTTACGTGAGTTATACTCCATACTGAGGGGTATTAGTGGGTGGTTTGAAAAAAATTTTTTGATGATTTTTTCTAGCCAAAAATCGCATTTTAAAACTTGAAATCGAGTTTTCTACATGATGTTGCAGAGGTGCAAAAATGAAAAAAATATATGTCATGTATCTAGTCCCTATCTACAACCTAATAATTTTTTCAGAATTTTTTAGGTGGGTGGAAGACCTTGAAAAACGCAAAAAACCGCATTTTTATCACGTTTTTCGCTCAAAAAATGGTCATTTTTGGCCGAAAAATTTTTCGGGTAATAATATTCCAAAATACGTATTTTTACGCCACTTGCCCGATTTTCACTTTATTTCATTCTTTTTTGAATGATTTTCGCAATTTCAAGTAACCTAAAGCGCAAGACTTAAAATGTATATATGTAACTTTCCTTATACCTGTATAAAATTATCATACGGAAAACACTGAAAGAAAATTTGTGTTCAGTAGCTCGAACTACCTTCGAAAAATTCATTTGCATGAGCAGAGCACTCAAATTTCGAAAATTCACTTTGTAATCAACAAATTTTTTTTCAACAATACTTACGTTGCTACCAATATCATTATCAACAAGAGGTATGGTGAATCTGCCCTTGAAACCAGTTTTGACTGCTCCTACCCCCAAAAGGTCAACCATGATGAGAAAACATTCCAGAAAAAATTTCAGACCCCTAGCGCAAGTGTTTTCGGAGAAAGGGGCCAAAATGTGTTTTTTCAATGGATTTTTTCGTATTTTTGTGGTTTTTTGCTAAATGTAGATAAAAGTTTCGAGTTTTTTTTTAGATGAATTTTAGGGAGTTGGAGGAACCCTAAAAAAATTTTTCAAAATTTTTGGTTAATTTTTTGCCGAGTTATGGCATTTTAAAAGTTTTGTCTTCGTTTTTTGAGTTTTTTCACCAAAGGCATAGTCATTTTTTAGAATAATTCAGATTTCACTCAATGTTCTCGAGGTTTAGACCAAAAATGACTAGGCTATTTTTCAATTTCTTCATTGACATGTTATGAGCCCGTGAACATCGTACTTCCCACGAAAGTGCCGTGGGAAATACATTAAGGTAACTCGGCAAAAAATGAACCAAAAATTTTGAAAAAAATTTTTAGGGTTCCTCCAACTCCCTAAAATTCATCTAAAAAAAAACTCGAAACTTTTATCTACATTTAGCAAAAAACCACAAAAATACGAAAAAATCCATTGAAAAAACACATTTTGGCCCCTTTCTCCGAAAACACTTGCGCTAGGGGTCTGAAATTTTTTCTGGAATGTTTTCTCATCATGGTTGACCTTTTGGGGGTAGGAGCAGTCAAAACTGGTTTCAAGGGCAGATTCGCCATACCTCTTGTTGATAATGATATTGGTAGCAACGTAAGTATTGTTGAAAAAAAATTTGTTGATTACAAAGTGAATTTTCGAAATTTGAGTGCTCTGCTCATGCAAATGAATTTTTCGAAGGTAGTTCGAGCTACTGAACACAAATTTTCTTTCAGCGTTTTCCGTACCTATGATAATTTTATACAGGTATAAGGAAAGTTACATATATACATTTTAAGTCTTGCGCTTTAGGTTACTTGAAATTGCGAAAATCATTCAAAAAAGAATGAAATAAAGTGAAAATCGGGCAAGTGGCGTAAAAATACGTATTTTGGAATATTATTACCCGAAAAATTTTTTCGGCCAAAAATGACCATTTTTTGAGCGAAAAACGTGATAAAAATGCGGTTTTTTGCGTTTTTCAAGGTCTTCCACCCACCTAAAAAATTCTGAAAAAATTATTAGGTTGTAGATAGGGACTAGATACATGACATATATTTTTTTCATTTTTGCACCTCTGCAACATCATGTAGAAAACTCGATTTCAAGTTTTAAAATGCGATTTTTGGCTAGAAAAAATCATCAAAAAATTTTTTTCAAACCACCCACTAATACCCCTCAGTATGGAGTATAACTCACGTAAATTTGAAAAAATTTGGTTGAAAACTCTCGGAGATAAAAATTTTTAATGAAAAGGCTGAAAAAAGTAACGTTTTGCCCCATAACTCGGGTTAGGGGAGGGGTAGGGGGTCAAAATTTTTACCAGGTGGTTTTCAGACCCTAAGGACCAAATTCCGTCGGTTAGTTTCAAATTTCAGCTCGGGGGCAGATTCGCCTATCTTAACCGCCGGTACCCTTTGATTTGATTTCACGATGAATGGAAAAATCCATTCATTTTAATTAAATGAACTCGGCACAATTATAAATATCTTTTTTCTCGGTCTGGCGGAACTACCCACATGTAATTTCGTTTTCAAAAAGATTTAATGAATCGGAAAAAAATTGAGCCGGCTGGAAATTTTTTCATAGCTGGTTGAATTTTACGAATCTGCGGTTGTTTGCCATCGAATGGTACGTTAAATTAGATTTCATTTATTCATAACTCGACGCAAAGAGATATTTCGATACGAAACGATTCATTTTTATACGTTTCATCTTCGTCGTTGTCTTCTTCATTTCAGTAGTCGTGATCCCCGTTGTCTCTTTTTTATTCGTGTTCGCGGTTCTTTGTTATATACGAAACGTTCTTATTATGAAATGGAAAGACATCGTATCGTATACTAAATATGACGTCTAGATGACTTGAAAATGTAATTACGAGCAGTCGTGCAGAAATGGAAAAACCTTTTAGCATTTTTATGTTCTGAATTAAAGCTCGTCTTTGGATTCATTTTAGCAAATTGCCGGGTTCGAATTCGCCTGTAAAGGTTGATCGAAGTAGCTGAGTGCTTTTTTGCTCGTATTTGTGTAGCATTTGAGAAATAACGAAATGATTTCGTTTCGTTGGGTTTTAGATTCGATATTTTTCATGGTGGGAAAGAAGAGGATGAGTTTATAATTTCAAAGCAATTTCTTCATTTATTTTGGAAATTTTTTTCAAGTGATTTTTGAGGAAATCTCAATTTTTCCAAATGTCGGATGTAAAAGTGCGTATACTTCTTGATCGCTGATGAAACCGATTTTTTTGAAATTCGGTGTACAGCCTTTGTTTGGGTTGCTGATCACAAGTATGATAATGACAATGCCCACAAATGAGCGGAAGCTCCCCAAAACCAATTTCTTTTCCAAAAAGTAATCCGATCGAGACCAAAATTAGCATATGGGATATTTTCTAACCACTGATAATTACCGTATACGAAAATGACATCAAAAATCACCCGTGATGATTTTAAGCCAATGGAAACCGGTTCTTTTTGAAAAAAATGATTGAGATTTTTTTGAAAAGTAATGCATAGAGTATATTTGACATGCTAATTACGAATAAGTATATTGATATTTATTTTTTGCAATGAATTTGAGAACCTAGAAACCGGTTTCGATTGTAAAATCTTGAAATTTAACTGATTTTAGTGAAAATTTGTTTATTGTACATATTTTGAAACACTCATTACGAAAATGACCGCAAGAATTACCCCAGATTATTTAAAGCCTGCAGGAAAACGAAAACCAATAATATGAATTTTTATAGTTTTGCTCTCCAAGAGTTGAGCACACAGGAACCGCTTTTTTTGATCCCAAATGTGTAATGGATGCGGCTAGATTGGGGAGGAAGTGATTTTTTTCAGAACACTGCTTCTTAAATGATTTTTATGTTTGTTTTATAAAAAAAAGAGCTCCCTTATCAAACTTCACCCATTCTCACAAGAGGTGAAACCGGTTTCCAAAACTTGTAATCATTGAGGGTTCTTTTCGATGTTATTTAAATAATTAGCGCACCGAGTGCACCCCATGTTCCAATTTTGATCTCGATTACATGACTTTTTTAGAAGAAAGAAACCGGTTTCTGGAAAATTCCACTCATTTACGGGTGTTCTCAAATAATATTCGTGATTCAGCACTCCAAAAAAAGTTGGTTCACCAATTTTCAGCAAAATCGGAGGTTCCAATGATTCTGAAAAACCATTTTGCCTTATTCCATCCTTCTGAAACGAAATTGAGACAGCTGTCCGAAGACCACTTTTGAGCAACCAGTTCTGGCTAAAAAAAAGTTTTCAAAGCTTGAAAACGAATCCAGATTGCGGCAAAGTTCAACTGCAGCGATTCCAGAAAACCCGATGTGGTCACCTCCGAAGGCTCGGCAATGCAACAAGAACGCTACAGAAGTACAGAGATAACCTCGCCGTCTAGTCCTGCTGGCGTGCCGGTTTGCACGGTGTAATTATGGCGGAGCGAAGAGGGTTACGAAAAAAAAAAAAGACTATAAATCAAAGCCCCGACCAACCGGTTTATGGTTACGGATGCAACGCGCGAAGTGTATCCATCAAAGTCAGCTGATCGATGTTAGGCAGCGAGTGTGCAAGACGAACAGCTGATCTGCTGATCAGTCGCGCGATGGATCTGCGGTGGCCGGCTCGGTTGGTTGTAACGTACGCAGTTCCAGAACTACAACAGCCATCAGCGTTTTCCCTAGTCTGTCTCTGTACGGTACGCCAGTAACGGTTCCCAAACGACCAAGAGTTGCGCTCCAGCAACACCGCAGGAATAATAAAATTGAACAGCTGATTCCCACACGCGGCTGATGTACCTCTCTGGCTCCACCGCAGCGCCGAATCCCCGCGTCATGCTTTTATGACATCCGTTCTTAGCTAATAACGAGTCTTCTTCGCGAGCCCGGATAATTAGTCCTCGAAGGATGGTAAAAAATGTCCTTGATTCAGCTGTGAAAACTCTTCGCTTGGGAATTGTACCGTATACATGGTTCGATAATTCCGTACCAGCGAGATGTTTACGTTTACGCAATCCGCCGTCGTCGATCATCGTTCTTCTATGCTGCACTATTCGTCATCATCGTATGGAAATTGCGAAAAAAAAAAAAAAAAAAATGGGAAAAACACGTTATGCTAATCGCATTGCTACATATTCGTTTGTGTATCATGTTTACGCGATTTATACAAACGTAGCTGACCTAGGTTCAGGAAATTTGTATCAGTTGACAAAAAAATGGACAGAGAATTTGCAACGTGATTGATGGACTCGTTTAAAGCGTCCATTGGCGCATCTCCTCTTTCAACGCCGGTTCCATAATGTAACAACCGGTTCAACGGTATATTCTTTGGAAATGGCCTGGGTAATTTCGCCAACGTGATCTATATAATTATCCACCGACGAACAATGCAATTGAATATAAATACTCTGCCATGACTCCGAACCCGAAAAGTACCCTATGAGTAATTGGAGAATCGATACGCGCTCAGTTTACGTTCTAGAGCGTAGCTGGGTATTTTCGGTTGCGATGTAGCTCGGGATATGGTGAATTTAAACATTCAATATGTAGGAGAGGAAAAATTTGAAAAGTCGTGCCGTGGCTGCTCGGCTTCGATTATTCTATTTCGAAAGCGTGAAAGGAGTTCTCAATCAGAACAGAAGCGTTTCCAGCGACCCGAGTTGTTTAAACGGCTGCCTGAGTTGGTTGCCAGAGATGGAGCGAGGAATTTGGGTTGTTGACGGAATATTGTCTGGAAATGAAAAAAATAGATGTAGGGACGGTGGTCCATCGCTTCTTTGAAATGAAAATTTTTAATGTGAACCAAAAAATTTCCATGAAGATGAGAAATTCGCCAAAATTTTATTTTCGCTGAGATTTTTTCCAAGTTTCGTCTTTGACATTATCAAGAAATTTTATGAATTAACTCCATACAAATGAATAGTGGATTGATCAACTTTGATTTCAATTGGTCTGAACGCAGTGGGATCTGTATCTAATCAAGTGCGGCTCATGCGGGGGGGGGGGTAAACCTCCTATACTCAAGGCATGGGTGCTGAAATAACGACGTCATCACTGTGGTTTTGTTTGACGATTCTGATCTCGATTGTGTTCCGGTTCCTGCTCTCATGTGCAAGCATTATTTTTGTTCGTGTTCAATGTTCATCTCTTTTCCCCTGAAAATGAATATATAGGTCAGGACAGGGTGTCAGAAATGTCGTAATCGAGTCCCCAAATAGGTGCTTACCTACTAGTGATCTATTCACAAAACCAGATGCGGACCTCGAATTTTTTATGCTATTGCGATTTTTAGCAAAATTATCCAATTTTGAAGGCTCATACCTCGGGATAGTTTGTACTTGGGAGAAAATTGTTTGCGGAGTGTGGAAGAGAATTTATAGGAGATTCAAAATCGATAATCACATTTTGAAAAGTTCAAATTTGGTGAAAGCTCAACTTTTATGATAATAAGAACAACATTTAAAAATCGATGACAAAATTGCAGTGAATAGCCCTTCTACCTTTTTCTCAACCAACAAATTTTCAAGATGAAATCTCCAGACCCCCTGGAGGTATAGGGGTCCACAATTTTGACTAAAATTTTAAAAAACCTAAAAAGTGAAGTAGCACATTGGTTCTTACTGATTCGAAGGCGCTGATTTCGAATATGTACTGTTTTTTTTTCCATCTGACTCCTTTGATCCCCCCCCTCCATATTGGTCCTCCTGAGAGGGACAAAATTCGAAACAATGAAAAATAAGGTGTGACCTGTCGTTTGTTTGGTATTTGAGGGTGCTGAGTTCGAATATTTGCTTATTTTTTGGATTTGATCCTTCAGTGCTCCCCTAACCCCCCAATTTCGGAAAAAAGTATGATAAAAAATTGAAATGGCGAGTGACATATTGATTCTCACTAATTTGAGAGCGTATCATTCAAATATCGACTCACTTTTTTATTTTACCCTTCTCCTCCTGCTCTAACCTGGGGGTCCCTCTCGCTATTACATATTATTGCGATTGCTTTTCAAGAAATGAAATCAAAGTTTCGTATGCGGTCTTTTCGGTACTCCTCGCATTTGAAAAAATTCTAGATAACTTATCAATTATCATTCAATTTTTCATTCGATTCGCGTGATAAAAGTAAGCATTAGGTCCATATATTAGATAAAATCTCATTGATTTATTCGTTTTGATGTATCAGTGGTTCGTTTACATGCAGTATTTATGTTTCTAGTATTTTAAAATTTTTTAAATTTGGTGGAACAATGAAGGCGAAAATAATTTGTTTTCTTGTTGTGATCGCGATAGCAGGTGAAATAGTTTTGATTGGATACTCATCAAAATTGCAGAATCCCTGGGTCAACTTCTAAAATGAATTATTCTTTTTCAGTATTGACTTCTGTCGAAGCCAGCAATAACGCCCGTCGAAGGAGTGCTGTTCGTTTATGTAAGCCTTGCTCTCTATAAAGCTAGCAATTTGCTAAATTTGTCGAATACGTTTTATAAAATTCAGGCAATAATATGTTTAAAATTTTAAAATACCCAATTCTGTGTTCAGTTAGAGAGAAGGCAATGTTAATGCAATTTCTTAACTTTACCGGGCGAATACTTAAGAAGAGAAATGCAACAGATCCGACTGTAGATAACTGGTTGTACTATTTCCAAAAAGGTACGTCCCCTCCTATTATTTCCGAACCATTCTAATTGCATTTACGTATCTTTGGCTTCGAATTCTAAATTATTGCAGATTTGAGAAGCGCCTTTGCTGTAGGGACAATTTATTTGAGACTTATGCATCAGTATGAATTGAAAAACACCACCAAACTTACTCCAGACGAGAACGTTGCCATACAAGGTAATTCGCACGAATTTTTCTGTTCGAATTGTTTTTGACCGAGTTGCACTTCATTGATCAACACCCTTGTCGATTTTCAGACGCCTTTAAAACTCTTGTTAACGATTATCGCAATCACGATTCGTGTAAGTGGTGCAAATGTCCTTTTTGTTAAATATTCGTCAATGATGACGTTATCATTTCTTTACGATTTTCAGATGCTCTTTGGATGGGAGATAATCAAGGAGGGAGTAAGAAAATTTTTGAATTTTTTTCAGAATTATTTCTAAATAAGTATTTGATTATCAACCTAGGTACTAATTTTGATCAATTTTTTCACAGCTGCTACAGCAGCCATATTTAAATTTGTGGGAGGTTTGTAATTCATTCTTTTAAAAATTGGAGCTGAATCTTCATTTCATTTTAATAATTATGTTTCGTTTTTAGGCGATCCACTTGCTTTACTTGGGCCTCCTAATAATCCAAATGACGTCATGTCTGAAATAATTTATCCAACGGAGAAACCTGAAAGTTGATGATGTAATTTTTTAATGTTTTTTACCTTTTCCTTTTCTCCCAATTGTACATATTTTTGTCCATGGTACGTAAGTTGAATATTACAGCTTATTAAATCGAAAAAAATTCATTTTACGAAAGAGAAATATTTGAGATCATTGGATTTTATTTTTAGAAACCCTGGAACAGCCGCGGAATTTTGAAATTTTCGTTGGAATTTGGTAAAATTTTGTAAAATTAACCTGAAAAACCTGGGAAATTCGGGGAAAATTACTCTGAAATATTGTGGACATCCTGAATATCAAATGATCGATTTTTATTTGATTATACTTTCACCTTTCTTTTATAAATCAGTCTGATATCAGACATCAATTCCACCCTAAATTTTTATCGAACTTATTCCTAGGTAGGTAAATAAATGTGGAAAGACCAGGATGTAGCAGTTCATCGAGGAAAATAATTAATCTCTTTCTCTTTCTAAACACCTAAACAAAGTGGAAAATCCAGAAAATAATGGTAAAGAAGGAATTTGCAAGGCTACTTTTAGCCAATCAATCTAAGAAGTCGTCCGAGTCGAGCAGAAAAATGAGAATGTTGGTTTTTTAAAATAAATTCTAGAAAAACTAGGTACAGCCTGTGCGAAAAACGAAAATTTCTTTGCTACATTTGTAGAGTGTTGGATTTTTTGCCGAATCATATTTAAATAAATTCAAGTTTAATTAGGTACTTCAATTTTTTAAAATAATTTTAAGGAAAATACGAGCATTAGTTAACCCCCTTCGAAACATTTTTTATCGCCGAACCCCCACCTCCCTTCATTCACTCGTAAAACCTTTTCGAACCGCAACTACAGGTATTTCGACCTTGCCACTCGGACAAATTAATGAATCGACGCGAGCAAGAAGAGACGAAAATTTGAAATACGCGATGGTTTAAAAAAATGTACATTTTCCGTTCGATATTTCTGTCTGACAAGGCGTCGAGTAATTTTTCTTTCGTCGCTGACGTCACGATATCAACCGGGCGATAAATATCGCTTAGGAGGGTGCCTTCGTGTCAGCCAGCGAAGATTTTTCTGCAAGCCAGAGCACATTTCGCCAGCTGAGAGTTGCAATTTCGAGTGATTTTTCATGACGTTTCGAGGGCACCGGTTGCTCGCAATTTCCACCACCGCGGGACAGATCTTCTGCCAGCTCGTTTAATGGGCACGGTATCGGCGAGAATCGATAACGTATACTCGACGACGGATAACGAGATTAATATTTCCATTTCGTTAGTAATTTTACGTTCGAGAGCGCCTATACCGCGAATCGTACCTCCGCGCCGCGACCGCCTTCCGTTTAATTAAGGGCTTTTATAAGCACACCGTCGATCTCATCATCATTATAAACGACCATCATAATTTTTTAATTTATAAATAAAACTTTGTTTACGCCATCGTCGTACGCTAGTTTATCGTATTTATAAGTATATGTAAGTTCACTCGATACCAATTAACCATCGTATCGCGACAAGGTTATATTAAACGTAAGTGTACCTGTTCCCTCTTTATGAGAGCAACGAACGACACATTAACTTGAGCATCGTCGCATCACCATCGTCGTATAATACATTTTACAAAACAATCCTATGCATATAGCTGCGCTAGCTTATATATTTCAACTTTTTCTCGCAATCTTTTGAATACCATATCCTTGCAACTGGAGCAAAATTTCAATGAAAACAATACACGTACGTCGCGTCGTACGTACGATACCATACCATACATCGGTTTTAAAATAAATGGCAAAAGTTGACATCACAGAAAAAAGCTCTAAACCCTGGAAAACTTTTATGGCCGGAACTTTATATACACATATACAAAAAGCACGCAGAAAAATCGCAGCTATCATTTTTATAAAACGCAGATGTGTTCGAAAGCTGGCAACTTTATCGAGT
The DNA here is from genome assembly GCA_038380155.1 of Pseudococcus jackbeardsleyi. Classification (NCBI taxonomy): domain Eukaryota; kingdom Metazoa; phylum Arthropoda; class Insecta; order Hemiptera; family Pseudococcidae; genus Pseudococcus; species Pseudococcus jackbeardsleyi. Next base: position 3,258,550 of record CM076240.1, read on the forward strand.
AACATGTTCTTAACGAATTTTACCACAGTCGACGCGACTTTAAAGCCAGCGCAATTCTATACGTTCGTATCCTACGCGGTTTCCAAACGTACGTGATGATTTTTCAACCGGAGCTTAGGCGAAAATACTATTAATCTGGCCATTTGGCGACCGTCTCCATATTTCTACTTTCGTTTCTTCGACGTCCAGCAGGCTCTTTTGTTCGATTCGAATATCATTTTGATAACTCGATTAATGGTTTAGGGGCTTGCCCGAAAAAAATCTCAGAACGAAAAGGCAAAAGGAAACAACGAGCCAGAGTTGCCATCACCTCTTAAATCAATTTTGATTCACCCAGAAGAGGTTTTTTTTCTGTTTGGATTTTTAACTTTTTAAGTGTGCAAAAATGTTGGAGAGATTTTTTTAAAGATTTGAATACAAAATTTGAAGGAACGTGATTGATTATGAAAAATGAAGTTTTCGAATGGGAGGGGAGGGGAGGTGATAACTCCATGACTACCTATTTTTCTAGTTTTGAAATAGAAGAACGAAAAAAATTCAAGTCCTTAAATGATACCTTGAAAATAAAATTTGGAAAATTTATTTTTCCTAAACATTTTTAATGGTTAATTTCTATTGATTTTGATGGAAATATTCGGTGCCAGATTGAATAAAGAAGGGCAGAGGGGGTACATCACTTCTTTTTAAAAAAAAATGAAAAAAAAATTGTGACATTTTCAAAGTTTTTGCTTGAAAATTCAGTTGTACTATCAATGAGAAGAGATGGGACAAGCTAACCCCTCTGCCCTTCTTTACTCAATCTGGCACCGAATATTTCATCAAAATCAATAGAAACCTTTAAAAATGTTTGGAAAAAGTAAATTTTTCAAAATTTTATTTTCAAGGTATCAATTAAGGACTTGAATTTTTTTTTTGTTCTTAAAGAGAACTGATAGGAAATTTAAAATCAATAATCACATTTTAAAAAGCTCAAAGTTGAACTTTGGCAGTGAAAGCTCAACTTTCATGATGAAAAGAAAGATGAAAGCTACTATTTAAAAATCTGCCTAAATTACGGTAAGTAGCCTTTTTTACCCTCTTTTCAAATAACCAATTTTCATGATAGGATCTGCAAACCCCTGGTAGGTAACAGGGGTTTACAATTTTGACCAAATTTTCAAAGAGTCAAAAAAGTGAAGTAGCACATCGCTTTCTACTAATTCGAAGGCGCTGATTTCAAATATTTACTCCAGTTTTTTCATTCGACCCTTCTGATCCCACCTTTTAGCTCCCTAAATAGGGTCAAAATTCGAAAAAATGAAAAATGACGTGTGACCTGTCGTTTGTTAGGTATTTGAGAGCTCTGAGTTCGAATAATTGCTTATTTTTTGGATTTGACCCTTCAGTACACCCTTAGATTCCCAATTTTGGGTAAAAGTGTGTTAAGGAATTAAAATGGTGTGTGGAATATCAATTGTCACTAATTTGGGAGCGTAGAATTAGAATATCGACTTACTTCTTGATGTTCCTTCCTTCCTCGTGCTCTGTCTAAAAGATTTGTGCGATGAATTTGGGAGGAGGTTGGGTAGAGAACGAGGAAAAGGACAAAATCAAAAAGAACTTTCCATTTTTTCGAGTTTTTATAAGAGCATTCAGAGCCAGATCAAACGGCGGTGGAGCAGGGGGAACTTGGGTTCTTCAATTCTTCATTAATGACAAAATTATATTTGAAGTTGAAAAAACGGGGACAAATTCTATTTCGAAGCGAAAAAATTGGGAAAAATTCTGTTTTGATCAGAAATTTTCAATTTTGTTTGGTCTTGGAAAATATTTTTCATCTTTGTATTTATTGATGAAGCAGAACAAAATATGAATTATTGAGGCGTGGTAACTCATAAAATTAGGTGGTAATTGACAATTTCATTATTTTCAAAAAATGATTGTTATGTGACTCAATGATTTACATTTAAAAAATGACCTTTTACTCTTCTTCTCATTATGTAGCAATCGCCAGCTATGCGTCGAGCTCGAAAACGAAGGTCTCTTCGTTTTTTTGTTCTGAATCTGAACAATTCGTTAATAAACATTTTTATTGTATAATTCCCAAATCCACTCGTTGCATTGCAAACGTAATTTTAGAAAATCCTCCGCAGCTCCAACAAGTCGATCTGAAAATTAACCCCGGTTTTAAAAAGTTTTTACGGCTCTGCACACACCGACCGAGCAATTCAATGTAATGGTACGAGCGTCTATGCTATTTTTTCATATATGAATAAATAGTATAGTATTAAGTCGAATTTGAACAAAAAATTACTTTACGACGTAATAAAAGTTTATGAAGGTATAAAAAGGATATAGAAAAACGAGACGAGAGGGTGAAATAAAAGCACTAAAAAGATGTACAAATTCGCTTTTAATCTAAAAATAAAACGCCGATAAAAATTCTAATAAACGGGAGAAAATGACTCGTTTTGAAAATTTGTCGTTGTCTTTGTCGTCGTTGCGTCGTCTCCGAGCGCGATTCGAATTACAATTTTTAATCGTTTCGTTGACATTTGTCGAGCTCACGAGCTAGTTGCATAAATACGCATTCCAATATTGATGCAATCCAGACCGCGTATCATTGTTTCCGAACGCTGAGTCATGGAAAAATTTCCTCACAATTTGTGTATAATATCGGAAACCGTCGTCGTACTCGTTGGGATATGAGTATCTAAATCTATACGTGAATCATATCGATTTCCTGTTCTTATATCGCGTGATTCAATTCGCGAATAGCAAAACAAAGTTATGTGCAATTATCACCTGTTATTAGCGTTGTTTTTCAGCCAACCAATCGTGTCGAATGTCTGAATAATCATGCGAATTGAAGAACGAAACAGAATTAAAAATACGACCTATATATTTTTTGCGATAAGTTACTTTGAATTGAAAAAATGAAACCATTTTCTCAGGTTTGTAGCTAAGAAGGAATTTATTCGAGCCTGTAAAATTTGATCCAACATAAAACTTTTTGAGCAAAAATTCCTATCTATTTTAGATTTTAAGTGCTAAAATTATATGTATTTGGAATTTTTGTGATTATTTGGAAATTCCAAAATTACTCTATGGCCAGAATTGGCGAAATTAGATGGAAGAAGTGAATTCTCATAGGTAGGTTCCCAACGTTCTCTGAAGAATTGACCAGGGGGGGGGTCCAAACTTTTAATTTTACGTTTTATTTCGAAAAAATAGATTGAGTTATAGAAGGGACGGAAGCATTAAAGAGGATTGAAAAATTTATTTTCATCATTTTCGGGGGAAGGAAGGATCCGCAAATTTTTACTACTAAATTTGGTTATCATTTTTTAAAATTCCCGTAATCGATTGGAAGTGGTTTCAAGTCAAACTGAAGACTGAATATCATTGGTAAAAAATTTCAAATTCGCATCATTTTCAAAATTTCTACCCATTGAAATTTCGATATTATTGATTGAGAAAGATATTCTGAAAGCAAGCAAGTATTTGAATGCTTTTTTTTTACAAGATTACATCTAAAGCTATGTAAATTTACTCCCTCTCTGGATTGTAGAATTTTTCGAAAATTTTATTGGATTAGATGAAGAGGTATATGGTTTCTAGTTGAATGCTTTAAAAATTCGTTTCTTGAAATTTTTATACTTTTTGTAAAACTCAACTGTCAAATTTTTCGATTTGTTGCCCAATTTTTTGAATTTTTTTTATTGAGGTTAAGCCTTTTTTTAATTTTGATAAAATTACGTAAAAAAATTTTGGAAGTGGAGTCCTACTTTTTCAATTTCAACTTTCGTTTAAAAATTCAACACAAATTAGATATCTACCAGGGACTACTAAATTTTTCATTTCCTTCAAAAAATGTTTGTTTCAGACGAGATTTAATGAAAGAAATATCAAAATTTAAGTCGTCCAAGTCTTATTTCTGTAAAAATTTGCAATTTTTTACAACTTTATTGATTTCTGAAATAAATTTTAAAAAATTTGGATACCAATTTTGTAATGTTTTTGATGGGAGGGAAGGGGGAGGAAGAGAAGGGTGTGGACGTTGTTAAAAAAGTTCTGCTAAAACAGAAGTTATTGATTTTTTTTCTTGCGGTATTCGTTCACTCTCTTGGTCTCTGCCCCCCCCCCCTTAGATTCTTGTATTGATTTTGAAATTAAACATAAGAAAAAAAACTTTGATGTGTCCAATTGAGAATGAATTTCTTGATCCATAAAATAAATACAAGATCAATCGACTTTTAGTAAATTTCAAGAGCCGTCAATTCGGTGAGACTTTTTTGAGCCTATTCTATTCGTAAACGTCGAAAAAACGTGTTTCAGTTCGGCAAAGTAAACAGCATGTTGTGCTTTTTCCTTTGATAATCTAAATGGTTGAATTTTACGATGAAAAATGATTCGCGAACGTAAAGGTTTCGTTTTATTTTCGACATTTCATTTTTCAGCATTCTTAGTGATTCTTATTGTCTGGTCTGAGAGACGTTGCGGAGGCAAAATAATGAAACCTTATGTGTGGCTGTGCTTGTCGAAACTCGCTTTGGCACAGGTGAAAGGGTTGGATAACGACCACGGATGCCGTAGGAGATTATTTTTGCATGGCAATTTTTAACCCTTCACCAAACACATTATTTTGGTTAAAAATATCATAAAAGTATCGTAGAAATTCGCGTACATAGACTCAACTCGAATTATACTGTGTTCACATTCACCTCGAGAATAGACTCGATTTGATGTCCTAATTGCTCCTCGACGTAGAAACAACCATAAGAAGACGCCAGTTTGTTGGAAAATTAACGTCGTGGATGGCGCCTTTGTTCATAGCATTTCTTTTTTTATCAGTCGTGATATAACAATGATGGCTGAAAGGCCTCGTTAAAAGTTTTAAAGTATGGTTATCATTTTCGATGGAAACAAGAAGAAAAGTATTATCAGTGAACTAAATTTATACGAGGTGCATTTTTTTTGCGAAGTATACGACAATGTAGCCGTAGCACTCGTACGTAATTATTTGGTTGGAAAATCGAAGACGAGGTGGTCCGGGCGGTATAGTTTAAGAAATGAATTTTTTTCCCCAAGTACAAACGTAGAATATTGTCTCGGTAATTTATGTGAACGATCGATTTTTTTTTTTCCACGGTGAAAACGAGCGAAAAACTCTTCTGCTCCTGGGTACGGTTTTTTCCCTCCTCCGCAGCCGTAAAATTAATGTATCTGAAAACTATGGCGCCTGTCGTCCGTTTATGACGTAAAATTAATCGTTTCCAAATTGCTAAAAGATATCATAAACAGATACCACGGTGTTCGTGTCGTAGTGTAAACGATTGTATAGATTCGCTCAGAGGTAAGGAGAGGAGGACGAGAGGCAAAGGCAGAATACAGAGAGAGAGAAAGATCGCGCACATGACAGCTGTAATGCAGACCTCGCTGGCAGCTAAATGTCAGTTCGAAAGCATCCATAAATTCGTTTATTGACCTCGCTATATACACGAATACGAACACCGAGTCGAGTAAAAAAGACTAAGCAAACAAATTGATATAATGCCAAATATTAGCCTACATCCTACATTCATTACGTTCAATTACTCTATTTACTTTTTAAATGTTAGTTTCTTCCTACTTTCATCTGTGTATGTGTAGAGTCGTCGGATAGTTTTATGTGTATGGACGAATACATGGCTCTGGCTCTGGATGTGGTACGTCTTACTGTGTCTTTTTTCTCTCTCTGATAATGGCAAAGATCGTTTTTACTCCGACTGTTCGAGATTTGCGGATTGGTTGTGATTGGTGTGCGTGCGGAACAGTCGCGAATTCTTGTATTTTTGACCCCTGTGCCTGAGTATTGGGAACGGGTAGTATTTTTCCAACTTTTTGATTATCCTATTTCCCGAAGTGGTGTGAATAGTAAAACTGGGATGTGTTACTGTTATGGACTAGTTTGAAAGTGAAAGATTTAGCAAAAATTCAAAATATTGAAAAAGTCGATTCTGTCCTCGAAATGTCAACAGGTATTTATATAGAGCATTTTTGTAAGATTTTCTACAATTCTGAAAAATTCACAAATTTTCTGGAGACATCAAAAAGTTTTAAACAGGGATCCCGGAGGGAGGGGTCTGGTCCTTCCGGCTCCGAAAATTTTTTCCAAGTACCTCCGGCTCCGATTCCGACTCCGGCAAGGTTAAAAAGGCTCCGGAGGGCCCTCCGACGATGAAAAATCAAAAATTTTGTAGAATTATCATGAAAATAAAAGTACCATTACTTTTTGAAAAACAAAAAACAAGTCATTTTTAATAACGGACAATTTTGATAGTTTTTAGGGAAGAAAAACTGGAAAATTCCTAGTAGTAAAATTAAAAACCAAAGGAGGGACCTCCGGAGCAAGGAGCCGGAGCAGTTCCAACGTGGTCCCTCCGGCTCCGAGATTTTTTTAAAGTCCCTTCAGCTCCGGTTTCGGGTCCGAGATTTTTACAAAAGTCCCTCCGGCTCCAGCTCCGGCTACGAAAAAAACGTCCGGAGAGGGCCTTTCTCCCTCCGGCTCCGCTCCGGGAGCCTTGGTTTTGAAACTATCTCATATCGATTTGGGAGGTCAAAAATGGGGTATATCAATTTTTTTTGTCGATTCGATAACATTTTCATCTGTTTTAGGACAGTGTGATGACGATGAGGTAATTTTGAAATTTCAAAAATTAGTTAAAATTCGAGAAATGATTTTTAATCCTTAGCATTGAGAGAAAATTAGATGAAAATCTAAAAATGAGACTTAATTCGGTTTCATAGCAAAGAAAGGAACTAGAAGTTTGATTGCCTTATTGAAAGTGGTCATCCAGAGCACTCAGATTGCGAACGAAGAAATCATCACATGTTTCATAGATTTTGAAAAAGTATTTGATTGTGTTAACGATGCGAAGATCCTGAAGAAGTACAATGTTGATGATGATGACTTACGAATAATCCAAGGAATATTCGAAGAATAAATGCAGCATAAAGAAGAGAAAGGGACAAGTTTGTGCACCCTAACCCAGGCTGTTCAGTGTGTATGCTGATGAAATCATGGGAGAAGCATGAATAGAGAAGATGGGATTGAAGATCAATGGCGAAAAAATGTAGCTCCACAGAGAAAGATAGAAGGGAAATCATCCAGAGGAAGAAGATGGTCAGAACAAGTGACAACTAACTCACCATCCAACGCTACCTATCAATGAGATGCGACAACAACAACAAAATGTTTGGATATGGAGTTCTTTCATGATAGACTTTCAATTCATTTACATTTTGGCTCATATTTGTGTATTTTGAGACCTCCACTTATACCAAGGAAGAAAAAAAATTGCCTAAAAATATAAGAGCAATCCCCCTAACCTCCTTAAGGTGATATTTTTATCATTTTTCTCTTAGATATGTTGAAACTGAACTGTATTGTGATCAGTGGATCAATAAAAATATTTCCGAAGTTTAAAACTTTTGATCATATGTCTCAAGAGTCTTTAAATCGCAAAAAACAAAAAAAATTAGCATTTTTGTTTTTCATTGAATTTTTTAGTTGAACTTTAAAATAGGGGTTTACTCTGACGCGAAAAAAATGGCATAATAATGGCGAGAAAAATTTAGAAAATAGTCAAAATTTTCATTTTTCAGATCGAGTACCTAGATATCTCAAAATCTAATTTGCAGAAGGAGAAGATCCTATCAAAAAAGATCTCTTACTCGACCAAATATCGATAAAATATTAAACTTATCTCAAAATAAATTGCAATGTTTACGTAAGATCTAAATAAAGGGTTATTAATCAAGGTATTATCGCAAAAACCTATTTAAGTATGTATATTTTGAAATAGAGAAACACCTGTTTTTCTTACATCGCGTTTAGATATACTTGATACAGACAGCGAATATACGGTGTACCATAATAATGGACTCGTATCATGTCGTGTATCAAAGCGATTTTCATTTATTTCAAGTATATAATATAATATTTTGCTCGATATTTTGAGCCAAGTTGAAATCGCATAATATAGGATCGAGTAGGTTGGGTACCCCGCGTCGAGCATTGAGTAATTGGCCACATATTACACGACGAGAAAATGAAGCTAACACGCGTAATATGATTGGCAACAAGGTCGTTTCTTATTAATGTTATCGTTTAAGCACCTTCTGTAATTACGACAAAATGACCATTTATTATGTGAAGTGCCATTATATTTGGTTATTATTTACCTTTTTTTTCGCGTAAGACCGATGTATTGTTTGATTGGGAGCGTGAATCCTGCCAAAGTCGATCGATTTATGACGGACAAAAGGCTCGAGCGCGAGCGAGAATAAATTGAGTTTGTCGTGAATGCGTACGTGGTTCCTAAGATGAGATTTGTATTATTTTCTGATTTTTATGGTGTATGGAATGGATGGATGAAAATTGACCAGTGTTTTGGGTAGTCTTAGTCTAAAAGGTGTTTTTAGAAAAGTTTGATTGTGTTTTTTTTTTTCAGTTTAAGGCCATACTTAGGAAATGAAAATCTGAGATTCATGAAAACCAAAATACGTGCTTAAATACCTAAAAAAATTCCAAAATCTAAAAAAAAAAAAGAAAATTAATCAATCTTGAAAATAAGCATTCATTTTTGTGTAACAATTTTGGAGTGAACTTCAACACCAATCCATGTATGAAATTTCGATCAATTAGGAATCATGAGTCTGGTTTCAATATTCTTGAAATTAAATTTCAGTTCAAAATCAATCTTCTTGCTTTCGAAATTTATGTTACGTAATTTTGGTTGCAACATTTTTGATTTGACTTTTCGGTTTATCATTTTTATTTTCTTAATTTTTTTAAACTTTCTGTTCGGTCGTCATTTCTATGCCAATTTTTTTTTCTCAAATTCTTTCATAATAATTTTCTGGTCCATTTTCTTTCGTCGCGATTAATCTCAATTCCTTTAGAAATAAAATACTACATACCATAAGGCGACTCTTTCTTATATAGAAAGCAATATCAAGATAAGTTGAGAAGAGGAAGGAATGGTTTAGATTCGAGCCAAGATGGAGTCGTCTTCGCCACCCAATACGAAGCCAAATACAGAAAATTCGCCGGTCAAAGAAAACAAACCTTTGGCCGTACAAAAAACAATTCGGTACGAAGGAAATGGGTGGATGAGGGGGGCCTGCCGGCGGTAACGGAATTAAACTTTGAGGAGGGTCGCGCGCCATATAAAGAGAGAATTACAATTAAAAGCGAAATTGGTTTTGGTCATCGCGTTGTTGGTCGTATCGTTCGCACAACAACGTAAACTAACCTAAAGGCAGGAAGGGGGAGGGGTGCCAAGGGATACGGAATGAAAACACACGGTGGTCGTCTTCCGCATCCGCATGCCTTGTACACTAGTCTGTGAGAACATCCCCTCGAGTGTAAGAATTTCCCTCATCTCTTCGTCATCCGATGGTAAATCCATCAACGCGACGAGTGACTGACACGCCTTTGAAAATTTCATCGTTTATGGGATCAGGGATAATGGATGGTGAGATGGAGGGCAACTGAAGTGAGGTGAAGGTGTTTTTGGCAATATACCGAATGTACCGAGCTTCCGTGCGTTTTATACTGTTACGAATGATCTTCTGGGTTTAGGACTTTTGTACATGTATGGAGAAGGTGCGAAGAGTAGGTACACGGTGTAGCCGCGTGAACGTCGTACTGGTGGTGTTTTTTTTTTTTTTTTTTCAACGTCCATTTGAACAAGTGATGTTAATTCGACTATAAATAAAAGCGTTAAGTGTTAATTTAAGTATTAAAAACAAGCATGTTGAAGATTTAGTGCTCGAAGAAAATAATCGAGGACAAGGTCGAAAGTAAACATAATGGCTATCTCGAAAATATAGGGAAATAAAAGAACGTACGATGATGGCTTTTCATACCAGTTGTATTACCGGTGTGTCCTCACTGTATCTCTCTCTTTCTCTGTATCATTCTCCGCTCCCCTCCTGTTCATTTTGACAGTTGACATTATACTACGCATGCATACGAGCACCATAAAAACGCGAAATTCCAAACTGTAAAGCTCGCGTTGACAGAACGCACACGTCACGAAGCAAGCTTATGATTCTGGAAATGTATGTTTTCTGTCGTCCGATTTTACGTACGTACGAAGAAGTAATTACCAGAGTATTTTTAATTATTTGCCTCTGGTCCTTGCGCTGGCTACGTCATCAAGCAAACCACCACGATTAATCTTCGACTTGTCAATTTCACAGATATCTATTCGTGCGGTTCTGTTTTTGATCGTAAAATGGCATCTCGTCTATGTTCTTGTGTAAATAAGGAACCATTATGATGAGCAGAGAGGGGCCTTAGGAAAATATTCGCCGGAGAGAATACTTAGTTCACGGACAACAGGATGGATAAAAAACAATAATTCTGGATTTAACCGAAAATTAGTGAGATAATTTACTTTAAAATGATACAAGCCATATTCGGAAGAGGGATGAAACTAAAGGACTTCAAAATGAAATAATTTTCGAAAGAAAAATGAATTTTTGATCTGTTGAGATTGAGAACTTTGATCATCTCTACAAAGATACGAGACTGCTAAATCACTGATCTTGAAATTGGATATCTTTTTTGACTTTTACAAAATGGTTCAAAAAGTTGCAGATGGCGAATTTGAAGATTTTTCTTTTTTTTTTACCGAATCTAAATTTTTTTACTAAAACTCATCTGAATCAGCCAAATTTTTTTAGGTCGCGTTGAACAATTTTTAATGATTTTCAAAAAAATCAAAATTGTTCGCAAATAGGTTTTTTTTGCCTCCTGGATGTCAGTAATTTGACTACTCAAAATTTGTAATATTTGACGCCCTCAAAAGCTCCAGGGTCCCCATATTTAAGATTCGGATAACGTTTTGGACACCACTGTTTCTTTTTTGATATTTTTTTTAATATTATCCGAACTAGACTAACTTAGTATCGAATGATTTTTCAGTGGTTAACCTTTTGGTAATGGAAGGAAGAGTTTCAAGTTCTCGAAATATGTTGTAATCGTAATTTTCAAGGTGTCTTGTTGAACCTCCTTTAAATTTAGCTGGATAAAATTTTACGCTGGTACTCAAAACTTTGGTTTTCTGATATTTTTTTTTTGTCATTTTGGGAATCCCTTAAAATCTGGAAAGTTACGGTTTTCGGCAAACAATCTTTTTGGATGCATAATCAACGAAGTTAATTGAAAAGTTTTGTCTTTTTTTTTTTGTAAAAATTCACCATTTTGAGAATTTTTTAAAAAATATCTACCTATTCAAATTTTGACAAAAAAATTGTAGGTACTTTTACAATAGAACGACTCTGATTGCCGGACTTTTTTTTATCCTTTCAGCAATTTGAGCTTTTTTGGTAGTGATCTGAACAACAGACATGGTATTTCTCAGAAATAATCATTAATTTGGTGTATTGCCCTAACAAAATAATATTCAAGATTTAAAAAATCACAAAAATTTTTAAAGCAATTCTTGAATACTTTCAAATTTGGTGACTCCTGGCCTTGTCGATGGCATCCCAAACTTGGGATTTTTAGTTTAACGAACGCTGGGAATTTGTTTGGGGCGTCAGGTGTTACTGGGTAGTCAAATCATTGACGAATGACGACCAGGACCTCCGAAAGCACCTTATGGACCCACCATATTTCATGGTATAAGTGGCCAGTTGCATTTTAATTTGTAAAATTTTTATAAAATTTTGAACTGTTCGTTTTTTGGCTTGAAAAGTATGCGACGCTGAAATTCTTTGGTTATGAAATAAATTAAAAATTTTTTTTTGGTCGTAAAAATTGACTGCAAAGTAGAAAATTATTAATGAAAAAATGAATTACCTGTTTTGAGAAAATTTTGATTTCAAGTAAAAAAAAAAATGGGGAAAAATTATAAAAAGATCCATTTAAATCAGGGGTCAAACTGGGTTACTTTTTTAAGTAACTTGGTTACTTTTTTCAAGTTTGGTTACTAAAAGTTACTTTTTTCTTTCAGAGGTTACTATTAGTTACTATTTTTAAAATTTTTCCTTATTTAAAAGAAAAAGAAAAAATATTGAACTGTTGAATGCTTTTTTTTTCAAAAATTTTCGCTTTCGCTGTGCTCGGGCTCAGTCTGAGCTCAATCAGGCCGAGAGGGAGGTACAAAGGAGAATATTTTTGTACCGGGCTTTCATTTTTTTCAATTATGAAGGAGGCAGAATTTTTTTTACTATAAAAAACGTAAAAACGTGTATTTTTTGAAAAAATTTCGCCCGAGCGAATCACTGATTTTCAATAAGAATTTTGACTGAAAGATCAGCGAAAAGTCACAGATATGAAATAACGCGAAAAATTGGCAGAAAATTCATTCATTTTTTAAAAAATTTTTACCAAAAATTTTCGCCTTGTGTGTGGGGGGGGGGAGGGGGGAATTTAGAAAAGAGGTCAGTATAAGTCAGTAGTTTTGCTCACCATAATTATTCCAAACGTGCAAAAGCTTTCAAATCTTCAAAAATTCAATATCTTCTAAAATTGCCGAAATGTGCGGAAAAAATCAAAATTTTGGTTTTTGCACTCCTCCTCCTCCTCCTCCTCCTCCTCTCCCCTCCCCCCGATCCTACTGAAACTCCTAAAAATTAACGAATCTGAGGTTACTTTTTGGTTACTATTTTCATGGAAAATGGTTACTAAAGTTACTTTTTTTTTTTAAATTTCAGTTTGAGGCCTGATTTAAATCGAAAATTTTCAATTTTTACTCTCCCTAAAAACCAATTTTGATTTTTCCCTAATCAAAAGTAGTCCTTCATGCGATCAGAGCAACTGCAGCAAATTGATTTTTCGCCCATTCGTCGCATAAAATTTTATTTTTCAAACAACACTGCTGTATCACATACCAATCGAATAAGAAGGGCAAAGAGTTGTCCATTAATTAACATTTGTATTAAAATGAATTCGCGTTTACTCGACAGTTGAGCGAAAATTGCAAAATCAAAGATCAAAGCACCTACACCATATATCTCTGTGTAATTCTTACCTACCAATGCGACGACGAATTACGTAACATTAACCTTTACTTAAAACATCAGCAACACTAGCGGTCAATACAATGAAAATTTCAAGCTTGTTTTTCAAGCCACTTCGCACCCTGCCTATCCTCTCGACCATCAATACCCTTATTAATAGATTGACTGATCGTTAACACTTTCGCACCGAGTTATTAATTAAGGTTCTGTTAAAATTAGCGAATTCGATTATCATCCGGGTACGAATAAACATAAATATACGTAGTACAGGTAAAGATACCTATAATTAGATAAATCACACTAAACTGATACCTTATTGGCTGGTTCGGATGAATATTACGCTAAAAATTATCTTCTGTAATGGTCATTACGTGCGAAATCAACGAGAAGGCTACTGTGGTGCGGCTCTTTATGGATATCGAAACGTTGAATCGTAAATTCGCTTGAAAATGGCATTTTCCCCGAGAGATCTGAAGGTGTTGTATGCGAAGCTGCTCCAACTTACGTATTTCAATTCCGCAAGGATTTGTATACGAAACTTGAAATGAATTTGACGCTTCTTGGAATAGTACAAACCCTTCTCTCCTCAAACCCTTCAAAAACTTTTACTCGAGAAACTCGAACACAGCAAATTAGACGTTTTAAAATTTTCTAAGGTCGACAAGTAAAGCAAACGAGCCACCCTCCCCATTCATCATAGAAAATGGGTATCTAGATTTTTTTTTATCCAATAGGTTCATTTTTCGAATCAAAATTGAATACATATAATTCTCCATACACAGATACGATTTACTCGACAATGCGATATTTTCCGACACTATTTACATTTATAAATTACTCCTGTTCGTCGTAATTGTACTCGTATGTGGTTAAGTCGCAACCATGACGGTGGTTTGAATTTTCAACGACACACGGGGCTCGCCATTGTCGCGATGTGGTTCATAGGCTGAAATGTGGCTTAGCTCGGTAGGTTAGGGCTATATGGATGTATAGATATTGTGCATGTGTACTATGTATATCGAATTGCCATCGCGTTGCTCCAGAAGTCGGGGCTGTGCGGCCGAGAGCTCGGTTTATACAGTAATTTAGAAACGCACACAGATGGTTTAGCAAGCAACTTTAATGGCGCACGAATTTTCCGTGAACGTGCCAAAAAGTAATTGAACTTTTGTTATACGAGTATGTGTCGTGTTCGGCTTCATATACAGTATAAAACCAGTGGTCTGCTTATTGTGGTGTTTTCCATTGCATGATGGAGGTTTTTTTAATCGAATTTTGGAGGTTTAACTGCCAGGGGAGGGTAATTTTCCTGTAGAAGTGATAATTTTCAAAATTTGAGCCCCCTGTCTCAATTATGAGCCTGACAGCAATTTAAGATTTCCAAGTATTTTTCGAAAATTTAAAAATATCTTCCGATTTTGATTTCTGGGAAATGAAGTTTGGACTTGAAGAAGAAGAGATATCCTAGGAGGGATTCAGGATGACCTTGAATTGAATGGGCATTTCAAAAAAGCACTGACTTTTCTGAAGGATTTGATCCTCTAAATCAAAAAGCAGGATGAGCTTGGAAGATTACTAGAATGGTTGGAGGATGGAAACGACTGGGGTTCATAAATTTTGAAAATTTGTCGATTTGTTACATTTTTTTATGATTGAATCGGTGAAAATTATTTCTACCGAAAAATATGGAAATAGCATGAGTGTCGGTATAGCGGCATAAAAACATGAAAATAGCATACATTTTGATCATTTTCCACAAAAATCTGAATTTTTGACATTTTCCTCTCAATTTTTGAATTCAAGAAGTGCTCTTGAATTATTTTTCAACTTAATTTTTTTTATGAAAAATTTCCGCCCTTTGCTTCGCTCGGGCAGGGCTTTACCGATACTTCGAATTCAAATAAAAAAGGCCTAAATTTGAATCAAATTGCCAATAGAAATAAATCAAAAAATTATGGTTCAAATTCAAATAAGAAACATCAAAATTTAAATCAAAATTAAAATGGTCTTGCATGTAATATCAAAATTAGAATATTTACGATAATTTACCGTAATTACCAAAATATTTACGGTCATTTTCCGTAATTATTGAAATATTTACTGTAATTTACCGTAATTACCAAAATATTTACTGTAATTACGGTAATTTATGGTAGGTAAATTTTTAATGACGGCAAATTACCGTAAATGTTTCGGTAATTACGGTAAATCACAGTAAATGTTTTGGTAATTACGATAAATTACAGTAAATGTTTTGGTAATTACGGTAAATTACAGTAAATATTACAATAATTACGGAAAATGACCGTAAATATTTTGGTAATTACGGTAAATTATCGTAAATATTCTAATTTTGATATTACATGCAAGACCATTTTAATTTTGATTAAAATTTTGATGTTTCTTATTTGAATTTGAACCATGTTTCATTTTCTCAATCCAGTAGACATCATGTATTAAGTAGATTATGACAATAAACGAAATTTAAGATTGAAAAAAATGACTGTTATGATGAATATGAGGATGAAATTTCAAAAGCAGCATAGCTATAGCTATAGAAAGATGATTAGAGTGAAAGATGTTTTGTGATAGAAAAAAAATACGGAATTTCGATTTTTAAACCGATTGAAAATTACTCAATGATAAGTTGAAAAATTAAAATTGATCAATTTAGTAAATTCAAGGAAGAAACAAGAAAAATTTCTCCTGAAAATTGCGTTCAAACTTTAAACACTCAGATGTCCATTTTCCTCACAATTTTTAGTTGCGGAAGAAGGTGGATGGGAATCAGAATCTCACCTCTCTCATGATTCCAATTTCCAACTTCCTTTTTTTCAATTTTTTTTCCTCTCGCATCTCAAATTAATCTACTCCAACACAAAAATTTCTATATTGATATCATGAAAAGAAAGAAATAGGCGAATTTTAATTTGAAAGCTTAGTTCTTTCCACCCTTCCCCCTCTGTTCTGGCCTTTTCACACCATAAATTTATTCACACACGTTCGAGTCTATCGTGCTTTTGATTCAGATTTAGCCATTTTTACCTAACTTGGGAGACTTTTGAACTGCGTTTTTTCGAGCCACCATTCGATTCCAGTTCAGACAATTCCGAGTTTTACCATTTTCGGGGTTTCTCAACCAATTCGTATCATTTCAATTAATTTTTACGACAATTGGACGCTATTTTTTTGAAAATATTCAAAGGAAATCGCGATAATTTAGCAATTAACCTCGATATAGGAGAACAAACGGTAAAGTCGAGTTCGAAAAACAGCCAACAGCAAAGGGGGAAAAATAGCAGATAACAAACTTTCTCGCGTAAAATTTAATCAAGTCGACATCTTCGTTGTAATTTCAACCCGTCGTTAAAGACCACGAGGAACTTAAAACCAAGGAAACCATCGAGGTACAAGTTTCTATATAAGGAAACTTATACCGAAAAATAATTTCTTTAAGCTCGTGTACGCGTATTTATACATTGAGAAACAGATACTTAGGACGAGTATATATCCAACGCGTATAATTAGGTAAACAACGAAATGTTGGTTACACGATACGACGTATTAGATTAAAAGATCGTAAGGATAAAAAATATGATTTTGGATTTCCTGCATAATCACGAGCACGGCAAAGCATATAACTTATTAACCGCCCAACAATATTTGTTACGTGGTAACCTTTAAAATTATCTGTAATTAAAACTGTCACATAGTTAAGTTGAATTATTGCATTTGCGGCGACTATAGCACGTATATACGGTACGCTTTTCGTTAAAACTTTATTATTAATTTGATGTAGCCATGCCATTATGAAAATGAGATGCCTGGGATTGGGTGTTGTGCGAGTACTGCCACCACGAGTCTCGGCGGCTGTGACCTATGAGCTATGCGTAGTACAACACCTCTCTGTTAATACAACTATACACGGTGGTCGACCCCCTTTTGAATAATTTTCAGCACGGACCCTTGCCTGCGCTTACGGCGCCTTCGTCGACCATCTACAATATATACGAGGTGGCGAACTCTCGTTAATGGTATCATTACCTTGGGGGTTGTGGAAAATACTCGCTGAAGTCGTAACCAAAACAAAAACTATTACGTTAAGAAATGCCGTTTCGACAAATAATTGACCATTAGGGTGGATTGAAAAAAACATTCTGAATTGTGACAAAAATTGGCGAGGAAGTTTATTTCGTGTAAGAAACCTTAATAGACCTAATTGAAAAATTTCGAGCTTCCTAACCCAAAACGAGACAGGGCTAGGAATCTCAAAATGGAAAATTGTTTTCAAGAAACACAGAAACACTTGCTTTACATTTTTAGGTAGTTTCGACGACTAGAAATAACAGACATCTTGTCCTTTGAAAGATCTCTCGAATTTCCACACTTTTCTGAATCGTTGGCCTCGAAATAGGATACCACTTTTACCCTTCATAAGGGGATTGAAACGAATTTGATGATTTTCATACTAAATGGTCAATTGGTCAATGGCCTGATGCCTGATGAATGGCTTTCATGAGCAGAAAATGAAACTTTCCAGAAGAATACAATAAATCCGAAAACCTATTTTTAAAAAATGAAACAAGAGTCTGACATAATTCAAAGTTCAAACTGCTCTTTTGATTGCCTGAAAATCAAGCCAGATTTTTTCGTCACCTGAAATAATTTTTGATGACTTTTCGAAAAATTTTTATTGCAGCGTTGCCTAAAGCATTTCGATTAACAGAATTTGCATAGTTTGGCCATTATTTTTGGGCAGGGTGCTCCTTTCTGTCCTTCGCACGATACAGTATGCTATAATTTTTTTCTAAATCAATACTAAATCAGCGAAAAGATATAAATGAAGTGCATTCATCGATGCTCTTGAAAACGTTCATCGACGTATGTATTTTCGGTATCGCACCATCTCCTCTTGCTGGGCTCCTCGAGTACATACTTGATACTCAACCTCTCGAAAAAAATTGAAAAATCTGATATCTTTTTGTCGAAATGAACTATCCATAAAATTATTTATAATTTTTTCACAAGTTTGAGTACTCAAATTTGAAATTATCAGCGGTGACATTATCTAAGATGCTTGAAAATTTCTACTCTCAAGATTATTTTTGTATGGTGATGGCTGGTTTAGGCAGATGCCATATCTACTCAAATTGGAAGGATGAAAAAAAAAACACCAACCGCCGCGACGACGATAAAACGCTAATCTATTAACAGTGGGTCGTATTATCGCATTGTCTCGCTACACGAGCATAATATACTGGCACATACGAGAAGATCTCGAAATTATACAGGTATATTATTTTCTTATCGCGTATTATAAGTACCTCTTTATAGAACAATCGCGCTCGTCTCGCGTATACGAACGAGCAGATAGGTATTATTCGTCGTCGAAAATACCCCCGTCCGCTGATTGCTTTTTCGCCGAAATGTGGGCAACCGAAAAATCAAAATTTCCATTGTTTTACCCATCGTTGGCCGAGTCGGTTATAATTAATTCGTACCAACGTGTAATTAAAGCTGATATTCAAATTCGCGTCAGGTGTTTCATACTTCCACCTATAATTACCTTATTGAAGCGAGTATGGTGTAGATTTTATCGAAATTTTTTTCTCTCTCTGGCATGCCACAATAGGTGCCGAAATTACCGACTATGACGTGCGTATAACTAAATCGTTGTTGTTGGCTCGTTAAAGAACACGAGACCGTCAACCGATGTTTACAACTCGCTTACCTACAACAAAGCGATGCCAAATAGGCACGGTTTTCCTAAATCTAAAATATGGGCTCGAAGAGTCGAATTTGGCCTTGTTGAAAATTTATTGGATGGTTTTATCGGTTTCAAACGATTCAGCTCTTAGGTGGTAGACCGACGAGAAACTCTCGACTGATTCAAGTGCGATGGTTTGAGAAGGATCGCTGACTAAATCGATCGCTGATAATTTGATTGAGGGGCTGTTTGCGAAAGATTTCAGACTCGATACGATTATTTCAATCATTCGTAAATGGTAGATATGGTTTCGTTCATTTTGAGACGTTCGTGAATGTTTTGATTTCTGGTGCGATTAATAATGAATGATTCGATTAAATAGGATTCTTTCGCAGAGAATTCGATTCGATGTGAAGCGTCCAATAAAACGATTCGATTGAACATGAATTGTTCACGAACAATTCGATTCAGGAGAGTCGTTCTCGAATGATTCTACTTTTTATGAATTTTTCATTAATAATTCGATTCAATTAAAGTCGTTCCAGAACGATTCGATTTTATGTGAATCATTTTCAAAGAATTCGATTCAGGAGAGTCGTTCTCGAACGATTCGGCTCATTATGAATCATTCATTAATAATTAGATTCAATTAAAGTCGTTCACGAACGATTCGATTCTTTGCGAATCGTTTACAGGGAATTATATTCAGTGTAAATCGTTCACAAATGATTTGATTCAGTGAAAGTCATACACGAATGATTCGATTTTATGTGAATCGTTTACAGAGAATTCGATTCAAGAAGAGTCGTTCTCGAACGATTCGACTCATTATAAATCCGTTAAATCGTTCAATAATAATTCGATTAATTTAAAGTCGTTCGCGAACGATTCAATTTGAATCGTTCACAAAAAAATTAATTTAGGAAAAGCCGTTCTCGAACGATTTGACTCATTATCAATCGTTCAAAAGTTATTCCATTCAATATAAATTGTTCATGAGCAATTCGATTCAGTAAAAGTCGTTCACGAACGATTTGATTTTTTGTGAATCGTACATCGGAAGTTCCATTCAGCGGGAATCGTTTGCGAACGATTTGATTCAGCACGAATTGCTTATAAAAAATTCGACTAAAATTAGACTTATTGTGAGTCGTTCACAAACGATTCGATTCAGTACGAATTTTTCACGAACGATTTAATTCAATGTGAATTAAGTATGATTCATAACAAATTTCCTTGTGAAAAAGAATCGATCGCAATTAACTTTTAATAAGGAAATCATTCGTGAATGATTCAATTCTGTATACGGCAGAAGTTCTTTGCGGATGGTTCAAAAGTCGATACTTGAAGGAGGATTTCATTTTGCAAATATTTTTAATATTTCATCATCAAATGAATCGTTTTTGAAGGTTCTGACGAAAGTTTATTGAATGACTTGATCGTACATATAAGTGACCTATTCACGATTGGTTTGCTTTATCAATACTAAATTCTATAAGTAGGCCTATTCTTATAATTGATTTTACTAATTTTGTCCAAATCCTGGCGGGGGGAGGGGAGGAGGAGGGCAATAGGTAATTTTGGAAAGAGATTGAAATGAATAAAATCAACTTTACGAGTATATATTTTGATATGAAGTTATTCTTGTTTCGATGTAATTTTTACCATTGCACTTATGCAATTAAAGTGTATTCAATGAAATAAAATTTCCTTCCATTGAATACAACTTTTATGCATTTCTGTCCACAAATTTTGTAAAATGGATCCAGTACAAAT
Source organism: Pseudococcus jackbeardsleyi (assembly GCA_038380155.1). Taxonomy (NCBI): domain Eukaryota; kingdom Metazoa; phylum Arthropoda; class Insecta; order Hemiptera; family Pseudococcidae; genus Pseudococcus; species Pseudococcus jackbeardsleyi. The sequence goes on from CM076240.1 coordinate 3,279,032, forward strand.
CGCAATTTCATTTTAATTTCTATTAGTGGAGTTTGACTCTCCCTCTCTTGTGAACAGAGGAAATTGAATTATTGTATTCGTCAGACCAAATTAGAATTCAATTTTTGAAAACATTTTTATCCCTTCCCCTCCTCTTTTCTCCCTCAAAATCTTATTTGATTCGTTCATTCAAAATTATCTATATAACTTGTTGAAATAGTCCTAGAAAAATTCGCAAAATTCGAAAATAATGATAATTTTCGTTATTAGCCCACTTCAGTGAAGTATTATGTTCCAAAAGAAGATGATTTTGCAATTTTATTCGACATTACTAAAATTAGAATTTCTCCCCATCCAATTGACCTTTACGATCAGGAATGATAGTAAATATTCTCAATTTTTTTTAGGTACCATTCAATTTCTCATTTTCATTAAAAAACTGGGTCCGAATTATTAACGTACATTTTATGTAGATTAATATTGATTTTCGAGGTCGTTAATTTATCGTCCGCGAGTTTACGATTAGATTTTATCTAAAAAAAATCCATTTGCTTTTAATCGCGATATCTATGTACATATTACTTGGCGTGGGTACGATTCGCGCGTACCAATTTCAGGTAACTGGGTAGGTCCTAGGTAGTAGGTACTCTCAGTATAGCTCGCACACGTGTGTACTTTGGAAATGAAACGAGTACACACACACCTACGTTTGCGATCTAATTTTAGAGCGATGCGTTGGGCAGTAAATTTTTCATATACACCTGGCACGACCATACGATAAACGCGATCGAAATTTTTCCGAAATATATTTTTACAACGCGTGTTCCATGTCAGGTAATCTGGTACGTACATGACATAAGTCATAAGTCCAACGAACTCCGCGCACGATATCGTTCGAATATTGGCCAAAAAACTCGCCGTATGGCTACTCAAGGGTAAAAAAAAAAAAAAATGAAAACGATTTGTGAATATTAAAATGAATATTTTTCGAAGGCCTCCGAGCATTTCGTTTGCTCGTATGTAAGCAAAAGTGTTACGCAAAATTAAGATCATGAAAAGACTAGCATCAGCATGGCACATCGAGTGTAATTAAATTCATAGCTTATGGATGTGCGAGTATGACTATCTCAAAATACACATGTAAGCTTTCCTTTCGTGCTTCCAACTGATGATCATTGAAGAAATGAAAAAAATGGCCTGTTCGAGATACGTTGTCGTCGATGACAAACATGGAAGAAAAAAAACACACGGTCTCGAAGACATTATTAATATAATTTTGCCATAACATGTGCATTATACGAGTATACAGAAGAGTGACAAATCGACGCTTTATGTTGCGAAAGGGATAAATGCGTCGACTACGAATGGGCAATGCGAGGAACAGGGATGCTGGGAAGAGTCTAATGCTATGTACTTTGGAAAAAGGGCGCTGCGAAACGCCATATGGACGAAATATCGTCGTCATCGACGATATCCATAAAAAATAGTACATTTACGAACGAGAGAAGCTATAAAATCGTTTGTCAGTGATAAGACAATGGAAGCTGTATTGGCTGCTCTAATTAAAGACAGCGTGTCGCCGATGTTTATCTCGACTCGAGATGCTTTTTCTTTGCGCCATGTTATTTTCCTCTGCCATCTTCTTCCGATTCCAACGCTGGGTACTGCGTATTACGTATTTTTGTTTGATCGTCGCTATCGCATCGTTACCATAATAAAACTTTATCTGTATGTAAATTACCAGCGAGCTGAAAACAGAAAAAATTCTAACGATCGCATCTACATAATTCGGATTATAGCGTAGAAAAAAAAAAAAAGAAATGAAAATAAAGAACAACTTTCTATTTACAAAACTTATCTATATATAAAAACAGAAACTTCTTTAAAAAGGACATCTTTAAATACGTTGCGTATCAGCGATGCTATATCTGTATATAAATTATATTTCAAGAATCGGTTAGTATAATTTTTAAAAATAAAAAATAAACACGCGTCAAACGCATGTAACTAGTTTCCAGTTTATGGTGTTTATATAAATTAAAACCGGTACACAAGTATCAGCCGAGCCGAGCGTGATGTTACGATCGATTTCATTGAGCGGTGATATTGAAAAATTTGGGAAAGGGGACACCTGATGGGATGAAATTTTCGATGTGTTGAGGCTAATGTGAATTTACCTCCGAAAGAAGAAAAATATATGTAAATCAAAAATTCGAGTGTACCTGGAAATAACCTGGAATAACTTTCCACGATTTAGATATTATGTAAAATTGTATTTTGGATCAAAAATTCATTTTTTTTCCTCTACAAAGACGAATTCATATTGTCAAATCAACTATTTTTCGAACCCGAGTCTTAATAATATTTTTTCCTCAAAAATATTGGAAGTTCCGAGGGGGTCTTTGCTGATGTGGTTTCAAGTGAGGGGGAAACTGAAAAATCGATTTTTTGAGAAAAACGTTGCTCACATTTTTATTTATTGATGTCTTGGAAAAATTGATTGTATTCTGTTGAAAAATTTGTCGAGGAAATCAAAAAAATTAGTTTGAGAGCGCATCACACTCCAAAATTCTTACAACTCCAAAAATGCTTCAAATTTTTGGAACTGCGAAATTTTTTGAAACATTTGGGAAGTAGAAACATGATACGGTTTCCAACTCATTTTTTTTAGATTATTCGCAAAATTTCTGCCTGAAATTAAAATTTAAAAAAAATAAGATTTAATTTTTGGAGTTGGGGTTAGCAGCTCTTTTTCCAACTTTCAGAAATTTTTTTATTCAAATCAAGACAGCTCCCTCTCTTTTGAAACTTTAAAACAAAGTCGGATGCGTGTTCAAAAAAAATTGAAAATTTAGTGAAAAAAATTACGTACAATAGCTTCGATATATAGGTACTTGAATGTTTTTCTTTAAAAATATAATTTTGATTTTCTTCGATTTTTTAATTATGAAACATGAAAAATGTGATTTTTTTGAAGGACTTCATTCAGAATCGCATCACACAGAAAAACTGTAGAATTATTTGATTTTCAGCCGATTTTCACAGATTTTTCAGCAAATTTCAAATATTTGACTGGTTTTTCTGTGGATTTTCACTGATTTTTTTAGCAATCTGCAATTCTGACTGTTTCTTGGTGATTTCCGATCATTTTTACCGATTTAGAAATAAGAGAGTGGAAGATTGAAAAATCACATCAAAAATTTGAAGATTTTTAAAGTTTCACCTAATTCAACGGCAAAGAATATTTTTGGTCATTTAATTTGGAATAATTCCTAATGGGAATTTCCAGGAATATATTTCATGGCAGTACACTCTCATTTATAAATCAGTGAAAATTATCGTATTCATCAGTGGCTTTTCATTGATTCAAATTGAAGGAAGTGAACTGACAACTGCATTTTAATTCTTTCAATTTTCATGAAATTAAAATATATATATCAGTGTTTCAAAACTGAGTCATAATGTTTTTGAATCATTGAAATTGTCATTATTATCATTATTTGATATCTTTTACATAGTGCTGTCCACTGAAATCTTGCGAAAATTGCATAAGTAAATCAAAATGTAAAAACAAATCGGTAAACATACGTATTTTTTTTTTTTTTTTTCAAGAGAAAAATGTTCGAAGAAGGAAAAAAACTCTCGCCTAATGAAAAGCATTATAAATAACCGACTGACTAAAATATACTTTATGAGTTTAGTTTCGAAGCATAAATTTCCATATACGCGGAAGTTTATCTGTTAAATTGTGTACATTAAAAGTTGTTTGAAAATCGAAGCTTTCGCTATATTCCCTCGCACCGTACGCAACATTTCGTAAGCATTCGGTGTAAAAGTTGCCGAAACGAGGTTAAAAAGCGCCCAAAAAAGGATTGTATTTCGAAGTACACGAAAACTCAACTCGACGAGGAGCCGTTGCCGAAAAAAGGGCTCTAACGACATCGGAGAAGTTTAAAAGCTCAGAATAACGGTATTAAATGGTTTACAATGTGTAACTGCGACTCCGAGCATACGGAATGTATTGTATACTCGAAGCATAGGAGGATTTTAATTGCGCGAGGAATCATATGCATGAAAATGGCGAAAACGGAGCCTAAATTATGCGAGCCGCAGCCGGAAACTCGCAATAGTATAACGTTTACTTTGGGGAAATTACCGCATCGCGCGGTACTCGGTCCATTTAACCTTTTTTCTTATACTACTTTTTTTTTTTCGGAGACCGCAGATTTGGGTAAATTTACGATCGAGTTTAGTATTTTCGATAATACGCGCCGAGCATATAATTACACCGAGCATCGTGCATATCCAAGCCGGAGAGGTCGGCATCGGCCAAATATACTAAAATCTAAGCCCGTTTTTACCAACTAATTAAGCCGACCAAAATACCGCTTAGGAATTATAAAATTTCACCTAATGCCATATACTTTAGCTATATTACTCGTATATACGGCCGGATAAGGTGAAAAAGCACTCGAGTAGTTTTTAAATGAGATTTAATTAAGAAATTTACTCGTACATTGCAGTTCAACTACCTTTATCTGCCTTTATAATGACTATTCCGAGCACTACTTTTTTTCTGATTCGTACGAAAATATTAACAGACCTATGCGACCGAGCCTACGTGACCTAAAAATACGAAATGTGGAAAATTTAGTCTCTGCTCAGGTCTTCGAATTTTTATGAATTTTTTTTCCAAGTTTTCCCAGCCCAGGAGTTTTAAAATCATCGTTGTTTTGATTTCAGTTCCCTTGACTTAAAGGTTTCAAAAAAAGCTTTGTTTTGTTTGGATTTGCGATTTTTTATCTAAATACCCAACTTTGATGTTTTGTATCACAAAACTGATAATTTAGATCGAATTTCACAACACAGTTTGAGAGAGACTTGAAGGGAGACACAAAATTGTTTATAAAAATTTTTCGAAAAGCAAAGTTTGGCTTTTTATTTTCAATAACATCAAAGTTCAGGGATACACCTAAAAAATCAGCAAAAAATTTCTGTAAAGGAATGGTATTATAGAAATGATGCCTCTTGTAATTGGATCTTGATTCTGTACCGAAAAGCGGGTATTTCCACTGAAACTTTTGGGAAAAATTGATTTGAAAAATGTTGATTACATGTAAAATATCATGAGTTATGTTTTTTGAGAAGCTGATAACCTACTTTTTAAAGGCAAGATCCATAAGAGTCCGAATTCGACCAAAAAAATGAAAAAATTGAGTGGTATGTCAAGAAGATTTTGAAAGTCAAACTGTATTTTTCTAGGAAAGTCATCCATGTTCCTAGTAATTAACTCTCCAAAGTTGCAAAAACAATTTTTTTGATAACCTTAATTTCAGATTTTTTTTCTACCACCAATTTTTATTAAAAAAGTTTGATTCAGCGATGTTTTGCCAGGTCGGAGATGAAAGTCTTTTGGAAGCATGAAAGATCATTATCTGGAATCGAAGAAAGGTCACCTAAACTGGTGCAGAGAAATTATTTTAGGAATTTAAAAAAATTAATTCTCCTCAATCGATTCATCTTAATTTTTTTTTATTCCCATGGGGGGGGGGGGATGTGTGAGTTGATTCCTGTTAAGTGCCTTTTATTCAGATTTGTAAATTTTTTTAAAAAAAACGTACCTAATTTTGCAACGATTGAAAAAAAATCTTCACCAAAACTTTATTTTTTTTTGGGGGGGGGGATCTATATTATCGATTTGGGATTTGAAAATTAAAAATTTTTGATTCGGATGAGATTTTATTTAATTTTGCAAGCTATTTGATAATTTTTTTATCTCAATTTTTTCCGTGAAAAATGCCCTTCGTCCATTAATTATAGGGCTAATAAAATACTTGTTTGTAAGATATTTTCAGCATAAAAAATATTCGCCCCTCGATAGATCGCACGAGTTTTCCTGATAAAAAATGAAAAAATTAGATTTTGGGATGGAAAACCATCCTTGAGGGGTTAAAATGAAAATGGATGTAATTTTGGGATTCTACACGAAATTTCAAAGTTGGTAGGTAGATACTTTGATAGGTCGTAGGGGTATTTTTGATGAAAAGAATAGAGAAAATTTGACTTTGGTGACAGGACCACCTCCCGAGGGGCTGAAATGCTAAATTAACGTAATTTTTGGATCCTACGCGAAATTTTAATACACTTTGATAGGTCACATGATGGGTATTTTTGATGAAAAATTACAATCTAAATTTTGGATTGCGGCAACCTCTTAAAAACTACTCGATTCTTCTACTTGCTGTGTGGTATTTTTTGGCTGTTTTTCAAATTTCAGTTTAAAATGGACTTACTCGGTGTAGAGAATCTTTTGGTTGCTGATCGTACATATTGCTGAGGGTCAGATAACTGTCAAAGTGGTCAAAAATACATAAAAACTGCATTCAAATTTCAATAAGATCCATTTGTGCAGTCTCAGTGAGAAAAATTACATAATGTGTTTGAGATCTGTCAAAGGTACCCTATGCTGCCATTTTTGAATTTTTCGGTTCCGATCTCGTTCCCAAAAACAGATTTGAGGCTCCAGCCCCAACCCCCTCCCCCCGTCGTCATGCAAGTCTGACATTTTAAAATCATACTTACCGACTCCCGTTAATTTTAATGACTAGATTTTTACCAAATTTTGCAGAAATTTTCGATAATTTCCTATTTTTTTCTTGTCTTTCGAGGATTTATACAAATAACTTCAATTTATTTACACGTTTTATCTTCCATTTTTACGACATATTGAACAATTTTTCTCGAAAATTTCAACGCTATTTTAGCAATTATTTCTTTGGCATTCTTCGTCCAAGTTTTCAACCTCATTCAACATTCTTATTTAAAATTCTCGTTGTAATCGAAGTATTAAATATTTATTCTTTCGAATCTGTGCAGATTAACAATACTTCAATCTTAATCTAATCTTTTGGTTTTCTTTCAGAATAGAATTTGGCAACAATCGACTGCGCCGCGGTTCCAGTGACGTTTGCAAATTGAACAGAGACGGGCGATCGTCGAAGAAGAAAACAAAACTGGTGAGTTTTTTCAATTCTTTTTACGCTATAGTACGAGTACATAAGACGATTAATGACATTCTGTCGCGATTAATTTTCAATTTTTATTCTCTTAATCATTCGATAACAAATGACGCTATATACTCATCACGAAACCGATTATTTGTGTAAGACTCGACTCGGATGCTGCTGCGGTATCGGCCACGGTCGCAGCATCTCGACGTCTCTTACGTTATGTAGAAAAAAATTGGTTATTCTACGCAGGCACGAAACGTCCACCGCGAGATATGCAGCAGGTATATTGAAAAATAATAGAAATATTTTTCATGCGTTCGCGCCATATACGATTGTTTGAGATTTTTTTTCTAAATACCCATTTTTAACACATGGAAAACCGTAAATGATGAACGCGACGTATGTTTTTTTCGGTTGCGTAATCCGCCGGCGATGGCGTTGCTTCGTAATGTGATGTGTGGCAGATATATGAAGATATAGGTATTGAAAATAGGAAAGGAAAAAAAATACCTATGTCTATGTATGTACATATGCCATTTTACGTGTACAGTTGTCGTTGACGAACAAAGAACGACGACGGTTCTAGCTAGGTAATTTTCATCGTGATACATACGCACGTGTCGATATATTTGTACGTATACCTAGATTTGAATTTTTCGCTCGTCTCTCTTGTCTCTCCGTCCTCCGCCATTCTGTTACGCTTTGGTCGAGAGATGTTAGTTTCAATTTTCCTTGTATCAGTCGACATGTGTGCGATGTGCCTACCCGGGACCTAGACCTACCTATCTATTCACGAACGTGTGTATTTGGCTGGTATTTGTAGATGAAAATTGAGAATCACGCTGTATTCAAAATATTTTTATCGCGATGATACTTTCTTATTCTGAGACGTTGGAAAATCACAGTATCTGAGCCTGGATATAGAAACAGAAACCAACCCGGGTATACATGTCAAAAATGGGTTTTCGAGTTGAGATTCCTTCTTGATTGTACTCCTTCTGAACAGCCCTGAATCAATGTCAACTAAAAAAACAATTTTTTACACCTAAGGGTGGTTTCTATATCCAGGCTCACATATTCAGTTGAAATTAGTGCATACGAAGTAATCGAAGAGAGAAATCACAAAAAAATGGGGGAAAATGATGAAAATCAATGATATTATAGTTGTTTATCCGTAAGACTGATTGATTTTTCAGATGTCACACGCTCCCATTTTTAATATATTTCGCTGATTTTCGAAAAATTCCATCAATTTTTGTAGATTTTCGCTGATTTTTGATGAATTTTGTCAATGCTTGATAAAATATTGATTATTAGTAAATGTTACTCAATTTCGGTAAATTTTATCGATTGGAAAATTTCATCAATCTGCCTGTTTTCAGTTTGCAAAAAAATTATTTTCTAGTAATTTTTTCAGTTTTTAGTGAATTAAAATTTTTTGGTACATACTTTGGAAAATTTTCAGAAAGTTTCATACTTGAAAAAAATTTATATGTTCATATTTGGAGAATGTAATTTGTTCAAAGGGACATTAGCAGTCATTTTATGGAATGACATTTTTTTCGAGCTCGAGTCTAGATCAATTTTCATTGATTTTCCAGTAATTTTTCTCACTGAAAAGTTTTCACTGATTCTCTCCTGTGCCACAAGTAAAAATCTGTAAGAAACTACAGTTGAATGAATCTTATCACGGTTGTTCTCAACTAATGATTTTTTTCTGGGGTCACCGAATCGAAAGAAGGCCAAGGTCACACCTCTCTTCACTTTGATTAAAATTCAGAAAAAATGAAAATCATGTGTGGCACATCGTTTGCCATATTTTTGACACCCCAAATCAGAATTATTATTTTAAACATTGCTCGATTTTATTTTGGAATGTGCCCCCTCCCCTTTTACCTTTACACCCCCCCCCCATTTGAAATTCAATTTCGTTTCGTAAATAAAAAATATAATGATTTTTTGGCACCTTGAGTTTAAATATGAACTGTTTTTTTTTTTGTTTTTTTTTTTGATACGATTCTACCACGATCTCTTTTTTCTCTACAACTGCCTGTTTTTTTTTTGTTCAAATCACATGTAGGTCTAGGTACATTGTTTAATCAATTCGAAAAGTTGAAAAACATGTACAATGTCCATACACAATTTTAGCTTTATTCGTGGATTCGATAAAATTTTTACCTAGTGTTTCAAAAATTTCATGAAAAATGAGCTGCACTTTATGAAATTTTTAATCAAGGGTATTTTTGAATGCTGTTTTGATCTATTTTTGTTGTGGTCCGAACAGCTGGTTCTGATATTCATCTTCTTCAAAAGAAATAAATTTCCTACCAAGAGTGACATATCCCAAGGGGTAGGAAAAGAGAGCTCTTCAATAAATAACCATTTTTTGCAATTTCAATATGATTTCTCGTAAAAGTTTTCGCTTTTTCTTCGCTGCAGCAATAAATCTAACCTCTTTTCCATAAAAAAAACCTCACATTTTGAAAAATTTTGCAAAAAAGAAAATGTTATTTTCCCACTTTTTGACGTGGTCAAGTCATCGTAGTCACTTCATGGTGTCTATTGGATCTGAGAAATTAAAATTTTTGCTATTTTTCTGGATTTTTTCGTGATATTTTCGTGTAATTTCTCTGCTTGAAATTCATCCAAAACCTGTATTTTTTTCTTTTGATTAAAATGGTTCAAGGGAAGAGGGAAATTTTGAAAATTCTCTGATTTTTCAGAAAAATCATTAGAATTCTAGCTATTTTCTGGGTTTCTTGCTACTAAGGTGAAATTTTCACTAATTTCTGTTTTTTTTTGTTGTTTTTTTAAAATGTTTTTCTTGTCTGAAGACACCACCATTTTACATGTTTTGTTTCCTCCATGAAAAAATCCTGAGAACACCTTTGCCCACGAAAACATCGAGTTACGGACCCATCATTGACCAAAGTAGTTCATAAATTAAATCCGTTTGCAACACCGCCACGGTCACCACCGCAATATGAAAATAACCAATCGTTCGTAGGTGACATTCGGCCATACTGCTTTTCAAAAACAGACCATGACTCCAGATGATCATACCTAGGACACCAAAGTTATCGAAAAAGAAAACCATGTCAATTGTACGCTGGTAGTTCGCGACCTCAAAAAGACCTTAAACAATATTAATTTCAATAACTCGACATCTTGCGCCTGTGGCACACTCGACGGTAATCTCTCAGGTAGGCACTTGGTACTCGTAAGAGGCGTAATTCTCTACCATAAAACGTCCTCTCTCGCTATCTGTATTAGTATTACCGTACACACAATGTACGGTTCGAGTATATTTTAAATATTTATTCGCTTTTAATCTCAACTCCCGAACGACGAGTAATACGTGACTATGACACCGTATTGTAACGCTGCGGCGCCGGTTACACAGCCTAAAATTTATCCGACAATCCTCTCCAAAAAAAAAACTCACATCGTCGAATTATCTCGAGCTCTCGACGCTGCGCGATGTCAATATAAATGAAATATTCTTCACGACGCCTCCATAAATAGACGGCGAACCGGTTTCTTCCCTCAAATCTTTTAAAACGATGAAATAATTATTTAAACGCAGCGCAGATCACCATGCCTGAGCGAGAAAGATATAAGATACATATAGCATGTTATATTAACTTTTTCTCTCTCTCTTCTCACACAGCGAAACATAAACCAGCCTGGAAGTAGCATGGGATATAAATTGTAAATTCAGCTGATCACGTGCACTGCACACACGCGCACAATGCTCATTTATTTGCTTCTATTAAATAATTCATCTTATACAGAAACACAATAAAGATCATGCATAGCTTATTGCTAATAATAAAATGACTGAATGAACGCTGAGATCAGTTTTTCTCTAAAGCTAGCATTTTTTTTCATTTTTCAATCCCAATCTTGAGCTTCCTCCGCGATAATTTGATCTTTCAAACTATGAGTTTTCTTCTTTCAAACTTACATTATTGGCTGCCATTGCATCGTTGATATTAATCATGTTTCTCTGCCGAAAAATAGCTATTCGAGATTCGCGTTGTCGTTCTAATTTCAAAGCTTCATTGTACTGGATCATTTCCTGAGGCGACCAATTCAACGTATTCAAAGCTGCGCATGCTTCTTGCAAAGCTTCATTACCGTCGATAAATTTTTCTATTTCGAAATCAGTATCCAGGTAAACAGACTCCAGGTATTTTAGGAAAAAGAGCCATTTATCGGCTTCATTTTCAAGCACCGATAAACTCGACTTGTTAAATTTTCCAAGTTCGATGTAAACAAAAGTGAGTTCTTTGATTAGTTGGATTCGAGTCTCAGATTCCACTAAAATATGTTTGGAGATTGGAGATCCTTGAAGTTGTACAGGGAATGTGTTGAAATCGGGACTCACACCGATGAAAACTACTGGTTTATTGTGAAAAATGGGCTTGGAACCGTTCAACAAATAGAATCGAGCTGATGAAGCGTAAGAGAAAGATCTTTCTAGGAAGCCTCGGTATTTGGCTACCCAAATTCTGAATATTATTCGTTTTCGAGATCTAGTTTCACAAAGTACATCGACTACGGGGATCGAGTTGCTGGATAGAATTTGAATGGATTTCAAAAACGTTGCATTTCTCACCATTTCTTCGCCTTGGTAACCCATGATAGCGTTGATAAAACCTACGACTGGTTTCTCGTATGGTTTTGAGCCAAAAATACGACTGAACGTGTAAACTCTCAGTGGATTTGTGAATACATATTTTTCATCCAATTTTCCTAGAAAATAGGCGAAATTATTTATTTTTAGGGCTTCGGTTTGACCAAAAAATAATGAAAAAGTTACCATTGGCGAATTCTGGCAACAGCAATCCCGATGATAATAACAAAAAATACAGTAGCGGAGATGCCATCGTTATGTAAAGTGAACTTAGATTGCACTAGAAAAAAATACTGTCTTTTTTCAAAACATCAAAGCCATTAAACAGCATCAAACATTGATAATATTCGATATCGGCAAATCAAAGAAGCCGAGAGAAGTATGTGGAACCATGTGGAACTTTTCAACTCTATAAAATCGGAATCAATATCAAGATAAGCGGCTAGGTAAGATCAAAATATAAATCAACGTTTCATGCATAGAATGCGATGATATCAATCATACTTATTAGGTGAACCAATTGAAAAACTGAATTATTAATGAGTTTTAACAAATTTATACTTTTTGGATACGAATTTGACGATTTACTAATGTTTTAGATGTTTTGAACAATATGTCTTTTTATCTAAAAAAATGAAAGAAATCGTGAAGAGTGTTTATTAAAAATCAGTAAAAGTTTTCAAAAATTTACATTTGCTAAAATTTTTTAAAAATTACCTATGAAAAAATTAAGTTGAATTTGAGAAAAATAAGAACTCTCTGATCTAGAAATCAGTGAAAATTATCGAAAATCGCTGAGAAACAGTCAAAATTGCAGCACAGGAGAAAATTAGTGAGAAAAATTACTGAAAAATCAGTGAAAATTTACGAACAAGTCAGTAAAATACAATAAATTAGCTAAAAACCAGTAGACCTCAGAAAAAAATATTAGTCAAGAGCAACCGTTCAACTGTAGTTTTTTACAGATTTTTATTTGTGGTCCGAGACATTTTGAAATATTTCAATCTGAATCAGTCAGGTTGGGTGAAATTTGCCTGAAATAAATTCCATTGATTCAAAAAAACAAAATTTTACCTAATTTGACCCTTTAAAATTTTGATAAAAAAGAATTCCTGATTTGGTATCCTGATAGGGAGAGGGAATTGGAAATTTTTATGAGAAACCGAAAAAGAAAAAACGATCCCATGCCCTCACCAGAACAGGATTAAAAGCGGGATAGAAAACGTAGCTTCATTCTCGTAATGACAAAAATGCATTTCCAATTTTGAATAGGTAAATTTTTTAAAAAATGATTTTTTTAAAAAAATTTTCAGCTTTAGTTGAAAAACATGTATTTTGATGGCTAAAAATTGAACGAAATTCCATTTCAGTGCACATTTTTCGATTTTTCGGACCTCTTCCCCTCTTTTCCTTATAAACCAACTTCGATTGGACTGTCAAAAATCTGCCAAATCATACTTCTGAGAACCTTTTATCATTTTTCCAAATTCAAGTATTTATTGGGAAGAGTTTAGAATTTGAAAAAAATCCTATCAAAAACTGTCATGAAATGACTCCATCTTGATTAAATCAAATTTTGATGTATTTTAGAGTAGCTATGTAATTTCGAATTACGAAATAATTCGCCGATGTTCAAAAAATAAACTTTGAACCTGAAATTTTAAAAAGATATTTTTGTAAGCACTTTGAATCTTGACTCAAAATTTTATTGAACGTTTGGTCATCTGTTTCGTCGGTTATTCAAAAGATTTTGGAAAAAAATATAAATTTTTTCAAACCTAGGTCAAATCAAATTAATGAAATCTGTTTAAAAATTGTTGATTTGAGTGGATGGATAAATTGATTTTCAGAAATTGAAATTGTAATTTGGTTTCAATGTAATTTTTCGTTATCTGTCTATATTTTTGGTTAATTTCACAATCTACGCGGAAATCTCGAGCTTCCTATTTTTAAGAAATTTATAAAACTGGGTCAAAATTTCTAATAAATCTGTCTTTAATGAGATGTGAATATGACCGTTTCTTATCAAAATCCTTTTTAATTTCAAAAGTCAAGAGTTTTCCTCAATTTTACCCCATCTCCCCCTCCTTGCATCACCTCTGAACGTTTTCCCCTTCAAAAATCTAATCCACTTTAGTATAATCAGATGTTAACAACTTCTCATATGCGGAATTGGGAAGGAAAAGGAAACGTCCCATCGTACCGGTGCATTGAAATGAAGTGGTTCGTGAGTAAATGCCTTTGTCTTGATTATACCACCGCGGCTGGGGGATCTCTTCATCATTCAAAAGTAATGTTTCGCGTTGATCCTGCCAAAAGGTAGCGAGAGGGCGGTTACGTGAAGATGATCTGTATGACTTCCTTTCGACTCGACGTACATATACGTTACAATATGTCGTGCCGTATCGAAGAGCGAGCAGGAGCACTAACAAGACACATTATTTTAATGGGATCCGCGGGAGGCCAGTCAGAAATCTACTAAAACACCGTCTTCTTTCCAACATCTGTATATGTTTCGGTTGACTCAGTAACCCAAATTACTTTAATTACACGGCCGAAGTATTAATTACCGAAATTATACAACGAAGCGGAGAGTCCTACCCGTGAAACGAATTGTTTTCGACTAAATTACGCGTATAAAACGGCGAAACAAAAAAAAAATCTAAATAATATATATAGATACCAGATAGATACATCGAAATACTCTTCTTACCGTATAATATAGGTACCGATTTATACCTACATAATTGTATTATTTAGCTCTCCGGTATAGGAAAAATACCGAGGCGTATTTTTCTATTAACGTTTCATTAATTCGAGTACCTGGCGCGAGAGAAGAAGCGACCCACCGCGAGCGAGATGAATCGACGATCGAAAAATATAGATAAATTTCAATTGTTCTAATAGGAAAAAATCGCATTTTAATGAATTATTATTAACGGATTTAAGGATGCGTGTCTCCTGCGCTGCGTTGAAATCGCGTACGCGTATTCAACGGATCGCCCAATTCCGGGCGCACATTAGCCACATCCTTTTCGAAAATATTTATTAACATTTTAATGGCGTTCGTTTACGTATATACCATTCGGCGTAATTAAAGCTTTCGACAAAAGTGTTTATCTTTCGATGAATGTACCTAGCGAGGCCAGGGTGATGGCGTTTTCGCCTTTTTTTTTTTTTTTTTTTACAACAACAACGGCGTCACAAAGGAAATGAGAGTACGCCAGACCGAAACCTAGATTGAGAATAGTAAAATAAATCCCTTCGACGACCGTATCCGGTACACGGTAATCGAAACAATGGCTGTTGCCTAATAGAGCATCTTATTCGAGGCAGAAAAATACTGCAGGTATGTGATAGCCAGTGGTATGAATTGGTGCGAATGCGATTGTGGATGGTTGAGAGGTGCAGGTGCCTGAATTTTGGGGTTGTGTAGCAGTATGATACCTCAGTCGTATTAAAATCAATAACTGAATCATAATTTCGATTAAATTCAAAAATGATTTATGGGCTAAAACTTCTCGAATTCTATGAAAAATTTTGATTTGAGCTCCAAAAAGTCATATTTTCATATTGAGTGGCTTGAAATTACTTCAGTGTGTCTAACGAGTGTTTCCGGTCCTTCTGGTTCTTATTTTGGTTGAAGAGTCCTTCTGATCCTTGAAAAATCCTTTTTTTGTGCTTTTCCAGTAAAAAGTCCTTTTTAAAATTTCGAGTCTCACCCTCCGAAATAAATACGTAGCTGATATCTGAAATGTAGTTAGTGGCAACAATGTGTAAGATATCTAATGAAAAATGATACGTGGGTCTGAAAAAATGTCTGCTTTTGAATGCCTTTTCCTTCAAATTTGTCCTGCTAAAATCAGGTCGACTTTTTTCTTGAGGGGGGGGGGGGGAGGAGGAGGTCTCAATATTTATTAGAAGTCCTTATAAGGTCTTGCTTTCAGGTTTTGAGGTTTTTTTTTTAGACACCCTGTGCTTATCCTTCTAGGAAAATCAGAGGTGAAAATCCCCCCCTGAAAAATTTAAAGGTGAGTCGTTATGTCTTTTTCGTACATAATTGTTTTTTTTTTGGAAAATAAAAAGAGGAGTTATTCTGGAAAAATCTGTTAAATTGAATTTAAAAAATAATTTAGATTACAGAAAAGCGATGAAAGATTGCATAAAAGTTCTCAAAGATTATTGTCAACCTTTGAACAAAGTAAAGGTCATTCCATGTCAGTTCGTACGCAAAGTGGTGAGGGGGGTCGGTCATTTTTACATTTTTAATGATCTTCTTACTTAATTTGAGCCATTTTTAATTAAGCAGGGTGTCCATTCTCTGAAAAACCGAAGAAAATCGAGAGAATTTTGACCGCGTTTGGATAAAACAGAGAATTTTGAAATTTCTGGAATTTTTTTAAAAAATCCAGAAGAAGAATAAATTATTTGAAGTTTCTTCATTTTTTTTTTGATCATAATGTCCAAAAAAGCTGATATTCTTGTCCGTTAAATTATTAAGTTTTCAAAAAAAAAAGTCTTTCGCTGCGCTTGAGAATAATTTACGCTTTTCCATACAGAAATTTTTTCAACACGTCCTTTTTGATAGAATTTGATGAGAAAGGTGTACTCAAATGCCCCTAATCACTATTTTAAAAAGGAATGAAAGAAAATTTGTATTTTCTGGTCACACTTTAGGAAATTTTACGAAGGTGTGAAGTAATAAATTTTCAATTTTTGACGGTTTTTTTGGTAGAAAATTTCGCCTTCGCTTTGTTCAGCCTCATTACATCAAAATAATTGATAAGTATCTACCTTTTTTTCTCTCCATCGATCTACTGGGCCAAGTCGGAAGGAGAGACTTTCGTGGAATAAATTAATTTGAGACAGGTTTTTTGGGGAGACAATTTTGAATTTTAAGACTGGAAATAAGTATTCAAAAATTTTCAAAATTGAATTAATGATAACGAAAAATGATTTGGGACTTTTGATGATTTTTCAAACAATTTCGTGAATTTTTCAAGGCTTTATTATCTGGAGGACATCTTGAAAGTAACGTAACAAATAATTTTTTTCTCTCTCCTCATCTCCCTTTTCCTTCTCCCCCTCTCTGATCTCCTCCACCCCCTCCTCACCCACATACGCGCTTCTCTCAACTCAATAATCAAAGGTACCATGTTATCCCATCCTGTTCTTACCACAGCACCTCAAAAAGTGCATTTTCAAAAAATTCTGTAGAATTGAATAAGTTTTTACCCATCAGTTATTCTTGGACGTTAGAAAAATGTACCAAAAAAACGCTGCAGGGTCATTCCATGTCAGTTCGTACGCAAAGTGGTAAGGTGGGTCGGCGATTTTTCTGATTTTTTTTATGTGAGTAGACCTCGATGAAAGATGACGAATGCCGCAAATCGCAGCCCTCTAAGTCTTTTTGGAGGGCAGCCACGAGCATTCAAAATTTTGAGGTAAAGTTGGATATGGTAAATTTTGAGCGTGGATAACCTGAAAACTATGATAGGTAGGAAGTTGAAACTTTTTCCATTGTGTAGGGCCTTTGGTGAGCTTTTTGACGATTTTTTGAAAATCAGTGTTGCCACTTTTTTTATAAACAAAAATCAGCTGTAAAAGTTTAAAAACGACATTTCTCTATCAGGGGCATCTTCAAAAAATCTGAAAAAATTCTCCAAAGTACAACTTTACATGCTGATTAACATATTAAAAAATCGAGCTGACGTTTTTTCGTATTCTCGATTTAAAAAATTCCAAAGATATGAAGAAAATAGACTTTTCCTTTTCAAAGGTCGAAATTGCGTAAAATTGGCATATTTTCATCAATTTTACACCATATTTGAAGAAAAAGTCGGTAAAAGCATTCTAACTCCACCCAACACCCGTGAATATGTGCGAATATGCAAAAATATCAAGTATTATGCTTCAAAAATTGAAAAGAAAAAAACTTCACGTCCAAATTTATTTTTTTGTTGCCCCTGAATTATGCTACCACCTCTTCCATGATTTACAGTATTATTACAGTTCATAGAGGAGAAACAAGTTACAACTTGCATGTATTGGCAATTAATACATGCGATAAAAAATGAATTTGATTATTTTTAATGAACTATAAACTTGTGTAAATAATTATAAATTGGAAAATTTGAATTAAAAAATGATTAAAAAAATTAAATATGAATTCAATGTTGAAAAATTGATGAAAAAAATACCAAAACAAAGTAAAATCAGCATAAAAGTCTACTTATAGTAAAGTATCGAGGGTGGTAAGTGGAGTTGAATAGTGTTTCCGACTTTTTCTTCAAATATGGTGTAAAATTGATGAAAATATGCCAATTTTACGCAATTTCGACCTTTGAAAAGGAAAAGTCTATTTTCTTCATATCTTTGGAATTTTTTAAATCGAGAATACGAAAAAACGTCAGCTCGATTTTTTAATGTGTTAATCAGCATGTAAAGTTGTACTTTGGAGAATTTTTTCAGATTTTTTGAAGATGCCCCTGATGGAGAAATGTCGTTTTTAAACTTTTACAGCTGATTTTTGTTTATAAAAAAAGTGGCAACACTGATTTTCAAAAAATCGTCAAAAAGCTCACCAAAGGCCCTACACAATGGAAAAAGTTTCAACTTTCTACCTATCATAGTTTTCAGGTTATCCACGCTCAAAATTTACCATATCCAACTTTACCTCAAAACTTTAAATGCTCGTGGCTGCCCTCCAAAAAGACTTAGAGGGCTGCGATTTGCTGCATTCGTCATCTTTCATCGAGGTCTACTCACATAAAAAAAATCAGAAAAATCGCCGACCCACCTTACCACTTTGCGTACGAACTGACATGGAATGACCCTGCAGATAATTTATTCCAAAGTGAGTGAAGATCTTGAAAAAAATACCACGCTGAAACAATATTTTTTAAGCAAAATCTAACAAACTGCATAACTTTTCTATAGAAAATCTAATCAGGTTTTCGGACTTCTCAGATTGAGCAGACTAGATTTCCAGGAAAATATTGAAAATTGACCCATAATTCTAGAGTCTTTTTTCATTAAGTTTCTGTAAAAAAGCGTTGATTGGAATGGGTCATAATTTAATTCAATTTCATTTTTTTGTCAAATTATACGTTGAAATGACTTGCCATTGAATTGGGAAAGAAGGAAGGTAGGTCTGATAAATTGTTTTTCACAAAAATTCAAAGTCATGATCCGAACTAAATCATTGCTTTCGACTTCGGAATCTCTCAAATTGGTTGAAATTTCTCCTTCGATTCCCATACATTCGATGATCTGATCTTGGATCAATTATGAAATCTATCAAATTAGTGCACCAAGTATACGCTCTGGTCATCGGGATTAATATTCTTCGGCGATAATTGATACACTGATGTGTGGGGTCACCTTGGGTTGGGTGTATCTGCTCAGTGTACATATTTGTTACAGTGTGAGTATAAGCGTATGTATGTAATGATGTATTTAATATATAGCTCGATTCGAATAATTAGATTCGCTCGATGTACGCGGAGCGCGATTCATTTCGCCCATAAACATACGAGTACATAACTTAATCGATATGCTTTGCCGGGGCATTGTCTGTTCGCGGCACTCATCTGTATGGATGGGTTCGGGTTCCACCTCTAAAAGTGAAAATTACATCGGTGCAGATAAATAAGTATACTACATAAGCGTCGAAAAATTAGGTATTGTTTTTTGTTTCCTGTTTTACTCGTAGGCGAGGTACCCAAGCCGGACCTATTATTCTCGCCGATAATTGTATATCTGCGTCGATGAGGCATACCCCCTCGTATTCCTCCGGTTCTCTCACTCGTGGTCTGTAGAGGTACAACTCGATTTGACGATCGAGTAGGTACTAGGTATATTAGTGAGGAGATGTTATTTACCACTCTCGGAAACGAGTATATTTGCTCGAATGTGGTGTTGCTTTTTTTTTTCTTTCTTTCAATTTTTCAAACACCGTTAATCAAAGCTCGAGGGTTGGTTACGTAAGAGAGCGAAATCGTGAACTTGTGCGTGTGCATTTATATGTACCACGAAGAAGGGAAGTAGGTACCGGTATCGGCCGTTGGTGATTCTGCGCGAATCTCCCAGCGATAGGACGCGTTCGTGGTGAAATCCGAAGATACGATACCGAGCTGAGCTACCGTTATTGTAATTAATCCGGGCTTGCGGGAACACGCGATTAGAATACGAGTGCGATCGACTCGAACTGATTAAAGGTGAGAACTATTTTCACGCCACAGAGAGGCGACATCGACACGACCATGCGAATATTGGACAATAATCTATATGCATCGGTTTATGCGCGTAGATGCGACGACGATAAATGCAATTTTCATTTAATCGTTGTCGGGGTGTCGAGAGGTTGATACGTGAACGTAAGAAAAAATTTGTAACTTCACGCCCGATAAGATTTTCAATTTTAGAAGATGAAAATAACCTCGCTGATAAGCAGTGCTGCCGAGTGTCAGATTCGCTAGCACGTGATCGTCGTATTGACGTCGATGAACACGAAGCCGTGGACACGGTACGGTTGTCGTACATTACACGAAGGGATGATGTTACGCAAAGCACAGCCTTTGCTGAAGCCATTAGTACCATTAAGCGAATTCGAACTGTACGCAAATTCGCTCTTCCGAGTAGATTGGCGATGATAATTTAAAAGATGGTTTTGTTATTTCTACATTTTATTTATTCGTAATCGTAATGTAATAATACTCGTCGGGGTACTCGTATTCGTATTCCGTTCGCTATCTCGTATTGCAGACGTCAACAACGATCAACGTTTACAAAACACTCGATCCGTGTAATTCAAAGCTGTCATGATTAATAAAAATGTAAAAATGTGTTTTCGACGAGAATAATCCCGGTGAGATGTGGGTAATGGGGGAGTGGGTAGTTATTCCCAGCTACCTTATGTGGACCTGTGTACGAGAGCGAAGTTTATTGGCAAAGGCCAGTCCGGATTTTTTGAAGAAGGAATCTAAATGCGAAGAAAATTGCATTAATAGGAACCAAAATAGAAGTCTGGTCTTCTGATTTTGCTCATTTTTTTTTTACGGATCCCCCTGAATTGATGGACCATTCATAAAACCATGATCATTTTCTTTCTAACCCTCAATGCAATTTTTTGCTCAATCATCCAGCTTTGAGGGCTTATACTTCGAGGGTTGTACTTAAAAGAAAAATTTTTCCTGAACCTAAAAGTGAATCGATAGGAGATTCAAACAAAACTATACACTGAAAAAAAAATAATAAAATTTATCCAAAAAAATAATAATGTGTCCCAATTCTCAAAATAGGTAAAATTTATCATTTTTTTGAATAAAATTTATTCTTTTTGGTAAAATTTATTCATTTTCTTGACAAATTTTATTATTTTTTCTGATTAATAAATATTATTTTTTAGAACAAATTTCACCTTATTTTGTGAATTGAAACACGTTATTATTTTTTTGAATACATTTTATTATTTTTTTGCATGTATTTTATCATTTTTTGATTAAAATTTATTATTTTTTTTGATAAAATTTATTATTTTTGAGGTAAAATATATTCATTTTCGTAACTTCTGTTTTTTCCGTGTAATCACATTTTGAAAAGCTCAGAGTTGAACTTTGGTGATGAATTTGTGACCTTGCCGGAAAGAAGGAACTTTGTGTAAAAAAAATCGACGTCTCATTTTTCACGTTTTTGGTCCAAATGACACCAAATCTGCACCAAACACATAAAAATTAAGACCTATTTTTTTTTTTACATAAGGTCCCTTCTTTCTGGAAGGGTCACATTTTCAAATGCCTCTGTGGGTAAAGGTAGAAGGTACCCACTACACACATAATTCCGGCCAAAATTCAAAATTTAAAAAAATCGAAAAAAAAGTAAAGTAACAGATTTCTACTGATTCAGAGGCGCTGAGTTCGAATATTAGCTCGATTTTCCGTACACCCCCTGACACCCCCCTCCCCCTTTCATCAAGCCATCAAAACAGTCTAAATTCAAAAGACGAAAAAATTGATTGTGTTAGATTTTTCAGAGCACTGAGTTCGAATATTTGCTAATTTTTTGGATTTGACTGTTTAGTGTCCCCCTTCTCCCTCCAACTCCAAACAAGCATCATAGCAGGTCACTTTTTCAGCTTATTCGTCACTTTTTTCGACTTCAGTCTCTTTTTCTACTTTCACGTCTGAAAGGTCATTTTGGTTAATTTTTTTCCCCTCAAGTCACGTTTTCTTCGCGTTTTCATGCAGAAATTCAAATTTTCACGTAGAAATTGCTATTTTTCAAAAAAAAAAAATAATAATAAAAATCTAAGTTTTGCTAGATATTAGTTCAATATGTAATGGGCGTAAAAAAGGGGAGGTTTTGAAAGAGACTCTCCCTTCAGACATCCCTTAAAAATGAATTTTTGGGCGTTAAAAATCTAATTATTTTAAAGCTTTGCCCGGGCGCAAACAAAATCATTCAACTTGGTTACCAAAAATTAATCAATTTTTAAATTTCCGCAGATTTTTGGAAACATTCTCACCCATTTGTTCTTCAATTAATGTGTGACAAAAAACTTGGAAAATTCATAAAATTGGGGTAGCTTAGTGGTGAAAAAATAGGTAAATTTTCTCAAAAATCTGTAAAAATTCGAAAACTTGAATTTTTTTTCAACTTTGATCAGAGGAATTAATCTGCCAAATGTTATTTTCATTTCTTAATATACTTTCCCAAAAATTAGGTAGTGATCTAGGGGGCACTGAATGGTCAAATCCAAGAAATGAACCAATATTCAAATTTTTCGCCCTCAAAAACTAAACAAATGACAAGTTACACGTGATTTTTCATTTCTTTGAAGTTTGTTTTTTTCAAGGGGTTTAGTAGGTAGGTTCAGAGGTGGTGGGATGGAAAAACTAAATGCATATTCGATCTCAGTCTCAGCGCAATTGAATTAGCAGAAATTGATGTATTTCTTTATTTTCAAATTTTTTGAATTTTGGCCAAAATTGTGGACCCCTGTACTCCTTAGGGATGTAGAGAACCCATCTTGATAATTTTTTGGTTGTAAAAAGGGTGAAAAGGGCTACTTACTGCAATTTTTCAGAATTTTCAGGTTTCATATTTTATACTTATCTTGAAAGTTGAGCTTTCATCACCAAAGTTCAACTTTGAGATTTTCAAAATGAATTAAAATTAAAAAATTACTTTAGGGCAATCTTTTAATTAAAAAATCGAGGAAAATTTTCAAAATTCTTACTATTTTCTGTGTTTTTTTTTTTGCCAGTAGATATGTAGTGAGATACTGTGCATATAAACGACATGATTAAAATGGCACACCTAAT
This sequence comes from Pseudococcus jackbeardsleyi, assembly GCA_038380155.1. Lineage (NCBI taxonomy): Eukaryota > Metazoa > Arthropoda > Insecta > Hemiptera > Pseudococcidae > Pseudococcus > Pseudococcus jackbeardsleyi. Next base: position 3,301,984 of record CM076240.1, read on the forward strand.
CTCGAATCGAAATTTGGAAAATTATCAATTTTCATTTTTTCATTCGAAGAAACTGATAAAAGTTTTGTGTAATTACTTGAATCCACTTCTTACTGCCTCGTTCCCCTCTCCAAAGTCTAATAATTTTCCTCAAAACGATGATTTTACCCTCAGTTTACTTTCCAGACATATCGAAATTCTAGCGCAAGAACCATAAATTCAACGGATTTAATTTTTTTGCGTCTTTCGAAACGAAAGTAATCCCACTTAGCGGGATGAAAAATCAGATCGTCGAGTTGGTCTCACTTTCTCCCTTATGAACTATTGGAACGATTTGCGGTTCTCTTTGCTGTCGCAACGTCGTAAGGGTTGAAAGTTGTTACAGGACGAGCGAAATACGTAAGTTGAACGAGTAAAAGTGTATCGCACCACTATAGGCTACCTACCGTGCCATTTCGCAAGGGGTAAGACCGAAAGCATGTACAATTTATCAAAATCTCAATGTAAACTTTTGACCGAGCTCGGCCACTAATTTAAGGATTACCAGGACACCGAGAGTACACGTCGGATCGGCGGTGTTCTGCACCTGTACATTTGCCAGCGCCCTTTACCGTGGCGGGGGGCGGCGGGGCGGGCGACTTTGATAGAGTAAAGTTTCCATGTTTCGTGTTAGCCGGCTTAAATGATTAACGAACCGCGAATCGCTATTTTCTTAATGATAAAACCACGAGGCTCGAAGTTTCACCATGTAAGATAAGCTTTGCTGCGGCAAGGCGGCCGTATAAAAAGGGCCTTGCCTTTCTTTATATACCTGCGTCGCCATCCCACACTCCTACACACTTCAAAAACTCGACGGAAAATTTCCATTTTCTCGATACGATTTCGACGTTGCATCGTTATAAGAGGAAAAAATCACGCAACGCAGATTGCCTATTTGCTCGAGAATCAAGCTGATTTGTTCGTGAAGCTCGCAGGCAGATTTGCGGAAATTACCGCGATGATTACGATAAATTAAACGATTCGAAGCCGCTGGCTGAATCACGAACCGAGATGAAGGATTTTTCACCATTCCGTTGTCTATCATTTCGCTGTATATCTCGTTGAATTTTTTACCTGTATTGTGGAGAAAAATCTTGAATGAAAAAAAATTCAAGTCGATTCGATCAATTTCCTATGAATCGTTCTGCAAATATTATCAAAAACCAGTGTAATCATGGTATCTAATGGGCGTGAAAATCATGAAGAACATGAAAATAGTGTGAATGTCGGTACAGTGGCATGAAAACATTAAAATAGCATGCATTTGATCATTTTCCACAAAAAGCATAAATTTTTAACTTGAAAAATTGCTTTTAAATCATTTTTAAACTTCATTTTTTGTCGTTTCTCTCGGGCAGGACTTAAACATTCATTCAGATTCAAATTGAAAAAAAAAATCGAATGAAACGGCCAATAGAAATAAGTAAACTAAAAAACGATGGCTCAGATTCAAAAATGAGAAAGATCAAAATATTGATCAAAATGAAAATGACCCAGCCATTATCGTAAACTATTAGAATATTTACAATAATTTACCGTAATTATTCAAGTATTTACGGTAATTTACCAAAATTACTGAAATATTTACGGTAATTTTCCATAATTACTGAAAAATTTACGGTAATTTACCGTTATTATTAAATATTTACCATAATTTACCGTAATTATTAAATATTTACCATAATTTACCGTAATTATTGAAATATTTACCATAATTTACCAAATTTACTGAAATATTTACAGTAATTTACGGTAATTATCAAAAATTTTACTATAACGTGATGTCTACTAGGCATGAAAATAGCCTGAATTTTCATTTTCTTAATGCAGTAGGTTTCTTCTCTCCACCTCTTCCTATCAACTTGCAATCTGAAATATTGCAACTCCGTGGGTCGTTCTCAGCACGCGCGTCTAATTTACCAAAGATTTTAAAAACAACTCGCAGCAGAAAACTGGCTATATTAGTTATATGCTCGAAAATCCAAAAAGAAGACGACGACTAGGAAGGAAGAAGAAAACGCTTACATTAGAAATATAACCACGTATGTCATTAAAGCTACTCGTTGAATATTTATTCGAACGAATAAACGTGGGCGATCGGGGGCGTCGTCGACGAGCTGCAGGGACGAGGAACCGATGAAAATTAAGAAGAGCGTTCGTGGATAAACGTGTTTTTGAAAAGTTTCGATACGATACCGAGGCGATATCAATATTGAAAAATATTTCGCAACGAGCTCCTCTCAGTTGACCGATCGTGACCAGAATACGAAAGATTCGATTTCCACCGTTCAGCCTCCAATTTCGAGGCGTACTTTTTGCACTTTGAATATATGTGCTAGGAGTATACTTCGAGCCCTGGATTCACCGCCCTACCCAGTTCATCTTGAGCTCCTTCTTACGGGCCAATTAATAAAAACTTGCAGCGTCGAAAGTTTACTCGCCGCGTACTTCTTTCGAATAATGTTCGCCGAAATCACGTTCGCTTCGACGAGTTAATCAAAATTCTCTCTCGCGAACTTGTGATTTTTCAGCTCCTTCTATAGGTTTATTTACGTTGAAACACTGGAGTTTGCAAATACCGACAGAGCATATTTTAAGAATTTTTCATGGTGTCGAACTTACAATAATTTGAAAGTGCTTCAAATTCTTTCGAAAGAAATTCATAAGACTAATAGAAAATACCCCTCGAAAATAAATAAAAAATTTAAAGGCAAAAAAATTCGAAAAATTATCTCAATCTAGTATTTTTTTTTCGCTCTTCTGGAATGCCAATTCTGGTTCGTCCTCAGTGAAGAGTAGGTACAATTTTTCAATTTTATAATTGAGAAAAATTAGGCAATTGTAGCTCTATGAGAAAAGGGGAGGGTAATTTTAATTCAAAAGGGTATGACTGAAGTTCATTATCAAAAAAAATATTACTGTCTCAGAGAATCGTGGTTCGGGTTCGAAGAGAAAACCCTTCAGAAACGCATATTCTCTGAGTCAAAAAACGTGCCTTTCGACACCCCACTCGAGGTTTTAAAAAAATTCATTTGTCCTCTCCCCAACCACCCCCTCCCTGACTCAGAGGATCGTGGTTTGGACTCAGTGTAAAATAAACCTCAGAAACGGATTCTACAAAAATTTTCAATTTGTCTCTTCCCCACCCCTTCCCGATGGGCTTCTTTTGAGGTTTTTGATGAAACAACTTCTGAAATGAATTCCACTAATAAGAAATCATGTATTTCGATACCATACTCGATATTTTCAAGACATTTTTTTACTTCGACACGACACCCCCCCCCCATACCCTTGTGAGTTCTGATTTAGGTTCGGGGTGAAAAGACCCCAAAAATGGATTGAGAAGTCTCTGAATACCTTTTGGAGCCAATTTTTTTCAGTCCAAAAAAACCTTGGATCGGAATTTTTTTCGTACTTAAAGAGGAAGAATGTTTTTTCAAAGCTGAGTGGAAAAAATTTTCAAAATTGGATGGGGTAGGAACCTATTATATGCAGCAGTTTCCTTTCATTTCTCAGTAATGAAGCCAATGTTCTCTGCAGACACCCGAAGATTGTAAAACATAATACAGCGTTGTTTTTTTCAACGTTGACGCACCACGTTGTTATACATTTTCCGTTACCCCTTTTCCAAGCCCCATATTGCCAAAAATTGACGTAAAACACGAAATACGTGTGTATATTCGGTATTGTGTTTCACATCAAAAATACATCGATAGTGGTTCGTTTTCAAGGTCTCTAAATTTGCAAATTGTAGGCAGTTATTTTTTCAAAATCTTCATTCTCAAGTTTCTCCGTCTTATTTTCACAAATAGAACGTTCCGAAACCTATTTTCATTTAATCGGAATTTCCAAACAGCTGAAATGAATAGGCGATCTCGAAAGGATCAAATTACCAACTCAAAAATTTTCTCAATAGAATCTTCGAATTTATCTGCTCCCTTTTCCTATCCCCTACCATTCGTCAATCGACTACCTACGAAATTTGTGAAACTCGACTGCTCGTATCGTATTTCGTATTGAATTATAGGCTTTAAAAGGTCGACGAACTCGAGATTAGAAATTTTTTTTTCGACCATTTTTTCGAGGTACGTAGGTGTTTTTTTCATTTTCGCTGGAGATGCCTATTTCGGTAAACGACCTTCGTATCTTTTGAATGTTCACGTTTGTATGACTGGGTTCAGCAAGTCAATAAAAATATACCGAAAATTCTTGAAAACGTTGGCTTTTGATTTAGAAAAACGATTTCCAGCTACTGTTGTAAATGAATCTAAATACAGTCGACGTTGGGTTATTTCCGGGTGAAAAAATCAATAATTTCCAATTGAAATTGTGTTTTTTTAAAACTTGATGTATGATTTCCATTCTTTTCCAACTCAGAATAAAAATGTCTTCTAGAAAAGTTCGGTATCATTAGGTACTATTGAAAATTTGGAAAATCCAGAAACGTAATTATTGCTGTAATTTTTTTTTAAATAAATTAAAAAGAAAACTGGAAATTTCGTCAGGTTTTGGAATTTTTGGGGTTTCCAACGAGGTATGAAAATGAAAAGTCTTGAAAACGTCATGAAACAGCTGGAAATGAAATATTCGAACGATATGTATTTATGAAAAATTCGTTGGTTTCTGTCAAATTTTACACAATTTGATTGACTTTGGTATTATTTTTGTGTAATTTTTTTCATTTGTTATAATAATTCATCATTTTTGGATGTTTTATCGAAAGATTTTACCTTCTATGATTTTTCTTGAAATCATACGACTATTTCATAAATTTTTAGATTATTTCAGTATTTTCCCCTCACTTTTTGATAATTTTTGCAATAGTTTTGCAATTTCTGCGATTTATTGCACATTTTTAATAGTACTTTATTAAATTTCACATTATTTTTACGATCCTCACATCGTATAAACGTAATGGTTGGAAATCTTGACGATGCGAGCACCAAACGTCGAATACATTACACGTATCTCAGAGAGAAGGGATTAGATCATAGCCCAAAGGCGCCAATCAAGCTCGTAACTCAACACTTCGCGCCTCCGAAATAATTTAATTGACCTAGCCACTTGGACGGTGCGATCCAGCTAATCAAAATCAAATCTCGCTCACTTCTTCGCACACCTGAAACCTATAAACACGTCGCTATTAGGCACGATTCGCGTAACCATCGTGTACGCACAATATTTCGAAATTTATAACCTCGAAGGAACCACATCGATTTAATTCGATAGGTGGTATACATATTAATCGAGAAATATATTGTATGCTGGACGGAGCGGCGCTGCGGCGCGTGGGTGCTTCTACATGAAAAAATTTCTCCAAGATCGAATTTTTCAAACCGACTCGACGAATAAAGCTCGTTCGGTTGAGGCCTTCGATGAATAGGACGTCCCGCAGCGTGCCATATATAAATATAATATAATTTCGTAATATCGAAAAATCAACTGCGTAGGTTTGTCTTTATAGTATGTATTTCTCCCCTGCGCTGCGACGCTTTGTCGCGTCTCTGCCCCCGGAGAAAATCCATGCTGCGTGTGTTTTAAATTTGATTATTGTATTTTACGGTTGCGGCCGCGTCGGGCCCCGGCCGACGACGTCGTATTGTCAATTTTATCGTATGCGCGGTTCGCATCGGGCCGTATCGTTTCTTTTGTAGTCGTCATGGGGCAACTTTTGACCTATATTGAAATCGTGTTTCGGAATTAGAGTTTAAGGTCTCGATGGGGAAATTTTTTCCAATTTTGGTCGTCAATTTTTATTTTTTTAATTATCGGACGAAGCGATCTCGGCTGGGAAATGAGATTTGGTCGGGTTCAGAGGTGTGAGGCAACACAGCCACAGCGAAATCATTTTTTCTCTTGTGTATTTTGCAGAAAAATACCCCAATAAAAGTGCTGCTTCACTTTTTCGATTTTTTTTTTGAATTTTGGTGAAAATTGTGGACTCCTGTACTCTCCATGGGTCTAAAGATCCGTTTAACTTTGAGATTTTAAAAACGTTACTATCAATTTTGAATCTTCTATCATTTCTTCTTCAGCCCCCCTAAGTTTTCCCCATTAATATAACCTATCACTAGAGATGAGCCTTCAAAGTAGGACAATTTTTCTAAAAATCGTAATTACATAAAATTTCGTGGTCCGCTTCCCCGCCCTTTTCAGGGTTAGGAAAAAATAATCTTTTTTCCCGGGGGGAAGGAAAGGAGAACTCTTGGTCTAGTAAAACTGAATCTTTGGTTAAATTTTAGTTTTATGAAAATGACAAAATTTTTTGGAAAATTTTCGTTTCAAGTTGAAAAAAAAAATTGAAAAATTGTTAGTACTGCAAAATCGAAAGCCAGTGGGGAAAAATTCACTTCAAGGGGAAAATTGCTAACCCTCTCCCCCCTCTTTCTCAAGCTAAGTACGGTTCTTTCATCAAAATATACGTATTTTTATTTATTTTTTGCTTTGATGCAAAAAGTGAAGAAAAGAATTTGATTCAAGTTGAAAATTCTTTGAAAGTGATGGCCTTTTTTTGATCAACTTTTGTTTTTTAGATGGAGAAAAATTGGGAAAAATCATAATTTGAGTCGAAACAATTCATCTAATTTGGAAAATGTCAATGTTTTGCCCTATGCCCTCGTTGCCCCTGGAATAATTTGTAGAGCCAGATTAAATGGAGGGAGGGACAATGAGCAACCTGGTCCTTTTCATTGATGGCAAAATTGCATTTGAAGCCAAACTTGTTGACCTTAATTTTTGAAATGAAGTAAAAAAATTGGAGAAAATTCTACTTTGGATCAAAATAATGGGGAACAATTCCATTTCAGCCGATTTTTTGTGAATTTTCGGTCCCAAAGAATACCTTCTTTGCACTGAAGAAATGAGATAAATGGAATATTGAGGATTTAAAAATTTCTTTTCTCATTTTCTGCCAACTGTGTGAGGGAGCTCTGAAAGAAGAATCACTCTATTCCGTCAAGTGGAAAGATTAACCAATTTTTTTGGTGTTTAAAATCCAACTATAAAAGTAATTTCGGAAGCTTTTGCAGATTCAATAATGTCATCGTGGAAAATCTAGTCTTCTGATTTCAAGTTCAAGTCCTGAATCCCTTCTGTAATCAATCCTTCGGTCACGTAATTGATATCCAGGTCATCCAGCTTGATAATACCTATTACAGCAATGTTTGAAGTCCGATACCAAAAGATAATTAAGTTAATGGATAAAAATATTACGATTACTTTGTAAATCTACCTATTACGAGTAAATTGAAAAAAAAAACACGCTATCAAAATATCAGCGAGATTGCTCGAATAGCCATGCCACCTCGATATAATACCCATCGAGCATAACCGTTGCGATAGAGAGATAAGAAGATACCGCGTGATTGACGAATTATATCGATTATTCGATGTTTTCTTTTTCTCCTCCCGTATCCCGTATACGTAATCACATCATCAAACATCTTGAAATTATTGAAATGGAAATCGATTTTCACACCGCTATAGCTTGGTCTTCTTTTCTTGATACTTATTTAACTGTTAAAGGAAGAAAAAAATTACCCGACACCTTATCCGGACGACAAAGCCGGTCGTTAATTTTATTGTAAACGTACGTATATAGCAAACCTCCCCCACGAATCGATGACCACTTCATCGCAGAAATCGCTAAAACCTTTTTGTCGTCAACCCACATACACTTACACGTAACAACAACAAAAACACCGGGGTGTTCTTTAAGAAACCCTTACACGACGATCCACCTATGGTCGCAACGCACACAATAGATACAATTTCAGCTTCCTGAAACCGTTCGAATAGAAAATCACCGCCAGATTGACGGTATTTTATGCGGGAGCTCGGATTGCACCATGGACAATGCAGCATTTACGAGCCTTCGTTCTGCTCGCCTTTTTTTGTGTTCCTCTTCGTCTACCTTAACTGTGTATGGTTTCCCGGCCGCGAGTATTTTTTTACAGGGCCAGTTTTCGGACAGCTGATCAGCGAGCTGAGAACTCGAACAGCTGATGGGCTCGAATTTTTATTTGCCAACTCCGGCCCCGATCTCCGCTTCCTTCAAGTCGTCTCCATCTTTAATAGTATTTTAGAAAAATTAACGTATTCTTCAAGGTGTACCGGTTTCTTTAACGTACCAAAGCGAGCATACAATTGCACTTGTGTATTGTGATGCCCAGATGAAGAAAAAGAAACCAGTGTGGTAGTTATGACTGAATGACTCACCGAACACTTGTTTCGCTTAAAAATAGTGCAAATATTGCGACATTTTGAAATTTTTTCTCGAATTTTTCGACGGTCTGGTTTTTCTTGCCATTCTGCACGTAATTGTTTTATAGCAGCCAGCAGGTTTTCTTTGTCTTAGGGAATGCGATGAGTTCGAAATGAAGAATAAAAGATTGCGATTTTCGAAGGTATTTTTATTACTCAGCATGTGTGTAAAGTCTTGACCGATGCTTGTCTTTTTTTTTACCGGATGAGGTATCCAGAAAATTCCAACTAAAAAAAAATTCTGTGAAAAATTTTAGTCTTGTTGGCAAGATTTTTTTAGCGTGATTTTTAATGAAGATGATTAAAAATTGTACTTACCTACTTACTGACATGATGATGGATCGATTAAGACGGTATAATTGTTTGCTTATCACAAAAAAATATTACAAAAATTTGAAATCATACGTGAACGTGATTTACAAAATTAATTGAAAGAGGAAGAAAGCAAGAGTTGAAAAAAATTTCAATGAACTTTTCAAATAGATTGAAGTTGGCTTATTGAGTTGCTGAATTAAATCCACGATGATTTATTTTATCTGTTGAGATTAATTCGAAGATAGGAATAAATTTTTCAAAAGTGAATTATTATGAATTTCTCGGTAAAATTGTGTGATTTTTTCAAACTGTCCTTTCATCTTTCTCAATTTAGGTCAAACTGCCCTTTAAAAGTTCCATGTAATCGAATTTTAAGAATTATCTGCTGTCATTTTGACTCTAGAGAATGATGGGAACTTTAACGAGACCAAATAAATCAGTTATTTTGGATTTATGTACGTGGTAGCTAATTAAAACTGGTTTAACGGATCTCACCGAGTTGTTGACTAGTTTTCCTAGATCGAACAAAAAATCGAAATACTGGGAGATATTTCAAATTAATCTGAAAAAGCATGTTCAAATTCGAAAAAATTATCAACCAACTATTTAATAATGTTCTTTGTTTTCTGTTTCAGGTGAGTTTTTGGAATTCCCACGTTAAAATAGGAAGTGAGCAATGTGAAAAATGAGTAAGTCATTTTTTTTTTACGTGATTCTTGGATCCGATCGCGAGAAAAATGGTAAACCGATTCCAGCACGTCAGAATTTTTCACAGTTTGAAATTTATGTTGAAAATTTGGTCAATACTTTTTGATTACTTCTAACTCTTGTAGCGGATTTTTAAGATAAAAGATGAGAGTAGATTTCGAGCTTTTGGCTGAAAAATCTTGAAAACTTCGCTTCCCATGAAGAAAATTGATTGAATGTTACAGATAGAAAATTTTAGGTTTTACATTTTTTATTCCATTCATTTTTTTGGTGGGACTTTTTCTTCGGTTTGAAAATCAACTTGAAGTATCAAAAATATTAAAAAGTGTAAAACAAATAAAAATCGAACTTGTGAAAGGTCCCGACGTACTTAATGGAGAAAAGCTGAAAAATTGTGTACATTCGAATTTAACACTAAAAAGTAGATCAGAATCACCTATTAGGCTATTAAGGTTGATTGAACAGAAAAAAATTGAAAAAATGCAGACTTGAGTTGATGGAAAGAGAGGTATCCCAAATCGAAGTAAAATTTTTAGCCCAAACAAAAATAAATCGAATATAGGTACATAATGTCATCGTAAAAGAATCCCATATCCAAAAATTTTAGATGCTGAAGTTCATTTCTCGAATTTTGGCTAGTTTTTGAAATTTTGAAGTCCCTCTTCGCCCTCATATAAAAATTTGTCTTATCAAAATAAAAAGTTGAAGGGCAGTAATTCCCCCTTTTCGACCTTCAGAATCGATTAAAAGCGGTTTCGATGCATGAATAAAATTAAAAAAAATTTAATTCATAATTTTTATCATGATTTTTTTAAAATCTAATTTCACTGTGAAGAGTAGGTACATACTAGGTAACTATTTTTTTCAGAAGAGAAGAATTTATCATCATTTTTCGTAGAATTTTTGATAACTGGTGCCTGATCAATTTTTAGAAATGATGATGAGAAATTTTTGAAAATTATAATCAACATTAGTAGATGAATTTTGATAAATTTTTGGAAATTATTATTGATTCTATTTTTGAAAATTGTGATCAACTGTCGATCTGTTTTAAATATCAGATTCAATAATTGTGATATTCCTTCTCATACATTTCTGGAAAATTTTTTGGCCACCCTGCAGATGGTATCAAAAATTGTTAAATTGAACATCGTTATCAGCAACTCGTTATTTTCAACTTGCGAACATTTATGGACGTTGGTCAGGATTTCATGAACATGCTGTACGAAAGATTTTTGTCTTTTACTCGACTTCTGAACATACTATCCGGTCAAATCGTAAACCTCTTGTTTTCTGCGGTTCGAACGAGCAATGATTCGAAATAATAGCAACACTCTAATCACATCCGAAATTTTTTTGCTCCATTTGCTGCTATTTTTCTTCAACTGTACTCTCAGATAATCTACAGAATACTTAATAATTAATGGTTTTTTAAAAAAAGAAGTCATCTTAAAATCTCCATTAAATTAGTGAAAAACACCGTAGCTCAGCAAAACAACAACAGATAAGATTTAACATTTTTTTTATTTTTAGTCGAGCATGTAGAAATATGTACCAAGTATATTATTTCTTCTTTCAATTTCTCTGTTATCTTTATGGCTTGGCTAAATTGTAAAATATCACGTGCAGTTTTTCATTCGTCTCTGTACTGAACGAATGATGGATTTTATTAACTAAGGTGATCTAGTGGTGATTTAGTGATACGATAAATTGTCGATGAAGGAAGACCATTATACTCCGGCTAGTACCAGATCGCCATAACAGATTAATTCGTTCGCGTACCCGTATCGAAGACGATAATTATCGATATCGATAACCAATAAACCACGCGAGATGGCCCTTTGAGCAGGAAAACCTCGTGAAAGGAAAAAATCACCCGGCGTGGATGCGGCTTAAACGACCCTTGACGAGGCCGAGCTCGATTAAAAACTTCCAATTTCATTCGAGCTCTGAAAATATCAATAACCCATATAAACTTGGCTCGTTATAATGTACTAGGTATACCTATACACGTAGGTACATTATCGTGTTTTTGAATCTTCCATATCCCGTAATAGCTATACATGATTTTAATATGTCTTCCTCTCCGCTAACCCTCTCGCTCGTTACGGTAAATTCGTTTCGCGACGATGAAAATAACGAATAATTGATTTTAAATTTAAGATAGCTGCCTTTTCCCCTTTTTTATACGTTTGCACGTCGTCGTCTTGGTCGTTGTCGCTTGGAAGCCAAATTGAATATTTTAACGTAGGTACGATGTAGGGGTGCTCTTATAAGGATAAGATATGGAAAATCAAATATCTAAGGAAGCAAGGGTGGCGATGGCGTTTATAAAATGTGAAAATTTCTTCGACTAGCGTATTTGTATGGTCGACGCCCTGTAAACAATAAACACTTAATTTACTTCGCTTAGAAGTCGTATAAATATACCAACAAAATAGTAAAAAGAAAAATAACGCTGTACAATAATATTTCGTTTGCTTAGTGCACACACACACGTAAATTGTGCAAACGAGACCGAGTAAAATAATAAAATGGGGATTTTATAGGTAAGTGAATTGCTCGAATAATAAATTAGCAACATTGTATCGTGTATGTACAAGACTTATCGCGAGTATACGCGGATACGAGATATAATTTATTAATAATTTCACGGTTTATTAATACGAGTAGTTTTTTTGTCCCATTTTTCTTCCTTGGAAAGCTATAATGTAGGTATGTGGATTTTTTAGGAGGTGTTTCGCGGATGAAAGGGACGAAGGAGAGTTTGCTTTTCTTGATAGTTGCAGAATTTTATTTTTTTTTTTTTTAGAAAATGCTGATTCGAATAGTTGGTAAGAATAGATATGTATAATTGCATATTTTTCTTTTTTCAAAAATGTTGCATTTTAAGTCGAGGAAAATATTTTTTTGATTTTGGGAAATTGAAAGAAGCTTCTCCACCATCGCAGCCAGAAATTTGATTTTTCAGTTCCGCAGTGACTGTTAAACTGGACTAATGGTCCTCGAAGTTCGACTCTATTAACAGGGTTCTCAAAATTCAAAATTCGCGACCTTTTCTCAACTTTTCCCCGCGGTAACTACCTCTCAATTTGACCCCCTCCTCCTCAACAAAATCTACACGATCAAATTTATCACCAAAAAATTTCAAATCAAAATGATACAAAATGAAGACATCATGTAGTTCATTGAGCATTGAATGAGGGGACACATTTTACTCTCTTCAAAATAATTATTAGAAGAAAGTTTTTATAATTTTAAAATCATGTCAGCGAAGCAAGAGCAACATTTTTTTTTAGAAAAAGTGTCCAAAAAGCTGAAATTTTTCGAATTCTTTGCTGTGTATAAAGCAAAAAAAAAATTTAAAGCATTTGGGAAAAATTCGCGAATATCGATGAATTTTGAATCAATTTCACGACTTTTCCGCGTATTTGGCGACTAAAATCTGAATTTGTGACTTGTAGAGGGAAAAAATGAAAAAAAAAATACTCGATTTCAATTTCAAAATTGAATTTTGTAGTTTTAACCGAACGGGGACGAAGATGAACCGCTGAGAGACTCTTAAATATGGTGAAAATGACTAAAAAAACATCTTGTTCGATATTTTCAAGGGTTTCGTCTTCCAAGAACAAATTCAGGCTGTCCTCTCTTCTTCCCATCATTTTGGCCTTTTTGCAACATAAACTTATTCGCATTTGTCGAAATCCATCATATTTTTGATTTAAAACGTGGAAATCTCAAAATAGTGAGAAAAATCAGTGTTATGTTTTTTGATTCTTTTAACCCAATTTAAGAGTTCCTTGCCTCGACCTTCTCTCGATATCCTCGTGTGTCCAAAGTTCATTCTTGAAAATCAAAATTCAATAATATTTTCATTTTTGAAGGATCTCAATTTAAGAATCTCATTTCTGCTGCTGAATGAATTGCGGGGGAAGAGGGATTTTTAAAATTTTGAAAAAACCAATTTTTTTAAAATGAGATACTATTTGGTTGATGAGAAAAATGTTCAAAATAAATTTACGAAGGTGTCGTGGATTGCATTTAGACGTACAAATAATATTATAAAATTTCAGTTGGTTGCACTAAAGTAACCAAACATTTTCTAAAAAATTGTATAGATGAAGTTTTTGTTTTTTTTTTGTGATCTGAAAAATTGTTAGTCGATTTCGAAGATGTAAATTGTTTCTCTGATTGTCAAATAAGTTCCATTTTCAAACTTGGCAGCGCATCCCAAAATCCCATTTTTGGTGATTTTAGCCCCTCCCCTTGTCCCTTTTTTTTTGACTGTTGATGTTACGATTTTCTTTGGGAGGGTACAAAATAAGTATTAAAACTTGGAATATCATAAGGAGATTCGAGGGAGGGAGCAAAAACAGCACTTTTGGCTTTTTCACCACCAACAATTCGTGTAATTGTGATTTTTTCATGCCTCGGCGAAAAAAATTGAGTTTTTTATGCCTTTGAAAATATTTTTCTGGTGTGATTGAGAGGTGGAGGGGTTGACTTTGTACTTCCTCCCTGGATTTTTTTCTGCGGACATTTTTCGACGTCACTGGTTGCGATTTAAAATTGAATCATGAGCTTATATAATGCATACCTTTTATTGCGTTAGGATTTTTCAATTTGAGTGCTCAAGAAACTTGTGAATTGATAACATATTGTCATGTTGGTGTTTTTGAGGGCGGTAATTTAAAATCCCGTGCTCATTTTCGACTCAGATAAAATTTTAAGGTCATATACATGAAATGGGCTTTGCAGACTGGAATTCTAAACAGAACAGAACCGCTCCAAGACCTTTTAACAGGCGCCACTGTACTCATATGACCATAAATAAGTATAATCCGCAGAAAAAATGACAATCGAATGGTAAAATGGAGTGCAAACGTTACGTTCGTAAAATTGGGGAGCTGCTGAAATTTATTACAAATTATTACGGAGTGTCTTCACGTTCATGATTTTTGTTCGTTGCTTTGAAAAAAGATTCGTGATTAGGATGGCTGTTTACTAAACGTATTTCTTGTACTTACTCACGTCGAAGGATTTTCTTCGATGGTTAAAAAGCACGAAAAACTGAAAGAATCTTTAGCGTAAGAATACACGTAGATAAGATAATGTAGCGAAGTTTTTTCGAGTGCTTTATGTATTCTATGAGTATACACAATGTGCCCGTATTCCTTGGTCCGTACACATATGCATGGTTATTTGAGAAAAAAGGACGACACTGGGAAAGAAATAAGTATACATGTAAGGGGGGGGGGGGGGGTACGAGAGAGGAAAAACCCACAACGTTGAACGATTTTCTTTCAAACTTGGCGAAAAGTTACATATAAGAAATATGGAGAAAAGCTTTTACATCGCATTATGACGGCTACGAAATTACATCTCTTCGTTAATGTTTTGTCAGTGAGAGAGTCGTATTTCCGGGTACGTTTGCCCAGCGCCGGCGAATTTCTTTCGTATTTTTGCGCTCCCGAGCCAGATCTGGGACACGTTTACTAGCAATTATTATCGTGGTATTCGTAGAAAAATCATAAAAATTCATAAATGTAATCGTGAAAATACCTTTGCTCCGGTACGACCGAATTGCACAGCTACAGCATTATAGAGAGACGAATTCGCAAAGTACCACCAACAAGAACGACAACGACTAGTTTTGTAAACCACTTGGAGATAGAGAGAAAAAGCATTTTGCTACAGCTTAAGGCTATTCTTTACCTCGTTATCAGTATAGACGCGGATGCGAAAAATTACTCAACTTATGCACCGGATAACTCCGCGAATTTTGGACCGATTTTAATGGGGTTTGTTTTAATGTAATCTTTAAACCTTTATGCAATCGCGTATTTCGAGTTTTTCTCCGTTTATCAATTATTTTGCTCAAAAAATGCCTCAGAAGTGAAGCGAATCGCGACCTGTCTAGTCGACAGTTGAGGGGACAAATCAAAAATGTGGCGAAATACCCGTATTCGTTTACTAATTTTAATCAATCTTGTGAAAAAAAAATTTCAAAAACATTAAAATTCACCGAGTAATCCGGTGCATAAGTTTCGTACAATGATGGACGGAAGCGGGTGGCGGGACAAGTATAATGACGACATCATTCAAACCAATAGTTCACCCCAAAAAAATGTAGGCGCGCGACGGTCTAAGTGAGTTTTAAGCGTGTGTGATATCGTTCTTTACCATTCGTCTGCCACCAGTTTACTTAAAACTGGTTTGATATTAGAGAAGAGCTTCACAAGGGTGACAGAAGATGAAGGGTGAGACGAGGAAAATCGTGCTCGTTACTTTATCAGAACTGAATGTTTATATCTGTTTCCTGTAATGGTCATTTGAGATGTTGATGAGGGGGAAACGAAAGGAAAATTAAAATGAATGAGCAAATTAGGTACCTAAGTAAATTTAATTTTTGAAGGTGAACATTTGAAATCTGGACAAATCTCAACGTTGATCTTTTGAATAGAAAAAACATTTTCCAAAAGAAAAACAAAAAAAATATTTTCAAAAAAATTGCTGAGCAAAAGATTTTTTAAAAACACTTGAAAATTGTTTTTTTTTTTTAAAATCATTATCAGCAATTGAATTGAAAATGAGAACGATATGAATTCATTTACTGAAAGAAATGGAATATTTATTCCAAAAAAAAAATAGAATTAGTTTTTCTTTAAAAATCGAAAGCAGATTTTTCAAAAATAAACATCAAGGAGATCTCTTGAAAAAATGAAAAAACCGCATCAAAAAAATATATAGGTAAAGGTATTGTATAAAATCTGATTTTCAATATAAAAAATTGATTTAAAGAAATGAAGAAAAAATTGAGAAAAATAATCTAAAAAAAATGAAATCGAAAAATATTTTTTTGCAAAAATGAATAACTTTACACTTTTTGGGAAAAAATTTAAATTACTTAATTCAAAAAATTTTTCAATTTAATTTCAAAAAATTAGCTGGTAAATACATAGGCATCCTGACATCCGAGAACTATAGGCATCTAACAGGGTTCCTAAGGTGAATTTTCACAATTCAAATCTGCTAAATTCAAAATACAACTAGCTCATTCGTATGAAAACAAATATATATAAGAAGTATTCAATGTTGAGTTTAAAGTTCAAAAATTGGTTTATTGAAAAAAAAATATATCAGAAATTCTAATAGTGAGCCAAAAAAAAAAATGAATAAATTGGAAGTACATTATGAGAGAACCTCATTTCAAAATTTTCGCGTACTAAAGAAGAATTCCCGAATTTTGGAAAATTTTTGAAATTTCAAAATTACTTTATAGTCCTGCAAAGCAATAAAAATTTAATTTAATAAACGAAAAAAAGCTTCAATTCAGTATGTACCCCATTTTTGACCTTCCGAATCTATTGAAATTGGTTTCGAGATAATTCGAAGCCTCCAGGAAATTTTGGACTTTTTCAGCGTTGAAAAACGTGTCATAAAATAAAATTGGTCTGTATGAACTTCAACATCAGTAATCACATCTTACAACTTTTCGCATTAGTGACCTATTTGATCGATTACACACACATAGGTCTGGATTTTTTAACTTTTGAAAAATTCTGTTCGAAGTTTTATGGGTGATTTTAGTATTTTTCACGCTGTCGCTGATCACAAAAAATGCAGTAAAAAATCCATCGCCCAAGAATTTATCACGCTCAGCCTTCGTGATATTTTGCTTCAAATTTCGAAGTTCAATATAATTTTTTGAATTGATGATATCTCAAAAACTAAGTCCCTAAGAAAAAAATAATTGGACTCTACAGAAAGGAAATTTTACGCTCTACAATTTATAATTCATTAATTATTTTCATGGAATCCTTTCTTTCCTCGGGAAATCGACTTTAGGGTCAAAAGTTACATAAAGGTATGTAAAACAAATTTTTAACCAAAAATTCAAATTATAAAAAAAATCATGATGCAGTGGAAGAAAACTGAAATCATATTCAAACTCAGCACTAAAAAGTAGATCAGAATCACCAATCGAAATCAATGTACAGAAGAAAAAAAATGTTGATTTGCCGGAGTTTAGTATTCCTATTGTTTTCACATAAGAATAATGTTAAAAATGCGGTTCGTAATGAAAAATCGGTTTTGTAGAAATACTAAGCCTTCAAACAAAAATATGAATACCTAGAACAAGAATTGTAGAGTGTAAAATTTCCTTTTCGGAGAATCCAATTAGTTTTTTCTTAGGAGATCCTGTTTTTTTGAAATAGGCTATTATTAATTCAAAAAATAAGGACCCATTAATTTTAAAAGTGTCTAAGTGCCTTTTTTTTTTAAAAAAAAAAAATGAGACTTCGAGTGTTTCGGATACAGTGATTCAAGCTGCATCGATTAAAATTCAGAAAAATCCAAAATAATTAATTTAAACTTCTTCCAGATGAGTTTGAAATCTGGAATGTCATAAGTGCAATGCAAATTTTGTTACTTTTTTCGCTTTCATGTAAAAAAAAATCAAATTAGCATTTGGACACTTTTAGAATTAGGTGGTCGATAAGTACGCTTTGAACTTTGAAGCAAAATATTTCGAAAGGTAAACCTCCGAACGAAAAACTGATTGGAAATTTTACCTGTATGCTCTACTCTTTTTTCCCCCGTAAAATCGACTTTCAAGGTCAATATCGTAAAAGATAGAAAAACGATTCCACAAAAAATTCAAATTGTAAAAAATCCTTGGGTAATAGAATTTTATTTTTCTCTTCATCAGCGAAAAAAAACTGTAGAAATCATCCATTAAACGTCCATTTTTTGTTGAAAAAATTCTTCATTTTTGCGAATTATGACCATTATGACTGATTGACTGGTATCTCCAAAAAAGTTGGGTTTCTAGGCAAATTATGCATCCTACAAAGAAGAAACGACAATAATGAACAAAATTGTAGAAAATTCATTTTATTTTCCATCATAATATTCTGGGGCATTTCCAATTTCATTTAAGAATTCCATGACAACATTGCCTCTTACAAAAATTTCGACTTTGACTGCGAAAAGGAAATTTAATTCTCTACAATTTTGTTTCTCATCATTTTTTCTTTTTTTGAAAATCGCACAATTCGCCTAGAAATGACAAAACTCGTAAGTTTTTCTCGCACCCGTTACTTGGTCGAATTCTTGTTTCATGCCAAAAGAGAAACGAATCCCTGCTGTGAGAAAGATAAAAATCCTGTATCCTGCACTTCTTCCAAATATTTGTATTCAATGCATCCAAATGTGATCTACATAGTTATTGTCTCGTTGAAAAGGTGTAAGGGATGCGGGACGAGGGATGGTGCCAGGTATGTGGACGAGAATGACTTATTGAATGGACATCCGAGGATCATTATTTTAAGACGTTCATACAGTGAATCGACTACAGGCTTGTGACGTAGACATATACCTGTATAAAAAACTGTAGGCAACCTGAAACCGCAGTTACTGATAACGAGGTAAAGAATAGCCTTAAGTGGTCGTTGATCTAAAAAGATGCATACAAATGTCGGTATTACGGTATTGAAAAACCTCGAACCGAGCTCTGACCACGTACAAGTGTATAGTATGTATACTCAACTCATCGTCGAACTCCGATGCTTCTCTTCGACGTTGCAAAACAACATTTTCTAGAGTGATTCCAAGTACCAGATGAGTGCTCGGTGCTCGCGATTGCATGCAAAATCCACCATTTAATGGGCTTTAGCCTTAGGTTACCACTTTCCAACTTACGCTCGAGTACCCTGCTAAATGAGTTTACTCGCGGTTTTCCTCATGTAAATTTTACTTTTCCGTCCTCCCGATACCCGAACGAGCGTTCGCGGTGAAAATATACGCTGCTATTCGTTCTTATTTTCGTGTTTCGTGCCATCAGCAAACTCGAAAACGATAAGATTTTATGGTGGATTAGGCCAGAAGCTAGATAAGCGAATTCCGGATAATTTGGACCTTTTTTTTTTCGAATTTTTGGCCGGAGTTTATTTTAGTGAAGTAATTTCGGTTGACCTTTTTTCGATAAACGCTTGAAATATTTTTCTAAATGTCTTTAAATCGTTTCAAATTATGCTGGAATAGGTAGGTATAAACTTTAAATCGGCGCAAAATATGGTAAATACCTTATCTAAAAATTTTGAAATTTTGTTGAAATATCATAAAATTGTTTGAAAAGGGTCGAAAAATCTAAATATGTAGGTATCTAAAAACTTTGGAATAATGTTTAAATTAAAAGGATTGAAAAGTTGAAAACGTCATATTTTCGTATGTCTTTCAGTAGCGTTGCTTAAAATTATCCATTTCCAAAGAAATGTCATCAAATTACCAATTTACATTAGTTAATATTCGCAAAACTTGAAAAATTAGATTCGACTTGAAAATTTTTTGTGAGTGGTGAAATTTTTTTGAAGAAATTTTGTTTGTATCAAGCCTGAAAAAACAGGAAGAGTTGTACTTTACTACGAAAAAAATTAATTTCAGTCCGAAATTTTTCAATTTTTTCCCCTCCGACTGATTCTTTTTTTGGAGCAGCTCGAGAAATTAGAAAAATTCGATCTAAAAAAAACAGATTCGTTGTTTTTTTTTTAAATTATGAAATTTTCGAGTTATTTCAATATCATTTGTGATTTTGATAAAAATTATCAGTTTTTTGAATCAAAAAAGTCGTTTTTTAGTAACTAAAAAATTGATTCTGATACCATTAGAGAAAATCTCATCCTGTGACCAAAACAAAAAGTAAAACTGACAAAAGTGTATCATTTTTGGTAAAAATGACCTGGTTCATAAAAAAATTTCTTTTACAGAAATAGTTAGTCCGACAGAAATGTTACTTACTTTTCACCAAAAATTGTCATCGCCATTTTTTTCAAAAATAGTCATTGTGACAGAAACGTAATTTTTTACAAAAAATGGTCATTCTAACACAAGTGTTATTTTTACAAAAATAGTTAGTTCTTCTGACAGAAGCGTCATTTTTTACAAATTGTCATTCTGCCAGTAATTCCATTTTTTTTTTTTTTTACCAAAATAGACATTCTGACAAATTACATATTTTACAAAAATCGCTATTTTATTGACAGAAATTCCACACCTTACAAAAATGGTCATTCTGATGGAAATTCCATATTTCACAAAAAATATTCTTTTTGACAAAACTTCCACACTTTACAAAATAAGTCATTCTGACAGAAACGTAATTTTTTGCAAAAATGGTCATTTTGACAGAAATGTAATTTTATTTTTTTACAAAAATGGCCATTCTGACAAATTCTAAGTAGGTATATTTATTTACAAAAATGGTCATTCTGACAGAAAAGGTCATTTTGAAGAAGAGTGTCGGTAATTTTCACGAAAGTAGTCCACGTATTTTAACAAAATGGCGGTGTTGACAGAATTGTAATTTTTGACCTTTGACTAAAAGATGATAAAATTGGTAAAAAAAAAAAATGGTCATTTTTGGTCACGTTGACAGGAAAGGGAACTTCGACCGAAATGTTTATTATGACCATAACGTTAATTTTGAATAATTTTGCAATGTTGACAAAAAAAAAATGCCATGCTGACAGCGAGTTGTAGCCGTTGCGTTGTAGGTATTTAAAAAAAAAACAACATTTTGACAGAAATGAGAGTTGGAATCAAATATTATTAGGAATCCAGAAATGTTTTCGAGTGAGATTTTGAGTGACAAAACACATTTCCATAAAAAATTACAATTTTTACACAGAATAAAAATTTCAATTTAAAATTATGATTTTAATTTTGATTTTATTTCGGTCTACTTAACAAGAAACAATTTTTTTTTTTTTTTGAATTTCGAATAATTTTCAGTATATCTCAAAATTTGAAGAATTGAACGACGTTTTCACAATAGTTCAATGGCATATGTATGTTTAAATGTAAGGAGATGTCACATGTCATTCAGAATTGGACGAGTGTGGGAGGAAGGAGAGGTTTGCTCAAGTTGCTCTATAACGAATATTATTTTACACTTGGTTTTCAATGAAAAGGAAAAGGTGATTTTTTTCATCATTTTAATTATCAAAAGATGAAATCTCTGGTTTCGAGGGAAAAAAATACGTCGTAGCCTAACGTACTTAACTTGAAGGAATAATGACGAAGCATATAATACGTTTGGCTCGAATAACGAAAGAAAAATGTACGACGTGTGGTGACACGATATAAATCGTGAGGGAAAAAAAGCAACCAAAACGTACGCTACCTCATGCTCATACGTATAAAGGAAACGGAGTAATTGTTTAGGTTATTTTTTAGTAATTTAGGAAATTACTCGGCGTCGTATTCGGCGGCTTGTGACAGAAACGAGACGCGAGAGAAGAGGCGAAAATTGTACGAGTTTTTTTTTCGTTTGTACACTTTTCTCCAGATATTTAATGATTTTCGTACTGGTACGCGTTTTGTTGAAGTAAAAATGGAGACGAGAGGAAAGTTTGTGTTTTTTTTGAAAAAAGTACGCTCGAGCCGCCAGTTTAACGTTGAAATTTTTATCTAAAACTGGAAACTTTTTACGGTATCATTTTTCTTTTGGGGGCTGTGTGCAAAGACGTTATCTGGCTGGCGAAAAAGAGAAAAGATGCGTTCGAATTTTTGTATATAAGCCTGCGTGTACTCTGTATACGCGTAAGGAAAAAAAAACGAAAGAAAAATAAAGCAGAAAAAAGTTAGTTGCGAATAATTCTCTCGACGAACATTTGCATTGTTATACGCTTGTAAAAGTTTGAAACGTTAAACGATTTGTGGAAAGTGAGAGCAGGGTGGTTGTAAACGACTGAGAGCTCGGCGAAAAGTAAATTTCAGCCTTCAGGTGTTAATTGTAAAGGTAGATATAATATGTATGCGGAGGTTTGTAACGACCACGGTTTTGTTATAGAATATAGAAGGACGTGTTGTTTGGCACCCCTTGCGATCTAGGTAGGGGAACATGTTAATAAATAACTCGCGGGGGCTCGTAGATATGGTGAGCATTTCACCGTAAGATATTCGCTGGGCGATTCGACTTGTCATGACTCGTGTTTGTGTATAGATTTTATAAAGCTGATAAAATAGTATTTCGGGGGTGGCTATTGATCGGCCGAGTACCCAAATCTATTGGGAGATTGAATAGATAATCGCGGATTTTTTTTCATGTATCTTTTTGGTACGCTGCGGTTCTGCGGATTCGATGGGAATAGCCTACGTAGACCAGTTGACGTTGAAAACAGCGATGCGAAATGCAAGGTAAACGGCGAAGTTTCGAATGCTATTTACGTTGGAGAGATGATAGAGAAAGGGAAGCACTTGTGGGGAGGGAGGAAATCATTTGTAAAAGCAATTTGCTCCAACGTTTACCCGATTGTCTGCGCTTTTGTTAAGTTTGCCGCATCAAAGAGATTAAATTAAGCTTCAAGATTTTTATACGCTTATGTGTACTTCGAGTAATTACGATTCAGCGTTTATTTCGGTGTTCTGCGATCAAATTTGCTGTACGGTGGACCGGACTAGGCTACGGATCGTCTCGTCTGTCGTGAGACATTGCGTGATGTCCGTATTTGAAATTTATAAAATTTGCAAGGTTTTGAAGAAGTTTGGATTATATAAATTGGGAAAGGTGAAGCTTTATACTGACTTTTCTTTACAGAAATTATTCGAATATTTACAGTAATTTACCGTAATTACCGAAATATTTACGGTAATTTACCGTAATTACTGAAATATTTACGGTAATTTACCGTAATTACTGAAATGTTTACAGTAGTTTACCGTAATTACTTACGGTAATTTACCGTAATTACTTACGGTAATTTACCGTAATTACTGAAATGTTTACGGTATTTTACCGTAATTACTGAAATGTTTACGGTAATTTACCGTAATTATTAAAATATTTACGATAACTTACTGAATTTATTAGAATATTTACGGTAATTTACCGCAATTACTTAAATATTTACGATAATTTGCCGTAATTACTGAAATGTTTACGGTAATTTAACGTGATGATTATTATGTATATTTACAATAATTTACAGTAATTATTAGAATATTTACAGTAATTCGTCGTAATTACTGAAATATTTACGGTAATTGACCGTAATTTTCAATTTTTTTTATAACATTGTGTCTATCCCTCTATCCTGGCATGAAAATCATGAAAAAAAAAACCATGAAAATAGCATGAATTTTCATTTTCTCTATCCACTAGATAAGACACTATGTCAGAAAAAAGTTTTAAAAATTTCTGAAACATGATAAAATATTAAGGGTCAAAAAGTTGTGGTTTTTAAAGGAAAAAAGCAGTGAGGAAGGTGTCTACTACCAAGAAAACCCAGAAAAACTTGAAATTGTCCTAAATTTTGTCTCAGTAGCAAGGAAACCAGAAAACAGCAAGCATTTTGATGATTGTGTTGTGAAAACAAAAACAAATTTAAAGCAAGAAAAATTATACGAAAATGGCAAAAAAGTATTTAATCAATAGCCAGAATTTTCATTTTTTCTGACCAAAAAAGTTGTACTTACATGTCGTTTCTTCAGTTGAACAGTTCGGAAATTTGAAGTTTTGTTCTTTCTGAATTTCAATGGATCGTTTTTTGAGTTTGGGTTCATAATAACATTTGGCCGGACTATTTTGCGACTAAGACTATTTTATTGAAATTAATTTTGAACTATTTTTTCAACTTGGGCATTTGACTCCTTTGTATTGTATCCTAGATGGTTATTTTTTGGTTTTTGAGTCAAAATATCCCAAAAAGTGAATTCAAAAACTTCAAAATTTTTATTTAAACCACATTTTTTAAAAAATAATGTTCATTGTTGATTATTTTCAACTATTATTACCTATTTTCTTTTCATTTTTTTTTCAATTCAAATCTGAGCAGATCTAAAAATTGACGCATTTTTGAGAAATAGGAAAAGCTAAAATTTTTCAACTTTCAATAGGTTTCTATTTCTTGAAATGTTCAGTATCTTTGAATAAACTTTGAATTCTGATGTAACTTCTACAGGATCATTTTTGAAATCGAAATATTATTCAATCGTAAGAAGTCGATAGGTACTTTAAAAACAAGAAAACAAGATTGCAAGCTTTCTCAAAATATAAAAATAGGATCATTTTTTGAACTTGATTGATAAGTCAATTATGTTTGGAATATAAGGTATCACTTTTTTTCTGCAGAAGTCAAATATGTTTCAATTATTGAACAAAGAAAAAAATGATTTGATTTTTTATGAATTCGTTTAGCAATGAAGAATTTTTCCAAATCTTTGAAATTTTGTATAATGATTTTTCCATGCGTAGGTATTTCCAAATTTTTCATATTTTCTAACAAAAAATTAGGAGCCCGAACTTGAAAATTGAAATAGAATTTTCCCCAGTTTGTCAGGCTCGATATTACTTTCAACTTGAAATGAAAATTCCTTCCCTTTCAAAAAAAATTCCCTCTGTCTTGAAATAAGTATACCCAATTTGGAACTCATTTTTTTACATTTGAACGGGGGCAGGGTACAAGAAGCTCCTTCTACCCTTTCCTCCTTCGGTTCAATTTTAAAAGTACCGCGATGCATTTCTATGCGAACGTCAAAACTAAACCAAGATATTATCCTACTTCTTTTTTCAAACATTTCATTTCAATCTAGTTTTTTTTCTCTATATAAATTCTATCAATAAATTCTGTTTACATCATGGGCGAATTTTATTGGCTATTCGTGTAATTAATGAATAAAGGTTACCGCAGAGTAAAATTTTGTATAGAAATCGGAGACTATCCGGAGCCCGAGTAGGCTGTGCGTGATTGAATAATAACCTTGAAAAGTTGAAATAGATGGCGATTAATAGTTTGATGGGAGCTCGTTATAGATATTTTGCTAGATTGATATCTGAATGTGTTTTTTCTTCTCTAATCGCGGCTATATTATTATTTTTCGCAATAAACCAATTAACGGTATCGAGTAAGTAAATGAGCTATGAGAACAAGTCGCCCATCTTAATAAGCTTTAGCTTATATTATGCCACTTTTCCGCTCGGTGTGCATAGATAAGTAGTAAGTACAGAACGAAGCCGGAAAAGTCATATGGAAATGTTATTCCGGTAAATGGTATAAAATGTACGTTTAAATATGCGCAAATAAACAAGCACGTACCTTTTGAGGATTCGCATGTCTCGATTGTGACGATTTACGAACGTTTTAGCAAATTGAATCAGTATAGTTGGAAATTTTCCATAAACGAGCATATATGTTCAAGTATGTAGGTAAGGTATCGCATACATTGTATGAGTATAATGTTGTTTTGTATTATGATATCGCCATCGGTATTGTAGTGGTAGGTCTAACTCTAGGTAGTAGGTAGTATAGGTAGATTAGATGAAGTACCATGGCACGACTACGTCATCGAAACCGTAAGTTTATTAATACGGAACCCGTATTCGTAAATAGTGTCATATTGCTCTTAAACGTGTAAATTTTTACTGCATAGTTAATCTTACGAGACGTTTCTGAGGCGATGGTTCGACGACGACCGTCGAAATACAACGCCCGGTTAATTATATACGATAGCGAGCTAAATTGCTCGATTAATATTTAAACTTTATAGTACATCCCGCGATTGTATCGTGATTATAATCCTTCCGTGATATTTGAAACGAGCCAGAGAGCAAAAGCACAGTCAGCAAAGCGAAGATATTCGTTTGATTTATTATTAAAACTCGTATTACCTACCTAAGCGAAAGGGGTTTCCGTAATAGATATGAAAAATTCAACCCTCTCGCCGTTTTTCGTCGCGCTATCGCTGTGTATTTGCTCGGTGAACATTTTCTCTCCACCTCGGTTCTCCGTTTTGCGCCATCGAAGTACAGTACCGTACTGCGAGCTCTTTAAATTGGCTCCGAATGGCGGAATAGAGAGGAAATCTAATCGCGGTTATTTGCAACAGTCCCCAGCTGGGATTTTACGTGTACCACCAGAGCCACCGAAAATAATACGCCCGCGTTCAAGGTCGTGCTGAGAGAGTAGGTCAGGTTATATGGCTGAAATAACCTCGAATTCGAAATCAACTTTGGCGAAAATCGTAAAATCGATTGATGACTGGGCGTTTTTCGTTATTTTTTTGGGCTCGTTCGAGTCGTGAAGTTGTTTTGGTTTTTTCACTCCATGTTTCCCTCCTTCTCTCGGTTATCTACTCTCTATCACTTTCCAGTAATTTGTTGAGTGTTGGATGTAAATTGAAAACAGACTAGAGAGAAAATTGAAATTTAAAAAAAATAAACAAAAAGTCCATTGTACCTTACCCTCAATTTTCTTTTCTGTCAACAATTCAAAAAGTTGATATTTTCGTTTTGAAAAAAAAAAAAAAACTACAAAATTTCAAAATTAAGCAACTAAATTGTTCAATTTTGTTGCAAAATCAATATTTCTTTGTGCAGCTTTTTAAATTTCCTCTATTACACTTCACTCCATCTGAATTAAAAAACGTTATGAAATGGCAATTTTCTCGAAGAATTGTATTTTTTGACCTACACAGTCGCCAAAGAATCTCTATAAATTTGATTTGAATACATTTTGAATTTTTTGAAATATGTATTGAATTTTTGATAACTATTAAAGAAAATGAAGAATCTTTCCCCCTCTCTGCACAGGTCTGGTTATGTTCAAGTGTTGGGGGTCAATCTGCATACAAAATGAGCAATAAAAAAATTTAGACACCAAATTTTGTAGAACGAATTTTCAAAATTGTCCTAATAACGTTTTGTTTGAAATGGAAAAATATGGAAGAATTTCGTGAATTAAAATAAGTACATATTATTTTTTGTTACACTTTCAAAAACTTGGATAAAAATTGACTTATCTATATAATTGCAGGCCAATTAAGAAACTAAAAAATCGTTTTTTCTCAGAGTTGTGAACGATATTTTTTCTCATTGCGAGGGGGGGGGGGGAATTTGAGCACTGAAGCGATTCTAGAAAGGGATAAAGAAGCATTCCACTTCTTCATAGTCTTTTTTTGTAATAAAGAGATTATGCTCTGAAGCAAAAATTTGTCAAATTTTAAGAGCTTATTTCAATTTTTCGTTGCATAAGATTACTTAGTTTATATTCGAAAAAACGTTTAAAAATGGTAACAAACACTAATTTTTCTGAAAAAAAAAGATTTTTGGTTCAAATAATCCTCTGATAAGCTCTAAATTCTAGAGAAAAGTAGTGAAAAAGGTGAGTGATGATATTATTTTTAAAAATTGAATTCAGATTTTATTTTGTCAAGATTTTATGAAGCCAAGTCAGCATGAAACGGGTGGAAAATTTGAAAGCTTTAGTTACTTTTTCAATATTTAGAATTTAGAAATTACTTTGAATTTCGAAAAAAAAAAGTCAATATCATGTCTGTTATCCACAATTTTTTTCTGAAAATAGCGTTGTGCTATGGAAAAAAGATGGAAAAATTTATTTAATCTGAAGATTATTCATTCGGGTTTTTCAATAGGTGGTGATAATATTGCAGATTTGAGTAGGTCTAGGTATTCCCCCCTGAAAAATTGAGCCCCCTTCCATTTTGAAAATTAAGGCTTTCAAATTGAATTATTTTGAGAATTATCCTCAATTTGTACATTTTCTCTAAAATATATAATATCTGATAAATTATCAGTAATCGTTTCGTATTCGTATATCTGCTCAAATCTTTCTCAAACGGCTCATGAAATAGAAAAGGAACCTCTTAGATGATACGTTCCTTCATACAGTTCGTTTTGATGGCAGCATAAGCTCATTCAACGGCGTCTTTTTTTCCATTGGTTAATCCGAGCTTGATCTACGTTACAAACAATTAAATTTGGAACCTCTTTGTAAGAATACTGACAACATCCGTAAGTTATAAGGTTTAACGACATCTACACTCGCCCATCCATACGTATACACGATTAAGTAGCTCGCGCATTTAACTAAAGTCACGACCTAAGTACGCGTTAGATGATCCTAAGCCATGGATAGAGTGAAGAGAAGAGACTAAGATGAGATACAGATAACAAAAAGGAAGAAAAAATAGAATCGTATTACGTTAGAAATCTCGGACCAGTTTGAAAGATATCGAATTGATCGCGTTGAATGGGTATATTTTACGAAATTATCCTAGGTATTTCACTAGCTTCTAAATAATTTTGATGCAAATGAGATTTTGACAATTCTTTTTCAAATTTCTCTGCTCTGAAATTTTACTATTTCTTCAATTCTATTTTTTTTTTTTTTTTTCAAAATAGTATTCAATTGATATATTTTTCAATTTTACTTCATCTAATATTTGTCATATGTATTCCAATTTTCTCATATTTTGAAATTTTTTTCAACTTAAAAGTCGTATTTAATAGTTTTTGAATTTTCCTTCAAATTAATTAGTTCCTGCTCAACAATTTTTAAAAGGACAAAATTGACAAAAAAAATTAAAAAGCTGGAAATTTTTTGAAAAAATTTCCATTCGTGAAAAATGTTTAAAATTGGGTACAGCTCCGAAAAGAATTATAGACTTTGAGAAATTGTAAAAAATTGAACTTCGAAGCAATTTGGACTGGGATCCTTGAAATCCTACTCGCTTCAAAATTATTTTGGAGCAAAAGTATTTCTCCATCCACTCCCCTGTAGACTCCTTCGCTTCCTAAGCCTTAAAAAATACACTTTTCTTCTCACGTGTCGGTAGAATTGTCCCTTGTTATCGTCTGCGGAGAAAATTTTGTGACTTTTGAAACTTTTCTATGCCCTTTTTTGCACCTCTACGTCTACCCTTTATAATTTATATATACGCCCTCGCGAAGAATTATTAAAACCGTTTGGCAGCATCGCAGCATCGAATACTCGAGAGCCCGCGGTGAAAGTGTGTAAAGTACCTACATAAGAAGTGATAAAAAAAAAGCTGATGCGAAGGGGTAAGTAAGTAAACACGGAGCGACATTAAATCCGGTAGTCGTTTAAAAAAAAAAGAGAAGAAGATCACTATATCCCGCGTACCTTGGCCATCGTGCAGCGGACGCGTTTATTACGGGATAAAACATGCCATAAATTGTCGGACCCGTTTCAAACTAAATGGAAAAGAGCACTAAAAACGGGTATGGGAATATGCAGCACCGCGACTAGCTCCCTGAATAGAAAAATCAGGCTGGGGCGAGGGTCACGGAGCAAGATGAGATGAAGTACTCGTATTTTTCTATATCTGCACTGTGCACAGGCATCAGCGGCCGAATGTACTAAAGATCTACTAATTCCAGCGCAGATAGGTGCCGAGGCGGCGAAGGGTGAAAGTAGTGGCAGAAGGGTATAAAGATGATGAAGACCGAGTTTGGTTTTTATTTACTTTTAACAAGTTTACCTAACGCTACGTTTTCGAGGAAGATTTACCAGCGAAGAAAACTTGAAATGTTTTGATATCGAAGCAGAAAAGGGCCGAAGATGGTGCGAACCAGAATGGGGAAACGAGATGCTACGTTGTTGAATTTTTCAAAAAAAAAAAAGATGGAAAATAATGTGTGCACCGCTCGCTTTTCTCAGCCTCGGCGGAGTAGCACTTTGTAAATTTCAATTTAAAATCTTCGCCCTTTTATTCGGTTAGCAGACTCGTGGCAAAATATTTTATTATCGTTGTTGTTTCAATTAGCCTTGACTGATTTACGATGAACTAAGTTGTCGGCGAGAGGAGAAGCGCTGGTATGTGTTTTTTCGTGTACCGATGCGATGGTGCTGATGCTTGTTGTGTACTCGAGTTTTCTTGCCGGAGCTCCAGTCTTTCGTATATATTTTTAAGCAGCCCGGAGATGAATTTTGAATAAAATTATTTCGTTTTCGTTTAAGAGTATAATAAATAACGTAGGTAAGGGCAGGAGGAGGAAGAACGTCGGCGCTTTTTCAGCGTCTTGGGAAGTGCTGCGAGAAAGGCGAAAGGGTATTCAAGAGTTTTGTTGAGAAATGTCGACGATGTGACTGAAAGATTTCTTCGTACGTTCAAGATTTACTTATTCTCGGACTTTTGTACAATGTGACCAGCATTTGATGCCAATGCAGTGCAACATCTTAATAGTAAAATTTTGAAATCCCATTTTTTTGGTATCATTATGAAGGGGCCGTTGAAATTACATATTGAAAATTTCAAGTAAGCTCTTCAATTTTTTTTCGTCTCTTTGTTTGAAAAAAATAATAAAAGTATTGTTATGGAGGAACTGTATTTACTCGTAGCTTATGGAGAGGGTGGATTTTTTCGGATGATTTTCAATGCAAAAGTACGAAAGATTTTTCCAATTTTTTTTTCAACTGAAAATGAAAATTTTTCACAAAATTGTCTCTGTATTCATCAAGTTTACTGTAATTTTTTTCTCAATTTTGGTGATTTTCCCCCCAATTTTGGTGATTTTCCCCCCAATTTTGATGATTTTTTACTCAATGATGTAATTTTTCCAGACCACGAATCGCCCCCTCACACCAATTTGAAAACTTTAATTTTCTTCGAGAATCATGTTCCATTAAAATTTCTTTTTCTAATTTTCAAAAAAAAAATCAAGATTTCTGCACTCTTTAAAATCAAAATTGACGGAAACACTCTTGAATTTGATAGGATTGGTAATTTCGAACCAAAGTTAACTTTTTGTGTGATTTTTTTCTATTCAATAAATTATCGAATTGAAGTCGATATTGCAAAACTGAGTGGATATTGTCAGAAGCGTATGTGCGGATAATCACGTACGACTGTTGACTTTCGATAAATGAAAAGTTCGTAAAACTCAATTATATAGGTAATAATCAGCTTTAAATGAATTTATTTCCAATGTCTACCAATTTTTTTAATAAAATATTAATTTTTCAATGTATCATCCGAGTATATATGAAGGTAGGTAATATACTTGAGATTTCATTATGAGTCATGGCGTATTAATTCGCCGATTACTCGGGATATTATCATTGATTAATTATTTCATTGAAAAGAAAATCGTTCGCCGATTTGCCGGTTTTATTCGTCTATTCATTAAATTCTATGTATTTTATCGTCATCGCGTTCAATTTATATTTCACATTAATACCAATATTGAATGCAACTTTTGAATCGAATTTATTTCTCTAATTAACCGTAATGAATAGATTATCGAGTAATGACCAAGGTATCAGTGGGATTCCGATTTTAAAACTATCGAGAGAGTTCGATGTATTGGTAATTGATTGCAACCGTCGTCGCGTCGCGTTGATGAATCGGTTTCAAAAACGTGCGAAGAAGAAATGTAGGCAACTATTTTGATGAATTTTCAAAAAATGTTGCTGAACGTGAAAATTTTTAATATGTTTGGCAGCTTCTGTATTGTTGAGACGATGAGAGTGATCGAACGGTCTATCAAACTGATCAAAGTTATTCTAAAATTGGGGAAAATACTGAAAAATTCAACTTTTTTTTTGTTTATTTATTCATTTGAAGAAAAAAATTAAACGCTGATTTTTTCATCTCTTTATATTTTTTTGTTGGTGAATGTTTTTCAGGAGCTTGATCTAGTCAGTAAAACATTGAGATTGTTTTGATTTTTTTAGCAAAAGTTTAATTGATGTTTTTTTTTAGCAAGTTATTTGAAAGCCTACTTGCCTACTAGTCATGAAAATTTATAAAAGTTATGAAAAAGTTATAAAATTTGGATAAAATTCAAGAAAAAATTACAAATTTTTGATATAAATCTTCAAAGTTTTTGATCTTCCTTCCTTTTTTTTTTTTGAAAATGAAGAATTCGTAAAGGTAATTCAGTAGGAATTTTAACTTTTAAGGAGGGGTTGTTGAGTCATCATCTTACTGGAAATTGTACAAAAATCAAAAAAATACTGCATTTTGATCATACTTTGAAATTATATAGCTTTCTTGTTTTTTCGTGTTTGTTCAACGAGAATTGGAACGATCAAAATCTTCGTTTGTTTCATTAGGATGTTGGTGAGAAACGAAGTAATTTTGTTTGAATACTTAATTTCTTGATAATTTGAGCAAATTTATTGAACTTGAATGAAACCAATGCAGAA
The DNA here is from genome assembly GCA_038380155.1 of Pseudococcus jackbeardsleyi. Lineage (NCBI taxonomy): Eukaryota > Metazoa > Arthropoda > Insecta > Hemiptera > Pseudococcidae > Pseudococcus > Pseudococcus jackbeardsleyi. The sequence continues at coordinate 3,334,257 of CM076240.1, forward strand.
TTTTTCAAAAAAACAAGCATTTAAAAACTGAATTTTAATCATTTCTTACATGCTTCAATTTTTGAAATGATTGAGACTTTCCCCCCTTTTCCTCTCCAAATAGCTCTATCTCTGGTAGAAAATATGTAGGTAGGTACTTTTGTGTTTTTTACAAAAATTAAATTTTTTCTCTATTTTTGAAGTTGAAGAATTAAACGAACCCATAGCATTCCATTTTAATTGACTGAAGCCATGAACACCATAACTCGATGATGAAATAATTTTAGACTGATCAGTTATTATCTCTGCTACTCATTACTGATAACAGGAGAAAGGAAGTCGGATATTTACAACGATAGTGATTTCAATTATTTCAATTCAAATAGTGAATTGAAGTAGGACACTTGTGCCTCTTATTTTTTTGTTGTGAATTTCGTCCAAGTTATTATAGATGCGCTCTACGTACCCAGGTATACCTGAAAATATTGATGTACTGTTTTAGTTGATGAATGAGTTTTAATAATAGATTTCTCAAATAAAAAATAAGATGCTTCGCTGTAAAAATTGGTTTATTTTTGTCTTAAATTTATTACAATTTTTGCAATTGCCATGTACTGTGAAAATTTTTGGATTTCAATGCAAAGAAATTATATAATTCGGGTACTTACCTATACTGCGGTATTTTTAAATTTTAAATTCTTGATTTTTTTTTTAGAAAATACATACCTACCTATTTCTTGTAACAATCGGTTATTTTTAAAGACCATTTCTCCCTAAAATTTCCTCATTTCTCAAATTATTAATTAACTAGCCGTTTAACCCGTCCGTTCCGGACGGGCTACCGTGAACTTCTTTTTAAATCGTACATTCCTTTTTGAAAAACAACCATAATGCATCACTTCTTAAAAATAGAAAATCGCTTAAATTGGTACCCAGAGCTGTGTCATAAATCAATCAAAACTTCAAATTAAATATCTCATTGGATTCGAGCTTGAAACTTCGACAAAAATCTATGAAAATTTAAAATGGAACATACCATTAGATTTGTGCCTATAATTCTGGAAAAAATTGTATCAAACTTCCAAGCCGAGTAACCCATTGGATTCGTGCCGGTAACTTCGGCAAAAATTTGCCACATGTTCAAACATTTTTCATTTGTGGTGAATTACATGGATAATTATTATCCATAAAATTGACTACAGTTTTATGGGTTTCCCTAATTTCTAGAATTGGTCATTTTGATGGTTAATTCCTATCCACAAAATTTTACACATGTTCAAACATTTTTCATTTGTGGTGAAATGTGTGGATAATTATTATCCATAAAATTGACCACAGTTTTATGGGTTTCCCCAAACTCTAGAATTGGCCATGTAAATTCCTATCCACAAAATTTGCCACGTGTTGAAACCTTTTACATTTGTGGTGAAATGTGTGGATAATTATTATCCACAAAATTTGCCACGTGTTGAAACCTTTTACATTTGTGGTGAAATGTGTGGATAATTATTATCCACAAAATTTGCCACATGTTGAAACCTTCTACATTTGTGGTGAAATGTGTGGATAATTATTATCCATCAAATTGACCACAGTTTTATGGGTTTCCTCAAACTTCACAAACGGTAATTTTAATGGAAAATTCTCATCCACAAAATTTTCCACATGTTCAAACCTTTTACATTTGTGGTGAAATGCATGGATAATTATTATCCATAAAATTGACCACAGTTTTATGGGTTTCCCCAAACTATAGAATTGGTAATTTTGATGGAAAATTCCTATCCACAAAATTTTCCACATGTTCAAGCATTTTTCATTTCTGGTGAAATGCGTGGATAATTATTATCCATAAAATTGACCACAGTTTTATGGGTTTCCACAAACTCTAGAATTGGTAATATTGATGGATAATTCCTATCCACAAAATTTGCCACATGTTGAAACCTTTTACATTTGTGGTGAAATGTGTGGACAATCATTATCCACAAAATTTGTCACAAGTTGAAACCTTTTATATTTGTGGTGAAATGCGTGGATAATTATTATCCATAAAATTAACCACAGTTTTATGGGTTTCCTCAACTCTAGAATTGGTAATTTTGACGGATAATTCCTATCCACAAAATTTTCCACATGTTCAAACATTTTTCATTTGTGGTGAAATACATGGATAATTATTATCCATAAAATTGATCACAGTTTTATGGTTTTCCCCAAACTCTAGAATTGGTAATTTTGATGGATAATTCGTATCCACAAAATTGTGAGATTCAATTCATTATTTAAAAACTAATTTAGGTACCTACAAAAAAATTAATTTAGCTGTAAAAAATTGTAGAAAATTCATTTTCCGGATGTGCTTAAAAATTGATTCATTTTCTGGATATGTTTTAAAAAAAATTTTGGGATTGAACTCAATATTTGAAAATTAATTTAGATACAAAAAATGTAAATTAGAGATAAAAAATTAAAGAAAATCAATTATCCGCGTGTATGAAAAAATCAATTTATAAAAAAAAAATTTATTCAACTAAAAAATTTAATATAGTTAAAAATAATACAAAAAATGTATTCTCCAGATGGCGTTTGAATCCTGAATTATGAGGTAGGAATCCAAAAAAATTCATTCTTCGGGTGTATTTGAAAATTAATTAAGCTAAAAAACATTAATATAGGTAGCTAAAAGAAATTAATTTTGATCAAAAAAATTTTAATTAAGCTAGAAAAAATTATTATAGCTAAAAAAAATTAATTTTCCTAAAAAAAATTCTAAAGCTTCATTCTTCGGACGGGGTTCGAACCCTGACTTATGAGGTAGTAATCTGAGAGCGCGTCATCATTACTCTCGCCAAGGTCAAGAGGGCGGGGGTCGAAGATGAAATCGTATTTCGAGGAATATCTCGAAAATGAAGCTGTTTCAGCGAAAATTGAAGAGAACCAAAATTGTAGCCTATAAAATTTCCTATCGTCAATGAGTCGTTAGATTTTTGATTCGAGCTTCGCGTTTCGAGTTATTTACAAAAAACTGATTTTTGCCTATGAGGGTGGGAGGGGAAGGAGGGGAACCAACTTTAACTCGACTTTTCTCCACTTTGGAGGCAGCTTTTTCTAAACTTTTTGCGTCATAAACCACCTACTCGTCGAGCTCTTTCTAATGGTGTATTCACCTTTCAAATTCGTGCAGTACTTTTGGCGTGATGCTGTTCCGTAAAAACAGCCCTCTTCTTTATAATTATAATAGATAGGTATTTTCGTAAAAATAGGTAGGTAATTGAGCTCAAAGCACGTACTTACGTTTAAAATGGATTAAAACAATGGAATATTTAAAAAAAATTACCAACGATAGCAGACGAAAATTCATCCATCTATCGGTTTATTTTTATATTTTTAAAATTTTATACTTAAAAAATGAATTAATTTTTCAGACGAGCATGATGTACTTACTTCCTCAATTCCAACTGTGATTTCGTTCTGAGAAAAGATTCCCAAATGATACGTCACATTTCCATCTATCTTCTCTTTAGAAAAACGAATCAAAATGCAATCCTTGAAATTCAACCAGAATTCTGAAGATATCATTACCGAAGTTGATTTTTTTTTTTTTTTTTCGTATAAAACTTGAATTAAAAGATCACCACGATGGTATATGTGAGTAGATCATACTGGAAAAATTTCAGTATGGGAAGTTTTTGATGCTGAAAATACTGGAAGATTCGGTGATCAAATGCCACATCCTCTTCTTGCGTTTTTCTTCGCCCAATTTGAATATTTTTGTCACGATGCATTGGTTTTCATTCTTTGACCTCTGTAAATAAATATGAGTTATTTTAAGATAACCATTGAAAAACACTTAATTTTACTCCAAATTAAATTCGTATATTCGATTATTGATTCAATGGTAACATTGGTAGATTCAATACCGTCGACCGATTTATAAAAAGAAAGCTTATTTTTAGTAATCGATGAGAAGAATCCGAGCAGAGAGGGGAAAAAAGTAAAAATAATCAAACCAGTAGCATTTATAACCTTTGTTTGTTGTCGAATTGTACCTCGATCGTAACACGTTTTCACACTTTTATAAACAAAATATGTAGGTACTGCACTTACATAAGTATATCTTGTGTACGTGTTTATGTGGAGGAAAAAAAATTGGTAAGTTCATAATGAGAAATTCTTTGAGAGAGGTAATTATTCTCGGCTTTAGAGAGGTTGTAAAATTTAATAATAGTACGTGATGTTTACGGCGTAATGTGGAATAAATTTTTTCCCTTTCGATATTGTACATATAATTTTTATCGCGATTAATAATGGCGGCGTTGTAAATTGGCGATTATGATTTCCATCGCGTATACGGCTATCGGAGTGAAAATTTTCAATTTTAATTAGATTTTGTTATTGACGTAACGATAAAAATAAATGCAAACGTGCGACAAGTTAACGAAATTAGGATGTTTGAGGTGTACGTGATATGTGTTCTGTGCGGGTATGATTCCTTTGCTTTCACATATTCGATTAACCAAGAAGCTCGGCTATGAACCGAACTACGTGATAGGTAATTGATTTACAGCTGCGAAGCGAGTTCAAGTACTAAATTGTTCCAATTTTGGAAAAACCTTGATTTTGGAAATGTTCAGACTATGCAAACTGCTGGCAAGGCTACTACTTGTACAATTGTACATACAATATGTTTACACAAGTGTTGTAAAAAAAAAAGATAACAATGGATATAATTCTGGATCAAGTTACTGTGTGTGTGTATACTGAGATAAGAAACCATCGTGATATTTCACGTCCATTTAGATCAAAAAGGTCCGATATGATTGACGTAAAAGAAAATTTTGATAAATTTTAATCGATCCGTAAAATTATTGTACCCTTTTTTTTAACGAGTTCCGCGTAAAAGTATTCAATACAATGCTTGAAAATATCAATACTAAGAAAAATTAATTTCTTCTTGTTTCAGGTTCAATTTTTTTGAGAGGAGAAATGTACGCGAGACGTGGTGGTCGGAAACAGCTAAGCTGGCGCGAGATCAAAGGTCGTAAAATTTTTTGAACTTGTGACCGACAGTGGAGACGATTTGGCTGATGTAACAGTACACCGACAGCACGTAAGCGATAATTTTTTTCCCATTTCTAATAATTCTGTTTACTTTATCAATCGATTGTCTGTTATCTCAACGTGGGATGATGTAATCGAGTTGACGAACAGCCAAAGTGGCGCGGAATGAAACATGGTGAAAATTTTCACATCCCGTGATTCGCGTAATTTCGACGAATTGATGAGTGCGATGAGAGTCAAGGAGTTGAATTTTAACAGTTTTATGAAAAGATTACCTGTGTGGGAGTATGAGACTGTTGAATATCTAATGATCGTATTTAAAAGTGGAAAATGGAAATTTTGATGGTGATTTGATTTTGTGAATCCCAAGTCCGAATTTTTTGAAATCAAATAGACTGATTAATGCATTCAAAATCAGTTTTTGTCTTGGAAAATAATTTTCTTCAATATAAATTTGACAATAATCTTCACATGAGTTTGGGAGACAAAAAGTGATCGGTGCAAGGGGCAAGATGGTCCCTCGTGCGGTTCTTTCAGGTCGTGTTTTTCCAGTAGGTCTGCGAGACCATATGAGAAAGGGCAAATCTAGACTTAAAAATGAACGCGTAAAAATTATATTTCTTCAACTCAGCCCTCTTCTCATCTCATTCGAAAAATAATTTCTCAACTTCTGAACATCTATTTACTTCCCTCAAAACCTCGAGTTGATTTAGGAATTTTTCTTTGACAGCCAATTCACAAAAAAAAATTCTTATTTTGATCAGAATTTTAATTTTGCTAGGAAAAAACGATTTAAGAAGTTGCTTGCTCGTTTGTAGACATTTTGAAAAATATTGATCATGTTTACTAGAAATTTTTTCAGAAATTTGAAAAAATTAAGTTGAAAGTCGTATTGTGCCTCCCAACTGTCACAAAGGTCCAGTTACCTCAAAATTTTTAGGTATTTTGATTTCTGTTTTACAAATTTTCTGAGTTAGAATTTTTCTGAAGTATTTGGTAGCATGATACAGATTTTCATATTATTTTTTTAACGTTTCCTATGAAACTTTTATTTAAAATTTGAAATTGAAAACAGAAAAATTCACATTTTTGAAGTCGGAGGAAAATTTTGGTGAACTTGGGATTATGTTGTAGTCTTCATTATGCAGTATAATTTTTTTTTAAAAGTTCAGATCGGAAATAGATGAAAAAATTTCATCAAAATTGAAAAAAATTAAGATCATGTTTAGGATACTTGGAGGGAAGTTCCATTCTTCAAACTACGTAGTTCTTTATTTCATTACTTACCTTTTTTTTTTTTTGAAAATTTTTTTATGAGAATAAAAAAATGCTTTCTATTTTTCTTAATCATGATGATCAAAACGGGCTGTGGCGGGGGGGGGGGAATTAGCCTTCGCTGTGAATTTTATTTTAGAATCGTCTCTGCGTGGTCGTGAATGTAATGAATATTGGCGATAATTATGTTTCGGTGGAATTAATTTTAAATAATTTTCATACCTAGGAAGTGATAAGTATACATTTTAATTAAACCATTAATAGATTTTTATGGCAATGAACTTTATGAACGTGATGAGTAATGAAAACGTGTATCAGATGTGCATGACTCTGTTCGATCTGAATTTTTCGAACATGTGATTTCTAGGTGTCGGTCAGTTATGAAAGTCGTGGAAAATCATCTTGATTTTAATAGGGGAGGTTGCGATTTTTTTTTAGATTAGAGAAGTACGAAAAATTTCGTAATGATAATCATTTTTTAGAATTTAAAATTCAACTAATTTATTAAAAGAAAATGATTAAATCTTTCTTTAAAAAAAAAAATTCAAAAAAAAAATAGGAAGTTGATTGAATTTTTGGAAAAACGTTCGAATATTAGAATTTTTAGCTAAAAAACATGTTCTCATTTTTTTTTTTTTTTCATTTTTGAGGCAATTTTTACCCTTTTTCATCGTTTTGAGGGGTAAGGGAAGCACTGAGGAACGCTGAATTTAGGTGCTCTGTTTAAATAATTCCATCCATATGTACCTGAGGTGGAGCAGAGGTGAACTTTATGTACGTTATAGTCTAAGTTCACCACAGTACGAGCGACGATATAGTCATGCATATCGCCAGAAGCTGATAGTCTTATACGTGATTGGATTATAGAAAGGTGAACTATCATATACAATGGCCTTTGTCTTGCCTGCATAAACCGGTTTCTCACACACGTGTTCAAAACAGCACCGACTTCGACTAGGAAACTGGCATAGACACGAATTATGTTTATGGCGAGTTAGGCTAGGAGAGTACTTTAAAACCTATGCTGTGGTACTCTTGGTCTTGATCATTGGTACTTGTATCTTCTTGTGGTCGAACGTTGTACATATACGAATGCGAAAACCTATACCTAATGGACCAGCTCGAATACGATTCGCGGTCTTGAGATGAGATGAGATGGTTACGACTTAAGAGTACAATAAAGTGTGGTAGCAATTCAGCGAAATGTTCGAGTCGCTGGTGCTTGAGAGAAAGGTATAAATATGACAGTATAAGCGAAGCGGTAGCAGACTTTGCGGTTTTTGAGGTTTAATTTTTACACGCTGTGATGCAACGGGCTCTTTATGTCGCTCTATCTTTTTGATGATTTACTCAATTTGAATTTGTAATCGAAATGAAATGTTTCGATAAAGATAAGGTTTTGATTTGCCAAATTCAGCGAGTAATGAAAGTTATATTTTTCGAAATCTCGGTTTACGAGTATGAGAATTCGATTAAACTTGGAGATTTAAATTTGTACTCTTTAAATAGTGAAAAATTGACAATCTTTTTTTTTCTTTTTTTTTTTTGGAATGACGCCTTTTCGCAGCAACTTTTAACCCCATTTGAAAACGAAAAAAATGGCTGAGATCTCTGAGGAAACACATTTCTAAATGTTGAATTTAATTTATTCCTCATTTTATACGTTTGAAATATAAGCTCGAAAAACAACGACGACATCAGATGAGAGACGCGTATACGAAAATTTGTTGTCTGATTCAATTGGATGGCTGCGAATAAACCGTACATAAGGTATAAAAGAAGTTGGCGTATTAAAAAGTTTTTCTTTTACCTAGATAAGTATAATAGGAATTTTAATTTCGCTGCGAACTTCAAGTTTGTTGAAATGTTTGTTCGAATTACCAACATGAGCGATGAGAAAGTAAAAACGTAAAAATTAAACAATTTACCGCCAAACTTTTTTCGCAAAGTTAGCTACATTAAGGTGTTTTTTTCGACGTCGTGTTTGCCTCTTCGGAGAGTTCGAGAGAAAGAAAAAACGAACGACGAAGAATAAAGCTAATGTTGGTTATACGATGACGAATTGGCGAGGTAGATGGGTAAATTGAATCGGAGCCGGGAAAGTCGATTTTTCTCGTGGGTTAGCGTGTGGGAAAAGTACAGAAATGGTAAAATTTACATATGTCCCTTTTCAACATTTTTTTCATTACCTACTTACCTTGAAAATGAAATTTTAAATTTCAATTTTCTCAAATTATTATTTTTCATGATTTTTATTGGGTTTGATGAAATATTTGGTGTCAAAATTATGCAAAAATTCTTCGTTTGGAGATTTCTACCTAATTCTTTACTCCTGATACTCAATTATTGTTGTAAAATTTCTTACCCTTGAAATTTTCAAATAAATTTACGATGACTTTTCACAATTATTGGGAAAAAAAAACTATTGATAATCATTTTTGATGTGTCATTTTCCAAAACTTATTTGAGTAATATATTTTTGATTTTCTTTTTGAAATTTTGAATAGAATTTATTGTTGGTAAAAAATTGAGTTTTCAAATTTTCGTTCAATTTTTAAACATTTTTATAGAGTATTTTGGAACCGGGTCAAGGGAGGAGGCCCTTTGGCTTCTCTCTTCTCTTCAATTATGTTAAGATTGTATTTAAATAAGTATAGAAGGTTGGTTTAAAATTTCTCGAAAATGTTCTCTTAATTTTTGTAGGAAATGAAAAAAAAAAAAAAAAAAAAACATTGGAAAAATTGTGCTCGAGTCAAAAAAGGTAGCAAAAATTCAATTTAGATCGAAAATTTTAGATTTTTTGGTCCCATAAAAAATCATCTTCATGCTAAAGGAAGGAATCAAATGAAATATTGAGATGAGAAAAATGACTTTTTTGTATTCTATTCAGGAAACTTTAGCTATGAATTAAATATTTCATCGAAACAAAATGTAAAAAATTGCCTCGACCGATGACTATGAAATAGGAATTTTCGAAGCGATTAAATCGAGAATCATTTTGTCATTCGTTTACACCTAATCGCCCGATGAGACGATTTTCATATCCAAAAAAACAGAATATTATATATCGAGTCGAACGAGCCAAGGAATGAAAAAAAATTTCAATAAATGGAGAAATTTTTTCGTAATAGCTTTTATCGCACCGTAAACACAAGTTGTCGCATGTACATGGGCAATTAACCGAGCAGGCGTTTAATTTTTCGAGTAATTTTTGATACATTAACGCGAGCATTAGAACTGTGTCATGTCGCAGTCGTGAGCGATCGTCGTTAAAATGAAAATGCTGCTTTTTTCAGCTTTAAATTCATCGTGTAATGAAATAAACCGCACCGGAAGATGATAGGGGGCGAAGTAAGGGACGGCAACGAGCAGGCGAATGTAATTTTATCGTATTACGAAAGGAACGAAAAAAATGCACGGGTTTTCATTCCGCTCGCTCTAAAAATGTGTAAAACGACTCGACGACGTATGTTGGTACGCCGGTGCGGTGGTTTTTTTCCAACTTAACGAGCAATCAAATTAAAACCAAAAGTTCAAGTGGAGCTGGAACGAAATAAATTACGGTGACAAATTTACTAAAGGGGGTTAAAAGGATCAACGCGTATACGTTGCGAAAAACAAAAAAAAAGAAGAAAAGATTTGACGGAAACATACGCTGTCGTCGAGAGAGGAAAAAAATGAATACGAAAAGTAGACGATGTGTTGAGAACTTACGACTGGAAAGCGAAGCAGGAGTTAGGTACTCGAGAAAATTTTCCGCCGTATGAAAGTGCTTATTTTGCATAAGAACAGTCTCACGGAGCCGACGTTGCTTCGATTAAGTGTTCTACATTTTCTTCGCTGCGTTGGCGTTGGTTGGCGCGAGCTGTACGGTTTGTCGATGTGTGGAAAATACGCGCGACGCGACGTAATACGACCAACTTATCGGAAATGTGCATGAATAAGGGGCTTAAGAGGGAAAAACCCATTGGTCATTCAAATTCGATGTTTTGAGCTACCGAATTCGAAATGTGCACTAATGCATGAATTATCCGATTTACACGAGTACAAGTTGAGCTGTGAAATGGCATATTAATGCTCCTTTTTTCCTACGTCCCTCTAAATAAGTGTAAATCCGATCAGGGTGTTTTTTTTCTTCATGTGAAATGAATGATTAAAAGAGAAAATGTATTGGAAAATGGAGAAAGAGAACGAGCGAAGTAAGTTGATCGAATCAAAATTTGAGAAATTTCGTTTCGAGTTGATAGTGACATGAATCAAAGCATTTTCAAAGATTTTTGGTTGATGAAAATGTATGAACGGCTGAAACCCTTCCTCCCTGCCCCTTTCCACCCAAGGTTTAACTATAAAAAGCATATTTTGTAGTTTTTCCATGCACTAATTCAATGTGCTTTTGGGATTTCAGACTCAATATACGTACAGCAGTTCTGGAGCAACTGGTACACTGGCCCAACGGGGATTTGTTATTGTTTTATACTCTCTACTCCTCTGTGGGAATAGGGAGGTAAGATGTAAAATATCCCATAAAAGTATACTCTCGGCTCGCTGAATGAGTACCCAATATGGGAACGTGAGCTGGGGAGGTAAGATGTTCCTATGGATAAGATTGTTCGTACTCGAACGATAATAAAAGAATGGCCACTGGAATTATCAGAATTGATATCTCCCTAACCCCCCCCCCCCTCCTCAACCATGGAAAAAGTTCTATTTTCAAAATAAAATGTCCATAACGGGAATTTTTTTGAACAAAGTCACGAGTTTGTCGTTTTCATTTTCAATTTTTTTTTTCCAAGTCAAACCGTAATTAAATTGAATGTTGACCAAAAATGGTCTGCAATGAATCGTACAATTTTTCCATAAATAAAGACCATTTTTTTCAAAAATTTCCCCTCACATACTTATTCTTGGACTAAAAGTGAAATGTTGCCATGGAGTGGAGGATGAAGGAGCTGTTTTTTCTCCTTCATTCTGTTCAACCCTGTCTTCTGTTCCTTAAAAATACCTATTTTGAATGAATGCCCTTTCTCCTTTGGGATTTTTCAAAACTTTTTCATCTTCCAAGAGGAAAGGGGGAGGGGATTGATCGATTTTTACAAAATTTAACGAAGGAATGCACATATTATGAAGAAGACGATTTTTCATTTATTTGCTTCCCTCAATTTACAAGGAGGAAAGAAAGAAGGGAAGAGGTACCTAATCAATTTTTCAAGAAATAGAAAATTCGTTTATTTGTGAAAAATTTCAACGAAAATGAGTGTTTTTGTTTGTTATCCAAAATAACCACCAGAAAAAGCGATTTTTATAATCTATTCTCTTATTTTTCTGGAAAGTGAGAGAGAGAGTATGTGTTTTACATTTTTTAGAAAATGAAAAAAAAATTCTCAGGAGTATTTGAATAAAAATTTATGTATTGTATTTTGGGATATCTTATTCAAAACAACTGGCAGAAAACAATTTAGTTGTCTGATTTTTTATTTTTATAATTTTCTGGAAGGTGCTGTTTCAATTTATTGTAATGAATTGGCAGAATTTGAGTGAAAATAATTTTTTACTCTATTATTTTTCATTTGAAAAGGACGGGAAAAGAAAGGATCGGGTACAATGTGATGGATGCTGGATATATTGAAATTGCTCTTGTACTCTTTCCGATGAATCATGATTTTCTGTACAACATTTTTTTTTCTTGTATAATTTCCGAGTTTTCTTTTCGACGGTATGATTATGCAACTTCACAAATCCTATTAATTTCCTTCAAAGGAGACAATTTTCTGTCGTGTCTATCGGTGTCATTAATGAAAAACAGAAAAATTTGAAGCTGAATTTAGAAATGAAACAAATTCCATCGAATAAAAGTCTCTAATTCAGATTTAAAAAATTTTTGTTGATAAAATAAAAACAGCTTTCATTTTGAAAACTCATTTTAGATTGTAGAAAAAGAAAAAAGAAACAAAATATCAGTGTAACAGCTTTTATTCGTTCTTTTGAAGATGAATTATTTCATTTCAAGCTATCAATTTCGTTTTTCTCAGAACTAGTAAATTTTTGACCTTATTGGGGGGGGGGGCGACCTGCTGGACCCTTCTGGCTACTCCACTGCCTTCAATTCAGGTTGTCTACTGCCAAGAAAACAAGATTTGGAGGAAAAATGTAACTGCAGTTACATTTTTCCAAAACTGGGGGGCACATTTTTATGAAATTACAAATTAGCTTTAAAGGTTTTTCTAAAATTCTATCTGTTGATTTTTAAAATTTTTTGAAATTTTTTATGAAACGAGTATGCAGAAAGAGTGACCGAGGGGGGGATGCTGAAAATCTGGAGCCAGAAAAATTGTAAAAAAAAGTCAAGAAAACCCAGTATATCCATTTTTCAGATCTATCAGTAGACACCTTGAAGTGGAGAAAATCAGAAAATATTCATTCCTATAGTAAAGGTCAAAAGGTCGAAGATACATACATTCATTCATTTCAATGATTTCTTCGCTTGAAACGATTTTTACGAAATTTTCATTTCACTTATTCAATAAGCTCTTTTCAAGAATCGCAAAAGTTTTTCAATTTTTGGAAAATTTTACATACTTTCATCATTTATTTTGCTAATGAAGCCATTTCCATCCATCGAAAAAGAATTCGTTTCTCAAAAACCGTACGTCTTGCCTGGCGGGCACCTCATCGTAGGCACAATTTCTACACTCACCACATATAATATTTATAGTCTCCACAGTTTGTATATTTTTATGTAGGTCAATGGAAAATTTATCGAATTAATTTCGGCGGCGACAGTTGGAGAAATGATACGGTCGTTGCGGTTCATTCTCTCGAATACTCCACACCTTTCTCCCGGTCGTCTTTATCGACTCCTATTTTTTTTTCGGATCGCGTGTAATTGCTACGCGAGCTCGCTGTCACTGCCTATGCCGATTCCCTATTCTGCGGTTACTGCGGCGTTGCGGAGTCTGCAGACGAGCCGAATGGTATACCTACGCAGAAAATGTGAAAATTATACGCGCTTTTATCTCAGTCGATTTTCTCACCTGGTTTCGCATTGTTTATCGCTTAGATGCTAATAAATATAGTCTATAAATGGCGAAAATATTCGACGATTCGATGGTAATAAGCATTTCCCACTGGTCGTTGGCTGGGTACTCGGTTGTAATCCTAGAACGACCTCGAAACCCTCAACAATAGATACATTTATCGAAAGAGGAAGCGGAGAAGGGGAGGGGTTCATCGAAAAACCAAGAGCTTTTTGGAATTCTACTTCTAGTCGATTTTTTTTGCCAATTTTTATCGATACACATTTTTAGACGAAGAAATGAGAAAATATTCTACGATCGACAGACTTCACCGGGGTCTCGCACACCCATCGCCAACGCCCAAATACGAAACGAAAGGATTTACTGAAAAAGAGCATCTTTCAATACGACTCTGCGAGATACGAAGATATTTGCTTATAATAAAATCGTATAGCTTATATTTCTTCGGACATATCAATTGAGCGTATTTTTAGGACAGGCGTCCATTTATCACGCAGTTCTCCGGACGGGTATTCTTTTGGCGAATACTTCGGCACGGTACGATAATCCTCTGCCAATACCCTTTTTTTTCTTCTTTCAATCCTTTCATTGACACGTACCCTATCAGCTGCTCGTTCGGTGTTCCTCGAAAGAAATATTATTCGGTGGACGGTCGAAGCGTCAATTTTTTTCGCCGTCCAATTTTCGGGCCATCTAATTGACCGAGCGTTTAAATTTATCAGACAGCTTGACCCGTAAAACGGGATGAATTTTGCGGGAGTATTTCTTCTTTTACGAGCATTTTCGCGGATTCCATTTCCGCAGTGGCGGCCGCAACAACGATGTGCCATCCAGTGGCGATGTTATTCTGTATAATATATACGAGAAGCCGGGTTATTTATTTATTTTTTTTACGAGCGTTTTATTGCGTTCGGTTTTTTTAATGGCTGGATACATTGTGACGGTGCTGTGGTAGCGTTCGAGAGAAGACAATCATTTCGGCAGATTTATTACCTAAAGACGGCCGCATCGCCGCTGGCGACCCATAGCCTTAGGATTTGTAGTTTTTACCATTTAAAGGGTTTATGTTGGTGCTCGGGGCTAAACTACACGTCGACCAAATTGAAAATTACTCTTCTACAATGCACCATAACTCCTTACAAACTCAAGGCCGCCATACCACCTCTACCCGCCGACATTTCCATACAATATTATTTAATAGCCATAGAGAAAGATCCAAACTGGAGAGCTACGTAAGCAAATCAGATAAAGAGTATGGTATATTCGGAAACACCACTACCAGGCAAACGAATAGAAAAACTCGTACCAAGAGGTGCTATACATATCACATTAACGAAGGACGAATGAAAGATGACTGAAATCACCTTGAGAACCGAAGAGAAAGACGCAGACACGGAGGAAGAACGCGTACTCGTACCCACACATAGACACGAAATCGTGGTAATCACAAACGGTACTTTCTTTGAAGTCGGCTAATTACCTGTGAGCCGGTGACGGGGAAGAGGGTGAGTGGATTCGAGGAAGGTACCTACCTACAACCACTATATCGGCGAGAAAAATTCCCCGAAATAATGTTTATAATCATACCATACGATGACGATTATTCGCGAGATGGAAAAACGGGTAATTTTTCGCCATTATACTCGCACTCTGATTGTGCCTACGAGAACTTCGCCTGATGTAAGCGATTTGCGGTGATTTTATATGCTGTCTATCGGGTATGAAAATCGTGAAAAACATGAAAATAGCATGCATTTTGTTCATTTTCCACAAAAAGCATGAAACATTTTTCTTTCAATTTTTAAATTGAAGAATTACTTTTAAATCATTTTTCAACTTACTTAATTTTTTTGTTAAAAAATTTTTTGCATTCGTTTCTCTCGGGCAGGGCTTAAACATTAATTCGGATTTGAATTTAAAAGACCAAAATTCGAATCAAATGGTCAAAAGAAATGAACCAAAAAAAACGATGCCTCAGATTCAAATAAGAAAGACCAAAATTGAAATAAAAATAAACTTATGGCAAATGATGTCAAAATATTGAAATATTTACGGTAATTTACCGTAATTACGGAAATATTTACGGTAATTTACCGTAATTACGGAAATATTTACGATAATTTACCGTAATTACGGAAATATTTACGGTAATTTACCGTAATTACGGAAATATTTACGGTAATTTACCGTAATTACCGAAATATTTACGGTAATTTACCGTAATTACCGAAATTTTTAGGGTCATTTACCGTAATTACCGAAATACTTACGGTCACTTACCGCAATACAGTAATTTACCGTAATTACGGAAATATTTACGGTAATTGCCGAAATATGTAGTCACGGTAATTTACCGTAAGTACCGAAATATTTATGGTAATTTACCGTAATTGCTGAAATATTTACGGTAACTAACCTTAATTACTAAAATATTTGCGGTAATTTATGGTAATGATTCATTTTCCGTAATTATCGAAATATTTACTATAATTTACATTAATTACTGGAATATTTACAGTAATAATTAGAATATTTACGATAATTTACCATGATTACTGAATTTTTTTCTCTATGTGCAATAATTTGCCGTAATAATTAAAATATTTAGGATAATTCACAGTAATGATTAAAATGTTTACGGTAATTTATCATGTTAATTAGAATATTTTCGATAATGTACTATAGTAACTGAAATATTTACGATAATTACTGAAATTTTTACGGTAATTACTGAAATATTTATGGTGATTACTGGAATATTCACGGTAATAGCTAATAATCGAAATAGGTATTTACGGTAATTGCTGAAATATTCAAGGTAATTTACCGTAATTATCAAAAATTTTACTATAACATGTTGTCTACCGAGCGGACCGAGCCTGAAAATCATGGAAAACATGAAAATCGCATGAATTTTCATTTTCTCAGTCCAGTAGAGTACACTTCAAGTTTTACGATTATTTGTCGAGAACATGTTGGTATCGGTTTTTTTGTCCAGTTCTAAATTGTAGGTAATTTTATGTACATCTTTCTGAAGGATTTTGTAAGAGTACTTTTTTTTCAAATGGATCTAGGAATCTGCGATTTAAAATATAGGGAACCGCAGCGTGACGTCACAGTTTTATTTGTGTGTGTTAACAACGATATTGTGTGCGTAAATACACAAACTCGTTTGGTCCAAACCGAAAACGTCGTCCCATTTAATCGCATGTAAAATTGCGAGTTTTCAATTTCAAATTTCTTTGCATTCAACACAGCGATTTTATTGAAACAAAAAAGATTTTAAAGGAGGACGATTCTTCTTCAACATATCTAAGTTTCAAAAAAAATCGCTGAGTTTAATACGAAGAAAAATTAATTTGAAAACTCACGATTTTACATGTATTTAAATGGGACGACACTTTCGGTTTGGACCAAATGAGATTGTTTACTTACGCACACAACTTTAGGCTGCGGTTCCCTATACCTTTGAAAGTACTAGGTTGTAGAGGCCATTTTGAAGCTCGAAGGATGGGGAGCAGGTTTTAAAAATATTTTTTTGATTGAAGGGAAATCAATCAAAATCATCGTAAAAATTGATTATTTTATCTGAAATTATCAATTGAGTCACCAGTTCGAAAATTTTCCCACACGAACCTAATTCTCCGGCTGAGAATCAATTTTGCCATGGAAGAAGGCAATGATGTCCATCCACGTTCCACCTTCCTCCGCCTGGCCGACTCATTCTGTCCAACTCTGAAAGTTTGGCTGAATTTAGCAAAAAAGTGCTATTTTCTCTCAAAAACTACTTCCATATTCGTATAACTCGCGAATAGCTTTCGATGATACGAGCTCATCGAGTACGTTACTCTCGAAAAGATAAATTACCTCCTACGCTAACATTCTGTAATCTGTATTGTTTCAATTAGCAGATAAAACCTATCGAGACGTGATTAGATGCGGCAAGGTGGCAGGTATGCGTGTTTTCATACATCGAGTACATTTGTCGGTATCGTAAATGGGAAACGAAAAATCGTACGAAATGAACAACTCGCAAAGCACACGAGTCTCACAATAGGAACCGCGTCGCTGGCGCGATTTCCAATATGACATTGTATACGGCAAACAATCTGTCGTAAATATTACGAGTCTCGTGTCATATCGCGATAAAAAAAACTTTTTTTGTGAAGCGAACAAAAAAAAAATGTCAGGGAAAAACACATCGGTGTATTTTTATCTACTCGCGATGTACTGCTGGCTAGCTGTGATTTCTTCGGTGTAATATTGTTATCTGTGCTGGCTGTATGGGTATTTTTTACTCGCACGAGTGTGTAAATTAACTTCCTCCACGACTTTATAAGAAACAAAGGCGAAAAAATGACTCATTCGACGGTCAGAAATGGAAAAAATACGTATGCGTTGTAGTGGGTTTGGGTGGAAACGAAGGGAAGTAGAACAGATCGCGTCGTATGGGGCAATATTGGTGTTGGTTTTGAAAACCGATCTTTTCAAGTTTACAAACATTATTAACCACGTATTGAACGATTCGACGGTTCTGGAACTCGCAGAGAAATTCTATTTTTAACGTCTACGGTTTCTGGAGAGAGCACGTAGTCGATAAAGGAACCTTTCTGTGCCATAGTTCGATGCACTTTGAAAAGGATCCCCCAAAGGTCTTAGACATCTTTATCTATAGAATCGCTGCCAGTGCTGTTTTCGTCGACCCCGCAGGTAGTAGGTAGAAAGGTACCTGTGCACTGGCAACTCGTAGCACTGTCGCACCTGTGGTAACCGATATTGCATTGTTTGCGGACCTGAAAATATAGAAAATACCGTCGCAAGGTGCTTTATTGTTGGGCGAACGAGGAATTCCTGCCACAGAAACCCGTCTGAGAAGCATCGAGGGTACTCTACCCTAATAAGAATATCATCCCTGGGTACGAACTACGAACCGAGTAGAGAGAGAGAAAAAACACCAAAGAACTACGTATCTGTACCTTCTTCGAAGATTAACCGAGAATAGTCATATTCACGTAATCTATTGTATCGCTGCTACACCTGTCCCTCATCCCTGTCCCCTATCCGTGTCCTCAACATTATATACGGTGAATTTCTATTATTATTATAATTCCATCCAGCGACCATTAAACGATCGCTATTAATAATGATAATTGGATACGCTGTAAACCTGCTCGCCACCGAACCCTTCTGCGGTGCTGAAATTTGAGCCGGATGATCGGGAAAATCCTACACACAATTAGTAATTTATTATTCGTCGACTTTTTTTTTGGGTTCTTTTTTTCGAACGATTATAATCGGGTTGGGAGACGCGTGTGTGTGTGTAAATGTGCAATTATCAACTGTTTAACGTACTATACGTTACGTTTACGGTTAATTTTTTTTTCATCTTTCTTTATAACGTCATCGTATCGCTAATAACAGCTTGTAATTATATACGAATGAGCGAATCTGACGTGAAAATTCAACCTCGCCGTGTTATGCGGTAATAAAACAAATAAGTACGAGTTTCCGATCTTATCGAATTTTTTTATTCCGTTTTTCGAGCCAAATTATTCGAAGGATGACCGGCTCTCGACGTGTACTATGAAATTTTATGAAAAAATTGGCCCATCGTTAATTTGAAATTCGAACGTGCTGGTTAAATTGATGGTAGCTGCGGTGATTTTCTGTGTAATGCTTTCGTGGTTCTCAAGCCTCCAATTTTCGTTCATCAAATGATAATTATTTCGAAAATGATTTTAGTCATTTGCGAAGTTTTCCTCCTCCTCCTCCTCCTCCTCCTCCTCCTCCCCCCCTCCAAGAAAATAAATGAAGAGCTGATTTTCAAAAATGAAAAAAAATATCTCGAATCTAGAGGTGTATCGATCAAATTTTTTGCCAAAGAAAAGTTTATTTCTTGAACGTATTTGGGAAGTGGGGGGAGTGAGAATTGAAGTCTTAGGTGAAATTTTGAGTGAAAATCGCTTTGAATTTCTTAAATAATTTTTTAATCTTGAGAAAACATGAAGCGGAAATTTTTTTTAAAGAATTCAGAAATGAGAAACGTCTGAAAAACCTTTTTTAAATTTTTTGAAAAATTGTACAGAAGGAGATGGAAAATGTAGCGTTGAAAAAATTAAATCAAGAAATTTTTGAAAAAATTTAAGCTCAGAATTCAGAAATATTAAATATAATAAATAATTTTATGGCGCTTTGATTTCTTGAATTTTTTTTTCACTTTGTTTTTAAAAATTTTTCCAATTAACATTTTCTGAAACTTTTTCTTACTTGATTTTTTTTTAAATTTCACTTCTTGTTTTTCATTATATTATTTTGTACTGATAGTCAGTAAATGCGTATAGTTGGAAGATTTTTTTAGAAAATTCAAAAAATTCACTGCTGTAAAAATTTTAAAATGAAATCTACTTAATTTTTAAGAAAGTTGAATTTGAAATTTTTGGGTTAAAAAAATGGGTGTGAAATTCGAATATCAATTAATTTTTTGATTTGACTCCCTTTCTTATACTCCAACCGACCCCTCCCCCCCCGACTAAATCGTACATATCTGTCGGTTAAAGCTAGTGGAAGGAGGTCAAATCAAAAAGTAAGTCGATATTTGAATTCTACGCCCTCAACTTAGTACCTAACAATTGATATGTCACTCGCCATTTTAATTTTTTAAAATACTTTTCTTCAAAATTGGGGGCTAGGGAAGCACTGAAGGGTCAAATCAGAAAAATAAGGAAATATTTGAACTCAGTGCCCCCAAATATCTCACGAACGACAGGTCACACGTTATTTATCATTTTTTCAAATTTTGGCCCTATTTAGGGAGCTAGTTGGAGGGTTCAGAGGAGTCGAATGAAATAATCCAAGTACATATTCGAAATCAGTGCCTTCGAATTAGTAGAAATCAATGTGTTACTTTCCTTTTTCGATTTTTTTGAATTTTGGCCAAAATTGTGAACCCCTGTATCTTCAGAGGTTTAGAGATCCCATCTTGAAAATTTGTTGGTTGAAAAATAGATAATAGGTGCTATCAGATTCTACGAACTTCTACATGTTTCAAAATCTTCAATTTTTTGGAATTTCTGAAACATAATTTGATTCTTGAATTTCGATATCATTTTCAACAAATCAGCATACTTTTTTCTCTAATTGTCAGTAAGTATTATTAAAATTTAAATGTAATTTACTTATCTATTTTATTTTTATTGAAAAAAAAAAAAAAAAAAATACTTAATAACAAATGTTATTTGAATATAATTGGTCAGGCCAAGTTTGTAAGGGACTGACCCACCATTGTCTTCGCCACTGTTTGGATTGTAAATTCTTCGAATAATGGTCAAGTTAAGGTTTATGCGATGAAACCCCTCCTTTATAATCATGCGACATAAAAAATTCATTAAATTTTTCTTTTCAAAACTTTCCTACGTGTATCTCTAACCCAAAAATAAGTGATCTACATGGCTGCTCTTTAATAATTTCGATCATTACGCAACAATGTTTTGGAAAACCTTCCGATATCATACAATACGATGTGTTGATGTTGAAACAAGGAAACAAAAATATTTTCGTTGCGAAAATTTGTTTATTTTCGAAATATAATAAGAAATGTAATTTATGCATTTGTTGTCGTATACGACTACCGTATAGCTCGCGTGCCTGCTGAAAATTATCAAAGTATGAAAGAATGAAAAAAAAAGAACGTTCTCGACTCGTTCGTTGTAGTGAGTCACCGGCATTCGATTTATGACCGTTTCATAAATGCGTAGAATTTCGTAGCAGTGAAAAATTTCTCGCCCAAAAGCTCGTGTTTTTCGATATTACGAAAGGGGTTCAAAAAGGGGAGTGGCTTGTGACTGAGGTGGTGTTTCGAATTAGGTGTAAAGGTTTATTTTGGATGAGGTCGCTAGAAAATTGTTGTGGCAATTTTATTCCAATTATTTTTATGGGTTTTTGGAGAAATTTTTTGGTCTACACCACTTTTAATGTGTTTTCAAGTTTTTATTCCTGTAGGTGATGAATCTTTTCAATCGATGAAGAAAGCAGAGGTAGAGAAGGATTAGCTGAATTATCTGTAATAATGATTCAAAATTCATGAAAAAATTTAAAATATTCCTTCAAATTTTAAAAAGCATGATATTGGTTCAGCAAAAGAGTTAGGTACTGAAGTCGTAGTTTCAAGTGATGTCAGGCAATGGTAATCTATGGATATTTCATTTTTAATGTAATTTTAAAAGAAATTTTCTTTGTGGTTTTGAAATAATTTTTACACCCAAAGACAGTAATTTAGCTTAATTTATGGTGTTTTTTTTTTTTTTTTTTTGGTTTGCTACAAAAAAAATTAAGACTGATAACCCTGAAGCTTTAATTTTTTTTAAGACTCTGAAAATTTTGTTTTTTATTAAATTTTTCCATGACACTGAAAAATGTCTTTGTTTTAAAAACAGTATTTCATTCTGTGAAATATCAAATTACTGCCAGGACAGTTTTTGAATTTTCAAAAGTCTGTTTTGGAAGGAGCATGATAAACATTTGGATTATCAAATTTGCTTTAGAAGGTTAAAATTACCAAAATTCTTCATGGAGTGAAGGTGTGGAATTAAGTGCCAGATTTGCCTTGAGGGGAATGGGAACAAAAATTTGAACGGTCAAATTTGGCCTGGAAGAAAGGTAAGTGCGAGATGTGAAAATTTTTTGAAATTTTCGAAATTTTGCCTTGAAAGAGGGTATGAGAAAAATTGAGAATATCAACATTCGCCTTGAAGAGAGGAGGAGGGTTTTGAGATAAATTTCAATCACCAAAATTTCGCTTTGGAGGGGAAATACCTGTTGCAAAAATTTGAATTACGAAATTCACTTTGGAGGAGTGTTGAATAGAAAAAACTAAAATTGTTCAAATTCCAATCTGATGGAGGAGGGGAAGGAATCCAAAGAAATTCAAAACCTATAGAACAAAAGATGTTAGGGGAAATTTTTGACAGACAAAATTCACCCTTACCTATTTATTTTTTGTGTTGGCATATCGAGAATTGAAAATTTTGAATTATAAATATTTTGGGAAGGGAAGAGCATTGAAATGGGAGTTTTTTGGAAGCTAATTAAAAAACATTCATCTCAACGTCCAAAATGGATGCGTTCTGCTCCAAAAATCAAGTGAGAAAAAAATTGAACCAAAAAATCAAGAGAAGTAATGAAACTTTTTTATCGGTAAAAGTCCTGTATAGACTTTTTGTTAATAGAAAAAGTAGAAATTGAATCTGAACTCTTCCTCTTTCTCTCGTCTTAATTACAATTTAGGTGAATAAAACTAATAAAACTCACTAAACTTCAAATTTGACAAATCTGAGAAGCAAATCGGACGTTGATCGAGATGCAATTTTATTCTACATACATAAATGGCGTTAGCGAATTTTGAGACATACTGTCCTAATGATATAATTTTCCAAAAAACATTCAATTTTAATAACAAAATTAGGTGTACCCCTCTGTGAAAATCGTTTAAAAACGAATTTCGATTAAAACTGCAGCTGCGTCGAATGAAGCACTATTTTGCACTTTCTACTCGCAAAACCCTCAGCACGTCTCACCCTTCATCTCGTTATTAGACTGTTATATGCGTACGAATATTATACCACGCCAGCACAAAGGAATATAAATTCGACATGTGCGTCGAAAATGCTTGCCCCTTCCTCCTCGTCTTCACCGCACCGCAAAAGTTGACACGTAATGAAATTTTCTCTTCGAATACGTAAGTAAATCTGCGACGTTAAATTATTTCGGTAATGAGAGTCGAGGGTGTTAAAAGATTACACTTCACGTCAAAGGTGCCGGTGCGGTGATCGCTGCGAACGAATTGGCGCAGCCGGGAGACTGCGAATTATTACGCACAGATGAGGAAACATGAAATAATCTATGGTAATCGGATTTGTAAGAAATTCCGCAGCCAATGATACGCACTAAGTTGGTGCGAATTTTATCCGGCTACATTGTCGTGTTCAAATTTACACTACACGCGGTATCATGTATTAGGTCTCTGGTACGTGTATTATCATCAGGCGAGCCTCGCATTTGTATTACGGTGTGCCAATAAAGGCTTACAACAGTGTTCTTATATGGTAATTCGTCTTATATACCCCGAAGCTTAAAGTTAGTTTACCGCCAGAAGTGCTGGATCAGCATTTTTCAACGTCGTCTTCGGTGTCATTTGTCCGAAGTAAATCCTCAACCTTAAAATGATGGCATCTGGCTGAGCTAGCGATGTTACATTGTGCATGAGATCGCCGATAACACGCCAACTTGAGAGGATTTTTCGCAGGTTTACGCGGTAACGGTGTAATTATTTAATTAGGTATTCGTGTGGGTAATTTTTTTCATCTACGAGAGAACCGTTACGCGTGATAATTTACAACAAATTGTGTACGTGTGGGTAATTCGAATGAAATTTGTGTAATCGTATGGATGAAACATGTTTCAGCGGTTTATTCCTTCATAATGATTTTCCATGGATATCTGTGTCCATTTGAATAGCTCAGATTTTTTTTACAAAATCGACAGAAATCGAGGTCGTAAAAAGCCCGCCTTTCTCGACTCAGATCGAGTCGATTTTTAACGAAATTGTTTTTTATAAAAAATTTTCCTACTACAATTTCAGACGAAATTGTAGTAGGAAAAATTTTTATAAAAAACAATTTCGCTGAAAATCGACTCGATTCGGGTCGAGAAAGGCGGGCTTTTTACGACATAAAATCGAGACAAATCGAGGTGTCGATTTTTGTTGTAGTGGTTTCTCAGGTTCTATCCGTATCAAAATCCAGTAAGTTAACGTGAAAATACCACCTTAAGATCATCCAAAAAAAATTATCTTCGCTTCAAAATGTCTCAGTTTCATTACTCCAACTATTCATCTAAATGATCTAAAGTCTTCTCTATATTTCGCCTTGAATTCAATCAGTCTTTTATCATTCAAAACATCGCACTAAATTTAGATTCGAAATTGCCCAAAAATTTTCAAAAAAAAACATCTAACAAGGTTAATCCGGGTTCTCTGTCCTTGGGTCGGTTATCGTATTAAAAAATTTTCGCCAAATATTCGCCGATCACTGTCTAGTGTCTATCCAACTCGTACATGTATGTGTCGCAAATTCAAATAGTAACAAGAGAAGACGCACGCGCCCACATACATAACGAGATAATAATCGTCAAATACGGTGTTATATGTACGATTCTTTATCATTTACAAAGTCGAGTACTAGTACATAAATTTATAAGCCGCAATTAGAAATGTTAATGATGAAACTTCTCTTTTGATAAGTACCTGTTTACGTCATATTCTCGTTGTTTCTCAGTGATGTTTGAATTGTTTGATATCGTGGGTTATTTTTTTTGTCTTTGGTAATGTTTTTATTCTTTCTCACTCCTTTTTTTTTCTTGTTATAATTTCTACGGCTTAAGAATTGAAAAAAACCCAATCGTAATCGCGTTTGAAAAAACGATAACAGTTTACAATAATTTTTCCCCAAACGTTAGATAATGACAAGGTATATTGTCTTGAGATGTCGATAAAGGGGGAAAAAAAGGGGTACGACGGATTTGCGATTGGTGGAGAATGTAAAATCGCGTTCTGCTAGCTCGATTATTTCGCTCGAAGAATTAAAAAAAGCGAAAGTGTTTATCGAACGGAAAACTTTGACAATGGGACAAAGATTTCAAATAGCCTCGAATAATGAACTTGATTGCCCTTGCGTGATTAAATAATGTTGATTAATTCACAACGAATTCGAAACTAGTAATTTTTAATGTCATCTGACGCGTTCGATGGGTCGTGGGGCGGCCCTTTTTCTGTGTGTTTTTGCCTGATATACCCGGACGAGCGTACGAAACGTGAAAGTAATTCGTGGTTTTTATGTATGTAAGTATATAATATGGGCGGTTATAGTACGATAGTTTTATGGTATGCTGTGTACGTATAACTTTACCTATCTAACATTCTACCTTCATAGGTAGATAATGAGACATGTTATTTGTATGTAATTGACGAGGTACGAGGGGGAGGGAGATTTGGACATTGTGTTCCAAAAAAATTCAATTTAAATATGATGCTCCAGAAACAAGTGCGATTTGGACATGGTGTCCCGGAAGAATTAATTGGGACATAATGTCCTGGGAAAATCCAATTTCGACGCAGTGCCTCAGAAAAAATTCAGTTAGGACACAATGTCCCAGAAAAATTAGCTCGGATGTAGTGTCCCACAAAACATTGAATTTGAACACATGATGTCCCAGAAAAAGTAGTTAGGACATGATGTCCCAGTAAAATTCAATTTCGACGTAACCCCTCTGAAAAAAATCCAATTTGGACACAGTGCCCTAGAAAATTTTGAGTCTAAGCATGATGCTTCAGAAACAGGTGCAATTTGGACATAATATCCTAGAAAAAATCCAATCCAATGTTTCAGAAAAAATTCAGTTTGGACGGGGTGTCCCGGAAAAACAATTATAGAACATGTTCTCAAAAATACATATTTAATTTAGGCATTTCACAGTGGACCAGATTGGAATTCTAGGGTTTAAAAATTCGATTTCACTATTTCGAATTGGAACAAAACCCCAAAACTTGAAATCACGAGTAAAAAAGGACGCCGATTTCAAATTTTTCAAACATTTTTGAGCAAGCCCCAAAATAAGCCTTCAAAAGAGAAACCAAAGTCCCAAAATTTTCAAAGTTTGAATATGGGTGTTGAAATATAGGTTATTGAATGCCTAAGCCGATTACAAATTTTTCAACCATTCTTGAGATCCAAATTGAGACCACAAAAAAGGGTGGGTGGGGGGGGGGGGGGGTCAGAATGAAAATTTTTTCAAAATTTCAAGATGGGTATTGAAATATAGGTTATCGAATGGTGCTCTGAAAGAAACAAAATAATAATTTTGGACACAGTGTCCTAGAAACATTTTACCTAATTTGAAGACGGTGTCCTGAACAATTTTTAATATTTGGATATCGTACCTTAAAAAAATTCAATTTTTATTTGGACACAGTATTTCAAAAAAATGTTAGGGCCCTGGTCCAAAAAAACATCTTTCGAAATTTTCAGGTGCTAAAGTTTATTTCTTCGAATTTTGGCAAATCTTTCAAAATTCAACATGATTTTATGACATTTTTCAGCAAAATTTCAAAATCTCAGAATTTCATCAAATTTTTAAAAAACCTGAAATGTGATTAATACTCTATTTTTTACCTCTCAAATCAACTGGAACCGGTTTCAAGTCGTTTTAAAGATTGTAAAGATTTTTATAGCATTAAAAAGGTCTCATAAAAATGACCCATATGAACTTTTGCACTTATACAAACGTAGATTACTCATATTGTTGTTGGCTTTTTTGAATTTGATCATTTGAATCTCATTTTTTTCAGTAAGTTTTTCTAACTTTTGAGTCAAATTTATATTTTTTGCGTTTTTTTTAAATCTAGAAAATTAAAAATTTTCAGAACGTATTTAAGTTGTTTTCATTCAGTCGATTGGAGAGGTCAGATGTTGGGTGCTTTTACAAAGTACAAAATTTCAGCCTTTTTCCTTGATTAGATCAAATAAGGTATGTTTTTTTTTCTAATCTAGTCAAGATATATTTTTGTTCGGCTCAAAATTTTTGCTGGCTGAGATAGTTTTTTTTGTGAGTCCAAGTATTTTCGACAAATTTATTCATCCTCCCTCCTCCTTCTCCTCCTCCCCCCCCCCCCATAAAAAACAACCAAATTTGAAACTAAATTTTATGTCACCAGAAATGAAAAAAAAACCTTTTTTTTTCTTTAAAAAAATCGTTAGTTTATTTTTTTTTAATTTATCAAAATTTCGACCTTTTTTGCAATTTTTTTTTTTCAAAAATTGAGTCTATTTTTGTCTTCGTTTATAATTTCATACTTTACATCTACACAAAAACTTTGATTTTTCTTTGAAATAACTAAGGACGAACTGAAATTTTCGAAAAATCGTAAGTAATAACCCATCGAAAACAAAACAACGATTACCAAATTACCCATGAAATTTTCCAATCACACGAACGTACAAGTACAAGCACTTTTTTGCGATAAGAAATACTCGAGTATCGATAAAAATCACTCGAGCGCACTTGGGAAATTTCTTGTACGAATTTTACGAGCTAAATTTTCGCCCGAGCCCGAAACTCGAAAATTCATAGGGCGTCTTTGTGTCAGCAACGAGAACCGGAACCGGTTTTTTGAAAATTCATTCAAATTAACCATCCCGGCGTGTATTTTTTTTCGCTCCACGTTCGCTCTTAATAATAGTAATTTTAAGGCTGTTTGAACTAGTTTCGTATCCTACGTTGTATTCGATATTATAAACATTTTGCCGGTGTTTTAATCGTTAGATACGCGTGAAAGAGATTGTGTCTTTTTTTTTTGCCAACACCAGCACCCAGAGCTTTGCTTTTGCTTGTCTCATAGAGAAGAAATTAATTCGCTCTGAGTTGTCGGTATAGAAAGTAGAAAATTTTTTTCGAATAAATTTTTATATACCACAGGTGCTGATGACGATCGAGTACGTATTCATAAGCGCATATCGTATTATCTCACGACGAAGACGCGATAACAATTTAAACATGACGGTATCGTCCTATACCTACATAAACGTATTATAGCAAATAGCTATGGGTGAATTTCCCGTATATCTTACCATGTACCTCCATCCTCTGCTCGCCCTTTTCCTACACAATCCACTATAGCTGGATAGTTGTTAGGTGTAGAATATGCTCATCGAATATGCACTGGAAACATAATGACGAACCCAATACCCATTTCAGAGAAGAGAAAAAAAAACCAGCATAACATCGTACGATCATCTCGTTCGTCCTATAGCATAAAAGGTCCAAGGTCGCATTTACACCACGAAATTCCTTTTACGATCGGCTTCGGGATCCTAAACAACGTAGTATTAGAAGGGTGGAGCTGCAGCTCACGATGAATAATGATTGATAGTAGCATCTTCTCTGGGTATTAGCAGAGTTCTACTGAACAGTGCAGACCAATGATTCGAATTCGGACCCAGTAAGACGATACTTTTACACTTCGAACCCTTATATTTATTTATAATGGATGCGGTAACGATTCTTTGCAGTATTTTAGGTTTGATCCCCCCTCACCATCCTTCCATCTTTCCACCGGGTTTTCAAGAGCACTCGATTAAAATAGGTGCGTAGAGAGAAAAATACTACGAGTTTTCTCGTCGTAATTATCATTAAACATTCGTATGTAGATATATCGAACAATTTTAACTCGAAAGCCGAGATTCTTTGTTGCCAGCGTTAACGAGATAATTCGGGTCGCTTGTCCCTGACAAGGGGAACTGGTTCGTCCGGAAAAGAATACATTCTAACATAATAAACGTTTTTTTCCTCTTCTTTCTGTATCTGTCTCTCTCTCACCCACGCTCGCTCGCTCTTTTACTTCGGTGTATCTTACCTTCGTCGTTTGAAATGTTCGTATAAATATTCGAATACCACAAAAAAAAATAATAAATACTTAGCCTGATGCTAGTACTATGTAAAGAACTACCCATGGTTTCAGTTATATAAACAACCTTTAAGTTACAATT
The DNA here is from genome assembly GCA_038380155.1 of Pseudococcus jackbeardsleyi. NCBI lineage: Eukaryota > Metazoa > Arthropoda > Insecta > Hemiptera > Pseudococcidae > Pseudococcus > Pseudococcus jackbeardsleyi. The sequence continues at coordinate 3,363,205 of CM076240.1, forward strand.
TTAAGAGAGGAGAAAGGAAATGAGGAGAGGTTCGTTGGCAGGCAGTTGTGGTTTTTTCATAGTTTAGGCTTATCACGTCTAAATCGTGATTTTTGTGATTTTTTGCAGTTGGGTGATAAAAAATCTGGCTTTCAAGATTTTGAACTATTAAAAATTTCACTGCATGCGCTGAAAAAAAAATAATAAAATTTATCCAAAAAAATAATAACGTGTCCCAATGCTCAAAATAGGTAAAATTTATCATTTTTTTGAATAAAATTTATTCTTTTTGGTAAAATTTATTCATTTTTATCATTTTTTCTGATAATAAATATTATTTTTTTGAATAAATTTTATTTTTTTTTGAATAAATTTTATTATTTTTTGATTAAAATAATTTATTATTTTGGTAAAATTTATTAATTTTCTTGATAAAATCTATTATTTTTGGGGTAAAATGTATTCATTTTCGTAAATTCTGTTTTTTCCGTGTGTGTGGAGTTTGAAGAAAATGATTTTTTAATTAAAGAAATATCAGGAATAACCCATCATCCTCACCATTTGAAATGTTGAAAATTTTGAATAAAGTGAATTCAATTTTAACATGGATACCCTATGTTTTTTCTTCTTGAGTGGGGTTAGGAGAGGGAGGGGGGGTCATTCGAAAATTTTTAAGAGAAAATTTTAAAAAATTCTGTTTCATTTTAAAATTTTTAGTTTTTGTCCCTTAAAATTTAATTGGAATTTTTGATGTTTGTTAGGTCCCGTCTACATGTTTTTTAAGCCCATTCATTTCAAGCTCCTAGTGAGGGGGAAGAAAATCGCGTTGTTTTTTTTCGAAGGCCTGAATATCCTCATAAAAAATTATGCAAAACAACGTGATTACTTCTTATCACGATTATTTAGAATCAATATTTTTAATTTTGGTACATTTTAATTAAAAGGGGAGTGGGTAAATGTCTCGAAATTTGTTTCAAAATTGAAAAAAAAATTGTGTGGCAAATGATAATGTTATAATTTATTAAACATTGAGTTTGAATAACGCTTGGTTTTTGTGTGTGCGAGGGGGGGGGGTCTACTCTGCCCTTTCAGTTTGGCAAATTTCAATTTTTGATGAGTAAATTTTGAGATAAATCGACATTTTTTTTTTAAATCTACAAAATTTTTCCAAAATCAGTATTTTTTCGTAAAATGTCCAAAAATTTCCCATTCTCCTTCCGATTTTTGATTAAGTTTCGTCTCTGCCTTCCTATTTGCATTTTTCCCTTATCCCACCAAAAAAATACAATCAAAATACTTAGCACATCGTTTGTCGAATAAGTTTTTGAGTGTGGCATAAGTTTAAAAATCGACTCATTTCTCTGTTTTACCCTCCAGTACCCTTCTACCCCTTTCTAGATATGATGTGACGTATCGTTTGTTACGTTTTTCGAGTTGCTGAGTTTTAATAAGGACTTGATTTTCCGGTTAAACTTCATAACGCCTATTCCTCGTGATATAAAGCAATTATGAAGGGGGGGGGGGGGGTTAAATTTCTAACTTTTTGCCAAATTACTCAATTTTAAAGTTTCATATCTCAAGGTAGGTTATACTTGAAGGAAAACTGTTTGCGGGGTCCGAAAGAGAGTTGATAAGGAATTCATAAACGATAATCACATTTTGAAAAGCTCAAAGTTGAACTCTGGTGATGAAAGCTCAACTTTCATGATGAGAACAAAAGATGTAGGCGATCGGCGATCATTTAAAAATCTAAAAAAATTACAGTAAGTAGCCCTTTTAATTTATTTTTCAGCCAACAAATTTTCAATATGGGATCTCTAGACGGTGGGAGGGGGAGGTACAAGGGTTCACAATTTCGACCAAAATTCTGAACAATCGTAAAAGTGAAGTAGCATATCGATTTCTATTAATTCGAAGGCGCTGATTTGAGTGATTTCGAATACGCACTTGGTTTTTTCATCCGCCCGCTTTGAACCCCCTACTACCCCATTGTTAGGGTCAAAATTCGAAAAAATGAAAAATATCGTGTGACCTGTCGTTTGTTAGGTATTCAAGAGCACTGAGTTCGAATATTTGCTTATTTTTGGGATTTGACCCTTCGGTACCCCCCTAGTTCTCCGATTTTGGGAAAAGGTGAGTTAAAAAATTTAAATGGCATGTGGCATATCGATTGTCACTAATTTGAGGGTGTAGAATTCGAATATCGACTTACTTTTTAATTTTACCCCTTCCCCTTGCTCTATCCGAAATATATGTACAATTAATTCGATAGGGGAGCGATTACAGAAGGGATATTCGAATTCCACGACCTCAATATGACCTCATGACCCTTGGCCAGGTTTCCTTTTCCGATGGATTTTCCCATTTCTTCAATTTTTTCCTCATTCGCTCCCTTTTTCCTCCTTCATCAAAGATCGTAACGCATGACTAATTCGAAATTCGCACGAATCCCTAAAACGCCAATCTTCGCGGCCTAATTATAGCGGCACGCTAATTTGACGTACGTTTCTTAAACAAAGTTAATTTTTCAGCCTTTCTGTGCATTTGAAAACGTCCATAATAACGACTATAAATATAAAGCTAGCTATTTAGAAAAGGCTCGTACACTACGATTTGTCACGTTATCGTATCGCAAAATGTCGAAATTGTCAATTGGGTAGCAACAGTCATCGCATCATTTTGACAACGCCGTTGAATACGTTCATAAGTTTACAGGGCTGTCAAACTAAACCCATCGTCGTATAAAAATACACAAGAGTGGGGAAAAAAATACGCACGATGATAGTGGTACCTATTGCTACCATCGAGGTACACGACACACCACACGTAGCAGAAATCTGCGACGATGCACACCTTAATGACCACTAAACATACAGATCGGCGTATAGATGACGGTTGAATACCGGTCATCAATGTCAGTACGACCAACAAGACATGTCCGTATTGCGGCTCCGAATAGTCATTAAACTATTGAAAAACTTTCCACGTTTCCACCCCCGGCGCATACGATTGATTGACGCGGCGTAAAAACGCGCTTACGTTGCGTCGGCATTTCAAAAAAAAAATTGGCAACTCATTTTCACCATAGGTAACGTACCGAATGGAAATGACAAGTGCACGACGTTGAATAGCCTGAATTAGCCAAAGTCGAAGGTTTTTCCGCGCTCGTAAACCTATAAATCTCGCTTAACGAGTGTGAATAGTGAACACTTACGCACAGATACGCACGTTCGATGGCTTTAAAAAAGCTAATCCGAGTACGTAGATAATGAAAAGTGGTGCGTGTGCTCGATAGAGAGAGAGAGAAATTCGAAAAAAAAACTTCCCTATTATAATAAAGAAGTACTCGAAAAAAAACCGAATCGTCGTATCAATTAAGGCCATCCGTGTACTTGTTCAAGCCTCAAACTACACTTACCTATGCCTATAATTCTAAAATGTTAACGAGATTTTTGATAAGAAATCAGCTGTTATATTATAATTTCATTTAATGATGTTTTCGTACGCCAAAAATGTAGCTAAATACTAATAACGAAAACTACGTTCGTCTAACACGCAGACATAACTATACCATTGTTGGCGTGATAATTTCGTATTATGGAAAAAAAATATGAAAAATTAAAGAGGCGACACCGCCGAGTAAAACATGACGCGGTCACGAGTCACGAGGTTGCCATACCCTGTCGAAAAAATACCTCTGTGGGCCGAAAAAAACTCGGGGAAATTTGCTTATCTCGGAACGAGAATTCGTATTTTGTGAAATTCGGTCGAATTGTTGCCTAATTTTAGTATAAAATTAGCCGTTTTCCACGACCGCGTAATATTTTAAATTATATTTTAACGATACCGGTATACTTTACGCATATTCGTCAGCTTTATGCACTGTACGAAGGCAGTTTCGTGTGGTTGTTGCTGTGTAAGCGTATGTACGAAAAATCATAAATCAAAAGTCACTGAACTCGTTCAACTGCAAATTTACTGCAATTACTCTATATCCAAGGTAAGTGTACGACGATGTACACTATACGAGTGCACAATTACACATACACCTTGGCGTACTATTTATAAATCACGGTACCCGCGAACTCTTCAACTTGGACGTACGTGTGTACTCGTTTTTTCGTATTCATACGCCGTCGTCGTACTGCCAAACGTACCGTATTATAGGTATGGAGATAGACCTACCTACGTCCCAAACGAACATCTTTTATCGGTGAAAATCAGAATTTCGTATGAGGTTTGCGCAACGTCGAGTCATCGACTCCGGCTGCGGGGCTTTTTTGCTGCTTTAATTTCGCGACTGTAGGCAATCTAGGCATACGTGCTCGATTGCTCACGAGCTCGTAAGTCGCTTTGGAACTGTTGATTAGAGCTCGGTATTGCTGGATTCGTGGCACTCCTTCGATGTGTGGTCAACCTATCTTGATTTTGTAATTGACTCGGCGGGGCTGGGTCTGGGCTGGTGTACGGAGTCTCGTTGCAGTAGGTCTGCTGGGTATACTGGATTATCTAATTTGGGTTTTCAACGGTGGTGAAGATTATTTTTGTGTGAAGGTTTCAGTTTTAGGTCGGGATTTTTCCTATTTTGTTTTCAAATGGGAAAAATGTGGAAAAATGGAAAAGTGTTGAATTTTTTTTGAAAATTGGACTAAAAAATTTAAATCTGGATGAAATCGAAGGAAATGAAAAGGGATAAGTTTTTGTCATTCAATTTTTTTTTTGAAGAATGAAAATTTTAAATTATTCAGATAGAAGAATATACCTGTGGAGGCAGGGGCCAGTTTTGAGATATGTAATTGGATTATTGGAAATACGAATTTGAATTCCCTTTGTACAAATCAAGCAGTGGCCCCTTCTTCTTCCTTTAAAAATCTCGTTGAAGTGGTGGTGATGGGGGGGGGGGGGATGGGTCCTTGAAGTTGAAAATTTTGAAGATTTTTGAAACAACTACATGAAAACTTTTTTCAATTTTTTTAGATTAGAAGGTCAAAGAATGTAGTAAAGGAACATTTTTTTGATTATTACCCATTTTTAGGCAAAATAAAGGTTTTGGTTTTTCAAAAACTTTGTAAAATTCGTTTTAAAACTTTGAAGTTCTATTTTTCGAATTTGTTTTTCAAGTGGTCAAGTTTGGGTATCCGTGGAAAAATTTCAAAATTGTATTTTCCTAAATGGAAAGATTGCCTACCACTGAATAAATGTGCGAATTTTTCATGTTCATATAGTACAAAATTGAATGAAATATTTTGATGTGAATAATATGTATTTTCAAATTTAGGCTGAATTTTTTAAAAAGTCATCTTTTGAAAGTTTTCTCTTTTTGCGAGGAAATGCTCAAAATATGGAAAAATTTTCAAAATTTAGTTATTTAGAAAAATAAACCACTGGCTTGAATAACTCATTAAAGCGGAGAAGAAATTTCTAGATTGAGGCGAATTGGAGGGGAGGACAGAGCCTATTTCCATAAAAATAAATTTTCATGATTTTTTTGATTTTTTTTTTGTATTATTGATCCTGTAAGTTTTCATTCTTTCAAAATAAGAGTCATCGAATGAAAAAATACAGAATTTTATGTAGGTTCTTAATTGGTTTTTCATCCTCTCAGGGCAATGGAATGGAAAATTGTCAATGTTTGCTGATGACAGTTGTTCATTTTTTGTTAATTTCCATCAAATGCAGGCAAAATCGCAAAAAATTTCTCCAATAACTCCAGAAATTATGTTCCCTTCCAAATCTCTTACCAATTTTTATGGGTGAATGATCCTCCCAAAATGCAGAGATGGTCAGAGTAAAAAAAAAGTACGTAAATCTATTTCTTCGGGGATGGGGTGGAAGGGACCAAGTTGGAAAATTTCTCATAATGAAGTTGTGAAATGCATGTTTTTTAACCACAAAATACGTTTCTAAAGAAAACTGAAATGTAGATACTTTGACCAAAATCCAAGACCTATAGCATTTTAAACTAGGTACATACAATTATTTTGAAGTATTGAAAAATTAATTGAAGTTTTGCAAAATTTTTCCTTCCAGATGAGTTAGAAAAAATAGTCAAACTTGATAGCAATCGAGTTCAATTTAATTTGATTTTCCAAATTATCTAACCTTACTTAATTTTGAAAATTAGACGTATAAAAGATTGAAAAAGTTCATGTTTTTGTCAAAATTACAAATTGCTGTTGATGAAAATTTGATGCCATTTTGAGGGAGGGGGGATGATTGAAAATTTCATTCTCTATTTTTTTAGAAGAAGTGAAAAGGATGACTCAATTACTGACACCACCACACACCACCCTCTCCCCTAATTACATATTTTCAGACTTTGAACGCAAATGAGGAATCTTTCAATTTCGGTTTTGCTGTTTTGAAGAAAAATTAGATTAATTGAAAAATCATAGGTATTGAAAAACTCCATCTATACCTTTACCAATATTCTAGTTGTTGGAAAGAATCTACATTTTTGAGCCTAGCTTTCAAATTAAATTTGGAGCAATACTAATGCGAAGAATTGCACAAGAGATTCCCAAGCTGATTTTTTGATTTTTGGGGTCTGGGATAAATTTCCTTTTCAATAAATATTCATCGCAGTTCTTTTTCGATTTTTTTTTTAGCCCTAAATGAACTTTGGATGGCTTTTCTTCCCAATATCCATCTCAAGCTCATTTTTGAATTTTTGAGCCTGGAATGAACTTGAAATGAATTTTCCATCTTGATATTCATCCTAAATTATTTAGATTTTTTTTAGCCTGAATTGAACCTGTGAATTTTCTTCCCAATATTTATCCTTAGCTGATTTTTGAATTTTTCAGCCTGGAATGAACATGAGATGAATTTTCATCACAATATTTTTGTCTGGAATGAACTTAGGATGAATTTTTAGTTTGAAATTTTGTCGTCGTGACTCAGTGAGCGAAACAGATTTTTGATATTTTCACCCAAATCCAATCGTTCTGTCAGAAAATAAACTTGTTTCCGTTTCACAAAATCTTCGTAAAATATGAATTTACCAATTTTTTTTTTCAACTACAATTTGTAGTAAGTAATAGGTAATTGCACCACATGAAATTTTTCAAAATTTTCCAAAAAGCAAAAAATCATCTTCAACCGATTTTAAAAATGTTCGATGGAAGTTTTTGACGTGCTTTTTTCTTTTATTTAATTCCTATTCAAATCTGCGACTCGGGGTCCTGAGGGGTTCCCTTATCATTACCATCTCTGATCGAAAGGCATAAATACCTGCACTGGAAGCAGGTACATACTACATACATCGCTCCGAGTATGTGGCATTCCAGCATGCAAAGATATCACGCAGCATAAACCCCCATCGCATCGGGCTGATTCAAACCATACTTATGCATATTTGCCCAGATATACCTACTCGTGTTACTCTTTCTCGTAACTATTTACATATCTAATTCGATAATTTAAAAACCTACACGGCAATTTGAAGTTCCTGCGGAACTGCGCTTCGAAAAGCCTGACACATAAATCCTCGAGAGAGTACCTATGGAAAAAAATTTGTATCGTAGAAATTCGACAAACGCCAAAATTGGAAATTTAAATTAAAATTATGAATAAATCATGAGAAAATAAGTTGTTTACCGACGACGCCGTGCACGTACCTAGACCTATCTATACCTATGTGTACACTGTACAAGTGTACAGCGTACCCAGAGTTACCTATTCTCGGCTTGGCAGCAGGGGGTGTGTGAGGTGCTCGACGCAGGTACACCGCATGCTTTACCTGCAGTACCTCTATGTACAGATACCGAGTACCCACTACCTATGGAGTGAAAAAGAGAGTGGAACGGAAACACGAGGCTTAAATTTGATTGAAATTCGTCGAGTGATAAAAAATTATGTCATACGATGCACATCGTATCGTCAGTCACGTAGAAGTGTTTTCATGACCGATATATTACTCCGCGTGTAGCTTAACGTATGCCATACTCGGGCTAACAAAGTACATAAAATTATTCGTACCCGTCCCCTTATCCGTAATATAACGAGCTTATCTTAATGGAAAAAATTTACCAAATATTTCGAGTTCGTACGCCGCGTACACAGTACGTTTGGTTCGAATCAAAAGACCCTCGTTTATCAAAGAAACACATACGACTACTCCGCACAGTTTCTCTCGTTTTTGTTGTTTCTATTCTCCCTCAATTTCTTCTTATATTTACGCCAGTGTACGGAGAAGCCCAATATTTCAGCTATGCGATTCACTCATCTCCTGCTTTATATCCGGCGAAATTAAATTATTTTCTAAACGTTTTCGTTAAAATGTACGAGGTACTGTAAGTATAATATGCCGGGCTAGTATTGGTGAGGTGAGGAGAGGCAGGACGTAGGGCGCACGTATACCAGTATTACAGTTTACAAGGTGACACCATCAGGCTCGAGATATATTTACTTAAATTTCAGCCAAACACATAACACACACAGCGGAGCGTCTTATTTCTTCAATTACAGCGAATCGTATTTCTTCTATGTAGTTTCCTTTTCGTCGTCGCGTCGTGGCGAGGAAAAAATTAGATACCAGGCACAGCTCATGCAGGGAAGAGGGCGATGTGGACGGTTTTTGCCGGGAAATTCCGTGAAAATAATTTCTAGGTGATGGTGGCAAAATCGAGGTGAAAATTTTTTTTCTGTTTTCCGAACTTGAAATGGTGAAAGTTTTCCAAAATTCATTTTTTGAGGGTTTTACTGGCTTTGATGCGGTAGTTCTGTGCAAACATTTTTTGAAACAAACGTTTAAAAAGCACAATTTTTTCAAAAAATGAGAAAAGCATTTAAAATATCGAAAATTTTTTGCAAAAATAACGTAGATCAAGAAAATGATTAATTCTGAAAATTTGATGAACTTTTTTTTACAAAATTATTCAATTTAAAAAACTAAAAAATTAACGAACTTTGAAAAATTGCTAAATTTAGAAATGGACCGAAATTCGAATGTTGATATACAATTTGCTGAATTCCTAAACCTGAAATTTGATCAATTTTTAAAAAAAAATTTAAAATGTTTACCAACTTGATGTATTTTTTTGGGAAGGAGCCAAGTATTTTTCTAACTTAATTTTCTTCATTTTTCGCCAAATTCAGATGATAATTTTATTCATGGTTTTTTTTTGTTCAATTTTGGAGGGCTAATGGCTTAAAAATTGAAAAAATTGAGGTTTCCTCTAATCCTCTAGAATTATATCTGCATTAGGTAAAAAAAACGTAAAAATAGTATGAAAAACACATTTTGGCCTCTCTCCTCCAAAAATACGTGCTGGAAGTCCAAAATTTTTATCAGAATTATTTCTCATCATGACTGATCTCTTGGGGGTAAGTTTCTTCGAAGTGTTTTTTTTTTTGGGGGGGGGGGGGTGAACTTCATTATCATTTGAAAATCTAAGAGGTGAATTTTTAAAAAATGAAAAAATGACCGACTTTCAAGTCACTATGGAAAATGATGCGAATTTCAAACGTAGCACAGTGGATAGAATAGCTCAAAGTTTCTTAGGCCGCTCTGGACCGAAAAATCAATCCCATGAAATTGTGTATTGAAGTGTGCGGACAAAACGATGCGTACCAGTTTTTTTACCTGAACGGTGCTTTTTTAGTTATTCAACAATTTATTAGCAATTGAAAAATGCCAACTAAACCCTACAATTTTTTCAATGTTTTCAAAATTTTATATTAGCTTCCCTGAAGGATTGGGAGACAAAATACCCCCATATTCGGAATTCTCGACTTGAAAATTCCAAAATTTTATACCCATATCGCATTTTTTCAATTTTTGCCACGGCACTGCCCTCCTTGAAGATTGTGAAAAAAAATACCCCAAACTCGAAATTCTCGTCCGAATAACCCTTAAATTTCATATTTATATCAATTTTTTGAATTTTTTCCAAATTTGGTGTTGGTATCGCTCTCATTTGAGGGTTGAGAGAAAATTTTTTGAAAATTTTGCACTGATCTTTGTATGAAAATAAAAATTTATGAACTGGTATTCCGCCCATTCGATCCACTCTGCGTGCATAGACACAATTTGAAGAATTTAATTATTGTAAAAACTATTGAAAAATTTGAAAAAAAAGATAGAATTTGAAAAAAGCCCAAATTTAAAATAAACTTGAGAACCCTCAAGAAATTGGAAAATTTCATAAAATTCATAAACTTCAAAAAATTGGCTGGATTTTAAAAATTGACATAATTTAAATTTTGGAAACTTGGAAAAATCCTTCAGAAATTAGAAATTGGCAAATTTAGGAAAATGAAGTCTCTGAAAAATTAATCAATTTGAAATTTCGATTACATTTTTAATTTTTCATGATATTTTTTTCAATCTAGATGCCGATGCTGTCACTATGTTTTTCAATCCCCCCTCCCCGGTTTTGACTCCTATGTTTGCCAGCTCAGGCTCTGTGTAATCTTCTTCCTTTTCCTCCCCCTTCGCTCGGGCTCCCCCCCCCCTAAAGAAAGTCTGATTTTATGTGACAAATTTGGCTGAGAATTTTCAACTATTATTTATTCAGATTATTGTAATTCAATTACAGCAATCTGTCGAATTATTTTCTAAGGTTATATTTTTGGCTACTAAAGTCAGATGTTTCTCAGATACACGAATTTAGTTTATGTAAATTTCTCCAGCTTACGAGCAATGAAGTATAGTTGCCGACACTATATTCGATGACGATCCCCAACCTGATTTTTATTCATTTGTTTGGAACCTTCTTTCTATAAAATTGAACTATTTTTTTCATGCACTTAAAGTTAGCTGCCACGATAAGTACATCATTTTTCAAGTATCGAGAAAAGATTGGATTATGGTAGCGGCAGTGGCAGTGGCAATGGCATCGGCACCGACGCCTTATCGATATAGGTATAGAGCTTTCTTTCGCCGCGCGCCCAAGGTAAATATTCTTAAAACAGATAACAGCGTAATGAATAACAGCGCGATAAAGCCTATTTTTGTACTCTTATCTCGAGTGTAGCGGTATTTGTGTGCACTTGAAATTAATTTCACGTTAATTTATTACCGTGCTGTCCGCGTTGCGCGGATTTTCCGTGCCACTCAGTCAGCTTGGCTGTTTATGGCTGCCTGCGATCGTACGTTATACTTATCGCAGATGACGAGAGAATTTTTTCAAATTTTCTTTGCCGAGTTGACGAATAAAATTACTTGGCGAATCGAAAATGAGATTTAAATCGATTTTTTTTTCGAAAGCTTTCAGCATTATGTGCTGGCGGGGTTTTACGTCAAATTTCCGAGTAGATGTTACAATATTTGTAGTTGTCGTGCGTGCTCAAGTACTCGATGTTTTTGATAATGAATTTCGCTTCCAAGGATTTCAAGACAAATAAAAAATTCGACGATGTAAATTGTTGATACAAATGCAATGCAAGACTATGAAAATTATCGCTGTTGGGATATGAGAATTGAGTAGGTTGTTCAAATGGTTCGAAACGTTCCTGAAAACTTTTGAAATCGCTTGAAAAGTGAAATTTTTGTGAAACGAGTTCGAACCATGCGAGAGCTATGTGAACGAACCAAAGATAGAAACAGAAATTGTGGACTGAATTTTGTTTCTTTTTGATTCAAAAGTACAATTTTCTTTGTTTTGTTATAATTCGATACGAAAATCATCTATCGAAAATCACTGGAAAACAGTCAGAATTTCAGCACAATAATTGGTAAAAATATTCAATGAAAGCAAATAGTGGAAGAAATTTCTGGAAAGCAGAGAAAACTTAATGTACGAGTAAAATCGATATAATTTTTGAAATTCGGTGAAAAACGAGTAAAGTTTTCTAAAAATAGTGCAGTATTCAAAATGAAAGATAGCGGAAAATACATTTTTCTGTTAGTGTTATCATTTGAAAAAGGGGTGATTGGTTGTGATAGTAATTGAAAATTCAGAATGTTTAAAATTGATTTTTTCCAGAATTTTTGCATGTGAATATATAATTTTTTGTGGCCAAAAAAAGGTCGCAAAGTTAAATTTAAATTTTCCGGAGAAAATATCATCCAAGGATTTTAATAAGTATTAAAAATTCCAAATTTCTAGCCATTGCATTCGTCGAATCTTAAATTTTTTTCAAGTCCAAAGTTGACTCAATAAAACTCGTTGCTTGTGGCAATCAATGACCTATCATGCAATTTTGGAAATACGCTACGGACTGAAAGGAATACAACTAGATAATTTTTTACCCAAATTTTAATTATACTGGGCAATTTGAATTTGCCTCTCCCCCCCATTTCAAAATGGCATTTTAATTCGAAAATTTTGGGTGCATGAGTGGTGGGTTGATTTTTTTGAAAAAATTGAAAACTGTGCATTTTGAGCGAATACTGAATCAAAGACTTGACAGAAAACTTCATTAAAAGTGAAATTTTTCAATTAGTCCTCCCAATAATACTAACTTTGATCTTCCTTATAATTTCAACATAAATTTTATTTGATGAAATGAAGAAAAAAAAATTCTAGGAAATGAAAAGTGTGAATTTTCAATTGAACTTCTTTTCTTGGAATGAAAATAAACAGAAATGTGATGACTGATGACTATTAACAAGTTTTTATTAGGTGTAATTTTTTTCTTTTTTAGAATTGGCGATTGATAATTTTTTCGCTGAAACAAGGTTTTCTTGTAAAATTCTAAAACGAGTTTCAAATTTCCAAGAAAAAAATACTAATTTTGTAAATTTTCATCCATTATGGTAACTAGGATTGGATTCTTGTACCTACATCTGTCGAATTTTAAAATTATTACATAAAAGCTAATTAGAATTTCCAGTGTTTCATTTTTTAGTTTAATTTCAGTGACTTATGAAAAGAGGAGATGTAAATTTTGAGGGTAGAAATGAACAAAACAGGTTTTTTTTCGAAAATAGCCTTTCTTTGAAGACCTACAGCTCAGCTCGTTCTCCCAAAGGTCTAAAATGCTTCAAATTATGCGAGCATAATAGCTGAATTTCAATTCAAAAGGTACAGTATAATAAATTTAAGCGAAATCCAAGACCTTTGATTTTTTCATATCTACCCTACTACTTATATAAAATGCATCAACTTCTACCCCTTTAATTTCGCAATGCTAAACGAGACATGCGGACAAAGAGGGATCGGAGGGAGCTGATCCGAAAAACTGACGGATACACTTTCTTAGTATCGATTTCTTGGTTTTAAAGGTCGCCTTGTTTACGAATTCGTATAGATATTCCTTAGCTCGGATGCTTCTCTAGGGTGGTAAATGACGCGTGCTTGTTACGTTTATGCGTTATTCGAGCAAATACTCAATAATGGCGTTATCGATGTAGGTACTAGGTACCTACCTACCTACCTAGCTTCTGCAACGAGCTTGGCTCCTCGTCGTTCTCGTTTTCTCTCGATGGTGAAATAATCTCAGGTTATAATTTACCTCTAACGAATGACTCATATTGCCGTAGAGCTGCGATGGAGAACACCCAAGTACCACGTAGCTCTCGGTACATTCTGGTAATATTCCAAAATCGACGCGGCGGTACAACGACCAACGTAGCGGCGGCCGTAAAATTTACGAAAATGCTCGATAAATCGGAAATGCAAAGGCGAGAGGGGCTTTCGGGTAGCCAAAAAACGCACTCGAGCTGGATTTTTTAAACGAACGATGCCAAGAATTCGACGAACCGATGTTGAGAGCTGGTACCGCTGTGTGTGCTGTGTGCAATGTGCATTGTGCATTGTACATGACGATCCGCGATGCAACGAGCAGTGACCATTCAACCAAGGTACATTCGCTCGGTGACAATTATTAATTAAACGACATCCGAGGCCGAAATGGGATAAGGGTGCTATAGATACGCCATCGTGGGGTTCTTCCAGTTACCAGAGACAAAGAAAAATGGTACCAGAGTGAAATGAGGGGATTACTTTTATATTCTGAACGATTCATCCGCATCAATTTTTAGGGTATACTCGACAATCGCGGAATCGATTTGCTGCCAGACCTTGATTAAACGGTTATCTCTTTATACTACGTTTAGGTACATGCTGATTATATTGCATTTTATTTGCGATAAAGTCGTCGCGATGCAGAACACCGATAATAAAACTTTTATCGACCGCCTTGATCTTTGTCGTTAATTTTTTCACGTATTTAAATTTTTTCCATATTTTTTTTTTGCCAGGCTAACGATTCGTCGCGAGTATCCCATTCGCCTGCCAGATCTTTGGCAATGATTATTATTAAAGAGTCATTTTTAATTCTGGATTTCTTTTTTTTTTGTTCAACAGCGCGAAGCGACGTTCGAATCTGTACCTTTCTGCGTGCCCTTCGGCCCTCGTCGTTATATGCCACCAGAGAAAGAAATCATTGAAAAATCGACACACCTTTTCAACCATGCAGCGGACGATTAATCATTTCGAATAGCCATTCTGTCCTCGTTAATGACCCAAGGGGGCACCGTGAAAAGAAAGAAAACCCGATAAGATAATACGTATTTTTCTGTATCCATGTGCTGAAATGTTGAACGCGCGAACCAAACGAGGTAATTATACAATATTCATTTTTAACACAACGAGTCAGCGAGCTTGGAAAATATTTTTTCTGCGTGTGTTTATAATCGTACAAGTACCAGCAGCTAGGTAATTTGGTTTTCAGAAGTAATTTTTATCGTGGTTGCTTTTTTTTCTCATGGAAGAAAAATATCTCGAGAATTGAAAAATCTGTATTCAGAATGTCAGTCGAGAGAGGAAAGTGATTTAATTACAGAAATGAATCGATTTGGAAAGTTTGGATTATTGGTCAATTGGTCATAGGGCCGGACCAGATGGGACGAAAGTAGAATGAGCACTGAGTAGTCCATTCCAGAAGCGCACCCAGAAATTAATTAAGGGAGGGGCTGAGAATTTGAGAAAAAATGGAGAGGGGTTAAATTTCAAATTGAGTCATTTTTCACTGATATTTCAATCAAAAATCATCATTTTTTTCGGACAAACAGAGAATTTATCGAGAATTTGTTGATTTTTGACTGAAAAATCAATCAAAAATTGTCAAGTTTTGAAACAAAAGTATTAAAATATTGCCCGAGCGAAGCGAGGGCGAAAATTTTTAGAAAAAATATACTTTGAAGAGCAAAAAAATTGACTTTTTTCTCATTTTTGAAGCAAAAAATTATTTTTTCAGGGCTTGGGGGGGGCTTGAGCCCCCCTTGGGTGCGCCTTTGGTCCATTCGTTATTTCAAAAAAAGCAAAATTCTATTTTTGCCAAAAAAAATTGAATTTTCTTCGAAAATTAAAAATTTTTATATTTTATCATTATTCATTATTTTTGATTTTTTGAGGCAGGTAGTTTACTTTAGGAACAGAAAATTTTTAAAGGATGTTTCAATTTTTTTCAAACAATCATATTGAAGTTGGAATTTTTCGGTTTTTAGTATATTCATATTCCTTCCTCCTTTCCCCAAGCTATCTTCGGTTTATCCCTGATTGGCCGCGGACTAAAAATATCGTAAATTTTCAAAATTGATGGAATTCACAATTACTTTTCCGACTTCAAATGCAAATTTTCTTGAATACCTGAAATGAGATTCCTCTATTTCTTCCAGGCTGGGATTTTTGGAAAAATAATGATTTTTTATCTGCTGAGTTTTCTTCACGAATCAGATCATTTTATTTTTCATCATTTTTTTTTCCTTTTTGTGACCATAAATGCTTGAAAATGCTCATTTTTGCTCAAAAATATGCAAAATTATGATTAGGACTTTTTTTGAGTTATGGGCCTTTATCCGAAAAAAAAAAATCGAAAAAAGGTACCAAAAAAACACGAAACTCCTGAGTTTTTTATTTTTGTGAGGTACCATGGATTACAACCCGCAAGATTCTCTCGTGGAAAGGGTCGTATGCGTCCTGGAGGACAAGATAGTTGTTTTCAAGTCTTAGTTTCAATCAACTTTCATTTTCATCTTTTTTCAATTTTTAAAAAAAAAACTCAAAATATGTGGCCATCTACAAGGAAAGGGGTAACATTGTCTCAAAGCTGATTTTGAGAAAAACACAAAAATGTGAATTTGGGTCGAAAATATCGATATGGCTTCGAAACCAACTTTTTTCGCGAAAAAAAAAATCATTCAAAAACTTTAAAACGCGTTTTTTCTCGAAACTATGTTTTTTTTTAATTCAATTTTCAAACTGTCATGAAACCGCGAATTTTGCACGAAAAAAAGTCACTAATAGGTATTTGTAGTTCATTCGGAAGATTATTTTATTTTTATCTAGTTTCAGAATATGGTAAAAAAATTGACCCCCCCCCCCGACAATGTTCCCCCTTTTCTTGTGGAAAGCCATATATCTAAGGGGGGGGGGAATAAATATCAGAAAAATTCATATATAAGTAATTTTAAGTATGTACATTAATCGTATATTTTATGTTTTTTAATGCTTGAAAATCCTAACTCTGATCTTATCTGTCGATGAAAAAATAGTTGTTTCGAAGTCATTCAATTAGATTATGTAAAAATATAAAACTGTCACGTAAATTGATAAATTTTTGCAAAATTAGTCAATCTGCTATCAAATTTTTGATTCAATCTTCAGCTTTTAAAAAAAAAATTATGGCACATTTTACGACTTTAAAATGGTTTTTAACCAAGTTGGGAGTGTTTTAGTAATTTTTGCGACGTTTTTAACGATCGTTTAGTGTCTTTTTAACAATTTTTCCAATCATTTTAAATCTCTTTTTATCTATTGGTCATTTTTTATTCCAACATTTTGTACAATATTTTGAAAATTTTTATGATATTGATGTTTCGAAAGATTTTTCTCGATGTTGCATCACTTTTTATGAACTTTGATTCAACTTGATGATATTTTTAGCTATTGTTATGATATTTCAACGAATTTTACGAACTTTGATCAATTTTTATTAAGTTGTGATACGAAACGAATCGATAATGACAATGAAAATTCCAGATAATCGGAAGGAAAATGATAAACAACTGAAATTAACTTATCACCAATTCTATATGATTTCTCAAACATACCTCCTCCACTCTCCTCGCTCTGGTTTCATTTTTCACGTTATTAATTATCGAATCTCAACAATTATGCGAAGGTTGAATGAAAATCATGTCTTTTTTTGTTTTCCCTAGATCAAAATTTTCCTCATAACAGTAAAAAAAAAAGATCAATTTCGAAATAGGTTTTTTTTTTAGATATCCGGTTTGTTTGTTAATTTGATAAATTTTTTATTCTTATCGAAATAGTGGATCGATTAAGGTACCGGTATGCGGCCATAAATGCGATATTTGTGTACCAATTGAGCTCGTGTGTACAAGCACACGTTTCAAGAAAAGAATGAAAGAAAGGCAGCGAGCGAGAGAGACGGAGGCAAAAAAAAAACTAGATCATAAAACGCGATTAATGTTTAATTACTGCTACCAGTTATTGTTACATTACGGTAATAGTGTATTTTCCCAAGTTTTCGTAGCGCGGTGACCTTTTTTATTTTTAGACATTTTTTTTCTCTTTATTTCTTTGACAATTGGTGAAAGAGAGAATTAACGCAGCGTGTACCTGGCTCGCCGCAGATCCATCCTACGCGGCGCAATAACGTTCGGTGAAATTTGCAATGGACCGATGCCAGTGTTCCAAGTTCTTTGCACTAATTTTCCATCGTTCCCTGGTATACGTGTACTATATACGCAGAAAATATTTTGGAAGTGCAGCGAGCACTGGCCTTAAGCCAGTAGTTTTGAACTTGACTGTTGTGGTCGTAAAGATGTTATTTTTTTGCGGGTCTCGGGCCTCTATTGACACAATTTGTGGACTCGGATCTGCGGCTACATGTGCTGAAAGTGACTGTAACAAGGTGGAATAGTGCGTTGAGAAAGATAAATGTCTATATCGGGGCGAAATTCACGTATTAGGTTGGTAATTTAGACTTTTGTCCCTAAAGAATTAGCCTCTCTGCTCGATAACTATGCGTTTAATGCATAGTCCTGAGTCTATCTTTTTTGATTTGCGTACAGTCGTGTATTCGACGCGACGTGGACTGAAAAACGAGGAGAAAATGCGGCGCTAATTAAAATTATACCCGAGAGGATACGTTAAAGCGTGATTTGCTACCTTGAGCGGTGTTGGGCGAGAGCGCCTTTGGCCTTTCTACGAGTAGGTCTACGTATATCGTTGTACCTCTGTACGAGTTCGCAGAATGGCATCTTATCTCTCGTGCCGACGTGGTTTATAGGTTTAGTAGATGAATGCGTAATATTTGTAAATGCTTAAATGGCCTGCCCTTAACACCGGAAGAAATTCAGCGGAAGGTGGGATCCGGCTTGGATTGTAAATAATGACCTCACCTCCATTTGTGAAAAATTACGTTCTAGGGCCGAAAATCAAACCTTATTTGGACTGTCGTCGTAAGTGGAAAAATTTTTTAACGTTTCAGGAACGATTTTTAATTTTTTTTTAATACCGAGTTTCAGTGATTAAACTTGGTTCAGAATTAAGAAGGGATAAAAATGATTTTTTTTTGATTTTTTGAGAAAATTTTCCAATTTAAGTGGGATGGTCTATCCCTAAATCCCTGGTTGTTTCGTCTCTGTCAAATTTCACCCCTCCTCCTTCTTTCAACTAAATTACCTAAATTTTCTGGAAATCCCATTTTATTATTCTAATTCGTTGTATTTTCGGGGAAAAAATAAGAGGAAAACTGCGGAGGGAGAACAAAAATCAAAAATTTAGGCTGAGTACTGATTGAAGCGTTTCAAAGAAAATTTTAAGACTCTGGTTTCTTGTTTTTTTCCCTTTTACACCAAAAAAAGATTTCACTTTCAAAAATTTTTAGCCTCGAAAGATATTGAAACTGTAATTTTCCTACCACAAGGAGCTCAGATACCCTGTTCGTTTTCTTGAACTTTCATTTTGATTTCGTGTTAACTATACATGGTGTCTAACAGGTCAAAGTGGTCCTGAAAAGTCAAGCTTTTTACTAATTTACTCAAAAAGTCAAGTTTTTTTTTCAAAAATTTCAAAAACAATAAAAATTTCTTTTACCATTGACAAATAATTAAAATTTTCTTATGAAAAAGAAGAGTATTTTCGAGGGAGGGACAAAAAAGTGCATGAAATTTCCTTTAAAACGATTATACGCAATACGCAAAGGAGGGTCAAAAAATTTGGGGTTTGGTTGTCAAAAAAGTCATTCGAAAAGGTCCAGCTAAGTCGAGCTTTTTTTTCAAAAAATTTTGTTAGACACCCTGAAGAAACAATTTTTGTGATAATTTTAAAATGATTTTTTTGTATTTTAGTACGTGCAATTTCACTATTTTTTCCCCAGTCAATATTTTTTAATTTTTCTATTCCTTTTTGGAAATGTTGAACATGTATGTACTCTCTTAATTTGAATCAGTCAAAATTGCCTAAATTGACTGATGAAATAGAAAAAATCAAGTCACTGATAATCAGTCAAATTTCACCGATTCCCCAGTTAATCAGCGTCATTTTACTGCCAATCAGTGAAAAATCACCTATTCAAATAGTGAATTTTGATATTTTTGATTGTTGAATCAGTGAAAATTAGTTGACTGATTGAAATCAGTAAAAATTTACTGATTCAAATCAGTGAATTTTCATTATTGAAACAGTGAAAAAAAATTCACTGATTGAGTCAGTAAATTAATTAACGAATTAATCAGTGAAATTTTTATTTTTACCAATTCAGTAGTGAAAATTCACTAATTGAATCGTACTTTTTTTTACTAATTCCTACAGTGACTTGATTTTGTCGATTTTAATCAGTCATTTTTGATTGATTCAAATCAAGAGGATAGTATCGCCGATTTAAATGATATTGCATGCATCTATTTTTGCGTCATTTTTTGTTTACTTTTTAAAAAATCGAGCCACTTTTTTCGCTTTTTAAACAATTTTTGTATATTTTGACCAGCTATAACGTTATAAATTTTCCAAAAATTTTTTGAGATATCCATTATAAATTTCTTCCGAAATGTTTTGCAAGATTTTATTCAACGTTATTCATATTTTATCTATTTTCACGTGGCTTTCAGTGATTTTTCCAAAAAAAATTCCACTTTTTCAATTTTATTCAATTTTTCTTGAATGTTTTTCAATTTTATTGGCAATTTCTCAAATGGCGGCCCTCTAATCCATAAAACGGTCTAAGTGCCATTTTCATTTTTTTACAAGAGAGCCAACAAACGTAACAAAATCTGCTTATGGACTTTGTAAATTTCAATCTCATTTTTTTCGGTTCTGAATTAATTAATTTACGTTTTTTAGATTTTAATCGATGCAGCTTGATTTAGAGAACTTGAAATATTGTAAAAAATTCAATTTTGAAAAAAGTGGCACTAAGACCGTTTTAGGATTAGGGGGTCGATGGGTTTGAAAACTTTTTAGATTTTTCTGAAATTTAATTTTGAGCTAATTTTGGCAATACCTCCAATTTTATTGCTATATCTGCTTTTTCATCCTCTCTGGATCATTTTTCAGAAAATTTTACCACTTTTCTGGCTTGTTCTCAAATTTTATGATTTTTCTCAAAATTTTTGAAAATCGCCGCTTTTCGTCAATTTTTCCATTAATTTTTTCGAAATTCCCATACAAACTCCCTCCTCAGTATCTTTTCGCACATCTGACGTAAATGCAACCAATCTGTATTTATGTTCACTTGCGAAATATACCCAGCCGGCAAAGTGGCCCGGTCTCTGGAAGAGTGAGAGCACTCCGGAGCGGAGCGAGAGGTAACTGGGTTACTACAATTAAATGGTATACGCGTACGCGAGAATAATACCCGTTCGGTCGCGATAAAAATTGGTTTTTTTCCATCCATCGGTTCTTTTCTTTCGATCGGAACTGGCAATCGGACGCGACGAGGATAAGAGGCGGCATAAATTCGATGCAGTTTTTCCACTTTTCGTCACCAGCAGCAGTGCCAAAGTGAGAGCAATCGGACTTGGAGAGGAAAATGCGTTCGTACGTAGGGTACATTCTACATATATGAAATGTACGTAAGACTACGTCGAGTATTATATGTACAAATACATGTGTACGATATAGCATAACGCGCGCGTTGGTGCCGGTTTTACATTGCCCTAGTTGCAGGTTTTTAACCTTTTCTCGACGGCCGGCGTACGAAGGCTGCCGGTTATGTATTAAACGTATATTTATATTGTATGTACTATGTATGTACCTATAGCTACCTACTCGCGTTTACAGAGGCAACAGGTTACATTGCATGCGAATTTTCAAAAGCCTTTATCCGGCTTGTGCGAATATCGGCCAGCTTGATTAATTGTGTATATTTCATGGAAATGAATTTCGATTCGCGGCGAGCTGGTTTTACGTAGGTAATTGAAACAGAGAGAGAAAGAAAGAAAAAAGCTCAAGACGGTGATGTGCGATGGGATTCGTGCCAAAAGGTACTAAACGTACAAATCGTACTATGCGTCTAGGTCTAGATGCGCGTACTCGTATTTTTGTGCATTACTCTACGTACGTGTTCGAGTACGTATCATTTCGACGAAATTGAAAATTACCTACGTGTATGCACCGTTGACACCCCCGACCCTTCGCCTCCGCCACGTCTCCGCAGCTCCACCGCCGCCGTATTTCCATGAAAAACTCATCAACTCGCTGTCAAATGGGCCGTAATGTTTTACTGTAATCAACTACCGTGTAAAGACCGCACGACCAGCCGGTTAATATTAAACGAGTAATTTGCTGCTTCCCCCGGTACCACCTTTTGCCCTCATCCGGTTCCCTCCCATCCATTCGAAGGGGATTTTCACGTGTTTATTTGTCTTGCCGTGATTACGTGGCCGCGATATGATTTTTTCCGACCCGAAAGAATTATTTTTTCTTTATTCGAGCTCGATTGGATTTTTTCGTAGAATTAACACCTGGATTTTGGCTCGAAGATTTTTTACGAGATAATTAAGTGCAGAAAGTTCATCGAAACGGATGGATGTTCTGGGAAGTGTACGATGAGGATATTATGGCCGAAGAAGGCGGAAGGGAAGGGAAGGGAAGGGAAGGGGCGAAAAATTGGCAAGCTTTCGGCAGCTCTGCGAAATGTGTTGCAGTTTTGCTTGTTGTTGTTTATAGTTTAGTTGGTCTTGGTACCTGTTTTGAAGCGAGTTTGAAGGAGAGAAAGAAGAGCAATTCGAATGTTTTTCTCGATCTGTCCTTTCGTTTTTTTTTTCAACTTGGTAATTTGTTCTATTCAGTGTGAGGGGGGCTCAAATTTTCCCAACTTGATTTTCTGAAAAATTTTCAAATTCCAACCATTTTTTCTTCTGTCTTGAAAAAACAAAAAAATTCATAAAATTTCCCAGTTTTTTTTTGTTTTTTTTGAAAAAAAAGAGCAATTTTTGACAATTCTGTCAATTTTGTTCGAAATTGCCATCAAGTTCCTCCATAAAGAAGAAGAAATTTTTTATTCAATTGTTTGGGTTAGAAGGGAAGAAGATTCGGAGAGACGGAGGGAAGATGAAAAGTTCCCGTTGAATTCAATTTTTTAGCTCGAACCACAGTCTTTTTCAACTTTTCAGAAAAATGGTCTTTTTTCGAAGATTTTCCTAATGGAATATGATTTTTCGAATTTAAGATACTTTCTTCGCCTTCTCCTTGTTTACATCCTTGCTGTTTTTCCGATTTTCTATGATGACAATTCATTTTAAGAGGAGAAAACTGAGTAAAGTGATCTTATATAGTTTTGATAATCGAGTGAAAAATCATGTCCGTGCAAAGAAAATTAGCCAAAAAAAGGTCTTTCAAATCGTCGATATCGCAAGGTTCAATCAAATTTTTTGTTCGAGGAAGCCTTCACAATGAAGATAGAATTTTTTACCTCTTCAAAGATCCTTTGGAAAAAACCTTGTGCTCGGAGGAACCTCCTCCCCGGCCATCTCGACACAGGCCTGTCCAAAATCAGATAAAAATTGGAATTTTCTAATTTGAAAACTGGATGAGCAAAGGTGGGAGGTCAAAAAATTGAAAATATCAACTGTAGTGGTATTTTTTTGAATTATTTTTTCAACTGAAAACAAAATTTTCCTCTTTTTACAAATTTTCCAGTCAAAATCTTTTATTATTTTTTCAGCAATGAAATGCTGTTTTGTCCTGTATAAGAAATAATCTGCCTCCTTCCCCCTCCCTCAAGCCTGACCTTGAAATGAAGTATCTGAAAAAATTGAAAAATGTTCAATAAAATCGATTTCAATTTTATTCTACTAAAATTTGATAATGAATTTCTTGATTTTTTTTTCCTAAACTTCAGGTACCTACGTATTTTAATCCATTTTTCACTGTAAAATTTTTGAAAAAAAAACTTTCAAAATCTTTTTTTCGAATTACTTACCTACTTTTTTAAAATATGAGAATTATTCATTGAAAACGAGAAATATTCATTTTTAATTCTGTTTTTTGATTGATTTTTATTCACTTTATGGTCTAATATTATTTATGGGTTGAGAAGCATTCAACAACTTGGGATTTTTAATAGGTACGTCGCACGTGTCCACGTATTTTTAAAAATCTTTGTTTTTGCATGTCTCAATAAGGCAGAAAATTTTCTTTCTTGTAATTTTCATCGTTTCATCGGCGAACTTGAAATTTTTTAACACCTCTTTACCTCTTATTTCTCCGCTTAGGACTATTGAATTCGTGTTTTGAACGGTTGATATTCACGTTGGCTACTCGTTTTGCTTTAGATTGGAGCCATTTATTTTTTCCAAACGGCAGTTTTACGACTTTGTTTTTTTCACTTATCATTTAGGAAAACCCGATGAACAAGAAGCAAAAAATTATGTGTAACGTTGTTTTTCTTTTTTTTTTTTCGAAAAAAAAAATGGGAAAGCAAAGCAACGTGTTTGTTATCCATTTTGAAATTCAAAAATAAATGAAAAATATCGTCGAGATAGGAACGGTTGGAGGAAGGGGGAAAAGTGGGTCGAAATGGTTTTTTTGTAGATACGTTTTTGAAAGTCGAAGTATGGCATATGGGAGGATTTCCTAACGCTAGTTCCGACGTATTTTCAAATTTAATGCAAATACTTTCCATTTCATTACGATAGGACACGACGATGGTCGTTGTTGCTGAAGCTGTATGCCAACGCTGGGGAAAATTTATACGCAGCCTACGCTCGTCGAAATGGAGGAAAAAAAGGTACCTCGCACTCTCGCAGGAAATACTCTCGTTCTCTCATATGTGTAATCGGGAAACCGTCATAATTTCAGTCACATTCGAAATACGAAAATTAAATACCAGCCGCGTACATATGATTTGGTCGTCGTCGTCGTTTAAAAATATACTCGGTACGAGCTAGGTACTCGTTCGGCTGACACCCCCTCATACCCCGTCAAGCCGAAATCCGGTCCTTGTCCATTGTTTATTTATTCGACAAGTACTACTACATCGTTCGGTACCGAATATTTCCAAGTACCCTCTTCCTCAAATGTATTATTGAAATATGTACATACCCGTTTCCCTTCCTTTTCCCCTCATTTCCTCCTCAAGGTACCTTTCAATACTTCATTTTTTCCTATTCTGGGTACTTTCGTCAATTTATACAAACGCATTCGGATATCTTTCGTGTATATCTTGGTATACATTGTCGTGTCCTTTTCCGTTGCGTTCGTTTTAAATGAAGCCTTTAGTGTAGTGCCGGATTTTCCCATCAGTCGTGTAGGTGGATCCGGGATGTTCGATTGGTAGAAGCGAACTGTGGAATAGGAGGGGGGAAGGTCACCCACGTTTTTCTCGAGTCATTATTTTTTTTTTGAAAAATGACTCGAACGAGTAAAAAATTTCCATACCATTAAAATTAGAATTTTCCCAACATTTTTCTTTCAAAATTTAAAAAGTTTTATCGCTATTTATAAATTACCAATGTCAAGGTTGACCTCAATTTTCTATTTTCAAGCTAATTCGACCGTATCAGCATTTCAAAGGTGTACATCTCGTAAATAAAATTCAAACATTATGTCGTAATTTTTTTTCCCCATTTTTGATATATTTTTCGCGACAGGTCTTAAAATTTTTTATAAATGGAAATTTTCCAAGTGTCGGGTAGACGATAACGAAAAATGACAGATACGTACTAAAAATGAAAAAAAAATTCACCTTCGAGTCGCGACAACGTTACTTATTATATACTCATACATGGGCAAATTGCGATAAAAAATGTCTCGAACGAGTTGATAAAATGTACCTCGTTTGGCTTGTAGTCGAATTTCAAGAAAAACGAAAGAAAAAGTCTCGAATCCTGGTGACCTAATACCAACTCGAATCGAAAATTTGGTCTGGTTTTTTTAATTTTGCTAGATTTTTTTCAAGGGTTGCCCCAGGTGGTCTGGTGAAATTGGGGATATTTCTGCAGGGAGGTAGATGGAGGGGAAAATTCGTAATTTGTAGGTGATGGCGAATTTTTGCCAAACTATCCTATAATTTCGAGTGCTTTTATCTCGAAATGGGTTGTATTTTGTAAATCGGGGGTGGTACGATTTTGAAAAGAATTGATAGAAGATTCGAAATCGATGATTGAATTATAAGAAGCTTGATAGTGAACTTTTGTGTCAAAACTTCAACTTTTCATGATGAGTTCATAAGTTGAAGAATATCATTCAAAGATCTGAAAAATTAATATGAACAACGGCTTTTACTCTTTTTTCAACCTGTAAAATTTTCAAAATTAGGTCGTGTCGAATGTGGTGGGGAGAGTGGGTGGGGTAGAAGCAAACAAGGATCTTGAATTTTTGAAGAAAAAAAAATGGAATAACGACCAATTTTTTCTGTTGGTATTATTTTTTTCAAATTGAAGTTCCAATAAAATTTTTTAAAGTAAACAGTTCCAATGAAATTTTTTCAAATTTTAGCTTCAAAGAAATTTTTAAAATTTCAGTTGTAATAAAATTTTTCAAAATTTCAATTTTAATAAAAAAATTTCAAATTTCAGTTGTATAAAATTTTTTTCAAATTTCAGTTGTAATAATTTCAATTTTAATAAAAGATTTTTAAATTTTAGTTTTAATAAAATTTTTTCAAACAGTTGTAATAAAATTTTTCAAAGTTTGAGTTGTGATAAAATTTTTTAAAATTTGAGTTGTTATAAAACTTTTTTGAATTTCAGTTGTAATAATTTTTTTTAAAATTTCAGTTCTAATGAAATTTTTTTTCGATTCTAAAATTTTCTCCGAGATTCTGAGTTTTTTTGGGGGAGGCCTCGCGAGGACCTTTAAATAAATGATTTTTGTCTTAACGACGTCGCATCGTATCAATATTCAAAAGCCTTTTCACCTTTTTTCTACTCTAAATTTTTTCTCTTATACCATGATTTTCTCTTCATACAGCCCTGGTTTTTCTACTAGACAATTTTTTGGGAGCTTGCAAAAAAAAAATTGAGCCAAGCCCTAATTTTTGTTTATGGTCGATGCAGAAGTCAGTTACGATTTGATACGTGTGCGATAACACGATGTGGAAATCACACACACATTCGCGATCATTAGAGCAAAATTTGTTGAAATACGTTTCCGTTCAATTATATCGTACACAATACACATACATGTCGGGTAGATACTAGATACACGGTGCACATAAACGCGTGCCAAGCTTCGTCCTATGCTGAAAATTTTCAAGGTCAAGGCTAATAGAATTTCTTTTTTTCTACAACCTCGTTTCGGTCACATTTGCTCCGCTGGTCTTTTTTTCCTCGCTCCGAAATTTGTACCCTTTTTTAATTTTGCCTCTCCGTTCTCTCTCTCTTTCTCGAGAGCCGATTGCTGCTGAGACGCTTCAAAGGGTTCCTTTTGTAATTTTCGACGTGGAGATTTTCCATTATATATTTGGGCTCGATAAAAAGTGACGTCAAGTGAACATGCGTACGTGCGTGCAAATGTGGGTATTTTTCCACTTTACCAGAGGAAAAAACGATCCCTTTACCGAGCTGATCGTCTATGTATTTTTTTTTTGTTCGAACGTGTATAATATATACCTGGTGTACCTGTCGACATTGCCGTACGAGTATGACTCATCCTACACATACCATAAAAACCATCGTCGTTGTGTCTGTGTACTTAACATCGTCGTTCACCTATCGTAGGTTAAAATTTAGCTCGATTTTTTTCACTCCCCCTGCCTCAGTCAACCATCAAGGTCGTCGGCGAACCGTTACATAATACGCCGGGTACCCTTATTTTTCACGTCTCGCACCTGATCACCCTTCTTCGAAAATCTTTTCCATTTGACGCGATAAGTTGCGCACCTTTTATATTTTCCTCATTCTTTACCCAGGTATCTGGGTACTCTGGCGAAATAGGGAACCTCTCGTTCGTATAGAGGACATGTAAACGGATCAACAGGTGTCGTCTTTGTTACCACCGTCATCCTACAGATCTCGCTGCGTCTCAGGAACGTTAAAAATGAAAACTCGCAGGGTTATATTTTGAAAAAAGTTTTATTATATCGTAAACACGTACAACAAAACTTCGACAGATATTCATCGATACATATAAAGCTCACAAATTATTTTTTTTTCAATTATGGTTTTTTTCATTATTTTTTCTTTTATATCGTAGTATAATATAAAACGTATGAAATCCTTACACGGTGTAATTATTTTATAGTACAGTATATAAGAGAAAATACATATTATATGTATATATCTTTGTGAAGAGAAAAAAAAAAGAACAAACAAAAATTGTACAAAAAATTAAATGTTACGTTTTACATGTATATAAGAAGAGAAGGAAGAGGGGTATTGTGTGAGGAGTAGAAAATAAGGAAACTGGATCACCGAGGAAAGGATGAGAAAGAAAAGGAGAAAAGAAAAAGAAAGGCAGGAGGTAGGAAAATGAGAAATAAAGGATAAACTACCCCGACATAACGAGGTGGTGGGTTGCTAACAAAACAAAAAGAAGAAAAAAAATGAAAAAGAGACAAATACTGTTTACATACATAATAAAACGACGGTCTGAGATCGATATACACAACTAAAAAAAAAAGAAAAAAAAGAGTAAAAACACACTGATCAAATCACTCCTTCTTATACACGTATGCAATATACAAGACAACCAGTGGCTCGTGTACATAGAAAGTTATGGCTGGTCACGATCGCGCAATCGCTCTCGCTCGTTTCAATCTTATATAGAAAAAGTAAAAAAAAAAATCCTGTACGCGGACTCGCCGACGCATATAGGAACATACGTTTTACGCAATTTAATATATAGAAATTTTCGTATGCTAGCCACTGTTTGCATATATATTCGCGCCACAAAAAGGACAAATAAAAATCGTCATCGAACAAACAATAAAGAGACAAAGAAGACACCTTACATACATAACTTAGAGACAAAATTTTGTACTTCTACACAATGTCGTGTCGCAAATTTGACCAGTGGGTCGAATAATTAACCACGTTATATAAGATTATTGCACGACTAATAAATTTGGTTTGTTTTATCGCGATATAATATAAATAAAAAAAAAACACGTCGACTTATAAATTTATAGCGAATTTATCGGTTCATGTTTTCTTTTCTTTTTTTGGTAAACTACACTGTAAACAGCAACGATGCCGAAATGATCACATTATAGAGAGAAAAAGGTGATGCGAAAAAAAAAAGGTATAGCGTTAAAGAAATATTTTTTTGGTTATGCCACACGCTATCTCGCTTTAAAAGGTTACACCACCGTTTTCAAACGCTTAAAAAAAATTTACAACCGACGAGACGTAGGTACGTACGTTTCAACGAAAAAGACGAAGAAAAAAAAAATTAT
Source organism: Pseudococcus jackbeardsleyi (assembly GCA_038380155.1). Taxonomy (NCBI): domain Eukaryota; kingdom Metazoa; phylum Arthropoda; class Insecta; order Hemiptera; family Pseudococcidae; genus Pseudococcus; species Pseudococcus jackbeardsleyi. The sequence continues at coordinate 3,391,942 of CM076240.1, forward strand.
CGCAAGTTCTTAAATCGTTATATAGGAACACTTAAATCTAATAAAAACATTAAAAATAAATTTAAAAAAAATAATAAGCTGAAAGACAAAGGCGACTAAACAATCTACACATAACACGAATATCTCAAAGCCTTCATTATCACATCAAAAAAAAAAAAAACGAAAATAAGAAAAAATTTTTACGAAATACATTCCGCATCGTTTCGAAAACGAATTTTAAACGTTTCTCACAATATCGAAACAAAAACTACGTCAAATAAGCATATTAATTATTATGGACAAAGAAGTAAAAACGAAAAGTAACTTTATAAACTTTGAGATTATATCTACATCATTATGATTTTTTTTTTCCATCTGCAGTGTAATGACTTTTTTCTCGCATAAATGAATTTTTTTTTCGGAGGTTCGGATTTCGAATCGAACACTGAATCGTCGTCGGAGTTGGTTAATAACGTTGGTAATAAGAATGTTGCAGAAATTTACCAGATTTGTTGCGAAATTGGTTGACTGACGTTTTCTTACGATCGGATCCGGTATGTGTACTGATCATTCTGGCAGATACGATCTGTATAATTTTTTCTTCTCTAACGTGAATCCTCGACTGATCATAATGGTACCGCCTTTGGTAAAGTTTCTGTTGGAAAAAGTAAAAGATTAGTTTCAAAGTCTGGTTTGATGTTGAATGCAGATGCACAGCTTGAAAGAGTAACACTTACTTTAAGAACTGAGGCAGCATTGAATGCCACGAGTTTCGAGATCCTTGTTTTAACGTTAAATATAGTTCAAAAGTCGATACTGTATTTGGATCACATTTAATTGTTCCAATGCGACGACATTCCGTCTCAGTTTCGAAATTTATGAAAAGTGTGCAACCTCTGCGCAGAGAAAAAATACAATCGAATTAGTAAACCAATTTTCAACTAGACGAAATGTAGAATTTTGATGGAAAATTAATCTCACCTTAATCCACACGGTTCATATTCTGCCATTCGTAAGACATCGGTAGCTATCCTAGGCAGGAGATCAGCCGGAAGTAGAACTTCGCCGCAGGCCAGTTGTGCTGATTTGGCTGCTCGAAGCTCCTCTTCTAAGCGCCTGGTCAGCGCTTGACAGGCTGTACTGTCCAGATCAGCCGTATCTTCCCTCATTAAGTAACCTGAGAACAAAAAAAGAGGAAAAAATACGTTAATGATGGTCGAAAAAAAATCTTCCAAAATGTACATGTCACAAAGTTACACCTAAATTCAGAAAAAATAACGACGAAAATTGCGAATCGATATGTGAGGGGGGTTGCTGGAAAAAAACAACAGAGATACCGGTTGTTACGTTGCAGAGCAGAATTACATATCTAAAGATTCTATCAGCCGACTGTAAGTTCTCACCGATGAACAAAGATGACGCCTTGAAACAATAGTCGATACTGAGGGATAACTAACAACGTTCAGATAATCCCCTTGTTAGATCAACTGTGGATTTTTTTACAACAAAGGCGACAAGAAATTATTAGTGTTCGATAACTATGGGATTTTTTGCGGAACAACTAAGTGAGGCGAACTTTAGTTTTTTTTTTCCAAACAATAGTTTATCTTTTTTTATTCAGAAAGATGATTTGAAGTTATCGATTGCTCAAACACAAAAGAAAATTCTGTTGTAAATTATTTTTCAAATTTTTATTCATAATTGCAAATTTTTTTCACTAATATTTTCCAAATCAAGGTTAATTCATTTTTTTTTTCACCGATGTTGTTAAAAATCAGGTAATTTAATTCATCTCGCCAATATTTTTTAAAAATCGAGGTAATTTATTCACCAATATTTTTTTTATCGATCTCTATTTTTTTCTTGTTAGGTAAAAATTTGAACTTTGGAATTTTCGTCACTTCGTAATTTTTTTCAACCGGCAAAAAAATATCCGCCAGTCATTTCAGACTTTTTCACCGGTAAACTTTCAACGTTTATTTCGCCGGCGAAATGTTTTCCAATTTTTAGCCTATAAAAATAGAACGTCAGGCGAATTCTTTTCATTTATCAAATCAAACATTTTCAGTAGGAACAAAGGAACTAAAATTAAATCATGTTTAGAACTTGGAAAAAAAATTGAAACTACGAATCTGTTATTTTTTTCCGAAACAAAAAATGCGAAAAAAAGCGAAACTACAAAAAAAACAGCTGTTTGAAGCTTTCATCGATTTCGAACTTAGGAAAATTCCCTTCAAAGAAAAATTCACATCGCGATGTCGATTATTTTTTTTTATCAAACTACACAGCACATTGAAAAAAAACACAAATTACACCGAATCTCGCGAGAAAAAAAAATCATTTAAACGAAAAATAACGCTCAACTTACTTCTTCTGTTATTCAGAGTGAAAGTTACGCTAACGGGACAAGGTAATATTTCCATAAGGACGACAATATAAAAAATGGCACAATGCGCAAAGAAAAATATAAAAGTAGAAAAAACGTGTAAAAAAAATTGACGAAGCGAACAAACTAAAAAAAAATCAACGAACTACTATAAATTATATGGCGTTTGCGAAAAATTTTGTGAAGCCGGCCGGAATAGAAATATGTTTAAGCACAATACACATACTACATACTCGATCGACTGTTAAACGCTGACTGAAACTTTCGAGAAGTTTATTCCGAATGTATAAGGCTTACAGTGTTCTGATGCAACAACTCAGCTGACTGAATAAAGATACCGGTTCTGTGTGGATCCCCCACCACTAAAGTTCTCCTGCCTACGTGACTAACACTGTAGTACTATTGTACCGCGTCCCTCGTCCCCTTGTTACTGGCGGTATCTTACGAGGTGGGGAGCAAGAGTTGTACGCGTTCGAATAGAAAAGGGTCACGCTATGGTGAAAAAAATATAGGGAGAGACCAGCTGTGAGAGAGAAATTCAGCTGTAATAACCGATTTAAGCAATGTTTTTCCATATTTAAATTTACAAAAAGGACCCGCTGCGATTAGCGTTTGAAGCTTTGTTCGACGATATGTTTGCGATGAGTGTTTTTTCACTCGACGTTTAATAAAATATATAAAGGGTGTCCGAAACGCCTCTCTCAAAGGGGTTCACCAATTGCTCGACTTTGCCAAATTATTTTTTTCCGTAATTTTGCCGTCTTAGTTTCTTCTCTCTTTTTTTTTGTGTGTGAAATGGGCAAGTATAATCGTGTTTTGACTTGTAGGTTGGATATGGACTTTGTATTCTTCGTGTTCGCCTTCTTCGCGATGAATAGGCCTACGAAATACATTAACGTTGTAGGCACTAGGCTACCTGAATAGAGTTCGTCAATGTTCACGGTGAAATGTTAATTATAGCAGGTAACCCATTTCAAAGGTTTCGGGTAAAAGATCGTTTCGCCGCTTTCTTTGGGGATTTCTCGCGAATTTTAATCGTTGAGGGAAAAATGATGCAATTGTGTGCGAAATTTTTTCATCTAGATTCGAGCGACCGCCGACCCAGCGGTGTTCGTGGTTTTTCTAATTTCGCCAATTCGAATTATGCAAATTAACTCGTTAACGAGCTACTTGTCAAGGACGTTTATTTTTAGGGATGACAAATACCTTTCTTATTTCCAGCCGGGAAAAGATTTTGATTTTTTTCTTCGGCTGAAATGTCAGCGTTGGAAAAATAATTAAGAAATCGGCCTATTTTAGGGTGAGTTCCTTTCTACATGAGTGTATCGTTAGCCCTTGCTTTGTCTCGTTTTGTGAAAAATGAGGAGATTTATTCAATCGTATATCTAGTGAAAGAAAATCCAATAATTTGTTATTTTCGAGTTTATTACTTGGATATTTTTAAAATTTGATTCGAAGGTCAATGGTAAGATTTCAGAAATGGGATTGAGATAGAAATTTTGTTCGTTCAATTCGAAGTTATAAAAATGACTATTTTTGAGGGAAAATATTCATTTTTGTTTGTTTGACCAAAAATGTCAGTGATCGGCCAACACCAAAAATATCAATTTTTGAGTAAAACATAAATTTTTTTCGGAATAATGTAATTTAATTTTTGAGGAAAAAAAATGTCTTAATAAAAAAAATGGGGAATTTTTAAAAATTGTCTGAATGGAGTAATTCTTTGGAGAGCAAATATGTTATTGGTTTTAAATTTATTACCAACATGTCAACTTTAGATCAGAAAAGTTATCTTTTGACCACAACTCCTAATCTTCAATTTTTATCAAACGCCAATTCTCAAGTTTCAACCAAAAAGTTGATTTTTGATCAAAACTGCCAATTTCAGTTTTTTTTTTTTTAGATTTTTGACCAAAAATTTATTACCAACATGTCAACTTTAGGTCAAAAAAGTTATCTTTTGACCAAAACGGTAAATTTTTGATTTTTGACCCAAAATTCCAATTTTTGATTTTTGACCAAAAATGTTAATTTTTGATTTTGACCAAAAATGTAAATTTTTGATTTTTGACCAAAAAAGTCAATTTTTAATGTTTAATCAAAAATGTCAATTTTTAATTTTTGACCAAAACTGTCATTTTTGATTTTTGATCAAAAATGTCAATTTTTAAATTTTTAATTTTTGACCAATTTTTTTCCTACAATGTCTACTTTAGACCAAAAAATTCATTTTTGATCATAAACTGTAATCTTTAATTTTGATCAAACGCTAGTTCTTGACCAAAAATATCAATTTTTGTCTCCACGGATGTCATTAAAAACATCCAAATGGAATCTGCTTTTTTCCCGAATTCATCTGCCATCATTTCTGCTTATTAAATCGCCTTCAATAATAAAAGTAGGCAATTTGAAGAGCGTGTCCTGCGTGTCCTACTTTCATATTATTTTAGAAAAGTCACTAATAGCCTAATAGTCTTTTTCACTCGTGTATGCCCTCAGCTCTCGAACCAGAGCTTATTTCCTGTATTTTCCTTCGCAACCTCTCAATTAATATTCCTCTTTATGTCCCTTCTCACAATCCAAGCACAGATTTCGAATCATAAATAACGCACAATATTATTCATTCTTTCATTAGCGAACCCTTTCTGTCCAAAATTACGCTACGTCGTACGAGAACTCGATTATGTCAGCGGCTTATCTCCACCTCCAGAGTAACGTTTCTCTGTTGGTTGATAAATATTTTAAATACTTTGAGAGCGGGGTCATTTCGTGGGGTAAACACGACGCCGATTTCGGGCTCAATTTGTTCTCCCCTTTCGCATTTGATTTGAATAACACCTTTGGTCGTATCGTTGGCACATTCATATTCGATGTGGCTGGGGATATACGTCATGTAATCGTTCGAGATGACTATAGGCATCGATAATCGATCTAGAGGATGCTTTGTCGTATTATATAAACGAAGCCCGGTGTAAATTAGGTAATATTTTTCCAGCATCGTTGGCGGGTCGTACTCCGGCGCGTATAGATTTTGATAAATGAACGCCAGCGTTGTTTGGAGTCGTTCTATGTACGAAGCTGTGAGTTTGGGGTTATGCTTTTTGGTGATCATTTTGTACAAATATTCTCCAATTTTTTTCAGAGGTAGTTGTTTTTCATTCAAGTAATGGTACGCGAGGGTGGTCTCGATTAAATATCGTATTTCCAAGTTTGGCAGAACGTATTGATCTGCTGCGGCGTAAGATAGGTATCCTTGATCGTATAAAAAAGTTAGTAAGACATTGGTGTTGGTGTTTGTGTCATCTTTGAAATTATTCAGATTCATGAGACGGACGTATCTATCCAAATGCACCTTGCTGAAGCCATCGATACGATATCTAGTCGCGATATTGTTCAGAAGCTGAATTATTTCGTGTCGAAATAAGGATACGTTGAGATATCTTTGGATTAAGGGAGATATCTCATTCGGAGTGGCATGCCCTTTCAGCAAATTATCCAGTTTTGTTGTCGTGCTCGGTCTATGGATGAAATATTGTAAAATTGAATTAGGACTATAAATGGAGATCGCCTTGAGTTGAGTTTTATACGCGGCATAATATGTTTCCACATTTTCTCTCTCTTCCGAGGTGCAATTAGATCGATAATAAATAGCAGTCAGGTCCCTTTCAGTGAAACCGAAGTATGGAGTGAAGTAATGATCATCTAAAAATCGACAACTTCGAACATACCCCGATACCAAAGGATTGATCATCTCAAAAGGAAGATTATTCACCCCTGTTAACAAAGCTTTCGTGAATCTTAAATGTTTTATGGAATAAGCCAGCATCACATTGAGCATATTATAAGCAGACATCATTTTAGCAACAGTATTGTTCAATTCTGATACCGAATTGAGTAAGGTTTTGGTGATAGGATGATCATAGTCGTCTACCAAGATCACCACATCTTGGTAAAAAATCCTGTACAAAATTTGACTAAGTTTTTCCAAAGACGTGTGCACATCTAGTACGGTCAATTTACGTTTCAGTACCTTTTTCATGAACTGAAACGCATCTGATCCCAAATCATGGGCGTGTTTATCAAATCGATAATTAAGTTTCTCCTCTGGCAGGTTGAAAACCCACTCATATCTTTCCACCGTGTCTTTCAACCTATCGTTTAAAAATTGCAGCATTGTTTCGGGGCTGAGCTCGTCGTAAGGGAAGTCTGACAGTTTCAGGTGTATGACCGGATGTCGAGCCATATGCGTGCCCACGGTTTGCGGATATTCGCTGATTCGTAAATGTCTGAATACTTGGTAAGCGTACGTTTCCTCCGCTAAATCTTTTGCTTTGTAATCGGTGTCCACTTCGACTTGGGCGAATAAATCAATCATGTCCAGGATCGATGATTTACCAAATTTCGGAGGGCATGTGATAAAGTGATGGTTGTCGGTGTTGAAAAAGTCGTCCAAGATTTCGGTTTTGTCGATAAAGTATAATGTGTTTCGTAATTTGTCGAATTTATTCGATGGTTTGGGCGAAGATGCTGAGGTGAAGGGGCAAAGGGGTAAGAATAGGTAAAATATCAGCAGCGTCATCCCGGATCGATTCTTTTTGGATTCTATAAAATGAAAGAATATTTTTTTAAAAAATTGGAAATTGTTGTTTTAAATTTGGATATTTTTTTCTTTAAATCATTTTTGTTCACTCGGCAGAGTCGCACCAAACAAGAAGCTAGGATCGAGGGGATAAATTTCTCACCTTCCAAAATGACAAAATTATGTTTCATTTGAAATAATTCAGTTACCTACAGTGAGGAAAAATTGACAGTTTTTGGAAAAAATTTATCCCTCAAGTTGAGAGAAATGAGAAAAATTTTGTTCATCAAGTCCGGAAATTTTTCCAATTTCAGTCGCAAATTTTCGATTTGTTGCCCCTTCCATAAACCTACTTCGGTTCGTCTCTGCCATGAATCATGATGAGGTGATAAAGATAAATTTTCACTTACGTTAATTTGAGATTCTTTTCGAAGCATATGAACCAACAGGAAAACCCGACATACGAAAACTCGAACATTTAATAACTGAATTCTTATCTGTCATTCGATCATATACCCTACCCATTGATTCATTTAATTAAATTTTTTTCCTTTCGTTAGCTAATTAAAGAGGTTAAATTTTCATATCGAGGGGAAAGGGGATGAGCATAGCTCGATGAATTTACAGACTGAATTGCTCGCTTATCAGGTAGTTTTCGGGTCAGGTCCGTTAATATTTTGAGTATGATTTAAAAAATTGACGATGGAAGGGGAAGAGGGAAGAAAAGTCGAGAGGAATTAACTTTTTTTGAAAAATTTGAGGAAAAATGGAAAACGTAGCAAAACGATGTGAAAAATGAACAGTTTTAGTTACTTCATCGTTTTTTTTTTCAATGGTGAAAAATTTTGGAATAAATTAGGAAATAATTTTAAATCAGGCATTCCTGAATTATAGATTTTTGTATCGAGTGAAAAATAGATGTAGTACCTACTTGGATTAATTTTCAATAATTTTATACACTACAACTGGTAGGTTTTTTGGAGAGGGGGGGGTTAGAATATATCATTTTTTTTTCTTGAAAACTTGAAAGAAAAGCATGAAAGACACAAATTGACGTAAAAATGAACATGAAGTTTGATTTTTTCAATTTTTTTCTCCTTGCTTCGAAATTTGGTAAAATGAAACTTCTAGTCGAAAAAATTGAGTTCGAATCAGAAAATTTTTGGGAATGATTTTTTTGAGATTTAAAGAATAAATTTCGGTTTTGTGATCACTGAGCTTTCGAGTCAGACAACTTGGATGAAATTTGATCACAAACAGAAATTTTCAATTTTCTACCCTTTCCTTCCCCTCCCACCCTCCTCCTCAAAAAACATTTAGACTCTTTCGTGATCTCAATTTGAAATTTCCTACATATTCTTTCAAAGAAACCAATTAGCAAAAAGTATTCAAATCGAAAGGAATGCTAATTAAACTGAATAATGTATTGCAATCGAATAATTGTCAATGAGAGATGCGATAAATTGCAATTTGAGATGAAGTTCGCAAATTGCATCAGATTTCGTAACAAGGTATTATATCGATGTCGAAACCAATGTGGTGTTTTCTGATGAATTTTACACAACACCTTGATAACGATGACGAGTCCAACATCCCTCATTTTTAAACGAAACCACTCGTAATTTTTTTCTTTGAACAAGACTGAGTGGGCAAATATTAGTTTCGTCAAAATTTCCAATTTCTCGAAAAAATTGTCCATAATAAGATTACCCAGCGAATTTGTAACATTCGTTTTTTATTTCATCACTCTGATTTTTTGTCGGCACGATAATTAGTCACTTGGTATTGATTTTGTTATCAATGATAAAACCCTGTACGAAATCTAATCACATTCGAAGTCAGGTGAATCCAAATTGGATGAATTTCTTACACTGAATATATACTTTATCACAAAAAATCATGTTGATTTTACAGTGAATTGGTTCAGATTTCGCTTTTATTGGCGATAAGAATGATTTTATTTTAAAGTCGAACAGTAGTGTATCGAATATCAGGTAAAAACCTTTGAAATTGAATGGTTACAATAGATGTGATCTGGTTTTTGTTAATTTTTGTTTTTTTTCTCTCTTCCCCAGACCAAAATCTACCACCCGCCAGGGTTGTGACATACCTTAGACCTTACCTACTTTAACGAGTTACTAATAACGAAGGTCATTTGTATTGTTGTTGCAGAGGTCTCTAGACATACAGAAGACAACAAGACGACACCAGATGCAGAAAGAAAGGAGAGGAGAGTTTAACAATAGGAACTGTCTTTTCGATGCCCGAATTTCGACTGTGGACGGTTCATTAAACCATTATCATGGGCTTTTGTGCTGATAATCGGAGAAATGGTAAGTCTCGACGAACACCTTTTTCTTTGTATTAAAGGGGAAAAAAATCGAGTACGATATTGTGATTGTGAAATTTAATTTCGTTATACAAACTCGAACTCGATACTCGTAATGTACCTAACGTTTAGTCAGATAGCATCTTTTTCGTTAATGGTTTCGACTTGAAGCCGGATAGATGAAATTGATAAAGGCTATGGGTATTAATGTAAAAAAATTACCAAATGATAAAACGAACGCGTATTGTATAATTTTCGTGATCCGTGAACACGAAAAATTAAATTAAACCTATTGGATGAACAGGAAAAACGACTTATTTGGTCGTGAACCACAAAGAAACTGTTGATAGTATATCTATACTTGGGCCGGAGCGATGTGGATTTTCATTCTATGCATAAATGAAAGCCACGGTGAATAATTAAAACGGCATGCAGCGCGCGTTTCAATTTGAAATTATTGAATTACAAATTAATCAGCGGTACACGCGAGTTCCACTGACGCACACTTTCGCGTATTTATACACAAATGCTGCACTGCACCGTACGTCTCCGCCTCCGATTGTCGTCCGATGTGTTTATGGAAGTTGGTAGTTGGTCTTGTTATTTTCCATGAATTGGAAAAGGAGAGAACGAAAAATTCGCACAATGAACGATACTGATTCTCTGCTCAAATCTTCATTTTCGCTCTAAAAATTTCGAATTGGCCACATTTTCATTTGCAGAGAGTGGATCAACCCAGAGTCGTTTCTTGAAGATTTTTTTGCCAACTTACTTTTCGGACATTTTTTTAAAAACTGGCTATTTTTGAAATTTTTAGGTTGATGAAAAAAATTGACAGAAAAAAAGTGGATCTAATTGGGAAAAAATTTACCACAAAAAATGTCCAAAATAATTTTGCCTACCCTCAAAATTGTAAGAGTTGATAGAATTTTAAATACTGCCAGGTTGAATAGCCCCTTCAATTTTAAAGATAGGCAAAATATGCAGATTACAATTTTGTTACAAAATTTTTTTCCACAAGGTTTACCACTGGAAACGTGATTCTGAACAATTTTTTGTTTGCATATTTTTTCGAAGTAGCATTGTAATAAAATACCCCGGAAACCTTGACAATATGCAACCCACACCAAAAAGTCATTCGAGTGTGACACAGAAGAGATGAAATTTGAACGAAAATGAATGATTTTGATAATCCGTAGGCTATCCAAATTTATTCGACGTAGAAAATTTTTCAATTTATTTTAATCTAAATTTTTTTTCAAAACTGTTATCAGCAATAAATTTTTTCTTGTTTAACTTCTTTTAAAAAATTTTTCAACCTCTTTTTTGAAGTTTCAGATCTTAATGAATTCTAAAATGAGTTTTAAAACAATTCTGAGAAACATTAAATCAGAGATGATTTTAAGATATTTTCAATTAAAAAAATCTTACAGTTGAAAAATTTTTTTAAAAATTTAAAAGTAGGTACCTATTACCTTTTGGAAATAATTTTCAAGTTGAAAGAAATTATTAAAATACAAGTAAGGTTGAAAAAAATTGTTGATTGAATTCTTTTTTCAAAAATTCTTTAAATTTTTTAAACCACAATTTTTTTTTCTATTCGATTTTTTTTACCACAGAATTGAAAATTTTTCCTAAATTTTTTAAAACGGTTTTCAACCTTAGATATGTTTTCCTAAATTTTTAAATTGTAAAAAGTTATAAAAATATAAAATTGAAAAAAATTGTGAAAATGCAAGTTTGAAAAGATTTTACTGCTAGAAAAATCTTAAAATTGGACACTGAAAAAAAGTTCAAATTTAAAAAACTCATGTAATTCGAGCTTACAATTTGATTTTACCCCCTTCCTCGCACTTCAACCGTCCCCCTCCCCAATTAATCGTATATATCTTCCGTTTAAAGCTTAGCATAAAAAGAAATATCTGAATTTTGAAACTGAAAAATCGAAGTTGAGAGAATGGCTCTGAAAAAAATTTACGAGTCCAAAAATCGAAAAAGCGAAGCTTGAAAAGACCTCCTCTTTCAAGTCATGGTAAATAACACTCCTCTGTTTATAATGTACCTAGAGGGATTTTTTCCACTATTTATTCAAATGGCTTTACGAGTTTAATTCACCTACCCTTCTTTTGTACACGAGATTCTCCTTTACAATTTTTTTTTTCACATGAAAAAAAAAAACTCGACTTTGGTACACCTATTGTATAATGTATATTATGGTATGTTGTTCGAACCGACGTAAAAATATTGTTAGTCTGCGAGGGCTTTATTATAGAAAAAGGAAAAAGCCGATCGGCTATTGTTTGATTCTCTTTTGTCGTGTTTGTTGCATTTTCACTCTGATATTCCGTTTATAGAAACCCTTTTTTTTTTGCATTCTAAACGTTGGCGTCGTTGACGCTGTGTGTACAGTACACCGAATGAAAGAAAATTCGCAGTTTTATGATGAAAATGAGAGCTACTTTGTGTGTATAAGGAGGCTCGAATGTATGCGCCGAACGTCCGCCCCTTTCGACCATTTCGCCATAGCAAATATGTGGTGTTTTATCGTATTTGTCACGTATTTGTAAAAAAAAAGGTCGTGTAATTTGCTTGCCCGCTTTTGAAATCGAAGGCGATTTTAGGTTACCATAATAAACGTATGGTGTACGTGGTGGGTTGTAAGCGAGCCTTTTTTTTCATTATTTGTGATTAGTTTGGTGCGCAGAATTGAGATACGAAGCTGAGAGGTTTGAAAGTCGATGAAATTGGTGAATTTTAGGTTATTGGGATTTTTTTCGTTTATGTTGAGGAGCCTGGTGAAAACTAATTGTTTGATTAATTTGAGGGAAATGGAAGATGAGAGGAAGAAAATAGTTTTATCCTAATAAGAATTTAATATCACGTCCCTTATGGAATTCTGAAATTTTGAATGGGGAGGGGACCAGGGGAGTAAATGCAGTTATAAAATCTGATAAATTTTTAGAAATTATTGCAAAAGTTTGGAAAATTGTTGAAATGAGGAGAGATTGTCAATTTGGTAGAAAAATTCAAAAAGTTGAAATTCAAATTCAAAACATCTTCAAGCTCTATAAAAAAATTCGAATTGTGAAAAATTGTAAATTTTGGAGAGTTCTAAATCTTCAAAAAATGTCAAATTCCAAACATTTCTGAATTTTAGAACCATTTTAAAATTTTTAAAAAGTTGTCAGACTTTGAGAAATTGTTTCATGTTGTTAATTTCTCAATCAATAAATTTTGTTGAATTTCAAAAATGTTTCTAATGAATAGATTTTTAAAAATTTTGAATCCTGAAAAAATGTTAAATTTCAAAAAATTGCACGGTTTTGGTGAATTTTAAAATTGCACGACAGAAATGTGAGATCATATAAAGTTATGGGAAATTGCAACTTATGAAAATTTTCTCTGCATTGTAAAATTGTAAAAATTTAGGTAAGCAGAAGGGACTGAGAATTTATTCAGAGTGATGAATTTTTCAAAATAGTTTCAAAACGCGTATCCAAGTTCCAGGCCACTTTCCTTTCCTTCCTCTGCTTTACCTTGAAAAAAATCATAAATGCTGAAAAATATCCATCATGATTCTTTAGATACCTCAACCTGTTGATCTTTCTTTTTTCAACTTTTTAAAATTCGAAGGGACAAATGATGAATTTGTATTTTTTTTATTAGCTTTTGAGACTAATACCTAAAGCTCATTTTGACCGTCTTCCGTCAGAAAAACGTGACAGATTTATTTCATTTACACAATTGTGAAATTTTAGTTTTTCTTAGAACCTGTGAAAATTTTGAAGAAAAATGATATGCAATGGGACATCTTTAAAATTCTTCGAAATCTTAAAACGAATAAAAATTTAATGTAGAAGAAGAGCAAAGAGATCACAAATTTATTTGGCATTGCAAATTTGAAATTTTTTTACCAAATTTTTGTAAAGAAATGAAATATTAATGCATCCTATATTACCGCTCTTCTTAACCTGGTGCCTCCTTCATCTCGAGAGTTATGCAAAATATGCCCGCATCTGTAATCTTTATGGCTTTTGGCAAGAAGCGAAAATATTTGCAATACAATTACGAATCATCCCGCGTATTAATTCTTAGATTACATATTATTACGAATGCAGAAATTTCAAATTCGCGTGTGTATTCTTCGTATTCGCAAAATACCGCTGCGTGGCGCGATTAAATTTTCATGCTTTGAGAATTTTCGCAAAACTGGAATAAATTCTCGGCGAATATCGTTCCACGTACACTTGACTCGATTCGACAAACAATTTATTCGTAACGCGACATTTCACTCGGTTACCATACATAATCCGAGTACTATTTTTTTCTTTCATTTGAGAAAAAATTTCATCCTCCGTTTACGGCGCGGATGCGACACGACGTCGGGGATGAAAAAAAAATTGAAAAAAAAAACAGTCGTAAATTTCGGTGGAAATTGTCGTTCTTAAAATAACTCGCTCGTCGAATTCATAAAAAAGCAATAAAAAGTTGCTCGGCTCGAGAGACCGTATAGGATGGGAACGTGGTGCGGTGGTGAAAACATTGTAGCTCGCACGACGACGTGAGCGAATGACAGGGGGGCCGGATCATTTTATTATTTAACATAATGATATTTTTATCAATGTTAATTCGCGTTCGTGTAATTTCTACATCTCGGCATGAGGTATCGCCTTCATTATCCCTCATCATCAATTCGACTAAGGGGAAAAAAGAGTATACGACGTGACATATGACAAATTCTACGACCGACGACGACGACGTTTTATAAATAAGAGAAAAATATGCGACAATACCGCCATCAAAAACAGCTGGCTATTATCACCTTTTTTTTCTTCTTATATTTTCTCCATCTCTGATGCCTGTGTGCAGTTCGTCATGCGATGATGCGACGACCGAGAGGGAAAATATAAAGAAGGTAATAAAAGATGATACCGCGAGCTGCTCTAAACAGCTCGCAAATGAACTTGCGATTGCGAATAAAATTCGCATCATTTGTCACGCCACGCCGCTGCGCCGGTTCGATATTTTTCTGGTGTTTTCGAATCGCGAGCTCGCGGTCGCGGTGGAAATACGATATGTGATAAATGATCTCTCGACGAGTTTCGTTGTTTTTCTTTTCGACGGGTTTAATATTTGGACATTCGTTCGAGTGTGAATAGAAACGTTGAAAGATCATATTTTCTTGTTATTGTACCGAATCGCGATGACGGTTTGCGCGCTAGGCTTCAACGAATACGTTACGTGCGTTTTAGCTCAGTTAGCTTAGTAATTTTAGATCTGGAACTCGAAAAAATTACGGGAAAGCTGAATTTCACATTTATTTGTATGGAATTCTCATCGGAATGGTTTATTTTGAGATGAAAACTTGACACAAAATTTTTTAGCGTTTTAGCTCAAACTAGGACTGAGCTAGAGATCCTCAAAGTTGAGTCATTTTTGAATAAGAACTCGAGTTTTCGTGAAAGAACCCAATTAAAATAGCATGATAAAAAAAGGAAAAGATAGAAAAGATTTATAATTTGGGTTACTACACTTCCTAGAACCACTGGATTGATGAAATGATGTTCTCTTGATCATCGAAAAATCCTCCAAAAATTCCAGCCTGTAAAAAAATGTCTGATATAAAAAATTGGGAATTTTGCATTTCAGTGGTGCCCCCGAGAAAAAAGAAATTTCCAATGAAAAATTTGAAAAGTAATTTTTTTCATCAAAATCGAAAGTAGACACTACAAAAATGGAAATTTCCAAGTTCTTGTATCGAAGTACCTAGTTTTTTAAGTCAATTTTTGAATTTTAGTCAAGTTTTGATGATCAAAGAATGTTATTTTATTTTTATAAAAACCTAAATTCGAAATTTTTCAACAATCTGTAATTTTTGAACAAGCTGGGGTCACCTTGAAACAAATGCCATTTCGACTTTTGGCTCTGAGGACTTACAGTTCAATCTCAACTTTGACTGAACTAAGATCGAAATTTTTTTGATAAATTTTCAGTCTCAAAATAAACCACCTCTGTAAATTTTGCATAAATTCAGGGTATGTTTTTTCACTCCACTCTACTGCTCCCTTCCTTACACCAATCTTGACCTACGTACACTAAGAGATGTTTTCTGCTGGAAATTAAGTGTGAAAATGGTTTCGTTTCCCATGATTTTTCTTCTGAAAGGCCAAAAATCTCGTAAAATAAAAAAATTGTGAATTTTAAAAAATCATGATTGGTAACTCCCTTCAAAATGACTTGAAAATGAAAAGTTTCCAAAAATAGAACATTTCTATTGGAAATTTTTCGCAGAAAAGCCAAAATTGACTCAAAGTGTCAACATGAAAAATGCTATAAAAATCGTCCGCATTTAATTTCAAAGCCGCATTTTAAAAATTTTTAAAATGTCGACCTGTGCTATTATTACCTACATATACTACATTGTGAGTGACAACTTGAGCGATAAAATCAACCCAGAAGTATGCGATGCTTATCTTACGTACGTATCTATTATTGTACCATATCTAAATACATACGTTACGATTCGATTAACCATTAACGAGGTGCCTGTGCCTTTTGTAAGAACGCGGCAGCGTGCTTTCGAACATCACTGAATCTGAATATTAATTACAGTAATTGAAAATGAAAAAAAAAATACAGTTTCGTAACCGGCGATCGCGTCCGATTGCAACGGATAGCTACCTCGGAGACTTAGCAAGCCATAAGAAATGTGCAACCGCGTCTCGAGCGCGCGACACCACGTCCACGTCTCCAAGTTCGTTCAACTATTAATTGCAGGTTTCTTTCTCCTCTGGTCTATAGTCTATACATATGTACAGTATACAATGTGATGTGGAGTTGTTGCTGGGTAATTAAATAATAGCGCTAATTTCAAACAGTATCGTCGAGTTTGCCGCAGTAATTAGAGTTGATAATGTTTGAAATTCACAAAGCCAATATTACCAACTAATTTACAATCGAGTTTCAGCCCGAGTTTTAACTGACCTTAATTACTGCATTAGCGGACGCCGCGCCTCGCGATACGACGCTTTGTGAAGTTTTGCAACCGCCTGCTCTTCGTACCGGCTAAACGCTTAATAGCGAAAGTTTCCCCTATTTGAGTAGAATAACAGATGAAATCGGCCGTGTAATGGCTTATAATTTGCTTTCGCCCAGAATTAGGTACAAATAAAACGTACTGTCGGAGTTGTGCGAGTTTCCGTTCGTATGCGGTGTTCGAGACCCGAAAATTACTCGGCTTTGGATTGTTCCAACTGAAAAATGCAGATTTTGTGGTACTGAAGGCCTGCTCGGGGTGAGAACTTTGTACGATCTTTTGCATTCGATTGAGGAAGAGAGAAGATGACGGGATACATGAGAAAGGGTAATAATTTTTCGTTACATGGTATTTGGATACTGCATCTAATCAATTTTTGGTTTCTTCCCGGAGTAAATTGAAATAGTGCATTCATCGAAACCGGGATAAATTGTCAATTTTGTCAAAAATACCCAAAAATTCGTAATCTACGCCCTCGATTATGTAGAAATTGATACCCAACTCGACCAACTTCTGAGTTCAGTTTCGAATCTATATCGATGGGAGAGGGAGGGGGAAGAAATTGCCATTTTTTGCCAAAAATACCTAAAAATTCGTGATCTACGCCCTCGATTATGTAGAAATTGATACCTTACTCGACCAACTTCTGAGTTCAGTTACGAATCTATATCGATGGGAGAGGGAGGAGGAAGAAATTGCCATTTTTTGCCAAAAATATCTGAAAATTCGTAATCTACGCCCTCGATTATGTAGAAATCGATACCCAACATGACTATATTCTGCAGTGGATTTTTCATTGGTTTTTTTGTTATGGGGGAGGGGGAGACGAAGGTTTGCAAACGACTAATTTTAGCTCAAATCATCACAGACGATTCGTTTGAATCGTTTACGAACACGTTATCCTGATTTCTGAGTCAAAGTATATCTGTGTAACGCATTTCCTATCGAATCGATCGCGAATGATTAATTATTATTCGTTCTCGAACGACTCGTTTTCATTCAAATCTTTCGCGAACGACTCATTTATAGTGAAAATGTACTAGTTGTACTTGTACATGAAAAATTCTTGTCTGATAGATTCGTTCACGAATGATTCATTATTGATCGTTTGTAAACGAATCGTTCATAATAGAATCGTTTGCAAACAACTAGTCGCTGATCAAATCGTTCGCAAATGATCATTTTGAAGCAATTCGTTCGTGAGCGACATGTTCTAGATCAATTTATTCGCGAACAATTTATTTTTATTCAAAAATTTTCAAGGTATGATCATTTCGTTCGCGAATGATTCATTATTTATTGTTCAGTAACGAATTTTTCATGATTGGATCGTTTATGAATAACTGGTTGCTGATCAAATCGTTGCTGAACTACTCGTTCCTAATCAGAACGTTCGCGAACGATCGTCTCGAAGCAGTTCGTTCATGAACGACATGTTCTCAATTAATTCGTTCGCGAACGATTCATTTTCAATCGTCGAACGAATATCGTTGATCAGCTACTCGTTCTTGATCAAAACGTTCGCGAATGATCATTTTGAAGCAATTCGTTCTTGAGCAACATGTTCTAAATCAATTCGTTCGCGAACAATTCATTGTTAACAGTTCGCGAACGAATCTTTTAGAAGCAGTTTGTTCGTGAACGACATATTTTCGATCAATTCGTTCGCGAACGATTCATTTTAAATCGTTCATTTACGACCATCATTTGGCAAAATCAGAATCGCGTCAAAAATTTCGTTCATCTAACCCCTTTCCCCCTCCTTTTGAAGTATAAAATTGATATTATTAAAATATGGTCTTGTGGGGTATCGATTTCAACTAATTCGAAGGCGTAGATTCCAAATAAGAGGTTATTTTTGGAAAAACATCTCATCCTCGCGACTTCCTCCACTAATTGGTCATTATTATGGGATTTCCGTCTGAAAAGCCCCACAAACAAGCTTCTCGTAATTCGTATCAGGCCGTTAAATCGGACAAAAGCAACCTATAAACGAGTTTCCTTGAACTTTCGCGATACCCAAATTGTCCTCGTAAACCTTGAATCGGCAATTTTCGCGCATCGGTTATTATGGTGCGATACGACAGTTATGTGCATTACGAGGAAGAATTGCATTAGCATTTCGCTTGTCAGCTGATTATAACGCGTCCGCTTCGCGTCTAACGCGTCAAACGTAACGGAAGGTAAAAGCATTATCATCGTCGATCTTCCGCACGTCGTAAAATTTGATCATTAATTAAACAGCCATCTCGCGTTCTCGTTTCGTGTTAAAATTTTTTCGCCATTTTCGCGAAAATCACGAGCTCAGGGTTTTTGATTAGGATGTGTTTGCGTCAGCGTAACCATGCACGTAGTCTTCAAAATATTAATAAAAATAGGTACACGCATTGAACTATGTTCGTAGCGAAATTTTTTAAAAAAATTGCATCAGATCGTTCGACGAACAGAGCAGTACGAGGCGAGGAGAGGAGACGATCTGAAAAGGCAGAAAAAAATCGCGATTCGCGAGAATTATTACGTTTGATTGGTCGAGCGAGATACGAGACGGGGGCGCGCTTATAAAAATACACCCGAGATGTGCACGTCCTGTACGTGATGTATTTAATTCGTACCACGATGATCGAGCGTGCTTCTTTTTCGCATTTTCTTTGAAATATTAAGCAATAGGCGGCGTTTTATCATTGTATTCGTTTTAATATAAGTAGATAATATGTATAATTAATAACAAAAATACTCGTTATCGGTCAATCGGATTGTTTTGCGATATCCTCGATTTATTTTCATATTCTAGTACGAATTCCGCTTGAAATACGTAAGTAAATTGTATACGCGATTGCAAGTACGTATACTTTTATGTACGTCCTCATATTGTACACCAATGTACCGGCTTCGTGTACTTGGATATGCAATGTCGTATGAAGGACGGGAAACCGTTTAAATTTGTTTTGAAAAAAAAAATTCCTCCTCGATATTGTCAGACAGTAATTAGAAGTTCACCGTACAGCTGTAAAAGTGTCGCATCGTTCATTACCGCGGGAGCATATGGCGATTGCGGATTGTACAGCGAATCATAACCAAGTATTCTCCACAATGGTGCTAATACCGAATACGATGTTGTGTTGAATATCTGAATGATGTACCGTTTAACTCACGCCTACGTTCTGGTTCGAGCCTTTTAGGTGTAATTTGCGTTCAATTTCATGGCTGAGTTTTGAATTCCACGTTTCCACCAGTCGTAGGAGCGTTTATCGTCGATCCCTGGATCGAATGATGAAACTGATTGTAGATTTGGATTCTACAACTTTGGAAATCTAGATTTCGATACCAAACACGACCATATAGTAGAGAGATAATTTTGGCCTAAAAATTCCTGGCTATGCAAGCGGATACCAGAAATTGCTATAAACACGATACATGAAACACAAATGCGCCGTTTCTCAAAAAAATTGTCTAAATTATCATCAGAGATGCAATCGAAAAGGGATAATTGGCAGCTTGTTCCTCTCAAGAGACGAAACTTTCATTTTTTGTCAAAATTGAATAATTCTTCTGATGTGAGCATGAGTTCTATGCGTTGCATTGATTATGTCAAGAAAATTTTTTGAATAGCGAATTTTTTCAAAAAAAAACTTCATTTCGAGTCGGAAAATATGTAAAAAAAAATGTTTGTCGAGTCAAAAAAATTACTCTTCCTTTTCTCTCACTCTTGACTTTACAAACTGAAAAAAGCGGAGGAGAGAAAAATGAAGAAAATTTTTTGGACTGATGAAATCGAATAGAATTATGCCACTGTAGAAATCAATGAAAAATTTACTGATTCAATTGGTGAATTTTCATTTTTGAATCAGTAATTTTTGCTTAATTAATGAAATAACAAATTACTGATTAAACCAGTAAATTAAAGTTTTCACTGATTCATTTCAAAAATAAAAATTTACTAATTGAATTTAAGACAGTGATTTTTGAAAGCATTTTTCAAAATACTTAATGATCATGAAGCTTTCAATTGGAGTCAATAATCATTAAAATACGAATTTTTTGAAAATTGTGGAGGAAGACTTACATACTTATTATTGCATATTATTTTTCATCTTGTGATTTTAAAGATGAAGATTCATAACTCACCTGAAACAAAAAACAAAAAAAAGTTCATTAGTTGATTGAAATTGCTCGAAGGTTTTATTCAATTTACAATAAAAAAATTGTAAAGAATTCAACATGGACAAGTGTCCCAACAGAACTTCGTTTCATAGATTAATCGTTAGAGCTTTGGCTTATCCAATATCCATGTTGAAATTTTATGTTATTGGAATTCCCCCCTCCCCCAGGAAACCAGTTTCGGCGAATGTCCTATTTCAATTGGAAAAATTCTGTTCAAAGTGGAAACGTTTTGCAAACTGGAATTTTTATTCGAGAATGTTTTTTCTAGAATGGGAAAAAATGAAAAAATTATTCAATGAGTCAAAGAAAAAAATCAGGAAACCCCAGTTTTGGCAAATGCCTGATTCTTAGTTGAGAAAATCGTAAAAATAGTGACCTATTTCTTGAAAAAAAAAATAATTATGGGGCTGAAGAAATGTGAAAAATTATTTAACGAATCAAAACAAATTTTAATTCATTTCAATCTGAACCTTTTGATTTTAGTTGGAAAAATTGGGTCCAAATCGAAAATTTTTCGAAACTGATGGATTTTCCGCAGAGTTTTATTTCGAGTTGAAAAATAAATAAACATTCGGTCTAGATTCAGGAAATGAAAAAAAAAAAAAAATGGTTTTTAGTCGATTTTCGTCACTTTTTTATCATCCAATGTTGAAAATTTTTCGAACGTGTTTCCTTTTAAAGGATGTTTTGTAGTTCAGATTAAAAGTAACAAGATAAAAAATTGGGAATATTTTGATTTATTCAAATTGGTTTGAAATGGAGCAAATCAGGGCCTATTTTAAGGAAAATTTGGAACTACGCATGTGAGCACATTTTACCACCTCTCCCCTTCGGAACGAAACGGACTCTGACTTTTTTTGAGGGGGGGGGGTGAATAGCACAAATTTGATGACCAAGCTACAATTTTAGATAGTTTTAACTCTTTTTTATTTCTTCCAAGTGGTTTTGGAAGCTTTTTTGGAGAGAGAATAAAAAATGAGTACCAGGACTTGAAATTCCAGAAGAATTTTCGGGGGAGGTGGCATGGCATAAAGTAGTATTTTTTTCTCGCTATCGCTCCAAATTATTCATATAGTTGTAATTTTGTTCATGCCCGAGCGAAGCGAGGGCGAAGGTTTGGAAAAATTAAGTTTTTAATGCCTAAAAAAATCGTTTTCCCCATATTTTGTTTTAATGCTTAGAAAATTCCCATCTGATGAGATTTTTTTGGGAGGGAGGTGGTGGTATACAATGTACTTCTCGTACCCTATCTTCCGACGTCACTATTTATTTTCAATAAAGGGTCATTCCATGTCAGTTCAACCACAAAGTGGAAAGTGGGGTCTTCGATTTTTTTGATTTTTTGCATGTGTGTAGACCTCGATGAAAGATGACGAATGGCGCAAACCGGAGCTTCCAAAGTCTTTTTGGAGGGCAGCCATGAGCCCTCAAAGTTTTGAGCATAAGTTGGATATGGTAAATTTCGAGCATGGATAACTCAGAATCGGTGCTTGGTAGAAAATTGAAACTTTTTGTAATGTGTAAGGCCTTTGATGAGCTTTTTGGGGATTTTTTTGAAATCAGTGTTGCCACTTTTTTTAATGCCAAAAATTAGCAGGAAAAGTCAAAAAATGAGTATTTTGCATGAAGGACACCTTCAAAAATTCTGAAAAAAATATATATGATGCAAATTTTTGTGCTGAATAACATATAAAAAAATTGAGATGGCGTTATTTTTTAAACTCGTTTAAAAAAATTTCCAAGTTTATAAGAAAACATAATTTTGTATTCCAAGCAGTGAAAATTTTCTAAATTGGTTAAATTACATTATTTTTACCATATTTTCATCATACGTTGAAAAAAAAGTCGACAAAAATATTTCTATTGAGCCGATCTTGAATGATATACACTGTATAAGTATAGGCTTTTGTTACTTCCTCTGTTCAATATTGCAGTCCTGCATAAAAACATATTTTAAACTAACTACATATGGGAAGATTTCATCATAAAACGAAAATTACATTTTAGAACTAAAAACTTGATTTGTTTACGAATATTCTGGTTCCGAAACATTCTCATGGTTGTGAAAACTGTATTCACCCATAAATGCATTAAATGCATTATCGATACAAAAGGTGTTACTTGTACCTTAATGATGATAGATTTTCAAAAATGTCTTTTTTGTATAGAATAATAATTATTTTCACGTAAAATTTGTATAAAGATAATGTTTTTATGTTGGGTTGCTATATTGAACAGGGGAAGTCACAAATACCTATCTATACAGTACATATTATTCAAGATCGGCTCAATAGAAATATTTTTGTCGACTTTTTTTCAACATATGATGAAAATATGGTAAAAATAATGTAAAACCAATTTAGAAAATTTTCACTGCTTGGAATACAAAATTATGTTTTCTTATGAACTTAGAAATTTTTTAAAACGAGTTTAAAAAATAACGCCATCTCAATTTTTTTATATGTTATTCAGCATAAAAAGTTGCATCATTATATTTTTTTCAGAATTTTTGAAGGTGTCCTTCGTGCAGAAATACCATTTTTTGACTTTTCCTGCTAATTTTTGGCATTAAAAAAGTGGCAACACTGATTTCAAAAAAATCGCCAAAAAGCTCATCAAAGGCCTTACACATTACAAAAAGTTTCAATTTTCTACCAAGCACCGATTCTGAGTTATCCACGCTCGAAATTTACCATATCCAACTTATGCTCAAAACTTTGAGGGCTCATGGCTGCCCTCCAAAAAGACTTTGGAAGCTCCGGTTTGCGCCATTCGTCATCTTTCATCGAGGTCTACACACATGCAAAAAATCAAAAAAATCGAAGACCCCACTTTCCACTTCGTGGTTGAACTGACATGGAATGACCCTAAAGCGAGAACAGAAAATTTTGAAACAAATTATGATCAAATTTCAAAATTACGTATTGTTTTAAGGCAAATATGAAAGAAATTGAATTTAACCCGAGCGAAGCGAAAACAGAAAACTTTTGAACCCCTCAAATTTAAGGTGCAATAAAATATTGTTTTGGATTTTGGAGTAATACTTGAAGTTGAATAAAAATTCGGCCACTTTTACTGTAAAACAATTAAAGAGGAACAAATACAAAAAGGCCGAGCGTAGCGAGGCCGAAGCTGTTGGAAAATTGATTTTCGAAAATAAGTTTTGAGGGGGAAAAATAACATAAAATTGGTAATTATGATCAGGATACGAAAAAAGTCACTTTTGTAGGATTGGGATATTTTCATGTTAAAAATTCCAAAAAAATTGGAACTGCGCATTTTTAATTTTGGAACTGCGTGTCAAGCTTTTGGAACTTCGCAAAATGTGCGGAACTGCGCCTTAAAATAGGCCTTGGAGCAAATTACTCAAAATAAAAAATTTCAGTGAAATTTCAACAACTTTAAAAAACATTTATTACGAAATTTTAACGTTAATGGTTATTTTAGACAATTTTCAATTTTCATCCAATTTTTAACGATTTTAGTAATTTTATATTTTCAAGTTATTTCATTTTTACAAAATTTTGAATGATTTTTACCAATCGATATTAGGTATATGAGTCAGGGTCTGTATATAGAAATCATCCTTAGGTGTCAAAAATTGGTTTTCAAATTGACACTGATTTGTAGCCTTTCAGAAGGGGTAGAATCAAAAGAGAGCCTCAAGACCTCAACTCAAAAATCAATTTTTCATCTCAAAGGTAGTTTTCACATCAAAGCTCACATATATTTTTCCAAAAATTCAAATTATTTTACCAAGTTAATGAATATGTATGTAAGTTTCTGTCGAGTATTGAACTATTTTTATGATATTTTGAACAGATTTAAACGCTAATGAAATTTTTTCATCCAACTATCTACTTCCTTTGATGAATTAATCAGGAAACCTATTTCAAATCAAATTATTCACACATTTTATATGTACCATCTTCGAATTTTAAATGCGAAAATTTAAACTGATGATAACACAGGAAGGGGAATCTAATCACGTTTCAATTTTTCCTCGAATTTTTCGTTAAAGAAATTCTGGATTTCGAATATTTTCAATTCATTTCTGAAAATTTCTCGTTTTTCCCGCGCCCCCTACTTTGATATTTTCCAAACTCGGTCGCTTTCGATAGAAACACGACCTTGTTGGGTATCGACTTCATACTACCCGAGGGCGTAGAATCCAAATCTAGAATTATTTCCATCGTAAAACCAACATCCGTCATTTTAGTACGTAGCCGGCTATTAAACGACAATTTCAAAGTTTTTCGTTTAGTGTTTCAACGTGGCGTGGGCGTAATACGTTTAGGAAACACTCGCTGTACAGCTAGAGCTCTTAAAACGATGAAAATTCAATCGAAATACGTGCAATAGGTTAACGAGAGAGTCGCGTTGTTGAGCTAAACGCAACCAGCGTATATGCAATCGATAAGCCCAGAACAATAACCGACGACGACGCAGACGACGATGGCAAGTAGAGGGGAAAAAATTCTCTAGACAATTTGGCTTTTAAAAATTAACGCGTTGAATTTTTTACGCAAACAGGGCAAAAACGAAACCTATACAATGACGTGGGCAGGTTTTAGGTGTTTTTTTTCACTTTCAAACACGAATTGATGACTTGAAAAGCGTATAATGGCTGCTCGAAAATTTTTTCCATTTAAAAAGGAACCGGAACTCGATTTAAGTTATAAAATTGTCTCGTTGGCCGGATCGGGTTAATTTAAAAGGGGACTCGGGCAGCGACCAATTACACGCAGGAAACAATCAATGGCAATTTTTTTTCAGCCAACCTTCTCTTCGCCCCTCTTGCACGAAATCAATGAACTCTGAGCTCTCTCGTCGTCGACGCGACGATTATTCAAGCAAACAAACATATACCACGTTTTATACAATGTAGATCGAGTGTACCTATATTATTCGCCTGTGTCTGCTAAGTACAACGAATCCGTTATTTACGAGTATGTGTTGGCTTCGTAATGTTACGTTATCGCGAAAAAAATTTGCAGACGTCCTCGACTAATTTAAAAATTTTCATTGAGCGATAAGAGGGTAAATATTAATTAACACCGAACCGTTCAAGCCGGCCGGCTTTCTTATCATTCGACTGGCTAATTTCAGCAAAAATATAAAGAGCTTTACTGTGTTTAGGGGCAAAAGCTAAAAAAAAATCTTCAATCGAGTCTCTCTTTTATATACACTACACATTAACTTACAAAAATCATTATAGCTGAACGCTCTAATTAAAAAACTTTGGCGTAATTTTGTCCCCTCCTGCGCGAACCACGGCAGTCCCCCGAGTCGTTGAACTTTACCCTGCTCCCTCCTCCTCTTAAATGACACGATAATAATTTAATCAGCCCAGGCGCAAATATAAACTTTCTCATTTTTTTCACGAAAAAAAAAAATCTTTAATTTTTTTCATTAGACAGACGAATGAATTCGTTAATTAAATTTTCAAACCCCTCGAAGCGCTCGTCGTATTTGTGTAATTTGAAAAGTAAACGAAGCTGTAATCGAGTTTAACGACGAGGGAATACGCTGCGCGACCAAAGTTCTTCGCGAGTGGCAAGTCGAGGGGCAGAGAAAGACTCGGAATATGAAAATTTTAAAAGTTTAATCGGCCCTTTGCCGGTACCGTTGCGGCCTTAGCCTCAGCACTATTTTACCAATCCCTGGCCGACTATTTCTCCGGGTGTTTAATAAACAGCTCGTTGAAAAAATATTCGAATTGCGCGAAAATTTATTACGCGAGGCGATCGCAATACGCGAAGAAGGTGGTTGACGACGAGTTTTTCACGGTTAAATTTCATTATAAATGAGTCATATCTAGAATATTATTATTTTTTCTATTATCTGCAGCGTGTGAGCGGGACTGAGAGGGGATGCAGCAGCGACGTCAGCGCTGGTGTGGTTTCGTAATCGTAAAAAATTTCAAGGGTTAATGTATGTGACGTTTTATGACTCTTTTTTAAAAAGTATTTTTTCGGTTTCAAATCTACTTGCAACCTGCAGCGGATTGACGTCTGGATAATTTACGATCGAATTTAGCGGCAAGAACGTGGAACGTATGCGTATGAATGCTTTATTATCTCGTTAAAATTTTTAGACGGATTTTCCTCTTTGAAAAGTTTCGATTTCTGTGAACTAGAATCGTCTTCTTTTTATGAAATTTGAAGTTCGAAAGTATTGGAGGAGGACGGGATATTAATTTGTGTGAAAATCAGAAAGGAAGGATGTTTGAAAACAGTTAAAATTTTCGAATTTTTTCATGAAATTTTCTCCACCCCTTTCCCCCTTGCTCATAAAATGTATCTACTCCCAAAAAATCGCTGAGAATAAAAGAAGGCTAAAAAATTGATATTTTTTGAAGAATTGTTTTATTCGGATGAACTAAAGTAGATACTTCAACTTTACGAGGTTTCAAATCTCTTTTTACGACCTATCATCCAGTCCATTTTCTTCAAATTTTTTCATGAATTCTCTTTCGATCTGCCTCCCTCAAACTTGAAAATGGCGAATTTTCAGGGAAGAAATGGCCAAAATTGAAAAACTATTCTCACATTCGTGTTTTGCAGGTCAAAATGCCTCGATTGACATCCTTTTCGCGATTTTTTTACTTAAGGTCTCAAAATTCACTTTTTTCAGTTTCTTTCGCCATGAGAAAACTGAGTGAAAACAGTAAATTTTGAAACTTCCTGAAAAAATATTGCAAAAAGGGTGTTCATCGACGTATTTTGACCTGCTGAATACGAATGTGCTATTAGTTTTTTCATTTGGCCATTTCTTTCTTTATAAAATGCTTAAAATTTGGAAAATCTGCTAAAATTGATACATTTGTAAAGTTTTTTGCATTTTTTGGTCCTTAGAGTTCGAAGAAATGGCCAAAACCGAATACCCAGCGAAATTCTATCCCAAAAATGCATTTTTTTTAATAGTAATTTTGGTGTTTTTTACGATTAAAAACTTCAAACAGCCGAAAAAACATGAAGAAGTGAACCAAAATTTTTGAAAAAATTATCATAAATACACTTTTACGAGATGTAACGTGTTCAACTTTGAGCTCTTGAAATTTTAAAAACCTTACGCATTCTGCGTAAGGTAACCGACTTTTCCACAAAAGTCGGTGTAGAAAACTTAATTTACTTTCGTTCAACTATTCACAAATATTGAGCCTACTGAGAAGTACCAAACTCGAAATTTTGGACTCCAGTGTATCCAGGGAAGGGGCTCAAATCAAAATAAAAAAGTCGGTAATACATAAGTTAAAGAATTGGTACCCACGCTATTTATCAAGTAAAATGACTGAAATTTGAAATTTTGGTCTTGCACTCAAGCTCAAAATTTGGGCCCTCAAGCTCCCATATCCATAGGGGTACCTGGTGGGGGGGGAGGGCACAAATTCAAAAAAGTTGATAAATTGATATTGAATGAAATAATAGTATGCCATTTTTTTTATTTTTTATTTCAAGTTACTATTATTATTCGAAATTGAAATTTTAGCTCAACTGTCCCCATCCCCTCAGGCATTCTTATATTCTTAGGGACATGTAGAAGATTTAGATTGAAAAACAAATACCAAATTCGGAATCAGTGACCCAAAAAATATCAAACTGCGCTTTTTCACAAACTTTTAAATGCCAAACTGTAAATTTTGATTCTTAGATCTCCTTTTGCATCCTTTGAGGACCGTTTTTGAGCAAAGGAAGGGCCTTCCAAAAAAAGGCTGTATAAGAAGTTGTAGAGAATTAAATTTGTGTTCTATAATGTGTCATTAGATTTTTTTGAAGAGCCCTAGTTTTATTCAAATTACGTATTTACGTTTCAAGCTTGTATAAGAAATTAAAAATGGCAGTTCACAAATTTAAGCTACCGAGGGACGACTTAGGAACATGTAGAGGATTCAAATCGAAAAACAAAGACTTAATTCGGAATCAGCGACCCAAAAAACATCAGTTTATGCCCTTTTACAAAGTTTTTTACAAACTTTTTAATGCCAGAATGCGAATTCCGAGCATTGGACCCTCCTTTGCGTCCTTTCTCCTCCCCTAAAAAACACAGAAAGTTCAATATCTCGAAAACGGCTGAACCGATTTTAAATCGGTTTGAAAATCTCAAAACTACGTAAAAAATGCTATCTATTGGGATCATTGTCCCCTTGTGGAGCTACACAGCTTTCGAGTTTAATGCGAATTTCGAGTATTGGACCCTCCTTTGAGTCCTTTGAGGACCGTTTTTGACCAAAGGAGGGGCCTCCCGAAAAATGCCTGTTTGGCAAGTTGTAGAGAATTAAATTTGCTTTCGACAATGAGTCATTAGATTTTTTTGAAAATGCCTAGTTTTCAAATTATTCGACCTTCAAGTTTCAGTAAGCTATTGAAAAAAACTGTTTACAAATTTTAGGCCTACCGAGAGACGGTGTACCTCAACCGATCAGGCTGAAAATTTTTCTGTAAGGTCCTCAAACCTTTCTTTGCCAATCCTGAAAATTTCAGCTCAATCGGTTCAGTAGTTTTAGAGAAATCGAAATTTGAAGCGCAATGTAACTTTTACCTTGGTTGTTTGAAATTTCGGCTAAGTCCCACCCCCCAACCCCTAAAAAACACAAAAAGTTCAATATCTCGAAAACGGCTAAACCGATTTTAAATCGGTTTGAAAATCTCAAAACTACGTAAAAAATGCTATCTTTTGGGATCGTTGTCCCCTTCTGGAGCTACACAGCTTCCGAGTTTAATCGCGGACAAAATTATACATAAACATATAAATATATATATACAGGCATACCAAAGCACTGCGAGACCCGTTTTGGAAACAGTGCTATCACTGCGAGGCCCGATTTTACACTGCGAGACCCGAAATCGGGTCTCGCAACGTCATGCCATGTAAAGTGGTTTTTCATGATGTATGCATACTCAGGAGGCCGTAGGCGAATTTTTTTTTCGGGCCTCACAGTGTCATTTGCATATCTTTATATACAATTTACCTCGCCTCTCTGCACACAACAACACATGAAAACTTTGACCATGCGCCATTCGAATACGAATTGAGCTAGCGGCATGGCGCTTGCGCAGCGAGATTCGCCTCATTTTTGGCTATTTTTTCCGCTACACACATCGACCCTTATACCTGACCCTTCATTTATGCCCAATTTTGAAAATTCGGGCCTGACAGTGCCTGTATCATATCTTTTTGCAAAGCGGGTCTCGCAATGATAGTACGATCCATATATATATATATATAAGGAAACCTCGTTCTCAACCACACGTCCTATCGTGTTCAGAATGTCCGAAAACGTAAAAAAAAATTGTTCCCGACGCTCCCTTCAACTACGATGAACAATTTAGTACTCGACTTTTCCTAATGGAAAAGTCGGTAAAAAATTGGTCTTGCATATTCTCTCAATTCTTAGCAGAAGCGAGTAAACGGATTCATCTTGGACCTTCCCAATCTCAAGATACGAACCTTCAAATTTGACCCATTTTGCAAAATATTCCAATTGTACGAAAATTATGAGGTCTATCCCACCCCTGAAAAATTGGGATCGAAGTGAAGGACGAAATGGGAAGATCAAACAAAACCTGGAAGATTTGATGCCCTGCCTCCATTTCTCTTCCAAAAATTATATGAATTAGATCATATTTAGAAGAAAAAGTAAAATATTTTCTGAGATGATTTTTTATGCTTAGCGGAGGGAGGGTCAATGTAAAGAAATTTGAAAGTACATAAATTTTTTGCAAAAATGTAGAAATTTTTACAGTTTGGGAAGAAAAAAAAAGATGTAACATTAAAAAAAAAAATCGGATTAAGAAAGTGATTTGATGCCCAAAATGACTACCAGCAAGAAAAACTATTTTTTCCTTTTTTTAAAATTTTCTTTTGTCAAAGGATGAAAAAGGAAGGTTCCTTTTTTGGGAAATTTGAAGCAAGAAAATATGAAAAAAATTGTGAGAAAATAACAAATATTTTCACTTTTTAGATCTTAGTTGTTGATTTTTTTAAATTGTGATGTGAAGGTTTTTTTTAGTCTTGATGTATTTTATTTTTAAATTTTGACCTGGAATTTTTTGATTTTTTTTTGGATAATTTTTGAAATTGAATCATGATTTGAGCAGTCTAAAAAAGTTATGGAAAAATTGAAATGCTCACCAAGTTAATTTGATTTCCAAATTCAAAAATTTTTTCCCTCGTCCCTCCCCCCTCTTCATTTAACCTCGAAGAAATCTAATGTGCTCGAGATGAAATTTGTACCGAAAATCGAGTAGTATGCATTCAAACTTGATTTTTCAATACTCAATTTTTCAACTCATCTATTATTTGAGAAATTCGGCAAAAAGAAAGCATCGCCGCTGGCTTGGATATTTTTTCGTTTTCCTCGTCGAGCCCCTGGTTTTTTTCGATATAAATAACGTGTATCAGATCGCATGTGTATTTTTTTAATTCTTTCTTTCGAACACACATACAGAAACAACAGAGAGGAAAAAAAACAACACTCGATACACGAAAATATTATTGGTCGAGTACCAAGGCGTAATTTTGTTATCGTCGTTCGTTTAAATTACCTTGTTTTTTATTTATTTAAAAATTCGCCCCGTATTCGAGCTGCACAGTAGGTATCTATATAGATACGGATACCTAGCCTGCAATATAACGTGTAAACACATAGATTTTAATTCGACGAGACATTCGGACGTCGGAGAGAGAGAAGACGCGATTAACACGATATCGCACATACGCAGGCTTGAATTTGAAAGTGAAAATTTACCGCACATCGCAGGAAAATATCGTACGATGTTTTTGCCAGCAACGAAGACGACAACGATCGTTATCGTGCTTTCGTATAGACTCCGATATTATTTTGTATGAATTTTTTTTCCTTTCGTGCCAGCTTCCCTAGTGTTTGTCGAATGACGCGCACCATTACAAGTTCACTTGCGTCAGAATCAGGTGATTTTTTTTTTTCATCTCGAGTGAGATTTTTTCTCTCAGTGAACTGGCGTGGTTGAAAGAGGGAATCCCGGCCGCATGCACAAAAAATTACCAACTAGGATGTAAAAAAAAAACGTGGTTAGTGTGTTGGCCCATTGCGTAATTTGATCCGGTGCCAAGAAGAAAATTTTTCGAATTTATGTCATTTTCTAGAAAAATTCGTATAATCAGAGGTTACTTTTTTCATATGGTTTGAAGTGGTTTTTTTTCGTGATTTTGAAAAAGCAAAGATTGAAACGAGGTGAAATTTTTTATGCAATTTTTTCCTTTAAATTTTGGTAATTTTTTCCGTTTATCGTTTGATGAGCTTGATGAATGTGAATTAAATTCTCAGAACGGATGGTAAGAGGAGAGGGGTTGCAAATTACTATTATATCTGTTGCCAAAATGTTGACGTCAAACATGGCTAAGTACTTAGTGGTTGATTTTATTTATTGAAATTTTGTTTTCGTTGAAAATATTATTTGTTTAATTGTTCGACTTGGTGAAATGACGGCCATTTTTAGTAAGAGTTGTGAAAAAATTATAATCGACGTCGTTGTTGGAATTCATAATTTTTTTATTTTTGATCAGGCCATCGGTGACAAGGGATGACCCATTGCCCCTCTGTGAGTGATAATGTAAATAAATCTTCGATAACTGGCATTCTAGGGTAAATTATTGATGATTAATGCAGTATAATGGATATGGTAATTAGCAGAGTGAATCAAGTATTAGTAATGGCATAAAAAAATACAGCGAGCTTAATTAGCCTGCTGCGTGATGCAGCTCTCGTATTACCACGCTATGCTATTCCCTTTCCTTTTTTTCTGTTACCTATTCGTAACTTGACTACAATGTAATATGATTCTTTTTTTTCTTGGGGGAGAGGGTGTGGGAATAGAAGACTGAGTGACCAATTTGTAAGATTTTTCAGAATTCAATGAAAACGATTAGCAATCTAATTCTATTTTATTTCGAGGTTGTATTCCTAGAAACTGATGAATGATGATGTTTCGAAAAATTAAAAAATTAGTCGAAGTAAAATTATGAAATTGGTCATTTTTTTGTGACGCTTGCCTAATTTTTATTCATTCTACTTCCAGCTTTATTTTTAAAATTTTGCTATACACTCAGAAATTTTAAAAATTGGAAAAAATTATAATATTTGCTCATTAGATATTACGGATTTTTTGATATTATCAAAAATAATTTTTCATTCAAAGTGAGGGAATAATGTTCAACATTAAAGTTTTTGGAACACTGTACGTTCAAATTATTTTGTCAAGAACGTTGTCTCTATTGCGGTTTTTTTGCATGAGATTTTCGTGTTCAAATTAATTTTTATCCAGGGGTCGTGCTTTAATTGACCCCCTCTCAAATTAATCGTACATATCTTTCGGTTCGATCGGGGGGGATGGTAAAATCAAAAAGTAAGTTAATATTCGAATTATTCTATGCCCTCAAATTAATGACAATCGAAATGTCACACGTCATTTTAATTTTTTAAAATTCTTTTCCCGAAAATTTGGGGGCTAGGGGGACATTGAAGGGTCAAATCCAAAAAATAAGCAAATATTCGAACTCAGTGCTCTCAAATATCTAACGAACGACAGCTCACACGTTATTTTTTCTTTTTTTTTTTCGAATTTTGACTCCTATCCTGGGGACTAATAGGAGGGATCAGAGGGGTAGAATGAAAAAAAAACAGTTACAAATTCGAAATCAACGCTTTCGAGTTAGCAGAAATCGATGTGCTATTTTACATTTTTGATTTTTTTGAATTTTTGTCAAAATTGTGGACCCCTGTACCCCCTAGGGGTCTGAAGATTTTATCTGGAAAATGTATGGGTTAAAAAAAAGATAAAAGGGCCATTCACTGTACTTAATTTTTTCAGATTTCTAAATGGTAGAATTCATCTTTTTTTCTCATCATGAAAATTGAGCTTTCACCACCAAAGTTCAACTTTGAGCTTTTCAAAATGGGATTATCGATTTTGAATTTCCCATGAATTCTTTTTCAAACCCCGCAAACAGTTTTCCTCCAAGTACAACTCATCTCAAGATATGAGCCTTTAAACTTGGGCAGTTTCACTAAAAATCGTAATTGCATAAAATTTTCTAAATCCGCCCCCCCGCCCACTCGAGGTGGACTAGCCCTTATGATATATCAAAATTGATTTTTTTGGGACATCATGTTGCGATTTTTCGGAGGGAGGGGGCATTATGTCAAAATTACCAAATTTGATTTCTCAAGACATTGTCTATTTTTATCGATGTTTGGTCTAAATAAGCACAATGTCCAAAAATAACTTGATTCATAATTTCATTTCTAGATTACTTCATTACTTTTCTCCTTTTCATTGGGGTTGAAAGCAAGAATGGTGATTTTTAAGGAGCAAAATTTAAAAAAATCAACTCTCGTGTCGGGTTTTTGTAATTTTTTGATTTAAAAAATGTAAATTTCACTCATGCTTCGAAATAGCACAATTTTCGCAAAATTTTTCAACTCAGAACTCATTTTTATCAGTTTTAGAAGGAAAATGAGAAAGTCGTTCTCTTGCTTTTTAATTAATCTGTTTCTGAACTTCTTTTTTCTCTAATTACCTAGCAAATTGTAATTTTTCAAAATTCAAACAATACAATCCATCTCCCTCCGCCCCTCCCCCATAAACCCAGCACTGATTAATCACACGTGCCGAACCAAACATTTACTCGGGACACACGTGAAGTAAAAACACGTTTTGAAAATTTTCGAACAATATGCGAATAATTTCGTTAGATAAGAATTACTTATACGGCGTTGAAAATCACACCGATCCTGATCGGCGTTGAAAAACAACGGTTATTACTCTACATATTTATTCATCGAACGGTTTTATGTATTTTTTTTTTCCTCCGCTGATTATTTACCGGTTGGTCGAACGTGTTATTCTGTACCCAGTATGGCGAATTTTTCTCTCAGCTCGTCTAACAATACGATAGTTTGTAATGGTTGGCATTGCTCGGACCGCGGAAAGAGAGGAACGGGGTGTGAAATTTTTTTCGCCAAAGCCAAATGTTTTCTCATTACCGATATCGGCTTCGATGTCGGTGTAATTGGACGAGACTGCACCGATAAACAGCGAACTAAACGACATTTTACAGCATTCGAGAAGGTCGTCGTCGTCATGAAGAAAAAAAAAATTATGAAAAAAATCAGCTTCGGTGATACGGTTGCGGTGGCGCGGCGGTATATCGAGTTACGTGACTAATGTACGCGAGTAATGGTATTTGGTTTTTTTTCCACCGTACATCGCTGTATCGTCGTAGTCGGTACGAGGAGAGACGAGAGATGGGTATAAAAAAAATTGAAATCCTCGTATTGTATATTTTTGCATTTTAATATTTATTGCGATGCGATAAGGCGTCTGTTTTATCGCACATATAAACATAATTTGTTAGCGTATCAAATTTCAGGTCTAAATTTAAAATAGAAAACAGAGCGAGAGAGGAAAAGGTTATCAGCGTTGAAAGAGAGAAATCGACGGAAAGGACGAAAAGGGTGGGTTCGAATAATACCAACGTTATCGCAAATACGGTGCAAAGGCCTTTTTTTATGGTCGCTGGTAAAATTTTCTAATACGAAATATTTGAATTCGTGTCACGCTCTGATCACGAGCCTTTGCCTGTTGCAAAATTTGCTGTTGTGTATTGAAAAGCTTTCCTTTACGCCTGCCATATTTCCGGTTTAAGTTTTTCTCGTTTTTTTTTCTATTTTTCTATCGATCAAGGAATTACGATTGTGTAAGCAGGCCGATAAAAGCTCTTCGATTCTGGTCGGAGATTGGAGACTTGAAAGAGAACGAAGAATAATACCTGAGCAACACGTCGCCATCCAGTCTACGCGATTTGGAATTGTTATCGCGATCGGCGCGTAGCGTGGTGAATTTTATAGCGTGTAGCTCGCACGTCGAGAGCTCGGTATCGGGCAGAGAGAAGGAAGTACGTCTTATAAATGTTTAATGCTGGTCACTTTTGTGCATATTAATTGCTCGCTCGGTACTCGTACAAATAGCCACGGTCTTGCGGTAAACAGGAAAAAAAATCGACTCATTTGCCATTGCCCAGATGTCGCAGCCGCAGTCGCGGTTTTTTATTTTTATTTTTTCGATTCAGCTACCGCGTGCATGCGGGTTTTTCATTTGTTTTCCTTCTTCGATGTTGTACGATGACGATGTCGTACCGTCGCGCGTACTCCGCGTATCGCGAATTCGTTGCATAAATTGATTTATTAATGCAATAGTCTGATGTTCGAATCGCGATTACGTTCTGTATCGTGTGTTTATTTCAATTTCAACTCGTTTCTTTATTCGAGCCCGCTTCCGCTCTTCGTACCCCTCGTTCCGCTCCTCTGTAGATCGAGCTGGCCCGAAAACCTTGAATTTACTCGAACGGATCAAGTTCAAATTTGAAATATAGGTTAATCGTATGATTTATCGTCAGGCTGAAATTGTGTTTTTTTGTTTACCGAAGTTTTTAATTTGAATTTTGGATGAGTTTTTTCTTCCTTGGTCGAATTTTCAGTGATGGAGAAAATCGAGTGGAGCAGAGAGGATGTAGCGAAGAAAGAGAAAAATAAGGAAACTCTTTTTAGAGCTTTTTCTTTTTCGAAAAATGTTGAAAATTCATTTTTTTTAGGGCGTTGAATTGAATATAAACTTATTTTTTGATTTTACAATTTTCACCCTTCTCTGACCGAAATATTTATGTAGGAATAATTCGGGTAGAAGTCGATTAGAGCACGAGGAGGGGGGAAATCAAAACGTAATCCTACACTTGAATTCTACACCCTCAAATTAATGACAATCGATATGTCACACGTCATTTCAATTTTTTAACATACTTTTCCCCAAAATTGGGGGGCTAGGGGGACACCGAAGGGTCAAATTAAAAAAATAAGCAAACATTCGAACTCAGTGCCCTCAAATACCTAACAAACGACAGGTCACACGTTATTTTTCATTTTTTCGAATTTTGATCCTCTCAAGGGGGCCAATTCCAAATGAAAGGAATGTTTCAATTTATCGCTAAATCCAAACATTGTCCATAAAATTTTTAAAATGAATTTTGGATCCAAATTTGCCAAGCTTGAATATTGAAAAATGAGAATGGAAAAATTTTCAGTTTTCATCCGACAAGATGACCCTTATTTTCAGGAATTTGAGTTCTTCTACTTAATTGAAAATCGAATAGGGTTTAAACTTCATTCATTAAAAATCATAAAAGATGTTTTTTCGCGAGCTGAAACCCGATCCACCCTTCAATTTTCACCTCTTTTCCGAGATATTTTGATGTTTGATTTTCGAAACTGAAGAAGAAAAGAATTTCACGACTTTAAATACCAACCTAAAAATAAGAAAAGAGGGAGAACACTCTTAAGTGATTTTTTTACCCATTATCGCGCGGTTTCTTAATGAAATACTCCATTTTAATGAAATTTCCACAAAGAAAACTCAGTTATAATGTAACAATCTCTGGAAGGGGGCGATTTTTTGCCTTTTTCTCATCTCTGATTACTTAATAAACGAGGGAGAAATTTATCTAATACAAAACGCCACGCATTTTGGGACCCCTTCTTCTTAGCACCGCGTTCATCTGCGCTACGTCTTTGCGTGCGGTGTCGAGATACTCGAGCTTTATCTTTTTTTCTCGTTTTTAAAATTAATATTCGGAGCGAGATGACCTGAGGAAAAGGGGGCAAGACGGAAGCACGACGATACGCGAAAGAAAATCGAAAGCATTTCATATTTTCCACTTTCCAGCCTGGCGAACAAAAAGAAAACGCACCTACAAAACCCACAACGATGCTGTAGCAAAAGAACCTTATTTTAGCTTTTGTTATCAGCGGAGTGGAGAATAAAAGCGGCCAATTTTTTTTGTCGACTTTTCAAGCCTGTGTCGTGCTTTTCCGGGTATAGTCAACAAACACGCGATAGAATTAGTACCAGCAAAAGTTTGACTTTTGAACCGTATATGGTGTGGCGTTGTAGCGGTTGTTGAACTTGCAAGTTTTTTCTATAATACTACTTCACTGCCTTGTGTAATTCATTTGCTGTGTAGAGAAAATTGGGACATTGGGAGAAAATTTAAACGCGAAAAAAGGGTTTTTGAACGTTTATATACGATTTGGTTGAGCAATTTTTCTAAATTTTTTATTCGAAGGCCCTTTACAGAATTTTTAGTCAGCGCAGAAGGCTTCCTGATAAGGTTATGGTGCCTACTGGATTGAGAAAATGAAAATTCATACTATTTACAAGTTTTTTATGATTTTCATCCCCGGTAGACACCATTTTTTAGTAAAAATTTTAATAATTACGGTAAATTACCGTAAATATTTCAATAATTACCGTAATTACTGAAATATTTATGGTCATTTTCCGTAATTATCAACATTTTTACAGTAATTTACCGTAAATTATTAGAATATTACGGTAATTTATTTTATTGTAATTATTAGAATATTTACGATAATTTGCCATGATTACTGAAATATTTATGGTAAATTACCGTAAATTACGTTAAATACTGTAAATATTCTGGTAATTACTGTAAATAATCGTAAATGTTTTAATAATTACGATAAATTACCGTAAATATTTCAATAATTACCGTAGTTACTGAGATATTTATGGTCATTTTCTGTAATTATCAAAATATTTACAATAATTTACCATAATTACTGAAATATTTCCGGTAATTTATCGTAATTCTAAAGATATTTACTATAATTTACCGTAATTATTAAAACATTTACGATTATTTACAGTAATTACTGATGTATTTGCGGTAATGTACCGTAATTACTTGAAGATTTACGGTAATTTACCATAAATATTTCAGTAATTATGGTAAATTATTGTAAATATTCTAATAATTACAATAAAATAAATTACCGTAATATTCTAATAATTTACGGTAAATCACGGTAAATATTTTGATAATTACGAAAAATGGCCATAAATATTTCAGTAATTATGGTAATTTACCGTAATCATCGTAATTTTTACTAAGAAATGGTGTCTACTGGGCATGAAAATCATGAAAAACGTGTTATCAGTATGAATTTTAATTTTATCAATTTAGTATACACCATGATAAAACAATTTGAAATTTCAAAAATTCGCCAAAATTTGAGAAATGGATAAGTATGGAATATTCTTATACCTAGTGTACTTCCAATTTTTTGTTATTTGAGTTTAAAATTTTGCGATACCGCCCTTGAAAGAAAACTTGAGCCCAGCCCTAGAGAACTTTTCCCCCTACACAGGCTTGGTGTTTCGTACATACTGCAATATGCTTTATCATTTACGAGTAACTAAAAACCTGATATCACAAAGTCTTTTGATTTTTTTTCCTTTTTTATTTTTATAGGTGTTCGTTATCGGTGTACAAGTCGAGCTCGAGAATGAGTCAGCCAAATAAATGGAAAAAATGCCACCGCGAAGACACATAAATTACTTTTTTTCACCTTCTGATTACGAATCCGCGATACGACTATATTTCAAAAGCTCACCAACAATGTGTTTTTTGAAAAATACCGAACCGAAAAAAATGAAAAGGTGTAAATTTTCGTCGATCGTCGAGTTTTCAAGGTCCAACCGAACTTGGAATGGTGGTACGATGAAAAACGTGACAAATTTCACCCGGTGAGTGACAATTTTTATTGGTATTTCGTTATTATGTAGGTACCTAGGTATTTAAGCACGATACGGCACACCTGACCTGCAATCGATGACCTTGAAAATGACTTGGTCAGCAGTACAGGCGGAAGATGGCCGTGTTCTTACGCGTATTGCAAGTACAATTGAAGTGATTTTTTCAGCGTGGAATCGTTGTTTGGTTCCTATGCCATGTACGAGTGTGTACTCATAAAACAATGGACGTTTTGTAATGGCTATTTTTAATCGGCTGTATATGTCGTAGCCTCGTATAAAGCAGGGTAAAGAGACTCGATGTAGTAATTTATTTATTTGCGTGCATGATACATATGTGTAGTACTCGTATGAGAGAGAGTAGAATGTATTAGAGTGTTGTTCTGTATTAGTGAAAAGAGGAAATCGAGATAAGGGCGATTAACTCGCGACAATACTCTCTTTGACTCGATCAACTATATCGTAGGCTTATCGTTTTATATATTATTCGAGTTTGTTTATTCGCTGATAAAAAGTACAACTAAGAGTTGTTCATATTCGTAACGTTTTCCAATGATAACAATACCGAATCCTATCTCGATTTGCGTTCAAATAATAATACCTGTGCTACAGCTACTACATATACATATTTTTTTGTCATAAGTATGCAGCATTGTGCTGTAAATTCGTAAGTGTGTTTGTATATGAGACGACGACCAGTTGGCGATAACGAAAATTACCATTTATATTCGAATATGTTCGCGGATAACGTAGATATATCTAAAAACTTTTTTTTTTTTTTACTTTTAGGGTCTTTTTTAATCGTAGTTTAAAATAGTATACAAAGGATAACCTCAAGTGCTGGTGTCATTATCGCCTGTGGGTTGTAGTTTTTTTTTTGTGAAGAAAGCTCGTCGAAATGTACTAATGTGGGATACATTTTCAAGTATAAAGACTTGTAGTAAACACTCCAGAGCAGTCGTGTCACATAATTCACCTGTCAATAATGGTGAGGGGGAAGAGTAGGAGTGTAAAATTTTATAAAAGTACTGATTGAGTCACGTACAAGTGATTGAAATGAAGAATATTCAGACAAAATAGGGGATTTTTTGAAAAATTGCAATGTTGTATTTGGAAAATGGGTCATTGTTTGCCTTTTTTTGAAGAATGATTTGCGTATTGAAGCGAATGTAAAAATCAATTACAACTGAATTTTCTGAAAAATATTCAATGGTCTTGCAAGTTCTGCTTTTTTTAATTAGAAATTTCAAAATTTCTTATGGGGTTTTCTTTCTTTTTTTCAATCTAAACTTGAAGCTTTTAAATCATTCCTTTCTTTTTCTGAATTACAAGATTTTTTTTCATCCCCTCGTAAAAAGTTCTTGAAATGTTTGAGAAAACGCAAAAGAAAAGGAATAAAATGGAAAAAAATAAAAAATGGAATGGAAAAAACATTGTTCTGAAAATTTTTGTCAAAATGATCGAATCAGTCGGATGTTCAATGTTAGGTATGTATCATTTCCTATGCCTGAAAAAGTAGTTTTACTGCTAGTATTCGAGTATGACCAGAAATTCAATATACATCGATATCAAGTCCAATAAGTCGATTTGTCGATATTTTGGTTTTAATATAATCAGTCCAAAAATCGATGTATCAACATTATGTGTAAAAAGTCGATTCATCAAAATTTTGTTCAAAAATGCCGATTCGTCGAAATTTTATCCAAAAAAAAGTCGATTTATCCATATTTCATAAAAGTCGTTCAAGTATTGAGATTTTGTTGATTTATTGAAATTTTGTATAAAAAGATCGATTATCGAAATTTTATCCAAAAAAGTCGATTTATCGAAATTTTCTTCAATGAAGTCAATTTATCAAAATTTTGTTCTTCAATGAAGTCGATTTACCTATCAAAATTTTGTTCAATGAAGTTGATTTTTCTAAATTATGGTCAAAAGGATTGATTTATCGAAATTTTGTTTAAAAAAGTCGATTTATCGAAATTTTGTTTAAAAAAGTCGATTTATCGAAATTTTGTTCAAAAAAGTCGATTTATCGGAATTTTGTACAAAAAAGTCGATTTATCAAAATTATGTCCAAAAAAGCCGATTTATATCGAAATTTAATTTTGTCCAAGAAGTCGATTCATCGAAATTTATGTTCGTATTTGTCATTTGCTGTTTGTATGAATTCCTTTCATGTAAAATTATACTTTTTAATCAAATTGTACCTGTATTCTAAAAATTGAACCAATTGTTTTTCAAAAAATGCCAATTTTTTTGTGATCAGAAAGTCGAAAGGCTGAGAAATTGGAGATGGATTTGAAAAACAAATTGTTTCATATCGATTACAAACTTATATTAATTTTCTTCCTGGACCAAATTTTTTTTGCAATTTTTTTGGGGGATTTTCTGTGATCAATCTTTTTATGATTTTCAAAAAAACAAAAATTCTATTTGTTTGTTTCTGAAATTTGAATATTCTCAAAATCACTAAAATTTTCATTCGTGAAAAACTTGATAACAAATTCAAAATGAAATTTCTCATGCAATAAGTACCTACCTACTTACCATACTTACCTGTTACGATAAAACTAAACGCGATAAAAAATAATTTGTTGATTTTAAATTTTGTCAAAAAAAAAAGTGCAACCGTTCGAAAAATTCGTTGGAATTATTTTCAAACCGTAAGGTAAATATGATTAGGACACCAAGTTCACTAATTTTTAAAACCTAAGCAAAAAGGTCAGCCTTTAATTCAATTTCTTCGCCTGTTCTCCGAAGTTTCTTCGCTGTCTCATTTTCTTTTTCTTTCTCTATTTATCTCGAGTTACTTTTCTAGAATTTTCGACTATTCTTTATAGCGACAAATATATCATGAAACATTGTCCGATGTTGCTCCGCTTTATTAATTCGCGTTGAACTTTTCGTGATTACAGAGCAAAATTTACGATTGTAGAAGAGTCGAAGCGGGAAAGAGGGAATGAATCTGTGATATTTGTGATTACGCTAGCGTAGTAATTTTAAAAATATAATATATTGGATAATCACGACCGCATTGACGTAAATTTTAATTACAGCGAAAAGAAAACACCTTTTGAAACGTATAAGTATTCGGATTTACTGGTACAATATGTAATAATGTGGGCTGTATATGTAGTTGAAACTTATCGAGATACGATAACACGGTTATTATTGGCATCGCCATTCATTTTTTTTCTCTCTTTACATTTTTATACCCGGCCGGAATAAGTTACTTGTGGCTTTTGGCCTTTTTATATGCATACATGCATACAGCATTTATGTATCTACTAGGAACAAAACTACAGACGGATAGACGTAGATATGCTGAATGTATTTGTTCTATGGTTTGATATACTGAAGGCTCTGAGCTCACTACGCCTACCTATCTTAGTTTTTTTAAAAATATTTTCAGATTACCTACCTATTTGAAATTGTACCTACCGATATGATATAGGTAAATATGCTGCGGTAGCTTATGCCTAAGCAAGCGCACTGCTTGCGCGCAGATAACACGACGTCGTCGTACTCTGTATAAATAATTTATACCGTCGTGTATCGATATGCTATACTGGGACTGGGTGTACACTCTATACCTACTATTTGTATTCCGATGCGCTCTTTTTCTCTTTTATGTGGTTTTTTTATTTTATATTGTCACGTATTATTCGCATGTACACAATGTACAATACTGTACGATGCGCAGAGCAGCTCTCGACTGTATTTTAAAACGTACATACTACATACACCTAGATATACTACGTACAACGTACATATATGTACATTCTGAAAGCGACGACAGCGACATTGTATATCCAACGATACCGGTACGCGGTTTTATATGCTGCCGATGCCGGTCCGCAGCGACGGCGGCCGCAGCCGGTATATCGGATTTAATTAAAATTAACGCCTGT
This sequence comes from Pseudococcus jackbeardsleyi, assembly GCA_038380155.1. Taxonomy (NCBI): domain Eukaryota; kingdom Metazoa; phylum Arthropoda; class Insecta; order Hemiptera; family Pseudococcidae; genus Pseudococcus; species Pseudococcus jackbeardsleyi. The sequence continues at coordinate 3,434,973 of CM076240.1, forward strand.
TCTGTGTGCGTTGCGACAACTACGACGAAGGTAATTAACATTTTATCCGTCGAATTGGACGGAGGAACTTTTGGAGGTGTTGATCGGAGTATTAAACGACTCGTACACCTAACGATGAGGCCGACGTGAGCAGTCGAACGTAGGAACGTACTGCACCAGTACATATGTTTCGAAACACCAAAAATCCAAGGGTATCGTTTCGAGCCGAGAATTACAAATTTTTTAGCGTTAAAATGTGTCACATGCAGCGCGATGACCGTTTGGCCGTTGGCCTGTTGTGCTGCTGTCGCCGCCGGTCAAGCTGTTCTCCCACGCACACCGTTATCTTTATTATGCATGGTCTTTCGTTAGATGGTCAACGGTGTAATTACCTCTATCTTACGACATCGCCGTCGTCGGATCGATCGAGAGGTATAAATCAGTCGCGAAATTTATTTCGGCTAAAGTCGTCCTAGAATCGATAAGTGTGCGAGGCTGGAGGGAAAGAAGCTGCGATGCCGTTGGCTATGGTGTTATTTATTGGAGTGTTCAGAGGGGCTGAGAGAGGTTATCTGTTTAGAAATCATCGTTGAGCGAGTTTCGTACTCGATTGCTGAGTGCAGTGTCATAAAAGGCTGTCTTTAGAGGGTTACTTTCTGGATATTTATGATGGGATTATTTTAAACCGAAATTAAACCTTGGATTCGAACTCAGCATCGTTGAAAACCTTGAAATCGACACCCATGACGATTTTTTATCATTTTTCAAAGGTTTGACCTCAAAAGCCCCCCTCTCCAAACTTTTTTATTCGTGTACTTCGATCGTAGCATGTTTGGCGATAATATAGAACATTTTCTGTAACCATCGAGAAATTAATTCAACGGCATAATTTTAGTTTTAGTGGGAATTTCAAATTTTGGGGGAGAGGGGGAGGGGGGGTCAACAAATGATGAAAATCCTTCATGTGTAACGATTTCAAGGTTTTTGAGTACGCTGTTTGGTGATTACAAGCACCCGCCGCTTGAAAACCGCCGCTGCAAAGGCATTTCTGACCATTTTTAATTTTTAATTTCTTTGGAATAAATGAAAATACAGATATAATTAAAATTAAACCCTAAATTTTGAATTCAACGTCGTTGAAAACCTTGGAATCAACAACTCACGACGATTTTTTTTAAACATTTCTCAAAGGTTTGACCTCAAAACCGCTCCCCTCCCAATTTTTCATTGCATGTACTTTGATCTCAGCGTGTTTGGCCATACCTAGTATGGAAAATATTCTATAACTATTGAGAAATTAACTCTTGAGGCGTAATTTCAGTTTTAGGGGTGAATTGAAATTGTCGTGGAGAGGTGAGGGGTGGGGAGAGGGGGTCAAAAAAATGATAAAAATACTTCATGTATAACGATTTTATGGTTTTTGGGTACGCTGAATTCGAAAATGATGTTGTTTTGGTGGTCAGAATCTCCGCTGCCAAGGCATTTTTTGATCATTTTTAATTTGAAATTTTTTCGAAAAAAATGAAAATACAAAATATAATCAAAATTGACCCTTAAATTTGAATTCAACGTCATTGAAAACCTTGAAATTGATATCCATGATGATATTTCATCATTTTTGGGAGTTTTGACTCCAGGAGCCCCTCATCCAACATTTTGAAGGTACTTTTATTTGAGCATGTATTGTATGCTCATATAGCATAGTACCTATTGAAAATTTAATTTCGAAGAAAAATTTCCTTTTTAGGAGTGAATGGGAGGGGAGACGGACAAATGATAAAAATCTTTCATATATGTATATCGATTTCATGGGTTTTGGATGCGCCAAGTTCGAAAATGCTGTTATTTTGACCATTAGAAGCACATTTTTGAGAGAACCACCTCGTGAAGTTTTTTATGCTTAAAAAAATAAGAAGAAGAATTAAAATAAAGAAAAGAAAAAAAGTGATTTAAGATCAAATCTGAATCCAATATCATTTAATACCTTGAAATCGAATCGATATTCGTGATGATATTTTTTCATTTTTCAAATTTGTGACCCCAAAATTCCCTCCCAACCCTAAAAATTTTTAGAATATCCAAATTTGAACATGTTGGTTGATATGGACCAAATATAAACCCTTAAAATTGCTTGGAACCACATACATTGAAAATATTCTTCGGGTATCAAAAAATAATTTTTCTAGCATTAATTTCATTTTTAGGAGTAAATTGAAATTTTTGGGGTGAGAAGAGGGGTAGGAAATTGACAAATGATGAAAATCTTTCATATATATCGATTTCAAGGTTTTTGGATACGTTGAGTTCGAAAATAATGTTTTTTATGACGATTAGAAACACTATATGCGAAAAATTTACAATTTTAGGATTTTTTGGTAATTTTCATCTCATAAAATCCGGCAAAACAATCAAAACTCGAAATATTTTATGGAAATAGAAATTTTGATGAAATCTAAAGTTTTCTAACGTTTTCGATTCCAACCGTGAGCAAAAATTGGTCAATAATTCGACACTATGGAACGGATAATAAGGCTTTCGGTAAATTATAGCCGTATATCTATAATCCAGGATCACAGATCGGAATTAGTTGGAATTTGCGGAGTTCGATACAATATAATATGTAGTATATTATATTATATGTGAACGTGACCATACGTACACGTGAGATTTGTTACGTTTCGCTACTGGGATTAAATTTGCTTCCTCTTTTTCTCTCCTGTCTCCAGTATACCTAGACCTACCAATTTATACGTTGTTTGAACTAAATTCACTTGCAATATTTATCATCGACCTGTGTACATTACGTTGTATAGGTATACGAGGAAGTGGATATACGCTCGGTGAAAAATGATAAGCTGCTTCATCCATCATTCGACGATTAAATTGGATTTTGGCGATAAGACTATAGAGTTTCGTAGCGTTTATCGCGGGTATCGCGTAAGGTACTCTAGTAAAATTAATACTCGAACAGGGACAGTGGAGAGGAACGAAGCGGTGTGTTCAGATTACCTATTTTCGAAGAATATTCGAGAAACTACCTTCATGTAACATCAAAGCTGAACCGATGAACTTTTGAGCAAACTTGAATGGTGTGACCTTTGGCACGTTTTGTCTTTGTCTGTACGAAACCTCAATTATCGTGTTTTATGAAAGGGTATCATTCTAAGGAAAATGGCAATATTGAAGGAAAACCGAGTGTGCTAATTTGTCGACTGTTTCAAGGTGTATCGAGTCATAAGAAATAAGTGTTTGGGGTCGTTTGATCTTTCGAACATTTCTTTGCCTCCTTCTCTCCTTATTAAACGTTTTATTGCCTTTTTCTGAATTTCCAAGGTCGAATTTTATTTCTATCGGAAAATTTAAATTCGATTCTCTATCTTATATTTTCTGTGTAAAAAAATATTTTTTTTTCAAAAGTTTTCAAGCTTGGAAAAAAAGTTACAGCTATTCTTTCTCAAATTCTGTGAACAAAATCTCATTTTTCTGTGCCTTGCTTACGAAAAAGTGAAATTTCTGAGAAAACCAAGCATTCTGAAGACATAATGACCATGACAAAAGGTGTAGAAAATTAAATTTCCTATCGGATAGAACCAGTGAGATTTTTCTGGGAGGCATTATGTAGTTTTCAAGATATTTTCGAGCAAAGTTGAATATTAGTGGAGGTAATTGAGAAAAATAAAATACCTAAATTTTCGTTTTTTTCTCAACTTTCTCCACAAACATTCAATTTTTCTCGAAAATAACTTGAAAAATATGACTTCCAGAAAATTCTAATCACTTCTACCAGGTAGGAAATTTTATTCCTTACAATTTTTGTTGGGTACCTATGGTCATTTTTGCTGTCGATGTTTGGTTTCTTCTGAAATATCACTTTTTGGCAGGTACAGTACAAAAAAAAAGAGATTTTTTCACAGAATTTGGGTAAATTTAAACTGTAACTTTTTTTTCAAAATGATATAGAGGTTTGCAGTTTGCGTCATTTGATTAGTCGTAAAATTTTCTACCAGACTAGACCAAAAGAATTGTTGAAATCTTTTTGCTTGAGCTTGTATTTATTCATTTTTTTTTTTTTTTGAGAAATTAAATTTTTCGTACCTCTATCCCTAAAAACAAACTCTGATCAAAAAAATTATTTTATCCTTCATTAGTTACATAAAAGCAACCATTCGACAATTGGAACCAAAACACAAAAATCGTGTCCACTTGTGTTATTTCTTTGTTTTAATTAAGTACATAATTAAATTCAAAACTTTTTTTTTTTAAATCATTAAATGTCATTCTTAGGTTTGTATGCAGAGCACAGGATTGGTACGAACAATTTTTGGAGGAATGAAAGTTGAAAAAATTGACAGTAAAATTTTCGCCCGAAAACATTCAATTTCAGTCGGAAATTTTCAATTTATAACCCTTCTCTAACTAAAATAATGCTACCTTTGGTTCAATCCGGATTGAAATTCGTAAAAAAAAATGAAAAAAAAAAGATAAAAAAAAACTTGGGAGCAAAGAAGAAAGAACCAGAACAAAGAAAATTATTTTAAAAAAAGGATCAGAATTGATTAAATTCTCAAAAAAAAAATCGAAGAACGAATCTGTGAAAGTTGATCTCAAGATCGAAAGGTCAAGAAAAAGAGAACGAATTTTTTTGTTCCCCCTTCCTTGCAATGCCGAATTTAGCCAATTTTGTTGAAACAGATTGTCACAGAACTGGAGTTTTGTGAAAAACTGCTTCGCAGTTTCATTCGTTTATTCTCCACTCTGCAGAATGAGAATCAATAATACCAAAATTGCTTTCTCCCTCTCTCCTCAACCGTCCACCCTTCCTGCACCTTTCATTCGTTGATTCGTGCAAATGCATCGAGTTATTTTGGAAACCGTATCGAATTTATTTCGGGACCGGCTGCTGGCGGCTCATCGCTGGGAAATTTTGATCCGTGGTCTTGGCGAAGATGGCGAACGACGTTGCACACACACGCCGATACGCCTGGTAACATTACCGGGTCGGCGGTGCGGCGGACCCGGCCGCTGGATTCGAATGAATAAAAATCGATGAAGAGACCTTGACAAAAGAAAAAACATAAAACGCGGTCAGGGTAGCGCAAGCGGTATATAGCGAAAGCGCCTCTCTTCGTAAGGGAGAGCGAGAGTAAGTACGCCAGCAAGAGAGAGAGCCAGATGAGAAAACAGCTGATGTATATCTATACCCCGGTACATACTCGTCCCTTACGGCTGCAGCGATCGCGAGAGAAAAGCTATATAAGTCGGAAGTACGTACGTGGGGTAGTCCCCTTTTTTTCTCTCTCACTCGCTGCGGTGTTTTTTCCGAAGCAGAAAGCAGAACTGCGCCTAGGACGAGCGCTGGAAAGAAGATAACTACTCGGGCGAATTCGGCTGGCGGGGTCGTACTCCCCCAAGCGTGGCTGGGGCCAGAAGGGGCGGAAAAAAGCGCACGATTGGGGCGGCGTAGAGGAAACCGTTGGCGTTCCGCTCATTCTGAAATACCCGCGCCGTTCTACTCAATGGAAGTACCCGAGCTGAGAAGATCCGGTGCCAGGGCTACGGGGGATGCGAAGAGGGGGCGAGTTTGGCAAAAATCACAGCTGGTACGATTCCCCTTTCGTTGCAGCGCGCACATGAGTTACGCGGAAAGCTCCGTCGCCGGGTCGGAAATGGTATGGCAGGCGCACGCGCCCCGCAAAGGCAATCCTTTCTCTGTGTATGTAATTTCAGCAGCACCGTTCCCGAAAAGGGTACACCTCGCCATCGGATCTCGTTCTGTCTTCGTCGCTCGCCTTTGATGTTTATAGATTTCGCACACGAGCCGTGTTTACTAAATAAAAGGTCGCTTCAAGGACAATGTGATATTTGATTTAGCCCGTTTACCGAGCTGGGCCCCCTCTTAATACCTCCCCTCGTCCCCTCGTCGACGGTTAATTAGCCTCAACTATGCAAAAACCATTCGACCTCGGTACAGATGTATTCGCTATCGCCGTTTAGAATGTCGACGTGAAAAATTTTCCAAGTCGGAGCATTGTTCCAGCAGCGACGTATGTAAAAATACACGTTGCCAGAGTCTATAAGTACATAAGTACATGAGCTGCATCTGTACGCTGGTGCGAGTGTACACGCTGCAAGTCCATGTACAATCCCCCTTTTGCTACGATGCGGCCGACGTGTACCGGCTATGACGTTAAAATCATCCAAGGTCAGTAAAGACAGCTCAATTAAACGTTTTACCGGTCTCTAGAGCTCTCGGCTCTCGGCATCGTATTCTATTCGAAATAAAATCATTCCGGCCGCGTACGCGTTTTATACTTTGAAAACATCCTCGCAGCGATCGTCTTCTCTAATTTGATCAATCGTCGAGTCAATCTCGCACGTTTCAAAAGCTCCGCATCTCGAAGCTCTCGGAATTGTATACCCAGCAAGCCGCGTCGTCCGTTCGTTGCCATCGTACGTTGCAACACAACGCTGCCTGGAAGCTGGAGAAGAGGAAACGAAAGCTGCAAAACTTTCGCAATAGGCGGTAGGGTATCGTGTACTGCGTAGTTTCCTGCATCGCTCAGTTCGACTTTAACGAGGGTAACTTTGCCCGAAGACGAGGTTGATAAGGTTTTTTGCGTTGTAGCGTGTGTTCTTTCCTTTTCTCCAGCGGTATCTCTAGCTCGAGTATCGAGTGCCTCTTTGAGGGGTGTCGAGAAATTCGCGTGTGAATGGATTATCGATGAGAAGAAATTCGGATAGGGAGGGAGATTGGAGAGGTCGATGAAAGGTAGAGAAATACTGAGTGAGGGAAGATTGAATCGAATCTTTCATTTTTTCAGGGGACAGGTGTTGGTTTTTTCTCAACTGTAGTGATGAAGATATAGATTGCAGTTCTTAGATTCCGAAAATAAGTAAAATTTTGAATTAAATGGCCTTCTCATTGAAAATTTTTAAACATTTGCATGATAATAAAAACATACCTGCTTTATTATCGTAATCTTTTGAAGGAAAAATGAAGAAAATTCTCTATAGTTGTCCTACTCCATCTTGAATGAAAGTTCTCTATAATATTTGTCATTAGATAAAAAGTAACCATTTAGGGAGGTGGTGGTGGTGGTGGAAGGACGGAAGGAAGAGAGGGAGGCAGTAATTTCGTGAAATGTGATATAGAAATCACTTCTGTTCTGTATGTAGTGTAATTTCAATTAATTTCAGCCTTGGCTTTCATTTTTCATCAGCCCCTCATATTAGGGGGTTGCCCCCTTTTGGCCCTCTCAAAGGGGGTAAGGAGCAAGCCACGATTTGTAAAATGCAAACTAATAGATAAATATTAAAAAATAAATGTAATCATAATTTTTTAAATTTTGGAAAAAAATTTAGTAACAGAAATTTTTTATATTTAGGAGCTTTGTGGAGAGACGTATTGAGGGGGAGGAAAATAAAGGCGTCAACGATGCGTTGCTTCGAAAAAATATTTTCATCAAGAAATGCCCTTTGATTCACCATTCCTGTCTTTATTTGACTTTAAAAGGACACTGTTGTGTATTTTCATGGTTTTAAGGGCCCATCGAAGCATAGATTAGAGTACCTAATGGTTTTTAAACCTCACGTGGTATATTCAACAAAATTTCGATCTTGAGTGTCCACTCCCATGAAATCCTTATTTTAGAGGACTGTACCCCGGGGGGGGGGGGGGTGGCCGGAGGATGATTTTAATGATGCGAATGAAATCTACGAATCAGTATCTTGAAGGTGAATATCAAGATATTAATTTTATTTCTGATGAAAAAAAATATGGATTTTTAGAATTTTTAAAAATTTCTACACCCCCCCCTTCGAAGCAAATAGAAATACGGATGACTTACAGTTTCCAAAACTTTAATTTTGACCCAAAATTTTACGCTTCTTTTCTCAAATGCACATTTTTTTAGAATTTGCCTTTCCACTATTCTAGCTGCCTAAATGTATTTTTCATCTATTGTAAGATGAATTAATTTTTTTCTTATATTTTAAAAATCGTGATTTTTTTAAAAATCTTGTAATATTGCATGTTTTTCTTTTGTATCCACCAATATTCGGAGAATTGAACAAAATTTGGGTATTCATCCCCATCATGACCAAGATTTGCATTTTCAGTCGGAAAAATTTGATTAGATTTGGAAAATTTTAAATTCATCATTTTTTACGACTTTTTTGAAAAAATGAAATTTTTCTTTTCGGTTTGAAAAAAATGTAAAAAATCGTTTGATGTAAGTCAAAAAAATCAGAAAATTACTCCTCATTCTCCAATAAGTCAATTAAAACCGAATTTCACCAATTCAACTTTGTTGTAGAACAAACAGATATTTTAATCCTTTGCCCTAGAGCTAAAATCTCTAAAGTTTGGCCAACTTTCGAGATTTTTTTTAGAGGCTGCAGAAGAACTGATATGTAAAAGTCGTTTTCGATTTTTTTTCAAAAATTTTACATTTTTTTCGTAAGGAAAAATGTACCTACCTACTTCAAATTTTAAAAATTTGCCAAAATTTAAAAAAACCAAATTTAGCTTTTTGAAATTCTAGTTTCTATGACGTTTTAACATATTCGTTCAAGAAATGTAAATCTCATCTAAATCGGGGGGGGGGGTATCCAAATTAATTTCCTTGATAACTCATTTTGAAAAAAAAAAAACTGAAAAAAAGACAAATTTCAGACCCTTGTTTGCTGTTGATCAGAATCGAAATCGAAAAAAAAATTATTCAGAGTGCTTGAAAATTGAAAATAATTATATATTTTAGAAATTGCCATCTGAGGAAATGAAATTTTGTAAAAGAACTTGAGGAACTTCTTCGATTTTGGGGGGATACATTTTTTATCAGGTGAAAGATTTTTTTTCGTCAAAGTCCTGCAAAAATTTTGAAAAAATATTGCAACAAAGAAATTGAACCAAATCTAATAATAACTCAAGAACGAAAATGCACAGAACTTTTCGAATGAATCTAAGGACTATTTATTTCGAAAATTATTAGAAATGAATTTAGCATAATTACAAACTTCTTAAGGAAAATTTCAGCTTACCCGTTTAATCTCTTACTGATTTAGGATTATCTACTGCACGAATACAATGTAACCTAAATTCCTATGCAGGTAGTATTCTCAAACGAAATATCCGCAAATCCCGTACTATTGCTAATCGCTTAATAGTTCATACCCTCCCGATATTCCATCCCCCTTCTAATCTGCAAATTCGATTGTTCTCCAATTAACGATCGAATATGGCAAAGCGTGCTGATATCGAGACCTCGACAAGACGTCAACAGCAGCGATATTACAATCTGTCACGCCATCCGAAAATAAATATCAGATAAAAACTTTACCATCGTTTATGAAACTTCGTCAATAGTTCAATTTCACGAATGTTTTTTTCTCGACTCTCTTCGCCTCTCGAGCTCATCTCCCCGCCCGTACGTCAGCGTCATTTCTATACACGTAGTAATTGTAATATACCTAGACCTACACACAAAGACTAATCAAGCTTTGTTTGTAATTGTAGAAGATAAAAATATGCACGTATTTATGATAAAATGAAAAATTATGGAATACCCTCCCCTCGCCTGTCCAATATAAAAGAACATTAGAATTTATACTTTTGTTCTTCGATCATACGATGTATTGGTGTTTTCGTGATTTGAACCGTGAAATATTCATTTTTATGTTTATTTTTTTTAAAAAAAATATACTTAATTGATTCTCAGAATTTGGTGACTAGGGTATTTGAATACGTAGAAATGCCCATATTATTGTTTGATTCATTTTTCATTTTATGCAAATTAAGGAGGAGGAAAGGAGGAAGGAGAGATATGATTATTTTCTTGATTCAATCAAGTTTCAGAAATAAAGTGCGTAATAAATTTTAAAATTAATTTCTTCAATTATGCTCCTATTTTCCTGTGAAATGTGCTTAGGGTAGAGGGGGAAGTCATACGAGATAAAATAAGATGTTCTAGTGATGAAGATGAGTAAAATGAGGTGTAAATTCGTAATTATGAAGGAGAAAAAATTCAGAGAAATGATATAGATATATTTTTTGGAATTCTTATAATGTTTTGAACTATTTTTTAAAACAGTTTTTTTTATTAAAAATTCAATTTTATAACATTATTATCTTTTTTTCCAGTTTTTGTGCTTAGTTAATTACTTGATAAAATTTTTAAATTTAGATTTCATTTTTAATTGTTTTTCTATTTTTTGAAATTATTTTACATTTTTTTTAATTTATCGTTTCAATTCTTTTTTTTTTTCATTTTCAGTTCAGTCCTAAAATATAATTTTTTTTCTCAATTTTCAAGTACAATTTTTCATAAATAAAATTTTTCTTTACACTTTGCTAAAAAAATTCCATTTTATGTCAGATTTTCATATAATTTTCAATTTATTTTGCACATTCCCTTTGATAAAATTTATGGCCTTTTCATTCCAACACTTCCTGCATTTTTTCCAAGGAAAAAAAATTTTTCACCGCGCGACGAGGATGGGATTCGAACCCACGCGGGCAGAGCCCATTGGATTAGCAGTCCAACGCCTTAACCACTCGGCCACCTCGTCATCCTGTTTTCACTGCGTTAACCGCGTATTCTGATGTAACGTTGCGATGAAAACGAAAAAACCGGTTTTTTCTCTCAATTTTCATCTTATCGAGAAAAAAAGATACGGCTTTTGCAGACACAGTGGTTCCAAAAATTTACCCGAATCAAGTTATGCCTAAAAATAAACCGAATAGACAATTTCCCCGATGGTAGATTTTCATCGCTCGTTTAGTAGGTAATTTTGACGTAATTACCTACGTGGTCGTATTTCGGTCAATTTGGCAATGAAATTCTGTTTTGAAAACTCTAATGTGTAAATTAGGTACTTACTGAAAATGCTTAGTCAGCGTGTTATGGGTGATTTATAGTGAATTTGAAGAGGTAGGTATGCCAGTAATCAGCAAATTTGTCATTTTTCATTCATAAAATATTCAAAAGTAATCGGTGCCATAAATTTTTCGTTTAAATGAATTATTCGGTGTGGTAAAATACTGTTTTGCGAGCAGTTGGAGACATACAGGGTAAAATGGTTTAGTAGGTATGAGATAATAATTTATTTGAAAAATACTTTTTTATGATTCGATAATTGGGCATGAATGATGATTGGCTTCTGACACAGATCTCTGAAATCGGCATCAATTGAATAATGAATAGCGAAGTTTATCCACTATTAACTGGTTAAGTGGTCAAGTGAATAATCTTTTTCAATGCGAATTAATTACATCCTTATCTGATGAAAGATCTGACCAATTGGGGTATAGTTCTGAGTCAATTGTGAGCTGTGATTGGATAAAATTGCCCTGCGAATTGATTCACCTTGTAATTGAACGATTGTAAAATTTTATCGTGTTGCGAATGTTCTGTATTTTTTAAAATGATTTTAATGTGAGTGAGATTTCGTTGACACCCTCGCCCCTTCACATATTCCAGCATATTTCGTTAGAATTTGCATAGATTCAAGAGTATGTGAAAATTTTCGACCTAGTTCTCCCTCGCTAGTCGCTACATCCTAAAAAATATTCTTTCAGATTTTCTGTCAATTTTGAAGTGATTGAAATTTCTTCAATCCTCCTCCCCCTCATCTCGCTGTCTAATTCAACCTTTCATAGAATTATTGAAAGTCTTTAACCCCTCTCCCTGCCAATCTACTGTTTTATAGATTTTTTTATGCGTAGGTACATAATCAAATTATTTTCAAAATTTCTTTCACATGGTAATACAATTATTTTTTTTCATTTTTTAGAATTCTTTCAACTCTAATCTTTTTCTCAAGATAATTTTCTAATACTGTAAAAAAATTTCCATTCCAATTGATTTTTTTCCAACTTTGAAATTTTTTCCTCGGACTTTCTTCTCAGGTCAAAAAATGTTACTGGTCTGGCATTTTCTCTTAAAAGCTATTCCATTATGAAACAGGACAGAAGTTGAATTTTGGTGGTGAAAGCTCAACTTTTATGAGCATATTTTTTGGATTTGACCCTTCTGTGACCCCCTAACCTCCCAATTCTTGATTTCAATTCTAAAAATTTATTCTCAATATTTTTCCCAGCACTGAAATTCTATCTTCCTTCATTTTGCTCGTAAGGTTTTTCCTTTGACTGTATAGTCAAAGGGATTTTCCTTAAAATTTTAATTTTTCGACATCAACAATTTTTTTCTCAACCATAAAAATTTTCTTTAGTTAGAAGTTTTTTAAAATTTTCTTCATTTTTATAAAAAATTTATCATTTGATAAAATTTGGTCAGCTTTAACATTTTTACGTTTACTCGAATTGTTTTTTAATTGTCAATTTTAATTTTGAAAAATAATTTTTCAAAAACTTATTTTTTTATCTTTAGTTTCTCAGAATATTTTCCAATCCAATTTTTTAAAATAATTTCTGAGTTGGAAAATAAATAGGCTTTCCGATTTTAAGAAGAAATTTGAATGCTGAAAAATTTTTCGCGAGGAAACATTTTCTTTACAGTTGAAAGCAGTTTGAGAGTTAGAAAATATTTTTTGGGGAAAAATTTAGAGAATTTCGGAGTAGAATAAAAAATCACTGATCACTGAAGTTGGATAATACATTATTAGAAAAAATGTCGAATTGGAAAAATTGTGAGAAAAGAGAAACCCAAACATTAGCAAAAAAAAATTCGAAAAATCAGATGTAAGTATAGACTTAAAAAAAATTAGATTGCATAATAATTGAAGACTCGCATGACTCAAACAGGGGTACAAGGAAGGATGAGTACATATTTTCGTGCTTGATACATATATTTTTATTTCTTGTAAATTTTCATATTTCTTACTAATTTCGTAGTGGATGAAATTTCTCCAACTTGCTTTTTCTCACTGCCTCCATTAGTCTATTTCATCAAATTTCCTACAGATTTTAGCGTAAAAAACATTTTTAAACTCCCTACTCTTTGGTTCACTTTTCAGAATATTTCATCAGTTTTTCTACCAATTTTAGTTCATTTTTTTCCAATAAAAATAACATGCAGTTTTATTTTTCGAATTGTTTATTCTTGTAGCTGGGAAATTGGGACAAATATTTACAAAAATGAGCTGGGAAGTATTGGAATCGTAACACCCTTTGTCAAATCATTTTTCAAGAATAAAAAATATAGGTACACCCAAATATTATACCTACATTGCGAATACTGCTCAAAAAGTAATCCTACGTTTATTTTCTTAGATAAGGATTGTGTTCGTGCTCTTGGATGGGTTTAAGTTGAACCAAGATGGTAGTATTACGTTGCTGATCGACATTTATGCCAATATATTTAATTTCGGTGACCTCTTTATGATCAATGAAGGTGCTAAGAGCCAATTCCAAAGCTTGTTCGGCGCTCTCTCCGTATTTTATTTCGATAATACCTTTGGTAGTGCTGGCAGGGGTTGAAAATAGTATGTGCGATTTACCAAACACCTCGAGCTCGTCTTCGTTCAAATTCAAATCGGGAGAGGAGACGATTGCAGCATTTATAATGCTGTGGAATTGGTACTCGGGCACATTGAGTTCTTGGAAATGATCGTCTTCGGTGAGTTCTCTGAAATAGTTGCTCAGTTTGAGTTGCAACTGGTCTTTGAAAAAGTCGATTTGGGTGCTATTTTCGGACAGAAGGATTTTTTTGAAATCTGTCGCTATTTCGTTCAGAGATTGTTCGCCGATATCTTGGTAATAGATTTTCATTGCGGTCCAGGTCTCATTTAGGGCTGCTTTGTTTGGAATATGGTATTTATTGGGTACGTTGGTCAGTCGAAGGAAGCCTTGTTCGAAGATATACGTGAATAGTAAATCTAAACTGAAGGTTTCTTTATTTATATAATCGTACAGGCTGAAATCGACAAATTTATTGAAACTGGAGGAATCATATTCGACGAGATTGAATTCGACGTCGAGTTTATGCATCAACTCGATGATCTTATATCGAAACGGTGGAACCATTAGGAAAGGCGTTGGGAAATAATGTTCGAAATCTTCGGATTTCTTTTGAGCTGCAGTCGCGTTAAAAATATCATCATCGATTAGATTTCGTCTGTGTCTGAAATAAGCCATCGTTACTTCCGAATTGTACTTGGTCTTGTGCTCGCTCAACGTTTTGTATCCGTTGGCCAACGCTTCCAGCTCAGCTTTTTCTTCCAACGGGTAGCCGAATTTGTTGAATAATTCTTCGACTTCTTGATCGTCGAATCCGAAGAAAGGGCTGAAAGCGTGATCTTGCAAAAAGGTGTATTTCTCGACCGATTCTGCCAAACTGCAATTCCCATAATATAAAGGTAAAGTCGACGTGCCTGTGATGATCACCTTGTATACTCTTTCGGTATCTTTAATCAACGGTAACAAAGCTTGGTTCAAATACCAATAATACAGATCGATGTTTTTCAACGTATGTTGCACCGATCTGCGAAACACCCTGTCGTAATCATCCACCAAGATAATGATTTTCTTGCTAAAATACCTGTGCAACAATTCGACGTATTTTTCCACCGCCGTGGTCAACTCGTGAAACCTGAACTTGGTCCTTTGGACTTTTTGCAAGAATGAAAAATCACGCTGGCTAGTTTGGTTATCGCTGGTGAAATTCTTGGTGTTGAAACCCACCCATCGCCAGCGTCTGTTACTCCATCCGATCATCATATTGATACTCCAGGCGATATGCTTCATCGTGATCTCCGGTTGTTGGTATTCACGCAAACGTAAAGGGACTACTATGTATTGGCCCATGTGCCAGCCGATTACATCCTCGTATTGGGATATTTTTAAATTTTCTTTGAATACGGAGTACGCGTAGCTCTCTTTTGGAGGTATCGGTTGACGGTTGAAATCGAATTCCTGGTTGGCGAACATGTCCAATACTCCGAGATTGACGCTGGCGCCGAAACCGTGAGCGGCGCTCAAGAATATGCATCGAGTGGTGTGAAGATCGTCGAAAACTATTTTGATTATTTCACTTTTATCGACGAAATGGTCACATACTCGGACTGAGTCGAATTTACAGCTTCTACGCACGTCGTAGGTGCGTTCACTGCGTTCTTCGGTTTGAGAATGGGCAAGTGCGACCAGTAGCGAGAGGACGAGCAGCTTCAGTGGCATTATGACTGATCTGTGTGATGAGAAAATTATTATTTTGAGAAAGCTGTTTGATTTAATAGATTTTCAGATTTCGTTTTTGAATTTGTTTGTTTGAAAATTACGTGTTGTTTGCTGAATCGATTGTCAAATTGATCAAGTCGACAAGATTTTTGTGTTTGGGTTCTAATTTTCAAATTTTGGTTGCTTTTATGGAAATTATGAAGGGAAACATATTTTTTTGACCAAAATTTGCTTTAGTTTTGGGGTAGAGGTCGATAAATGTAGTTTTTTGAAAACAAAACCTAATCACATGTCTTAAGAAAACAAGAATTTTTTTGGTCCAGTCTGATTGAAAATTTTATGGCAAATCGAATTACACAATCCGTAATACCTCCACCTATCTCATTTTTGAAAAAAATGGCAACTTAAACTTCCCAAATTCATTTTTTTCGTGCTTTTCCCATCAAAAAGTGATTTCAATTTGATGGAATTTTTCTGACTGAAATTATAATTTTTTTGAGGAGCTTCATTTACATCCAAAATTTTCTAGCTTTCTTGATTAAAAATGCCTCTTCTCATTCCCTTGTTGAATTACTTATTTGAACTGTGAAATTTTATTGAAAAATTTGATCAATCTTGGTCATCAGGTAAAGCGACTTTACAATTTTTTTTGAATTTTGTTGGGGTGCCAAAAAATGGTTATAAAAGAATTTCAAGAAAAATTTAGTGGTAATATGATTTTTCATTCAATGTTCAATACACCCCCCCCCCCCCTCCCTCTCGCCATCCCAAAAATCTTTATGTTTCAAAAATATCTCTCTCTATTTCATCAAGTTTTTTTTTCCAAATTTATGAAATTTTTCTAAAAAGTGTGAATTTTTTTCAAAAAAAAACTCGAATTAATGAAATTATTGCAAATTTTAAAATTTTCTTTTATGAAGGAGGAGAAGGCAACAACGACCATAAATCTCAAATTTTTACCATCGTCTTTCGATTGGACCATCACAGTTTCTGTTGGCAAACTTCATCAAAATTCAAAAAAAAGTTGTACCTATGTAAAATTTCAACATAAAGCTGAATCGTTCGCGAACGATTCGTTTAAAAATTGAATGAAATCATTTCAACACGATTTTTAATTCAGAACTGGGCGAATTCAAAATAATTTTTATTCAGAGAATATGGCAAACGTCATTCATTTCTATTTAGAAGAATTTCGTAATGAACTAAGTACTTGAAATTTTCTTAAATCGAACAAAAAAAAGATAGGATTTTATTCGAAAACTCGAAAAATAATTTTAAATGATATCTAGCTATTCCAAAACAAACTTCTTTAAAACGAGTAAAAATTCAGATAGGTTACCATACTTACAATTTTTCAAAGCAAACACTTGATTTTCAACCCCAAATTACATTATCGAATTATTTCAGTCAAAGATGCATACGTGTACCGATACCAACTTACAGAATGGCTGGTGAAAAAGAGGAAGCGAGTAAATTTAACCTATATCGGGCGCTTATCGCCTCGCAATCGGATATTTCGATATTTCATTATGAAACTCATCACATCTGCGCGATAACCCTCTCCTCCTGATCAGATTGATCGGCGGCAGTATAATTGGAAAGAATCGTCAGCGGATCGATATGATTTCCCTTATTTCGATTCGAGTCGTTCGTTTGCTGTATCTGAAGCCAGCATCTGGGAACATATGACCCGTTAAACCAGATACCTTTTTGGTATGACCCTTTGATCGTGCGAGATGACGTGAAAGGAGCCCGTGAGAGGCGCGAGGAGGTACCCAAAGCGGCTGAAAATTACATACCGAAGAAGAAAATCGATTTAGTCGAAGGCACTGAGAAGATGGCGACGTAATGGTAATGCACTTGTACGTGCGCTGCTGATACGATACAGTTAACGTGTAATTACATGGGCTCAGCGCGATCGTCGTGACAATATTATCTCGAAGAAGCGATGATCGATTCCGCCATTGAGTATAAGAGTCCGGTTTATCGATTATACCTATCGAATTACACGCGCGTTGAAGATTTGCTCGAGACTTTCGAGAGGAATAGCCATAGCGTAACCGATACGATTTGCCAGCTTTTATTCTTATCGCCCGATTGGTCGTATTTAAAATTGATAAGAAAATCAACTTTCATGCTACCGTCTTTTTGCAATCGACGAATACCATTCGGTGCATGTTGAATTATTATCGATGGTAATAAAGAGCATTTCGAATTCGACGACGAGGAAATTATGGCGTTGCAGCGAAAGAAATTGTGCATTCGTGTGGTAGCAACAAAACAGACCAGCAGAAGTTGGTAGCGTTGTCAGATATCTTTGCATCTCTCTCACTGTGGGCAACTGGGCAAGGCGAGTCCTCGGGAGGGCAAAATTTTCTCCGCAAAACACGATCACGACGGATGACAACGCAGCGTCAGGAAAGACGATACAGCAGAAAACCAGTTCCACCACATATCGTTTCTCGACACGATGTTTTCAAATTAACGTTATTTATTATGATTTTTTTCGGTCCCCCGTGCCCTCCTGCCTCCGCATCCTCCATCGGGTTATTTTTAAAATTCATAATTCAACGTTCGTATCGGACTCGAACAGCGAATAATTTTTGTTTAACATACGTGGTCGCGAATCTAGATTTATAAATGCACCAGGAAGTAGCTCTTGTAGTTTCCTAATCTCGTGCAGTGATTAAAATCGATTTTATTACTATCGATGGTACAAATAGCTATTTCACTGGTTGAGGAGAAGTGCTGAGTTGATCAACTGGTCGTCCAGCGTGTCTATGTATGACGAGCGACGATGAATATTAATTCGAGATCGTGCCAGACCAGCTAGGCTGTCTTATTGGATCGGATCTCCAATATGGAGAACTTGTTACAAAATAAATAGCGAAACTGGTTTACGATTGGTGATTTTTTTATCGAAAAATTCGAAAGAATCGGGAGCGTACGAATTGATACGTGGTTTTCGATTTTTAATGAATCAGATCGAAAGAATTTCAGCTAAGGAATCGTCTCATGGTGTCTACAGGTTGAGAAGGTGCTCTCGTAGTGTAAAAATTGTCGAAAATCACTGGAAAAGTGTCAGAATTGCAGCAAATTAATAAATCAGTGAAAAAATGTTTCTGAAAACAAACAAGGAAAAAAAATTACTGGAAACTTGGAAATTTAGGGTGTGAAAATTTACTGGAAAGTCCATCAAATCTCTGAAATTTGTTTAAAAATCAGTAAAACTCTGAAAAATCGGAGAAAATTCGCTGAAAATCAAAAAATTTCGCTGATTTTTCTTGTGCTGCAATTTTGATTATCTCATCAATGAATTAGTGAAATGTCACTGATGAACAGTCAGAAGTGCATCTCGGGAAAAACCAGTAAAATTCATTGATTTTCGGTGAATTTTCACTGATTTTCCAGTTAAATTCATAAATTTCACTGATTTTCCAGTGAAAATTTTTCCGTTGATTTTCTAGTGATTTTTTCACTGATTGTTTTCAGGGAAAATTATTATTGATTTTCAGTCATTTTTTCACTGATATGCTTTCAGTGAATTTTTTTCATTAATTTTCAGTGATTTTTTCAATGGTGATTTGTTTTCAGTGAAAATTTTTTCATCGATCATCTAGTGATTTTTTCACTGATGTTTTCAGTGAAATTTTTCCACTGATGTTTTCAGTGAAATTTTTTTCACTGATTTTTTCCTGACTGCGATTTTGTTTCCGTGATTTTTTCACTGATATGCTTTCAGTGAAATTTTTTTTCATTGATTTTCAGTGATTTTTTCAATGATTTGTTTTCAGTAAAAAATTTTTCATCGATTACCTAGTGATTTTTTTACTGATGTTTTCAGTGAAATTTTTCACTGATGTTTTCAGTGAAATTTTTCACTGATTTTCTCCTGACTGCGATTTTGTCTCTGTGATTTTCGATAATGACAGAGTGTTAAAGACTTTTCACTAATTCAAAATGAATCCGTATTGAGACTTCAAATTCAACCTGAGTGCCCCTCCCCCCCTAAAAAGTAATATCAGCTCTGCCATTTTTCAAGTGTTCAATATATTTGTGAAAATTTCATATTGAAACTGAAAAAACTTATGTTCCTGTTTTTCTCTCTGTTTTTTAAATTGGTGATTTCTAATCATGAACAGATGTTTTCAAGCAAGCATCACAATTGGTCATTTATCTTGATTCTGTCACTAAAAATCATTGATAGGCCGCTGGTCACTATTCCTATGTTATGATTGGGGGAGGGGCGGATCAGAATCTCTGTAGGAGTACTTTTCTGATATATTTTGTATGGAAGATATTTTTTCTGTTGAATTCATTGATATTTTCAACATTCTCCCTCCTCTCGCTGATTTCAACATTCGAAATTAAATCCTGTCTTATAAATATGTATCACAAGTTGAGAGAAAACATGGGAAATTCGATTGAAGGTGGTTCGAGAAAGGAAAACTGAAAAGCCTACAAAAAAAAATATTGAATTAGGTACCAGAATTCTGAAACTGGATGAGAAGAAGATTTAAAGGTGCAAAATTTGCATTTCTGGGTCTAAAATTTCGACAAAGGCTGAAAAGGGAGAAGGGCAAAACTGAAAAGTTTTAACATTTTTGTGTTCGATATCGAAAAATATAGTTTTTAGGAATTCTAAATACAATTCTGACTAAGTTTTTTTCTAAAACTAAAAAGGTTTCGGAGGGGAGGGGAAATCTCAAAATTTTTAAAATTATTGTGTTTGGTTTCGAAATCTTGGTTTTTCTGACATTGCTAGTACTGGGTATTCTTATTTTTTTGGTTCAAACCCTGAAGAAATTCCACTAGGGCAAGTGTGGCACTCAAAATTTTGAAACTATCAGTTTTCAAGTTTGGTGTGGAAATCTTGGTTTTCTGGCATTCTAAATATGGTCCTGGCATTATTTTTTTCGAAAACTCGAAAAATGCTCCAGAAAAAAGGGAGGAGAAAAAATGAAATTTTTGTGCTTGGTATTCTTAGTTAGCATCCTACACAATTCTGATATTATTTTTCTCGAAAACATGAAAAAAAGATTCAATGAGAAGTGGCAAGCTCCTAATTTTTATACTTTTCGTATTTGGTATCACCCTTTTATAGTTATCTGCGTCTTACATCGTTCTTTTCATGTTTTGCTTCATTTTTTTTCTCAAATTTTACATTTTTTTTTCAACATAAGTACTTAATTTTTCACGTGTTTAT
Source organism: Pseudococcus jackbeardsleyi (assembly GCA_038380155.1). Classification (NCBI taxonomy): domain Eukaryota; kingdom Metazoa; phylum Arthropoda; class Insecta; order Hemiptera; family Pseudococcidae; genus Pseudococcus; species Pseudococcus jackbeardsleyi. The sequence continues at coordinate 3,455,288 of CM076240.1, forward strand.
TTCCGAAGAAAGTTGAAAAATTCGTTTTTTTTTTTTTTTTGGCACCATTCACATAAAAGTGCATAATTCAATGCATAAGAAGATACCGTAACATTTTTTCGAAGAAATTGAATCACTGAGATGTTTTCGAGACTCGGAATTTTCATTTCGTACAAATGAATTTTCTCAACAAACGAAACACCCTGTTTCCAACAACAAAGTTGGTCTTCGCAATTTTTTTTTATTAATATTACCATTTACATGCGGACTACAACGACGACGCTGACGACTACGACGCCGAAATTAATTAAAACGACGATTTAAAATTTAAATTGTTCGATTGGTATGGCTGTACGGGCGAGAGCGAGGTATACAGAAAACGGGATGCGGCAGAGCCACCGAATTCGTCGCATTTCTAGAAAATAAATTACATCGGCGACCGAGTCTTGTTTTTCTCTCTTTTTTTCCCCATTTTTCGAAAAATTCACTCTGGCTCGAAATCGGCATCGGCGTCTGACTAATTGAAACGACGCTAACGGCGACATCCGGCGATTAATTATGCGTATAGTGTCGATACGAAACGCAGCAGCGATAGTGCGAGAGAGAGATAGCAATCCCTAGAGGCTGTATTGTTTCTTCTTATTGTAGTATGTTCGCGTATATTGCAGATATTTATGCTGAACTACTCTGCTAGAGCTATATAAACTACCCGTACGCAGCCATTAAATTGATATTTTGTATAAAGAAGCCCCTGTTTTTGTACATGGTCGCAGGTCGTTGGTAGAATTACGTACGAGAGCTGTGTGCCTCGCTACCTTCCAAGTATACTCTGTTATTATGTAGTTTGCATGTGTTATGGTCGTTATTAAATTTTAATTCCCCAATTTAACCCCAACCACTCTTGGCATTTAGTCAGACCTTATACTTACGTTATACGTAGGTATAGGTAGGTAGCTGCGAAATTAGTACCTATACAAGTGTTTTGAACGTACTCCGCGAGCATATTTCCGGTATAATTTGGTAAAATTTCACGGTCTCGGACCTTTTAGGAACGAGCAGCATTTACCCATTTAGCCCCATCGAGCGCTGAGTTCAAATTACATTACACCGATGTTCGACCCGAACGCAGAACGCAGCGTTGGCTGTGATGGTCTAATGCGGCATTTCGAGCCACGTTACCACCGTTGCGTGTGTGTTTTATATTTGTAAGGCTAAAAATATACGTATGCGAAGCATAAAAGTAAATTTAAGCTTTATTTTGGATCGTTTTTAGCGTTTATTTTGATCGAGAAGTGTTAGTCGTGCTGTACGAGCGAAAGTGGTGACTTTAATGGCGGCTCGAAGCGAACTGTGGATGAATTTTGGGCGGAAATTTTTATTGCCTAGTTCCGATGGAATGGAAATTATTACGTGTAAAAGTCGAATGTGAGGTGGGTTCTGTGTGGGGAGTTTTCAAGTATGGATTGTTTAGGGAAAATCGGTCGTGTTGAGTGGAGTTTTATGGATCACGAAGTTGGTTTGTCGAATTTGGGGGTAATTTTGAGAAATGTTTGGTGTTTTGATTTTGATGAATGGAAAAATTTTCATAAAAAAATGAAGCGTTGAGTTTGCCTAGTAGTGCTTTGCTGTTTTGAATTTCGAAGAGAAGAAAAAAAAATCGGACAATTGACCTATCTTTTATTTTACTGGAAAAGAAGCCTTCATAAAATGTGTATTTTAGAGAGGGAGGAGGGGATCAGATTTTTCACGTCAGGTCACTGATGTATCGATATTTTTTTAGACATGAAAAGCAGAAAAATGTTGAAAAGTTGAATGGCATTTTCCCAATTTCTCTTTTTTAGGCAGCATATTTATTCATGTTTTGGTGGGGGGGGGGGGCTTCAATGAATTCGAGTCTTCCGATTTCGTTCAATTTTTTTTACGAGTTCCCCTTTGTGGTTTTCAAGATGGGATCTTCAGACCCCTGAGAGGTACAAAGCTAAAAAAAAATTGAAGTAGCACACCGATTTCTACTGATTCGAGGACGCTGATTTCGAATACATACTTGGTTTTTTTCATCGGACCAGAAATGCAAAATTTTAATCATTATTGGAGGTTTTCTACAGTTTGTCCCTCGTTAAATCCGGCCGTTCTTCCCTCTCCCACAGTAATGATCGAATTCCTTTTTCAAATTGCAAAAAATGATATTTGAAAAAATTGCTGATTTGAAAAAATGTAATTTTTAATCAGGAAAACCAAGAAAAATTTCATTTTAATCGAAAATTTTCAAACTTTTCTCCTCTTTAAACTGAAATTGTAACTCAAAAATTTCATTTCCAAATTAAATTCGGAAAAAGGGCTGAATTTGGTTTGAAAATCGATGAAACATCCAACTACCTATTAGAAAAAAAAACCGAACAGAAGCACCGAAGCCTCTTTTCCTCTCAAGAATGAAAAATGCGATTTTTTTCATTCTCAAAATAAAACTATACTGGTGACATTCTTTGTCTCCTGGGATCTTTCGTCTTGGCCTTTTCATTTTGACTTTGATACATTCATATTTTGATAGTGTACATAGGTACACTCGTATTAGATCTGTTTTCCTTCGATGGGAAAATAAAAAATACGTCTTACGCGACACAACGTGTACGTGTGAAACAGTTTCATTTCTCGCCGGATCAGATCCGTATACACATTGGCCTACTTTTTTCCACACATTACTACAATAATTTCAAAGAAAACTGAAATCGAAGCTGAATTCATTCAAATCCTACGATATCCCGAATCAAATTTTCGTCCAACTTTCCAATCCCTTCGCACTCTCCTCCCTTCATCAACTTCGAATCTACGGTACATCGCCCAAAATTATCATTACATCATTAAAGCTGTATAGAAGATCTACAAAGGAGTAAGATACCTTAAACTTGGTACAACCAATTTGAACGATTTTCGTACTCAGCTTCCCCTCCTTCCCTTCACCTCATGGTCAATCCATTGCTATATTCGCTCCCTCGCTCGTCTGATTGCCGCCGATGGCTCGATCGCTGGACAGCATTTTCTCGCGCATTCTCTGAGAATCGAGAATAACTCGTACGTGAAAAATTTAACCTTGATGAAAAATTCAAGCCAGCCGAATTAGAAACTATGGACATGGAGAGAGGTAGAGATGCCTTCTTTCCTTCGTGTATTCGTATTCGTTTGCCGAGCCAAAAAATCATAGAAACCGGTTTACCATTTACATGCACTTACCACTATGTGTACAAGATCTTATGTACGAGCCAGAGGTACAAGATCCAAGTATATCTGGAAGATGGTGGGCTGCCCTTGCTCAAGTGCAAATATCGCGAGTGTTGCAGGATGTTCGAGTGTATAGAGGTGTTTCAAAGTCAGATTTTTGATTCGAAAAGTAGTGGAAAATTTTTACGATGGAGTTTGCAAATCTGAGAGTTTGAAGTGGAAGAGAGGGGGGGAGAGGGTGGGTGGAAATGAAAAAGGAAGGTTGGTGAGCACTAGTTTATTGAGCCTTTGAAAGTGTTGTTAAAAAAATTTGAAGAATTCGAACCAGTTTTTGAAAAATGTTGATAAATTTTCAAATAATGGAAAATGGATCATGAAATTAGGTTAATATCACAAAAAGTCCCTTAACAATCCTTTTTTTGTTCCATTTACCACCAGTTGCATTATTTTCTGACCTCATGGGTCATGTCTGAGAATAGTTTGAACATTGGCCTTTGAGCCTTACAAGTGTTCTGTGGAAATTTGGGGAATTTGAACTAGTTTTTGAAAAATTTTGAGGAATTTTAATTTGATGAAAAATGAAAGTAGATTTTTATCATTAAAACTCCCTCAACGATCGTTCTTTGTTCCCTTTACCATCAATTGTGTTATTTTTTGACCTCAAAAACCTGTAAGAAACGTTGAGAACTGTTTTTTGGGTCCTTGAGAGTTTTTTACAAAAAATTTGAGAAATTTGAACCGGTTTTTGAAAAATTTTGATAAATTTTCAAATAATGAATTATGGGAGTAGATTTCATATCGCTAAAACTCCCTCAAAAATACGTACTTTTTTGCTTCTTTTGCCACCAATTGCATTATTTTCTGACCTTAGACTTGAGGATTATCAACCTAAATAGGGTGACTTTGAATTCGAACCGACCAAAGGTAAAGGTATCCGCGAATCAAAAGAAAAATACAAGTAAACCGTATCGATTGGAAAATTTTTCACGGTGAAATAAAGATATTATACCGGCCGGCTTATGCAGATTAGATTACGTTTGTAGTTAATTAGCATTCACTCGTAACTATGTACTACGAGAGGCGAATTTGTTTCAGCGATGAGAGAAAAAGACTAGAAAGCTCACCTTTCGCAGACGGATTGGACTCGGCGATCGACTCGAATATATTGAAAGCTCCTTTGTATCTCTGGTTCTTCGGGGTGTTGCCCAAAACCGAAAGATCTTCCAAATTATTGAACACCTCGTTCAGATTGACATCCTTTCGAGGGCGATTCTTATCGAAAAACTGTCCGACTTCTTTCATCATATTTACCGGAATTATGGCGGCCAGCAGCTGGCAAACGCGATGCAAGAACGCGTTCAGCAAATAGTTCAGAGACGTGTTGGGTTTTTGACGAGCTGCTGCTTCGGCGGTGTAATTTTCACGAAAAATACGAGTAAATTGCGGCCGAATCATTCATAACTGCATAGAACTACCGGTACGATAATCGCGGTCTTCTCGAGTGCGAGCTGAAAGAAGTTGAAACGGCGAAACGCGCGACGAGAAAAGTACCTATGCCGCATTCGCGTTCGAGATAAAGCTATTGACTCGCACAAGCTCACAGCTGATCGCGACGCTCCACAGCCATTGGCGCGAGCTCCGCCAATCGAGCACAATTCTCAGCGCCCGTCCAGTCTAGTCGGACGCCGGACGCGTGATCCGTTGCTACTGTGTCCGAGTCGTGGTGCGTCTATGACTATCTTCCGTTTCCATAAGGCGCCCCTCGTACCCTGGGTACCCCCTTTTTCCGACGTTTCGCCCGTCTCTCTCGGACTCGGCGCTCTTTGTTCTCTCATTATCACGTTGTTTTGCTCATCTGTAGCGTCGCGGCGACGTGGCGGTGACCGAAGGGCGGCCGCGGCCGCGGCTGGTGCTCTACAGGTTGAAACTCGAAGAAGCTTCGAGTCTCGCGATAACAGCGGCGTATTCGCGGTTTCTGCCAGAAATTGATGTCGCCGCGATGCGCTGTCCCTGTCGCCTACTATCGCCCCCCTCTTTCTCTATCTGCATACTTTGAAAACATTTCTCATTTTGGTGGATTTTATTTTTTTTAATGTTATCGCCGGGTACTTGTTTATGCGCTGTGTACATATTCGACGGTTATCTCGAGCTGATAACGAGCCGGCGGTGTCGGAACGACGAATTTCCTCTTCGTAACGATGGTCAACCAGGATCCTGAATTGGGTAGAAGGTTCGATTGCGATTGAGAGACGAGTTAGATGGGGAGAGGGGCTAGAGGTTGAGCTACTGTGAGTTCAGAAGCTACTGACGAGATCCTCAGGCACATTCAAAATATAATGGAAATCGAGAAGTGCTGTTTTGTTCAAATTTTGACTAAAAAATCAACATTGGTTCCAGAAATTGATCAAAAACTTCAATTTTTACTTAAAAAATTCAATTTTGGTACAAAAATTAATTATAAAGTCGATAAATTTTGTTCGAAAGTTCAAGTTTGGCCCAAAATATTCAATTTTCCTTCTAAAAGTTGAATTTCGTTTTAAAAGCTCAATTTTTGTTTCAATAGTTCAAATTTTGGTTTAAAAATTGAAGTATGATTCAAAAGTTCAAGTTTGCACAAAAAATCAATTCTGGTTCAAAGTTCAATTTTGATTAAAAAATTCTAGTTTGGCTCATCAGTTCAACTTCTGTTCAAAAGTTCAATTCTGGTTCAAAAGTTCAATGTTAGTTGAAAAGTTCGGGTATGACTCTGAAGTTCAATTTTGGTTTAAAAGTCCCAGTACGATTCAAAAGTTCAAGTTTGGTTCAAAAGTTTAGGTTGGCACCAAAAATCAATTTCGGTTCAAAAGTTCAAGTTGGCAAAAAATCAATTCTTGTTCAAAAGTTCAATTTTGATTTAAAACTTCGATTTTTGGTTTAAAAGTTCATCTATGACTTGGAGGTTCAATTTTGGTTCAAAAGTTCAATTATGATTTAAAACTTCGATTTTTGGTTTAAAAGTTCATCTATGACTTCAAAGTTCAATTTTGGTTTAAAAGTTCAAGTTTGGCACCAAAAATCAATTTGGTTCAAAAGTTCAAGTTGGCATACAAAATCAATTCTCGTTCAAAAGTCCAATTTTGGTTCAAAAGTTCAATTATGATTCGAAAGTTCAAGTTTGGTTTAAAAGTTAGATTCTGTTTCAAGAGTTCAATGTTAGTTGAAAAGTTCTAATTTGACTCAAAAGTTCAATTTTGGTTTAAAAGTTCAATGTTGGTTCAAAAATTGGTCAGAGTAGAAACATGAAAATTTGATTCAAAAATTGATTTAAAACTTTTTTTGGTCCAAAAATTGACTAAAAATTGACTAAAAATTCAATGGTGGTTCACAAATTGATTAATAATTCCAGTTTGTATCAAAAGTCAGTACTGGTTCAAAAGTTGTTCGAAAACTCAATTTTTATTCAAAAATTCAAATGGGTTCAAAAATCAACTTGAAAATTCAAGGTTGGTTTAAAAATTGATTAAAACTGAATTTGGGTAAAAATTGACTATAAGCATTCAATTTTAGTTCGAAAATTTTATTTAAAAGCATTGAAATTGGGGCACGTGATATTCACGATTCCCCTTCCGGTAACTTTTTTGGAGATATTACCACAAAAGCTAAAATACCGCTTCCTGTGAATAGAATACGCGGTATGTAAACTTCCGTTGATATATGTTTAAAAAATTTAAAAATCAGAAATATTATTTTGAATGACGCAAAATTGTGGAATTTTTACGTATGATAATTGCAATTAATAATACGGAAGGATTTAATGAATCACTGATTATTTTGGAATAACGTATCATTGGAACACATTTTGGATGAGTCGACTCCACCGGTGCTTTCTGCTTTGCATTGGCGTCACGAATATGATCTATCTACCATATTACACATATCCTGGGATGAAAGGTAAAGAGGTGAGAGGAGAGAAGGTTAATGCTCGATAGCACAGATAGGTTTTAATTTGAAGAAACAAGGTCATGGTGATTAATTTCCAAGAGATGGGTCACAAGTATGAAATTTGTAGGAGAAAAATGATTACTTAGTAGAATACATGAAATTTTCATTTTTCTGTTTCAGGTTCTGTGATGCTGACTTTGTTGATTGGAAAACAATGGAGTAACATTTCACCATCTACGTTATCAAATGAGATTTCAGATTTGAAGTATTATCCCTGCGATGCGTCTATCAGTAAGTTTTTCTCAATTTTTGTATTTGTATTTAGCATAAAAATTTTGAAATTTTGAAAATCTAATCTCCCTCATAATTTTTTCAATTGAATAAGTAATTTTTTTAAATTTTCTGATTGGAAGTCATTTTTTTTACTTAAATATACAATTTTATCGTTGGGAAGGCAATTCCTTTTCTCGGACCTTTCCCTTTCAACAAAATCTATTAACTTTTAAAACAAAATTCAACTGAAATTAAATTAAATCCAACTCACATAATTAAGAGAGAGAGAGAAAACAAAAAATTAAGTTTCAGTCATTTTGCATTTAAAATGAATTTTGATATCTTTTTTCAATTGAAAAAAATGGGGACTACGTAAACTATACGAAATGGTTATGAAAAAAACGATGAAATAATTTATTTATGAAACCGCTGATAAAAACATCTTAATAAGTAATATGTACACGCACAAAGTAACAACACGATATTCGTTTATAAACATCTATCGCAAATCGGGCCAAAGCGTATTGCGTCACTTCGAAGGGTATGGTATCTGATCACTATGAATACAAACACGTAACGACGAGTTGATCCATCAAATAAAAAGCTCTTATTCTAATTACCAGCATAGCGTCCTATCATCTGTGATATGATTTAGTTTAAACGTCTGGAATTGTCGCTGGGACTGCTTGGCTATTTGTGTGTATTTCGGAGGGAAGGGTAGGTTCGTCGTCGGCGTCATCGTCATCACCAACCTGGAAAAGAATAACAATTGAAAATATGCTCAAATGCTCCTTCAAATAAAGAAAGAATGAAAAGGAAGTTACCGGTTGTCCGAGTAGTTTCAATTGACTCTTGAATTTTTCGATTTTCGTTTCTTGGTCACTTAATAATATTAACAGGTCTTCTTGATCTTTTTTCAGTTGTGAGACAATTTCGCGTAATTCGGCGACTTCGGATTGGGAAGCTTTTAGTTTTTCTTCGGCAGCAGAAGATTTCTGGTTGAAAAAAATTCAAAATGTAATTTAATTCATTTTTTACGATTTAAATTCAAAAATGTACTTACTTGGAGATTTTCAGTTGTCTCGGGGGTGGTATTTTTCATAAAACTTAGTTGATTTTTCAAACTAGCTTCCTATGGAATCAAAAAAATTCGATTTAAAAATTCATTTTCTTGGGAGATAGGAGTATCAGTGAGGAGGGGGGGGGGGACGTACTTGTAGTTTGAGCTGAGCATTTTGTTGTTGCATATCGTACATATATTTTCGTAGCTCTTCCAAATCAACGGTATAATTTCTCAGTTGCTCCTTAAGTTTCTCATTTTCTTCGGTTAGTTCATTACATCTCTTGTCTTGTTCTCGTATCATATCTTTGTATTGTTGAATATTCTGATCCTCTGGATCATCTATACTCCCATTTAGGGCGTTTTCTTTCTTAGTAGTGACTGCTTTCAGTATCATACCTGCAAAGAGAAATAATTTCAATAAACATGAGGTTCGATAACTCGAGAAATAGCAGATTTTTGCGTTATTCGGCCTCGAGTACATACTTTCTAGAATTTTAAACAATTTGCAAAATTCGTAATCGAGTAAAAGGTCTTTGGACGATTTACAATGCAATTGTGGATGTTTAGTGGCTTTGCTGTACATTTCATGTCGAGATACTTGGTTCAGTTTATCGATGAAAGTCTCTATTCCGATTCGTTTGACGATCAGTTGGTATAAACTTTCCTAAAAAATATAATATGAAGATAAATTTTCGTTGAACGAAGATTTTGGCGCAATTTTTGAGAGTTTTTTAAATACCTTGGAAAAGACGGTGGATTTTCCATCATTGAACACCAAACAAATACCCATTAGGAATGCACAGAGACCTTGGACAAGTTCGTCGTTTTCATCGTGTTCCATAGCTGCGGCCTAAACCGTAAAAAATTATCGCATTCGTTACTCTTAATTTTGAGATTATTTCAGCAGAGTTCATTGTATGGATTGACACTCACCTGATTTGTTAAATAAGGTATTCCGGTGGATATTTCGAGAAAACTGTTGACCGCCAATGGGCAATGCGACAGCCATGTTGAAAGTAATATTAACAATCCCAGTTTACTTTGGATTTTGGAATTCTGTAGAACAAAAAATGGTCAGAATTGGAAAAATCGAAGTTGTGGAACAGTCGATTGAAAAAAGAATATTTACAGATTGCAATAAATCGGTAACTAAATTCAACAGTGATGATGGTGGGCTCTGTGGCGAAGGGTTCAGCGTAACTCTCAGCATTAATTCACGTTGAACCGGATTATCAACTAAGGAATGTGATAAAGCAACAGCAGCGAACCAATTGCTCATCGGATCAGCGCCGAATAATCCAGCACACAGCAGCTGTCCGGTGGAAATATTATTCTCTGAAACAAGAAAAGATCAAATTATACTTTGAGAAAGTTGGTCAGTAATGAGATATTGCTGTTGCTTACGTTCTACGGTGGATGGCAAGAGGGTCTGGATCAGTCTAGATTGGCCTAGTTCATTTTTAAATAAAAAACATTGGAAACAGTAAAGGATTGCGCAGCGTAACGTCACCGCTTGTTTTTCGTTTACCATTGACATCAGCAACAGTACCAGAGCTTCTCTATAAATTAAACACGAAGAAAATTATAAAATTCATAAGCTTCGCTGGGATCAAATGTTAGATGAGAACTCACCTCGGATTCGCGCAAGGGGCTTGCAAAGCAGCAAAATATTCTTGGTTGCTGTAATTTCCCCTAATTATGTCAGCTGTGGCGTTGATAGATTCTGTGAGAATATGCACCGGAACGCCATTGGCCATAAGAATGTTGCATAAAGCTTGGAGAATGCCACTGGTGTACATTGTTTTTTGACAAGACGAAGTTACCTGCGTTGGATTCGTTGGAGCTACTAACGAACGAATCACCTAAACAGAAAAATGATATAAGATCAACGATACTATCTCAAATTGAATGTAAAATACCAAAGCAGCATTGGAAATTACTTGTAGAACGCAGTAAATGTTGGAAATCTTTTGAGGCGACCAAACATTAACGCTGTTATCTTCGTCGGGTAATTCAAACATGGGAGCTAGCTTTTGTATATAACTCCCTACGTAATTTTATCTCAAATTAGTATGCGTTATCGATACGGAAGAGGCTAGGGACCTTATTAAACAAACCTTCTTTAAAGAAATTCTGATTCGAAGCATTATTTCGTAATAAATTAAGCATAAATAGCAAACAGTCTTCGACGACGATGCCACCATCGGCGTAGCCTTCTTCGTGAATCACCTCGAATAGTCTATCGAATGCGTTTTCGAAAGCAACTATTTTTTGTATGTTGGAATTTCCTTTGGTTAATTGGATTAGTAATAAAAGAGCCTAAAAACAAAATACAAATTCGAATTTTGATTAAAAAATGAAATTAAATACGGAAGTACGAACATTGTGTACGAACTTACGTCGTTTCTAATCACTTCGCGATTATCGCTCAGTAGGTCCATTAATTTGGATACGCCCATCGGGCAGATGAGAACAATTTCTTGTACTTCTTTCGTTCTGCAAAGAAAGAACCAATCGTATTACATTATTTACCCTAATTCGAAGCAGAGTACCTAACCCTTCGTACGAGATAATGAAACGCTTACTTATTAATTACTAAATTTGATAACAATTTGACAGCAGGCCATCGTACTTGGAAACTGTACTCGTCCAAGAATCCGAGAACCACTGTAACGTTACTGGAAAATTTTATAAATATTTCGGTGAATTGTTCTCCGACGGTGTCCCATCGTTTTTCATCACCAACAGGTCGTTCTGAAAGTACATCACACATTATTAAACACAGAAAAACATTACGTATGATAGCCGAATAGTGATCAGATCTGATACCTTCCTCTTCCAGAGGTTGTGGAGATGTAATATTGATTAATGTTTCCAACGCATAGTTCAATATTTCAGTATCTTGAGAGTCCCGTTGTAATACTTCACATAAAGCGTTCATACCTTGAGCTCCGACTTCGACCCGGTATTTACGCGATAAAGCTTTGAGAGCTCGACAAGCATCGCGTCTGTCTTCCAGTAAAGAAGATGTGTGTAAACGATCGACCAGTCTTTCCACCTGTAATCGATATTTGACGAATTAGTGTAAATATGTACGAAGGGGATGAATTGGTGTTGTTACTCACTGTGTCTGCGTATGATATTTGTTCTTCGGCTGGTTGGGATCCCAGAACCGACTTGAAGCTGCTTTTGAAGTATTCCATTGAATTGATTGGATCGACGACGTGGATTTATATGATTTTTTACGAGAAAAAAAATTTACACTGAATTTAATTACATTGCAGCTATGTTATCACCAAAATGAAAAATCGAAAACGTAATCACTTGACGCTGGTGACGTCATGTAAACGTTAGTCTAAATATACTCAAGGCAATAATAATTTTGTTTGGTGTGGTGCATTTTTCTCAACGTCTGAACTTGTAAAATTTTGGTTTGTAAGGTAATTCATTTATATTACGATCGCCGATCGGTACGTGATGTCAAAAGAAAGAAAGAAAGAAACCCATTTTGTAGTTCTAAGCCTCGAACTTCAAACACAATCATGATCTTCATTCTACTTAAATCTACTTATGCGAAATTAAGATCAATAATGAAAAAAAAATTAAAACCACGTAAAAATATTTATTCGCAAAATTAAAATCAGTCATATCAAAATACATGAAAAAGTGTTTCAGTTATCTACCAGTCTGAAAAATAAACTTCTAAATTTTCGAACGAAGAAGAAGGGAAAGGAAGGCGAATCAAGATCAACTCGATATATATAAATTATTTGATACAATGGATGCAAAGCTTTTCCAGCTCTGAAGTTTTATCCTCCACAGTCTCGTCCTGTTTTAAATATCCTCACAAGTCACAATAAAAATACCTACAAGTTCAAGTTTTAACCCATCACTGCTGCAATTCGACCAGAATCCTACGAAAATCTGTCACATCTTTGGCAATATGTAACTTAATAAGACCATTATTTTCAATCACTCCGGTTTCAAGATCGGTGGAGGGGGTCTCAAGTTTAGTATCATCGTTGAGAGGATCTTCTTCTACCTGAACAGGTCTCGTAGATAGGATCGAGACAGTGTTGGGTTTAACTGAGGTTCCAGCGAGTAGCGCAGCGGCGTCACTAACCACGTGTCTTTTTTTATGTCTACGCATATCTCCAATTTGGGTGTACCGATTGCCGCAAATTTCACATTTAAAAGGACGTTCTCCCGTGTGAACTCTCATGTGAGTGGTAACGAACGCTTTACGAGCAAAGGCTTTATTACATACTGAGCACTTGTACCTAGAAGTGAATAAAATCGGTCAGATGAAGTCATTTGATTATTCACGACTCGTATAGACATTGATAAGATCACCTTTTGATCCCTGTATGGACTGGTTGGTGCTGTATGAGATTCGCTTTTGATTTGAAACTTCGGCCGCAGCATTCGCATACGTAAGGCCGTACACCGGTATGAATTCGTTCATGTATCGATAAACTCAATTTGGTGCCGATTTCTTTACCGCAATATTTGCAGATCCATTTTTGATGCGGTGTATCATCTCTGCTGTCTTTGGTTTGATGAGTACCTCTGGAATGCTTCGCCATTTCTGCTTGAGTCAAAAATACGGTAAAACAGATAGGACATGTGTTGTTTTTACTGGTTCGTTTGATGTGCGTTCCGCGGTGTTTTTTCTGCGATGAAAATAGAGGAAAATTTAGTGATTGTGTTCAGTTGATTAGAAACTGCAAAAAAGTGCGTTAATTAAGTACCAGTTGTTCGTAACCTTGACACAAACAACCGCAAACATCGCAGGATAAAGTTTCCACGTGGGTCTCGAGATGTTCATTGAGTTCGTCAGCGGTGCAAAATACTTGCATACAAAATTGACATAATACTGAATATTGAGAATCATCGCTGGTATTTTGATCTGGATCGCCTTCGATATCGTCGATTAAATTGACATATTGGTCAGATATCAACTGCCCGGCGAGTTCTTCAGTTTTATGAAAATTCTGTGCAGAAATATAAGTTAGAAAATGCCACGTCTTAAAAATCTCTCTCTGCCAGACGTGATACTTTACCTCAGTATGAAAATCTAATATGCCTTTCGATGCGAAGGACATAGAGCACGTGTTACATTTCCATTTCGTTTTCATAAGCAAATTGGTAACTTGATTTCTACTTTCTGTGTCATCGTTTTCTTCTGGATCAGCTTCAAATTCTAATTCGATGATAGACCCATTTTTGATATCTTTTTCATTGCGATTAAATCATTCATCATAAATACAGTTACCTTGTAATGGGTTTTTTAAATCAAAATTATATACGTTGGAAAATCAAACTACTTACCACATTCTAATTGTTCAGATTGTTCTGCATCGTCGTGATCTACGAATTCCATTTCGTCGACGTGTTTTTCTTGAAAATGGTCACTAAGATCGTCAATGTTATCAAAGTGCACATTACAAATCGCACAGTCAGATGGTGCTTTTTCAACTTCAACCCTGAAATAAGTGAAAAAAATAAAGTCTCGTATTTGCCATATTTTTTATACGAAATTGAAGCTTACAATTTTTCAATAATTTCTTCGTCATTTCGAGGCGGTTTAGATTGAGACTTATTCAACAAATTATTGAATAGTTTCTCCGATTCGATAGCACGGACTAGCATACGATAACTTATATTTAAATCAGTTAAACATAAACGACATATATGTTTGGGGAGAGAATCTGCCGACTTGACCTGTGAACAATTCATGCTTTTCGTAATGAAAAATGATCTCAACATCTTTTTATGATTAATTTTTAATCACATACTAATATAGGAATACAGGCCATAATTTTTTCCATAACGTTGTCATCTTTTGAAGATATATCCACAGCGTTGGAAATGGTTAGGAAATTAGCACATATTCTACATCTGATATCTGTAAAAGCAAAAAGTAAGAATATATGTAATAGAGATGATTTATGGATAAGGTATATGTTGATCAGCAAAAATGAAAATTTGTACGTCAAATACCTTTTGAAAGTTTACAGCTTTCTATACTCTCATCGAACGTCTGAAAAATTACATTATAATCAATGAAGATTAAAATTAGGAAGGAGTTGAGTTTATTTAGTTGATTCAACCTACGTTTAGAATAGCTTCATTATTCGTTGCAATCACCCTACGCCAGTCATCGATCATACTTGGAACAGCGTCAGATTTTAGGACACGTTTATTATCAACAATTTGAAACGATTCGAGGGAAAAATGTTCTTCGCAAATTACATTTTCCGGTCCAGGGTTCCATTTCTCTAAATTCAGTTTCTTCAACCATTTGACTAATATATCTGGTTGATCTAGAGGAAAGCTGAAGTAGCGTGGAAAAACACTGTTAGGTTTACATTTGCAAAATAATTGCAACTTGCGTAGTTATTTTTACGCCAAATTTGATTGAAATTCAAAGTTTGAAAAATTTACAAAGAGAAACATGAATTTCTCTTACTTGAAAAAATTACAATCATTCTTCGTTGTTTGAAAGAGGACGGAGGAATTCCGGCAGCCGAAAACTACGCAGTCCTGTTCCATGGTGAAGGATTGAGAAATATTTTCAAATTGATAATAATTCACCGTACATTTTGAACAAAATTTATCGCAATTTGGATAATTTTCAAAAAATATTTTATTGATAAGTTTTTATGTTTTGTTTGGTGATTTGAGATAAGTCAGAGCTGTTCTTTGAGTTTTTAAAAACTGCTAAATTCGTCGATGTATTAATTTGTGATTATTTTAGAATGATTTTGAATGATTGTTTCAGGTAATTTAAAGCGTAATATTTTAAAGCTTGCTGATGAATTTAATAATTTTTTCAAAGATCTCAATTAATTTTTTTGCAATGAGTAAATTTTTTCAATATTTTTCGAATTTTTTTTGTTTGCGATTCTGTAACATTGTTGAACACGCCAATGTCTGAGTAATTTTTATATTTTCATTTTTTCAAAAAATCGGTTGATTTTTGAAGCATTTTGTATTTTTAATATCATTTTGCAGCAACTAAAATATTTTTTTCATAATAAATTCAAAATCATTTTCAAAACAAGCAGGGTCGCAGGCGACCTGGCAATAGGGTTCCCGGAATTTTAGAAAATTGGAATTTTGATTTACTGTACTACTGAATTTGAAATGTAGACTGAAAAAATTTACTAAGCATACTAAAAAAAATTACATCGCATCGGATCCTTTTTCTCCTACTTTTGTGTTTCCTGCTACTGACTTATTCGGCTAAAAAAACTTAATAAACATACAACAATATTATTGAAGTAGTATGCTTCAATCTCAATCTTCATTCTTCAATCGGTCTTAAAGCTTGAAAACATTTTTTGCTAAAAAATTCAAAATTAGCTATAGCCTTAAATTATTTGAAAATTTTGAGAAAAGAAATTTTGAAATTTGAATTGAAGAAGTAAATGCTCCACACAAAACAATTAGACTCGATCTTCCATAATTTCTTTCTTTTTTCCGATTGGTTTATTAACACGATGCAGCTTGACGTCATCGAAACGTAGCCAATAACGATCTATAAAAAAATATCCGAATTATCCGAATTATCCGAAGACGGAAATGAAGAAAAAGTGATTTTAATAGGGTTCCACGGCCTCCGGAGGCCGGGAACCCTAAAAATTGAAAAATAAAAATTTTTAGTGTGTTTTGGCAGTGTTACCAATTGTTTGTGAAATCAACACCGTTGAAAATCAAACCTCGTCATCTGAAAATTTGATTTTGCGCGAAAAATACTAAAATAGTGTTGACAAAATGAATTGATTTTGAAATTTGTATTTTTTTAGTAGTTTGGTAGAATTTATCGGAAAGAAGAGATAATCCGCTGTATTTTGAACTGGTCGTTAATCATCTATAATCAATTGTCGATTTACAAGATCACAAGATGTTCCAATTTACCGATGATGACGATCCGGACGTTGAAGTAAGACGAAACATCATCTACACTCTCCAGTATCGCTGATATTTTTTACCTGTAATTTTTACTTCGTAGGGTTTGTTTGACTTACCTCTGGAAAAAACTACCAGCAATGGCGAGCTGAATTCAACAAAACGTACTCAAGCAGAAAATTTTGAAGATATACTCGACGACTGCGACGACAACGATTTGATTCTTTCAATGCTAGATAACGTTGATAATTCCTCAATCGATCAGTCGGTACTTAATGAAAGTTCGAATAAAACTCATTTAGAAAGCGTCGATAGCTTTGCAAGTAGTCATAGCACACCTCAGAAGAATCCTGGCTTAGGTAAGTTGTTACTTGTAATTTTATTTCTTATTGTACTTTTTGAAAAATAATATCTCTCTGATAATTTCAAAGGTTCCATTGGAAAGTACATTACGAAAAATAATGTAAAACATAAATTAACGTTAACTGAATCATGTACGTCTACGACGAAGGCTCCTAGAGTAGAATACGAAAGAAAATTTCCTGGTCCTGCTGGATTGATTCCTAAAAAAGTAAGCTATTTTAAATCTACGTATTTTGATTCAATCAGTGATTGTGTTCATCAACGTGCACAATTTTTACAGTCTAACACCACTACACCTGTAAAATACCACGTTCTACCTGATGGTTCACCTAAACAGGTATGTTTTTTAGCTTTTTTAGTCATTTCTGAATTCTGAATACTACTTGAACTGGACTAAGATTTTTTTTATTTATAGATCGATATTCCTGTAAACAAAAATAATTACATTTTCGAAAACGGTTGCTGGGATCAATTGATTAAGGATATTGAAACAATATCACCTAAATTATCAGCGATTATCGATGAAAATACCGTAGCTTCGGTTCGGAGGTTGAATATTATTTGTAGTAAACCTAGGAAATTGCAATTTTTCGCTGCTCAAATTGTGCACATAGATGGTTCAGCTCGTGATCCAAGCGTTGTGCTGAAAGATTCTACAGGTGAGTTTCAGGCAGTGTATTCGAACCGTTCACAATTTACGTGCCTATAAATGATTTACTTCCTCAGGAGAAATTCACGGTACATTGCATAAAGAATTATGGGAAACCTACGAAGATTGTCTAACAGTTGGGGCAGTTTTATTAATGAAACAAGTCAGTGTTTTTAATATCACAAATTCGAGAAAATTATATGTCAACGTTACCAGCTACAATATCGTCAGGATTTACACTCCACGGACTGGTAAATATAAATTTTACTGACTTTTTCGTTGATTGAGTCCATTTTTATGATTCAATCAACTTGCATTTCAAAAATTATCCATTTCTTGATCATTCTACGCCATTTTTTTCTTTTTCTAAAGGAGGTCCAGTTTCAGTTACCGAAGTAGTAAAAAGTTCCGAGCTTGATCTTTCACAAGTTAAGAAAAACGAACGACTGGTTTTTGTAGAATCACGTCCGAATACTCTATCGAATCGCAGTAAAGAAGTTTCTGTTCCTATACGTAAGCCATCCATACCTACCGTTTCGAAGACTGATAGCGTTAAAACAACTCATAACGAAAATGCACCGCATCAAGTCGAATCGAAAACCAAGACTGATACATTCGTTCCTTCTGCGAAATTAATCTACAAAAATCAAGCCCAGAACGAAGTACATTTTGATACATTATTGGTCGAAATGGATGTGGATAGCTTATTTGGTGAGAGCGACCGGCCGGTTTTCAAAGAAACCCACCCAAACATACCGAATCACGTTAAAGAAGCTCCTTTACGCAAGCCATTCATACCTTCCATTTCGAGGAGTGATAAAGTTAAAACAAATAGTATTGAAAACACACCACACAGAGACGGATTTCAAACTAAGACTGATACACTTCATTCCGTGAAAGCAACTTGCAAAGTTCAAACTCAAAACGATATGATTTTCGATGATTTAGAAGGGATTGACGCAGATAGTCTATTTGGCGAATTTTGAATACGTTAGAAGTATTTTTTTTTATAGCATGCTCATTTTGTAACTCCTCGTTAATATCTTATCACGAATCACTATGATTTTTTAGAAGGTTATTTATAATTTTTTTATACGTTCTGAAACTGTGTGACATATAGAACGAAATAAACGTTAAAAAATAGGTGTATTATGTAAAATTGAATTGTTTACAAATCGTGGATTTCTCTTAAACGTCTAATGGCTGATCTCACTGATGTTGCAGCGGTGGTCGAATAAATGTAAGCTCCTCCGGCGACAGTACGTTTACACCTCTTGCAAGACCAGATACCAACACATGATCGTTTCATTGATTCCTGTAGAATACGTGACGTGAATTATCATCTTAATATGAAAATTTATTTACAATGAACTTGAGGTACGTACTTTTCCGCAGAATGAGCAAGTGTATTTGGAGTGCTGGGTGATTTCAATTTTCTTCACCATCTTCCTAAGGGAAGCACCGTAACGGGTTCCATATTTACCTACGATTCCGACTTTCTTCGTACGTTTGGCCTGAAAACAAAAATGTTATTTAGAGAAAAAGGTTACCTAAATTTCACATGAGTTGTTGAGATCACATCGCAATGTTCAGTTGATTTCGATCTTCTGTTGGAAGGGACGCTATGGCTCGATTGTTTCGTCGACTTACCATTTCAAAATGATTCGATTAATTTACAATTAATACACAGACTAACGTTTAATTAATAAATAGAACTGGAAATGTAGATCTATCTACATTCACAGAAATTCGAGAAACCACGGGGATAAAAATGGCTGAACCGAATAATTCACCATATTAAAATTTTCGCAATGCCAACATGAAGACAAAAATGCCTTGATTTTATTTGAGATACGTATATAGATCACTTGGAGCGCTAGTTGAATAATTGAGTTTTTTCCACAGAAGTGTTGGCATTGAACTATCGCTAGGCCATCACTTGTTAAACGCACCTGGCTTTCCTTTTTATTTTAGTTCTTCGAGTTCGCTCAACAAGTTCGGATGTGTGGATAGTGGTTCGCGGGTTTATTATTTTGTTTCGATTAAAATATTTCGTACAAATTACAAAATGCGAGAATTATATATTTTAATGTCGCGAATATTAACGTAATTTCGCTTCTGCTTAATTTGGCGTTTGATGGAACCTAGCTACCTACCGATGTTACGAGAGTTTTTACTTTAATTTTTGTGATTTTGTGGTCGGCTGTGTTATTTCATCTCGCAAAGATCAATTTCAATTTCCAAATTCGATGTCGTATCCCAGTTTCTTCTGTATCTTTCATCGTAATAACAGTAAATGAGTAAGTACATCAATCTACATACTTCTGTTCATGCGTAAACTTTTCTTTGACTTTTCTGGTCAGGTTAATGTTTAGTTTTTTAAATTATTCATTCATTCGATGAAACGATTGAGTTTAGAATTCTCGATGAGGAATTTCCCCTTTGTGGTAATGGTTCAAATTGGTTTATCATTTTATCAGGTATCAAAATATTTCTCCAGGTGTGAAAATTGACTTCGGTTGTAAAAACTCTCCTACTTGAATTTTATTTTCAGTAGATACCCAATTTTGAATCCTTTAACGAATTTTTGACCTTTTCCATAGCATTCTAACTTTTCTGAATGGCATCTAAATCAATTTCGACAATTAAAAAATTAAAAATCGAGGTCTCGTTTTTTTCAGGGGTTTAGAAAATGACGTTTAAATTTAATCACAAAGACGTTGGGAAAATCTAAATGAAAGTGCATAGTTTGATTTTGATTTGCTTAGATAGTAATGTTAGGTATTGCCATTGCCCAACACTTTTATTTTGCAGTAACTCTAACTACCTACTGGTGTTTTTTTCCTTTTTTGACGTGGTCTGGTTTTCAATGCTTAATGCTTTTTTGTGCATTTTAATTGCACGTTCTAAATGGTCGTTTCGAGTTACTTATTTCGTGTTTTTTAATTCTTGAAAATCTTAGCCCAAACTAATTATAAACGTTTTGATTTTGATTTTTTTTCATTAATTTTTTATTTGTTCATTTTAACTAGATTTTTTTGAACGGTTATAATATTCTCAAAAAATAATTCAATTCGTTTGAATTTGATTCAGCCAACCTTTTTGCATAAAACAACTATCTTTTTTTCTTGACATTCATAGATTTTATTGGCCATGAGTCAAAACTCATGAGTTCTTCTGTTATTTTTCAAAGACGAGGTCGGTTCTTTCTATCAAAATTAAATAATTTTTAACGTAATTTTAAATGAAAGAATTATGTAGAATTAGGGGATTTTTGAGGTTTTGTAACATTTTAAATGAAACTACATATGTTATTTGCACTTTTGACCAAGGTTTTCACACTGGCACGCATTTGAATTTCAAAACATTGTGGTGGTTCACGAAAAAAGGGACAACTGTCATTTTACCGAAAGTCCTTTTTTTGGATTCGAGCCTATTAGATAACGCTTAAAAATCGATTAAAATCAACTCCAAGGTCCCTACATTTCAAAAAAAAAACTCAAAAATTGAAATTTAGTAGGTACAAGCGATTTTCAAGATTGCATTCAAAAAAAAGTTACAAAGAGTTCAGTTCATCAAAAACAAAAGACATTTTTTTATCGGATTCGTGTTCAAATAACCCTCAAAAGTCGATTGAAACCATCCTTAAGTTCCCCAGACTTCAAATAGTGCCTAAAAATTGATTTGAACACAATTTTCTCATAATTCTGTTTTACCGCTAAGGTCTCTTTTACCATAAACGGCCACATTAATGAAATTGCTTGCTTGATTTACTCGCTATTACTACGTATAAAAATTGAGATATTTAATTAACCCACAGGTTTTAGTTTCAAGTCAAAAATCAAAATAATCTTTAAAATCGGGGTCAAAAACATGGATTTTGATACCTCACTTCGAAAAATTCTCAAATCTAGGAGGTTAAAAACTGTAAATTTCGATACTGCTTGATATTTTTGAAAAATTTTCAATGCTGGCTCTATCTCTTACTCCCATGGGGGCCATGGGTCCCTTTTGTGGGTGTTTTTTTGGTGAAAAATTCTTGAAAATAAGCTTTTGGCGGTTAAAGACAGAGAATTTTGATACCTCTTTCTATATAATAATATGGCAGTTTTTGGATAATTCACAATATTGGACCGTCTCCCTGCTTCATCAAGTCCTTATGAAAAAATAATCATAGAAACAAACTTCAGAAGGTCAAAAACTGTGGATTTCGATACCCGATTTTTTAGGGGTGCGGAAGGTTGATGTATGGTCTGATAGCGCAGGTAAATGCCTGTAACTCGCTCAAAAATTCTCAAAATTGAAAAAATTGTACATTTTTAGAATCCTCACGTCCAGACGAACCGAATGCTTTTTTTACCATTCATTTTTGACCATTTGGGCGAAAGATTCGATTTTTTAGGGGTGCGGAAGGTTGATGTATGGTCTGATCGCGCAGGTAAATCCCTGTAACTCGCACAAAAATTCTCAAAATTGAAAAAACTCGTACATTTTTGGAATCCTCACGTCCAGACGAATCGAATGCTTTTTTTACCATTCATTTTCGACCATTTGGGCAAAAGTTTCGATTTTTTAGGGGTGCCGGAAGGTTGATGTATGGTCTGATCGCGCAGGTAAATGCCTGTAACTCGCTCAAAAATTCTCAAAATTGATAAACTCGTACATTTTTGGAATCCTCACGTCCAGACGAATCGAATGGTATTTTTACCACCCATTTTTGACCATTTGGGCGAAAGTTTCAATTTTTTAGGGGTGCCGGAAGGTTGATGTATGGTCTGATCGCGCAGGTAAATGCCTGCCACTCGCTCAAAAATTCTCAAAATTGAAAAACTCGTACATTTTTGGAATCCTCACGTCCAGACGAATGGAATGGTCTTTTTACCATCCATTTTTGACCATTTGGGCGCAAGTTTCGATTTTTTTAGGGGTGCGGATGGTTGATGTATGGTCTGATAGCGCAGGAAAATGCCTGTAACTCGCTCAAAAATTCTCAAAATGGTAAAACTCGTACATTTTTGTAATCCTCACGTCCAGACGAATCGAATGGTATTTTTACCACCCATTTTTGACCATTTGGGCGAATGTTTCGATTTTTTAGGGGTGCCGGAAGGTTGATGTATGGTCTGATCGCGCAGGTAAATGCCTGCCACTCGCTCAAAAATTCTCAAAATTGATAAACTCGTAGATTTTTGGAGTCCTCACGTCCAGACGAATCGAATGGTATTTTTACCACCCATTTTTGACCATTTGGGCGAAAGTTTCAATTTTTTAGGGGTGCCGGAAGGTTGATGTGTGGTCTGATCGCGCAGGTAAATCCCTGTAACTCGCACAAAAATTCTCAAAATTGAAAAAACTCGTACATTTTTGGAATCCTCACGTCCAGACGAATCTAATGCTTTTTTTACCATTCATTTTCGACCATTTGGGCAAAAGTTTCGATTTTTTAGGGGTGCCGGAAGGTTGATGTATGGTCTGATCGCGCAGGTAAATGCCTGTAACTCGCTCAAAAATTCTCAAAATTGATAAACTCGTAGATTTTTGGAGTCCTCACGTCCAGAGGAATCGAATGCTTTTTTTACCATTCATTTTCGACCATTTGGGCAAAAGTTTCGATTTTTTAGGGGTGCCGGAAGGTTGATGTATGGTCTGATCGCGCAGGTAAATGCCTGTAACTCGCTCAAAAATTCTCAAAATTAAAAAACTTGTACATTTTTAGAATCCTCACGTCCAGACGAACCGAATGCTTTTTTTACCATTCATTTTTGACCATTTGGGCGAAAGTTTCAATTTTTTAGGGGTGCCGGAAGGTTGATGTATGGTCTGATCGCGCAGGTAAATGCCTGCCACTCGCTCAAAAATTCTCAAAATTGATAAACTCGTACATTTTTGGAATCCTCACGTCCAGACGAATCGAATGCTTTTTTTACCATTCATTTTTGACCATTTGGGCGAAAGTTTCAATTTTTTAAGGGTGCCGGAAGGTTGATGTGTGGTCTGATCGCGCAGGTAAATGCCTGTAACTCGCTCAAAAATTCTCAAAATTGAAAAACTTGTACATTTTTAGAATCCTCACGTCCAGACGAACCGAATGCTTTTTTTACCATTCATTTTTGACCATTTGGGAGAAAGTTTCAATTTTTTAGGGGTGCCGGAAGGTTGATGTATGGTCTGATCGCGCAGGTAAATGCCTGCCACTCGCTCAAAAATTCTCAAAATTGAAAAACTCGTACATTTTTGGAATCCTCACGTCCAGACGAATCGAATGGTATTTTTACCATCCATTTTTGACCATTTGGGCGAATGTTTCGATTTTTTAGGGGTGCCGGAAGGTTGATGTATGGTCTGATAGCGCAGGAAAATGCCTGTAACTCGCTCAAAAATTCTCAAAATTGAAAAACTCGTACATTTTTGGAATCCTCACGTCCAGACGAATGGAATGGTATTTTTACCACCCATTTTTGACCATTTGGGCGAATGTTTCGATTTTTTAGGGGTGCCGGAAGGTTGATGTATGGTCTGATCGCGCAGGTAAATGCCTGCCACTCGCTCAAAAATTCTCAAAATTGATAAACTCGTAGATTTTTGGAGTCCTCACGTCCAGACGAATCGAATGGTATTTTTACCACCCATTTTTGACCATTTGGGCGAAAGTTTCAATTTTTTAGGGGTGCCGGAAGGTTGATGTGTGGTCTGATCGCGCAGGTAAATCCCTGTAACTCGCACAAAAATTCTCAAAATTGAAAAAACTCGTACATTTTTGGAATCCTCACGTCCAGACGAATCT
Organism: Pseudococcus jackbeardsleyi; assembly: GCA_038380155.1. NCBI lineage: Eukaryota > Metazoa > Arthropoda > Insecta > Hemiptera > Pseudococcidae > Pseudococcus > Pseudococcus jackbeardsleyi. The sequence goes on from CM076240.1 coordinate 3,479,450, forward strand.
AATGCTTTTTTTACCATTCATTTTCGACCATTTGGGCAAAAGTTTCGATTTTTTAGGGGTGCCGGAAGGTTGATGTATGGTCTGATAGCGCAGGTAAATGCCTGCCACTCGCTCAAAAATTCTCAAAATTGATAAACTCGTACATTTTTGGAATCCTCACGTCCAGACGAATCGAATGCTTTTTTTACCATTCATTTTCGACCATTTGGGCGAAAGTTTCAATTTTTTAAGGGTGCCGGAAGGTTGATGTGTGGTCTGATCGCGCAGGTCAATGCCTGTAACTCGCTCAAAAATTCTCAAAATTGATAAACTCGTAGATTTTTGGAGTCCTCACGTCCAGACGAATCGAATGCTTTTTTTACCATTCATTTTTGACCATTTGGGCGAAAGTTTCAATTTTTTAAGGGTGCCGGAAGGTTGATGTGTGGTCTGATCGCGCAGGTAAATGCCTGTAACTCGCTCAAAAATTCTCAAAATTGAAAAACTTGTACATTTTTAGAATCCTCACGTCCAGACGAATCGAATGCTTTTTTTACCATTCATTTTTGACCATTTGGGCGAAAGTTTCAATTTTTTAAGGGTGCCGGAAGGTTGATGTGTGGTCTGATCGCGCAGGTAAATGCCTGTAACTCGCTCAAAAATTCTCAAAATTGAAAAACTTGTACATTTTTAGAATCCTCACGTCCAGACGAACCGAATGCTTTTTTTACCATTCATTTTTGACCATTTGGGAGAAAGTTTCAATTTTTTAGGGGTGCCGGAAGGTTGATGTATGGTCTGATCGCGCAGGTAAATGCCTGCCACTCGCTCAAAAATTCTCAAAATTGAAAAACTCGTACATTTTTGGAATCCTCACGTCCAGACGAATCGAATGGTATTTTTACCATCCATTTTTGACCATTTGGGCGCAAGTTTCGATTTTTTTAGGGGTGCGGATGGTTGATGTATGGTCTGATAGCGCAGGAAAATGCCTGTAACTCGCTCAAAAATTCTCAAAATTGTAAAACTCGTACATTTTTGGAATCCTCACGTCCAGACGAATCGAATGGTA